>PELF01000005.1:0-1418336 GCA_003709005.1 Magnaporthales sp. P1609 | reverse complement strand
GGGAGATCCTTGACTGGCCTGAGAAGAAGGACCCCAAGGAGGAGGATCCTATTGAGATCCTTGCGGCCGAGGATGGCAGTGGTGTGGGCGCCGCACTCATTGCTGCGTTGACGCTGAAGAGGGCTAAGGAGGGTAATTTCCACGGCATCAGCAACCCAGAAAACTTTAAGTGAGGCGCCAGCCGTAGCCCAACCAGATTCGGCGCATATCAGCCTCAGGACGCACCATTCACTTGCAATGAGCGCTGAAACAAACCTATGCGCAGCTATCCAGATTGTAGAGCTTGATAGATATGTCCGCCCTATATCCCGATAAAACCCCTAAAAAAACCTTCATATTGTCCCTTCAAGGTCTATATACTTACTTGTGCGGGTGTCGTAAAAAGATTGGGAAAAGGGCTTGGAGTCATGTATGTGGTAAAATTACGCGGCGAGACACCGCAGGGTCAATATAATCAAGCACTGAACATAAAGTCTGGATCATGTTCAGCCCAAGAAGGTGCAAACCGGTAGGCGATAATCTGCGCGTAGCTTTTTAGTACGGATCTCTCATGGAAGCGATTCCGTTGAGTTGTCAAATACGGTCAGGACTTCCAGGGGAGAAGTGTCAACTTACTGTCCAGAGTCCAGTACCTCCTCTTCACGCCCTCCCATTCTCCCTTACCAGCCTCAGCCATGCGTTCCATATCAACAGCGACGTCGGTCCAGTCAACATCGAGCCCTGCCTCTCCCAGATGCATCTCGGAAACATTGGTGTAGACATCGTAGCAAATTCGCCTATCGGCTCCAAGCCCATTGAAGAAACCAAATCGACCCTCGGCATCAAGTAGACCTGGTATAAACTCGGTGAAGAACAGGCGAAGCTGACTATAATCCTCCCCAAATGTGTCAAAGTATATGGCGTCATATATCTCGCCAGCCTCGAGCAGTTCACGGCAGACGTCTTGCCATCTGCCTTGATGCATCTTGTAGGCGCCTGGTTCCGGCCCGGACTCTTCCCAGGCCGTGCCAAACTTCGAGTCCGGCGCAGTCTTTGCATGCTGAATCACGGCGGGATGTGCTTCTATGATGTGATGTCGAGACGGTTTAGTGGTGGCAAACATGCTGTCGATGATGCCCATGCCGAATCCGACGTTCAGGATCCGCTTGCCGGCGGGCAGTTCAGGCAGTAGGGCATCGACGCTGCGCCGCATGATATCCGTCTCCCAAGCCATCATGACGCCGTTTCCGGCATCGTCCACCAGTGCGCCATCGTTATAGGTCAGCTTGGACGCCAGGTAGGCCTCGCTCTCGACAGTGTGCTTCTCCGTCGGGGCGTCAGCGACGACCGCGGCCAAGGCATCAACATCGACGAGCTGAGGAGCCTCGTCGCCGTTCTCAACCTCAACATTCACAATCTCCTCCTGCTCCGCCTCACTGCCGCTCGAGAGCGCCTCGTAGCCGTCCATCAGCCCAAACAGCATCTCGGCGCGCACGCCGGCGTCGCGGCACATGGCGTACAGGTCGCCCAGGCCCTCGCGCAGCGCCACGCAGCCGGGCGTCTCGTCGCTGTCGTCGACGTCGTTCCAGATGGCGCCGGACCAGAACAGCTCGGTCAGCGTCTTGCGCGCGAGGTCCATGCCGTCGGGAGCAGCGCCGGCCGCGGCCCGCACGGCGGCGTGCAGCGGGGTCTCGCGCGTCTCGGGGTCCTGCACGCTGGCCTTTCCTGGCTCGTTCAGTAGGGTCTTGAGAAGGGCCGCGTCGTGGGCGGCCGCGGCTCGGAGGATCGCGGCCGTCTCATCGGGGCAGGACGGTGATATGCGCGGCTGGGTTGCGCTTGGTGAGGTGGCGGCCGGCGCCGCAGGGGTTGCGGCGGTTGCCATGGTGGGCAAAGGAGTGCTAGGTTTGGTTGAGTTTGGTGGCGGGAATGCGGTATTGGGAGGGCTTGTGTATGTATCGCACTCCGGAGCTGATTTCAATTTTTTAATTTTTTCTTTTTCTTCCAAGACGGACCCCTCCGGCTTGTCACGGCAGCAATGCGGGGCACTTTGGCGATCTCGGCGTCCGGGCCCGAGCCGTCAGGATGTGGATTCGTGCATTGTATTTATTTGTATAATTCCTTTAGCCAGATAACCTACCCTGCACTACTGCTATGTAGACTCTGGTTTGTTTACCTAAATGCATCCATGGAATACCAACTTTACTAAGGTTCGAAATTTGCAGGGCAAATTTAGCTCTTGGATATGCATAGTTGTCATGGAGAATATTTTGACATGCAAAGACAGTGCGCTGGCTGCTGGGTGAACGGGTATGAGATTTGAGATGTGGGGTTCAAGGCGCCCCCCTCTCCCCCCAAACAAATTTATCCCATGATCCCTGTCAAGTCGAGATCGAGTCTGCAACCATTGGCCAATAACATGTACCTTACAAGAACGTGGACGACAACATGGAGCACACGACCTCCCTGGTCCAAAGCTTCGCTTCCTCGGATCGAATTGTCTATGCGCAGTGTGGCCAAGGCTGAGTGTTTTCTTTGCAGTACGCTCCAGACCTACCCACCTGCAGACCCAAACTATTGATTGCAGATCTTTTTGCATATTTCTTTTATCTCACCTCTACAGCGCACGCCTATTGGACTGTCGCGCAAAGAAGACAGTCGCGAACGACAGATGCTAAGGTCCGGCAGCCACAACAAGAGCCGACCCGCAAAGCTGCAAGAGCTAGCTAGCTAGCCCCAAACTGATGCTGCAGAGCAAGGCCACACCATATTAGTTGCCGTCACCAGATCCCGCTTGCTTTCGATTGATTTTGATTTTATTTTCGCTTCGAACTTGTCGTGTACCTAACTCGGGTATCTCTTCTTGGCTACCTCCTTAGGTAAACAACTATTCCACGGTCACGATTCCCTTATATACATCAATCGCATGATATCAAAAAAGACAGGCCCAAAGCAAATCAATGGCGTAGTTCGTTAGAACTGCCTACTCTTGTGCTATCTTGCCACATGATCGTGTCGACGATGCTTCTGACCCATGCTAATAATTGAATACGATCTTCTTACAAAGAAGCGAACTTGGCACTCGACCAGACTATCCGGTCCATACAATCTCAACCGGCCCAACGTCGTCGTCATGAAGTTCGCCGAGCAGCTGCGGGCCAGCATAATACCCGAGTACCAATGGTACTACCTTGATTACCCCGGCCTCAAGGCCGAACTCAAGCAACCAAGCGGGCCGATCAGACCGGACGCAGGACACCGGGAATGGTCCGAGGATGACGAGACTCGCTTCGTGCGGAAGCTCGAGGCCGAGCTCGAAAAGATCCACCAGAAGCAGCAGGTCAAGTCGATCGAGATAACCAGGAGAATCGCCGTCTGCGAGAAGGAGGTTATGGATACTATCAGGCGCCAGAACGAACGTGGCACTGGCCCTGGTCCTACCGAGGAGGAGTTTGACCTGCACGAGTCGGATCTGAGCGATATCATCGCAGACGTTCATGATCTTGCCAAGTTTGTTCAAGTCAACTACACTGGGTTCTACAAGATTATCAAGAAGCATGACGTACGTATGCCTTCCTTGGTTGGGTTTAATGCCTTGATCTTGGGGCGCCTTCGGTTTTGCTAATCTTTTACTCGCTTATTGCAATATAGAAAATGACAGGGTGGCATCTGAAGCCCGTCTGGGATAGTCGACTGAAGGCGAAACCATTCTACAAGGAAAACTATGACGCCCAGGTGGTCAAGCTCTCGAAGCTGTATGATCTCGCTCGCACACGAGGCAACCCTGTTCAGGGAGATAGCTCAGCCGGTGGCGGACAGGCCAGCTTCGTCCGAAACACTACAAAGTATTGGGTCCACCCGGATAACGTTACCGAGTTGAAGCTCATTATCCTGAAGCACCTACCGGTTCTCGTGTTCAATGCAAGTAAGGAATTTGAGGCGGCAGACTCGGCCATCACGTCCATCTACTACGACAACCCGGACAACTGGGAGCTTTATGAGGGGCGGTTAAAGAAGACAGAGGGTGCTGAGGCCATCCGCCTTCGATGGTACGGCGGTATGGACACTGAAACCATATTCGTTGAACGAAAGACGCATCGCGAAGATTGGACGGGCGAGAAGTCGGTCAAGGCGCGCTTTCCCATCAAGGAGAAGAATGTGAATTCCTATATGAAGGGAGATCTACTGCCCGCGGCTGTTTTTGAGAAGGCCCGCCGGGAGGGTAAGAAGCCACAAAAGGTTCTCGACGAGCAGGAGCGCCTCGCGGCCGAGATTCAGTATTCGGTGCTGAAGAAGGGTTACAAGCCGGTGTGTCGGTCCTTTTACAACCGCACGGCATTTCAGCTGCCGGCAGATGCACGGGTGCGTATCTCGCTCGATACCGAACTCTGCATGGTTCGCGAGGACGATTTGGATGGCAAGAAGCGTGCTGGTGACAACTGGCGAAGGATGGACATTGGGATCGATCACCCTTTTAGCCAGCTGCCCCCTGAGGACATAGCTCGTTTCCCTTATGCCGTACTAGAGGTTAAGCTGCAGACCCATGTGGGACAGCAACCGCCAGACTGGGTGCGCCAGCTCACTTCGAGCCACCTGGTGGAGTCGGTGCCCAAGTTTTCGAAATTCATTCATGGATGTGCGAGTCTCTTTGAGGACAGAATCAAGTTGTTGCCCTTCTGGCAACCGCAAATGGATGTCGACATAAGAAAACCACGGACTCACAATTTTGGCATCCACCGACCGACAGCCAACTCGGTAGCAACAGCCACCACCGATGATGAAGAGGACGATTTAGATTCTGACGAAGAGGAGGCAGAGGTTACGGGCGACAAAATTAATGACGCGGCCACCGCTCCTGTTACCAACGGTAATGGTGAATCGTCTAGCCGGGGGCTGTATCGTGGTCAGCGAGCACAAGACATGGAAGACCAGACCGTGGCACAGCCAATGGCCGATGAGGATTATCCCGTCTATGACTCAGATCTGGAGGAGGATGAAGATGTTAGGCTGGAGGAAGCGCGTAGAGTGGGTGGTTGGGATTACTACTCGACACTCTTTTCCATCTACTCGGGTAAAGTCACATCCGGAGGGATGGCAGTGGCAAAGGCGCTCATCCCGCGCCCACGAGGGTCCACTGTACCACGGAGTGAGCGGAACGAGGCTCTCTGGGGGAGCGAGGAGACGAGTCTGAAGCGGTTCAAGGCGCCCAAGGGCAAGAAGATTCATGTGCCGGTTCGTGTCGAACCAAAGGTGTATTTTGCCGCCGAGCGCACATTTCTGGGTTGGGTGAGTAGTCTGTTGACACCAACAGCTCGTTTCTCTTTGTCAAGAACATAACGCGATGCTAACGGGTTATACAGCTCGAATATTCTATATACGTGGGTATGATCGCCACGGCGCTATTGAACTTTGGTGACAAGCCCAATGGCATGGCGTTCGTGGTATCTGGTGCCTTCACGGTGGTTGCGATTCTCTGCTTGTTATACTCGGTGGCGATTTACCTCTACAGAAGCCGGGCGATTCGCACCCGCCGAGCATCCGCCAAGTACTACGACAAGTTGGGACCTTCGGCTCTTTGTGTGACATTGTTCATTGCGGTTGTTCTGAACTTTGGATTTGAGGGTCACAAGAGAAATTATTGGTAGGATCTCTGTGTGAAAATTCTACAGTTTGCGGAGTGGGAAAAAAGCAGTTTAGGACAGTTGCATGCGGTAAAGCGGTATTGGTGTATATGTAGTCGGGTCTGCCCCTGAAGAATATAGTTTCCTTGTATTTCTTGTTCTACAGCCTTCATTTTCTGGGTTTCCTTCCTTGGTTATTTATTTTGGCAGGATCTTCAAGCGAACTTTGTCGGTGGAGATTTGTTTGATACCACGATTCCAATGTTTGGGGCAAAATGTGGCTATATTTGTAGGGCCGTCTGAAGGCCTGGCATCCTATACCAGACTTTCGTTTGCAAGCAGGAATATCAAGTGACAAGAAACAACCGAGTTACCATCAAATTATGGGCGAGTGTGGGAGATGACAATAGTAAAGGCAAAAAAAAAAAAAAAAAAAAAAAAAAAAAAAAAAAACAGAAAGATACGACTGGCAAAGGTGAAGCAATAGTACTACATAGGTAAGGCTAGGCAAGAGACTAATCTATCGGAATGTTCTCGGCGACTTATAAGAAAGAGTTGGTCAGTTAGATGCCGACAAACGCTCCGAGACCGCCGTCCCAAGGCTGTAAAAGTCGCCGACGCCATGCAGTTCGCTAGTAGGGATTAGCTGCGTGTTGGTCTTGAAACGGCGTGCGGGGGAGGCATGCACCAGACTCACCCCATGTTTGTTTGTATAAAGAGATGGATTCTACCCATTTTGAATACGTGCAAAAAGGCTTCAAAACACCAGTAGGAGATTAACACAACAACATAAAAAAAATAGGAGAGCCAGAAGAGACATAAAAAAAATATAAAAGGCAAACAATGAACATAAACACAGCACATACCACAGAGTTCGGCCATTCTGTACCTCCAGAGGGCATACACACCATCACCACGCACCTGCCCGGATGGAAGACGGCTCAGGATATGCTAAAAGGCGATGTCGCCATATTCAAGAGGATCCAGAGCATATATCCACGCTTCGGGCCGTTTGGCATCGTTCAACAGGTGCGTACAGTTTCGTTCCCATCCATTGAACATACCCCCTTTTTCTTGAAAAAAAAAAACCAAAAAAAAAACCAGGATCGACCGACCTAAACCTCGTCTGTAAAAACCCTTAGCTATGCATGGCAGTCCACAAAAAGCTGGGACTACCAGAGACTGAAGCCTGCTTTGTTTGGGCATGCTCCGATGCCCTGGAAAAGACCAGGCTGCACGCCTGCTCCTCTCGCCGGGACGACAAGGACAGGGTCAAAGATGTGGCCGAGATCTCCGACACGGTCGTTCGCGTCAGGCTCGGTTCAGATACAATAAAGCTCCATGTGATATCGGGCCCTGCAGAGCACCGCAAAGGTCTTGTCTTCGCATGGCAGCTGCTCGGGTCCGGCGCGTCGTCGAGACTCGCCGAGGCGCTGCTCCCCGAGATAGAGGCGTCGCTGGAGGTGGTCGGTGCTGGGGATGAGGAGTCGCTCCAGGATGGGCTCCCTGAAGACGGCTCACACGCCACCCTCCGCCAACGCATCCTGGGCTTGCTGCAGCGCTCTCCCATCGACGCAGCGCGGGCGGCACAGCTGAAGCTCGACGACATCTTCCTCTACACCAGCGGCATGACGGCCATTGTCCGTAACCACGAGGCCCTGGTGGCTTACCGCCCGGGAAAGGTCCTCTGCATCGGCGCTGTGTTCAAGCACACCTGGATCCTGTTCTCCGAGGGTGGCGGGGATGGGATGAAGCACTTTGGCGCCTGCCATGAGGATGGCTTTCTCGCCCAGGTTGACCATTGGCTTGAGACCGAGTATCGAGAGGGAAGGCAGGTTAGCTACTGCTTCCTCGAGTTTCCGTCAAACCCCATCCTCGTCTCGGCGGACCTAAAAGGCCTGCGGAGTCTTGTAAGTTTTGGCTCGTCGTTGACCCCTAAGCTCTGACCCCTGACTGGGAGTCCAGAAGTCCATTATTTAAAGAAACATGCAATATAAAAAAAGAAAGAAAAAAAGAAAAAAAAAACCAATTCTGACCGACTTACCGCACCCACTTGCGCGTACAGGCCGACAAATACGGCTTCCCACTAGTGGTAGACGACACCATCGGCTCCTTTGCCAACATCGACCTCCTCCCCGTGGCCGACGTCATCGTCTCCTCCCTGACCAAGACCTTCAGCGGCTACGCCGACGTGCTAGGCGGCTCCGTCGTCCTGAACCCATCTCTACCACAACACCACCCAGCCCTCTCCCGGACCTTGGCCTCTCGGCACCGCAACGAGCTCTTCGCCGGCGACGCCGCGCACCTCGTCTCCAACAGCGCCGACTACCTAGCCCGCAGTGCGGTGCTGAACCGCAACGCCGCCGCGCTGGCCGTGACCCTGGCGCGGGCCACCGACGTGGTCGCGGCGGTCAACCACCCGCGGCACAGGGCCGGCGACGGCAGCACCTACGCGCACTACCGCGCGTTCCTGCGGCCCGCGACGGCCGACTTCGAGCCGGGCGACACGTGCCTGCTCAGCGCCGACTTCTCCGACGTCGACACGGCCGCCGCCTTCTACGACGGCTGCGGCTTCTTCCAGGGCCCGCACCTCGGTGCGCACAGGACCCTCGCCGTCCCCTTCAGCACCCTGGCCTGGCACGGCGATGAGGACGAGGGGAGGTACCACGCCGCCTACGGCTGTCGGGCCGCACAGGTGCGTCTCAGCGCCGGGCTGGAGGACGAGGCCGAGCTGGTCGCATTGGTTGAGGCTGGGCTGGCCAAGGCGAGGGCTGCTGTGCGGTTGGGGGAGGAGAACGGTGCTGCGGTGGGCAATGGTACGGCCTGAGGGTTGCAGTGTATTTTGACACACATGAGAGCCATCTAACATTGCTTGTTCGTTTGGCGTAGGCTGTAACTGCGGTTAATCTTCACACTCGCAAATCTTGTTGCATTTTAGCATCAATGGGCACCAAAATGTTCTGCTCGCCTGCTTAACATTAAATCTAAAACTTGGTATTGCAAAAAGACCAAAAGCAACTCACATGAATATCATTATCCCACTTGAAAAGGCGCGTCAACTCGTCACTCGTGGCTTACTCACTCACCATTAGAAACAAGCCTTATCTTCTCAATACAGCACAAACATGACCTTCTCCGCTCAAACCTGGGCCGTGATCCTCCTGATTTGCTTCCTTGGCCCATCTCCACTTATTGTGACTGCGCCATCCATCTCCAGCGCCCTGATGCACTCGGCAAAGTCGCTGGCCTCGACCGGCACGCTGGCGCCCTCACTCAGCCTCCTGGCAACCTCGCTGTACCGCACCTGGTGCCCGCCGGCCGTCATCTCGTCCAGCAGCGCCAGAACGGCGGCCTTGAGGTCCTCCCGACGCCGCCTGTCGGCCGCACTCGTGCCCTCAGTCAGCAGCGACATGTCGATGCGGCCCTGTGAATCCGTGGCCGCTGTCTTCAGTGCCGACTTGATAAGTCGGTTGGCCTCGCGGACGTCCGTGGCAGTCACCTCGGACGCAAGCCGCATCTTGGCGTGCCCCTCGGAGAGACGGATCATTGACTCGAGCTGACGCGTCGTCGCCGTGATGCGCTTCTCGGCAGACCGGACGTCCTCACCCAGCTTGCGCATCTCCACGTAGGCGTCCACCAGCTCGCGGGCTGCCTCTTGGCTGATGGTAGGGTGGATGTTGGCACGGGCATACGAGATGTATGATGTGAGAAATTCAACGGGCTGACAATTATGTTAATCAAGATATTAGCAAGGCTTACAGGAAGGGTACGTGCAAAGGTGACAACGATAGCACATTCTATTTGGAGACTTACTAAAATCTCGTTGCTCGAGCTTGCCGACTCGGGCTTATCCTCCAGGTACATCGACAGAAGATGCTTGGCCAGGCGGCGATCGTTCTTCTCGTCAACCCGGTCAAGAATTAGATAGACCAGATCGAAACGGGAAAGCAGCGTGGGCGGAAGGTCAATGTTTTGCGGCACTGGGAGATCGGGGTTGTACCGACTACCAATAGGATTCGCCGATGCGAGGATGCTAGTACGGGCGTTCAAAGTCGTGATGATGCCTGCCTTGGCCACCGAAACCGTCTGCTGCTCCATCACTTCGTGGAGAACCGAACGTGTCGAGTCCGACATTTTGTCAAACTCGTCGATGCAGCAAACACCCCCGTCCGAGAGAACCAAAGCTCCGGATTCGAGTACCAGCTGCCGTGTCTCCGGGTCGCGCGTCACGTAAGCCGTCAAGCCCACCGCTGATGAGCCCTTGCCGCTGGTGTAAATGCCCCTGGGGGCAATTTTATGCACATATTGGAGGATCTGGGATTTTGAGGTCGAAGGGTCACCGCAAAGCAGTACGTTGATGTCGCCTCGATACTTTGGACTGCCTCCCTTTTGGAAACTTTTGTTTGTTCCTCCAAACAATTGCAAAAGGATTCCCTTCTTTACATCGTCCATTTCGTAGATTGATGGAGCCAATGATCTCGCCAACAGTTCGTAGATATCATCCCGTTGTGCAGTAGCCTTGATCTTCTCCTCCTCCTTGGGGGTGATCTTGCGAGTCTCCTGCATGTTGGCATCCCCCTCCCCAGCCTCTACCTCTTCGTCTTCGGCTGCCAGATCCAACGTCGATGGATCAACTCCCATTCGCTTGTTGTCGACCTTTTGAATGTGCAGAACGTCGACATATGTCTTGTGCACGCTCTTGACCGATCTTTGACGGGGGTTCACACGTACTGGCATGACCCTGAAGATTCCAGTGAGTTGCACCCTGTCACCAGCCTTGCAGAAGTCTACGAGTTCGTTGTACGCGCATACCGAGACCGAGTGCGGAGTCTGACCGGCAGGCACTTCGTCGGGGGTCTCCTGCAGCTTGATGACCTGCTTGTCGGCAAACGCACAACGATTGTGCACGATCTGCAACGAGTTCTTGGCAGAACACAACTGCCGTGGGCACTCTGTAGGCTCCTTGATCCTACCACGATCGATTGTGACAGTGACTGAGTGGTTGCAGACGCTGCATTTGAAATGTGCATCCCTCATGTCCGGAATGACTGGCGTCGTCCGAATCACGAGACCTTTGACGGTAATCAACTTGTCCATATCCGAGGGATTTAAATCTCGGAGATTTGTCGTCTTCTCTAGTCCAAAGGGGCGGATGGCGTAGGTTGTCTGGGCTACCTGCTCCTCGAGGTCATTCTCGGGCTCGGCAGCAGGCCGAGGCGTCGCTGGACCGCCGAATTCCGAGCTTGCATATTGCGGCTCCGAACTTGGGGTGGCCGCCGCCGGGGTGGCTCTAGCTCCAGCACTGCTCTGAGAACGCTGCCTCGCCATCTCTGCCTGAGCAAGATCCTCCATCATGTTTGTCAAAGCTTGATCCATGATGGGGACGAGCTCTTGGGGATAAGCCTGGATCTGGTGCCACAACTTAATTGTACGAGGGTACGCCTTGAGGTCACGGAGATCAACATAAAGTCGCGATGTTCCCAGCAAAAGCATAGTCTCCATGGCCTCCATGTACGGTCTCGACTCTGCATCATCTCGCTGAGCAGTCTCGGCCTCTGTCATCCCATCTGACCAGAGGCGGTATTTCTTGGTAAAGTTTCGCGCAAAGTCCTTGAAAGATGCAAATGTATCATCGATGGAAACCGTGGTACCCCAGATCAGGCCGCCACTATCCCCACCCAGGGCATTCGCTTCTGAAGTATCGGGGTTGACCGTTCGGAACGACGGCGCATCCGAGCCAACCTCTGAAATCACATTGCCAGCCGGATCCAATACCACACGCCTCGGGCGCTGGGATCTGAGAAGAGCTTCTGGATTGATGTCACCTCGGCGGTTGCGGGCAGAACCCGAGCGCGAGCCAACGAAGATGCCACTGCTTTCACTACGAAGGTTGTCTGAAAGAGGGTTGAGAGCACGTCCAGGGCTGGAGCTCTCATAACGAATAGGAGAAGACTCTGTTGAGACGCAGTGGTATCAGTATTAGTCTCTCGGGCCAAAAGAAAATAGACAGAGGCGGGCACATTGTCGCTGCCAGGAGATGGACATACCTCCAATGAGTCCACTGCCGCTGGCCCTTGGCGTCCGTTCAGGGTCATCTTGACTGTCAGTCTGCTGTCGCAACGGTGAGCTGGGTGTGGCGTTGGACCGGCGAGCCGTAGACTGGCTATGTGTCATCTGGCGCAAGGGAGAAGAAGGCTCCTGGGTTCTGCTGCCGTTGACAGGTGATGACTGGTAAAACATGGGACTAGAGGCCAGCTGCGACTGCCTGGGACCACGAGGGGTACCTCTGACTGATGATGCCGGTTCCTGGTCCTCTGCAGCGTTCGAAGATGCTGCCTGAGCGTTGCGCGCGGCATTGCGCGATGGCGTCGCCGACTGCGAACTCCGTGTTCGCCTGCCGGATGGTGAAGACATTGCGAACACAATGTGGGTATAAACTAGAGGGTGTATAACTGGTTTTGTCCGTCCGTGATACTTGTCGCAAGAGGTACAAAATCAGATTTGTTGATGATGCAAGGCGTGGATGTGGAGTGAGTGGGCGGGCGCACTTGGTTGACGGGAGAACCAAACCAAACAGGGCAATCAATTCAATCAATCCTATGGAGGGGAAATTGTCGACTTGAACACGGTTCAGGGGTTTAGAGATTGAAGACGTCGTTGGACGCGACATCTTCGCGTTAAGTGGATGGTCTGTGCGTGATCCATGGCGGGGCAATTGTTCAAGCTTGAGAGCTGTCGGGGTCCACAGTGAGAAGAGGGCAATAGAGACACTGTACGGCCCTCAATCGAACAGCTTGCGTTGTGTTGCTGCTTGCGCGCGACTCTGTTAGACAGACAGGGCTGAACATTTACGGCGAGTGACAAGAACAGAACGAATTGGAAGACAACGGCGCAAAGCATCCATATAACTAAATTTTCCCAGCCGATAACCTCTCCTCACTCAGTTCAACTGACCTTTTTGGTCTCCCACATATTCAAGATGGCTCCTGGCATGTCATTATCATCCGTAAACGCCATCATCATTCTCGGCTCTGACGATGGCTCGAGGATATTCGCCAAATATTATACCTCACCCCACCAGGCTGCGCCAGGCGCCGGCCAAGCTGCCGGTATGCCCTCTGAGGCCCTTGGCCCTCTTTAGGAAAATTACCTTCTGCCCTTTTAAAAAAGAATGACACCAACAGCTGACGCAACTCCCGCGCCCAAACACAGCCCTGACCGCCCCGCCAAACCCATTCCCGGACGTCAAGGCGCAAAAGGCCTTCGAGAAGGGTCTGCTCGAGAAGACGGCCAAGCAGACGGGCGACATTATCCTTTATGACAACCGGATCGTCCTGTACAAGATGGAGTCGGACGTCATGATGTACGTGGTCGGCAGCATCGACGAGAACGAGGTCCTTCTCTACAACGTCATCCTGGCCCTGCGCGACTCGCTCCACCTGCTCTTCAAGCAGTCGGTCGACAAGCGGACCATAATCGAGAACTACGACCTCGTCTCCCTCGCAATCGACGAGATCGTCGACGACGGCATCATCCTCGAGACCGACCCCACCATCATCGTCCAGAGGGTTAGCAAGGCCCCGACGCAGGACGTCAACCTCAGTCGCATCGACCCCTTTAGCGAACAGGGTGTCAACAACCTTGCGCAGTTGGGCAAGGCGAAACTGACAGACTGGCTGAGGCAAGGGCTGTGAGCTGGGAGAAGTGTCGGGCCATATGGTGTTTTTGTTTGACTTTTCCACCCGCGTTTTTACATGATCTCAATAAAGCCGATGAAAGCAGATGGGAGTTGGGGGTTATAGGGGCCGGCCCAGAACGGCCAGGCCAAAAAAATTACCATTTCTCGTTGTTCTTGGAGAAAACATCAGCATTGCAGTGACATCAATGTCTCTATCCCGTGTTGTCTATGCTCTATATGCCAGACCGACCGTTGTAGTCTAAGGTCATAAGTCTGTCTATTAACCCCCCAAGCCCCCATCTCCATTCTGAGAGTCCCTGGGAAATAATGAAACCTTAGAGTAACGAAATCCCCATCGCGTTACCTCGTCTCTGTGGCCGCTTTCCGCAACCTGTTCATGACCGCCGCGGCTATGTCATCCCCATCTCCCACACCCTCGACGCATATCACATCCACTTTTCGCGTATCAAGCTCTCTCAGGGCAGAGAACAACCCCTGAGCCACATCCTTAGGATCCCGACCAAGGTGCAGATCCAGCACCGTTGTCCCATCCTCGAGCTGATACTCTTGGACCGATGTCTCCCCCACCTTCTCCCCCGACGACCTCGTCCTAACGACACCAAGCCTCGCCGGCCTCCCCTCGCCGTCACCAACCATCAACCTTCCAGCATCCAGGTCCTCCCGGACCCTGTCGCCGGCGGCTCCACCGAATCCCGCCTCGTACAGCACGACCTTGGCCCTCGGGCTGTAGTGCTTGTACTTCATGCCGGGGGCGCGCGGGGCGCTCTTGGCGCCTCCGAGCTCCGCCTCGTCCCTGTAGGCCTTGACGACGCCCTCCCAGCCCTCGCAGCGCCTCAGGTCCTCGATGGCCACGCCGCCCGGCCGCAGCACGGCGGGCGGGTCGCACAGGCCGTCGACGACGGTGCTCTCGACGCCGACGCCGCAGGGCCCACCGTCCAGGATCAGCTCGAGGCGGCCGTCGAGGTCGTCGAGGACGTGTTGCGCAGTCGTGGGGGACGGCCGCGTCGACGCGTTGGCCGAAGGAGCCGCCAGGGGCACGCCCGCCAGCCTGATCAGCGTCAGCGCCAGCGGCGACGCCGGCATGCGCGCCCCGAACGTCGGCAGGCCCGCCGTCACCTCGGCCGCCAACCGGGACGGGTGGGGATTCGGGAGGAGGATCGTGAGGGGACCCGGCCAGAATCGCTCCAGCAGTGGGAGGTATATGCTAGGGATCGGATCCTCGGTTGGCGTCTCGTTGTTGCTGCTGTTGCTGCTGTTGCTGCTGCCGCTGCTGCTCGTGCCGTTTGTTATGCTTGCTGGTTTTGAATCCGACACCGTCGCCTTCGTCGCCGCTCCCTCCTGGCTGCTTGCCCCATTGCTGCCGTCACCAGACGCCGGAGACAGCAGTGCGCGCAGCATGTCGAGGTCGCACACGTGCACGATGAGGGGGTTGTCCGAGGGCCGGCCCTTGGCGGCGTAGATGCCCCTGACGGCGGCGCTACGGGTGGCGTCTGCGCCCAGGCCGTACACCGTCTCGGTGGGAAAGCCGACGGGGGTGTCGCTGCAGCCCAGGTACTCTGCCGCCCGCCTCAGGGCCCCTAAGGCCGAGTGCTGCGACTCGGTGGGCACTTCCCACGAGTCCAGTCTGTGGGGTTGTTGTGCTTTCTGGGGTCCGGATGACGACGGTGCGTGCTGGCGAAACCGGCCCAGGCCGTCATCTCCGGCCGCCTCGACCCTCACTATCTGCGTTTTCATGGCTGCAGAGGAAGAGGACCGGATGGTCTGGTGTGTAAAGGCTTGTAGAGGGCCGCGGTGGTGCCTGCAGACGCCGCGCCAAGCAACCTGGAGGCTCTTGATGCCCGCCAACTTGACTACCTTGCAACTGTAGAATTGGACGGTGTTTGATGTGGATTTCCCTTGACCGGCTAGTGTTTTGATGAATAATTGGAAATTTCCAGTATGGCAGGAATAAGAGGTAATCGGTATAGATGATCTCGATTTTAGTTTGTCGGTAGTTATTCTGAATGCTAGTGGCGATGGGGTAAAAAAAAAAAAAAAAAAAAAAAGTTTTCTTGGGTTTCCATGTGAGTCAAATTTGGAGAGAAATTTCTACTTTTGAGACGGAGAAATCTTTTCATTCATTTACAAAAATGGCCAAATCCTCACGACCAATTCCGTCTTTATTTTATTTTATTTTTATTTTCTTTGAAATCTTGTATTCTATACCTTTAAATGTCAGATTTACCGTACCATTTCATCTAGGTGCAGGCCGATAAATGCTGCAGTAAGTAAGTTGCTAATGAATCGCCACCAAATATATCTAAATGCACGCTCTGCGTCACTTCCAAAAGCAGCCCCTTGATAATATATACAGACACACTGTAGAGCAAAATAATAAAAAGTGAAAAACGTCTCAGTGAAGCCATCACCGCTATGCCCTGCAATGTCAACCCATATACTCTTCCTCATTCCACAACCGGCGGCTCGAGCCTACCTGCCGCATTCCTACGGATGGGAAGACTAGATAGGTGCGCGTTGGTAAAACTGAGATGCTCTTGGAAGCTAGCCAGCATTCTGCGCAGCTCGTCGCTGGCCTCTTGTCTACTCCCAACACCCTGCATGACCCTAGCTGAGGGTGGTTCTGGTAGTGTGGGAATTTCTGCGTCCTGGTATGATTGGCTCAGATCTTGTTGCCGGTACTGTGACTGCTGATATTGCTGTTCATCCAGCTGCTGCTGATCAGAGTAAGGCCCACTCATGTCTCCGTACTGATCACGGGTGCGACGATCGGCCATGGAGAGATAGTCCGCATCCAGGTAGTCTCCACTATCGTAGAGCCCTCCGGCTTGACTGGCACCATCGTACGAGTCTGGGCGATCCCTTCGATCCATCGCATCACCGTTGCCCCCATTGAGCACAAGGTTCGGCATACTAGCACTCGCTGCGTCCGAGACCTTGCCACCGAGACGCGCAAAGTCCGAGTCATCTGAAACATAGATCGATGGCTCTCTAGCCGAGTTCAAGGCTAAAGGTTTGTATGTAGACGCATGTCGTTCAAACTCGAAAGGGTTGGGAGCCCCAATGTCCGATCCGGTGACGGATGCCACGTCCGAATTAGCTGTAGATGGCCGCATCAGCTCGGGTATGCTCTCCGGCAGACTCTCATCCAGATCGATGAGGCTGCTCATAGACGCGCGGTTGTCCTGCATGCGTGGCACAGCCAGGTCATTGTAGCTTTGCGACTGAAGACCTGCAGGGTCTGTTGGATGGTGTATCAGGGTCGGACGAGTAAAAGAGGGTTCGGGGGTTTCGGGTTCGTCATCGTAGACTAGCTCATTGAACGAGTGTTCGTTAAAGGAGAAATGTGATACTTCGGGATTCGCAGAAAGTGGTGCAGATGTCATGGAGGGGAACTTCCAATCCTGAGTCCGCCTGTTGTTGCTGATATCCGCCGGGTCGCTGAGCGGTGCTTTGTTGAAGTCCGAACCGTCATCGAACCCAAAGTCTATGGATTTGTAACCTCCCGGGGCCCTGATAGTTTCCATGTCGGCAAATTGCGACAAGTCGCTTCCGTCTAGTGAAGCATCCAAGTCGATCAAAGACTCGCGTACCGTCAAGTGCAAAGAGTCATCCCTCAGCGGCAAATCAGAACCTGCTGGTGCTGGCGCCGGTGCCGCAGCCGGAGGAGGCATTGGCCTGCCATAGTACATTCTAGAGTTGTCTTCGTAGTTCGATATGGTGTTGGGATCAAATACTTTTTCCAAAGGAGCCTTGAGAACAGGCAGGTGTGGTGGAGGCCGGCGTCGCCCCTTGGCCTTTGAAGGGTGTGTGGTTTCGTCGTTGAACTGCTGAGGCAGCTCGACGTTTGTCCCATACACGTCATAAACGGCCTGATTGTCTGAATCACCAAACACGCGTTGGTCAAACGCCATGGTTGTGCTAAAATTCCATTCGTCCTCTGCCAGAGCAGTAGATGAGAGATCATTTGCGGAAAGCCCCTGGGCTCCACCGGGGTTGAAGAGAGACTTCCTCGACCCGCCTTGAGATTCCCAAAGTCTGTAAGCTCTCACAAGAAGCGCCAGCGAGGATGTCGGGTATATTGTGTCGGTGTTAACAATATAGGGGTGCTGCTGTATAGATTCGATAGGTGGTCTTTGCGCAGGATCGTCTACCAAGCAATATGCAACAAGATCCTTGAGCTGTTCCGAGTACTGGTCTCCCTCCAACCTAGGACTTTGCTTTTTGACGAAACTGCCGAGCTGCTGGAATCCCATACCTGACAACGCATTCGGCGGCAGACCTGATGCAATCTCAAAAACTAGGGAGCCAAAAGCCCAGATATCAACCTCTGTACCGTATGAATTCGATCCGTCAAACAACTCCGGAGCCATCCAGTTGGGTGTCCCGATAACAGTCGTCCGCTTGTCAAACTTGGTCTCGATAACACCGGCAACGCCAAAATCGCATAGTTGAACGCCACCCGCCTCGGTAATGAGGACATTGGCGCACTTGATATCTCGATGAATAATACCTTGCCTGTGCACCCAAAAGATGGCCTCGGCAACTTCTCGAAGGATGGGTATGATCCATTTCTCCTGGAGACCATGGGGAGCGGTAGGCTGCATCAAAGTCGACACGCTACCACCTGCGCAATACTCTGTGATGATCCACATGGATTGTTGAACAGGCAGTGCCTCAAAAACCTGGTTGATATTTTTGGCGCCGCCCTCGCTGAGTAACTTGAGGGCGTTGATTTCGTTCATAATCTCCGTGTAAGTGTCTACCAATTTAGGATTGAGCGTGTCGGCCTCCTCAATATCGATCATCTTGACGGCGACAACTCTGCTGTTCTTGATGTCGTTTGCTGTGTAGACGCGGCCGTAGCTGCCTTTGCCGATGAGCTCAAGCAGTTGATATGGCGGTGGCTCCTTTCCAGCCTTGTTGCTCTCCTCCACGATATGCAACTGCATTTTCTTGGCATCTTCCAAGGCCTTTTGTTTGGTGGCCGAGACGCCAACGCCACGGACTTGGAGAGTAGCCATGGTGAAGAAGTGACACCGGGGTGTTCCAAGAGTAGTGACGTCGTGTGGTTATGAAAAACGGTGTCTAACGACTGATTTCTTGCGCGCCTGGCATGTGGAAACCAAACCCGTCCAAAAGAAATTGCCGAGAATGGAGTAAAAGCAAGACGCCTTTGAGGCTCGTGAAAAGAATATGATGAAAGAAAAAGAAGCAAATAATTCAACAGAGAGAAAAGAATCCAGTCCTCTGGTAGGGATCGATTGGGATGAAAACCAAACCGACCAGGCTAGATCTCGGCCCAGGACCTCCCTGCACAGCAGCTCAGTCAATCTACCGTGCCTTGTCAAGATCTCATCCACATTGCGAATTTTGTGTTGTTTGTTTGGTGTGTGGTGCAGTCGAGATCCTCCGAAGCTTTGGTGTTGTTATATGCAGCGTACAGCCAACTCGACAGGCAGTGAGCAAAAGCACAATTAATTGGGAACACGAAAGGCACTCGAGCGTTGAATCTCCTACGCGACGGCGCCAGAAAAAGAATCGCGTCAAAAACCCCCTGACCGATCTGCTCGAGGAATTCGAACACATACAATGAGCACGACGTCGATGGCTTGAGGAATTTTGTCGGAATAGTATCAGTCTCCAATAAACGATGGTAAATCTAAAGCCAAGCAAGTCAGTGTTAACTTCTCTCTTCGTTGATTGATTTCTCCTTCCCCGGACGGAAAAGGGGACGTGCACTCGCCCATCCTAGCCTGCGACAAGGGGTTGCCGCCACGTTGGTCCTAGGAGGTATATTATACCGTAGTTATACAGTCAAAGACTGTATGTATCTACTGTCTACGTTTGGTTACGTTGCAAGTTGCAACGGCCGTTGTATATCCTGATAATCTATCTCTAATCTGCATTCAACTTGATGACCAACGTTCCCGTAAAGCGCACATGAGATGGCGAAGACGCGAGGATCTCCGGCGGTTGCAGTTGTTCAGTTCGTCATCGATCTATATTGACTAAATGTACCGTCTCCAACCAGGCATCTTACCAAGGTTTTTCCTTTCCCATTTGTCACCTATTGCAACACACACCACACAACAAACCTGCAAAATTTACCAAAAGATCAGTAAACTCTGCACTGGAGGTCGATTCTAGACCTTGCGCGTACCGGCACATTGCCTAAAGTAGTGGCATATGAGCCGCTAAACCGGCTAGGAAGTACGAACCCCTCCTTGATTAGCCGCATCAACACATGTCGTTGCCGTGCGCTGAGTAATCCCTCGTTGCATTCGGCCATTCATCGAGTACCTGCAAGGTAGGTACGTATATGGTGGGGGTTATAGTGCCAGACCTTTTAAACGGCATCATATAAGGGGGCGGTATGACCAGGACTGCTCTTACCTAGAACTCGGTTGGTCTTCATTGTCATGGACAAAGTATTGGTGCCTACAAAACAAAGCCTAATCTGCCAAACATCCCGCTTTGTTCACATGATTACACGTCCCCTCACACCAACAAACATGACAATGCGAGCCATACAGGTGAAATCATGGGCAGACGGACCACAGGAATTGACACTCAGCAAGCCATCCACGCCATCACCATCTCAGCTCCAGCTCCGCATGCGGGCAGCCGGCCTGCACCAAGTTGTGCGCACGAGGGCCTCGGGAACACACTACTCGGCCCAGACGCTACCGCTAACCCTCGGTATCGACGGCGTAGGCCTTGACGAGGCCACAGGCAAGAGCTACTATATCATGGGGATGGCGCCCAGCTTTGGATCCTTTGTCGAGTATGTCAACGTCGACAAGAGGGCAGCCGTCCCCATACCCGAGAACGTCGACCCGGCTGCTCTCGCGGCAAGCGTCAACCCCGGCATGAGCTCGTGGATGGCCCTGACCACCCGCTGCAGCGAGCTGCCACCCGACTTCACGGTGCTGATCTTGGGTGCGACCACCGCCAGCGGCGAACTCGCAGCGTCGCTGTCGAGAAAGCTGGGTGCAGGTAGCGTCATCGGGGTGGCGCGCAACGCGGAGGCGCTGAACAAGATCGATGCCCTGGACCGCCGAATCGAGCTCAAAGGCGGCGCGGGGACCGACTACTCGGGGTTGGACAAGGTCGACGTGGTGCTGGATTACATCTACGGCGATGCGGCTGTTCACCTGCTCTCCAGCCTGCCGCAGGGGAGACCAGTGCAGTACGTACAAGTGGGTGGCATGTCGGGTCAAGAAGCCATCGCACTGCCCTCGGCTGTTCTTAGGTCCAAGGACTTGACCTTACGGGGCTCGGGGCCTGGCGCATGGTCAACTGCCGAGCTCGGGCAGCAGACGCCAAAGCTCATCCAGGCGCTGGCTGGGTTGTCACTGAAGCAACCTCAAATTTTTCCACTGGAGCAATTCGCCAAGGTCTGGCCGGACAGTGAGATTGCCAAGAAGGGCAGGATAGTCTTTACTATGTAATTTAGTTGGACTCTGGCATGCAAGGCCAACTTGAGATTAAACTTGATGAGATAAGGTTGAAACGAGGGAAAGAAAATAAAATAAAAGTTGGTGAAAGACCTACATTGCAGTGAAACCCAGTAAGAAGTGGATACAAAATGAGTAAATGTAAAAGGCGTGTCAGTGTGTATAATAGATGACGTGTGGTTCTGGGTGGACATTGACACGGACAGTGTTTCGGGCGCTAATGTAGCCCTTGTCCTATAATGGCCCATGTCAAATTGTAGCATTAACTTTGACCTTCATCTTGTTCGGTTTACTAGCCATTTATCTCGGTTTTTTTTTTTTTGTTTTTATTATCTTATTGCAGTGTATTTTACCTCATCGAGCTAGACTCTCTCACACAGCCCATCTCACCCTGAATATCTTCAATTCCCCCAAGACCCCGCCCTAATCAGCCGTTACTCACCATGTCTTGTAAGTAAACGCCTCCTCACAATACACATGCGCATCACAAACAAAACCTCGAACAAAAGCCCAACCCACTTACACCCATGCCAACCTAACAAAACAAAAAAAAAAAGTCTTCACCGGCACGGCGCAGGTTTCGCACAAGACCAAGCTGCCAACCGGCACGGCCAAGGCCGACGCGGTAGCCATGCTGCACGACCACGCCTTCTACCTAGAGTGCGACCCGCACCTGGTCAAGTTCAGCGAGCTTGACGCCGCCAAGGCCGCCGCGCTGAGGGGGTCGTCCAAGCTGCCAAAGGGGGTCGAGTCGGTCTCGGAGACGAGGTACTACGAGGTGCACGACCTGGTCCACAACCTGCCCGGCGGCTTGTGGGACTCCAACGTCGTCAGCAGCTACGAGATGACCGACACGCCCGAGGGCGTCTTCGTCCGCATACGCAGCCCCATGGGCGTCGTCATGGACACGGCCTGGGTAATCAGGGAGCTGCCGGCAGGGGAGGTGGCCGACAATGGAGAGAAGGGTCCCGGTGGGTTGGCCATAGTGGAGGAGATCACCATCAGCGCGCCGAGGCTGGTGGTCGGTATCGTCAAGGGGCTTTGCGAGGCTGGGTGGAAGAAGATCCACGACAAGATGCTCACTCGGTTCCAACCCCCAGCTGAGGCTGCAGCTGCATCGACCTCGGCAGTGGCCCCGGCCTCCACGGAAAGTTGAGATTGCTTTTGATTTGTGCTTATTCCATGCTCATTTCATCCATAATATATTTTTTTGGGCTGGGTGACATTAGAGATAAACTAGGTCTAGACAAACAAGCAAACATCAACATTCCCCTACATCAGGCTAGAACGTCCTCCAATCTCCATGGAAGGCTGCCCGTCCTTCATCTGCCCACTCCTACCAACCACAAACTCACGGTAAATCCTCTCCAGCCTCGCCCGCTCCTCCGAGCTGATGCTGGGACGCGTCTCGTCCAGCGCCTTGATGATGTGGCTCCACCCAATCACCACCTCGCCCGCACCGCCGCCGTCCTGCTTTCCCCTGTCCTCGTTACTGTCGTCCTCCACGCCGTTGATAGCTTGAGCCCCACGGCCGGCCTTGGATACCTTTGCCGCCTTCTTGGCGAGCTTGATGGCCTCGAGTTTGGCCGCAATGGCCGCCCGCTCTGCCATCTCCGACGATAGCGTGGTCGCCCCGGACGGCTTCTGAGACTCCTGCTCTTCACCGTACAAGAACTGGACGTAGTTGGCGCGCCCTTTACTCGAGGCTGCCACCGCGGACTTCCTGCCACTGTACTTGCCCTTGCCCTTGCCGGCGGACGCGCCCCCACCAACGCCATGATCGCCCAGAACGTCGTGAATGGCCTCGAGCTGCGAGTTCGACATGAGAGCCTGGATATCCGCACCCGTGAATCCCTCAGTGCGTCTTGCCAGCTCCAGGAGCTCATCTTCATTAGCAAGCACGTCGTCGCCGACCTTGACCTTGCTCGCCAGGGCCCTAATGATATCCAAACGGTCTTCCACGTTGGGGAAATCGCAAAGTAAGGACTTGTCTAGGCGCCCAGGCCTCAGCAGAGCAGGATCGATCAAGTCCGGCCGCGATGTCGCTGCGAGCACGTAAACTCCCGACAAGCCCTCGGCACCGTCCATTTGCGTCAGAAGCTGGTTGACGACACGGTCCGTAACGCCTGTCGAGTCGTGTCCACGCTTGGGCGCGATGGAGTCAAACTCATCGAAGAAGAGCACGCACGGCTTGGCAGCCTGTGCTCGCTCAAACAGGTCTCGCACACTCTTCTCCGAGGCACCGATGTACTTGTTCAGAATCTCGGGACCCTTTACGCTGATAAAGTTGAGACCGCACTCTCCCGCCACCGCGCTGGCCAGTAGGGTCTTGCCACATCCGGGATAACCATACAGCAAAAGACCCGAGCGCAGACGGAGCGGGCACTGCGCAAAGATGGGGGCGTATTTCGTCGGATACTGCAGCGTCTCAAGCAGGACGCGTCGTGTCTCCGAGAGGCCGCCGATGGAGTCGAACTTGATTGTTGAGCTTTGCAAGCTCACGTTGTGGAGCGATGCCGGCGTAAAACCCTTTAGGGCGTCGTCGAAATCTTGCATGCCAAGCGGGACGCCCAACGCGCTGAGATGGTCATCTTCAGCAGTCTCCTCGATGGACCGACTGAGGGCCGCATTTCGGGCTCTCGTCACGAGGAGCAGGAGATCTCCCGGCATGTACCCATCCGTACGACCGGCGATCTCCAAGAAGTCGAGGTCTGGTTGTAAGTAATAGCCGTCACTGCGATCATTTGTACCCTTTTGGCTCGACCGGCTGGGACCATCCATCCACGTACCCTCGTCGTCCACGGCACTGCCATCAGCGGTCGTGGGCCGCGAATGGTCGCTAGGGGCTTCTCTTGCGTCCAAATCCGTAACAAGGGGTCCTTGCCTCGTGATAGCTTCCATTATCTTTCTCCTCGCGTCTTTGTCGGGCGATTTGAGCTCCACAATCTCGCGAACCACATGACCACCGATGACGACGCCGTGCAGCGACTCCTTTGCTTGAGCCGTGGCCAGCAAGACGACGCCGCTGTCCTCGGCACAGTATTGCTTAACTATTGCACAGAGTGCTTCACTGATCTGCCTGCTGCGTCCGTTATCATTGCCCACTTGGAGCTCCGTCTCAGCAGGGCACAGCTTGTCGAGGTCGTCCAATATCACGATGGACTTCCCGCCCAGTCTAGCGCCCCAGCTAGCGTTCATGAAGAGACGGTTGAGTGTCTCACGAACTGTAGCAACCCTGCTCTCGTCGTTTGTGAGGCTACGACAGGTAAAATAGGTGGTGTGAAAAAATGCATCCCGCTTCAGGGCGTCGGCGATACTCTTCCCCACAGAAGTTTTTCCAGACCCAAGAGCGCCGGTGAGAAGGACAGATGACAAGTGCATCAGATGTGACTTGAGCTCCCTGAGAAGCGAATCAATGCCGACAAGGATGTTGTCGCTCGATTCTGTCTCGTTGCAATCATCGTCATGCGTAGCTTCCACTGGTGGAGGCACTCCGGGCTGTATCTCGAAAGGAACTGGCTTCTGTGACCCCAATATCCAGCTTGTCGATTCTCGGTTCGGTTGTCCGGCCTCTGGCGGCGGGTCAAACTTTATTATTCCGCCCTCCCATCCTGGAATTTGTTGAATCCCCTGGTAGATTCCGAGGACTTGGCCGTCTGTAAGGGGTCCCTGCAAGATACCGTTACCATCTTTGCCACCATACACAAGCTTCAGTCGCTTCGCAGCCTCCTCCTTCTCTGCCTTGGATTCGCCACCAAACCTAAGTCCACTGGAAGGTGAGCTTCCAATTGCCAGAAATGGGAAAACCTTGATGCGACGTATTGTGTTAACCTGATCAGACTTCTCGGCGCTTGAGTTGACTGTGAAAGGTGTTGGAGCCGGTTCAATCTTTACAACACCTCCCACGATCCCCTGACAACCTAGTGAGGCACACAAGGGTGTTGACAAAGCCACTGTAGACCCATTCGGCGGATCATCCCAGCCACACAACATTGCCACAACCCTGGTAGACTGTCTTTGCTGAGCTTCAGCCCCATCTGCGGGTTGAGCCTTGATGGTCGAGGGTCGCATCAGATCAACTGCGACGTACTTGACCCCTCGAAACCCTTTAGAGAAGAGCAGGTCGCGATCCACCCAGATGCTCAACCCTTTCTGCAGCTCATTACCTCCTTCGTCAACGTCGTCGAACCAGTCTTCACAATATCGTCTGTCCATGGCCCGCAGGTACAAGGCAGGCCTGCGCTCCTCAATTTTGCTCTTTCTGTTCCTTCTCATGGTGCTGCTTGAGCTCTTGCCCGAGGCACCATCCACGCTGCGCCCTCCCTTGCTGCCGCTCTTCCCTGACCGCGATGGCTTAGACCTCTCCTTGGGCGCCACTATAACCTCGGCATTGGGGGCTATTTTGACGAAGGGGACATCGGATCCCGCTGCAGGTTCGAGGGATGCGACCCTGATGCTGGCGGTGGATGTCGGCGAGACGTGCAGGGCCAAAGGGTGCGCGGCAGATCCCGGGACACCACCTGGCGGCGCGTACGCTGGATTGGGCAGGGCGCGCACCTGGGACATCATGTTGAGCTCCAAGAAGTTGGCATGCAGCTCGATGACCTCCCAGTCCTCGGGGGTCAGGGGCTCGATATGCACCGTGTGTGCCAGAGGGAACTCTAGGTGGATCATGGCGGTGATTTTCTGACCGTCGCTCAGTCCGAGGGTATTTGCCAATGTAGGGTCGATTTCCACAAGGGCGACTTCCTGCTCCCGCGAACCGCCTGAGCCTCGTGAGCCTTGGATGCCATCACGAGTGACTATCGGGGCCATCTTGCGCTTGCTGGGAAGTCCCGTCCAGCCGAGGTATGTCGACTTTTGCGAGCCATCGCTAGATCGCCAGTTGAGTTCGACGACGACATTTTGAGCATGCTGGGCGAGTAGGAGTTGAAAGTCAGAAAATGGCTTTGGATGCGAGTACAACTGACATTGAATTCACTTGATGTACAAAGGGAGGACTGGTTGCATGCAGAACCTTACAGTATTGATGTTGACAAGCAGGTTGACCAGAGCTGATGGCAGATTTACGAGACAGTTTTTGAGGTGAACAAGCGAGATCTCGGCCGACGTCGAATGCGCATTCTTTCGAGGAGCCATTCTGAGGTGAATTCTTGGCTTGTTTTTCTTTCTCTTTTGTCAAATCTGCTTGCCGCGAGGAAAGAAATGTAAGGGAATTAGCAGATCATAAAGCTCAACAGCTGAACCTGACCCAGAGCTACTGCTAAAGTTGCCCGCTTCCTTTCCCAAGGTACCAGACATTTACCAAATACTTCGGTTTCGGTGCACTAGAGATGACGCGCAGGCTTCCCCTGTCCTGCCCCGTCCGAAGCTTCGGCTTGCGCTTGGGTTTCATGCCGAGGCAATTGAATCTGGTCTGTTTAAGCCACACCATCGGGGGGTGTCCGCAGGTGTCTTCAACTTGGCGGGTCCTCCTGCCCCTGTCATGGTCCAAGCTCTACACCCAGCTCGATGTCAAGATGGATCCACTGGCAGACGCTGGTCGGCGGGGAGATGGAAAACGCGAAACGCGTCTTAATTCCACGATGGACTTTAACGCGTCGATTTAATTCCTTCTCAACCCACCTTGAACGCCGGCGCTTCTACAATCCAACCCAACCACCGCCAAACTTGGCAGTGTACTTGCAGGCGCAAACCACCAAAAAGCCCCGTCGCATCCCACCTTTGAGGTCGCCCACTTTTTGAGACTATAACCGACCCAACGAGCAATCAACAACGGGCCTTCGTCAGATATTGGCCGTTGTTCTGATAAAATCGGTCGTTCGTCTAATGCGATCTTGATTTCTTCAAACGATAAAAGAGTCGTAACCAAAACCTCCGCCGCAGAAGACCCTTCTTCTTGCAACAATGGCGTTGCTTCTCCAGTACCCGGCGCCGGTGAGCTATTCGGCGCAACAAAGTATGTTTATTCCATCCAATTGCATTGTCGAAAAATAACAGCTTCATAGGAAAGCACTTGCAGTGCATGCCAATGGTAGCTAACATTCTTGGTAAGCCGGCTTCGAAAACTTTATCCAGGATTTCAAAACTTCGCCAGAACAGACAATCACCCAGGGTCTGGGTGACATTGCAATCGACGATGACGACTTGAGTGACGATTACGACTTTATGGATGAGGACGATGAGGCGGCCCAGCGCAGGCAGCAGGAGAAGGCTCGGCAAAAGGGTCCGCGGCACAAGTACAGAGATCTTTTGCAGGAGCTCGCAGATAGGAAGGTCGACGAAGTTGTCATCGATCTAGATGATCTGGCTTCGGTATGGATTTGCAAGATTCGCGCTACCTGGGGCATTATCCCGGGTTTACACTAATACTGACTTCGTTTTGCAGTTCGAGGCCGATGTTGATGAGGGTTTGCGCCTGGTCGAGTCAATCGAGAAAAATACTAGGCACTACGTTGAGCTTGTCTCAAGGGCCGTCGACAAATTGATGCCAGAACCAAGCAGCGAGGTCAGCTTCAAAGATGATGTTCTTGATGTGCTCATGGCACGTAGAACAGAGCGCAACCGCGCCGTCGCTGAGGCGGCCGAATCGCAAAACGACAACACGCTTCTAAACGACAAATTTCCCGCCGAGCTGGTCCGCCGCTATACCCTGGTTTTCAAGCCACGTTCTTCGTCAGCCGATAAACCCCGAAAAGCCCTTGCCGTGCGGCAAGTGCGCGGCGATCACCTAGGACACCTTATTACCATTAGCGGTATCGTCACGAGGGTATCAGACGTCAAGCCCATCGCACAGGTCAGCGCATACACTTGCGACCGATGTGGCTGCGAGATCTTCCAGCCCGTCAACGACAAGGCCTACGCTCCTTTGACCATCTGCCCCTCGCAGGACTGCAAGGACAATCAAAGCAAAGGCCAACTTCACCCTTCATCCAGGGCATCCAAGTTCCTCCCTTTTCAGGAGGTCAAGGTGCAGGAGCTTGCTGAGCAGGTTCCTATCGGCCAGATCCCAAGAACTCTTACCATTCTCTGCTACGGCTCGCTGGTTCGCAAGGTCAACCCGGGTGATGTTGCCGATATCTCGGGCGTGTTTTTGCCCACCCCTTACACCGGTTTCAAGGCTATGAGAGCCGGTCTCCTCACTGACACCTACCTTGAGGCGCACCACATTGTACAGCACAAGAAGGCGTATGACGAAATGACCATTGATCCGCGGTTAGTGCGCAAAATCGACCAGTTCAGAGTCTCAGGACACATCTACGAATATCTGGCCAAATCCATTGCACCTGAAATCTTCGGTCACTTGGATGTCAAGAAGGCACTTTTGCTGCTACTGGTCGGTGGTGTGAGCAAGCATATGGGCGATGGCATGAAGATTCGTGGTGATATCAACATTTGCCTTATGGGTGACCCCGGTGTGGCCAAATCTCAGCTGCTCAAATACATCTCTAAAGTGGCCCCTCGCGGTGTCTATACCTCTGGTCGTGGTAGCAGTGGCGTCGGTCTGACCGCTGCTGTCATGCGCGATCCCGTTACAGATGAGATGGTGCTTGAAGGTGGCGCTCTGGTCCTGGCTGACAATGGTATCTGCTGTATCGACGAGTTCGACAAGATGGACGAAAATGACCGAACCGCCATCCACGAAGTCATGGAACAGCAAACAATCAGCATCAGCAAGGCCGGCATCTCGACCAGTCTCAACGCCCGTACCTCAATCCTCGCCGCCGCCAATCCAGTATATGGCCGCTATAACCCGCGCATATCTCCCGTGGAGAACATCAACCTCCCCGCTGCGCTTCTCTCTCGTTTCGACATTCTCTTCCTTCTGCTAGACACACCAACCCGCGATACGGACGCCCAGCTCGCCAAGCACGTCGCGTATGTGCACATGAACAGCCGGCATCCGGACCTGACGGCCGGCGGCGATGGCGGCGTCATCTTCACGCCACACGAGATGCGAAGCTACGTGGCCGAGGCTCGGACATACAGGCCCACCGTACCCGCGGCCGTATCAGAATACCTGATCAAGACGTACGTGCGCATGCGCGACTCGCAGCGCCGCGCCGAGAAGCAGGGCAAGCAGTTCACGCACACGACGCCCCGTACGCTGCTTGGTGTCGTGCGTCTTGCTCAGGCCCTTGCCCGCCTGCGCTTTGCCAGTCTCGTTAGCCAGGACGACGTCGACGAGGCCCTGCGCCTGGTCGAGGCTAGCAAGGCGAGCCTGGACTCCAGTGCGACGCCATCGCGCCGTGGGCTCAACGCCAGCAGCAGGATCTACAACCTTGTCAAGGCGCTGGCCGACCAGGGAGCCTGCCGTGCAGACGATGGCGAGGACGATGATGAGCTGGGCATTGAGCTGAGCATGCGCCTGGTGAGGGAACGCGTTTTGGCCAAAGGGTTCACTGAGGACCAGTGGAACACTGCTTTGGATGAGTACACCGAGCTTGACGTAAGTTTTTATTTGATTTTTGATTTTTATCATACCTATCTCTCCGTGTCATTTTCGAAAACACACTGACAAAAACGCTTTACAGGTCTGGCAAACGGCTGGAAACGGCACTCGCCTTGTCTTTATCACAGCCAGCAATGGAGAGGAAGACGAGGAATGATACAAGCCTACTCACGCGTTGGAATTGCTTCATACCCCTTACTAGTCTTGTCCCTTCGTCTCATTCTTTTTTCACCCTTTGCGCTTCTCTTGATGCCTCCTTTTCTGGAATTTTGGCTTCGTTTGTGTCCTTGGAGTTATGGTGTCAAAGTTGAATAAATGTTTACCCTTGTGTTTAGCAACATGTGGATGAAAGCTATAAGTGAGCAAGGGAGTGGTAATGCAAGAGCATCACGGGAAAGCGCGGAACTCTGTGGCGACAAAATTGAAAAACCGTTGAGAATTATCCCGTTGTATTACAAACATCCATGGTATATAAATTGAGGTGAGATGAGACAAGTTCAGAAAGGTGCGGAGAGCGAAGTGAAATTCATCTCTAATTTCGAATACGAACAGGATAGCTTTGAAAGTACCAGCAGTTGAGTAACCCCAATGTAGATCTCGCTGAATTGACTTTTGAGACTCATGGAACCACTCGAGCACCTATATATTTGATACATTTGAAATTTATCGTTCCCATCTCTTATGATTACAATATTATGTACAGCCTGTACATTGTACATAGAGAGAAAAGAAAGAAAACAATGGAAATGCAGAAACATGTATGTTACACTTGCACCGTCTAAATCTTCATCGTCATCAGCGCAGTGCGCTCCATCTCGCCAATGTTTCCATTGCCACCAATCGACCACACGTCAGTGACCTTCTTCTCGTCAATCGCATCCCTCAGCAGGCCGCTGGCGGCCCAGTACTCCATCAGCGAGCGCGTCTCGAGCCTGGACAGGCCGCCGACGCGCAGGACAGGCACATCCTTGAGCACCTCATCGACGCGCGTGTCGTAGTGGCGGCAGTAAGGGTCTTTGGCGGGCGGCTCCTCGCCGCGTTGCTCGGCCTCGCGCTGGGCGAGGGCAAGCTCAACACTGTAGGACTTGGGGCTGTTGCCCTTGGTATCGGCGGCAATGAAGGCACCACCGGCGGGGAAGCCCTTGAAGCCGTTGCCGTTGGACAGGCCATCGACGAACCAGCGGACGAGGGTCAGGTCGTGCGAGTGGATCAGCTCAAAGGCCGGGGAGCGGTAGTCGCTTGTGCGCATGATGTGAGCGAGCCCGTCCAGCGCGACCATGACGGGGCGGCGGTCCTTGGATGGGGTCTGCAGCTCGATCCAGAGGGCCTGCAGCACGGTCCATGCGGTCTCGGTCTCCTTACACGAGTCGATAATGTCAAGGAGGGAGGATGCGTGCGTAATGATCTCCAGGGAGAGGTCTTGGTGCTTGTTCAGGACCGTCATTGTTTGCAGAATGTTGCCACTAGCCTTGCGAATCTGTTGCAGGATATTGTAGGCATAAACGGGCTGCATGTACTGTTGTGGTGTCGTGCCTGGTAACGGGGCGTACTCTGTGCAGGCTGTGGTGAGTTCCTGGGCTAAGATGGTTGGAAGAAATGTCAGTCAACAGAAAGGTCTTTCCCAAAAATCAATCATCATGGCATAGAGGATATCTCATGTGTGCAAACTAAGGTCTGTTCTCTGCGCTTATGAACAGCCTCTCTCGGCATGGACGAACCTTCAGGGAAGTTGATGACAATCCAGTCATTGAGGAAGGCTGTAGTCATGGCTTGCAGCAGCAATGTGCTCTTGCCTGAGACCTTGTCACCAGAGATAACCACGCGAAGGTTCTCCTTATTCACCGCGGCCTTTTGTATCCTGTTTGCCAGCTCAACCGTCTCGGTCCGAATAAGTGTGTGCGGTGCGTGGAACAGGCCCCACGTCTGGGTGTGCTTGAAGGCCTCGACGGCCCTCAACTGGTCCACGGTGCTCTCGGACAAAGCGCAGACCGAGCCGATACTCTTCTTGTCGGCTATGATCTGCCTGGTCAACGTCTGGAGGCCCTCAACAGGGAGGGCGTTGTTGTTGCTGAGCTGGATGCGCTTGCGGAAGGCCTTCCTCTCGCCCGGCAGCGGCGACTTGCCCGTGGGCTTGTACGTCTTTTTCTTGCGGCCCATGCCTTTCCTCTTCTTTGGAGGCGCGGGGCGAGGAGCAGCAGCAGTCAACTGAGCGCTGACCGAGAAGGCTGCCGTCATGGAGCCTGGCATGGTGGCGAGGATGCCCGGCATGGCCACGCGACGGGGGGCGGCTAAGACGGCCATGGAAGGCCGCAAAAGGCACCTCCAGCAGTTTGGCGTGACCATGGTCAGTCAGTCTGTTGGAGAAGGAGGAAGACCAGCTTCGACTGGTGACGCGCCGTCGTCAATTTTTTTTTTTCCTGGTTGTCGTGTCGATGTCGATCGGTGTTCAACTCTCCCTTCACTTTCTTCGCTGCATCAAGTTCGTACCTGAAGAAATTCATCGTCGAATGCTTTTGGGGAGCTGGCAGGGGTTCGGCAAGCTTCCCGACGAGGTTGGCGACGGGATCCAATCAGTAGCTCGGAATTCGCCAACTGTACCCACATGTTTGGTGTCAAAGGTCCACTTCTATTATTGCCGCTGAGCACCGCCTAAAAAGTTCCCCCAAGATAGCTACAGGCGTAGACTCTGAGGTATCGCGGCATTGGCTATGGTGCGGGGGTCACATACTTACTGTCTATCTTATTTTACCTGACTTTTACCTAAGTTCTAGTTTCGCAAAGTTAAGTATCCAAGACAATAAGCTCTGGAAACACACAACCATGTCTTCCTCAAAACCTCAGGAAAGACTGCCCGTCGCAGTCAACAAGCCAACGCCATATTCATTCGATCTCGGTAAGCTATCCGTCGGACAATCGCAGTTGCGCCCACGCATTCCTTTCATGTCAGACCACCTCTAACCTTGCGCAAAAAAAAAAAAACCCCCTCGCTTCGAATCATAGCTCTACTCCTCGCAAATGACCCGAACCCAGTAGAGCTCGACAAGTCGGACCTGGAGGGTTCGCTGTCGAGCCTCGCTCGGGACGGCGCCCAGGCGCTCATCAACCAGCTCCTGACCACGTGCCCGATCCAGTCGACATCTTCGGGTGTGCTGCTGTCCCTGCCTGCGCAGCAGACGGCCCTGCCTCGCGAGAAACCCGTGCCGGCCGCCAAGGAGCCGACCAAGTGGGAGCGCTTCGCCGCAAAGAAGGGCATCAAGCCCAAGACGAGGGAGCAACGCCGCAACATCCAGTACAACGAGGACAAGGGCGAATGGGAGCGCAAATGGGGTTACAAGGGCGCCAACAAGCAGCTGGAGAAGGACTGGCTCGTCGAGGTCGACCCGGCCAAGGAGGCCAAGCTCAAGGATGGCGAGACCCTCAGGGGTCAGTCGAGGAAAGAGAGGGTCGAGCGCCAGAAGAGGAACGAGAGGAAGATGCGCAAGAACGAGCGGGATTCGGCCAAGAAATGATAGGGCGGGTTCGAGACCTCTGCGCTGTGCACATGCATCTTTATTTTGTGGTTCGGAAAAGGGCCTGGTTCAAGCGGCCATGCCGGTGTCTGGAGTTTGGCTTCTGTTCGGGAATCTTGTGGATATCATGGGTGGCTTTCTGTGTCTTTTTCACTTTCACTTTCATGGTAAATTGTTGATGACATCCCGTAAAGGTCCTCGCCAATTGACCGTGTCACCCTGCCATTTGCCTAGCCATCTCTATAATTGCCAGTATTTGAGGATGGACATGGCCATGTGATCCATCAGCTGGCCTTTCTGGGCCCAAGGATCCAAGGTGCGAACCAATACGATACGCGGCAACGAGAAGTAATTGGTCTGACAGTGGAATTTGGTTGCATACTCTACAACAGTAATTTCTGCTTATTCCGAAATTTCCAGCCTTTCAGAGTCATGTCCACATAATGTTGCGGAGGTAGTGCACATATCATCATTTCCCCCTTTCTCCCCAGTATTCAAAGCCTCCCAGGTAGCATCAGTTCAAATTGTAAGAAGAAAAATTGTGAGAGAAAAACACGTCAGAAGCAAGCAGGGTCGAAAAACGACTGAACGGAAATTAAAGGAAAAGAGACAAAAGGTCCGCACCTTGTACTTCATGCGTACGGAAGCCGATAATGAGGATAGAGAACTACAGATGCCGAAGGGGTATAAACACAAAGGATATGGAACGAAATGCTGGGAAACGGAAAAGAAAGAAAAGCAGCTTTTTTTGCCACAACAATTCAATGATATCAAAACACCACCCCCTCTCCAAAACCACGAATCCGAGGATGGCATGAAATGGCGCTGTGCATATTGGTTCCAATAAGTGGCGAGGATGGTACCATTAGAGAGGACCCTTTGATCGTTTCCAGGAGTTCATATCAGTGGAATACAAAGCATTTGAAAGCTGTCAAGAGTTTGATCCACTGCAGCTTTCGATATGCAAACAAGGCACGAAAGTATATAAGCACTTGAGGCTTCTCGTGTCCAGGTCTAAGATGGGCCCTCCAAGCTCTCCCAAAACGCATGTTGGCACCAGAAGCAGCACTAGAAGCCCAGCGGTGACAGTGGTTTTATCGGTGATAGAGGCCGCATATTGTCCCCCTGCTGCCTTGGAGGCGTCTCTTGTTTACTGTCTATCGTTAGGGTTGTTGATATGGTCGAGTCTGATGCATCATCGTTCTCGCGTTGAGGAGTCTTTTTTCGTGGCCGCGACGCCTGCTGCTTTGGCTGCTGCTTTTGTTGCTTCTCAGCTCGAGCCGATTGCACAGTGGTTTCCGACGGAGAAACGGTCCTGTCCTCCATAGGGCTTTCTTCAAGACGCCTCCTCTGTTCCGAAAGGCCTCGCGGCGGTGGCTGGTCGAACAACATGTACTCCTCTTCGATGTACCTTGCCTCATCTTTGCAGCCTTTCCAGCAATCTCGCCAGTCACAGACCAAGAACTTGAAGCAAAATGCATCAATTTTCATGCATGGTTGAAAGCAAATGCACAGATTGCGAAAGTCCATCTTGTTCTTGTCCGAGTGTGCCAGTAATAGGCTGAGGTGGCATGTGATGGCGAAGAGGAGGTAATAGTTGAAGGGTGACAGATTTGATAGTTCATCTATCAGCATCTGAGGCACCGTTTCTGCGCCGGCACACTCTCTCGCTATCCGTTCTTGAGCCTGCTTCGGGAAGAGCTCGTCCGGTAGCTGACGCAACCAGGCCTTGAGCATAGAGCCAATGATATTGATATCGTAAAGATCATCTTGGGCAAAGAGATCAACGTCATGTTCTTGTAAAGTCATCACTGTCAGCTTCACTATGCAATCCAAAGGTCGAGCTAACGCTGTAAAAATAGACAGTTTGTGACTTACCTTCGTCGAACTTGCGTTGCCACTTCTTTATTTGGGGACCACTGCCTGGCACGCGGTAAAGGCCCTCAACCTCAGTTCCCTTGTAGTTCAGATAATCGATCGCACGCCACGGAAACGCCGGCATCCAAAATTCGGTCTTGTCACGGGAATCCTCGAGCCTTTTCGAAATGCGTGTTCGACGGACTTGGTCGCGGAGGGGCAGGTTCAGAACTTTTAACTGGTAGTGTTCGTCGTCGACCACAGGCTCCTTCTCGGTAGTGCTCCCACTCCTTCCACCCTTGCCAAACAAACCCTTGCTGATCATATCTGCGGCCTTGCTACCTGAACTTTTCAGACCACTGAAAAATGCCGACCCTGTGTTCGGATTGTGACCAGTGGAAGACTGCACTTTGGCATGATGATCGCGGTGAGTTTCCCGTTGACTCTGATTCTCCTTGTCTCGACCGTGTGTGTCCCTTGTACGACTCCTATCACTCCTATCCGCTGACTGGTTTCGACTGGCCGAAGACATCATGTCCCGGAAGCTCCGATCAGCCGGTCCAGGCGCGGTTCGCAATGGATGTTGTCCTCCTGCCGTATGTGCCTTCTCGGGCTTTTCAATTTCTGGTTGTTTCGCGGATGCAGGTGGCTCCTTTTCCTTGTCTTTGGGGCTGGGCTGACCTTCCCTCTCCCTTTCTCGCTGTGATCTTGAGCGACCGAGTAGGGTGAAAGGCTTCGGCTTCCCTTTCTTCCCGGAACTCGACTCGTTGTCAATTGAGGAAGCCAAAGATGTGCTAGACTTGGAAGGTAATGAATTGTCTGGTTTATGTATCGCACTACTGCTGTCCACGTGGGTTGTTTCTATTTGATATAAGGTCGGGTCAGTGACGAGACAATGCGCGACACACACAGTCGAGTTCATGTTTACAAGTCAGGGACTTACCTGATTGCTTCGAGTTCTGCTTGGAAACAGTGGAATTATCGGAATCCCTCGACATTGTGTCGGCACGGGAGTCGGACTTCTGATGCGAGGCGAGCCTATCTGTCGATTTCCCGGACTTGCCAAAGTTGAAGAAGAAGCCCGACTTGGACGACTTGTCGTCACCGTGACGCTGGTGCTGGCTCTGCTGCTGGGAGTGTAGAGATTGCTGTGACGACTTGTGCTGGTGTCGCGATGCGTTGTTGGTGGTTGTGGTATTTCGGCCGTTGTCTTGCGAATTGTGCCAGCCGCCAGCGTCGCCTCGCTTCTCGGCAGGGTTCAGAGAGGGCACCTCCTGTTCCAGGGCCGAGGATATGGGAGGGTATGGGTGCTCGTCGGAGGGTCGCCAGGACTGTGGCTGCTGGTCTTGCTGTTGATGGTGCAGGTATTGCGCGGGTGTAGCGGAGGGCGATGTGGCGGAAGAGGGCGATTTCTTGTTGTGAAATCTGAAAGGTGATCGAGGTGATTTAGGCGAACGTGGTGAGCGTGAGTCTGCGGGTGACAGGTTGACTTGCAGCGTTTCAGCAGAAGCTATGCGTTGCTGTTGGTCATTGCTGGTTGAGGAAGCGACAGGGTTGGACTCAGGAAGCGTCAGCGGCTGAGGTGCAGGTTTGCGTCCCATCGTGGCCTTTTGGAGTTGAGGGCCCGTCCCTCCCCGACAGGCCTTCGTCCTGATTCGTACGCTGCCGCACGAGAGGAGGCCAGGCCAGTCTGATCTTACGCAAGCCCCAGTGTCTCGGGGTGTCGGGGCTTGATTGAGGCTGCGCAAAAAATAATAATAGGCGGATTGGGCTGCGACGGGATTTGGGGCACGTTTGCTTGGGCCAAAGGCAAGGCTGGTTTTGGGTTGGGGGAGGAGGGGGGAGTGCGGGAGTTCCTTCGCCTTACGGACCAGACTTGACAGGGTCGGGTCGGGCTCAGGTCCTGGGTAGGGCCTTTGTTTGGTATGGTCTAGCCCAGTGGGCACTACTTCGAAAGGATAAATTGCTTGCTTGCTTGGCTGCTCAATTGGACTGTTGATATGCTGGTGGGTCACTCAAGCTCGTAACGAATACTCGGTGTGGCCTTTTTTTTTTTTTGCGCAGTCGACAGCGGGCAACATACAGATTGTGGTGGCGGTAGGTGTTGATTGATTGTGGCCTGTCGTGTTGTACCGTGTTAGGATCGGATCAGCCTGAGGGATGGAGATGCAATGCAGCCTGGTTCGGATGCCTGGATTACGGTAACTTTTTGCTGACAGTGGAAGCACCCTGTTCTGCATGTACAGCACCGTGCTGATTGGAATAAGCGCCGCTCTAAGCTTCTTCCTGGGATGTTGCTAGCAGCAATATCAAAGGTGCGCCAGGTTCCAATTACCGCGCTCAGGGCAGGCTGTACTGTAAAGATGAGCGGCAATTCTCTCACCTCTCTCAGTTTGGGATTTCCTGCGTGTGAGGGCGTGGGCGCGGAAAGTTATCGCCGCTCGTTGAGGGAGGTTAATATTGAAAGACCGATGCACGCATACGTGAATATTTGTTTGTGTGTTTTTTTCTGGTGGTTTTTTTGTTGTTCTCCCTTTTTTTTTCTTTTAAAAAATAATAATAATCGGGAATTGCCAACAGTCAATCGGGTAGAAGCAAGAGTGATGCAGGCCTAGTTTGTCGGCAGGCAGCTAGACTGATAATTGTGAACCTCACTACCCAAGGTAGGCTGCCAACCCTTAAGGAAGGGCGGTGGCTTTAGGACTGACTGTCTGCCCGCCCACAAGGTATTGATGCAATAAATCGGCAAGACAATACAACGCAAAAGTACGTGCGGCGCTCTTCAATGCTATGGTACCACTACGAAGATTTTACTACAGTACAAACATGCAGGCCGGCCCCGCTCGATTGGATGCGCAACGACGAGTAGAGTAACAATTATCCGGACAGCACACCCGACGACACATTACGAGCAATGTGGATTAACATGGGTGTCAAGGACAAAACCGCGAGCTTGAAGGGATTGGGTTTACTAGACCAGATGGTCATGAGGACAAACCCGTCTCTAAACAGTCTAGTTCAAGGGAAAGATGTCTACTGTACGTACGTGTCGTCCGGCAGTATTAGGCATTGAACAAGTTCATTATCCTTTTGCATTCCTGCCCAACGGTGGATATCACTATCTGAATCAACCTTGATATATATTTATAACCATAGAGGCACTGGTGTCCGATCCGTCCAATTTATATTACGGCCAACACGAAAAGAGGAAGAAAGAAGATGCTTACAAGTACAGTAATACCTGGGCTGGACGCTTCCATGGCCAGGATGTGTCCTTGTCATCGCAAATACTCCCGAATCGCAACAGCGACCCGGCCCGCCCTCTTGGACGCTTAATCACGTTTCCCCTTTTTCTCCCTTTGCGGTCTCGTCTCGCCGCTGCAGACCATGTGCATCCTGAAACACAGCTATTGTGTGCGCTCCAGCAATCATGTATCATCGCATCAGGGGTAATTACTTTTTGGACTTTGCGCACGCGCAGTGTAACTTCATCCAATAACTGGATCGCATTGAGTTGTACGATGAGTGCTTACTGTATATTTGCAGAAGAGAGAGAAAATAAACCAAAACAGAAAGCGAAAACAAACGAGCCAGGCAAAGGCTACTAACGACAAAATCGGCCCGTGTCGTGCAGACTCTTCCATCCTTGGCAACGTCCTACGACCTACTGTTCGGATGAAAACGGTACCAGGCCAAACATAGAACGATATATAGTCAGATAGGTAAACAAACAAAATCAAACAGACAGATATCAACAGCCAAAGAGCTATTTGTGTATTGTTCAGTCCCGGAGCTGAGAAATCAAATATTTAATCCTAGAAGGGGTATCGTGTCATTCCGTCTTTGTTTTAAATATTGTAGATGGGTACCAAGGTAAGGTAGCTTAGATAGGTAATTAAAGTAACGATCGGTATCGGAATTCCAAGTGATGCGCTAAACGGGTGATCCCTTCATTGAGCTCAATGCGCACGAAATGCGCCCGCCCCATAGCCACTGCCCCATATACTACTGCAGCAGAGGTGCATTATCGTGGAGTCACTGCCATTGATCATCAGCCAATAACGGCGGTGAAATGAGGGGTCGTGATCATTTCCAAATCCGTGCAAAGTACCTAGGTAGGCAACTTGATATCGGGGCTAATATCGTGAAGGAGGGGATCTTCTTAGCACCCGCCGCTATCAAGTAGTGATATTTCTAGCTCGTCTCATAAGTTGCTGTACCTTTATGTACATTGCTTTGCTACTGTACTGGTAGGGTTGTAAGATCCATATGGCGTATTCCGCCCAGAATCAGGAACGACTTTCGTCTGAAACGCGGCACATATCTATTTTTTACCTTGGCTCCAAATCAGGTTCGATCATCTGCAGCGCTTACCTACCAGGTAAAATGTGTATACTGGCGGACTGGGCACGTATACCAAGCATGTACCAAGTGCATAGGTAGGTAGGTAGCTTGGTATATCCAAGTACGCAAGCATTAATCCCTTTTGATTACGAGGAATTATTATGCAACAGCATTTAATGCGAACGAAAAGAAGCCCGCACTTATCGGTGAACCCGACGCAGAGTCGTACTCACCGATCCTTTGTACGTTTCTGGATTGCGACTGGAAGTAACCCATCCGCCTGCCATATAAGGTTTACTTTCTCAATCCTGCGAGCATATATACTCGCTGGATTGTTGAATCATCTACACTGGTGTCAATCGAGTTTTGCTTTGCCTCCGGATGCCGTCGGGTTAATTCCATGAGCGTCCAGTCCACCACAACTACACATCGGTGCTAGTCTAGTCTAAAAATTAAATAGACTAGATATTTTTAGATTATGTGCCGATTCCCGGGAACACATTTCCAAATGACATCTTAGCGTCGCCTTTTCGCGCTGTGATGAGGATTATTGTCTCCTGGAATACTCCAAATGATAGCGGGCTGAGCGGGGCATTTGGTCGGCGGAGCTACCGCGAGCCAATTACTTTTGTACTTTCTCGTTGCGGTGTTTCTACAACGTAGGTATCTACGAGGGCGTGACTGCTGACATAATTCGCTACTACATTTGATTTGAGCCTTCATCTCACACATCAATTTGTCTGCCCATCCCAACCTGCTGCCGTGCCGGAATCCAGAATGGCATCGCAGGACACTTCTCTCCCGGACGAACTTCGACTGGCCACTGCTGCCCACGTCAAGTATATCCAGAGTCTCGACACAAGAAAGGAGGACTATGAGTACTGGTTGACGGAGCACCTGCGACTCAATGGTGTTTACTGGGGCCTCGTCGCAGTTCATCTACTTGGCCAGCCAGATGCTCTGCCAAGGGATGCGACCATAGACTTTGTGCTTTCTTGTCAGCATGAAAATGGTGGCTTTGGAGCTGCACCGGGACACGATGCCCATATGCTCTCTACAGTCAGTGCTGTACAGATACTGGCCATGATTGATGCGCTTGACGAGCTGGACAAAAAAGGCAAGGGTAGGATGCGGGTAGGCAAGTGTAAGACTGCACCGTCCCAATGATACAAAATGTCGAGCTGGAGAACTCGGTGGATGGGCTTTATTTGCTCACACGCCCTTGATCTTGGATTATAGTCATTGCAGACCTACAGAACCGGCAAACAGGCACGTTCGCCGGGGACGAGTGGGGTGAGGAAGACACGCGATTTCTTTATGGTGCATTCAACGCACTTTCATTGCTGGGACTACTCGAGCTGGTTGATATGGGCAAGGCCATCGACCATATCGCCGCCTGCGCTAACTTCGATGGGGGTTATGGTAACCGCCCGGGTGCAGAGTCCCACTCGGGCCAGATTTTCACCTGCGTTGCTGCACTGTCGATAGCCGGCAGGCTTGACTTGGTGGACACGGAAAGGCTAGGCCGTTGGCTGAGCGAGAGGCAGATTTCGGGGGGTGGATTAAATGGTCGCCCGGAGAAGCAGGAAGATGTCTGCTACAGCTGGTGGGTTCTCAGTAGCCTTGAGACCATTGGAAAGACGCATTGGATCGACCGCGATCAGCTAGCTGCCTTCATTCTCAAATGCCAAGACACAGAGAACGGTGGTATGTCGGATCGGCCTGGAAATCAGGTCGATGTCTTTCATACATGCTTCGGCCTGACTGGGCTTTCGCTTCTGAAGTGGCCTGGCCTGGAGGCTGTTGATCCTGTGTATTGCATGCCAAAAGCTACTATTCAGCGCATTGTAGGGCGGGCTTAGGCCTAATCAAATGTCTAATATGTCCTACCTACAGAGTATGCTAGTCCCCCACCGGATTTCTTGTTTCCTTTATTCCTTTCTTTGATTTACTCTTTTTTCTCTTTCCTTTTTCGCATCGTCTCTTGCAGTTATGACCTACGAGAAAACCAAATTGCTCGCAAGGATACACTGGGCAAGGGTGGATTGATAACCCGCGTGTTCTTTTGAGTCTTTACGTTTGATTACCCCTGAAAAGACCCATTTGGAAAGCGGGCGAACATGCTCATGTTTTGAGGCTATAGCTACATCTAGGCAGCCGTACCAGGCCTTGAAACTACGTAACAAATGGCCAGGCTCTGCTTTAATCTGCAAAAACAGCATGATTCATATGATCATGAAGCCATTACCTCAATCTGTCTCCGGGGAATCCAGCGTCTTACCCTAACGGGGACCTATGGTCCCAATCGCTCCATGACAGATTCAGCCTCTAGCAAGCTAGAACTCTTTGCGTCTTCAGTATTCTCTTGATATCTGCAACGCATCTAGTGGCTAGTTTGTTCATTATTAAGATTGCTGACGGGCATTTGCCGGCGTATATTCACACTACATGGGTAGTTGTACAATACAAGACATCCACGACGCAAGTGTACCTGCTGGCATCTTGTGGGTCTGGATTTAGAATGAGAGAAAATACAAGCTATTACGGAGCATCTGCCAACAGAATGATAAGCTTGGAGGCTCATTTTCACGCTGGTAGGGATTTGTTGGCGTCCGTTTACGTCGTACCTTCCTTGAACGGTGGACACCTGTCAGTGTTTCTGCAACCTGCATTAGTCCTGCTTCCTCTTCAGGCCCTGCCCTTTCCTCCTACCTCCTTCCCAAGAAAAGGCCCAACCATCACAGTGCACCTAGTCCTCTTTTGCCAAAAGCACTCAGTCATCCCTCTTTCCTAGGGCAGGTAATCTACATCCTAGATTCCAAGGCTACCTAACCTCGCATGTGGGCTTGCGTCACAGTAAACAGATACACGTCTAGCCTAGGTAGGTACCTGAGGCCGATCAGAGCCAGTATTTCACGCCACTTCAAGTACTGCTGGCCAAAACTCACTCATTTTGGCCTAGTCCTTGTTCACCAGACATCGTCGTGATCCTGCAAGTTTCAACAAGCAGCTCGCAACCCAGCCGTGGCCGAGGCTCATCTTCGCCGGTATATAACCACCTATCAATCTCCAATCGTTCACCAGCTCATCCTAATCGCAACTTCAGCGACCCGGCTCGACTATTTCACTCATACGCGTCTCTCTTAGTTCCAGCTGGGTGTTTCCTTCGCTACCAAGCTCCCTTGGTTTCAACAAGTTCCAAAACATAAGCTCGAAACGGTGTTCACATCTTCCTGGTTAAGTCAACGCAGAAGCTATCGTCTACGAAAACCTAGAGCATCTCACTCTCAGTCGATTGAGTCTATCGAAGCCCGCAGCCAAAGAGCTTGAAATAGCCGGCTTCAGTGATTCAATACAAGTCTTGCGAATCTGGCGAAACGTGCAAAAGGTTAGCCAAGGTTCTCAACACTCACCTCACTTTAGATATGCAGGATCTGAATGCGAGGGCACATTTCTGATAAAGCATGCGGCTCTATCACAGGAACTGACACCAAGCTTGCCTTCAACGTTGTCTTATCGACGAAAACTATAGAAGATTGAGTTCAAAAGTCATATCTGCCTTTCCGATATCATCGAGCATCGCCCACTTTCTTGCTGGCTTCGTGCCGCCTTGACACTCTTTAGCAAGAAGCAACCACTCAAGTCATTTGAGCAGCAAGAATATCTGTCTCAGCTCAGAAAGACTGAGGAATCCCCCACTGAAAGCATCAAAGTCATCAAATCCTTCTGACCGAGAAGCACACCACTCCTTTCGACTTCACTATAGTGTCTTTCTGTGCCACAATAGGCCAAGGGGCATGGTTATACCACGCAAAAACAGAAGAGAATACCTTCATACCAGCTGTGAGACATTCCAAGCCTACTATTGTGCTTTGTTACTGGTTGAGGTGTCATCAAGGACAGTTTTTGGACGGTAAGAGCCCCTGATTGGGCATTATATCAGTTGGGTCATCACTGACTTTTGCCCTCTCAGCCAATGCTAGGCTTCAACCCCTGACGACAGCTCCCCCCTTAGACAGACTCCCCCTGGAACCGAATGCACAGCTTCCACGCAATCTCCTAGGCGCTGACGGCTACAGCCCAAGGCCATCTCCGTTACATGTATGTTGTGCGCTACCCCTGAAGCCTATAAACTCACTTCAAGAAACACAACTACCCTATACTATTCTTTTAGACTGATCATCTATCGCGCTAGCAGGCTCTCAACATCTTGGTCTGACCATCTTCGAAGCTTTAGCTCAATAAAGTCCATCTGAAGGCCTACTCACATCCGATTCTCGTGACGAGTCAAAAACTGGTTGATATAGCTCAATTATCTTCTTCTGAGCCTGGGAGCTTGAGGCGTTAGACATTCATCCTGTCTACTTCTGCGGCTCTACTGTGAGTTTTGGGACACACTATTCCGCTGAACAGCCCCTGGTCTTGCCAAAGTAGGACCCTTCTCTGACCTTCCATAGCTCCTCATAGATCGACAGGCTGTCTTATAGGCACGCATTACTCTCGCTCCATATATCCTGTGGTAGAAGGCTAGTCAAAATTCCCAGAGCGGCTGTTGGTTCACACTTTGCGTTATTTCATCACCCAGTCAGATTTCAGAGGAATCCTACAGCGGAGCTATTCAAGCAGGCTTTCTTGATCAGCAGGAGTTCCCCTAGGCCTCTTCATACCAAGAGACCTATGTCCACGTCTCAGAGGAATCAGCACGAAGCAGAGGTCAACATGGTATCCCGTGGTTCTGGTACTGGTCGGCGAGAGGCTGCTCCTGCGGAAGAGCCTGCGATTCCTCTTCTCTGCTCTTTGTGCCCTGACAAAGGCCGATTCTCCGATATATCTCACCTCCTGACGCATATCTCGTCAAAAGGACATCTGTCTTGCAGGTTCACAACTGACATGAAGGCAAAGGGTGGTGATGTCGCTGCCACAGGTAGGATGCAGAAGTTTGAGACCTGGTATGCTGAGCATGGAATCGATAGTCTCCTTCAGGATCGGATTACATCAAAGGAGCGTCGAGTCAAGAAATCGCGAGGCCAGGGAGTACCAGCCACAGTAAGTGCTGCACACATTCATCTCACATGGCGATGAACAAGGCTTACTTCCTATAGACCAGATCTACACGCTCTCAACTTCCACGAGAGCCCACAGTCAAATCTGAGCCTGCTGAAGACATGGAAGACCTTCGATGGGAGTTCGGTCCCATGCGGCTTCGCCCAACCAATACAGGCCGCCATAGTCAGCCCCTTTTCGAGACTCCCATTACCCGACGAACACGTTCATCTCTTCAATTTCCAGATTTTGACAAGAAGATTGACAAGCTTGAGAACTACGAAGCTTTTGAGACGGAATTTTCAGATGTAACAGACCTGATTTGCTTTGATACCACCGAGGACATATACGAATCGACCGCCAGCAAGCTCAAGGGTGTCAAGTATCCCGGCATGGATGTGTTTGATTCTGCCACCCCCGATCAGAGAAGAAGGCGCAACCAGCGAAAGCATGAGTCCGTCATCACCAACATGAAGCTGTCTTCTGAAGCCATCGAGCCTACAGAGTGTATTTGGCAAGGCATTGGCAACTTCGAAAGGAGTCGCGACATATATGCCACGCCTTCGGTGGACGGCAGTCCAGTAAGTTCATGCCAGCAAATGCGCATAGACTGGTGATTCAACCCCTGACCTATCCTTAGGTGAGCAGGAAAGCCGAACTCCAGGGGAACCGAAAGCGAAAGAGGCCTCTCCGCCTGGGTCCGGACCAGGACCCCATCAACAAACGCCGGGCCAAGGCAACAGTAAAGGCCGGATCGACGAGAATCAACTCTGGGATCACTCAGAGAAGCCTGTCTACGACTACCATGAAAGCAGTTTCGGACAGCTTCGACGATGATTCTTGGGACATGGATAACACCGCCCCAGATACGGGAGACGTTTTCCAAGACGATGACAATTCGCGAGTCATCAGTGAGTGCATCTCTCTGGTGGTAAAATTATCTTTTGATGATGAAGCCCCAGTTAGAACTGACACTTACCACAGACCGGATAGTGAGTCCTGTCCACGGTACAAGGTGAGCAGATGTCTAGAGATGGCCATGATAAATACTCAGCTGTCTGACCGGCTTAAACGGGATAGACTCCAGTTCCATCGTCGACCAGCATTGCAGCAACTCGACAGTAACTCCATGATGATTCAATCTGCTCAGACGCCGAAGCATATCTCCTATCCCTTCATGAGCCACAACAGCCACTTGCGTGACCTGCGGGATTTGCGTGGCCCCATCAACCAACCGGATTTTACCATTGGCTACATGATACCGCCGCCGCCCACTGACGGAAACAGCTTTAATCCTCTCTATATGCAGGGGCGAGGTGCAGCATACCCGCAATTTCATGGTGCAGTGTATGAAGGCACAGACCGAACCCCTACATCCGCGTTTCAACCTATCAATGGCGCGAGATATGGATACCAGACTTTGCACAGCAACTCTCCTGTCAATGGTGCTCAAATCTGTCTCCAGCAGAGTAATGAGCATGTCGACTTCCAGCTCTAAGACCCTCTGAACAGCGTGGAGACTAGCGAGAGTATGTCAACGCCTTGGCACAAAGCGATGATGCACTTTCTAGTACTCACAAACTACGCCTAGTTCGACCTGTGCAAGCATTCCGAATTTCGGCAGACAGTCTCGAGTCTGTTTTCGTGTTTGTTTACCCATCATCATTCCATCTACCCCGGATTACTGGAGCGTCGTAGGCAGACGTTGCTGGTACGGATATTTTGGTTTTTCAGCCAAAAGGTACGCTAGGTTCATAAAGGCATGAAGCAGTTGTATCAACTGAACGATTGGTATATATTAGCACCCTTTGGAACAAGCGAGTACCGTAAGCTAACACGATATAAGCTCACAGCCACCATGTCAACCTCGGCGTGACATGAGTTCCTGACGCAACAACATACTTCCTCCGCCAACTATGACTGTAGGCCAAGAAATCAAGATTGAGCAAGGCGCGCGTTTTGCGCCAGGGGCATGCATACTGGAGGCTCTTGCGGGGTTTACTTGTGCTTAAACTAGCTGCTTTTTTGGGGATCAGATAATTCTTTTGGTTTTCCTTTTCTCCTCCTTCTTCTACTCTTCTTTTGTTCATCTCTTCAGGCTTGGACCTTTGACCTTACAAATTTCAGGCCGGCGGATACCATGATGCATCAACTTTGGTACATTGGGATCGGTGTTGCATGGGAATTTTCGTTTCTTCAGCACAAATACCTTCGCGGGGGTGTAAGCAACAGGGCAGAAGGCTTGTAGACGTCGTTTCAGGCTTTGGGTTCAGTAAAGTCTCTGCCGTCCTCTTTTCCAATCTTCTTGACTTGTCTTATTGCTTCTCCTTACATAGTCAAACAATCAAAGCTCATAGATACAAGTAATAGCTTTGGAGTACGAGGCCTGGTGCAAACATTGGGATGTATATTCTAACCTCTTGACACAAACATAAACAAGGCCCCACCGTTTCAAGACACAAAAAATAGTTCGCGGCTGACCAAGAAATTACACGCAAACTTGATGTATTAGGAAGAATAGGTATTGTACAAGACATGGTAGGTGTGCTTTTACATTTCGTCGTATCAAAGCTGCTCGATACTCGACATTAGATGCTCTAACTGATCATCAGGGCCATCCCCTCGACAGACGGCTTCCAAGAGCTTTGCGGCACTCCTGAGCCTCCTGGTCCTGACGTCTTCCTCCATTTTGCGCGACTTGCGCGCAGCTACTTCGAGTATCTTGCGAGGAATTCTGGCGAGACGGGCAACGTTGAGGCCGTAGGATCGATGAGCAACGCCATCGGCGACCTCGTAGAGAAAAGTGATTTTTTCTCCCACAGCATCTTCTTCTTCGTCGTTGCCATCCGCGCGATTGTGACTGGGGCCGTCGTCGTCGTCGTCTCTTGCGTCTCGGGACGAGGTGAAACGCATGTGCACGTTGCGGACAAGGCCAGCACCCAGGCCCTCGGCGACGCGGGCGAGGCTCTGGTAGTGGGTAATGAAGAGTGTGAGGCAGCGGGTGTGGCGGACGACGTGGTCAAGGACGGCATGTGCGATGGCTGCGCCGTCGTGGGTGCTAGTGCCGCGGCCGAGCTCGTCGAGCAGGACGAGGGAGCGCGGGGTGGCGGCGCGCAGGATGGCGGCCGTCTCGCCGACCTCAACCATAAAGGTCGACTCGCCGGCGAAGAGATTGTCGCTGGCGCCCATGCGGGTGTAGACGGCGTCCGAGAGGGTCAGACGCATCGAGTCGGCGGGCACGAAAGAGCCGACCTGGGCGAGGAGAACTAGCAATGCGAGGGCGCGGACGAAGGACGACTTGCCGCCCATGTTGGGACCGGTCACAAGGTGGGCCAGGGGCGCCGGGGAAGCGAGCGTGGTGCTGAAAGGGATGTAGCCGCCGGGAAGGGTGTGTTCTGCGATTGGGTGACGGCCTCCTGCCACGGCAATGGTGGGCGGGTGCGAGTCTGGGAGGATGGTGGGTTTGCTGTAGCCCGGCAGTGCCGCGACCTGCGCAAAAGAGAGCAGGCAGTCCAAGGTTGCGAGGGAGGAGACGGCATCTCGCAGGGGCTGGTACTGGTCTGCGATGGAAGCTAGCATGGCCTTGAAGGCTGTGTCGCAGGCGGCGGCGAGGGCTTCCTTGTGCTGGTCCCGCTCGGCAACCAGACGCACAACCTCAGGGGTGTGGAAGCGGGAGAGCTTCTTTGTGCCGCTGATCTTGGCCCACGACGCGGGGACCTTGCGAATCTCGGTGTTTGGAACTTCGATTAGGTACTCGATTCCAGCCACAGTGACGTAGTCAACGGCCTTCTTGCGGCTCAGGGTAGAGGCTGCGTCTGACCGATGCGCATCCAGTTCCTGCTCGACAGCGGCGATGCTCATCTTCTGGGTAGTGATCTCGTCCTCGCCGTTGTCCTCAGCGTCGTCGCTCTCGTCGCGGAAGAACTCGTACTTGTCGTTCTTGCGCGCAGCTTCGGGGTTGATCCTATTTAGGTACGAGACAACTATGTCTCTGATACGAGGAAGCGAAGCCAGAGCCTCGCTGACGAGGGATGACTTGAAGCCGCTCTGGCTGGGCTCCTTGACGGCGATGTACTCCACCGCGATCCTCTGGAGGGTTTGTAGAACGGCGAGCAGCTCCGGCCTGGTACACCTACCATAAAATATGCGGATGAGACTCCTCTCGAGATCGGTCTTGATGCTGGAAAGCAGCTTCTGGAGTTTTTCGACCTGCGGACCGTTGCGGTTCTCAAAGAGCTCCTCCACGGCAGCGACTCTGTCGTCCAGGCGCTCCTTATCCAACAGAGGACGACCCAGCCACTTTCTTAGCATTCTTTGGCCAAATCGAGTTTTTGTCTTGTCGAGAGCCCACAGCAGACTGCCTTTCTCGGTGTGATCGGTCGAGTTACGGTAGACCTCGAGACTCTCGAGAGTTGTCCCGTTGATGCACATATGTAACCGGGTGCTGAATGACTGGAAGTATTTTGTCAGGTCGAAGATATGCTCCAGGCCAAACTCTGTCAAGTGTGTGATCATGGCGGAGAGACAGAGAGTCACAGGTTCAGGCAAATTCAGAACCTTGTCTAATAACGTGGCAGCTCGTTCGTCCTGGGATCTGCCCTTCAGCTTCCCAGCATAGAACTTGGTGACATGTGAGGAGGCTTCTGCGGGTGTCGTCTTGCCCTTGGCCACCCGTTCAACTCTCGTCCTGTCACCAAATACATTACTGGCGCTACCTGAGAGATGCTTGACCAGTTTTTCTGTAGCTTTGGACAGCTGGCCAACGATGAGCAGCTCGCAAGGCGAGATGTGAAGAAGTCGAGTCTCTATCTCGCTCCGCATAAAGCCGTCCTCGAAACTGTCGTAAATGATGTCTCCTGTCGCAGGCTGCACTGCTACTAGGCCAACATGGACCTTCTCATCTGCCCCGGATCCCTTGGCCACGGTCTCGGTAAGACAGAGGAGGTACCCGCCAGAGTGTGCCCCCGAGGCCCCGGATTGGGCATCCATCTCGCCCATCTCGTCGATGTAGGTGCCCTTGGTGTACACCTCGCATAGTTTGCGCACGAAGGGTGCGTTGCGATTATCTCCTGCCTTCTTCAGGGCTGCAGTTTCGATCTGCCTAACGACGCCGACCTTGTGACCGGCGGCGACGAGCCTCTTGGCGTGCACAGGTAGTCGATGGACTGGTATGCTGGCGGAAGCAAAGCGGTCAAGGTGGGATTCAGAAGAGTGCTCGTCGTAGCGGAACTTGCCGGGGATGCACACGATGCTCAGCTCCTTGGCAGCGACCCGGGCATCCTCGCCAAAGAAACGAAACTTGTAGCCAACCTCGACGATGAGGACCGTGTCCATGTGCTTCCTCTTGATTTCTAGGAATTGCAACTCCATCGGAGTCAGTTTGCCCGACTTGGCCCCTTTTTCTTTCCCTTTGGTGGAAGGGGCGGCTCCTCCTCTGCCGCATCTGCATCGTCATCTTCGTCTTGCACACCCGTCTCCTGTTCTCCGCGTCCAACAGTCCCCCACTTGGCCATTGCATCAGGATGACCAAGCTTCTTGACAAACTTTTCGTGGAGTTCTCGTTTTTTTCTGAGAGTTGCAGCATCAAGCACCTCGCCGTTTTCATCGGTCTTGGTCTGTCCCTTGGGTAGAGATCCATCGTAAATGTATCGGACAGCTCTACTTGCGGAGTTCGAGGACGATTGGGAGATTTCGGTTGTGTCATCAGCAACTGCTGGCTTGGGGCCGGTTTCGGGCTCGACTTCTGGCTCAAAGTCGTCGTCGTTGCTGTCGTCATCGTCATCGACGACAACCTTCTTTGCCCTCTTGTTGGCCCTTGGCCGGCGAGTATTACCAGCATCAGGATCTTGCTCCAGTGGACGCTTACGAGAGTTGTCTCGTGACGAGGGCGAAGAATCATTTGCACGCTCCCCATCTTCTTCGCTTGCGCCTGGTCGAGAGGGTGTGGGTCTCTTCAGGCCATTGACTGTCTTTGGCGTAAAGAACCCAAGGAGCGAGGCTTGTTTCTTCGGAGCAGCCCCCGACGGCCCGGCCATGTTATCAGAAGAAATCTAAAGAAATTCTAGAGTCCTGGATGAGCGAGGCACAGCTCGCTAGCGTCTAAAAAGTTCTACGGGTCGAATAAAGTCGTACAGAATATAGCCGCTATCATGGCATCGTCACTAAACGATTCCCGAGACAAAACCCAAAGGAAACGCGCGCGCCAAGCGCAAAAGCGCGTAAATTGGCAATCTAATTCACGGTGACCATTGGCCAGGCCATGCACATTCCCACGTGATAGATCACTAGACCATATAGACCCACATTTTGCTACCTTGAGCTCAACTCACAACTCTTCAGCTTCTCCAACCACCAACCTCTCCCCCTCACCTGAGAGTTTCATACGAAAGTCCATTGGTGAATCAATTGGCCTTGTTTGGTTTGTGCACCAACATTTTAAGTATGAAAACTTTGTCTTTATCCATCTGGCCACAGCTCAGTCAGGCAAATTCCTTTAAAACTTACGGTGTCTGTGATTCGGGCCGTTGTCCCCGGCGCTATTAACAACCACTAGGTGGGTGGTAGCGAGGGTGGTCTCTTTTTGCTGGGGGGGGGGGGGGGGGGGGGGGGGCTTCAATTTAGCCTAAAATACGGTTAGACAGGGTTCCCAGTTTCCCCGCCGGACCTACTGCTGTCCGTTGAAACCAAACATGGAAGGAGCAGGAGAGAAAATGGTTTTGATCTTCTCTTCTGCGTTCTGGGTCTAGACTCTCTAGACTAAGAGATGGCCAAGGTGGCTTCTTTGCCATGCAGTGCTTGTCTTTGCTCGGCGATATGCTTGTCTTGTTCTCTTTCTTGTCGCAGTCTTAGACAAAAGCTTGTCAGGGCCTGTCAGATATCTTCTTGTGTTTTTCCTTGACGATTTGACCTTGTTTCGGATAATTTCCATTTCTAAGGTTTCTCTGCTGTCTGCGGAGAAACGGACTAAAGAATATTTCTCCACAAGTGCGTTTGTCTTTTGCCCGTTACTAGCCATCAGGACCCAGATGTGTAACCAACCCCCCGAGTAGGTAGGTTACAGTAGTGGCTTATGTGTACCTCGTCTCTAGCATACCTGCCCAAGCTCGACTAGTTTTGCCTCGCTACCAAAACAGCCCAGCCTAAAACCCGATTTTTTGTTATTATTTTACTTTTTTTTCTCCTTCCCCAATCTTTTCAAACCCCTCCCCCCCATCCAGCCCCCGAAAGTCTGGATTTATTTTGCGAGATTTCCCAGTCATATGAAGCCTCATGCAGGGGGAGCAGTGCAACGCGTTGCGGCTGGGCGGGCGAGGCTTCCTTGAACTTGCATATTACCGCCTAATATCTGACCCTTAGCGTTCTTTATTGCCCGAACAAAGTCCTCTATGAGCTGAGTGAGTGTCTACTGTATTTCCTACAAATACTGTTTGGGCAGCCGAGAAAGATTATCAGTCGATTTACCTTTCTGGATAAGCTCGGATCATCCGAAATGTGCACACCATGTTTGTCTAAAAGTTTCCTACCAACACGTGGGTTTAGGTATCCCAGCTCATTCCATTCCAAGGACGAGCTGCATGTCTTGACCGTGGAGCCATATTTTTCAGTGATACCTACCGAGAGGGGTAAAATCCGGGGTATCAGCCATCGTCCTGGCCTCAACCCCAAACCCAAACCTTAGTTCGGCTGATCTGAACACGTAAACCCACCTACCTCACCGTGGTACATCGCTTCTGTACTGTTCACGACTCATTTGTTTTCCAAAACATTTCTCAGGCTTTGTCAGTCTCGCATCAGAGACTTTGGGACCACTCATAAGTGGTTCGCTCTTTATGGTCAAAAAAAAAAAAAAAAAAAAAGAGGGTGTGCTAATCGTCGGATATGCGGCTTCCAAGGTGACACTGGCAGCCATCTTATCCAGAGCTGAACTTGTGCTGGGAAATACTTCTCGAATATTTGACCAACGGCAAGTCTCTCCTTCCCTGTTCCCGTCTAAGGTGCAGGATGCAACATGGCCAGTGTAACCCCGTTCAACTTGACGATCCAGTCCCACTCTTTGTATTTTACCGGACGTGTAAGGGTAGATCCATGTGCCGCCCAGGTTTTGTCTGGCCCTGCAAGCCCTGCTATGCTATGCTAACACTCTACTTTTCATTAGACCTTTTTTTGTTTGGTTGCTCTTTGTTCTATTTTTTTTTTTTTTTTTTTTGCCCCCATCCAGAGATCATTTCCCTGGCGAACCGTTACCGGAGCATGGGTACCCTCCTGGCTATATGGCAAGACTTCCGTCTGGAGTTCGGTTGATATACGGGACGAAAATATGCATCCCGCCAGTTTGTCCCATACCCCCTCTCTCGGTCCGTCAGTCCGTTGGCCTTGTTCGAGGAGATGAAGCTCATGCATCCCTGTTGGGCTGGGCTAGGCTGTTATAATTCTGGATTCTCGATCTCTCTTATATCTCTCTCCCCGGCCCTCTGATCTGAGCAGTGAATTCTTGGTTGTTCCTTCTCCAGTTTGTGCACCAACTCGTGCTCAGGCCAACAGAGCATAGCCAGTTGTCTTTAGACATTGAGTCTAGTGGCTTCTTGTAAAGGCTAGACTTTTCTTCTTTTCGTTGTCCGTTGTCCACTTGTGTCCTACATTTGTCGCTGCCATAGCCAGCCGTCGCCATCATGTCCAAGATATTCTCCAAGAAGCCCAACGCGGGCGCCACTATTCAGGCTCAAGAGGAGGCACCCAAATTCGAAAGGGTTCAATGGACCAAGGAGCCCGGTCTCCGTCAGCTTTACTTTTACGCCTTCGTTCTTTGCGTTGCCTCCGCTACTACAGGTTACGATGGGTATGTTTTTTTTTTCCCCTCCTCTCTATCCCTTTGCATTATTGATTAACTAGATTTCTAACCATGTAATTTCCACCACTACAGTATGCTGTTTAACAGCGTCCAGGCTTTTGACACCTGGAAGGACTACTTTGGAAACCCCAAGGTCAGATGCTTGGTTTGCTCGGAGCACTGTACCAGATTGGTAGCATGATTTCCATCTTTTTCGTGTGAGTATCTGCCAGTTTGGTGTTGAACCTACCCTACCTTTATCAACGATGATGATCTTATGGACTGACCTTTGGAATATCTCGACAGGCCTTACTTCACCGACCACTTTGGTCGCAAGGTTCCCATCGTCATTGGCTGTGTCATCATGATTGTCGGCGCTGTCCTCCAGGGATGTTGCCAAAACCTTGCCAGTAAGCTACATTGGGAAATTGGGCTGAGCCAGCATACCATCGGCGTGACTTGAACTAACATCAACTTCTTTGATAAGCCTTTATGGGTGGACGTGTAATGCTGGGTTTCGGCAACAGCTTCACTCAGCTTTCATCTCCCATGTTGCTCACCGAGATCTGCCATCCCCAGCACCGTGGCCGTTTGACGACAGTCTACAACTGCCTCTGGAATGTCGGCGCTTTCAGTCAGTATTTTCCCTCTTCTTATTACATCAATATACTGGCTTTCATACGCTGACACTGGATTCTCTCTCATACAGTTGTGGCATGGCTTTCCTTCGGCACGAACTACATCCCCAACGAGTGGAGCTGGCGCATTCCATGCATCCTCCAGGGTCTGCCGTCCTTGATCCAGCTTGCTTTCATCTACTGGGTTCCAGAGTCCCCCCGTTATCTCATTGCCAAGGACAAACACGACGAAGCCCTTAACATGCTTGCCAAATACCACGGCAACGGCGATGCTCAGCACCCACCGTTCAGTTCGAGTACCACGAGATCAAGGAGACACTTAAGCTCGAGCTTGAGCACAAGAGCGCTAGCAAGGTAAGCCAACGATTAGCACATGCCACCATATGCTTCCCTTTTTTGTTTTTAGTTGCAAGAGAATTGTTTGTGCTGTGCGGCAAGAGTACAAGAGACACTTACTGACACCCCTCGCCTCAAACCAGTACTCCGAGTTCCTACGGACCAAGGGCAACCGCTACCGCCTTGCCATCCTCATCTCGCTCGGCGTCTTCTCCCAGTGGTCCGGAAATGCCATCATCTCCAACTACGTCGCGGTTCTCTACGACACCGCCGGTGTCAAGGGCTCAACAGACAAGCTGGGCCTTGCCGGCGGCCAGACCGTACTCTCCACCATCGTGTCCATCACCATGGCTCTGCTTGTCGACCGGGTCGGTCGCCGCCCCATGTTCCTGGCCGCGACGGGCGGCATGTTCTGCACCTTCATTTTCTGGACCCTGACGTCGGGTCTTTACGAGGAGAAGGGCCTCGACGGCGCACGGTTCGCCATGATTTTCTTCATCTGGGTCCACGGCATCTTCTACTCGCTCGCCTGGTCCGGCCTGCTCATCGGCTACGCCATCGAGGTCCTCCCGTACAAGCTGCGTGCCAAGGGTCTCATGATCATGAACGTCTGCGTTCAGGCCAGTCTGACGCTCAACATCTACGCCAACCCCCTGGCGTTCGAGCACTTTACCGGCTCGCTGTGGAAGCTCTACCTGATTTACACTGTAAGTTACTCTGCTGCTGGAACTCTCTCTCTCCGAAATACCGAGAAAGGACAGGGAGAACAAACACAAAAGCTAACTCACACCTCTCCTCCACTCTAGTGCTGGATCTTTGGTGAGCTCGTCTTCGTCTACTTCATGTACGTCGAGACCCGCGGCCCGACACTCGAGGAGCTGGCCAAAATTATCGACGGCGAGAACGCCGAGGTCGCCCACGTGGACCTCGACGCCAAGGTCGATTCCGAGAACCACGTCATCGGCAGCCGCGACAGCACCGAGAAGCTCCCTAACCGCGTGGTCTGAGTGGAAGTGCACAAGAAAGAATGCCGGGGCTGCTCTTTACCCAGAATCTGATAGGGGAAAGGTATGGAAAGGGACGCCAAGGTTTTGTGTCTCGCCGGCTACGGATTTCAAGACTTACGAAAGGGCCGGGGGGACACAAGGACACACCAACATGTCGAAAAACACTAGTCACTCTCCTATTCGAGACATCATGCCCCCGGAATTCTTCTTGTTTTCCCTCTACCCGCTGTTTTGGTAACGATTTTCTTTCTTATGCTTTGCTTCGATACAGCACCTTTTGTGGTACTTAGTTGGTTAATATGATACCTTGTTCTGCGTTCATCTTACTTACACTGCGATGCAAGAGAATAAATGCAATAAAATGCTCAAGCAATAAACTCTTCTCTGATCACCCACGTGGTATAAGCGGTTATACATGTCAGACTGCCGTCTTATTTCCCTATCCTAGCAGTGACTAAGCTAGCAAACAAGCCCTACTGCAACCCTCAAAACGACACCACCTATGTCTAGGTGTTTTGAATGAACAAACAGCACCCCGCTTAGATATCTTTTCATAATCAACAACCGCCCTTTTTATTATTTTGCCCACTACTTTGCCTTTTGATGGTGGCCTGCCTCCTCTGCTCCGCCCTACGCCTCCGCGCCGGCTGGTCGTCCCGGTTTGCCGCCCTGATCACGGCCTCCTCGGCATCAGCGATGGCCTCGGCATCTCTCTGTAGCCCTTCAAAGCCTTTGAGATCGGCCATAAATCGCCGCAGCCTGAGGCCCGTCTGGTTTCGAATCCATGCGTCAAATTCCTCGTCGCAGGCTGCTTCTATAGCCAGTCTGAGCCCCTTGAGAACATCTCTGTCACAGATGTCCCGGTCGTGGTGGTCCACCAATGGCTCCTGACGAGCCCGCGGCGGCTCCTTGCACCCGGGTGCCGCATCTGACTGATCTTCCCAGTCTGACTCGTTCCATCCAGCTTGGTCTTCCTACGACCCCTTCTCAATACTATTGGGAGTAGTCACCGGGGGAAGTGGGGTGTTAGGCTGAGCAGGACTGGGCGAGTCCTCGGCATAAGTCTTGAAACCGATGCGAGCGTGATCATGCGACTCTGGCGTCGGCTTCGTGATGCTGATGGTGGGCGGAACATATGCTGCCTGCTTTGTTTGGGGCGGCGTAGCTGACGGTGGAGTGGCTATCTTGGCGGCGGTGTTGGTGTCATCCAGGGCTTCTAATTTATATACAACTGCATCAAGCGCCTCTTCAAAGGATGAATCGGTAATAATTGCGTACTTCCAGGTGTGTGGTAATTTGGGTGGTGATGTAGCGCTGACGCGGTGGTATTTTGGGCTTGTACCCGGCACTATTGCTGCTAAGTTCTTTTTTTCCTTTGGTATTGTGTTGGTCTGTCCAACTTCGTTCATGGTTTTGTGTCTGGTGGAAGTACCCTTCTGTTGATCCGGAGGTGTCTTGGGCAGCGGCTTGTTAAAACCCATGGTTGATGATGATAGAGATGTTTCGAGCTCTTCAGGAATGAAAGAAGGTTGCTGACGAGTGGCGGATGGGCGAGGCTCGGACGGAACTCGAGATTGTTGCTTAACGCTCTTAGCTCTAGGCGACCCTTTGCTCGCCGGCTGCGAGCTCCTTTGACGAGTTACAATATCTTGCTTACTCCTTGATTTGCTACTCTGGGGTGAGGGAGTGGTCATAACCTCTGTTTGTTGGACCGACAGGCACTTTTTGTTATTCCGAATAGCCCCTTCGGCAGAATTTATGGCTGGATGCTCCGTCAAGACCTGCCTAGGGCTTGATTTCTCCACAGGTCGCGCCGTCGATTTAGGGGGAATGGGTGGAACCTTCTCCGATGACTTCCTCTGGGGGATTCTGTGTGGATCATTTCTGTCGACGATCCCTTTGGCCGGACCACTTGAACTCTGGGGAGTAGCCTTTTCAGTTACTGGCCACTGCCTGGAGCATGAAGGACCTTTTCGTGGAGAAGTGTGCACCGCAGCAGGGACAGCACATGTAGGTCCCTGAAGGGTTTGAGATCGGGGTATGTTCTCGTCATTCTTATCATGAGGCCTACTGTCAGACGTCGAAGTCTCGGAGGTCGGGTAACAGAGCCATGGCAGTATCTTGCGGGGAGATGTTGGCTTTCTCTCAATATCTGGAGACGGAAAGATGTCGTCCGCTAGTAGACCAGGAATGCCGCTAGGTGGCGTGAGGCGAATATCAGACGTGCTGCTTGAACCATTGCCAGTTGGAGACGCCTCAGGTGCCCGTGCTTCGCCGTCCAAGTGAGAGGCTGTAGGCGAGCACAGGAGTTGTGTGGTCCGTAGGTGTATGTTGTTCTTTGGGAAATGGGGGGCTTTTGAGGGAGAAACTTGTTTTTGCTCCCTGGATGTAACAGCAAGCCCGGCTGCGGCAAACTCGCATCGGTAGGGAACAAGCGCGCTCACTGTCTTGAGCGAAGGGCTAGAAGGCAGTGCGCCTGAGGACGAACCAGCAGGCTTAGGATGGGATGCGTGATACCTTTCAAGCTCCTTGGTGAACCGGTTCAGTTTCTTTCTTTTGCTCGATGATCTCGACTGTGCCTCGATCAGGATTGAGGATGACTTGTCCGATCTCTCGGGTGATACAATCTCGGAGAGCCTGTGCTGCTGGGAAAGTGTCCGAGACACAGAGCCCCAGACCATGGGGTCGGCTAGGCCAAACCGCTTTTCTCGCTTTGATGTCTGGAGTGAAGACACTAGAGCAATATGCTCACGACCTCTGTGTGCTTGAATTTCTACGTCTTGACCTTGTGAAGGCACAGGTTTGCGGTTGATGATTGTGTGCGTGATTTGAGGCGTTTGGGGCAGGATTTCATCTGCAGAGGCTGTGCCATCGCAGCCCATGTTGCGGTTGAGGGAGCCAACATGGGCATACTCTGAATGTGCCACAGACGCTACTTGGAATCCAACGGCGCCATGCTCGGAAAATCTGATGCAGGGACGGGAAGTCTGTGACCAAGCAGGAGACTTCCTTGGCACTTCAGGTACCTGCATCAACGAGTATTGATCGTGGTCGGTGCCAAAAGGTCCCAAACCTTCTCCAGCGATTGGCCCAGTACTTCTGTCATTATGCGAATTTAGTGGTATTGGCTGACTGATCTCGATAGGTTTGCCGCGTACATGATGAGAAGAGGCGGCGGCAGCTTCGTTCCTGGAACTGAGGATATGCCGAGTGACCCAGTTGTGCAGCCCCTTGGGCTTCCCGGCCTCCTTTGCCTGGCCGCCCTCGGACCCGCTGGAGTTGCTCCTCCCGGCCACACGCGATTTTGAATTTCGGTTGCGATTAGTCCCGAGGGAAGCGGCGCCACTGGTGGAGGATCTGCTGAACGAAGCCCTGGCCTTGACCCTGCTCCGGCGCCGTTTCCTAATGACATTTCGCTGATGAGGTCGTGGCTTGGCAACAGCAGATGAGGTCAACGGCGGCGGGTGGCGGTATTGGAGAGTTGCAGCAGCAGACCGCCTCTTTCGTGCAATGGTGGTTGCCTCGGTCGAGGATTCTGGCGAGTGGTTAGGATCCGGATGAGCGTTGTTGCGAGAGGACCTAACACCGGCCTTGAAGCCAAACCTAGGGAAATGATGCGAACTTCCTTTCTAAGATAAGTTGAATGCAGGCATCGTCCATTATTCCAAAAAAAAAAAAAAAAAAAAAAAAAAAAAAAAAAAAAAAAAAAAAAAGGCGATTCCAAAAAGCGGAAAGAAAAACACAAAAGGCGTGAGGGGACCCTAGGAGGAGATCAGGCCCCCTTCCAAAGAAAGGAGTAGGGAAGCTAGCTAGCCCAAGGTGAAGAAAGAAAAAATTTGTAAAAAAGAATATGATGATGCTAAGGCATGTACCAACACAACCTGTTACATCTTCAATTTCTTCTCGAGGCTCAAACCCAGGAAACCTGGTCTACTTGGGGCAATTTTCATAGTTCTAGGGACATGCCAAAAGAGGATTGAGTTACCGCGCTCTCGCATGCACAAGTCCTGACCAAATTTGGAGGAAGGAAGCTGTGTGACAAGTTTGGCGGGAAGGTAGGATCCAATGGAGAGGTGTCTGTTTGCATTTAGGAAGCAGCGATTCTCGGTAAGGACTTTAGATTTCCCATAAGCCAGGTAGGTCGGGCTGGTAAGGTACATATATAGGTACTTCCACCGACTTACCCTCAGAGACAAGGCAATCAATCACCTTCAAAGGATGACAAAAAAATGTCCAGAATTCATGGCCTGATATCTTTGATACCAGGCGCAGAGTACGTTTCGAGCTGCCGACGACCCTTGCGTAGCAGATATTCGACGGCCGCAAAATCGCGCTTGTCAATGGCCAGATTCCTGTCAAACTCGGCTCTGGCAAAGTCTCGAAAGCGTTGCCGACTGGTCTTGAATCGCCACTGCTATTAGCAACAAGAAAGGGAAAAGACAACCCTCGGGGGATGCGTGCACGCGTAAACCAGCTTCCCACTCACTTAAAATGAGTGTTTTCCCCCCTCTAAGTAGAAGCTGGCCACAGTCAAAGCTTACCTCGGGCTTTTTTCGAATCTCACGGAGTGTACTCCGGTATAGAGATAAAACCTCCTTTTGCAACCCTGACAGCCTCATTTTGGATGAACTGTTGTTTAAAGCCTAGATAGTAAGCTTCTGTTGGGAAAATAAAAGAAACAAGAGCGAGAGGTTAACAATTCATTTTATCCGGTTCGTTTCTTCTCAACTCAGAAATTGTGACTACACCAGTCAATTAAATCATCAGACAAAGCATTGACGTGAACCGAGGTGACGTCCAGCTTTTTTATTTGACCGACGCCACAACATACCCACAAGTAGTGGCTTGTGTGGCACCATTTCTTCTCCCTCGTCCATCACTTTCGCCAAGGAGCCGAGTTCTTGAAACAGAATCATAACATCTTTGTTTAATTGGATTTTATACACAAGTCCGCAACGTCAAAACCGAAGAGTAGAGTATCGTTCGGGGTTGGTTATTCCCCTCCCGGTTGCCACGTCACGCCCAAATCGTGCTCTACAGACCACAGCCATGTGATCCGGTGTCAATGCTGCTTTGTCGTCTTTCTTTCATTTTGGTATCCACCCTAAATCCCCTCCAAAAGAGCCCATGTTCAAAGGCAGAGCCCCTTGTAAAAATCAAACGCCTGCTGCAAATATCCAGTCAGGGGAACCACTGCCCCATGGCCGCAGCAGACCTGCGCCGCCGTCATACCGTGTTCGTGAAAGTAATAGAGGGGACCGGGTCTCCGCAAAACTCCCCCAACTTTCCTCGCAGCCCCAATAGCGTGATACGCAGGTTTCCTTTCAGTATACCTTCTTCTTCTCGTCGATGCTGAACTGGCCAGGACCGCTGTTGACGAGCAGAAGCAGACCACCGACGATGGAAAGAATCTGGAAGAAGTCGTACTTGGCGAAGTCCTTGTGGGGGTGGTGCTCGTGAAGCTGGTGATAGGGGATGAGATGTTAGCATATAAATTCAACAGGCAGCCCGGGCGAGGTGATTTGAAATTCCAACTCACAGTCCAGAAGTTGTTGACAAAGAGGTTGAAAATGCTCAAGATGACAACCAGGAGAGTAGCGCTGAACTTGGCCTTGAACCCGACAACAACCATGATGCAAGCAACCAGACCAATGATGGAGACCATGACCCTCCAGATGCTCCACTCGCCAGCGAACACAAAGCCGATGAAGAGGAAGATGAGCAGAACACGCCCGGCCAGCTGGAAGTACATCTTGCGATCCTTCTCCTCGAGCTGCGGCAGCCCGGCGAAGTTCACCGTCTTGCGCACCCAGGAGTCCGACAAGACCATGATCAGGCCGCCCATGACCGACAGGTTGCGCAAGAAGAAGTTGAGATCGAAAATAAGACCGTAGCCGAGAGCCTGCGTGACAACCACGGCGATGAGACCGCCGACAGCGTGCTCCGAGTATTTTCTGGTGATGACCATTCCTGAGCAGGTCACCATGGCAAGGACGTTGATGATGAGGAAGAGCTGGGGGATACCCTTGGGGACTTTTATCGTATCGAGAGCATGTTAGCATATGTCACGCGATACCCGAGTCCACAATCAATATCCAAGAGCGTGAGAAAAACAAGGAGTATGCGTACAGCCACGGTAGTCACGGAGGTAGTAGACTTGGTCACTCCATTGCGTCAATATCCGCAGAGCGTCCTCGATAAAGGTGACCACGATAAGAAAACGACCGATAGCTGGGAGGTATCTGTAGTTCGTCCCAAATTCTCTTGTTAGCGGCCAAAGTAACGCGTCGCCGCCGCAGTCACGATACGACGGGATGTTCGGCAATGCACAACGAAAGGAAACATACGGCTTGATGGGCTCCGAAACCGAGTCCAGCATATCCTCGATCTTGCTCGTCTGCTCCCTAATGGCATCCAGGGCACTGCTCTGGCCGTCAGACTGTGGTGATGGGCCTCCGAAAGGGTTGGGAGCATTTGGTATGCCGTAGCCCGCAGATCCTCGTGATTGCGCCATTGTTGCTAGCTCTACCAGGAGTTTGTGGAGCGGATTGCTGTAGCAAGCGGGAAAAGACGAATCGCCTGTCTTGATTGCCAGCCAAGCGCACAAAATACGGCTGGTTGATGGTTTTGCGTGTAACGCGGGTTCGAGCCGTATCCTTCGCTAGTGCGTGGACAACTATGGGGAATGCAGCGACGAGGATATCGGTGGGCGGAGCCTGGTGTATCGAAAGAGTCGGTCGTGTCTGGTCAGTAAGTGCGACAACTCAACCTGATAAGTGTCGTAGAAAATTGAGGGGGGAAAAGTAGAACAATGAAAAAGAGAGGGAAAAAATGACAAATAAAAACAACTGCGTGAACAGCTAGATTGGGATAGAGGCTCTTTTTTTACAATAGAGGGGAGCTCCCAAACCTACACGGGGCTAGAAGCTTAGATAAAACAACTGTGTCCTTTTTCCCAAGCTTCGACAGGTGGAGTGTGGATAAGCGCGACGGCCAGTGGAGACCGGGGTTCTGACAAGGGCCCGGCAGTGTCTGTGGGTTGCTGTGGCTGAATAGGATACCTGGACTTTAGCGCCGAGTCTCACTTGATACACTGTACCCCGCGAGGGTGTGGTACCTGCAGGCAGCTGGGAGGGTACTCCTGGAGCTGAAGGAAATCGAAAAAAGCAGCTAGAGAGAAGACAGTAAGAAAAAAAAGAAAAAAAAGAAAAAAAGAAAAAAAGACGAATTGAGTAGTGTCCAGAGAACAGAGTACCGGTAGATCACACTCAAACAGACTATTGATATACAGCTGCTATTTGGATAATTGATGCAAGCGAGTTATTTTGATCTTGAGACTTTATTTATACGACTGGATTGTTGAAGGCCCTCTGTGGATCTCAAGTGAAGTGCTCGATTCATCTGACGATCTGCTTCGAGTGACGACATTTCTTCTGAGACGCAAAAATTGTCGTTAGTCTAAGTTATGCATACTAATAGACCGGAAAGCCAGTGCCGATTTAATTTCTTGGCAGATGATTCCAGTCAAGTATATACATCTATCTGCTCTTCGGGCACATGCACTAGACTCAGGTAATCACAAGCAGTACATTATTTCGGATCTTGATGGCCAGCGAGGTACAGTGATCAATTGTGAAAATAAAAATTCATTATTACTGAGAAATGGCGATGATCCGAGGCAACAGCAGCATACCCCGGGCGTCCCGGGCGGCGCAGCCCCAAAAGGGCAAGACCCGCCGATTTCCCGAAATAGCCAGCCTATCACAAGCCACCAATTCGTGAGGCAGTGTCGGGTCTTTTGTGTTACCAGGCATGAATGAATGAGCCTCAACAAACACAAGATCTAGTCTAGATTACATCTAAGGTTGGATGTGAAGTCTGCCATTGGCTAGCTGCATTTCTCAGCGACAGACATATAGACAAGACAAAATGATACAGTGGTGCATCCTGTAAGCAGCGCTGCCACATGCACACTGCCATCGAGGCTCACTTCTCCAGGTAGATGTTGTTATTATCATGACGCCGCCCAATGCCCGGACTGAGTAAGCCCAGCCGAGCTGCACCGTTGCCGACAAGCCGATCAGCGCGTCGTTCTTTTTTACGGCTACGGGCCGGGCCAAAGTCAACGTCGTCCAATCTATTGATCGGAGGACAGCCAGTAAATCTTTGCAGATGCCTGAATGCATGCCCAGAAGCTGACTTGGACATCAGGCCACACCTTCCAGGCAGGTACGCTTGTGCCTGGCAGATGAGTTTATGGTCTGATCAAGGACACAGTAGGCCGTACACAAGTAGAAAGCATGGCTGTAAGTAGTGATTGAGCCGCAGTAATCTGATCTCACTTCCAAGGCTCTGATGGTCTGGTATGAAACATTGTTGACTTGCAGTATACTGTATACTACTACCACTACTATCTGCAAGCTGACGCACACGAAGCACTATTTTCTGCGTAATTTCATAGCCATTTTAGATTCCTTAGATATCTTGAAACTTATTATCGCCCATATCAAAAGTGTCCGACTCATTTCTGCGACAAACCAGTCTCACCAAAGTTGACGCAGATTTATGGGTATTTTTTTGCATAAATTTAAGAGTAGTAGACTATAATCAACTGAACATTTCAGTTTGTAGCAATCCAAGCACCCCTGTCTCAATTTTCAGCCCTTCTTAACTTTTGCTTTGGTGTTGTACCACGATTTTGGTATCAATTCCGCGTCAACCAAAAGCTTCCACATACACCACAGGTAGCATAGCGCGAATCCAACTGCACCCAGCCCGACGTTCGCAACAACCCACAGGTCCGGCATTCCAAGGGGAGGCACAAAGAAGCGATCAACGACATGCCAAGCGGCCATTGCCAGGTAGAAAGTGCCATGCACCAAAAACAGTATCCACTGTCCAGCTGTTGCCGGCCCTTCGTCGTCAAAGTAGGCGCTCATAGAGGTAGGCGGAAGGCCGAGCAGGTATGTCCAGAGCAGAGTCAGGACAACATAGGGTACCCTCAAATCAACCCTCTGAAGCAATGGGAACATTGTCCAGGCGCCCAGGATGTTCGCGAAGCCGACCCATGCCCTTACCTCCCTGGCCAGCCCGTTGCTGCCCGCCAGCATTATGGTCATTGGCATCAATGGAAGTAGCACACTCTTCTCGTGCACCTGATAGCTAAAGAGGAAAAACCCCCAAGCAGTCGCCGCGAAAGCCGAAGGCAACAGTGCCTTGCGTGGCCGCAGGAATAGCACCAGGTTGGGGGGAATAATGGCTGCGAGAGTGGCTCCAAGGGCAGCCTGCTGTAGAAGCGCAGTCGGATATTTGCGCAATTTGAAGACCACGTTGAGCGCACACCAAAAGTTGGCAACCTTGTCCTCGAAAAGTCCGCGGGCGAAGGGGAAGACCCGGTGAATAAGCTGGACCATCTGCTCGACGATTGGGTAGTACAGCGCGTCTGTATCCAAGTAATTGGAGAGAAATGAGAATATCGGCAGTGGTGGCGGCGGGCCGTCGATATCTGGGCGGGAATCGATGCCGCGATGGGCATCGTATAGGGTTCCGATAATCAGAGGCAAGACTAGAGCCGCGAAGGAGGCCACGGTAACAGCCGCGATTGCAAGCAGTCTAGGGATATTCGGCTTCGGGAAGACACAGGCGCCCAAGAGGTAAGCAAAGACGCTGAATGCGTAGTAGAGAGCCATCTGCTTGAAGCCCAGCGCAGCCACAAAGAATACCGAGGACCAGAGAAGCCTCCCGGCCAACATACTCGACATGCTCGCCAGGACGAAGCCGAGCATAACTGTATTGTACTGGAAGTGGACATGATCGATGAGGATAAGGCCGGGCTGCATGAGGATGGCCACCAGGGCTACTGAGCTCGACCATCTATCAACGCCACCGAGCCTGCCAAAGCGTCGCACGAAAACTACAGTCGCCGGTACGTATATGAGATATTCGGACACGAGAACGGTAGCTCTCATGAAGATTTTGAGTACCGGGTCGTCCGAACCACGGGAGCTGAACAGAGCGAACCAAGCCGGGTTGATGAGAGAGCCAATCTTGCCCAGTAGCCAACTGTGGTAAGCCGTCAGGGGTGGGTAGTCAAGCCCCCACCACTGGAGATCGTGGAAGTACCATTGCGAGACGGGAAGTTGCGTTGTCACTTCCATCCAATGTCTCTGCGCCTCGTAGTCTCCGAACAATGGTGGTTTGTGGAATCCTATATATCGTTTCGGTCAGTCAGTCAGTCAGTCTGAGCACGCCACTTGAAGGTAGTTTTGATCCAAGTAAAGCCAACGAGACAGGGAGACAGAGGAAATTGTTGCCACAAACTTACCTGAATATCCCCACAAGCCCGCAGCCCATCTGAAGACGCCGACGATGATCAAAGTAAGGGCGAGTGTCTCCCATTGTGAGGCGGACCCGCGGGCGGGCCAGAGAAAAGCTGCCAGAGGGAATGTGGGAACGCGGACGAGAGCTTCATTTGTGCGGACCGCCAGCACCGTCTGCTCGTGATCGTTGTCGACGATCTTCTTGGGCTTGCGCGCCCGCGGCTTGCGAGGTGATGGAGAAGCTTGCCCGGCCATTGCGTATTACGACGTCTGAATGCGTCAATCTGATCCGGGGTTGCCAGCACATCCACAACCAGTACCGTGTCTTTTTGTGACTTTTGTCGGTTGATGTGCTTCTTCTCGTCGTTCAGCTCAAGTCGAAAGCCCGAACGTGCGATGCCGTTGTACACCTAACCAAGGCATCAGAGCTGAGAAAGTGACAGCTTAGGTTCAACGCGACAACCGAAGCTGTCTAGTGGGGCATAACCCGACACCGGACAGGGGTTCAATGGCAGCAAACCCCTGTGATGTCACACTAATAAATGCCAGGCGTGGCACATTCATTCTGTCAGACCATTTGCTCTGGAGGATCCTGCTTCAATTGAGGTGTGACAGCGGGTAATAGTATGAGATTAGTACCGCACCGTCAGTCAAATCAGCTATGCCTATAAATCGACTATAGGCGTACCTAAATTCAAGCAAACCTGCATTGGTACCTTGCATACGTCCAAAACCTTGCAGCAAACAAGCCTACCAGCCAGCAGAATCGTCAATTGAGCAATAAAAGAAGGACGGCATAAGTTTGTCTCCTCCAGCCAGTGCCAGTGCCATCTCAATATCTTTCTGAAGCTTCCTTAACGTTGCCAAGCTCTCCACGTCGCACTGCAGTGTAGCTCCAGATGAGCCAAGTAGCTCGCGGAAGGTGTTTCGTTCTGCCCAGCCCGGGAGTCCAGTATCAATTGAGTTTTCTAATCAATCCATCCTCATTCGCGTTTGTATGGGACGAAACATTCCTACTTGCACTTCCCAAAGGTACCTACATTATAACACCCACGTTTCGTCTATGCTGTACCAAAAGGTACAATTTACATTACCTAGATGCCTAGGTAAACATATCCGCGGTTCAAATTTCTCTCACATGCAATGCCTTATCCATTCGTCCTCCCAACAACCTCTGCCTTCTCTTTTTCCACCAGCTTCAGCTGTGAGAGCCATCCGTCACTACCCCTCAACGCGAGCACGTACCGCGGGGTTGTGCGCGACACGCTCAAGAAGCACAAGCGCCTGCCGCCCTCGTCGCAGTCTTCGAGCCTATCTCTCGTTGTCGCCAGCATCAACGACTACCTGCGCTACCTGCTCGCCGTCGATGCTGGAATCGCCCACCGCTCTCCGCACGGCGGCCAAGGCGAGCAGATCGATGTCGTTCTCCGCTCCACCCCGGCTATCGAGTGGCGCCCGTTCCTCTCCGACTCGGCCGTACCAGGAAAGGAGCCGCCGCGGGTGAGGATACAGTCGCTTGAGCATGAGCTCTTCTTTACCTTGAGCACTCTGGCCAGTGCGCTGTCGCTTCAGGCCAGGGCCGCCCTGCAGCCGCTGTACGTCGTGTCCGTCGCAGTCCCGAGCCCCGAGCAGCGCCTTGCCGCCATCACCGGCGCCACCCGCCTGTTGCTGGATGCGGCTTCCATTTACGACTACCTAAGCACGCGCTCCACCTCACTATCGGGTCCAGCCCCGATTGCCGACATCAGCCCCGCCACCGTCTCGGCCCAACGTGCTCTTGCCCTCGCCGAAGCGACCCTACTCGTCGTCTTCAAAGACGATCCGTACCCTGCCGTTGTTGCGCAGGGCCGCAACAACCTGGACACTGACTGGATGTTCAAGGCGCCCGAGATACCAAAGGTGCGCGCCCACTTGTTTGCGAGGCTCTGCTTGGCCGCGTCAGAGCACGCCGCGCAGGCCTCCTCGCTCTGCCAGGCGCAGTCCTCCGGCGGAGGATCAGGTAGTGGCGGCAAGGTGGCAGGTTTGGTGCGACAAGCCACGGCACGGGGCCTCGATAGCGAATTTGTCCGGTACATTGAGAATCTAAGGCGAACGGCGCGGGCGAAAGCTTGCCGTTTCTTTGCCATTGATGCCGAGTTGGGCGGCCAAACGGGCAGCGCGATAGGTTGGCTGCGTGCTGGGCTGCAGGAGCTCGGGGTTGAGCAACGTGAGACGACCAAGAAGAGCGGAGGGCTCAGCTTTAGCCGACTCACCAAGGAATGGAGCGAGAAGCGGGAAGATCGCAAGGTGGAGAAGGGTGCAAGCTGGGGTGCGGATGCTGGAAAGATGGAGGAGGTGCGCGTGATTGAGATGCTAGATGTCAAATGGTCGAAGCAAAATGACACTGTGAGTACCCGTCTACCTATCATCTACTGTCGTTTGTCCACTTCCAACCACTTTAAAAGCAACGGACTGATGGCGATTCGTTACAGATGAACACACAAGCCGTTCCAGCACCAGCAACATTATTAGCGCAAATGCCTTCAGGTAGGGACATGCATACAGTCAAGCCGTACGAGCCGCCAGCACTTGATCCTGCTGTGTTAGAGGCCATGCGTGCGCCGCCCGAAGGATCCGACGATTTTGAGAATGCTTCCGATTCAGAAGATGAAGGCAAAGAGAATAGTAGTCGTGTTCCCGTTGGCGCGTTTCCAGGAACAAGAAACGAGTACGGAAGAACAAATAGCAGTAACTCGTATTACTAGCAAAAGTCAAAACAAAGCGAGATTCATCACGATAGCAATGAGGAGAGAAGAATGCACTAAATGTGATTTCAATTCAGGTATTTCCATAATTTGGCTTTTGAAAGCTTCATCCTCCATCTAGGAGATGACAAGATGTTCAATGGATAGCCTTGCAACCTCGAGAATGCGTTCACAGCTGTGTTTGTCTTCAGGAGGCGAAGGCTGGTGTCCGTACAAGTGGCCCGCTGTCATCTTGCCGGACGCGCAAAACTCACTGGTGCAAGCATTCATGTTAGCGATGGACACATGACATTTGTTTTAGACGGCAAAGAGGAAGATCTTAACCATAGCCTCGATTGCGAATAAATGCCATCGAGGGGCCATACGGAACGCCACTTACTCAATCATTGCGTGTCGCATCCTCTGCCTTTCCAGGAGGTAGTCCACAATATCCCTTAACCCAACCTGACGCCGGGCCAAAGTCTTCATCTGGTCATTGCCGGTCTGCTCGGCAAATTTGTAGCCATACACGTCGACCCTGAGCAGAGCACGGACGGTGCTCCTCCACATCATCGGCGACAGCGTCTGCCTCTCTAACGCGGCGACGTTGCTGCATGCGCCGTCCCCGAGCCTGCCCCAGAGCCCGCCGTACTGCACAAGCGAAAAGGGGATCTCGCGGTGCTCTGCCGTCGCCCTCGCGACCTCGCCATCAACCATGGCTACTATCCGATGGTACGAGTTTGCGATGGACGGGAGGAGCGCGCCCAGCATCAGCAGGTTCTGGTAGGCCTGGATCGAGGGGCGGAACATCGGGTGCGCTATGCTGGGCGGGCTGCAAGCCGGGCACTCGGTCACCCCGTACGCTGTCTTGGCTGCGTTGCGGGCGCACGCCATCGCCGGCCCGACGTCGGTTGGCAGGTTCTGCAGGGAGTCCAGGGCCAGATACAGCTTTGCGAGGCAGCCGCAGGGTGGTCCGGGATCGATCGAGAAATTGCTACCGCAAAAACTGGGACCTGTTTCGGGACTTATGCCTGATGGAGCAGACGGTGCCGTACACGCCGATGGCGCTGTTTTTGACATGCTCAGGGGGTCAGGTGTAGAGAAAGTCTCGGGGATCTGCTCGTTGCTCGACCGGAAATTATGTGACCCTAGACCCGGCATCAAGGCGTCTTCCAGAGACGAACCTGACATAACCAATGTCGCATTGCTGCCATTGTCACTTGCAGCCGACTGTGTCAATCCTTCCCAATATCCCAGCGACTCCAAGTCTGCCACATGTAGGCTTGGGTCCACTGGGATTTGTTGAGCTGCATGGGGCTCTGGAACAGTTTCCGACATGACCGGCCCCATCAAGCTGAAAAAATCAAGCCCATCACTAGCGGTAGCATCCAGAAAAGAGAAGTCCACGGCTGCTGCGTCGGCGACGAAATCCTCGTTGTTGCGGCGCTCGGTTTCTTCTGAAATGTCAACATGCTGCCGTTTGCGGGGTCGGCCCATCTGCTTCTGAGGAGAGTAGTGGCATTCTATACCATCTCTCTTGCAGCGCGCACAGCCTTCGGGATCCTTCGTACATGCCAATTTCCGCGAGCCTTAGGAAAGAATGAGTTTCTCAACCAGTTCTGGGTTATAACTTGAATGAGGGGTGTTGGGGAAAACATACGACACTCATCGCAGGCTCGGTGCTTCGGCTGTGAAACCCCGTCAAATGTGCTTTTAGCCGTCGGAGAGGTGGTCGACTTGCTAGTAGACAAGCTCATACTTTCGATTCGCGTATTTCGCTTTGCGTGTTTTTGGTTGCAAGAGCGAAACGATTGACTGTATATACGATGGCCGACCTGTCGACTCCCAAGGTGATGTATGTTCAAATGCTCCCTTACTCCATTTAATTTCAGAATTGAAACCAAGGTTGCCGCTCTCGTAGGAGGTAGGTCATCCCACGCAAGAAGTCAAAGTTTCTAATGTATGTCGTCCACTTAGAAGATGCTTGGAATACCAGGACAAACAATATCGTTTTGACAAGGAGAAAGATGAAGATAGTTTAAAGAGGTTTAAGGAGGATGACTGGTCATATTGGCGTCTAAAACTCAGGTGACCAGGTCTAAACTAAGCGCGGGACTTTATGCATGCCAATTGGGGGGCGACTTCAGCAGGGCCAAGATAGATCCAAGACCAGCAAAGTGCTGCCTAAGATGGCAAATATGAGTACCGAAGTACCGGCTAGCTGAGAGTCATATGGAGACAACAAAACAAGCAGGAAGTAAACCGTGTCAATCTGCCTCAAAAGTGCATGGAGATTTGCAGAGTGTAAGCACTAACGCATGACTCCTGGGAACAAACCCTGCCAAAAAAAAAAAAAAAAAAAAAAAGGCACCTTGCAGGATACATCCGTGGAGTGAACCATGAGCGAGTTTGCGTTGCTGGGCCGTGGACAATTCGAATCCATGACTTACCAGAAGAACGAAACACTTTGCTTGATATTTTACTGTCCATGTGAAAAGGTTGGTGGAACATTCAAGTGTCCTTGAGAATCGAAGAATGCACTATGGCTATGGCTATCGCATGAGAAAATAAGGTAATTAGATAGGTACTCAGGTCTCTCAGTCAACACCACGGCGCTTGGCCATGAAGATGTCCACAGAGCGGTGAACGGATTGCCCCGCATTCTACGGATTGGATCCACTTTATCTTTTTCTGCCATTGTTGAAAAAAAAAAGTTCGGAGGGAGCATCAACCTGATTTGATGCGCCGCGATTGGCTTCGATGCTTGGTTCATATAATTGACCACCACAAATACTTGGGTATCAACCTTCAGAAGATGGCCCCCACAGCACCAGCCAAGAAGCGAAAGCAGTCAGCCGAGGCTACGGAGCTATCGGACGACGAAATTATTGATGGGCTCCTCGACGGCGCGCTTTCTCAGAGCGAGGACGACAGCGATTTTGTAGTTTCAGAGGAGGATGTCGATAGTGAGGACGAGGACGAGGAGGATGAGGATGAGGACGACGAAGATGAGGACGACGAAGATGATGACAAGCAAGAGATTGGGGACTTGCAAGACCTCAGTCTCAACGACTTGGACGACGAGGCGCTGAGCAAGGAATTATCCAAAAATGGCATACTTGGCACAAATGGCGGGTCAGGAGATGGGCCAGAGGCAGACGACGAGGATAGGCCAAACTACAGGGTCGTCGAGGATGCGAATGGTGGTATACGCTATGTGTACGACGACATCGACCCGGTCTACGATTCGGACGACTCGGACAAAGAGGAGGAGAACAGGATCGGCGACATCCCGCTCTCTTTCTACGAGGCATACCCTCACGTTGGCTATACAATCGACGGCAAGAAGCTCATGCGTCCATCCGAGAGGAGACACGCTCTGGACTCGCTGCTAGACAGTATCGAGATACCCAAGGGCTGGACCGGCTTGACTGATCCGACTACTGGAAAGCCGCTCAACTTGAGCCAAGATGAGCTCGAGCTTCTGCGGCGTGTCCAGATGAACGAGATCCCTGAAGAAGGCTATGATCCATACCCTGTAGGTTGCCGGACTTTTGCACTGCCGTATTGGCTTTCCATACTGCCAGAACCCAGCTAATAGCTTGTTAGGACACCGTCGAGTATTTCACCGGTATCGAGGAGAAGATGCCCTTGAGCGCTGCCCCTGAACCGAAGCGAAGATTTATTCCCTCAAAACACGAGGCTAAAAGGGTGATGAAGCTTGTCCGCGCCATCAGGGAAGGCCGCATACAGCCGTATAAGTCAAAGGAGGAGCGCGAGAAGGAGGAAGAGGACAAGGAAGAAAAATACTACGACGTATGGCAGGACGAGCAGCCACGCGACCCCCACGTTATGCACATACCAGCGCCAAAGCTTGCGCCACCGGGCTACGACATGAGTTACAACCCGCCACCCGAGTACCTCCCGACAAAAGCCGAGAAGGAGGAATGGGAAAAGATGGACCCTGAGGACAGGGAAAAGGAGTATCTGCCGCAAAAGTTCGATGCCCTGAGGAAGGTACCCGGATATGAGACGTTTGTCAAGGAGCGCTTCGAGCGTTGTTTGGACCTTTATCTTGCGCCCAGGGTACGCAAGAACAGGTTGAACATTGACCCAGCCTCATTGTTACCCAAACTGCCGAGGCCCGAGGAGCTCAAGCCTTTCCCTACGGTTTGTCAGGGTATCTTTAGGGGCCACGAGGGTCGTGTCAGATCGTCGGCGATTGATCCCACGGGGCTTTGGCTTGCAACAGGAGGTGACGACGGTTACGTTAGGATATGGCTCATCAACCCAGCTCGTCAAGTATGGGCCGTCAAACTCAGCAGCGATGAGGCGGTGAACGCCGTGCGATGGAGGCCGACAAAGGACACCATGATCCTCGCCGCGGCCGCCGGGGAGGACATATTCCTGATGGTGCCACCAGAAATTGATCCAGAGGTCGAACAGGCCAGTCGTGCCGTGGTTGATGCTGGTTTTGGACATGCTGCAAATGGTGCAGATAAACAGACTGCCGACGGCAAGGCGCCGCCAGCAAAATGGGCACGGCCGGGTGCTAGACTGGAGGACGAGGGCGTGCTCGTGAAGTTGACGGTGCGATCACCCGTCAAGGTGATCAGCTGGCACAGGAGAGGTGATCACTTTTGTACTGTGTCTCCATCTGGCCAACGCAGCTCGGTGGCCGTACATACCCTTTCAAAACACTTGTCGCAAATCCCCTTCCGCAAGCTGTCGGGTCTTGCACAGGTGGCTCACTTCCACCCGTCGAGACCGCTTTTCTTTGTCGCGACACAACGCACAATCCGCTGCTACGACTTGCAGCGGTTGGAGCTGGTCAAGGTGGTGCAGCCTGGTGCTAGATGGATCTCCTCTTTCGACATACATCCCGGTGGTGACAACCTCATTGTTGGCTCATACGACAGGCGTCTGCTGTGGCATGATCTGGACTTGTCTACTCGTCCGTACAAGACCATGCGCTTCCACCCGCAAGCCATCAGAGCCGTCAAATATCACCGCGGCGGGCTACCACTATTTGCAGATGCTAGTGACGACGGTTCTCTGCAGATCTTCCACGGCAAGGTTGTCAGCGATCTCATGGAGAATGCAACCATTGTTCCGCTTAAATCACTCAAGGGCCACCGGGTGGTTGATTCCCTTGGTGTGATGGATGTAGATTGGCACCCAGCAGAACCTTGGTGCATCTCGGCCGGTGCTGACGGGACGTGCCGACTATGGATGTAGACAGATGCGATGGCGAATTTTGATCCGATTCTCATCACAATGCGCAAGAATAAATTTTCAAGACGAGTTGATTGATTCCAAGTTTACATATGTAACCGAGTGCGAGTGGCATGTTTATAGCGTTCATTTGTGCAGTTATACCAAGTCGATATATGTCGGATGGAGTCACATTGGGATGGGGAATCAAGAAGAATCAGAGGAGTAAGGCCTGTGCATATGAATGTACTTCATTTGCTACAACAGCGGCAAGTATACCAACTATCACAAACAACCATCATCCCCTGCATTAATCGATATTTGTTTGCTTGTCAAAACTGATCTGTGTGTGGTCTTTTTTTCGGCTTACACCAATGACCAGACACCATCCTTAAACTTATCAAACAGGCTCAGATCAAAGCTCTCCCCCATGGCCTGGTACCCGGCCGGGTTGAGATGCAGAAAGTCGCCAGTGTCGTACGCGGGGAGCAGCCTGGTCTGGTTGGCCGGGTCCCTGACCAGGGCGTCAAAGTCGATCACGGCGTCAAACCGGCCCGACGTCCTGATCCACTCGTTGACGGCCAGGCGGGTCACCTCGCGCGCCGGCTCGCCGTACGCCTGGCCCGGCCCGCTCATGGGCGTGATGGTGGCGCCGAAGACGGCGACCCCCTTGGCGTGGCAGCGCGCGATGATCTGCTCGTACGCGGCGATCAGCCGTTGTCGCACCGTCAGCTGTGCCGCCGCATTCCCCGGCGCGGTTCCGATGTCGTTGACGCCCTCGTACAACACGACGTATCGCAGCGACGACGACGCCAGCACGTCCCGGTCGATCCGGGAGAGCGCGTTGGGCCCGAGCCCGTCGGCAAGCACGCGGTTGCCGCCCGCCGCTTGGTTAATGACTGATATCGGGGTCGAGGCCGCTGCGAGACGGTTCATGAGCACGTCGGCCCAGCTGTTGTTGTTGTTTTTGAAAGTTGTTAGCGACTCAGTTTCGGGTCATTTCTTTTGGCGTGATGCATTCGGTACGTAGAAGAAAAGAAGAAAAGACTGATGCGAGGAGGTAAAGAGGGAGATAACATATGGGGTTCGTACCGGTTGTTCTGGTTGTGCGTCGAGCCTCGCCCGTCGGTGATGCTATCTCCTACGATCACCAGGGCCCCGGGCGTGCCGGCGCTCGTGGGAGACCAACCCTCGACCCTCGAGATGAAGTACCAGTGGTCCGTCTTGTCGACACCCTGCCCGGTGAAGTTCTTGGCCTCGACGGCATTCCCCGGCGCAAACCACGACGTGGTCCTCGACCCCGGGTGGCCAGTGATGCTGTTGGTGGTCTGGCCGCGCTCGAGGTAGATGGACACGGAAAGGACGTCGAGCGCCTTGAGGGGCAGCTCGATGGGGTCGCTGACGGCCAGAGCGCCCACGGGGACCGTGAAGCCGCCCTGACCGCCCGAGAAGGTGACCTTGCGCACGTCGCCCTCGACGCTTGCCACGCCGGCTGTGTTTTTAGGCGTCACGCCAACCGTCACGGCAGTGATGGGCAGGTCGGAGCCGCCAAAGGCGTTGCTGATCTGCAGGCGGATGACGGGGGCGCCGAGGGAGAGGCGGATGGTCTGGCGCAGGGTCGCGTTTCTGAAGACGACACCGGTTTGGTTCTATTATTTCCGCCGTTTGAGTCTTTAGCTGGACGGTCTCCACTTGTGTCGGGAACGAGGAGACAACAGAAAGGGCGGGTGGGATAAAGCCTTTGGATAACTTCCATCTACAGAGGGTATCTGAACGTAGCTTACCCATGGCGCATTGGGCAAGTTTGCCGGCTCAACAAGCTGCGGCATGGAGCCCCATACATCTACCCATCTTCCGCTTCCGCCACACTTTGCCGCAGCGACAAAAGACAAAAATGTGCACAGCAGCACAAGTGCTCTAGCTGGGGCTGCCATGGTGCAGGTGCTAGACTGGATGGAAGCTACCGGGGGGGGGGGAAGAGGTAATGACCGTCTGCGGCTTGGTGGAGATCCGCTTCCACACTATGAACAGGTGCTTGTACGATATTCTTCTCCGGTAAAGGTACCACCGGGAGGCAACACGCCTGACTTATATACAGCTGGGGAATAATACTACATGACCACGATAGCCAAGGTGTCGGTCTGCTCAAGCGAGTAATTGCCATGATGCAGGTCCCTCTCCTCTTCCCCCTCATCCCCCATCGCCCTTTACCGCAAGTGGGTTGGATGGACGTATGGGGCGTAATGTATTTCGGCGGCCCTAATGCTGCATTTTCATTGGGCTTTTTTTCCCTTCTTCCATTGCTGTTCGTGAATATTTCTCGGCTGCAGTCGCTACCACGATGGTTGTTATGGAGTCTATGATTTCTTTTGTTGTATTCTTCATTTCAGGCTAAAGGTACGGATCTTGCGTATGTTGGAGACCGACTATAAAATTTGACGTGGTAGGTGGAATAATTTACCTATTTTCCGAAGAAAAAAAAAAAAAAAAAAAAAAAAAGAAATAAGGAAATGGGAATGACCGGGATTATCCTGATTGGAGTTGTTTGGAGAAGGGAGCCGAAAGCGAAAGGCAAGTCGTTCCGCGATTGTGGATATGTCGATTTGAATCAAATGACGTGTTTTGGAGCACTCTCTGCGATGCGTTTGCATGACATTTCGAATGGTCGCCTTGGTTTGAAACATATTGTGCACGCATCGTGGTGGTCATCACAAACAAGTCAAATGGTCTGGTCGTAGAGGTAGGTTAGAACATCCAAATAAACAAATACATGGCATGTTCATGAATCGAGTATATATCTCATGCGTGTAGTGGGTAAGTCACTATTTGGATTCAGCAAGATACCCTGGTTGGATGCTTGATAATTATATATATATGTGCCTTAATTTAGCTAACGGTTAACTGTCATGGGAAGCTGGCAGGAACTCTCATTGATCGGCTTCATCTCATGTTTGAATAGATGAGGAGGAAACCGAAGCGACCAGAGCAGTTCAATGTGGCCTGGCCATCTTTCCCGCCCTAGGCAAGCGAAAAGTCGAACCATACAAACATCAAGTGTAAGACGATTCAGGATATCGCATGTTTTGTTTGGCAAGAGTGACAAAATGTTTATTCCACACAAGGATGTGCAGGTATTGAAAATATGATAGAAAAAACGCTATTCATCACATAGAATCATGAGTTTCAGCCCAATCCACCGACACATATACACACAATCATATACGCTTATCGATCTTTTCCACCACCGCCATCTTGCTCCTCATCCCACTCAAGGGGGAGGCAGGGGCCCGCGAGCAGCAAGGGCGGCCCAGACGGGGTTGACCTGGGAGAACCTCTGTGTGGCCGGCTTCTGTGTCCTCTTGACGCAGTTGCCAGCGGTCGGCTTGCCGTCGAAGCGATCGTTGATCCAGGCGACGATCTCAGCCTGGCCGGCTTGCATGGAGCCATCGTGGTTCATGCCTGGGTAGAGGGACCACTCGGCAGGCTCGCTGGGCAAGGCCGTGCACAGGTCATCAAAATCCTTCTCGGCCACCTCCTTGTACGTGAGCTCGTCAGCCTCGCCCTGGACGACGAGTAGCGGGGTGCCGAGCTTCTTGGGGCCCGATGCGCCATTGTAGCGGTTCTGCCAGTCGACGACGGCCGGGTGCGTGAGCCACGACTTGTCCTTGTATAACTGGTCGGCAGTCAGCGTGCTGAAGAGAGCCAGGTCCGAGATCAGACAGCGGCCCTTGGCCAGGGCGAGCCTGTCGATGACGATGGGGCCAAAGTAGTCGTCCGGCTTGATCTGGTCTGGATACAGGCGACCGATGCTCTGCAGCGCAATGACCGAGGGTGCGTCGCCTACGGCCGAACCGTTGGCTCGTCGGAAGGACTCAGGGATCAGGCTGAGCGGACGCAGGGCCGGGGCCACGGCGGCGGCGCCGATAAGCCCGTCGACGGCCTTGCCCGGCATGCCCTGGCGCTCGGCCGTCCTCCACGCCGTCAGGCCGCCCTCAGAATGGCCGGCAACGACCCACTCCTTGCTCATTAGGGGCCCGAGGGATGAGGTCTGGCGGGCGGCCTGGATGGCGTGGACGACATCGTGGGCATGGAGGGCACCAGCCTCATACATGAAGCCATTGGGGGCCTCGGCGCCCAGGCCGGCGTAGTCGGGGGCGATGACGATGAAGCCGCGTTGGGCCAAGGCCAGGGGTCCCTCCCAGTCGAACTCAAAGGCCTTCTGGTTGGAGGGGGCGCACTGCCTGTTGCCACCGGCGGTGCCGTGGGCCCAGGCGATGGTACGGAAGGGCTTATCGGCACCCTGGGGGTTCGCGTAAGGGATCAGGGCGAAGGCGGTGGCGGGCAGGGGCTTGCCGTCGATACCCTCGGTCACGTAGTAGAAACGTGTCATGCTCATGCCCGCAGGGAGGGTCCAGAGGCGCGAGATGGCGGCACGCTCCATGTCTTGATATCTGACCAGGTCTCCGACGCCGTACGAGGAAATGTTGGCCGGGGTCTGATAGAAGGTATCGGTGGTTAAGTCGAGGTTGACATAGTTGGCGTCCTCGCCGGTGACGGCTCCTCGGAACTGTGCCTGACACACACTGTCGCAGTTGGGTGAGGTTTGGGACTGGGCCTGTGCAGTAGCCACAAGTGCGGCCGAGGCCAGGCAGAAAAGGTTGACGAGCTTGGAGACCATTTTTTTTCGTATTGTTCCTCTCAATATTCAGCTGCTTGTTGTTGTTGTTGTTGTTGTTGTTGTTGTTGTTGTTGTTGTTGTTGTATGTGGGCCTGTAACCTGCCTACTTAGGCTTTAACTGAGTAGAAGGAAACACGAGTAAAGGAGCGACTGGTGGTAGAGGTGTCATAATGAGTAGCATGGCTGTGTCAATATCTGGGGCCAGTCTGAACTTATAGTCTCTTCGGTAGAAAATTGCTAGACTCGATTTTTAGCAAAACGATGGAGTCGGCCAGACTGCAAGTCCGCTTCCCCACAGCGAACGACTGGCTGTATGTGTCAAGCAAACAGCATAGGATTGGGAATGTTCTCCATTGCAATTTGGCTGAAAGTCTGACCGATTGCCTTCATTGGTAGTGTACAGTGGTAGTCCATGGAAACATGCTCGGCAGAGAGGTAAGGCATGTACTTGTGGGTTGTACGTTGTGGACCCCCTCTATATATATATATATATAGAGGGGGTCCACAACGTACAACCCACAAGTAGTAGGATGGTGAGTAAGGTAGCCTTCATGTGGATCAACTGCCGACTTGAGTTGCGTCTTTCTTCTCTCTCTTCTTTAACATCGTCCTTGGACATGGATACAAGGATGAGCTTCTGTAAATCCCTGCGCTGTTCTCATTTTGTCAAGTCTACATCGGTGGAGATTTCCGCCTACCCTTCGCGCCTTCCTGAATAGAGGGAAAAATAATGTGGACTGGACCTACTATGTAGTCTACCTAGTTTAGTTTTAGTATAGTGCGCATTTCAACTAACTCGCAACTCAAGAAATTTGCAACCTCCCCACATATCTCGTAGAAATCGCTATGTATCATTCAACCAACTTTGGCAGCCAAGGTACGGAGTAGATTCTTAATCCAGTCAAGTTGAAAGGAATTTCCACTTGTGCCGGATCCTCGCCAAGGAAATAAGACAAATGTGAGATTAAATAAAACAGTTAAAAACATCCATCAGGGTCCATTTTCTACAAGATGTTCCCTACCAAGACTTCTAAAAACCTCGCAACTCATGATGCTTCTATGAAACCCGGGCCACCTCTTTTTCACAGCGGCATGTTCCGAGCTTGGCGATATATGTTGGTAGTATTAATTCGTCAGAAAAACCTACTCTATACGACGTAAATTAGTTTATGCATCCCCAAACATATGCCAAGCTAAGCTTGTACATACTCCGCAGTTGTATGGCTGTGGGTTCCTGCGTTACTTTATTCTATAACATTACAGTAGTATGCAGTGCTCATTAATTCCCCCGTGAAATCAAGATATGCCGGGTCATGGATCAAGATCATCTGAGAAAGTCATAATACTAGGTCTAGTAGTCATGCACTAATAACATACTGTATTAATGTTGATTAATTGTTCACCTAAATGCCCAGCCGGCGAACCTAACTATTGTCATTCCCCCGCACTTTCCATACGGTTTCAGTTGATCAAATGCAGCTTGGCAGATCTGGTACCTTGTTCGTTTTCTTCTTTTTTTGGTTGGTGCTTGGTAGAAGTCACGGACGTCTACATAGTACACAGGCACAGACTTTATACGCGTGCCTGCGCAACCAAGATCTGCACAAAAGATGTTTGTTACCCCAAATCGTCCCGTCTGTCAGTGGAAACAAATTTTCCTTCCCCCACCTGGCTTTAGTCGGCAGGGACGGCTTAAGATGGGGCAGTCGGCAGTTGGTCGGAGAACTTACTCGTAGAACCTGTCCAATCCCCACTCACAACGTGGAAGGGACGCCTTCCCTTTTCATACATACAATGAAGACAAATTCCCAGCCGAGACTTGACTCATGAAACACAGTTCGAAATGAGAATCGCCCATCTGACAGAACCGCCTGACTGTTCGCTATTCATACTAGACTAGGTGTTTGCTACTTCTTGTCTAAGGTTATATGTACCTTAAATGCAATATAAGCAGTACACAAACGAGAGGGAACAGTGACTGACCTTCATGCCATATTCGGGTCCCCAACATCGCCCAAATAGGCAAAACTTGGACAACTACAACCTACTTCTGTATGCACAGTAGGGTTTGGTAAATTGTCGAGCCAACCAAACCAAAATCAGGACTTGGGCCTTGAAATCCCATTCAAGCTTAAACTATGGGCTGGCCCGCCGGTTGCGACGAAAGGGGTCCACGCAAGGGGTTTTTTCCACTCGGGGCCTGCGCGGGCCGACGCGGCGCCCGGTGCAACTTCTGTCCGATTTTCCACACCAGAAGCTACGTATATCGACGGATTTTGTCTGCTGGCCACGGCCACCAGTGCTTCGCCGGATGGTAGGTATGTGCGCAAAACCAGCGGGTTCCTTGGCGGCTCCTGCGTCATGGAAGCGTCTTTCGTGGAACCACACGCAATACACAATACCGGTATATCCGCTAATTGCGTGCTACGAAAATCGCTCCGGCTGGGGAGGGTAGCTAGCCAAGTCGGTTTGGACCGACTTGGGTTTGCATATTATTTCGGGGGCAGCCTGGGGAAATGACACCACCAACTTTGTTCCCCACGTGGTCGCCGCACGCCGTCTGGACTCGACGCTGTACGCCCCAGTGAACGTTAACTTGCATCATCCATCAATCAATCAATATCGGTATCCTTTAAGCGAGACATGCCCCTCAACGAGGGATGCCGATGCCCTGTACAGCTTGTGTGTAGATGACATCGTGTGGGTCGCAGGCGGTTATACGGACGTACAGTTGATGTCCTTGCTAGTGCTTCGAGGGCGGATTCGCCTTTGCTCACAGACTGCGTTTACGCGTAGCCGAGGAGTAGAGCCTTTGCGACCCATTCCCATTGCCCTACAATCGCCTGGTGAACCTGTAACTTCCGCTATGGTAGGCATGTGTCAAATGTTTACTCCGAAGCCCTGGCCCCCGTGATAGGAAGTCAGCATGACAAGAGTCCGTTTTCATTGAAGGTTAAAACCCTGACACGAACTTCCAACTCTCTTCTGATGAGACATGCCTCAATGGCTTCCTCGGACAAAAATCTCGGGAATCATCAGCAACGGGAGAACTATATCCCCTTCTTTCCAGTCTCAAATCGATAGGCTCAATATGCCTAGGCCCTCATTTGATATTCCTTGGCAAGATTACCCATCTTTGCAGATACCGGTCTCTTCGTAGCCAAACAAGCCCAAGATATACAAGACCCGAAAATGCTATGGATGGTACAAGCATACCAGCGGCTTTAACCATCAAACCACAGACCCTATGCACACCAATCTCGTTGCTGTCAAACCCCGCTTAGAAGACTATGGCGTGACGAATCCCAGCGCCTTGCCCAGATCACCTCTGACCCGCGCCGTTGACTCCTGCCTCTTGCATACCTAGATTCGCGTACTCGGCATCGTTGGCCATGTCGAGAACATCATGCGCATGTTGGATGACCAGTTCGACGTGGCAGCGAACCTGGAGTGCCGCCAACGCCGGCCATACGCTCTTCTCGCCGACTCTGATCCAGTGCGCCAAAGACCGTTGTGTGGGGACCTCGAGAAGTCGCGCAAAATCGGCCACCCTCACGTCGGGCACGACGGTCAGGCCCCTTCCACTGGGGACGACGTCGTCGATCAGAAGGCGCCGTATGCGCCCGGGTATCAGCCCGAACCTGTCGAGCTGACGCAGCCTGTGCCGGACCTCGAGGCCTGCGTACCAGGCCAGGTCGTTGAGAATCCAGCTGAAGCTGGATACGGGGCCATGCATGTCCGGCCTGAGGAAGGGCAGCATGTACGCCCGTGCCTGGCTTACTATGTAATGGTTGACGTTGAACTGCGAGCCGATCTTGCGGATTGGTGAGTTTTGTTCCGTGTACTGAGCCTGGGAAAAATGCCTAAAGGTTCTTGGGGGTCCCCATGGTTCGATCCTGCCATCATACCCCTTTCGAAGTAGCTGTGTTGTGCGACCGTAGAGCGAGGGAAAGTCCCCATTAGAGGCTGCCGCTGCTGTCCAGATGAGCTGTTGCAAGGCATGGTTCGTCAGCAAACGACAGCGATGATTGGAACGATTAGACCAAATCAGACAGTCTCCACGCCCGAACCAGCATACTTACCACATTGGGTGTACTGAGATAATTGAGAACCGTAGGGACTCCTCCCTGGCCCGAGGAGACAGCTGTAATGTTAAGAGCCCTGCCAGTTCGGTCGAAAGCCTCCTGAAAGGTCATGTCTCCCACGTTGTCCCGCACGAGCTGCTCGAGCACCGTCAAGTCAAGAATGTAGCCCTTGTCAATGAATCGCTGGAGGCGTCGCCACAGGGTTGCCCACCTGGAGCCGGAACTTTTCTTTCGGGCATGAGTCTCAAAGGCGCTGAGGTCAACCAGCTCACCTGAAAAGACCCTGGGGAGCTCCTCGTCGGTGTGGGTAGCAACCAAAGCCGCTATGAGCGCTCCCGTGGCTGTGCCGGTGATGACGCGGGGGAGGAGTCCCTGTTCGTGCAGTGCCTTAACGACGCCCAGATGGCACATGCCAAAGATGGAACCACCCTGGAGAATCAAGCAAGTGTGCCCGAAGGATCGCTGGAAGTCGGCGGCCGCCGTCTTCTTGTCATGCAGAGTCCACAGACCTTGCACGCGGCGGGAAGTAATAGGGGTAACGGCAAGTTCCACAGGTGGTTCGGGGTGCCCTCCCGCATCTCCTTTGGTGGACTCCTCCTCTTCGACCCCAGAACTCGCACCGGGCAGCAGAACCTTGTTGATGGAGTCCCCGACTTGGGTGACATACTCCTCGATCAGGTGTTTGGTGCCGCCAAAAGCGCGGTGGTAAAGCTTTGTAGAAGTGATATTGCCCATATTGCGCGTCAAGGCCGATCTGATCAAGTTCGGGAGGGTGTGGTGCAAGTTGTGGTCACATGTTGCCCTCTGCAACTCCCTGAGGTGGTCTAGGACGGCTTCCCAACCGTACAAGTTTGACCTCATATCCTGTCGCCTGCATTGCCGCCATCTTTCAGTCAACAAAGCTCTCTGGGGCGATCGTGCCAGCCAATACATGTCTCGTATCGCCCTCGTAGGGTCATGTGACATATCCTCAAACAGAATATCGTGAGACAACTAATCACGTACCATTTGTCGAAACCATAGATCATGTCAAGCTGGTCGGCGGCGGTGCGCCATTCCCCGTAGCTTTGAGCATTGCGAAGACTCTTTCGCCAAATGGCTTTTGGAGACTTGCCTTGGACCCATGCCCACAAGACCTGGAAGAGGATGGTTTCTCGTGAATTAGTTGAGTGATTGACAAATCAATGGGAAAATTTGCTATATTTGGATATTGAAAAGAGTCGAGTCTGGGGGCTTACGTAAACCCATTGGGTAAAAAAGCCAATGATTCCTCCCAAGAAAACCAGCACCGCCATAGCGCTGGGGTTTGGGGTTGTGTCTGCGCGAAGTAGCGCGGTTTATCGCTGGGATGGAACTGGGTTACTGAAGAGGCCGGCCACTGACAGTCGCGAGCCGAGCAAACGAGCCCTTTTCTTCTGGTGGCTGGCCCTGTTTAACTTGGGACTTGAAATGTCAGTCCTGGCTGGATGCATCCCCTTGAATTCTGGAAATGCAGGCCGACATTTTCAAGGACCTCCTAAAATGTTGTGTTGGGTTGTTCAATGCTTTGCTGTACGTCGTGCGCGCCACTTCAAGTCAAGCCCTTGTTTGTGTAGGCGTTTCTTGGGGTACGAGCTCGGGCTTCGTCTCTTAAAGGCTGCGCGTTATTTTGGCATGTGATCAATTTACTGTAATGGGCCAGATGTTCGTGGGCGCATCTCCGTACACTTAAGCTTTGTCAACTTTATTCATCCAGTGGGAGTGCTCATGAACCATCCATGTGGCAGAGTTGTTCAAGTTCATTTTGCATTTGTTACTTCGCACCAAGTCTCCATCTGAATGAAACTTTCTGTAGATATGAGGTTGCATTTATAGCACGAAAGGGCCGCCATGCAAGCGGAAATATATTCACTTCTCACGAGGAAGGTTCATGTGTTGCCATGCTTAATTAAAGGTTTTTGTATCGATACATCCCAAAAATGGCAATTTTTGCATGCAGCCATCAATTTCTCACTCATCTTCATCGTCAACAATGAGTCTCCGTCCTCTACGACCACCTTGTTCGGCGTGTGCAGCTGGCGCATCGTCGGGATCTCCGTCAGCATCGTCCTCGGGCGAAACCTTCTTCTGCCTCTTCGCCTTTGGCGGTGACCTGACCTCGTCCTCATCAAGTAGATCCTCCTCCTCGTCATCCTCATCGCCTTCCGATATATCCTCGTCGCTGGGCGCAATGAATCCATCCGCCATGTCGTAGTCATCCTGGCGGCGCGCGCCCTGCGGCAGGTCATCGTCCGAATCATATTCGGGCCGCCTGCGCTTCTGCCGCGACTTATCGCCGGCCCCTTTACCACGTCTCCGCTCTCCGCTGCCACTTTCCAGACCGCCGACGGAAAGCCCGCCGCTGCGACCGCCAAACCGGGATGAGCCGAAGCCCATCTCTAAACGGGCTGCCGCATTTTCCTTCTTCCGCCGCAGGCGCTCGCGCTCCTTCTCCGCCAGCTCGGCCTGCTTTCTTTGCAGCTCCGGGTCCTCAGTCGCCCGGAAAATGACATCATCCTGGGTGTGCCTGTGCTTCGTTGCCTCATCCATCTTGGCCATGAGCCGATCCACCGCTGCAGCCTCGAGAGCCTCGTTCGGCCGCACCTTGAGTTCTTCCGTGATATGGCCGACGGTCAAGAAGGCCTCGGTCGACAAATGTCCGGCCGCAGCGTAATAGTTGGCGTCTCGCTTCTCGTCGTACGCCTTGCCAGACGGTGCGAGGGACTTGGCGTCCATGTCATAGTGCTGGTCCCCGACAGCCACGGTGACTGAGCCGTCGCTCCACCTGTAGATGTTGGCATTGCTCTCGAGTTTTCCCGTCTCAGGGTTCTTGCGCCACCGGATGACACTTGCAGGGTGCTTTTTCTTGTCTTCTGAGAGGTCCCAGGCTGTCGGCTCGTACGCGTCCTCGCTGTACTGCTCGGGGATTATCTTCATGAATTGGGGGACTTTGAGGATGCGCAACTATATTTGTCGTTAGAACCTAGACATGGGACGACATTCAATCCTTGCAACCCGTTGTGAAAGTAGCTTACATTTCCATCTTTGGGCTTGGGGATTCGATGGCGAAACATTCTAAGTCCCATGATGCGCTTCTCCTTGTACTGTGGTGCGCGTTGACTGCTTCCGCCATATTCACCCTCGCGCTGTTGGTCGTCATCGTCGTCGTCATCGAGATCGTGATCACTAAGCGGCCGCTCGATATCGGACTCGTCGCCGCCATCACCGAACAAGTCACCCTCATCACCGGCATCCGGGATATCGAGAGCCTCGTCAGAATCGGACATGTTGTCGTTCGGTGCAAGAACTTGCTTGATAATATGCGGTGCGGATGCTATTCAAGTGCGATATCCACTCGAAGAAGGGTAATGGGAAGAACTGTGTTGAGTCACGCGTCGAAAAACTTAATTGCGGACTGAAAATCGTTGTCGACAAAAAAATCTTTGGGGATCAAAGAGTTTTGGTAGGACTACCAACCAGCTAGTCTAGCTGCTGTATACGGAGAGCTCAATTGGCGAGTCGCGACCAACCTCCCGAGCGGCCGATACAGGGGATAACCGTGCTAAGCACTTTCGATCATGCAAAGGTCACGTGGGTACCTCATTCGTCAAGACGCGTGGGGCAAAAGGCCCAGTGCGAATAAGGGGCATAAAATGGGATGGATTTGAGCATATACAAGTTGTGCTTTAGCCCATATGATCGGAGTCTGGTGCCTCGCCAAAACTCAATCCCTTTTGACGCCAGCTCAAGATTCATCTGAGCCATTTCAAAAGCTTCAGGTCAGCTCCATCCTTGCCCTTGCCGTCGGATATTGTTGCTATTGTGACAGAACATTCTTTTTTTTTTCTCTTTTTTTTTATGATTTTTTAACTCCTCTTATGGGAAGAAATAACGGATCAAACAATAAACAAAAGGTGAACGGCTCCACGGGACTGCAGCCTTAGTGAGCTAGAAGACTACCCCGAGGAGACGCCGCATACGCGAAAAGTTACGGGCCTGCTGCTTACGGTTCTGCCATCCTTGAACCTAACGTGGAACCTCGCAAGCCTCCCAAGAGCCGCTGGGACCCTTGACCCTCCAGTCGAGTTTCACCGCCGCGGCACGCCCCTCCAACGATATTCAGCTACTACAGTTAGCTGCCAGCTTCTGACTCTGACACCACCGTAAATCCTATTTACTCGGTTCTTTGACCTGATAATGTCAAACCTCTTTTCTGGAATGTGAGTTGTTTTGATTTGGTTTTTTTTGTCTGTCCTGTTTATTTATTTTGGTCTTTGTTTTTGCGCAGCCCCTCGGTCGCTCGCTGCATACACTTTCTACTGTGTCTCCCACCGCCCTCAGCGTTATTCCGTGGCGGCCCAAAGAAGCCAGCGGTTCCCTTCCAGCTCCGTCCGGACCCGTCACTTGCCTCTCAGTGAGATGCATCACGGCCCTACGACTTAAAAATAAATTGAATATAAAATAAAAAGTCTCAACGGGCTGCATAAATTCTGGGTGAGACAAGCTTTGGGCCTTCCCATTTCTTTTCTATTCTTTCTACCCTATCGCATGCCAGCGTTTTCATTCCCATACCTACTACCTCTCAAGGGCCTTGACACAACCCCGCCAGCCAGCCGGCTTAGGTTGCATATCATGGAGCCAGCCTTGAGCGCCTCGCACCATGGAAAGCTAGGATGCCGGTGGCTTGAATCGTCACTTCTTTGACTATTTTAGTCTATCCTCTCTGATTTTCTCACCCCCAAATACTATGTCAAATCTTGTCTTTTGTCCCGTCCGTCCGTCCGTCCATCCATCCTGTCGCGCCTTTGTGGTGCACCACAGGCGGGGTTTTGGCAGTCGTCACCAAATATCTCATCCCTAGCCTTGCCTGCCTGTGTTTTGTTTTATCCCTTTGAAACGCCACAAAAGGACTACGCATGGGAATAGCTATAATATTCACAATCGTATTAACCGCCACGTTCTAACTTGCGCTCCAGCAACGCCCGTTTTCGGGGTGGTACCAACAGACCGGCCATTCAAACCAAGAGCCCACCTTTGAGCTCCGGGACTGCTTCTCCCACCACCTTGTCCCAGGCCAGCCAGTCGTCATCTAGCCTGGCCTCGAAGCTACCTCCTCTCCCAAACTCTCCCTCGCTGGCGCAGACTATTGGTATGGACGAGAACAGCGGCATTATGGCGAGCGGCGAAGATATCCTCAACTCTTACCACCTACCCCGCCCACTGCCCTTGTGGCTTAACCCCGGCTATGCACGACATATTGTCAAGGGCAACTTTATGACCCTAAGTGCAAGACCGAAGACAGTTGAACAGGGCGAGTGGATTGCACATCAAGGTATGCACGAGCTACTCTGTGTGGTGGTCACGTTGTCATCTATTTAATCATTTCAATCGTTTTGAATAAGTGCAGTTGGCTAACCAGGTCCAATCAATTGCTGCGGTTCAAATATAGTGGTCGAACACTATAGAAATCTTTGGAACTTTGTCAGGGTGGTTCACGAGAAGGAGGAAGATGGAACAACAATCTGCAATTCCACCACCTGTCCGCGGACGTCTGCCGGGGCGTAAGTGTCTTAACCTCTACTTGAGATCACGTGAACTGCACGAATATAGGATGGCAATGAGATGACCACTAACACACCACCTTATGTGTTCAGCAACCACTCATTCACGTGGCTTAACTCCCGGCGAGAGCCCGTCGAGCTGCCTGCCCATGAGTACATGACTCTCATGCAGCGTTGGATCTCAGGCAAGATTGACGATACCAACATTTTCCCAACGGAAGCCTCAGGAGTTTCATTTGCGCATAACCCTCAATACTGCCCACCAGCACTTTCACAGTTAGCAGGACCCGGGGGAGAAGGTGGTGACTGGGTCGGCAAGCGCAGCGGGTTCCCCGAAAACTTTGTCGAAGTCTGCAAGACCATATTCCGCCAAATGTTTCGCGTCTACGCACACCTCTACTGGGCCCACTTCGTCGAGCCGTTTTACCATCTCAACCTCGAAAAGCAACTGAACAGTTGCTTTAGTCATTTCGTCCTTACCGCCACCGCCCTCGATATGCTCAAACCCCATGAGCTAGAGCCCATGCAACCGCTGATCGACCTTTGGGCCGCTAATGGGACATTCCCACAGGGATCCAGAGCCTACGAATATGCCAATCTTCGCGCCGGCGAGAAGCTGATGCAACTGGGAGGCATGTCTACCTCATGAGCCCGATAATTTTTTCGTATGCCCACCACCACAGTCATTATGTCGCACTGGGATATCATATCCTGTTGTCATAAATGGAAATGTGCGAGCGGTTGCAGCATTTCGCCGGCCTGCTTGGATCACTGCAGCCGAATAGTCAATGGGGTGGTGGTGGTGATGGGGAATATTGATTTTGGAATTTGAGAAACTTTCCCTCGGTCCTCAACGGCGAGATTTGGAAGCTCTGGATCTTGGCATCTGCTTCGTTTCACACGAACAGAGCCTGGGAGACTAGGCGCTGAGGATTTCTCAATTTGAACTTGATTTAGGGTATACCACACGTGGATTTTCCTATGGTTTGGGAATGCACACGGGGATAGAAATCATCAACCTACTCGGGATGTTTTTGTTGTGTTTTTGAATCTGTAGCCAACCCATTCTTGACCTCGAGCTCATTGAACATGATCGTGTCTGCTCGTAAATATTGGATGATAACTGTTTGAGGTAAAAGGATTTGTAACCAATTCAGTGCAGAATAAATTCACCAACAAATCAATCTGGAGAAGTAGCGCATAGTAGCGAGTTCTCAGGTGCAAGCAGCCGAAAAGGGATACGAATTGTATGTTCTTGGATCAGACTAGGCGGCCACCTCACTGATCTTGTATTCAACGATGACAGGCTTGCCCTGTTTGAGAATGAATCGGCCCGAGCCAACGTATACCTTGTCGCACATAGCCTTGAGAGCTGCGTTGTCGGTCTCGAACGAGACTTGTGTAACTTTTTGCTCATCGAGCAAACCAAGCATTACTTACGGTCAGAAATGACACTTAATAAGAGAAAAAAGTAAAAAAAAAAAAAAAAAAAAAAGACTCACAGGCCTCCCCAAAATCAGTGGTCTTCGCCTCGGGGCTGCCGGCAAGGACCAGGCCCGCCGCGCCGGTGGTGGAGAGGGCGCCCCTGTATTCGAACCTGATGTGGGCGCCGGACTTGGTATCACGCAGAAGGCTGGCGACCTCGAGTCTGACGAGGCGCGGGTCCGGGTCCGGGCGGATGTAGTCGCTGCCGTGGACGAAGACGGCGTCGACCTGGACGGGGTAGCCGGGCTCGGATTTGAGGGAGCCGGCGTCGGGCACGATCCCCACGTGGACCAGGCCGCCGGAGCGAGTGCTACCGACCGAGGTCGGGGCGGTGATTGGCACCTGTTTGTTGTCGCCGGTTGCGTTTGGTTTGGAGCTGGTTAGCAGAAGCTCCTAGTCTAGTCCAGTGGGCTAGTACATGGTGCCGGAACTATCGTGGTGTGAGTTGGCTGGGGAGGCGGGTGGGTTTCGTGATGTGTTCTTTACACCCGCACACTACTGTCTAGACTAGACTTAGTCTTAAGTCTAGGTTGGCTAGAGACAAGTCGCTTACCTGGGCCGTAAAGGCTGGAATAAGCTTGGGGAATCCCGACATGTTGACGAGAGAGATGGTTTATTCACGTTTTATATTTGATCTGATGTCTGTTGATGCTACCAGACTGGCCAATGTACTATGTAGTAAGAGTTTCCGTCATGAGCACGCCGGATAACTCGGTGATGCAAGAAAATGCCGGTTGTGAGGGGTTCGCAGCTGGCTGCGGGGAGCGGAACCCGTTGCGCGGATCAGCTGAAGGGCGGGCGGGAACTGCGGGGACCGGAACTGAACTGCCTAAAGATCATTCTTTGAACGTTTATGCCCTGATAAATTGTAGACTATCTATGTGACCGGTTACGTGATAATTAGATCATAAAATATTGATCAATTTATATTTACAATCTAATCGTACGTTCATCTTTACGAGAAGAGTAATTAAGTAAATACATACGACTAAGTCCAGATATAAATCAGCTTTGTGAGTACTACGTTTGATTTCCTGAGTCGTTGCTTTACAAATATCATTTATCCAGTTGTTAAAATACTGCCATTATTCAAGTTCTCATCGCTCAATAGATAGAAACCATCCGCAAAAATTGATGCAACTTCTTTTTAAACTTTGATCATGCAGATGTACAGGGATGGATGGGGGCATCACCCGCCAGAAGGCCAACAGTGGTCCACGCCACCATCCAATTGACTGCCATCTGTACTGGACGCACGCTCGGCCCAAGGATCAACAAACTCATCGATCGACCTACCGTTGATCTACGGATTATTATCAAAAAACTAACATACTTCCGGCTGAAGCTGCCTGGACGACTGACTAAACAATATGCAAATAAGGAAATACACAAGGTACACTAACGTTTGGCAAGCCCAAACTCGGAAATGATTTCTACACTGGAACCCCCTGCTGCATGGGTGTGGCTGGCCGATAGACGAGTGACATCACCAAGAAGTCTGACCCCCGGTCTGGACTCACTAAAAATCCCCCCAGCGCGTCTTGACTATCCACTCAAGCCTTGCCTTCTCCGGATGGACCCAAGCTTCAAACGCATCATTCCACACGGAGTTGCGTCAAAAACCAGTCATCATTCATTGTCTCAATTGATTGATACAGTTATTTGCTAGCGAGCTTGCGACTTAGCTGTTCCCTTTTATCTAATATTTTGGCCCTTGTTTTTTTTTTCTTTTTACCTCATTCTCCGCAGCGACGCCGTCCTCCAAGCACAGCTTGTGTCATTTTGCACACGCGCACTTGTGTTTTTTCGTTTGCCTCCCCTGTGGAGAGCGGCACGTGTCTCCAGCTCTATCCGACCATCCTCCGTGAGCTATAGCTTACTTACCCTACTGATATCTGCCGATCCTCTGAAACCACTAAACCATCATTTCAGTCGTCAAACCCTTGGCACAGGTGGCATCTACCCGAGCCAATTCCATGGATGCTTCAAGTCACCACCAAGAACAACAGCCCGGACGGCGCAAGAGAACCCATCGGGGTGGCAAGAAGAAGAAGAAGCCTCGACGACAGTCGTTCGCGACCGGACCAGACGACATGGCGAACGACGATCTCTCGACTACAGGGACAAACTTCTACAACAACCAAACCGCTCATCTCAGCAACACCAGTCTCGACAGCGAAGCACTGCTAGACCACAGGGAACAGCAATCTCTGAGACCTCGACGACCATCCATTGCCGTCACATCCGCCTCTCCCTTTCCTTCCAACTCACAGCCGTACTCGAGCAGCTCCAGCAGGTTGAGGACTGTCTACCATGGGGGCGACAGCAACAGTGCTGAAGAGGATGATCACTCAGCAAACGAGGGCGCCCCTCTGCTCTCACAGTCCATGCGCATGGGTAACTCGGAGACGGCTCTAGGTTACGGGTCTCGCGACATGACACAGCGCGAGAACACCTCCCGAAGCAGGACGAGCTCAGGCATGTCTGTCGACAAGAAGAAGGTGCACCTGAACCCCTTGTCAACATCCAACAACAGCTACAATGTTAATTATCCACCATCAATGCCCGGCAGCCCAAGGATGCGGCCAGTTGATCCAGTGGGTCTCATCAACTTTGGGGACGACCTGCTGAGGGATGAGATGAGCAGGAGTGAGCTTCGCAGCCGCGGTGAGAGCAATGGCGATGAGGGACGGTCCTCTGGCCGGTTGTCCTCCCCAATGGAGAGACGTCACACCATATCGGTTCCACCCGAAGAAGACGTATGTTTCCCTCAGGATGGTATGTCTGAGATGGGTGACGAGATGGCACATAATGATGAGGATGATGTGCGCATGGGTCTAAGAGCAAAGGTGCGCCGGCGGAAGCGAAGGTGGCCAGACCTGTCGGTCCTGGAGGACTGGAGCAAGCTGGAAAAGGAAGCAAATGAAGAACGGCGTGTCAAGAGGATCACAGAACCACAGCTCATCAACGGCAGGCTAAGGCCTGTAAATAAAACCTGGTTCAAGGCCGAGGATGATGCACCCTATCGCTTCACCTACTTCAACGAAGAGTTCCAAAGCACGGTACACAGCCAGACAATTTCGGGATTGGTGCAGGCCGGCGGGTCTTTCCGTGATCTGTTCGTGCCGGAACCTGTCATCATCGAAGATTCTTCTTCTGAGTCCGACAATGACGACATGACGTCCACTATCCGCCAAACAACTCCTGGCGAGTCTCGCGCTCCGAGTCGACAGACTTCAGTACCTCCTGCGAGCCAAACCAGCGAGAATTCATCCAGACCAGGCATTCTACATCGTACATTTTCACCTCCAACGGGTAGAGACAGCGTTATGACCTCGGCACCTCCTATTTCAGGTCTAGAGACACCAGTGCCGCCAAAATCACCTAACTCGGCCACAAAGTCATCAACACCACCAGAAAGCAAGCCAGTCAGGTTCGGCGAACGCCCAGTTTGGTGGTTAGACGTTCTAAACCCGAGCGAGGCTGAAATGAGGGTCATCTCCAAGACTTTTGGCATTCATCCGCTGACGGCAGAAGACATAATTATGCAAGAAGCCCGCGAGAAGGTGGAGCTATTCAGGCACTACTACTTTGTCAACTACCGTACCTTTGACCAGGATGAGGAGAGCGAGGACTTTCTCGAGCCAGTGAATATGTACATCGTCGTCTTTCGGGAGGGCATTTTGACCTTTCACTTCTCAATCACCCCACACCCGGCCAATGTGCGGCGGCGAGTCCGACAACTTCGTGACTATATGATGCTGTCGGCGGATTGGATCTCTTATGCTATTATAGACGACATTACGGACGTGTTCGTCCCGCTAATCACACGAATCGAGGAAGAAGTTGACGACATCGACGATGAAGTACTGGGCCTGCAGGAGGTCTCGACTGCCGAGGCCGTCAAGGATTCGACGTCGAATAGGAGCAAGGACAACGCAATGCTTCGGCGCATCGGTGACTGTCGCAAGAAAGTGATGGGCTTGTACCGGCTGCTAGGCAACAAAGCCGACGTCATCAAGGGCTTTGCCAAGCGGTGCAACGAGCACTGGGAAGTGGCCCCGAGGTCAGATATCGGGCTCTACCTAGGCGACATCCAGGATCACATCGTCACCATGACGGCCAACCTGAGCCATTACGAGAAGATTCTGGCTCGATCCCACGCCAACTACCTGGCGCAAATCAGTCTGCGCATGAACGAGCGCCAGGAGGAGACGGCGGACATCCTAGGCAAACTGACCATTCTCGGCACAATCGTCTTGCCGATGAACCTTGTCACGGGCCTATGGGGTATGAACGTTTGGGTGCCAGGACAGGAGATTGAAGGCGACCTGACATGGTTTTTCGCCATTACGGTGAGTTTACTCAGCGCGGGTCTACTGTGCTACTGGATAGTCAAGAAATTGTATGGGTTGTGAGCCTGGATATTGAGCGATGGGAGTATACACACGGAAGGCGTAGTCGGACTCGTTACTTGGATATTGAGAAATTGGGTCTGAATGCGCAAATGAGTAGGCTGGGTTGTCCATATTTCCGCCTCACTCACACATTCGCCTCGAAGAGCTGTAGGAAAACAGAAAATTTGGGCTTTCCAGGCTCAAGTGGGTGGGAAGGCGTTTGAACATGAAAGTTTTGTACAGTAGCTAAACACGTGGGTAGTAGTAGTAGGCTTGAAAAAAGCAAAAGCCTAACTTCTACACAAAACAGCCTAAGCTTTGTGGTCAACTAATTTTCACATACAAGGGGTCTGGATTCGTCTGACTCTGAATTTGTTTGTAGCTGACACCTGAATTCTAGACGTACTCATGAATACCACAACGACACCTGGGTCTATCATAATCGTGTACGGAAACACAAAGAGGCTCGGAACTGGAGAGCTGAGCAATCGAATGGCGTCAGCCATTACGGGGGGAGCCCACGGCATTCTTTGCCGTTCTTTACTATACATAACAATCATTCTCTTATCAATGCAGCCAGTCTCCAACTTGACAAACGTCCTTGGTTTCATTATGCATAAAGGCCAAGTGGCTCCCCGGCGCCCAAAGCAAGAAAATGAATGGGCTACACCAAACCAGTCCATACCAATACCCCGTTCTTGTAGTTGGCGGCCTGAAACTGGAGCCAGTGCGGACCACCACAACAGACCGTACCATGGACTATCGTGCCCCTCTGGGTTCCAGGATTTTTTCCTTTTTTTTTATTCAGCCTTGCCATGTTCCTCTACCTAGCCTGCCCCATCAAGCTGGCACGCAGAGCCATTATCTGCGCACGCTCTGCCTCGGGAAGTTGGTCGATTGTAGCCTGAGGCAGTGCGAGGACCTGCTGCATGAGGGCGTCCGTGTCCTGAGGGGCCGCCGCCGGCACAGGAGTCGGCGTGGCGGTGGGCGGGGCGGCAGGCGGTGCATACGCCATCGGCACCGGCGGGGTGTTGGCGGCAAGGTGCTGCTGCTGTTGGTAAACCGCCGCTGCAGCGGGGGGTGCGCCGTAGGGACCGGGCAGGTGAGCCGGGGCCGGGGGCGGAGCGGCGGCGCCAGGGTCGACGACCGAGTGGATGGCATCCGGTGACACGAGATCCATCAGCAACAGGGCCTGGAAGATGGCGTACGACAACTGCGGGGCCTGAGTGAGGAGCTCGGTGGCGCGGGCAGGGTCCGCAGCCGACATGGTCTTCATCTGCTGCAAGATGTCGAGAAGCTGAGCTGGCGGGAGCGTGCGCAGGGTCCGCGAGATGGCGTCGGTGGCCGAGACGCCGGCGGGGAGATCTTTGCCCGGTGGCAGAGGGGGAAGCGCAGGGGTTTCTTGTTGTTGTTGTTGGTACGAGGCTATGCCGGAGCCGTTTGCGCCACCGGGTGGTCCGTCATCGGGGTCGTTTGTGCTCGGCTTCTCGTTAGAAAAATCCACGCGCAGTTTACGGCCCATGATTTCGGTATCATTCAAATTGCGGACTGCTGAAGCTGCTGAGTCTGGAAGCATGGGATTATGTGTTGTTAGTTGCGCGCTGAAGTCTGGTGAGCCGGTACCAAATATGCATTTGTATACGACGGAGACGTAACGTACCATTGTCTGGATATTCTGCAAAGCCGAACCCCTTGGGCTTCCCTGTCTCCCGATCATAGACAAGACGGAAGTTAAGTACCTTGCCCGCTCGGCTGAAGATGTCGGTTATTTGCTCCTCGGATAATCCTATGTGTATGGATAGCACTGATTAACAGCTGCGCATAGTGGCATTTATATATGGCCACGGAGACAGGCCGCGGGGGAATTAAATACCGTATGGGATATTCCCCACGAATACCACTCTCGAAGGCGGTTTCGTTGACATTGTGTGAGTTTGAAGAGAAAGCAATGTGACAAGATGGGCGCGGTTTCCCCCTCCAATGACAGGGAAGCAGACTGTTGCTATATCTGATTCTCACCAAGTAGGGCGGAATGAGGATGTCGATGTCAAAGACACCACAACGCGATGGTGTGACGCGCACACGTCGAGCCAATTGAAAAGTCCTTGGAGACGTAGGTAGTCACAATGGACGGCAAGCAGTCTATCAAGAAAAAGAAAATCAATTGCGTTTAGCTATCAGATTGTGCGCGGAGAATATAGAAACACAGACTCCCAAGCTGTTGAAACAACCCAATAGAATTAGAAAAGATATTGCAGTTTGTCTTTTTTTTTTCTTGTTTCGCAAAACACATCATCTGTTGTCGCGTTCATACATGATCAATTTGCAAAGTAACAAAGTCGGCCGGAGGCGGCCCCACTTGAGTTAAAAAGCGGGACCTCTGAGTGGTACGTACCTTCGGAGGGAGCATTGACCAAGCGATTGCTCGGCCAGGTTTGCCGCCGTCCGGAAGCTCTGACCCCCAGAAAATCACTGATCCGGCAAGACCGGACGATTCCCATTTCATAACGTCAAAGGCAGCACTCAAAACACGCAAATAAGGGGACGGAGGTTGAGCTCATTTAACGACAACAGCAGCACGTATTCACTAGTCGACGAAATTTGGTGTGGCTCCCCTGCTCTCGAATCGTCGTCAAAATGAGCCAGAATCCCTTCCAGGAGTACATGCGCCAGCTGCAGCGGATTCAGCAGCGGGCTGGCGGTGGCGGCGGCGGCATGCCCCCAAGGGGAACCATCGGTCTCGGCGCTGCGGCGGTTCTTGGTGTCACTGGAATCTGGGTTGTCTCCAACTCGCTGTTCAACGTCGATGGTGGTCACAGAGCTATCAAGTACCAGAGGATAAGTGGAGTGAGCAAGGAGATCTTTGGCGAAGGTATGCTCGATAGCAAGCTGTGGAAATAGGACGATGGAAAAATCTCGATATGATGACAGTATTGCTGACAAAATGGTGTGGTATTTGGAATCTCACAGGAACCCATTTCGCCATTCCTTGGTTCGAGACCCCGATCGTTTACGACGTCCGCGCGAAGCCGAGAAACGTCTCTTCTCTCACGGGCACCAAGGATCTTCAGATGGTCAACATTACATGCCGTGTTCTCTCAAGGCCTGAGGTCAAGGCGCTGCCCCAGATCTACAGAACACTCGGCTCAGACTACGATGAGCGCGTCCTGCCCTCTATCGTCAACGAGGTCCTCAAGAGCGTTGTCGCACAGTTCAACGCCAGCCAGTTGATTACCCAGCGTGAGATGGTTGCCAGACTCGTCCGGGAGAATCTGTCCAGGAGGGCGGCGCGCTTCAACATCGTCTTGGATGACGTTTCGCTGACGGTACGTCTATGCGAATTCCTTTTGTTTCTATCTATGCTTGCAAAGTGTTTCTGACTAATCACATCTACTTTTAGCACCTGGCCTTTTCCCCCGAGTTCACGGCAGCCGTCGAAGCCAAGCAGGTCGCCCAGCAGGAGGCTCAGAGGGCAGCCTTCGTTGTCGACAAGGCCCGCCAAGAGAAGCAGGCCATGGTCGTCAAGGCGCAGGGTGAGGCCCGATCCGCCGAGCTGATTGGCGAGGCCATCAAGAAGAGCAAGGCCTACGTCGAACTGAAGAAGCTGGAGAACGCGAGAGCTATTGCTCAAACTCTGCAGGAGGCTGGCGGCCGCAACAGGCTGCTCCTTGATGCCGAGGGTCTCGGCCTGAACGTGTTTGAGAAGACTGAAAAAAAGGATTAAGACCATGATGTCTGAGCTCTCAGTTCTATTTTTCTCTTGTTGGGGATTGGGACCGCGTGACGCAAAAAAACAACAACTCCTCATTGTAACTCTACAACGGAATGGCGTGTAACTATTTAGCACATATAATTCAGCTATTACCACTCTGAACTTGGCTGGCTAGATGAGTAGCTTCGGCAACGGCATGCAAATGGAAGTATGGGCTCAATAATGTTTTTATTGTCCGCTTTCTTCTGGTATTTGTTTGGTCCTCTGTCAAGTATTTGGAAATAATATAACGTTCATCTGCGTTCATGTGTCAATTGTATGTCAAGTGCAGGGTAGGTATTATGATCATTTATCGCTCGCTTTTCATTGTCATCGTTTAATTGAGCGCGTTACATTGCCGCGTCCAGGCTGAACGGTCCGACGCGACCCTTGCTAGTAACTTCCCCGGCTCTGCCCCACCACCCCTCATAGCTCTCCTATGATCCAACAGTTCATCACTGTCGTGATAACACAGACTAAAGCTTACACCCATCCATACGATAAGATATCAGGCAAGCATTCGACAAATACAAGCTACCTCGGTTATTTGGACTCTTCGGATCTGCCATCATACCATATAAGCCATTGACATCAAGGGCCCTTGAGCTTGCTCATACCATCTAATACATGACATACTTTCGCCGACAAGATGTTAATCAAGTACGTGAGAACAGAGTTCAAGTCCACAGCTCTTGTCCATGACCCAACAGACGACCAAGAAACGAAAGCAAAATCGATAGACAAACAATGCGCTGACTACCATGCCTCGTCACCACAACAGAGTCAGGACACTCACGGGCAAGGAGATCGAGCTGGATATTGAGAGCGACTACAAGGTGCGCCGAAGACCAGACTAGGGCCCCTCTTAAGAAGCGTTGTTCTTCATCTCACAACCAAACATGTGACTGGGAGACATGGCCGAATGTAAAGACTGACGCAAGCATGCGCATTCACGGAGACAGGTCTCTCAAATCAAGGAGAAGGTCGAGGAGAAGGAGGGCATCCCACCCGTGCAACAAAGGTTGATCTTTGGTGGCAAGCAGATGTGAGTGGACGCTGAGGTGATGTCGGTTTTTGGAAAGGAGACAAACCCCCGATTAGATATCCAGCCCAAGCTGCAAGTTGGTAAGCTGACGTTGCGGACCTTTGACTAACGGTTATTTACCACGCAGGGTGGACGACAAAACGGCTGCCGACTATCAACTGGAAGGTGGCTCTACGTTGCATTTGGTTCTTGCACTGCGCGGTGGCTGCTGCTCAGCAAACTGGTGTGAGCCATGGGGTTCAAGAGAGTGAACCGGGAAATAACTGCTCTTAGAAGAGGCCAGGGAGCTGGTGCGCGGCGCATAGAATCTGGGAGAACAGTAATAAACTCTCCAGAAGCCGTGTGCTCGGGTGGGTGATAGCAGCTGATGTGGCCTCTGAGTAGGGTATCACCTGTGGCGGCTCTAATCTTATACGAAGCCATGGGCCGCGACGTGGTTCCTAATGGAAATGGGCCAAAGGCTGGGTATTGCAATGACCACAGTATATATTGTGTTGCTAGATTGTGCGAAGACGAGTAAACCAAGCACAGAGGACCGGGTTTCGGCACGCTCTACTTGACGTGAATTTTACTATCTTTGGTGATTGGGACTCGGCTATTAGTAGCAGTTTGTGGTGGTTCGAAGTGAGATGACACATACTCATGTTATCAAGGCTAATAATATGCCGTTGATGATCTGATGGTGTAGAAAGTGGCAGGACTAGTGACATAGCGGTGTTTTTACCCTTTGTGCTTCGTTAAAATACAAACTTAACCGTCGCTAAGTACCAATGCTTCCCAACTCCTCTATATTATGCCGACATTCAGACCGAGTTACTATGTGAACAAAACAACAAAGCCAAAAGGGATAGCCCACAAAACAAAATGATAAGGTACCGATATATATCCGCCTGAAACAAAAGGTTTCATCGAGAGCCTGCCCTCAACGCCTCTTTTGCATGAAGACGTTGGCCTGAGCCTTTCGCTTCCGAGCCTGGAACGATGATGAACTACTAGACGTGGCTGCTGGCGGCGGCGAGGTAGGTTCGGGATATTTACTGGAATACTTTGAGGGTGATTGATAGGATGAGGACTGAGACTGTCGCGCAGGAGCTCTCGAAGACGAGTGTGACGGTCTCGAGCTGGACTCTTCGTCACCGAATAAATCCCCCGCTTCTCCTTCCTCGTCATCGTCGTCCAGGAAACTAGCCGACAACTTCTCTGGGGCGTTAGCTACTTTCCGGTACTTTGCAGGTCTCGAGGACTCTTCATCGGATGCCTCGAGGTCGTCATCAGAAACTTCGACAGCCGGCCCGCAGTCCTTGGATGTCTGCTTGAGCTTCAAGAGACGAGCCTCCATGTCACCCCGCCTGCTCGGCGGTAGCACCGATTCCTCCCTGGCGGGCTCGTGCGCTTTGGTGCCGGGGTTCTGAGCGATACGCTTGGCGTCGAGGAGGGCCTTGGGCGCCCTCATAACCTGCCCGCGCAGGGCACCGACCTGGCCCGATATGGCCCTCCGCTTGGCGGCCTCAGCGGCCTGCCGCTTGACCTTCCTCATGTGCCCACCGGCCTCGTTGGTGTTGGTCCTGGTACCGCCGCCCCAAGACAGATTCGACGAAGCCCTAGCGGTCCCAGGCGGGCCGAACCGCGAGCTTCCGCCGATGGTGGTGGTCCGGCGGAGGTTGAAGGGGATCTGGCTCGGCTTGACGAGCTGTGCCTCGTTCTTCTGGCGTTCCTGCTTGAGCTTATCGAACTGCTCGTTGAGCCGGGCCTCGGCCGCGGCGACCGCCTCGTCCTTCTCCCTCCTGTACTTGAGGTAGACCTTACCCCACGACAGTGGATTCTTGGGGACGTAGCGTTTCTTCTCGGCATCCCGTGCAAAGTCCTTGTCGATCATCCTCCTCCACAGCTCCGAGCTCTCCTCGGCGATGTGAGGGCAGTTCTCCTCGATTTGGAGGAGCTGCTCCGCGGACTCGACCTTGAGCAAAATCGGCCTCACAAGTTCGTACGGCGCATAACCGACGCTTGTGATGAGACTGATGTTGCGAACTGCAGCCTTGACGGCCAGTTCAACTAGGGATTTGGGAGCCATATGTAGTGCACGTGGTTGAGCATATGATAAATAGATTTGTGCGAAAGGGGAATCAGTACGAAACAAAAAGACCAGGAGGATGAGAGAGGAAATAGGAGGAATGCCTTGGTCCAGTGAGACAAAGAACGACGGGCCAAGGAATTAGACGGTGCTCAAAGGCTCGTGATAAGTAAGACTGGCTAGAAACCGTTGTATTGGCAGCTCTGGTATTCAACGAAGAGGAAAATATTAATAGACCAAGATATTTCGAAACAAGCGAATGACATCGCAGTTGAAATTACACACTTGAGAGAAAGAAGCGCAAATGGCGAGGTTTTGATGAGTGAGTGGACATGTTTGACTGAGTGAGATTTGAATCAGAGGTCAAGGCCAGCTCAGTTGAAGCTGAAGGAAGGCAGCGCCTCCAGGCCTACAGGGGGTTCGAGACCAGCACAGCCTGTTCTGCATGTGGTTCCACTCCCCCACGCTACTGGGCTATTTCGGGGGGCACATGCACGCTAAACCGCACTAGCACTCTCCGCCAGCCGTCGCCTTTCTCTTTTTTTTTTTTTTTTTTCCTGCTAAAGCTTGAATGGATCAATGTTTACAACGATGGTGTATCGTCAAGACACGACTGCTTGATGCGGCCTTACTTTTTTCTTTATTCTCCCTTCCACGCACGCCTTATCAAGCTTACCTTCAAATACGAAGCTGGGAGTATACCTTGCATTGGTATCGTCACGGAATAATCATCTTGTCTTCAATTAGGGAGGACCTCTTGGGGAAAACAGCAATATGGCGCCCTTCCAGCTCCTCGACCCCAGAGAGGAGGAAGAACTCCACAAATCACGCCTGCTCAACATCGAGGAGAAGCCGTTCAAGCGCATCACGAAACGCATGCAGACACTTCACGCTGCTGCGAGGTGGGGGAAGCAACCAAGCCCGGCAACAGCGACAACAATAACCAGCCCGACCGCCGCCGACACGAACCAGAATGGCACCACCACGAGTGCCAGCCGACCAACGACCTCGGGCGGAGCACCATCGCAGGCGTCGGAAGAGCTGCAGATCCTACGCCAGGAGCTTACGCTCGACTTTGCAGCCTTCGACAGCACGGTCGCGCGACTGCAGTTCCTGATGCGGGCCAACGAGGAGGAGCGCCGGCGGTACGGGGAGGACAGGGAACAGATCCTAGCCGAGTGCGACGATGTACGGAGCAACACTGCGGCGCTGCGTACGCAGCTGGACGAGGCGCGCGCGCGGCTCGAGCAGCGCAAAAAGTTCGACGTGCTCGCCGAGGGCATCACCAGCAACCGGATGCTCAAGTCGCGGGCCGAGCAGGAGCGGAACTTGTCCAAGCTTACCGAGGAGTGCGCCCAGCTGCAGGACGAGATCAGGCAGAACGCCACGACCCTGCGCGAGCGCAAGGAGCAGTTTGAACGCATCATGGACGAGGCTCACCGCCTGCGCAGGCAGATCCGCGACGAGAACGACGAGGTTGACCGGAGGGAGGGCATGGGCGATGATGAGGGCGGCGAGGCTGATGGTCATACCCCGAGGCCCGGCATCGCCAGTGGCAACGCAACACCCCTCCCCCACGCCGTGCCGCAGAGGGCTCTGGCTGGATCCACGCTCGGGAGTAGGACGCCAGCGCGAGACAGCCCGGCCCCACAGGAGTCTCTCAAGCCAACACCCGACCCAGCAGGGAGCTTTGCTCAGGGCGGTGGTCGGAGTGATAGCCAAGATGGCGCGGCTGGCACGCCGGCGGCATCGACGGGTGCGGACGCCCGTAGTGGGGCCGGAGAGGGCGAGGACGAGGACGTCGAGATGGACGATGTGGGCGACCGGCAGGCTGACGATGATGGAACCCCGAGAAACACCGATACCCAGACAGAGGGTACACCAAGAATCATGGTCGATGGTCAACAAGTCGTGGAGGAGAAGATGGATACCACCTAGAAGAACCATTGCTTCACCGCACGAGAGGGAAAGGTGCTTCTGGTGATCTAAATTGGTAGCCATAATTGTAGTGGGGGCTGTTAGCCTGATCTCCGGTGTGGAAAGCATACATGGGGGAATGGATACGTGAAGCTAGACTAGATCTTGGCAGATGCCCATGAATATGAACATCAAGTAGCATGTCTGGCCTGAAAAGTCTCATTCCACGGCACCATATCTCGTTCGCCTAGGCTACATTGAGAACCATATCCTTAGTTTGGGTGTAAGCGGTCCATGCAAATTATAATAGGTCTCCGAGCCGGTAGTCGGCCATTAACACTCGCTGGTTATCTCTGGATGAAAAAAAATAAGCATAAAAAATAAAATAAAAAAACCCATGAGTGGCTAGAAATAAAGCATGCTTGTTGGCGTCCCAGACAGTCCTCACTCGGCACCGCCAGCTCCATCCACATTCTGCCGCTTCCTCGCGGCCTCGAGAGCCTCATTAGCTTTCTTCAGGTCCTCCGCGGACGTGTGCTCGTTACTCTCGCTCAACGCGAGCTGCTCCTCGAGCTTCTGCACAGCCTCGTCAATCTTGACCCGCAGAGGCGCAAAGACCCTTTCCGTCTCTTGCACTGCCGTCTCCTATTTTGGGTGTTTTTGAATCGAGGTTAGTTAAGCCAATCCCCATCTATGCCCCAATATAAGCGGAGGGGGGGGGGGGGATATAAGTGTGAAGCGGCTCTTGAACAAACCATCTGCTTGATCATGAAATTGTCATTGTAACCCGCGTCTGCGCCCAGGGACTGCTTCTCCTTGGCGAGTTTCTCCTTTTGTTGGGCGAGCTCCCTGCGGTAGTAGCTCTCCTCTTTGACAAGTCGGGAAACGGAACCCGTTGCGATGCTCAATGGGTTTGGTGGCATGGTTTTTGATTATTGAACCCTTTACTTCGTTCTCCCTTTTTTGTCACTCTTTTCTTGTCTCGATTTTGTTCCTTTTGATTCCCTTTGGTATGAGACGGAACTCTTGTCAGTTTTCGAAAGATATTGTTAGTTTTCACTCAGGGCTTTAACAAAAAAAAAAAAAAAAAGGAGAAATGTCTAGAAATGTCTGGATAAGACTAGGCAGACATTTGTTTATTTTCTCGATGCACACTGCTGCCTGGCAGACGACACTATAACTCAAGGGGTCGAATATGCCGGAGTGGTGGGGGTGAGTGGGGTTGAACTAGATCGATGGGCAATTCTCAGAAGTCAGGTGCTTAGTACATACATGCCATGCCTATTATGGGAGAAGACCTCATCAGTTAGACTGCAGAAAAGAACTGGAAAAGACAATCTTCAATGTCCAAAGGCTCGCCTTCTTAGATACGAAGAAATCCCTGACTACTTGAGAGTCTCATTTTGTATGCTACAATGCTTTCTAGAATCCACTACAACAACAGTCTCCAGCCGGCTCTTACCTATTCCAGGAAAGCCTACCAGTTAATAACATCTTCAGCTCATAGAACTTCCTTAACCAGAAATCCCCAAGACACACCAAGGGATTTTTTTTTTTTTAAAAGGCCGACACGAATGCTTGTTCCCTTGCCTAGGGAGCGTCAAAATGGTATCTCCCCCAAACTCAAAATAAATATTCCAGAAGACGCCAGAACGCCACTTGGTCGCGTGACGCCAACACTAGTAAATAGCAACCATCGCCCAAAGAAAACCTCAGAAGAGAAAAGCACAAACCAACACCAGAAAAACCGTAGTTCCAAAACGCTCCCCAAACCCGGAACAACCACAGAATATGCCTGTGAATATATACAGCGGAAGCGAGACATGCTGGTAGTCTCCAAAGAAAAGAAAAACCTTGTACAGCAAATCAACGTAACTATGCCTCGACTGATACCACAGGAGCACTTGTGATTGCCGGCTCAGGCTCATCGACTTGTGATGCAATCTCGCCACCAGCCTCTCGCTCGGCCCAAGCACCCCAGAGTCCCCTCTTGCCACGGATGCGAATTGGTCCTCCAAGTACGCCCTCGGGCTGCTCAACCTTGATGGCATCCTTGGTAGCCAGGACGAGGCACTCGAAGAACATCTTGGTCGCATCTGCCTTGGTTGTCCTGGTCTCTGGGAGTAGCTCCTGGAAGACGACAGACGTGTTTTTGCGTTTCTCAGAATCTGTGGCGGCATCGGGTCCAAATAAATCACGCAGAATATGGACGGCGTGCTTGGTTCCAATAGAGATTGGTCCGCTGTCGGCAGGGAGAGTCTGCGGTGCTACCGTGTCGTCAAACGCGGGCATCGCAGTCACGTTTTCGTAGCCAGTATCATCCCCATGATCGTATCCTTCGTCAGCGGGTATCTCCAGAACAGTACCTTCTGGCCTGATGGTCTGGTCCGCAGAGTCATCACCGCCAAGATTGAGCTGGTCGTCGTCATCTCCAAGCTCAAGACGAGGTGACTTTGACTGCCCTTGCTCGTCCCCGCCTTCTATATCAGCGATCCCACTATCCCGCTTGCGCTTTAGATCATTCATGGGGCGTATCGACTCCAGTGACAACAATCCCTTCAGCTCGGGAGCCCAATCTTCACTTCTTGATTCCAGAATAACGTTCGAAACGAAACCACCACTCTTTTGCATGTCCAAGAGAGTAAGAAGGTAAGGTTCGTTAGGAACGAACGTCTGCGGCTTCAGGATGTTGTCATGGTGGGCTTGCTGGTCTCGTATATGGTTGCTCGTCAACATGGTGTCGGTGTCTGGCACAATGGCGCGTCGCTTCTTTGCCCGCTGCGGCGCCTTCATGGTGATAGTCCTTTCCGTATCGTCGCCCGGTTCGTACATGTCCCCATTCATCGTGCGTGAAAACTCCATCTCCATCTCGGTTGCAAATGCCGGATCTATGTCCGACAGAGGCGATTCTGAAATGCGGGCGCGTTCGGGGGCAACATCCATGATGCCCTGAGGCATGGCGGATGCGTCGCCGATGTTGAATTCCATGTCGTCATCGAACATAGGAATGTCGCCTTCTACATCGGCGATCCGGACTTGCTCATCATCGCCGAAATCGAGGCCCAACGATGTGTCTCGTTCCTTGGAAGGAACGAGCTCACTGAGCATGTCATCCTCCACGTCCCTGGCAGCTGGCGCATCACGTCCAGTTTCAACGACGGTTTCGCCCATATCCAAGTCCAAACCAAAGTCCAGCTCCAGATCTTCGCCCATGTCGGCTACCTTTAGGTTGAGCTCATTCCGTGACTCATCCTGGAGGAACTGGCTGTTGTTGAAGTCCTCCTGTAGATTGATCTCGCGGTTGCTAACTCTGCCCTTTCGTCCAAGTTGCTGTGACGTCGTGAAGTCGTCGAAGTTCATCGTCGGCTCTGGAGGAAGATCATCCAGGTTATCATGGGGTGTGATGCGATCTTGGAGCATGAGTGATTCGCGGTTGGGCAAATGCAGGTTGGTCGGCAAGTCATTGTTACCCGACGACCGGAAAGCCTGTAATGGTATCATGTCAGTATCTAGTTTACGCAATAGCTTGCGTGCGTAAAACTTTGTTGGTCACTATACTAGAGCGACGTACCATTTTTATCTTCATCAAAGCTTCGTTGCAGTCTTCCAGCAGGTAACGCGCTTTGCGACTATAGATTCTCACGACACCGAGGAGCAATTGACCACTCAATCGCAGTGCTAATGGGGCCTCCTCGCTGGGTTGAATGATCTGTTCAACACTGTGCCGCAAATTAGACTGTAAAATATGGGCTTTGGAAAGCTTGCGCTCCATGTTTGCCGCCAGCCATACCCGCGACAGTGGCCCCGTGGTCCGGAGCAGGGTATCGGAATAAAACATGATGAATGCTGCAAAATGGAATAGAAATTGTTATGAATGTATTGATGTTGGGTTGATTGTTGGGTTGGAATTGGTTGGTGATATTTGTCGATGTGGGAGTTGTCGCGACTTGAGGTCCACGATAACCAGGGCGCGTGTTTTTGTTGTTGTTGTCGTGCCAGGATTTGGGGTCGCGCAGATTTTGGAATCAAAAAGCGCCAAAACCACGGCGCAAAGCGACGGAGTCGTGCTCAGAGCGCGCAGCAAGGTCTTAAACCCTCCAACTTCAAAAGAGTGATGCTCAAGCAAGTCACGGCAGCAAATAAAACGCGACGGCTGTGGATGATGATGAGAGAAATGAACGCACAAACCAACGGGGGGAGACGGTAGAGGGGGTGATGGTTGGAAAACGGGCGAGATTGATCGAAAGGTCTCGGGGCGGTCGGTCGGTCGACCCTGCAAAATCTGGTGGCTGGGCTCGCGTTCCTGGCCAAGAGCTGTCGGCTCCCCGACTGATGGCCCGTGCGTCACGTATCAAGTGACGTAAGCATCAGCTTGCGCGCTTCATACGGCTTGTAGCTGACCACGTGATAAAAGTAGCGCACGGAATCAAGCTCGAGCTAGCAACGCTGCCAATGTGCACCCAGAGTTGTAGGTGTAAGAAAAGAAGTATGTAATTAATCAAGTATATTTGACTAGACCTGAAGTCTTTGAGTTAATAATGAGTGTTTTATACGTGAAAATTGCTGATATAAAGCCTTTGGACAAGCCTCTTAAAAGCGCAATTACAAGTCCGCCTGGATTTTGCATGAGTCGGACTATATCTCGCCCAAAAATAGACCTTGATCGCTTTCCTACATAGTTACAATGCATACCTAGGCAAGGTACCTAAGGATCACTGAATACCATACCTACAATCTTGTACGACTAATCCCCACTATGAGAAGCTCACTTCCAGTACGAACAGGCAGACCTGAAAGGTCAGGTTGTATCATAAAAAAAAACGCTGGGATACCCAGTCCAGATTGCGCTAGCTAGACTAGAAGTTTGGTCAAAAACAAAAAAGTAAGTCAGGTTCTAATTGAATTTGAGGCTCTCTCAACTCTACATATTACCCCAGCACTTTGATGTGGACCATAGTGGACCTGTCATGCCAAGAAACCGTCTGTAAAGGGTGTCCTGCCTGTCTGCCCGGCCAAGCCAACCCAGCCCAGCCAAGGGTTAGCTGTCCATCGGTGCTGCATTGGATGCAGGTCCGCGACGCCAACCAGAGACATTGAGCACGGCTGTTGGCCTGAACCTGGAACCAAAAGTCTTTGCACCACCAGATCAGCCATCTGACCATCTCGTTTGACCCGGAGCCTCAATTTCGAGCCTTATCTACACAACTACGACCGAGTTTCTCATCTTTACCCCCGTTAATCTTTCCTCCAGCCAACAATCCAATCATCATTGTCAGACAAACAAAATCTTGTACTCGACACATTGCATTTTCCTCATGCATCGACATCTCACTTCGTGCGTATTACCTACTTGGACCACCTCATTTCTCTAACCAGAGTTTTTGTTGGCAACCGTGTATCAATACTAATATTGCCTTGGGTTTCTCTAGATAGACTCTGCATTTGCCGGGGTTCATGATCGTCGTCTCTCACGCGAGCCCCTTAACCCAACCGACATGATGGAGAAGGGACGCGACGGTGTCAACGGCCTGTCGGGAAGCCACCAGGGCATACCGATGATGGGCGCACATGAAGAAATCGACAGATCACAGTCTAGGTCACCTGGTGGCCATACTCGCACCACGTCGTATCAGTCCAGAGAACTAGCCGAGGATTTCTCCTATTTGACGCCGATCGAAACCGCGACCAGATTACAAACCTCGTTGACTCACGGCCTCACGGCTACCGAAGCGTTGCGACGACAGCAAGTCCATGGGCTCAATGAGATCCCTCACGAACCTCCAGAGCCGCTTTGGTTGCGATTCATTGGTCAGTTCAAGGAGCCGTTGATTTTGCTGCTGCTGGCGTCGGCAGCTGCCTCAATATTTCTCGGTAATACGGATGATGCTGTCAGCATAACGGTCGCGGTGACAATCGTGGTCACGGTAGGATTTGTGCAGGAATACAGGTCTGAAAAGTCCATAGAGGCTTTGAGCCACCTGGTCCCAGACCACGCCCACCTCATTCGCAACTCTGTAAACAAGCCCACACAGTCTCGATCGACGACCTGGCCTCCTAATAATGGCCAAGCCGATGATGATGCCCCAGAGCCGACTGCTTCAGGCGCCACCACCCCAGGAGAGGCGGCGCTGGAGGCAACATCCGTCAAAGTCATGGCTGAACAGCTTGTCCCGGGTGACCTCGTTATCTTCACTACCGGGGACCGCATCCCAGCAGATATTCGCGTGACGAAAGCGACCGACTTGACCATCGATGCCTCGAACCTTACTGGCGAAAACGAGCCGGAACGTCTTACGGCTGCGCCGCGCCCCCGAGGTGCTCGACCGTTGACTCCCTACGCAGGGTCTAGCTTACAACTGCCCAGCCCTACGTTCGCGACGCAATCCGCCCCTGATTTTAAGAGCCACGCCGGGGATGACCTGGGCCACGAACCCAAGAACGTGGCGTATATGGGTACTTTGGTCAGATCCGGGCACGGACAAGGGATAGTCTTTGCCACAGGGGGTAACACCCACTTTGGAACTATATCGCTAAGCGTGTCCGGCACCGAAAGCCCTCGTTCACCGTTGCAGCTTTCAATGGATGACCTGGGCGGGCAGCTAAGCAAGTTTTCGTTTGTTGTTATCGGCTTTATCTCTCTCATTGGATTCCTCCAGGGCAAAAAGCTGCTAGAAATATTCACTATCTCCATTTCTCTCGCTGTGGCAGCTATCCCCGAAGGCCTTCCCATTATTGTAACAGTCACTCTGGCGCTTGGTGTCCATCGCATGGCCAAACGGAATGCCATAGTCAGGAAAATGCCCAAAGTGGAGACCCTTGGATCGGTGAATATTGTTTGCACAGACAAGACCGGCACCCTCACCATGAACCACATGACCACCACCAAGATGTGGTACTTTGGACAGCCGAGCTCGGTCAGCGTGGACTCTGACGACGAGTTCACCGAGGTTAAGCCAGATGCTGCGACACTGAGGATTCTGCGCATTGGGAACATCGCGAACAATGCGCGCCTTGCGCATCAATACACCGAGAATGGCGCAGCTGCTAGGGCCGTCTTGTCGTCAACCCTCGGCAAGAATGAGCATAGCTCGACGTATACTCGCTGGGTTGGACAGCCCACCGACGTGGCCATGCTTGACCTACTCGACAGATTCAAGGAGCATGATGCTAGGGGGTCCGTTGGCCCACGGACTACCGAGACGCCTTTCAGCTCTGAGAGAAAATGGATGGGTGTCACCATCGGCGCCGAGGCTGGCAGCAGAAACGATAAGGAGTTCGCTTACATCAAGGGCGCTATCGACCGAGTTCTGGCGAGTTGTGACACGTACATCACCGGAGAAGGCCGAGAGTTCGTCCTTGACTCGAATCGGCGCCAGGAGGCCATCCAGGCCGCCGAGCAGATGGCAGCTAAGGGCCTACGTGTGCTCGCGTTTGCAAGTGGTGCAGTCGGTAGGCCTAATAGAGGCAGGGCCTCTCTTGCTGCGTCGGTCACTAGGAGTAGCACTCCTACCGGAAGTAACTCGGAAGACGGTCATCCCGCGACCAATGATGAGCCCTATACCGGCTTGACTTTTGCGGGGTTGGTTGGTATGAGCGACCCGCCCAGGCCTGGTGTAGCACGCTCCATCAGGAAGCTGATGCGCGGCGGCGTCAAAGTCATCATGATCACTGGCGATGCTGAAACCACGGCGGTAGCCATTGGAAGACAGCTGGGAATGCATATCGCAGCCCCTATCGAGCACGGGGATAGTCAGGTCAGCGTACGACCGGTTCTCCGCGGCGAGGAGGTAGATTCCATGACAGAAGAGGAGCTGGCTCAGGCAATGCAGACGACGACGGTGTTTGCGCGGACTAATCCCGATCACAAGATGAAGATCATTCGCGCCCTCCAGATGCGTGGCGATATTGTTGCCATGACCGGAGACGGCGTGAATGATGCACCTGCGTTGAAGAAGGCGGACATTGGCATCGCGATGGGAAGGCAGGGCACCGACGTGGCCAAGGAGGCGGCAGACATGATTTTGACCGATGACGACTTCTCGACAATTCTTCACGCCATCGAGGAGGGCAAAGGAATCTTCAACAACATCCAGAACTTTTTGACTTTCCAGCTGAGTACAAGCGCGGCTGGTCTGTCCCTCGTCTTGATCTGCACGGCACTTGGATTCAAGTCGCCGCTGAATGCCATGCAGATTTTGTGGATTAGTGAGTACAGCCTTAGAATGGGCAATTAATTTCAGAAATCGCCAATCTCGAAGATTTTCTAACGAAGCTATCATTACAGACATCATTATGGATGGGCCTCCGGCTCAATCACTGGGTGTGGAGGCTGTTGACAAGGACGTCATGAACCGTCCCCCTCGCAAGCGCAACGACCCGGTCCTTACGCGAGCCGTGATTCAGCGTGTTGCGCAGGCGGCTACGATCATAATGGTCGGCACAATGCTAGTGTATACCCACGAGATGCTTGAGGACAGGCAGGTGACACGGCGCGACACAACCATGACTTTTACATGCTTTGTGCTGTTTGACATGTTTAACGCCCTCGCCTGCCGGTCAGAATCCAAGTCGATACTGCGAGGGGAAATAGGGTTGTTCCACAACTCGCTTTTCAACTGGGCTGTTTCGTTGAGCCTCGCCGGACAGCTGCTCGTTATATACTTTCCCTGGCTGCAGGAGGTGTTTCAGACGGAGGCGCTTGGCTTCATGGATCTGGTGCGACTTGTGCTGATATGCAGCACCGTCTTTTGGGCGGATGAGCTGCGGAAGTGGCTCAAGTATGGACGGAGGAGGGTTGTTAGCAGCTATAGCCAGGCTGTGTAAAAGTAACTAACTATCTATGCATTGTACATACTTGTCGGGTTGCTCTCCATTTTTTTTTTTAATATGATTTTCTACCTTGTAAAGAGACCAAATTTTTGAAGCTGTGGCCCACCCCTTAGCTAGAGGTTTGTCCCTCATCCACCATGGTGTCAAGTGCCCCGCTACCCCCGAACCCAGGAAGTAAGTGCCTGCCTGTACCGTTTAATTCGGCACCACCCATGCATACCCATGCTAAGTAGCAAGTAGCAACTTTCAGACTTGTGCAACGCCACAAAAGACAAAAACAACGGAGGGGATCTCCAGCAACATCCTTGACCGAACAACATCCCCTCCGCAAGACGCACGGCCCACGAGTCTCGCATTGCCAGACGATATGAGCTGACATTGCACAAGACGGCGCAAATGTCAGCCCTTTCCAATGGCCTCGCCGCAGCATCCAGCTCCAAGGGCAAGCTACCGCCGGCAACGGTTGGTGGTGATGCAGCAGCAGATTTGGCCCTAGGCACCAAGAAAGAGATGAGTAGCACCAAGAGCAATGCCAGCGCCATGGTGGCAGAAATGCTCCGACCCATCAAAGAAGCAACCAACGCCGCCGACATCCGCACGGCGCTCGAAACCCTCCATGCCCGCGAGCAGGTCCTCACCAGCCGCCTCGACGGCCTCGTATCCTCCCACTCCGACCTGAGCCGCGACCTGCTCCGGCTCGACAACCTGCGCGCAACCCTGGGGGCCCAGGTGATCGCCTCTCGCACAATATCCAACACGATGCTTTCCGGGGCCGCCGACACGGCCGAGCGCCTGTCGAGCCGCGTGCGCACGCTTGACCTCGAAAAGGACCGGGTCCAGGCCACCCTCAACGTCGTTGAGCAGGTCGCCGAGCTCAAGGCCTGCGTCGCCGGCGTCGTCGGGAGCATGGGCGCCCCGCAGGATTGGGAGGCCGCCGCCGGCTACCTGGCCCGGGCTGCGGCGGTGCCCGATGAGATACTCCACTGCGGGTTCGCGCGCGCCGTTGTGCCCACCGTCGAGACGCCCGAGAGCCCCGCGGCCACGCTCGAGGCGGCGAGGGAGAGCCTGTGCAGCCTCTTCCTGCGCGAGTTCGACAAGGCCGCCTCCGAGGGCGACGAGGCCAAGGTTACGCGCTTCTTCAAGCTGTTTCCGCTAGTCGGCAGGGGCGACGTTGGGCTGGACATATACGGCCGCTTTGTGTGCCAGGGTGTGGCCGGCATGGCGAGGCAGACGCTCCGCGACGGGCCGGGCGTCACGGCCGCGGGCGGGCAGCAGCAAAACACGTTTTTCTATGCAAGCGCGCTCACCAAGCTCTTTGAGCACGTCGCCCGCATCATCGAGGGCCACGGCAGTCTGGTGGAGAGGCACTACGGCGCCGGGAAGATGGTCAGGGTCATTGAGCGGCTGCAGGTCGAGGTCGATGTCCAAGGTGGCATTGTGCTCGACTCGTGGAGCGACGACCGGACCGTGGACAGGAGGTTGAAGGACGTCAAGAGCTACCCGTTCTCGTTTCTGGTGCAGAGCTTTTTGCCTCAGCAAAGGGGCGGTTTTGGCGGTACACCCCGTGTCAACTCGCCCGCCGGCGGTGTGGGGACCAACGACCCGCGACAAAGCGAAGATGAGGGCGTGAACATGAAGGAAGTGGATGGGCTACTTGCTGAGATTGCCGTCATGCTGGGGAAGTGGTCGTTTTATATGCGGTTCCTTGCCGTGAAGTGCAGAGTAAGTGTTTAATCATGTCCTTGGTGCTGCTTTGATGATAACTTGCCTACTTGCTTCCTATCATATCGTTCCTGCGCTAAACACAACTTGTCGTAGGATAACTCAACGCCCGAAGACACCTCTTTGGTTACTCCTCCAGTCATACGAAATTCCAACCTCTACCGCAAAGTCAACGGCAAACTTATCATACCTTATAACGTCATGTCGACATTTTACTTTAGGAGATCTGTTGAGAAAGCATTTCAACTCGACGAGTCTCCAAGTGGACTTTCCCTTACCATGGGCAAGTCAATGGATGGCAATCCCCCGTATATCATCTCAGCAGTCGATGATGTCATGTACATTGTCAGTTCAGTCCTCCAGCGGACCTTGTCCACCTCCCAGGTCGAGGTCGTTACTTCTGTTGTCCCTACCATCGGCAGGGTGCTAGGCTCCGACTTTGTGGGCATGATCCAACGCCGGATGCGGGATGAGACGTATCCTGTTCCTACTGTTAAGGGTGGGTTCCCCCCGAGGACAAGATCATCGCGTTTACAGTACTATGTAACAGCCTTGACATGGCCAAGGAGTATCTCTCGCGCATCATCAGCAGCCGCATAGGACCCCCAGAAGCTTCACAGGCACTCAACGGTGCAGCGGCCGCGCCTCGGCCCCCAGCCGGCGGATTAAAAGACCTCTTTCCCCTCGAGCGTGACGCCTCGGTCGTCACCCGGGAACTGCAGTCTCTCGAGGGCGCCTTCTCTTCCAAGGCGGGTGACCTTCTCAAGGAGGGCATCGAAGTCCTTTTCGGGCAAGTCGTCCGGCCTCGCCTCCGGGTCGCCCTCTCAGAGACGTTCCGCGACGCCGACTACGGCCTCACGGAGCAGGACCTCGCCGAGGCGGCGGCACACAACGACGAGGACGAGGCGGACCTGGTCGAGCGACTCGAGGCCGTCGGGCGTGTCTTTGAGCACCGCTGGGATGCCCTCATGCAGCCGCTCGCCCGTCTCCAAACCCCGCGCACCTACGCCTCGCTGCTCGAGCTCGCGGCCCGTCACCTGGCCAAGGTCCTCGAGAGGCGCGCCTGGGCCGCAGCCGGCAAGGTCAGCGGCTACGGTATCGTGCGCATGGAGCGCGACTTCTCGGCCATGATCGGTGCTGTGGCCAGGGGCAACTATGCCCTGCGCGAGGAGTTTGCCCGCGTGTCACAGGTCCTCATGGTCGCCAATATGGAGGACGACGAGTGGGACGAGCTGGTGGCCGAGGACAGCGCCGGAGACGACGGTGGGATGCAGTGGGTACTGAGCGAGGAGGAGAGGCGCAAGGCGAGGACCATAGTCGGCTCGCTGTGACGGCCGGGTCACGAAAATACTAGATTAGCATAGGTCACTTTCTTTGGGTGGGGGCCATCTAGAGACATATCGCCACAAGCTGGTCACGGCAGGTTTGCAATTTAGCATAACGGAATGAGAGTTTATGATCACACATTATGAATGCCCTTTGCAATTTGTGCCTGTGTCCATATTGAGGTACCAGATCAATATCATGCCCCATAACCTCTGGTGTGACCAGCCATGATTATAAGTGAACTCAAGCTCGTATAGTATTAGGGTAGTTGCTGGGTTTTGTAGAACATGGGCCATAGCAGTCGAAGTCCTCTGTTCCATGTCTCTGGGGTGCTGTAGATATGGGTGAATCTATCCTTATCTGGACAAACTCTGAAATCATCACTCATAACTCATAGCAATCATAGCGCCTTCCACCTACTGCATATTACCATTGTGCCAATGCACCACAAGACGAGACTGATGACCATATCTAGTCCAGCACATATACCATACCATGCGATAACATCCCGCCAGGGCCAAGGAAAAGACAATACGAAACTTAGTCACAAAGCTTCTGTATATGAACACCTGACGAAGCGATCAATTCAGCGCGTGATGAAGGGCACCATTCAACCAAGCGCCGCGGCCAACTCGCATCATACTTTCGATATTGCCGGCACCCAACGCGTTCGCGCCACACAAACGGCCTCGGCACAACTCTGTTGTATACGCGAGGCAGAGCTACCCAGAGCTGACTGGTGGAATGATGGCGACTTCGTCACCTTCCGAGATGATCAGTTGGTTACCGTCATCTCCCACGTCTTGGTCTGACGGCATGTCTACGTAGTTAAGGTTGACTGTGACAAGGCAAGAATCGAGTATTTTGGCCTTGATCCCGCTATAGCGCTCTTCAAGAACAGAAAAGAGTCTGCTGATAGGAAGTGGCGCCGGCAGCGACTCCGAGCCTTTAGAGGTGAAAGAGTTGGCACTAGCAAAGTACAGTATATTGAAGTGCCCAGGCGGCGCCCGTGGAAGCGAAGCCATGGTGATAAAATGTAATACTATTAGGTATATATTGCCTTTAGGTATCAAAGTTAGCGTCAAGATCTCGGACGGGCTTGGTAAGAAAGAATAAAAGTGTGAGGTGATTGATTGTCAGAGATCTCGGTGAAGAAGTTGTTACATCAAAGATGTTCAGGTAATACATGCTATTTTGATCATCATTCAATTGAATACTGCAAAGAAATGGATAATTATTGACATACCTTTCAGAAGACAAAGTATTAGGCAACCCCGACACAGATTGGTCGTTTTTGTGGTGAGAATGGGAGGGAGGAAGGAAGTATGGAAGTGGAAGGATGAAGGGGAAAAAATCTGGAGGTCCCATTGAAGTAGGGCCCGCTGGGCAGAGTGGTGAACGGGGCGGGCGCTGGCGGAGAAGTCACGTGGAAGCACCCTCTTGTCTTTCATAGCGTCGCGCCGTCCGACTTCGCGATGACAGCTATCGAGGCATTTGAGATCTGTTCCTAGATGTTGCAGCATTTGCTTGTCAATGTCTTTCTCCCCATTCTCCGACTTTACCGGCGGTTGTCTGACGGGCTACTTGTTTCCAATCAATTCTTTCAGAAATCCTATGCGCGTTGGTGACAGAAAGGCAGCAGCAGCTCGAAGGAAATAATGCCAATTTGGTTGTCGCAAAAAAACACATGGTTGAGTATTGTCGTGAGAAGCCTATTCTGGATACCAGAATCCCAAACCAACGCCTCTCTCTAAAACGTTAGAAAGACTAGCAATGCCGTTGCCGTTCCCTCGACCCAGTCCCTGCCGCCGAGGGTATGTCCCGTGTCATTCCGTACAGCCTCTTTCTTGAACCCAAACTTTTCATGATGTTTTCTTTATCTCAGTCTCCTGGCCTCACGCTCAGACTCGAGGAGCACCAGAATGTCGTCGACGCGAACTGTGTGTAATTGTTAGTGGGTGGGACTTTGGTATATGCGAGGCGTGCGAGGATTGTGAAGTGCAGATCGGTTCGGCTGAAGGCAGTAGCGGTGGCTATGGGATTTCGAGAGGAGTCGTTCGTTACCTGCGCCCTTGACGTTGCGGATGATGCTTCGGCTCTGGTCGTCCATGAACTCGACACGGACTTGGGTCACACCACCACGAGAACCTGAGTAGTTTTTCATCCGTCAGCTCATAATTTCTTCATGACCTCCATAACGATTAATTAAGTCGACGTCGTAGGTATTCGAAGCGTACCGGTACGGCCGAGAACTCGGGTGACCTTGACGAGCTTGACAGGCTGCTTGCTGGCGTCCATCTTTACAATCTGCTTCGATTTCGAGTGTCAGTGCTCCAGTCGTGCCCAGAACTCGATTTTAGGTCCAAAGGAAGCCGTACATCAACTTGCACTTGTGAAGAGACGTGCGGTGAATGTTTCTCGGAATGTCGGCGTGGCGCAAAGGGAGATGTCGTCTTTTTTGGAGAGGCGGGGATGATCTCGAAGAGGCGGCCTTTCAAAAGTTTTGGACGATAAATCTGCAAATGTGTGGGCGAAATTATTAGAGCTTGTGATTGGGTAGTTTCTGGTGGGGTTTGTCTTCACGGGGGCCCACCACCCATGCTACCCTATAGGTACACTCAGGTGTACACTTGCGGGTTAGGGGTCGTGGCGTTGCTAGGTTCAGCCTTTGTTTGCAACAACAGACAAAAAGCTGGAACACTGATCACCTAGTCGAACATGCGTTAGCACGATATACGAACATACCGAAGTCTTGTTTGTTTATGTTGCTTCTTCATCTGTGTATAATATCACTACTGCCACAGCTTTGTCAGTGACCTTAATATGGAGCTGAATCGGAAGTATTCGGCGCTTCCCGACCTGGACACCGCCCCAGATATCTACGAGACGCCCGAGTTGACAGACGGTCAAACCAATACGGTGAAGTCGACTTCGGATGATGAGCTAGACGATCAGGAACCACAGGCTGGGGTTGTAAAGCAGCGGTTGCGACCAGGACAAGCGCGTGCAAGATTCACTCCCAGCAACGTGGATGCCAGAGACGTGGACTTCTCCGACAGAGTCACCAGCAAGAGGAAATCATACAAGGTCACCAACCGCCGTCACAGAATTTTAGATGATGGTACAGAAGAGCTGGGGGATCTCAGCGACGACGACGAGGCAGAGACATTGGAGCGAAAAGTAAAGCGGTTACAGCGTGAGGTCGAGGAGGTCAGGGCCGAATATGCCAAGCAAGGAGCGGCAGCTGAAAAAGCCTCTCCTGCAGAGGGTGCAACATCAGAAGGGGAAATCGACTCGCTCAGTCGAATTCTCGAAAGCATCAGTCTCCCCGAGAGGTCACTACCGACTACTATTGCGGCTGCTGGCCCTGTGGGATCTCATCCCGACCCGGACAGCGCCGAAACACTCCCAAGTGGCGACGGGGCTACATATACAGTTACATACGCTCCTACATACCAACAAAGTCACGCTTTGGCAAAAGCCGCAGATTTCGACAAGCGTTTGCTGCTCCTAGAGTCCTCGCTTGGTATCGGCTCCTCTGTCGCCCCCGAACTAGACTCTGGCGGTTTATCAAGAGCCATATTGCCAACTTTAGAGACGCTCACCAAGCAGATTGGGACGTTATCAACCGCGTCAACGGTCTCCCTCGACGGGCTGAGTAGGCGTGTGCGAACGCTGATTCAAGATGCCAGCGAGCTCGAAAAGTCACGCAAGCTTGCCAAAGCGGCACAGGACGCATTGGATTCGACACAACTGTCACCCGCCTTGAAGGAAATGGCGACGAACGACGATGACGACGAGCCCCGGAACGAGTCTGAACAGATTGCGCAGCTGAACAGCATGTATTCGGAGCAGACCGCTAAAATCAACGCCCTGTATGGTACTCTCTCAACAATTGAGAACCTTGCTCCGCTCCTACCTCCGCTGCTAGACAGGCTCAGGTCCCTGCGGGCCATCCATGCAGACGCAGCTGTGGCTAGTGAGACGTTGGACCATTTGGAGCAGAACCAAAGCGATATGGCGGCTGAGATTCGGAGCTGGCGAGAGGGTTTAGACAAGGTGGAGGCTGCCATGAGGGACGGAGAAGTGTCGATGGAGAAGAACGCCAAGGTGATAGAGGGATGGGTCAAAGACCTCGAGAAAAGGGTCTTGGCCTTGTCATGATTGTGATCCGCATGCCTGTCCAGAATTTGCTACCTGATACCCAGTCTAATTATGCTCATTCTCTACTTCTATTCCTCGAGATACCATGTTCTCCTTCTGCGTGTGCCTAAGGTTGTCTCATCCCATCTTCTCATCTAAAACAACTTGGCAGGAGAATTTGGCTTCAGTAATTGCGGCATAATTGGATCGCGAAACAATTTGAGAAGATGACCTCACCGAGGTAGACTCTTTTAATAATGCTTGAAAGACCAACACCAAGAAAAGTGCGGCTCTGTTCTGACTCTGTTTAGCACATACAGTATGCGATAATGCCAAGCTGGAGCTCAGGTGGGGCTGGTTGCTGACCGGGGCGCGTCCCGGGGCGAATCCGCACTGTACCATCACTACAAAACTTCCTTATGTCCAAATCAGATCTCGCACGCACCTCGCCGCAATCGTCGGGTAATGCAAATGTGATCTGTCAATAACCGAACCCGACTCAAAGTACACGACTGCGTTGGGCATGCGACGGCGGCCAGCTTACTAGTCCCATATATCGCAGCAGTCAATTTTATGAATTATATCTCCCCTTCTTTTCCATTGGGTTACCAAGTGTCTGTCTGCGTGTTCACCTATCATCGGCTCTCGGGTTGTTTCTACGTAACTGCCATCGAGGTCGTGAAATATCTGCGTGGCTATTCATCTTTACGCAGCGACTCATTGTGTAGTCAGATTATAAAGCAAAATGGTGACTGCGGACCTTGGGTTTGTTTCCTTGTACTAGTTAGTCAACGTGGAGGTGCTGCACCAACTCCCTTGGGCATTGACGACTCGCTCAACCTCGGTCGAGACTGGGTGGCAAGGTCAGAACTCCGCGGTAGACCAAAACAACCTGGGAAAAGAGCTAGGGAGCGGTCAGGGGACTGGTCTGAACTGGTTAACGGGGTTGTCACGTTTTAGGACCTACAAACCCTTTACACTCTGTCTAACTCAACTGAACCTGTCTCTTACCTATCTCAATGCCGCGGCACGTGGGGTTGTCCTACAAGGCACAGCCGAAGCCGCTTCTCAAGCAGGTCGGGGGTATTTCATTCGAGTCCAAAATGAAGCCAAAGCCAGGGAATTTTGGAAAACGGAAAGACCGCTCGGATTCAGGCTCGGAGCTTGAGCGAGAGTCAAGCTCAAGACCAGAGCCAGAACTTGATGCTCCCCCTTTGTCAACTTCCGAGTCGGATGATTCTGGCGATGAGTCGAACAGGAGAGCAGACATCAAACCAACTGCTTTCGACTCGAAAAGAGACCGACCAACTAGCCAAGCACCCTCAAAATCAGGGAAGACGTATGGTGCGAGGGAAGCACCTCGAAGGTCATCGTCCCGCGTAGCCAAGTTCACAATGCCAGCCACAAGCCAGACTGGGGCGGATGACATTGAAGACAGTGATGAAGACACAAGAGCCAGCAAGCGGGCAAAGACAAATCAGAGTACAAACACCACACCGTTTGGATCCCAGCACAGCTTCAGCTCCTCACAAAGGACAGCGGAACAGAGAAAGTATGGCGGTAGTCAAAAGATGCTGAGTAAGCTTAGATATTGTTTGACACGACATCATCCACTCATGCAACATTACTAACCCTTTCCTGCAGACAAGTCACACAAGCAGGCCAAGAATCAGAAGTTGGAGACTAAAGTCATACGTGTGCCAAAGAAAAGGGGTCGCCCTAGGACCCCCGAGGCCCCTCGCGCCAAATTTTCAATGCCAAGTGTGGAGGGCATGGAGTCGCCTTCCAAGTCGGGTGGTAAGTTCGTCTCCGTTGGGCCGGACAGTTCACCCGCTAGCAGCGTCAAGGACTATAACGCTACTGCAATCGTGGACTCGTCGCCACTGAAACCAAGAAGCGTGTTTCGGTCTGTTCAACCCCTTCTGGGAGACGAGGACATACAAATTCCCGTTTCAAATGCAGCCTTGTCGGACAGCAGCGAGCTTTCAGATGTGGACTCTATACCAGACCCTACTGTGGATGTTTGCCCCATGTGCGACGCTCCTATAGACTCAGATCTGGCCAAGGACCTGTCGAATAGATACATGAGTATATCAGAACAGCAGAGGTTCTGTCGGCGCCACAAGGTTCGTGAGAGTATGGCAGTTTGGAAGGAAAGGGGTTATCCGGACATAGACTGGGATCGACTGGAGAAAAGGTTCGAGGAGCACGCCGATTACCTTGGCCAGGTTCTCGACGCCAAGACGAACTCTCACTACCGCGATGAGCTCTCGAGCAACGTGAAGTCGGGCAAGGGCCGTACCCTGCTCACTTCGCAAACTAGCCTCACCCCGGGCTATTACGGCTTCCGGGGTATGAGGTTAATGACAGAGTACCTGGTCAGGCGATTCTCTGGGCAGCTCAGGGAGCGTGCCGTTCAGGATAGGCTGGTGGCTGCCAGAGGCCATACGACATTTGTGCAGTCCGTATTAGTACCGGAGCTTGCCGTTCAGCTGGTGATGGAGGATCTTGACGTCGGGGCCGAAGCTGCGAGGGAAGTTCTCCAGGAGAGCGCAAAGCTTGGTGAAATGCTTCATGAAGAGGTCAAAGACGTTGTCTACGATCTTGAGGATGGCTTGGAGGACTAGACGCAGAAAGACGCTGGTTGCACAGGGTCTTAGTATCCCATCAATTTGCAGGCCATCAGATTCACAGGCATGACCGTACTTTGGCCCATGGCTTGTTTGACTTGGAGACAAGTTCTAGTGCTAGCTTGGCAGGCATTTGATCTGGCATTTATCAATGTACGATAGGGTGTAAAACTTTGTTACTGGAGTGGACTGTAAGGCTGCAGGATCTTGTGCACATATAGACTTGAAGGGTTGTTACGATACGAGTTTTCTCCTCCATTCGAGGTGTGATCCCAATAAAACTTTGGACGACACTGTGATACTGAATCGGGCAAGCGTTTTCCAGTCGAGAGTAGGATGATAATCAGAACCTTTTGGTAGGTAGGGAAGTAAAAACTTCAAGTGCGGGTAGGAAATAAAAGGGGTCTACGAGCTACAACATCAGCAACATGAAGCAAAACAGCCCTGACCCCCTCTCAGCCTGGGCAGAAACTTTGTTTCAGCGTGGAGCAGCCCACACAACAACTAAAACCCCGAAGGCTAGTGGCTGTTTGGTCTTGGAGTCTAGATTCCTGGAGCCCTGGAATAAAGCTGGTAGCAATATGTTGTCTGTTGTTTTATGTGTGGCGAGGACTGTCGGCTGAATTTGACATTTCAATCCTGATTATCATTATGGGATGGGGAAAGAAATACTTTCAGAAAAACTTGAGGTGTGGCTGCACTCGTCTTCTTTTTTTATTTTACTTTTTCCCTTCCCAGTTCCACGTGGCTGACATATTGCCTGACACGTAGCTGCGATGGCTCACGGGTTCTCACGATTCAGAGATTGGGCTTCGTCGAGAAGGGGGGAAATTAACGTAACGTCTTCTAATTGTTTTCGAGGTTCAAGTTTAGACCGCACTTAAATCAGACGAATTCCCTACATGTTCTCGTTCTTATTCTTGATTTTGATTTTTGTATCACAGGTTAGATCTCTGTTTTGTGCACCAAGTCTTCCAGGAATCCCATGCTGCCGAAGACAAGAATCATGAAATTGATGGGTCTTTGCTTGGATACTTTCGGAAGGGCGCGTCTGTCTGTCGTGCAACACGAGACAGAAAAAGAAGGGGAAATAAAGAGCTATTGATTCAAACCAGGTTTGCTCACCCCTGGCTGAAGAACCTTACTACTGGCTGGAACTCAGGGTCTAGACTGATGTGCCATGCGTTGCTGCAGTCGTCTTACTAGGGGGAAAAAAATTGGCTCGGGCATTTGAGAGACAGAAGAGACCAGTAGAAGAACATGAATCCCTGATAGTCCGGTCGGTCGCAGCGTTTGCATGTCACTATCCGAACGCCGGGCGATCGATCTACAAACTTGTTACACGACGATCACTCAATCCAGGCCCTTTTTTCCCTTTCTCTTCTTGCTCAAATCTCGTTTTGCTCGTTGACGCCTGGGATACCAATTCCATGACTCTTCTACAGGGTTGCTCTTAGATTGCGAGGGGCTCGAAAACCCAAGAGGAGAATCCAGATATGCTACGTAGAAGAAATTGTAGCTCAACTTTAAATGAGAGGAGGTGCAGCACACTGGTCGCTATCGAAATGCAGCCAAGCGAAGGCAAAAAAAAAAAAAAAAAAAGAAGAAGCATAGGTGCTTGGGGTTGACTGGGGAAGTCCCAACGCATACGTACAGTATACATTAAGACTTTGGGCACAATGGGACGGTTTGGTGAACAAACAGCTTTAAGCTTGGTGGGATTTGCAAAAGTGTTTTGCTCTTGTTTTGTTTATTTCCCGGGCGGGTTTTATCCCTTCCACCGGATCCCTTCTTTTCTTGCTGCTTCCACCCTTGTCTCCACGCCAAAACCAAAGAGGAAAAACTCACGTGTACATGCATTAAGATGGATGATACTATCCAAGTTAGAAAGAGCTTTTGGGAAGCTCCTCTAGGGTGTGTCTGCCAAACTACAGTAGAACAGCTGGAGAACAGACTAGGCAGCCAGCCCTTCCGAGGCAAACACGTAAGATCGCTACAGTAATTACCTTGAATACATGTTAACCTTTCCCCACCCGCCCATCCACTGGCGTCGAGAAAGCAAACCTAATATAATTAGATCCAGACTAGGTCTAGACCGTATTTGTGTATTTGTATATACCTACACATAAAATGCGTCTTGCATGTATATCAATCATTTTTACATGCTGTAGTCTACTTGCTCAATTGTGCATTCAAAGGATTGCTTCTCAAGTTGCCCTGTGGCCCAAACCTGACAGTTTTCATCTATTCTGATTTTTTTTTTAGTTAGGAAATACTGCGTATGTCGTTCCATCCATTAGTGCCGTTCACCAGTCAGTGTGTCCACCAATCAATGTCGGTTAGGCTGTCGCTTTTCTTTATCTTCGAAACGAGATTTGATTTGCTTCTTATTTTAGCAAAGGTCAGCTTGCTCGGCCAGTCTGGCGTCTCTTTTTTTTTTTCTTTTTTTTTTTCCCCCAATAATTATCTCTTGTTCTCTTTTTCTGAATAACTCCGCGCAAGCAGGCATTGGTGGGTGACAGGGTTGTCCGATCGCAGATAATGAGCTTCGAAGTTGGTGGTTCGCCTCGATCCATTGGAAGTTCCTCGCCCTTTGCGGCAGCACTGAGAACACACCTGGGAATTAGTTCACCAGCAGCATGGCAATTATTTTGATAAGGCGTAAAAATGGCACAGCCGGGGCCGTCGTCGTCATCGCTGCACTTGAAGTATACATGCCTTAAGCAAGCAGGCAGACGGCCTCTTATGTTCCGATCACTATCACTGCAGTGCCATGGATGCCCTGCTATGCCATTGGATGCCAAGCCTGTGTCGTCTCGATGCATCCCATATTTGTCCCGCATTTGCCGAAAAAACACCTAACCAACCTTACCGACCTACCAACCTAACTTGCCTAGGTATCTAGGTATCCAATGTACTGCAGATAATCAATGTGGTACCCAGTAGGTAAGTGCCTAACTTACTTTCCTCATGTACCATGAAACCCACTTTGAGGCGCTTCATAATCATAATTATATGCCAATTGTCGATACCCCCGTCTATGGGGTTTGCCTAGCATTGGATCCAATCTCACAGCCCATAGATCGGATATAGGCATGGTAATTTGGTATGCAGTAGAATGGAGTTGAAGTCACAGCTTTGCGTCGCAGCTTACTGTCGTTAGAATGGTGGGAGTCTCCTCGCCACCAAAACTCATTTGGCGGGCGGGTGCAATGCAGCACAAACGTATAGTGAGCACCACCCTGCTACTGGTCAGTTGTTGGCGGCCTCTAACAGGCCGCCCATGATCGATCCCAGCCGCTCGCCCGCGTATCCCAAGAAAGCCCAGGGTTTGTGAGGCCCTGTCGCCCACCCACCCGCGCATGCATCCATCCCCATCCCCATCCCCATCCCCTCCCAAATCTCGAATCGGAAAGCCTAAAAAAAAGTTGGCTTTGGGGGTCTGGCAGGCGCAATTTGATGACCACCCGCCCACCCCCATCGCGCCAACAACATCAACAATCACAAAAGCAAAAAAGGAAGGGGGGAAAAAGAAGAGCAAAGAAAACAACAGCAACATCCCTCCTTTCGCATTGATGTCCATTCATTCTCCCATGCGATAACGCTACTGTAGATTTAGACTACGAACTACATCTCTTAAACCAACAAACACAGCACCTGTACTCCTAGCATGTTCTGATCAGGACCCTCACCGACAAAACAAACATCGAATTGGCCTTCCTCAGATGGCTCAGTCCATTCTGTTGGCCCGTGCCTGGTGGTGACAATGACCAGGAACGACGCCTTGTCCCGTTTCAGCTCCATTACGAGCTCCTCCACAGACAGCGCACGCTCAACGGCTACCGTTAAGCCGTTGCCCTCAACGCCTACCGCCAGCGATAAACGCAGACATTCAAGCGGTACTCGACCAGCCATCCCATCGCGCCTCAGGATCGACGATGATTTGACCCGGTGAGTCGCCGTCAATACCGCACATCTGGTGAGCCAGGTTGGCCGGTACCCCTGGATGCATTTTGCTAGTGGAGACGGAGACGGCGCCGCACCGTTTGCATCCCACGTTGTCAAAACTCGTGCACTTCATTCAGCCGGAGTTGCCAGGGAGAGCTCAACCACGATCGAGTTAGATTTACTCGACCTCGGCTAGCTTTTCTCGAAACAAGAGCGGAGCAAACTGGAGAACGAAAAAACAAGCGACAACTACACCAAAGAATATAGAAAAATTGTTGACCAGATCCTAATAATTTACGCCTCCTAGGACCGATCTTCCGCTCAAAGACGACCCGCAGGTGTCTCCGACAAACACTTTCGGCACGCGCGTTGCTTTATCACCATCATCTCCCACCTCCAATGTGTTCCCCCGCGAGCAACGACTGAGCGACTTCGGGAACTATCGAAGGGACCTGGCCGTGCTGGATCCCGGCGGCAGTCGAGTGCCTCAAATCCAGCAGACTCCGCCCAACACGGGGCCGTCCCTGAGCAGCCAAGTTGCTCCCTGGATGACCGCAAACGGTGCCGGCGGCGCTCCCGCCGCTTTACATACCACATTCTACAATGATTCGAGCGATAATCTCTCCGTCGCGTCACAGCTCTCACCTGGCTTCCGACTACCCGGCGGCAGACCTTCGATTTCGCAACCCTCAGGCGTCGGCATTGATAATAATGAGACATCATACTTTGGCGACGAACGAAGGCCGTCGATAGCCAGTATCACAACCACCGCAAGCAGCCAGGGCTCCAAGGCCAGCGGGAACAGGGGTGGCTTTCGCAAGCTGCAGGGCTTCTTCGGAGAGGAGTTTCCCGGCCGAGATTCCTCCGACACTAGTCTTCCACCTGCCGTTCCGGGCAAGGAGCACCGCTCCCACTCGTACAGCCACGGCCGACCGTACCGAGACCGCAACTACTCCAACGCTACTGACCACACTCGGGACGCATCCCCGTCGTCATCTAGGCCCAGAACACCAGTTCCTGCTCCAGAGGTGGTCCCATTTCTGTACCAAGAGGCTGATGTATGTCCATATATCTCTTTTTATCCTTTGTCTTCCCTGTCACGCTCCCCCCCCCCCCCCCCTCACTGCTTACACACGCACCGGGTAACCCCCGCATCCATGTTCTTTCGTCCTATCCTTCCGGAACTTGTCTTTCTTCCACATGTAATCTGTGTGTTCGCGCTCCACCCCTCCTCCAAGCTGTCGAACTGGGAGGAAAAAGGTTCGATTTTCTGACTCGTGTAGGACATTGCAAAATATGGTGAAGCTCCCGTCCGGGATATCCTCTCTGGCCCTGATCGTGAACGTTATGTGACCGGCGACTCATTACAAAACCCACCCAAGACCTCATCTTCATCGCGATCAGGTCACTCCCTCGCCCATCTGTCGGGCCATCATCGACATCAGAAGAGCAACGATGACCCCAGAACTCTGCGTCCTACCATGAGCCGGGAGGACTCTGCTGTGCCCACGTACAAGGACCGTAGCGGGTCGGCGACCATGATGCAGGGCTCCCGAGATCGCGCCCACAGCCCGGCCCCGAGCGGGCACAGCATCGGCGGTTACTTTAGCTCAAAAAACGGCAATTACGACGGTCAAACTTCGCCGCCTGGGCATCAAAAGAAGAGCCTGCTCGGTCGCTTCAAGAGAAGCAAAGACAAGGACGACACGAGTTCGCTCAAGAAAACCTCTCCCTCGAGCACCTCACTCAATCTTAAGCCGTCCCGATCGGAATCTGCCCAATGCGATGGAGCATCGACCATGGGCCAGGAGTGGCCCTCGCGGCCAGGAGAACCTTCTCAGTACAACCCCAACTCCGCCTCGGCACGACCAGCACAACAACGGCACGGGACGTTCAAGTCGCCATTTGCGAAGCGAGGGCGCACTCACCACAGGTACGACGACCGCGATGAGGCTATTGGGCCCACCGACAAGCAAGACGGCACACAGGCAGGAGGTACCATGTTTCACCTCGATACAGACCTTAACGACATGAGCGGCATCCTTAGCCGACCTCTGCCGCTGACCCCCATGGATGCGGATTTCGTCGGCAATATCAAGGGCGAGAAGCCCAATGTGAATATCAACGGCCGCAACGGCGCTTGGGACGCCCCTGACAGCTGGGCTGTCAAGCGAACGGGTGACGACTCGGCCTACCATGGACCGGAGAATGACGAGGCTGGCCCGTCACCGAGGCCAGAAGAGAAGATGACGTCTTACTGCATACGCGTGTTCAAGTCGGACAGCACGTTTGCAACTTTGCAGATGTCCATCGACTCGTCGGTCCAGGACCTCATCGGGCAGCTGTCTAAGAAGGCATACGTCTCTGGTGGTCTCGAGTATCACATTGCGTTACGCAAACATGGTCTCATCCGCGTGCTCGGCTCTGCGGAGAAGCCGCTCTTTATACAAAAACGTCTCTTGCGGCAAGTGGGCTTCGAGGAGCGGGACCGTATGGAGGACATTGGCCGTGAGGACAACAGCTATCTTTGCCGCTTTCTCTTCATGTCCTCGCGAGAGCTTGAGCAACAGGCACGTACGCAGGATCTTGGCCTGGGGCGAACGCAGAAGTTCAACCACGTGGACCTGTCAGCGCGCAACATCATCAGAATACCTATATATCTTTACTCCAAGGTTCAAGACATCATCTCGCTTAACCTATCGAAGAACCTGTCGCTGGATCTACCGCGAGACTTCATATCGTCTTGCCAGAACCTTCGCGATATAAAGTTCAACAACAACGAGGCCAGGAAACTTCCCGCCAGTCTTGGGCGTGCGAGCAGGCTTACATATCTTGACGTGTCCAATAACAGGATTGATCACTTGGAGAACGCTGAGCTCAACGGGCTTGTTGGGCTTCTGAAGCTTAATCTTGCCAACAACAGACTCAAACACCTGCCTCCTTACTTTGGTGCCTATCGGTCTCTGCGGACTTTGAACGTCTCTTCCAACTTCTTGGACAAATTCCCAACTTTCCTCTGCGAGCTCGAGAGTCTGGTCGACCTCGATCTGAGCTTCAATCTGATTGGGGCCTTCCCGCCAGCTATCGAGAACCTGCGGAACCTCGAGAAGCTTGTCATCACAAATAACAGGTTAGCCGGTACCCTGCCAGACAGCTTTAGCCGTCTTCAGAGTCTTCGTGAGCTCGACATCAAGTACAATGCGATTTCCGGCATCGACGTGATATCTTTGCTGCCCAAGCTTGAGATTTTGGCTGCAGATCACAATGCTATTTCTCAGTTCGTTGGCTCGTTCGAAAGGGTCAGGAGCCTGAAGCTCAAGGACAACCCCATCACGCGGTTCGAGCTGACGTCGACGGTTCCAACGCTAAAACTGCTCAATTTGTCCAACGCCAAACTTGCTAGTATCGCTGAGTCTTTTAATCACATGCTCAACCTGGAAAGGCTTGTATTGGATAGAAACCATTTCGTCTCTTTGCCGTCGCAGATCGGCAGGCTGCGCCGGCTGGAGCACTTCAGCATTGCCCACAATGCGCTGGCCGAACTTCCATCCGAGGTGGGATGTCTTCAAGAGCTCAAATTCTTGGATGTGCGCGGCAACAACCTCAAAAAGCTGCCGTTGGAGATTTGGTGGGCAAATAAGCTGGAGACGCTCAACGCTTCGTCTAACGTGATGACTGATTTCCCCAAGCCAGCGTCAAGGCCGCCTCAACCCCCCGAATCGAGTCCCGGCCCCATGCAGGGGCCTAATGGCAAAGTTGCTCTGGTCGGCGGCTCCTTATCGACTCCGCCTAGCATAGAAGATCTTGATCCCGACGACTCGAGGCGACCAAGCCAGGCCTCTTCCAGCACCCTACTGAGCGTGGGGCCATCACCTGTCCCAGCCGGGCCCGATCGCAAGAGCTCAGTGGTGTCTGTCTACGGCAAGGGTGGGCGCAAGACGTCCATCATCTCGAGGAGTGCCAACTCGAGCGGCAACGCGCCTGCCCCCGCTAACACTAGGAAAGACTCGGGGTTGTCGGCACGCATTACTAATACCTTCTCGGGCTCGTTGCGCAACCTGTTCCTCGCCGATAACCTGTTGGACGACGATGTGTTTGATCAGATAATGCTTCTGTGCGAGCTACGTGTACTCAATCTGTCGTTCAACCAAATCAGTGACATGCCGCAGCGATGCATAAAGAGCTGGCCGCAGCTATCGGAGCTGTATCTGTCAGGCAACGAGCTCACAACACTACCGGTTGACGACCTAGAGGAGTACAGTCTTTTGCAGGTCCTTCATATCAACTGCAACAAATTCACCAACCTTCCGGCCGACATTTCGAGAGCCAAGAAGCTGGCAGTGCTCGACTGCGGCAGTAACTTCCTCAAGTACAACATTAGCAATGTACCATATGACTGGAACTGGAACCTCAATCCAAACCTGAGATATCTGAACCTCTCGGGCAACCGGCGGCTAGAGATAAAGCAACCAGCCTATGGTAGTGGTGCGGGGAACAGGGAGCAGTACACAGATTTCAGTAGGTTGCAGAACCTGCGGGTCTTGGGTCTCATGGATGTCACCCTCACCCAGCCTAGTATTCCGGAGCAGAGCGAAGACTGCAGAGTAAGGACGTCGGGCTCTTCGGCCGGGTATCTGCCTTATGCCATGGCCGACACGCTCGGCAAAAATGAACACCTGTCGACAGTTGATCTGGTCGTGCCGCGGTTCAATGCGTCCGAGACGGAGACTCTGCTCGGCTTGTTCGACGGCCAGGCTCTTTCAAGTGGTGGCTCTAAGATAGCCAAGTATCTACATGAGAACTTTGGTCAGATTTTGGCGACTGAGCTGAGAGCACTCAAGACGGGCATAAATGAGACGCCAAAGGATGCGCTGCGTCGTGCATTCCTCGCGCTCAACAAGGAGCTGGTAACCATTGCGATCCAGCACAGCGAAGACCGGCCGCCGGTGCCACACCGGAGCGGCTCCCAGGCCCACATCATCCTGAACAAGGAAGACCTCAACTCGGGCGGTGTGGCAACGGTCGTGTACCTTCAAGGGCAGGATCTTTACGTTGCCAACGTTGGAGATGCGCAGGCAATGATCATCCAGTCGGACCAAACGCACAAGATGCTGACGAGGAAACATGATCCGGCAGAGCCCACGGAGCGCAGCCGGATTCGAGAGGCAGGCGGTTGGGTATCTCGAAACGGCAAGCTGAATGACCAGCTCGGTGTGTCGAGAGCTTTCGGTTATGTGGACTTGATGCCAGCCGTCCAGGCGGCACCGCATGTCAGCCACGTAGCAATCAGAGAGCAGGATGAGATGATCTTGCTGGCCACTAGCGAGCTCTGGGAACACCTGGCACCTGAGCTGATAGTGGACATAGCTCGACAGGAGCGCGGCGATCTTATGAGGGCAACGCAGAAGCTCCGCGACCTGGCCATCGCCTACGGTTCGACCAACAAAATCATGATCATGATGATCAGCGTCGCGGACCTGAAGCGAAGGACCGAACGTACCCGAATTAATAGAGGTCAGAGTATGTCTATTCACAACTTGAGTCTCCATGGCGACCAATACAAGTTTCCCACCAGGGGACGACGCAAGAAGGACCAGGTCATGGACTCGACGCTGCAGCGCCTCGAGGCAGAAGTCCCGGCGCCCACGGGCATGATTGCCATCGTCTTTACCGATATCAAGAACTCAACCAACCTGTGGGAAACGTACCCGGCCGCGATGAGATCCGCCATCAGGTTGCACAACGAGATGATGAGAAGACAGCTGCGTCGCATAGGCGGTTTCGAAGTCAAGACTGAAGGTGATGCCTTCATGGTATCGTTTCCAACAGCGACCTCGGCTCTACTCTGGTGTTTTGCAGTACAGCTGCAACTGCTCGAGGTCAACTGGCCATCAGAGATGCTCAACTCGCTTTCGTGCAAGCCGACGGTTGATAAGAACAACCAGGTCATCTTCAAGGGGCTGTCGGTGCGCATGGGTATTCATTGGGGAGAGCCACTCTGTGAGCCAGATCCCATTACACGTCGTATGGACTACTACGGCCCTATGGTGAACAAGGCGTCTCGAATCTCGGCCGTGGCCGACGGAGGGCAGATTACGGTTTCCTCAGATTTCATTTCTGAGATCCAGAGGTGCCTCGAGACTTACCAGGGAGCGAACGCCGCCGCTTTGTTGAACGAGTCCTTCGATGAGGATCCATACTCGACAGCGATCCGAAAGGAGCTACGATCCCTTAGCAGCCAGGGTTTCGAGGTCAAAGAGCTGGGTGAGCGCAAACTGAAGGGCCTCGAGAATCCCGAGGTGGTTTACTCTCTGTACCCACACCAGCTGGCGGGCCGCATCGAAACTCACCAGGCACACGATAAGGGCGTGACGGCCGCTACTAATGAGGCGGGAGAGAAGACGCCAGCGGTCCTTAAGGAGGGCTCAGAGCTCGACTTTGACCCAGAGATCATATGGGGTTTGTGGAAATTGAGTCTTCGGCTCGAAATGCTATGCAGCAGCCTTGAATACGTGGGAGGCCGCGGGCTGCAGGCGCCCGAGACGGAGCTGCTCGAACGGATGAAGCAGAGGGGTGGAGAGGTCACGGAGGGCTTTCTGGTCAATTTCATGGAGCATCAGATCAGCCGCATCGAGGTGAGTAACACGGGAGTGACGGTTGTCCAGGACCAAAACCCCCAAAGTACATGGATGGTCAATTCAGAGGGCGATGAATGCTAACAGACAGGTCTTTACACAGACGTGCGTCTCCACACTGAGCATTAGACACTTGAGCATGGGGGGCGGTGCTATCAAGGAGCTCGACGACCTCCGTGGGCCCATCTCCAGCGTCCTGGTCAACATCGGCAAGCAGATGGCCGATCTCCAACGCTACAAAGCGCTCTACGGGCCGCTTAGTGAGATTGAGGATGACCAGCAAGGATCTTGATGGTGACATCAGTTTTTTTGGCGTTCACTTGACAGCTCACTACTCTTGCCTGCGATTCCTATAGCTACCTTGTCCTTTTTTATTCTCTCCATGGTTTTTCTCTCTTCATTTCATTGTCTTGATATCCCCGGATCTAGAGAGCTGTGCCTTTTCTTATTTTTTTCTTTTTTTTTTTCTTTCTTTCTGTTTTCGTTGCTGATGCCTTTGTTTTCATTGGGGTTTCTTTGGATTGTTTGTTTTGGAAACGCAGCGAGAAGAAAAATGATGACAAATGTGTGTGTTGCATTATCTTTCACCCCTTTTTGTTTTATTGGAGCATGGCCAGCCCTGCTGGATATCAGTCGGCGATGGCGTTTATTTCCTCAAATATGGGCGGCGGATTCATGTTTCCTTGTCTTTTTGCTCTTCCCCTATGTTTCACCACTTACTACCTACTTATCATGTTGTTGTCGCTGTGTGTGTGTGTGTTTGTATGAAACAGAGGATAAGAGAGTGTGGGAGGCATACCTACCAAGGACTGGCCTGATTTGGTTTCATCGCTTGATACATCTTGTCGTTGGTTGCTGCGAGGCTGGAAAAGAAGAAAAAAAATCACGAGTGTGATGACGGATGCTTTCTGATGTGGGGTTGGATGATGTTCTGCCTGCCTGCCTGCCTAACAAACCCTACACTTGTCGTTGTTACCTAGAAGGCATGCTGTTTTACATCTTCTGGGGGGTGGTCAAAATGCCTTTTTTTTTTTTTTTTTTGGGGGGGGAGGGGGGGGGGGGGGGGGGGATTTTCTTCGTTTCTCTTTTTCTTTTGGGTTGTTGTTGCTGTTCATGGGAGGACCACAGCACACTAGTGCATTTTTATAATTAAGCCGCACCATTACCATCGTACGATTGTTGACCAAACCGATGAATACTTTCCCATTGGTCCTGGCTTATGTCACGTCAAGTCTCTCTCGATCGACCATATTGGCTAGTGTAAACTCAACACAGGATACATTGGCACCATGTGCTGATCTCTGGGTTAGCAAGGCTTGGTAAGTCCGTAAGTACCTGGGTACTTCATTGATTTGTCCCCAAAGCGGCTTGCGGACAAGGGGGATAGCTATCACACAAGTTATGGCCCAATCAGATAAAACACAAGGGGCTATCTTATCTTTGATGGGCAAAGCTCCCTCGAGGAATTAATTACGTCAGGAGCTGAGAAATGATTCCAGCTCAGCTTTGACCGACAAACACGACCCAAACTGGGAAGTGTGACTTTTTGTGATTTCGTTGCAGCTACCCATACCATGGAAGGGGGGTTTAGCTTCCGGCTTCTTGGCAGGCAGACCGACTCAAGCAAAAAATAAAAATAAAAATAAAATAAAAAAATACATTATCTATCGTAAGCTGCCACTTGCAAACCTACCTTGTGGTATGGGGGCAGGCCGCACTTTGTGGCAGGCAGGGTATATTTCTGGTTTGTATAAGAGGGTGAGCTAGGTAATGTTTGATACAATAGGACTTGCTGTTATTGATTTTTTTTTTCTTCTCCTTTTTGGTAGCTGTCTATTCCTTGTCTTACCAGGAGTGCAAACTTCTCTTATCTCTTCTGACAGCTTTGATCTGCAGCACACAGGCATAATCGAGCTCATTATCATCTACTGCTATCTACCCCAGACAAAGCTAGCCCAGAAAAAAACCACCAAAAAACACCTTCCTCCAGTAGCAATGAGCGATCAAATCCAACCGGCGCAACAGCCAACACCGGAGCCGTCCATATCCCACGGACGAGGCGGGGCTGGGAACATCAACCCGGACGCCACAAAGTACGTCGACGGCGAAGTGACACGAAAGGGCGTCGAGGGCACGCACGGCGATGGGGCATATAGCACGGGACGAGGAGGTATGATTTGATGATTTGTTTTATTAATTATTTTTCTCACTATTGATTCGTTCACATTCAGTGATATGTTATTTCATTCGGGTATTATTCTTATTTATTCTTTCCAACCATGATCAACATTTCCATGTTTCCCGCATTGATATCTTGTTTCTCTCTTCATCTAACCATCCCCGAAACAAAACGAAAAAAAAAAAAGGCGCTGCCAACATCGGTGACGCACGCGTCAGCTCGACTGGTCGCCTGGACAAGGACAACGTGCCAGACTCGGCCATGAGGCCGTCCACCGAGGGTCGGGACTTTCACGTCGGGCGCGGGGGCGCAGGAAACGAGCATGTCGCTGCTACTTCTACTACCGATAAGAAGACCGGGGAGCACCCGACGGGGCTGGCTGACCGGTTGAAGGCCAAGCTTCTTGGGGTCTTCAAGAAGTGAGCGAGCGTGAAGTGAGGAGTTTTGGAGGGATACTAAATTATGATGATGATAGTATCGGGGGTTTGTTATTGCTTGGGTACATCGTCACCGCAGGCTGATGTTTGATGAGAGCCGATGGTGGTTCATAGCCAGCCGTCTTTTGGTATTTTTGTTTTAATGTTCAACACACAGATACAACGTCGTTGACTTGATGTCAACCAAAATGCAATAAGATCCATTTCATAACAATACTGACGTCCAAATAAAAGGTGCAAAAATCAGCCACGGCGGAATATGTACATATTTACAGTCTTTGAAGCAGCTTCACAGACCAACCAACCAACCAACCAACCAACCAGCCCACCAGTCGGCCGAGACAAGTAAAACAAATCAACAACGAACGAACCAGTCAGCCCGCTCACCCACTTCCCATTACCCCCCTACTCCTCCTCACCGAGCCAGTCGTAGATGAGCCTGAACTCGACCCTCTGGTCCCCCTTGGCGACGACCACATTCCTCACATACCTCCTCTCGCCGCCAATGTTCTGAAAGCCCCAGATCTGGGTGGCGGTCCAGCCGTTGTCGACGCTCTCGGCAAAGCTCTTGATGTGGGTCTCGCCGTTGGGGCCGGCCTTCTCCTCGTCGCCCTCGAGCCAGTTGGCGCGCAGGTACTCGTCGTCTATGTCGGCGGGCGAGATCCAGGTTGTGCGGCCGCGGACGGTGCCAAAGAGCCAGTCGGTGTGCTCACGGGCGACGCCGTCGGCGCACCGCAGCTCCGTGGTGCCCTTGACGCCGGCCGTGGCCGTCTGCACAATGTCGATGTGCCGGACGGGGTCCGTCGACGTCGACGGAGGTTTGGGGGGCCCCTCGTACGTCTTGACGTGCAGAGTCACCGACGCCATGCCGATGCCCTTGCGGATGAACCAGCCGATGCCCTGCAGGGCCAGGGCCGGGTCTGGGTTGTCCGAGAGGGTTTTGTTCTGGTTTTTTGTGTTGGGTTAGCATGGTGCTTATTTCACTTTTCTGCTTTTTATCTTTTGCATTCTTTACTTCTTTTTTTTGTCCATCTATACTTCCTTCACCTATCGGTTGATGACCGACGAGCAGTATCTTGGGGCTCTTGTTGATCTTTATCTTCATACACGCCCATTGTAGCTTTTTTATTCTTTTCGTCTTTCCTCTGTCTGCACCATTCTATGACGCAAAAGAAGAAAGAAAGAAAAAAAAAAGAGAGAAAGAAAAAAGTATTACGAAAGAACAAGAAACTTACCATAAACCACTTCCCACTCAGGTCCTTAATAGTCTTGTTTGCTGGGGCCGCCATGTTGCCTACTAATGGTCGATGACCTTTTTGACGTAACCTTTGTTTGGTGTTCAAGGCGGGGTAGAGAGATCGATCGTTGGATTCTAATAATCCGAGATTCGGAGAGAGAACGAAGGAAAAAAAAAAAGTCAAGGAATCAAAGATAGAAAGAAAACAAAAAACAAAATATCAAGGCGAGACAGGCTCAGTCGCCGCCTCTTTCTTTTGTATCCTCTCTAACCCCGTCGGGTCGAAATGCCCCTGATGGCGTAAGGGAGTATCCAGAGCCTGTTTCCAAAAATCTAGAAACAATAGGACGAAGGCTCCGTGTTTTTATTTTAAGCAACAACCAGCGGAAGAATCGTAGAACAAAAATATAGGACGAATTTTTCGATCTCTATCGAGTGTAGAATTGAAAGCAAGCAGTTTGATGTCAGTAGGCGGAGGATCGCAAATACACAAGACAGCTTTAGAGAAGTCGAAGCTGTATGGCCCCAACCAGTTTGTTGTCGAGGGTCCATGGGCTCCATTTTGTATTTCAGAAAACGAGTATTGAACCCTCTTTCAGAACCTCCCCCTCACAAGTCATGTCCATTGCCTTCCTGCCCTTCAGGGATTCTACACCTTTTTTCCAAACTCGTGAGGGGACTTTCACAGGAGCCGAGGCTCAAAGAAATGAGACTGTACAACACAACACAAAACCAAACAACCCACAATCGCACGTCACCAAAACACCAACCACACCCTAATCCCAGCTGAAGTCTTGGCTCTGGAGGGGGATGATTTACCAGAGCTATACTAACTATATAAGGATCAAAGTACCGAAAAGAAAAAAAAAGTCTTGTTAAATCGGTTCAGTTACCCTTTTGAGTGGACTTTCGTTTCCTCCAAACGAAACCCAAATAACCCCCCACATACATAGTCAAGGTAGGTCTTGGGCATACACACCCCTCACATCTGGTGACCTCAAGCCAACTGCATTAAACAACAAGCTACCCCGCGCAATGATTTGCGACTTGGCAGGCGCGGCAAGGAACAAGACTGTAATTACTATACCGGTACAATAGGGAAGCACATGTGCTAGCATCCCCCCCCTCCCAATCCTCTCGTACCCCCACTACCTGCCTACCTAGGTAGGCTTGGTATTAGGTACCCTTCCATTTTGTTAATTTAAAAGAAAAGAAAAGCTACATCCTTTTAAGCTACTATGTAGTAATTATCATCCATGTCAAACCCGGTTTCTGGAATGTCGACCACCCAAGGTGGTTGGTTCCCTATTCCTTCCGTGAACCCGGGTGGACTGGGGCAAAAGTAGTACATGCAGCAAGTAGTACGCAGTACGCCGTATAAAACCACTCGTGTGCACCCGTGCAGTTCAGTCCAACCCGCTTGGTCCTCTTCCTTTTTGCCCAGAGCCGCCCAGGATATGTTCTTTGTTTCTTTGTGACAGTTGGCACAGACGACGCGCTACGCAGGTGTCATGCTATTGCTGCACTGCACTGCATACTCTCTCTCAAACCCCACCCATCGAGAAATCGCAGAACCGTAAACAGCCATGATCCCTGTGTAAAATGGATCACTCCATCTGGGTCCAACCCTCGATCGCGCCCCGATATTTCGTCCTCTGACAAGACCCCGAGTTCTCGTCGCAAGCCCAAAGCTACTGTAGGTTTGGCAGCCGAGGCAGGTGACACGAATCTACGCGAGTAATGAATACATGAAGGTAGGGAAGTCAAAGCGATCAATAGAAACTGTTCACAGTTAGGGGGGGAAAACGAAAGCAAGGGTTTCGTAATGCGAGGTAGTTTGAATATTATATAAGGTAGCAAGGTAGCTCTCAACGTAATATGCATACGTTGACCGGTCAGGAAGATAGACGATATAACCCGACAAGGTGATTGCATAACAATGGGTATACACGGGAGACGGAGATACCGAAACGGACAAAGGGTAAGCCAAGTATTAGAAGCGAAAGGATAAAAAGAGAGAAAGGAAAAAAAAGAAGAAAAAAGAAAACGGCGGATATCCTAAATATACACGGCAAAGCGGCTGCAGTATGAACAACAAGCCTCCAAGCCAAATGCCTCGTGGGACAAAACTACAATAAATGGATGATGCTATACCGCCAGCGGAAGCCTTTGATGCCATGAAGATCCGAGAGCTGTTGGCTACTTTTGATTACCTCACCTTCTCATCGCAACTCCTGCTTCGCCTTCCTTTGCCATGAGTTTCAAACGTTGTCGTTACCCCATCCAGTCTGGCGAACACTTTGCGTCCAAGATGGCACGATTATGCCCTCCACCGCTATACAGTGTTGAGCTTTGCATCGGCTCAAGGGCTCAGAATATCAGACTCCATCTAGAACATCACAAAGGTTCTGCTCATGACAAGCTCCAAACAGCATGCCTCTGCCGAAGCATCTCTCACGCGAAGTCGCATCCTATAGTGGTGCGCCTTGCCACCCTTGCCATCTCATTATGGCCCTCTTAATCAGGCAGGCCACCAGTTCATCATCTTGTAACTTTCAATGACCTCTTCGAGCAACTCCTTGTTGATCTTTGGCTTCTCATATTTGAACCCAATCACCGTTTCGAGCCGGGAGCCGTCCATGCTGAGGTCCGTGTCCTTGAGCAGCTCCTTCTCCATGAATGGGGTTAGTGGGCCCGGTCTGCTGATTCCTGCATGCTCTAATAATTCTGCCCAAGGCCCCAGCATGTTGTCGTTGATGTCGTCGACGACGCTGTCCATGTTCATCCGGGCAAATGTGCTGATCAGTTGCCCTTGGAAACCCGTCTGGATGCCGAATATATCTCCAATCAACTCGGCCATGACGCCCTGAGTTGTGACACCCTTGTCGACTACGTTGAAAGTCGCAACCTCGCCCATGGTCTTGTTATCCCAGCCTTTCTTGCCAGCATCGTACCACGCGGCCATGTCCCACAGCGCCCGAACAGCATCACTTATATGGACAGTGTTGCTGCGCAGGTCCTTTGTCCACAGCCACTTCATTTCTTCTTCTTTTTCCTTGAACACGCGCGCCAGGCAGAGCGCCGTCGCAACCCACTGAGAGGCGTAGGGTCCGTAAACATGCGCCAAACGGGCGATTACGAGATTCAAACTGTGGCGAACCGGGTGCGTTAGTCGGTTGTCTGACAGAGCCTCCACGTTGAATCCAGCCTGTCTGCGAGTCAACTCACCCCTCGATCTTGGCAAGTTGCTCCTCGGCTTGCTGCTTGAAGACAGCAATCTTGCTCCATGGCTTCTGCTTGTCTCCTTCCTTGCTTGGCTGTGAGTCGGGCTTGTACACCATTCCAGTGCTGAGCTCGACAAACACCTTGATTTTGCGTTTAGCAGCCTCGTTTCCGAGGGCGAGTGATAACCCTAGCGATCGCAGCTTGTAAACCTCGTCCTCCTGGGAATACCTGGTCTCGCCTCCGCAGTTAAACACGTAGTCCCACTGTTTCCCGTCTGGTCGGTCGAATATACGCGCCATCGACTCTGCGGGGTAGATTCGGTGTAAGCTTCTACACTAGTTCCAGCAACATTCGTATTCTATACGTATCGAGAAAAAAAAAAATCCAAACCCAAAACAAAAAAAAAGGGATGCTCAGGGGTGGGACGGGAACACACCTTTTCTGCTTGCGTCCGCCTGTACAAATTTGTCTCCGGCGCACGCATCGTTGAATTCAGGAGCGAGCCAAGCCAGCTGAGGCAACACCTTATCTACCACCCTTACTTCCGAAGCCAGTCCATTTTTATGGATGTGCAGAGCCAGGAAACGACCGATGTATCCTAGCCCGCCAATGATGAGAACCGAAGGCTTTTCAGCCATTGTTGTTGTATACGCCGTGACGTTCGCTGGGAAGGTTGCAACAAGTTGCGGGATTGCGTTATCGACAGAGGCAAAGGGTGGGCGTCCAAGCCCTATCCGATCGTTACTTCGATGCTATGTTCTTTTTCTGGAATCTTTTCGTCTAATCGTGCATGTGCATGTTGCCCTTTTCAGCTTGTGGCTTTCTTAGTTCCTGTCACTCTCGAATATCCTCGGTGAAGAGCTGTATGTGCTTGCCGAAGCCTGCGACTGTCAAGGGTGGTAAAGAATCTTGTGTTGCCAAGTAGGCACCAAATTGCGAAAGTCGTTCCGGGAAGCTGGACGTGGTCAGGCCTTTGAGAGACTTTAAAAGTATACAAGTAGGCAAGCAAGTAAATCCAAATAAGGACTTTTCTGGCAAGGGACTCGGAAAACGAGAGGCGAGGTGAAAAAATAAACCAGGGGGGGGGGGGGGGGGAAGGAAGGGGAAAAAAAAAAAAAAAAAAGAACAATAATGAGGGTTGCAATGATCGCTAGGTGTGCGGGTGGTGTAGTGTGGAAATCAATTTGGAGAAGAATAAGGTAGCACAGCGGCGCTTGAGGTTGGATAAGTCAGGTAGCTAGTAATCAGTCGGATTAGGTGAGTGTTCGTGGGACAGGTTCAAGGTTGACTTAGGCAGTACAGTTAGTTGACAACCTACGGATGAGATATATGGCAAGCAAGGTGTGGCAGCCCAGGCTTCCCCTCCACAGCAGGGGAGAATTAGAGACGTCAAGGACAGGCCGTTGGTCATGCACTGGACGAAATAAAGGACCAGGGTTCGTAGCAAGGAGAAGAGCCTTAAGTGGATCCTTTTATGCAAGGTTTAGAGGAGAGGACACACGCGCCTGTTAGGAAGTTGAACTAGAATTATATTATTTTCTAATTACTCTCAACCTGCGCTTTTGGCCCATGCCAGATAGAGAATAGCGATCCTCGGAGCTTCAAAGATGCCTATTTTTTTTTTTCTCTTTTCTTTTTCCAGCATTGATTTCTTATTATTTTCTCGATCTCTCTCTTATTCTGTTGGGTTTCTTCAGCTTTGTATGTGACGACGTCCCTCCACCGGTTTGTAAATTATCTCAGGGCCGTCGGTCGCCCCACTTGGAACGGAGCAAATCCGACATCAGACGTGGACGGGACGCTCGCTCTTCTCAGCGCCTTTCGCTTCTTTGTAGTTTTTATGCGCTTCTGAAAAGAAAGGAAAGAGGGCAAAAATTGTAATGACGTGTCTTCCTAGTTGAGCGGGCGAGGGCTCTTCCAGCGTATCCGTTTTGACCCGTCAATTTTTACTGACAGACCATGATATGATTGAAACTAATACTACGCGGTATTAGCGCCAGCAACACTGACGAGGCAAATAACCGGGCATTACTTTAGTGTTCACTAACAAGGGCTAGAGTAAGTTTGGGGACGCTTTGCCACGCGCATAAAGCGCGGCAATGTTGAGCACAAAGAAACGGGCTTTGCCCGCGCACCCGTCCGGCAGATAGTTCCATCGCATCCGGTTCCCGTCCCAGATCACCAATGCAGGTAGCCGCCGCCGCGTCGCAAGCTCTAATATAGCTCTTCGAGCCGATGATCGAAAGCTAGGTATCCAGATTTATGACTCAAACTAGATAATAATTACAGTAAAGGTACTCACCGAGCCAAGAAAAACCAAGTTAGGTAGGCGCATACCTAATACACTTAATATTACTTCGTACGAACCTTCAACAACGAAAGGCCAAAACATGCAGGCGAGGCGCTACGTGAAACAACAGAGAGAGAAAAAAAAACCCACCCACCAGTGTCCCGCGGAAAGATTCTTTCCATCCCTGCAAGTGTGTAATTACTGTAAGCAACAGAGCCGTCCTGCGGCCAAGCGCTTTCTTTCTTATTTTCTGCGTCGGGAAAACGGTGATTCAACATGACCGACAAACGCCGTGAACCCCGCTGTCCGTCCCTCCCCAAGCATGTTGGGATATGTACCCCCCCACCCCCCCCCCCCCTTGCAAGAGCTGCTCAGGGGTACGGTGAGATGTGCAATTGCCAGGCTAGGGGCTCCACTCCACTCCCGTCTCAGGGGTTCCGATGCCCATGACAGCATCTTGAAAATGTGCGCGACGATGCAGCAATAATGCTGCCATCGTGCGAGTACTGTAATTTTATAAATCCTTTCACCAACACATCCTCGTAAGTACAATTTCGTTCGCCACTCAACCAAACCAGTAAGGATTCTACCCCTGCTTCTAGAAGCCTTCGGCAGCTTTATCCGCAAAGATTCGCCCGTAGTACGGCTCCTTCGGTCGTAGCCGCCATTTTCGTTTCTTCGCGACCGTCCTGAACCTGAACAGAAACAACAAGGGCCCTTACACAACCTGGTCGAGAGGGGTTGGACCAGAAGTCTTTATTTTTACGAATTATCATTATATGGTCAGGTTGATTACGAGGCATATCAACCGTGGTTCTTGTCTGTCTTTCTCTACGTCGTACCTGATTGTGAGCCAATACATCCTTAAGGCCAAAACAATAGAGCGAAGGGCGCAAAAAATCTTTAGGCAAAACCCAAGCAATCCAAATCAACGGGTGTCGGTAATCTGCGCGGTCACCCACAAGAACTCGTGGCCACACGCACTTTGACGAGGTTAGCCCAAGTGCCTTTCGTCATATCACCCCATTCGCCGTTCATTCAAATTGCCTTGGTCTTAAGGTTTTTTGGTGATTTTTTTTTTGTACCGATTTGTGCTAGTTCCAAAATATCAAAAACAGATCCAGTTCATGAATTCAGTCCATACTTGTCGGAATGGTAGTCTGGAAGATTCATCCGCGTAAATCTTTAGTTGCCCATCTTGCTCTCCACCGTTCGAGAAGTTTAGACTGGGTTACCCAGTCGACTGTTCGCTGACCGGCTATGTATTATAATTTTATTTCATTTTCTTTTGTCTCTCGTCTTCTTTTCTTGCTACCTCTTTTTCCTGTTCCAGCTTAGACCCTACTATTTACCAAAGGGGGATATTCGAACGCTGGGGACAAACTATCGAAACCCAAGGCGTCCTCGCTTACCGCTTAGCCGTTCTGCTCCCCTGGACTACAGTACCTCGTAAAGAACGCCAGCAGGCCAGCATCACGGCTAATTAGCGAATCCCTAAAGTGGGTAGGCATCTGCAGTAGAACTCTGGGGGGGGGGGGGGGGGGGGGGGGTTGTTTTGAGTCCCAAACAGACGCCGCGCCGCAGAATTTTTGACGACATTATTACGGTAGATTACAGCCGAGCACAAGGCCCCTCCCTGGCTTAGATGGGGGAGGGCTGTCTTTGTGGTCGTCCTCCACCGTTTCGGGATTTAATCAATGGCGACATTCGTGTCTTGCTACCCACCCACCATAGAGCAATGGGTACCATCCCAGGCATGTTCAATTTCATTTCATTTTATCGTTGATTTCAAGTTTCTATTTTATTTTCGTCCGAGTTTGTTCCTATTATGCCTCAGTGGACAGCCGAGCCTGCCAGAGCCAAGTCAAGGATCTGAATCTGCAATGGGGCTAGCTGGGCGTGATTTCATTCATTCTTTCATCCCGTCTGCCGCGATGTGCTGGCATCAATGACAACGTTTTCCCTATATCGGTACGGACTGATGAGGCGCCTGCATGCGGTAGCATCCGCGTTCGTACCTTGCAGGTCAAACTCTTGTGGTACATGGAATCTACGACTGGATAGGCACCCATCTCCGCGGCTATGTAGAGTAGCAGAGTTTGATGAGGAAAACGGGCGCTATGTCAATCTAGGCTATATGTCGGAAGCTTTTGGGTATTTACAATGAACAACGGGGCGTGGGGGTCTCAGTCAGTCTTTCCTTGCATGTAGCTTACTCCCAGACGAGCCCAACAAAAAGGAAAAAGGAAAAAAAAACTCAATTTCGACAATGACTATGACATCCGGAATTGTATCCAACATTTGCTGCAGAACCAAATCTATCCTTAAGATACCCGGCCAAACGTCATTGGTCCCAACACATATCAATGTCCCTTGCAATGTCGTCTAGAGAGATTAGAAAGTTGCATTGCAGCTTCCATACCGGGCTGGCGAGGTCCTACGACCATTTACAGACGGTTTCCTTTCGCCTTCTCTCGGCCGATGTCTTGTTAAGCCGCACTCAATTCGCTTCACAGCATTCCCTGTGTAACTTGGTGTGCTTCATCATCATTTGCCTTTTGTGTCTTCATCATCACGCTTCGTTACGGAAGTGACAAATACAGCAACCATCCCGTGTCTTTCGCATGGTGTGGGAGGGGAAAAAGGAAACCAGCCTCCGTGCCACCCAAAGCACTCCCATTCGTGCGATCAAATCAAAACATGTCTAGACCACCGCCCTGGAGCGCATCACCCTTGCAGGTTTCATCACCTCTGCATGCTTCCTATGATCTCCCTTTGCGCGTCGCGATCCCTCTGGCCCTCGCTCAGGCTTCCAAGCGAGCGGAGGTCGCCCACAACATCCTTGGCCTTGCCAAAGTAGACCTCCTGTAGCAGGTTTCGCATCTTGAGTTCCATATCCTCGACCAGTCGGCCCAGGTTGGCAATGTGACTCTCGTCTCCCTCAGCCGTCCGCATGTCCTGCTCCAGCTGCCGCGTCATGTTGCCGCTCAGGTTCATATCGCCGAGCGCCGAGTCACCACCGCCTCCTGCCGAGAGGGTGAGTATCACCGTCGACGTGAGCCGGTATGTCGTCGACCGGCCGCGCTCGCTCGCCTCGAAGACGTGGATCGAATCCCACACACCCTCATTGTTGCCGCCTTGAGGGGCCGCTGCAAAAATTCATGTCGTGCGTGATTTGCATTCCGTCAGCATGTCATGTCGAATTCTCGTAGCATCACGCCCTATCCTGCCCATCCCTCATCACCGAGGAAATCAGGAGGCAAGTCATAAAAAGAAGCACCGCACCTTTCTTCAGTAGCACCACACCTGCAAAACCATCATCGAGGTTCCAGAGGTACACGCTCGATACGCCGCCCTCGTAGTACAGATCCCGGTAAACGTCAAAAGCCTCGTTGGCTTTCACCTCCATCTTGCGGACCCTTTCGCCCGGGACTCCCAGCTCGCCGGCGCCTTCATTGCCGCCCTGGGGCCTACGCCACCCAGGCCTCCGGGTCCGTCATCAAGCGGCGGATCGAACTCGTTGGACCAAGGCGAGCGATACGAGTCGCCATCACGGTTGTAGTCGCACAGCAGATATTCGCGTCCCGTTTGCTTGCATCGTCGCACCGTGAGCGGCTGGTCGACCGAGGAAAGCAGGTCTTCAGTCAGGTCGGGTACTATGGTCATGAGGCCGTTCAAGTGCCGCGTGGTGTGCTTCGGGTCAAGGCGCCGGAGGAGGTCCCTGTTGTGGTGGGGTGGTAGAGTATACTGTTAGAGCAGTCATATCGTACACTTTCCAGGAAGATTATGGGGGTATAGGTCTGCAGAAGCTCGCAATTAAAGCGGCGGGAGCCTGCGAAGCAGTAGCCTGGGGCATGTTGGCGGGCTTGCTGGGCTCAGTCGCGCATAGGATACTGGAATAGTATTTACTTACAGCGCCGAATCGAACGGGTCCGCAGCCATCCTGGAGGTCTGCTGTCTGCTTTGAATGCGAAGCGAGTTTCTAACTTCGAGCCAGAATCCCTAGTCGAGAATAGGGTGGGTTCTCAATGCTTGGTCAAGTTGGAGATGAACAATTGAGATTAAATGGTGGAGGTGGAGAGCTTGTCGTCAATACAAGGTCGCGTAGTCCTGATACCTGCAGGGTAGCTATTTTCTACCCCTCTGACTTTCAGGGGTTGTTAGAGTTGGCCTCCACTGATGAAGAAGCGGGAGGGGCAGGGTTCGGGTGTGCACGGACCACTCGTTACTGGCATCATGAACAGAAACCCAATCGGGTATAGAATTCCAACCTACAATAAATACATCAAAGGCAATGTTCGCGCCCTTCGCCATCTTAAAAAGGCAACACTCCCAAGTGGCACTATTTCAAAGCGAATTGTGTTTAATGGAAGACAAGTTGGGAACCAGCAAATAGCAATTAACAAAAAAACAAAAAAAAAAAAATCCGCTACATGCTGCGAAAAAAAGGGAAACAGCACAAAGAGACAGAAATTAGCGAAGCTCTCCAGAGCCCACAACAGTTTAAGCTTTGTCGTCCTTGCGAATAAGGCATAACAAGAATCGCTCCAATCCCTTACAAAAATCTCCCACCACCATTCCTGTTCCCACTGACATCCAGAAATGTGAAGAGGGCCGGCATCCGGAATCCTGTACAGTTCAAACTAACCAGGACGATTTTCCCATTAGCCCTGTGGACAGGTCTAGTAGTGTTTCGTGGTCCAGCTCTGTTCGTGAAACAGGGACATGAGGACCCCCACGTATTCCTTTGTTGGTCCCGCTGTGTTCGCTCCAAATCTTTCCAAAAAAAAAAAAAAAAAAAACTCCCAAGCCAAATTAGCTAGCATACGCAGCTGGAATCCGAGTAAACTGGCTACACAATCCGCTTTTTGCAAATCAGGCAGTCCATGGGCTCTTCCCATGACTTTTGCCCGCCGACAATAGATTGTCTGACATCTGTAATCTCAATCACTGGTGGCGTGAGATCCATCCTTGTCTTTGCTTCGAAATGCCCCTCGTACGGCTTGTCCGTCTTCCTCCTACCCCTTCCTCTGCCCCTGACTCCCTTTTGCGCAATCGGCGCGGGATTTGGTGTCGACGTGCCCCGCCTGGCCCTCGAAACGGGTGTCTCGGACGGTGCTACGGAGCTCACAGGCTCCTCGGAAGATTTAATAATCGGCCCATCCGACTTCACATCGTCTAACTTGATCTCAGCATCTTTGATACTCGTGGCCTTGACATCGATAGATTGCTGAGCTGATGCGGCCTCGCCTGGTTCCGTTGGACTCAACGGCCGTCGCGTCTCCTTTGTCTCCTCCTTCACGACGACATATGGCTTGTCAGCTCCAAGCCGCTCCCACGTCTTGAGCAGAGCATCGTGAATGAGACAATCTTGGTGTAGCCAATTTCCGCAGTTTTCTTTCGAACATCCAATAAGTATGTTATCGGGATTTGCTGGTTGTCCACAGCTGCATATGGTTTCAACAGTCTGCCATGACGGAAGCCCTTAGTCAGTAATCCAAACACATTCCAGAGCCTTGCTTGCTTGTCAACAAGACCCAACGAGCCTGCCAGACTGTCGACCTACCGATAGTTCATTTGTCCTCACATCCAGTGCTTGTCGCCAGTAAAGCGCGCCTTGCGTGTCGTCGTCGTCGTTTTCAATCATCTGGTTCACCTGCGCCTGACTGGTTACGCTCACCACATTGATAACATCCACTGTAGTAGTTTGTTAGCTACCCTGGCCACTATAATATGTCTCACGGGACATGAGAGGTCATACTGTGGTTTGAGGCAACCAGTTCACCTCGGCCGTGGTATGGTTGCCGGCCTTTGGGGTATTTCTTCCCATCCACGGTATGTTCAGGAAGCTCGTCCGGCCAGTACATCCAATAAACGCGGGCGTAGACATGGTGCTCATCGCTGGCTCTAATCTCGAGGATTCGCGCAACCCAATCCTCATCGGTATTCGACTTGACCAAGGGTTGGCGTCTGTTTTCGGTTGCCTTGATACGCTCAATGGAAGACTCGTTCGCAACGAAGATAAACCCCTCACTGAAATACTTGATGCCATTTACTGCATCGTCGTGCGTTTGTTAGTAGTGTACACCAGGCCAGATCGGCAATGTCGGAGCTTCAGACTTACAGACGAAGCTGTTGTATCTCGTCATGTCCATCCATTTCTTGGCGGGCTCAATCGCGTAAGGTACATCCATAGTCTCGTGGGTCTTGAACTTTCCAGTAGGCGCAAATGGCGACAGCTGCGTCAACCTTTTCCGCCACGCTTCAACGTCCTCTTCTTCATTTCCGCCAGCCTTGTGCCTTTTCTGGGTCTTGAGCTCCTTCTCCTTGGGATCGACGATCCTAGCCTCAAAGGGACAATCGGCACGCGTGTCATCCACGGTGTCAGTCCGCGATCGCTTCTTGGAAGACGACATGTCGTGCGTGGTCTATGTTGATGTATCTATCTTGGTTGACTTTTCCCCCACTTGGCTGGACTGGCGCGGCGCGTGACAAGGGGCCCGATTGTGCCGATTCTAGCAATTTCGCGCGTTGACGCGAGAGCTATCAGCGCGTTGAGAATTCGAGTTCGGGTGGGTGAGAGACTCTAGTCGGCCTATCCCCAAATCGATCAAACGCTCGGCAGGCCTGTGAAGCAATGCGACAAAGCGAGATCGGTGGTGTATCGGGGTTGAGTACTGGGGCAAACGCGTCGAATGAGAAGCTCCACCGGATCGAGCTGCCTGCCGAGCGATGAACTGGTTTAGTGGCAAAGCAAAGCAAACGAAGGAGAGTAAAAGCCTGGACCCTCTGTCGCGACCTGGATGATGCGATGCAAAAAGGCAGATAGAACTCGACCGAATTCAATTCTGCTGGCGGCGTTGGTGGATGATGACAAAACGTAGGGACCGTTTTCCTCGTTCAATTCGTGTGGTAGAACCGAAATCGTCAGCGCACAAGGAAGGTGGCTGGGGCGACTGTTCCGCACCAGCGACGACCCATCCAAGATTTTATCCCTTTGCGCAATACCCCCACAAAAGGATAATTGTCCTTCCGGCGAGTTTTTCTTCTTCTTATCTAGTCTCTAGTATTTATGCGCTTTTGTCGTTGAATCTAGGTAAGCAGCATAATTGAGGCCCTGTGGTGCCAGTCAGAATGGTTGTCGATGCGAAGGCGAGGCTGTCAGCAAGAGATGGCGGTGCTCTGTCGCAAGGTCTCAATGTAGATTGAAAGTGGGTGCTTGCGCATTCCTTCGGACTCTTTTTTTTTTTTTTTTTTTTTTTTTTTAGGTCTCTTTTTGGGATGATGGGCTCTGCTCGGCTAGCGCGCCCACATTACCACCTGGTCATAATTTCGCAAGACGTGGGAAGGATCATCAATCAAAGACCCAATCAAGAATATGACCCCGGCACTTGTCGGCGTCATTATTGGACCGCTCGCTGACATCAGAGGCCTTCTTCCTGTTTGGGAGCTGCCTAGCTCTAGGCATGATTATCGTTGGCAAGCTGGTCAGCAAGCCCACTGCAGCACGCAACAGTTGTCATTCATGGCGTACATATGCACTACTATCGGTCGCTATCCGGTTGCTGGTATAACGTTGGGATGTTGTAAATAGTATGGGGCTCAACCCCTCAAAAAACAAAGCGCCATCGCTATGCAAAAAATAAGACATAATGCTCTCCCCAAGTCGAGACCGCCATTATGGTTATACATAAAGTTTGAGATGAACTTCTGAGCATGTCCTAACATCAGCAAACATGTTCACCTACCCCGGAATTCGCGCTCCGTGTTGTCCTCATCTTCGTCGTCGCGTCCCCCAAGTATATGCCCCTGGCTATCCTCGTCGTCATCACTTTGAAAACGACTATCGTCGGAAGATCCATTCAGATGTCTCTGATAACCGTCAATGATATCCGCAAGCTTTTCACCCTCGACCTTGCCCCTGTCCACATCTATAAAGTAGATCAGCGGCGCAGGCAGGCCTACCATGGCGGCCAGGAACCAGAAAGCCGGTCGAATCTCCTCCGTGGCATCGATGATGGCTCCGACGATGGCGGGCCCGAAAATGCTTGAACCCTTGTCCGTGATGGCGTAAAGGGCATAAAAGGCCGCCTCGGATCCCGGCGGGATCAGCTCGCCGTATAAAGATCTGCAATATCCGCTGAGCCCTCCTAGCACGAAGCCATACACAGCCGCGAGCGGGAACATCTCCCACGGCTTTTGCAAGCCCAGAACGCCCCAATTCTTGACAAACGGGAGGTACCCCATCAGTCCGTATAATGGGATCAGCTCGAACAATGCGATGCATGCCAGGATCGTCTGATGGGGTCTGAGTCCGAATCGGCGCGAGATGAACGCCCAAGAGAATGCACCTGCAATACCAGCGGTTGTCGAGATGACATTTATCATGGCGAGTGCCCATGGCTCCATGCGCAACTGTGTCTTGGCAAACAGAATGGCCGTGGATGATGTCGTCGCGATTGCGTCCGAAAGGAGGAACCACGCGCCGAGAAACAGCACAATGTCTATCAGACGCCGTGCCAGAGAAATGGTACGAAACAGTGCTTTCCATGCGTATACCGTATAAGAAACAAAAGATACGAAGCCACCACGCCTCGATTCTGACGCCGCGGGTAACGGGGGCCCCGGCCGTGGCCTGAGCCACATTGCGGCGGGAACAGTAAACAGAGCCCACCAAGCTCCAACAAACAATAATACAACTCTCTGTGACCAAGTCGAGTTTCTGAGCTGGAAAACGATGGCGATGGCAACGCACTGGACAAACAGGCCAGCACAATAGCCGATGCCGATGCCCTTGGCTGAGATCTCGGTCGATAGCTGTAATTCGATCGAAGTGAGCTCTTCTTTTGTATGGACCCTAGATAGGGCATACTGGTCGTCGTGCTCATCGGCAAGGAGGTGCGAGGCAGAATTCCGCATTCGATCCTCCGGTTCGAAGCCGAGGTCTTCTGTGATGGCCGGCTCGGCGTACTCAACCCTCGGATGGTGCCTAACCAGCAAGGGGAGAAACGAGTTGAGCAGGACAAAGGAGGCACCAAACGAGGTGTTGGAGATTATGGCAAGGAATGCGCCCAATAGATATATCTCCTTGCTGACGAAGATGTAGGCCATGACACTGAAGCTGCCAATCCAAGCAAAGGCCAACAACAGCTTTTTGCGATAATTCCCATGGTCTGCAGCGCAGCTTATGCTCACGACCAGTAAGGCCTGCAACAAAACGCTGACGCTAAAGGTGTACATGGCAAAACTGGCAGTGTTGATCTCCACGCCTAGGACGTGGACTACGCACTGGTTGTCGTCGTTTCCACCATCCGGGGACTTGTCATAGCTTTCCTTGCAAGGTGATGTTCTATCCTTGAGAAGGACGCCATTCTCGCGTGCAAGGCTTTCGAGTAAAATTGGAATGAATGAGCCGATAGCTATAACAGTCACTTTCGTGTCAGCATGCCCTCGATCCAGGCCGAAGATTACTCGAACGCAACATCATGTCATCATGTCCGATTTGGTTGAGCCTACCGCAGATCACATAAGTCTCCGCAGCAAAAGAATACATATACCAACCGGCAAGCTCTTTGTCGCTCGTCGGTCTCGTATCTTCGTCTGCGTACCGTTCACCACCATGGGCCCGTCGGCGGCGGCGGCGCTCGCGGCTCTGTCCCCTCTCGGTCGAGGTATCCATATCGGAGTCGGACTCGAATCGTGATTGCGAATCGCTTCCTGAGCGTTCGTCGTCGGCCTCGAATGATGACGAGTAGGATCGAAAAGACCGCTTTGAGGCGTGGGACAGCCTGGAGAACAAGCGTGGAATTGTCGGCCTCTGTGGTTGTGGATGGCGCAATGGCGTCGGCGGCAGTTCAGGGTTGCGCGGCGCCATCTTTTGGCTGACTTGAGCAAACCTAGCGCCTATCACGGTGTCTCAACTGTACGTACCACCCCCCCGCGTGTTTCGGGCGCTTGGACTGCTAGTGGTGGCCACCTTGGCTCAGGTGCCTTAAACCCCGAGCCTAAACGCGGTGACGCGACCACTCAAAAGCTGCACCACAATGCACGTGTCGGAAGCTGGGTGAATTGAACCGGAAATTGAGTCCAATATCTTATTGATTGGTAGTCAATAGAGGTACAGAGTGTAGGAAAATCGGACAAGAAATCTGCAGTAAAACGAATTGATCAATCAAGGCTCAGCCCGGGATTTGGGGCGGCCCCATGTCCTGCCTGTCTGGTTGTTGCACGTATAATTAGTAGCGGTCGCAATGGGTTTGGTGCCCAACGAGAACCAGAGAACGACACATACACACACACACACACACACAGTCGTTGCTAGTGCTGGTGCTGCAACTCTGCGGCTTGGGCATCTGCGCGGAGGAGCAGGGTTTCATCTCGGCGGCGAACGCATTTTGTTGGTTTCGCAGGCACCCTGATGTATGTATGGAACGTTATAAGGTCAGGCATGCCAGGTTTGCCTTGAAGTCAGCTGGCTAAATTCGCGACGGGGACTCTATCGGCCTTTCACTCGCCAAGTCGACTGCTACCCACCGTTCGGCATTGAATGTATAGATAGTTTCCACCACCCAGGGGTTGGAAGTGGCCAGTTTGATTTAAGCTAGTCAAGGTAAAGCATCCGTACGTGTACAAGTGCCCTCTACTCTGGTTGCTGGACTATGTACGCATCGGGCTCTGGTAGAGTCGATCTCTGCATTATTTCCATCACCAACACCCGAAGCGGGTGCGGGGTTGGGTTTACATCGTGATGGAGACAACTGACTAGAACTAGTTTGATTGCTGATCCCGAGAACGTGGGGCGGTGAATGCCTCGCTATTCGCAGAAAGCCATAGTGCTAACATGTATTCTGGAGATTGAACCGCATCGGGCCGACGAAGTGGATTTGCGCATGAGAAGAATTATACGATGTTTGAAGGCATAAAGATAGGTGTGCAAGGTGTGGCGCGCAACCCTGGTTACAGTATGTCATATCTTCATAATTTCCCCAATTGATCACCTTAGAGTCACCGTGTTTTACTCCACAATCCACCCACATCTTAACCGCTCGCTATAAGACGGCCGTTTATTTAGAACACAGGTACCACTTTGTGATGTGATAATACCCCGTCGAATCATGAATCGATTTTCACAACGCATGAGTGGAAATCATCTGCGTGTTATCACACATGTGTGGCTCATCAAAACTCGCACATTGCTCGTTGGGATGTCATAGGGGTTTTGCTGTGGAAAATAACTCGGCACATCAAATGTACGGAATCATTAAATCAGTATGATGTACCGGAGGGCAACCAAACATGCCAAGAGATATTCAGTTTCACCTGTACACAATTAAATCTGAATCTTTGAGAATTTAAGCTTCAAATTGATGAAATGAGGGACTTCATGGCGAGTGACCCCGAATTTTGCGGCACGTAGTACTTCCCAATAAACATTACATGCATCTAGCACGCATCTGGTTTTGTCTGACGTTTGTTCACTAACTAACGAAGCGCTGGCGGCGAACGGCCTGCAAAGAAGGCTGGTCCCACACAGGGAACTCATAACTCTGACGGCTGAAGGGCAAACCCTAAGACTTTGCCTTCGTCTTCCTCGGCGCCCGGTCGATATTCCAGGTGAACGTTGACCGATGGGTATGTTTCGAGACGACCTTGTAGCCAGCTTCAGTCATGTCGAGCTCCCTGGACCGGTCGAGCAGCGTGTTGAGCTGGAGCATAACCTCGTCCAGCTCGTCCGCCGACCCCTCCGGATCCCATGCTAGGAACTTATCCAGCACCCGGACCCAAGTTATATACGCAGCTCCGAGCGTCGCTTGCCGGCTGCTCTCCCAGGCGGCGATCTCGCGGGCGGCCTCCACGTCCTTCGAAGCCACCAGCATGGCGCCGCGCTTCTCCAGCAGGATCCGGAGCATTCCGCGCAGATGACCAGTCAGCTGGTCGCAATCGCCTAGGTGCCACGAGCAGGCGGCTAGGACCGTACCGACGAGCAGCGGAAGCTCCGGGGGCCGCGAGGATGCAGCTGGCGAACCATCCCCCGGGCTGCCCAGCTCCCTGATGGCCATGTTGCAGCCCAGAAGGATCTTCCTGAGAACCTCGGGGGTGACTGGCGATGACCCGTTCCAGTGGTCGTGATTGAAAGCTACCGACGACGCAATGCCGACGTGGCGAACGGCGGGCTCCGTGTATATGCTGCGGATCAGGGTCTTCTCGAACGTGGGTACGTTGTTCGCCAGGTGCACCATCTGCATGTTGAACTTGAAGTGCGCGAGCCCCGAACTTTCCGCGCTGCTGAGCTGGGATAGGAAACTGGGCGGCGCCCGGACAAGGCCGGTCAGGGCAGCAGGCCCGGGCGGCGGCCGTCCAGATATGGGATGGTTATTAAACTGGGCCGCTGCAACAATACGCCCGTCACTCGCTGACTGGCTCAAAGCCTGCTGGCCCATCGGTGCCGGGGCGCTAACATCATCCAAGTAGTCGCATTTCCACCCAGACACGGAGCATTGAACACACCCGGGTCGGGTCTCGTCACATTTGCGATGCCTCTTTCTGGAAACAAATGACAATAGAAAAAGAAAGAGAGAAAAGACAGGTCAGCCCGACTCTTCAGCCAACCACCTGATTGCCCGCTATGGTCCGTGATTGCCCAACGTGACTTACTTGCAAGTTCGACATCCCGTTCGAGACTTCAATGCGCCCTGCGCCCTCGGGCGCCGCCTTTTCGGCTCGTCGGCCTGTTTTGACGCAGTGGCGGCTGAGGAAGCAGGCCCCGCTGCTTCGGGTTTTTGTACATGGCTTGCCATTTTTTCTTCTTCTTTTCTCTTTTTTTTCTTTCTTTTTTTTTCAGGTCTACTTCAGCTTGGACCAGGCTTGTACAGGTACCTTGTATAAGGTAGGTAACCTACCTTAATTAGTTTTAAATCGTGCTTGAACTAATATGGCTTGTTTTATCCTGGCTTATTTCGGATTGTGTTATGAGGGCGCCGATGTGTAGACAACACTTAGCGCCAAATGACCGAAAATGTTTTCGTTCCCTAGAAGGAAGTATGGGGACACAAATGGAGGGGAAATAAGGAAGAATAAAAGCAGTCAAAGAAGACAAGCCCGCCGCCCAGTCGGCGGCAAATCTGGCCGGTTCGGTTGTGGAAACAATGGGAATGGGGCTTCAAGGAGGCTAGTCTCCATGCTTCGCAACCTGGGCATCTCCACTTCAGCCCGTCAGCTTACCATCCCCTGGCGATGATTTTTTGTAATACCCAAAGATGCGTTGATTGGTGACATGTTTTCGGCAGGGTCAGTACGGGTTAAAGTGTCTGACATACCTCGCCAAAACATCTTACGCCAATGATTATTTGTTGCTACAAGGATACAAAACTCCTGCTGAATGCAATGCTCCCATCGGCCCAGCTGAGAAATGAGGCCGGTAATCTGTTTCTCTAATTCGCTCTGCTCACCTCGGCTCTTTCGATATCTGACACAAACTTTGGTAGATAGCAGATTAAGTAAGAACCCACGCCACGTGGGCCTCGGATTGCGTTTGCCGCTCCAGGGGGAGGTAGGTGAAGCGCCGCACCCGCCCGCCTCCCCCCCAAAACCAGGCGCCCAGTCATCATATTAGACAATCATTCCAGGGGCCGACCCCTCCACCATCCTGGGTAGCACCAAACCTACTCCGGCCTCCTCTTGACAAACTCCTCCAAATCCGCAGCGGTAGCAACTCCCAGAACGAACCGCCTCCGGTCGTCGGTGACTACGGCAAAGTCTTGCTTCTGGCCGCCGTGGTGCGCACCCTCGAAGAAGGCCTCAAGCTCCTCGAGCGGGGTGTCGGGCGTAATTGCTGTGTACTTCTTCCCCCTGCGCTGGAAGGAAGTCATGGCTGTCCGTATCTCGTTCTCGGGCTTGGCGCGGCCCGACTCGATCTGCTGCTGCAGGTGTGGGATGGAGATGTAGCCGAGCAGGGCACGCGTGTTACCGTCGACGATGGTCAGGTGCGTGTATTCACGCTCAAAGGCTTCTTGGAGCGCTAGTCCAATCGGGTCCGAGGGGTTCAGCGAGAGAGCGGCCGGCGGGTCCAGGTCAGAGATTACAGCCTATGTGTTGATGGTGTATTCGTTTTTAGCTTGAGATCCGTCAAGTAGTGGCATTGTGTGATGGATGCGGCAATGAACGCTCAAGATTAGGAAAGTAGGTGATATATGGGATCAAATGGAAAGGAAATGCTAGATGGGGACGGAATAAATTCTCAACATCACATACCCCTCTATACCGCGACGCCCATTTTGACTTGTAAGGTTGCGGCGCGTTCGCCTCTGAGCTGCCACTAGGCTGTGACATTATAGCCGTCATCGACAGATATTGTTATTTTGACAGGTCAAATGGGTTCCCTTATTGTATGAGCGCGACTGCTGCGTGAAAACTTCCGATGGTGTAAACACTGACTGGAAGCTTTCGCAGCTAATATCGTCACACTGCCTTACGTACCTGTGGGTACTGTAGGCGTGTGGGGTCGTCTTCCTCTGGTTCAATTGATGCGGGCAGCCTAACCATGACGTTCAACGGGCTTTCTACTCAGTATAAGTTAATACAAACTTTCGAGTCTAAATCTGCGAAGTTTCTTCAACTAAAGCTTTCCCATCACCTTAATGATATGTAGATATTCCCAGGCTTCCTGTCACGCAGACAAGTATATAAGAGGCGACGCTTTCGAATCCTGTCAACATCTTGAACACAATTACTACGATACTATTGTGCATTGTGTGCTTAAAGCTTCGGCTAATAGTCAAAGAATGATGTCGCCCAGAGGTTATATATAACTCTCAGTCAGACCTTTCTCTACTGTCTACTGTAGACTACCAAAAACAGGTACATTACCATCTTGCCTATTTTAGTGCTTACCTCTTAGCGCCGTTTCCAGACAAGCTTGTCATCAGCAGACGTCTATCTCTAACCCACCCCGATTAAGTCCGTTCCAGCTCGTACTTAAGTCCTTTACAGGCAGCTTCCAAGATGTACCCGTCATCTAGAACCGGGGCATTTTCGTGCAGTCACTTCCGATGATTCTCGCCTTGTTGATGATTGTTGTCCCAAATCGGTTTCTCGCAACTGTAGGATTTGCTGTTTTTCTCTTTTTCTCTATGAAAACGCAAGGTACCCATTCGCTGCTCTTGTGTCACCAACTTAATATTGTCGAATGACATACCCAGCCAAGTGAGGATTTACCAAGTACAGCCCTGATAGGAGTTGAAATAGCCAACGTGTGGTAGTTGGTCTTTTTTTGTCAAACTAATCCTTTAGCGGATATACTGTCAGGTCCGAGAAATGATTGATCATGGCCACTGACACCATCACTCGAGGTCCAAATGGCAAGATTGAGCTCTATTCGGGACAGTACTATGCTACATGTGTCGTTGGGGGTCTCCTAGCTTGTGTATGTCTCTCATCTGTGATGGTTGATGGTCGGAGCAGTAAAACGATGCTCACCTGTCTTTAATCTAGGGCTTGACCCATGCGACCGTCACGCCGCTCGATCTGGTGAAATGTCGCCGTCAGGTCGACGCCAAGCTCTACAAGAGCAACTTGCAGGGCTGGAGTGTCATCTACCGCGGCGAAGGGTTCCGCGGAATATTCACGGGGTGGAGTCCCACACTTTTTTGGCTACTCGGCACAGGGAGCTTTCAAGTACGGCTTTTATGAGTTCTTCAAGAAGAAATACGCGGATGTGGTCGGTCCAGACTATGCCCATCAATACAAGACAGGTGTGTACCTGGCTGCGTCGGCGTCGGCCGAGCTCATAGCCGATGCAGCCTTGTGTCCCTTTGAAGCCGTCAAGGTGCGCATGCAGACAACAATCCCGGCACAGTACAACGGTACCTTTGATGGGATCAGCCAGATAATGGCCAAGGAGGGCGCTTCTGGGTTGTACAAGGGCATATATCCTCTATGGGGACGACAAATCCCCTACACCATGATGAAGTTTGCCTCGTTCGAGACAATCGTCGAGATGATATACGACAGGCTGCCCCATGCCAAGGATGAATACAGCAAACTCGCACAGACCGGCGCGTCTTTTACCGGCGGTTACCTCGCTGGTATCCTGTGTGCTGTTGTTTCGCATCCTGCAGACGTCATGGTCAGCAAGTTGAATGTTTACCGTGAACCAGGCGAGGCAGTTGGAGCAGTGCTGTCAAGGGTTTATCGGGATATTGGATTCCGCGGACTTTTGGAACGGACTTCCAGTTCGGATCGTGATGGTGGGCACGCTGACCGGCTTGCAGTGGATGATATATGTATGTCTGGGCCTGTGCCTCTTATGTTATGTTATGCCCTTGCACCCTGCCTTCATCTGCTGACGTGACTGCCGCACAGGATTACTTCAAAATCTTCATGGGCTTGCCTACCACTGGTGGTCCGGCAAAGCCAAAGAAGGATTGAATAGAAATAGAGTTAACTCGCCTGAAAACCAGTTAACTCAAAATATGCCAAGGACGAAATGGGGGCTTCTTTTCTTATTTCCTTTGGTTTGTTGATGGACGGCCATAGGGACGACACTAAGCAAGCCAATTGAGCCGAGTTTGGGCTTAGTAGCATGTACCGCTCATGGGTGTGAAGATATAAGCCGAATGCGCAGTTGACCAATCAACCAGAATAGTCTACCCCTGGAAATAGGATACGCACGCAGGCTGAGATGTCACTTGGACGATCTCAAGTTCCCCATCATTGTGTGTCACTAGGAGCTGAGGAAGCGATCCAATAACAATGTACCAACTCCGGTCGTTTCTCGGAGGGGTTCATGCATGATCCAAGTGCGTAGTCTCGGGAAAGGTGTGAGAAGTATTTGTGTTTGTCAGTTTCTTTCAGCGGTAAGAAGGGTGGTCACGCCACGGAGTTACGTGCGGGATGATTTCCCCGCCCCTCGGAAGAACAAGAATGATGAATAAAATAATAAGACTTCCCCACAGATCTTGAGGTCAAGGGCGGGGTTTCCTACTCTTGGCACATATGACTAAGTGAGTATAGTGACATTGCAAATGGGTCCCTTTCCCATGGCGCCGGTACCACCACTGACTCCCCTGAATGGCTCGAATTGTTACGCTGTTATGTCGAAGAGAATGCTCTCTTTTGTGATCAAGGTCAGATATCTTTTTTAAATTTAAATAAAAAGAATTTCATCTAGTGATCAATTGGCGATCTATTCAGGTAACATCCATTAGAATTCCCACTTAAGGCCATTTTCAACAATAAATTGAAAGCCTTCGGCTTGCGTGTGCAAAAAGAAGCTGAGCCCCCAGCATCTAACGTAACTTGGGGTTGGTTCTCTAGATGTATGGTAGGGCGCATCTCGTGTGCATTAGGTTGCAGTACAAGAGGAGTTTAACACAAAAACATTCACCCTGCATTACAAGAACACACCTAACCGGGCTAACGCCGTTTTCCCACCCGGAATCTCACGAACCCTTGGTAGTTCGATCGTTCCGTCGCATAGTTTGGACATTCCGTCGGGATCACGAGCACAATGTACAATGTGTCTCATTGTCTTTTGATTCACTACTTTAGGCAAGCTACTCTGGATACTTTGAACTCATCTCAGCCTTATATAAAATTGACTAGTCGCGCCACAATGCGGACACTGATCGATGGGGTCAGGGTATCAACTCGACCTAGCAGGTAGAGTGATAAAGTGGTATTGGGTATCGACAAACTCGCCATGAGCTCAGTTGCAATCGGGATCCATTTGTGCCTATGAACGGAATAAGACGCACGAAGCAGCAACGCAAGCCCTCGCGTGTGCCTGTCCTCCACTTTCTGTTTTTACAGAGGGAAGCTGGCCGATGCTACCCCACCCTTGAGCAGGGTCAAGCGCAACCGCCCCCAGATTTGGTTGTATTTTAGGCGAAGTACAGTTGCCCACCATGTTGGGGAGATCAAATGGATCGAATCATGGTACGCGCCTCCTCCTGCTAGCCCCCCCCCCCCCCCCCCCCCCGAAGTTGTTGGATTGTGGACCAGCTGGCCACCAACTCGTCCCCTCTTGTCGGATCATCCATCCATTCCATCCTGAGCTGCCTCAGGTCCCTAGTGCCCTCGTCTCTTTAGTTTGTATTTCGTGTTTTTCTCCAATTATCCGCCTGCTGTAGCCTGCTGGATGCGGGACAGGGTTTGCGACGTGCTGTTCATCCTATCTCGTTGTCTTTGTCGCCTCATTAATAGTACAACCATTGCATTTTTTCCTCTAGGCAAGTCGATCGCAATTGGAGCGCATTCGTTTGCTGGAGACAACATCATTTGCCACGCGATCCTTGCTCGTCCGTCTACATTTCAATCCCACAACGCAGCCGACTCGACCGAAGAGATCTGCACCGATCGACTCAACCCTGAATTCAGCGAAGTCGATGACATCTTGAGGTCAGGCGCTGGCTCCCACACAACTTGCCGTTGGACAGAAGTCAACTATATTATTCATCAAGAATCTACTATATACGATTCAGCCTTATGTGTCGCAGCCACAGCCAGCCTGGCACCTCGATCCGAAACCAATCCTTGTACGAGATAAACCGAGAATACCGAACACAACCAACGCGAATCACTCAACACCTATCGTACTGCTTTCACTCAGGCGCAACACCACGAAACGAACCCTAAGATCGAAAGAGTTGACAGGTTATAGAAATGGGCTGGAAAGATAAAATATTAAGAAGCTCCGGTGCCGTAAGTGCTCTCCAATAATTTTGGGAGCTAGCCGTGGCTTATTTGGAGACATGTTCGGTATGAACAGATCTATGCTGACACACATTCGTAGGGTACATCGAGCTCCTCGGGCAGTGCCTCCGCAAACAAGAAGAAGGAGAAGGAGGAACCGCCACCTGAATTGACACCTCTGGAGAAGCTGCTACAGAATGCCGGGCCAGTCCGAGAAGATGGTAGTGACAAATTCTTTGGACTGGAAAATGTATGTTTCTTTGCTCGGACTTCGTTGACCATCTACAAGACGCAATGGCCTAACATCTAAATTTGTTTTTCACAGTTCGGCAATACATGGTAAAGACCCCATCCCGCCCTTCCAAATCCCGTTGCCGAGCTCCATATTCACTCTGTATCACACAGCTACTGCAACTCGATCGTTCAAGCCCTCTACTACTCCGAAGTCTTCCGAGAGAGCGTCGTGAACTATCCCCCGTTCTCACCATCGGACACCCCCAATGGCAAGCGCGCGAAGATTAGTGTGCAAATAAGGCCACCCCCGAAAAAGGAAGTCGAGGAGGAACCGCAGGGCAAGAAGAAGACATCAACAAAAGATGTCTTGAAACAGAGGCAGTTGATCAACTCGGGCCAAGGGGGCCTTGGGCAGCAACCAATGCGGCCTGAAGATAAACCCGACTCACCCGAATACAAGAAGAAACAGGCCATGCTCAAAGGCCCGGTACTAGAGTTGGCGCAAGAGAATTCGGCCTCATATGGAATGGACGAAAGCACATTCACGGGTCTGAAGGATTTGTTCTTGGCCCTGATTGAGAGCCAGTCAAGGACGGGAGTGCTCAGTCCGCAACGCTTCCTTGAGATCTTCAAGCGCGACAATGAGATGTTCAGGAATTCGATGCATCAAGATGCACATGAGTTCTACGGCTTGGTTCTTAATGATGTCATATCTACCGTCGAGGCCAACGCGAAGCGCATCCTGGAGCAAGAGCAAGTGGCAGCCAAAGCGGAACTAGCGAAATCCGTCGAAGACGCGCTTAGGGCGACGAACGCGCTGGTAAAAGCTCCAGCAGGTTACAGGTCGCCCGGGACCGGATGGGTGCACGATATTTTTGAGGGTCTGTTGACGTCAGAGACCAGGTGCCTCACGTGCGAGACGGCGTCACAGAGAGACGAGACGTTCCTGGATCTTTCTATAGATCTGGATGAGCATTCATCAGTTACATCGTGCCTCCGGAAATTTTCGGCTGAGGAGATGCTATGCGAGAGGAACAAGTTTCATTGCGACCACTGTGGAGGGTTGCAAGAAGCAGAGAAGCGGATGAAGATCAAGAGACTTCCCAAGGTGTTAGCGCTGCACCTCAAGCGCTTCAAGTACACTGAGGACTACAGCCGGTTGCAGAAGCTGTTTCATAGGGTCGTGTATCCTTACCATCTGAGGATGTTCAACACAACGCCGGATGCGGAAGACCCAGATCGGGTATACGAGCTTTATGCGGTCGTGGTGCACATAGGCGGAAATGCCTACCACGGTCATTACGTGTCAGTCATTAAAACGTCAGACAGAGGGTGGCTGCTGTTTGACGATGAGATGGTGGAGCCTGTGGACAAGCACTTTGTGCGTAACTTCTTTGGTGATCGACCGGGGATGGCATGTGCCTATGTTCTCTTCTACCAGGAGACTACGCTGGAGAAGGTCATGGAAGAGGAGGATTTCGAGGGTATTGAGGAAATAAGGTTGGCGACGCAGACTGCAGACCTTGCCTCTGACAAACCCAATGGCACCGAGAGCCTGCCTCCACTGGAGAAGCCCCTCACCACACCGATACCACCGGTTGCAGACCATGATGCCCTCGCAGCGCTGGACCACGCATTGACGGCGCCAAATGGCCCGACTCCGGCAATAGCACAAACCTTACCTCCTCCGTCCATTCCAGCCGTGCCCGCGGAGGTACCCTTCAGCCACCCACTGGTAGCCGCTCCACCCAAACCTGCAGCTGAGATCAAGCCTCCCTCGAAAGAGGACAAGGCGCGAGAGAAGCAGCTGCAGAAGGAGAAAAAGGCAGCGGAGAAGGAACAGGTTAAACGTGAGGAAAAGGACCGCAAAGACAGAGAGTCTAAGCAACGAGATGCCTGCAAATCCGAGCAGGATGATTTGCGTAAAGCCATGGAGGCAAGCAAGCAGACGGCTGCAGAGGAGGAACAAAAACTAAAGTCAGAAAATCCCTTTTCATCAAAGGAAGCGCCTGCATCACCTGCGTTAGGAGGAGGTATCGGCAACATAATGAAGAGAGGCAGTTTATCACGTGCCAGCCTCGGATTTCTCAACAGGGAAAAGGAGAAGGAAAAGGACAAGTCATCCGCCAACGGCGTGACAAATGGCACATCGTTGGACCATGCAGCAAATGGATCGGCGGCGTCACCACATCCCGAGAGCCCGGCGCCGCTGAAGAAGAAGTTCAGCTTTGGACTTGGCAGAAAGAAAAGCACGCATGTTCTTTCTTAGCTGGTCCGGCCAAACCCAATGCGCGAATATCCTGCGACTAAACACCATTTCTCGGGGCGTGTTTTTGCGTCACGGGGTTTTTGAATGATTATCTATTGTCCCCTCTTTATCGTTCTACGCGACAAGCCATTTTATACAGGATACAAAGTGATTAAACATCATTGTCTAATGGGAAGGCTCTTGGAATTTTGTGCAGTGGTATATATCGTGGCGGGCAGGATTACCCCTTGGAGATGAATGTGCCTGAGAGGAGCATATTTTGGATCCTTTCCTGGATGGGAGGCTTTGTCTTAAACCACTCGCTCATTAAAAGGTTGAAAACTATGCGGAGCACTGTCATAAAACTTAATTACTTGTCACATAACTTCCGTTGGATATTCAGAGATCCTGCGCCTTGCCACCATACGATCTGGACGTGCAGATATCTTTGCTTTTAGTATGTTCTGATCATTTCACATGATTTCTACTTTCAGTGATCATCCATTGCCGAATTCCAAGCCGTTTTATTCCGAACGCCGCAAGAATCGCCAAACAAACCCAAGCACAAAATATAGGGACACGGCCCCGGGCTCGGATTGTGTTTCTCGGAGCTCGAATCAAGAGCTTTCCATGACCTATTTGCCTCGCACGTGGTGATATTCAACTCCCGCTCGTTGAAGGTGCAAGGTGTGACTACGGTTGCTAGCCATCTACATCAACCGAGCACTATCTCGTAGATTATTATGAGGGTATTGATCACAATCAAAGGTACTGAACCAATGTTAGCCGCGACAGATAACGCGTGTGGGGGCTGTTTTGGTGAAGCATGTGATGCTCGTTGGTATAAACAAGAACAATGAATGACGTACTTCTCATGAGCGTCCGGACGCTGGCGATCAGGTTGATGATGCGCGCCTTGACGCTGGCATCCGGGCTTTGGCCAAAGGCCGGGTCGTAGGAGGAGGGCGAAAGGTTTACTAGATGAGCAGAGAGGGGTTCAGCAGCTGTTCCTCAGTCTTTTGGATGGGGGGTTTATGTTGGGATCATCGTTTTGGATAGCAGCGCTGGAACATATACGGCCATAAAGCCACATGGTTCCCTGCCCACTTCAAAGGACGATTTGGTAGCTTGCGGGAAAGCCGGACGAGGAGGACGTACTGCGCGCAAGGAATCGGTCTTCGGACAGGATTGCTATGGCGTTGATGAGGAGGACGGAGACTGTTAAACAACAGACGAGTCGTTCTGGTCAGTTCGGCGTAGATAGCAGACGGGACATGAATTCTCTTGGGTTTGTATCCGCTGTTGATGCAAGATAACGACTGACCATAGAAAAAACTCCCCAGGATCATCATCTTGATGGCTGGTTGGCGCGGCGCGCGCCGGAAGGTACCAAGGGGATGTTTTGATGGATCGCTTTTCAAGAGCGACAGATTTCCGGTGAGAGGGGTCCCAGTAACTGTTGTGGGTGTTGCAGGGTTGGCTGGCGAGAAAGAAAGAGAGGGAGGAAATAACCAAGGGGTCGAACTCGCCGCCTCGCACGTAAAACCACCTGGTCGACAAGTGAGGCACTCTACCTTGAGCAGTTGTTAATGGGATTAGTGGGTCGGCCCCAAGGCAAGCTGTCTACACTTGTTGGCTGTTCAGTCGACCAACGTTGGGGGGGGGGGTCTGAATTGTGGATCAAGGTTTATCCGTTGTCAGACTGAACGAACCGACCCTGGGACGAGGAGTCTGTTTACCCAGTAAGGTAGTGGAGATGAGGTGTCCAACCTTTGGCGACCTAGTCTAGTAGGTACAGTAAGTAGTACACAACTTCAGAAGCAAGCTGCAATTGGGCGATAAAAATATACTTGGTGATTCCCTTGCCTTTTTTGTAACAATTCTTGCAATTCTTCATCTTCTACGCGCTCAATCCCCTGCTAGACTGGATCAAGCGAAGGGATTGATTGATATTTTGTTTGCACCTTCCTTTTGGTTCGTCGGAAGCTCCTGGCAGTTTTGCTTTGTTAGCTTGAATTTCCAAGGAGCTAGCTATCTCACCCGTACTTGAGAGATGCAATAAAGTAAATAAAAACGCGTCATTTCTGCAGGCCAAAGTATCTGCCACCATCGGTTTAGCTGCAGTCAGACAGTCAAGGTCGAGCAGCAAACCACAGCAGCCATGATGCGGGTGTTGGGTGAGTTTGAGATGGCGAGCCTTCATTATATGCATATATCTAATCACAAAACAACCTTCAGATACAACACTTTCCTTGCTCATCCCAGGGCTCATCATCTCTCACCTCGTCGTGGCCCCGTACACCAAGGTCGAGGAGTCCTTCAACATCCAAGCGACCCACGATGTACTTGTGTATGGCACGCCCACCAACGACATCCACGACAGGCTGGTAAACAGCTATGATCACTTTGACTTCCCTGGTGCTGTGCCTCGCACCTTTATCGGCCCCGTGCTGCTGGCCGGCCTGACGCAACCTTTGGTCGCCGTTCTGGGCTTTGAGCATGCTCAGTTTCTTGCCCGGGCCGTACTAGGTCTTTTCAACGCCTTTGCCATTCTCAGGTTCAAGGCAAATCTCGGGCGTGCCTACGGGCAGTCTGTGGCGAGGTGGTATGCGCTGTTTCAAGCCAGCCAGTTCCATGTCATTTTCTATGCATCTAGAACGCTGCCAAACATGTTTGCATTCGGTCTCAGTGAGTTCTACAGTAGACGAGCAACAAAGATATGGAAAGCACTGTTACTGACTGAAATCTTTATTCATAGCAACTCTTGCATATGCCTGTCTTGTCCCAGCTCCGACACCCAAACGAGCACTTCCTCGGCAACGGCTGGCCATTTCCCTCTTTGTCTGCGCCGCCGTCATCTTCCGCTCTGAGGTTGCTCTTCTGCTGGCCACAAACGCTCTTTATCTTCTGATCGCTCCCATGATGCCACTGCAGAAACTCATCCCCCCCTTTGTCATCTCCGTCATGGCAGCTCTGCTTGTTTCGGTCCCAATAGACTCGTACTTCTGGCAGAAGCCGCTCTGGCCAGAGCTCTGGGGCTTCTACTACAATGCTATCCTCGGCTCCTCGTCCAACTGGGGTGTCTCTCCGTGGCACTGGTACTTCACCTCAGCCTTGCCACGGCTCTTGATGAACCCTCTCGTCTTCGTTTGCTTGGCCGTCGCCCTGCGCCAGCCAGCAACGCGCCGAGGAGGCGCCAGGCTACTCATCTACCCCAACCTCCTCTTCGTCGCGATATACTCCTTACAGCCGCACAAGGAGACTCGTTTTATCTTTTACGTGGTTCCGCCCTTGACGGCTGCCGCCGCACTTGGGGCAAACTTTGTCTTCACTCGCCGTTCCAAGAATGCTGTCTATTCCTTGTACAGTATGGCGTTGGTGCTGTCGATCCCCGCCTGCCTCGCTGCCAGCACAATCATGCTGCTGATCTCGTCGCTCAACTATCCCGGCGGCGAGGCTCTGGCGTACCTTCGCGCATACGTGGCTGTAGATGACGCGACCAGGGCAACAGCTGGCGGTGCCGCGAGAGATGTTTCGTCATCCGGCCAGTTGGTGCCGGTCCACGCCGACGTCCTAGCATGTATGACGGGTGTGACACTATTCGGTACGACAACAGGTTCGGCAGCCGGAATCGGTGCGCTTCCGTCACACCATGCGCCCAGCCAGCCAGGAACCCAGGCCGGTGCAGGCGGTGAGATCGGTGCCGAGCACGGCCGGGGCGTGCTGCTGGCATTGGACAAGACCGAGGACCGCATCACGTTGAGGGATCCCAGGTTCTGGCACCTGTTTGACTATGTCGTCGTTGAGGATACTACAAAGGTCTTTGGCGGCAAGTGGGATGAGATCGGGGTTGTGGCTGGTTACGCGGGTATTGAGGTGTTGCGGCCAGGTGCTGTTGCTCCGACCGGCTTGGTTAGTGATGATAAGAGCACCCGCCGCCCCGTGGTCGGCAGAGGCAAGCTTGTCAATGACATCAGGGATCGGATCAGAGGCCTCACAGGGGGCTGGTGGGTCGGTCCGCGGATGCGGCCGCGGCTGCATATTCTGAAGCGCATCAAGGGCGCCAAGCCGATGAGGAGCGTCGCGTCTTGAGGTCCATCTCGGCCGAACACTTGGCAAGGGGGAAGCCTCTCCTTGGGATCGGGCTGCTTAATCAACAGCTCTCCGATTCTACATAGCGAGGGCTGTTATCAAGTCAACCTTCACAAAGTGGATCGAATCTGGGACGTGATTGCCCTATTGGGTTTTACTGTGGTTTTGCAGTCGAGACAGATTCTGTCACCTGCGCCACGTTTGACTAGAGCTCAATCGTGTTTCAGAACCACCATACCGACTGCTTATACAGCTCCAGATCCAAAAGGCACGCAACAACTTCGGGTTTGGATTTGTCTATCTTTGACCAGTCTTTCTGAAGTGTACAACAACTGGATTGTCATCGGAACCCGGTCTGGATGGCAAAATATACGAGTCAGCTACACTATAATTGGAAGCCTGTGATGATTTGCTTATTGGCTGACGGGCTCGTATAACATTGTCTACGAAGTAGGAATTTTCAGCTGGCCTTACACGTGCTACGGATCAGCTTCTTCTACCCCGGAGACCCTTACCCCCCCTCGCTCACTCGTCGTCAACATTGCGCAAACAGGTAGGTTTCCAAGTGCTAGCCGTAAACAACAAAAGGTAGATCCTTCTTGCGCATTTCAACCACGTTGGGACATTAAACCAAGACTAGAACTAAGTGGTCTAGTTCTAGTAGGTTGCAGGGTGAAGCTAGTTTCCCGCGTGGCGCTGTACTTCCCCCTTCGAGGCGCTCTCGGTCCAGAGGATCGGGACAAGATGAAGAATAAAAGAAAATAACAGATCATTGGCGTCAACAGCCGCAAAGCCTAGACAAAAACACACATCATATCCGAAACGTGCCCCAAGTGGCGTTCTTTTTCCATAGAGTCCCGTATGTCTGGGACGCCGAGATCAGTGGCACAAAGGTTTTCTTTTCGGGGGGATTGAAAAGAATTTAAAGATCAGCCTCGTACCGGCTGGTCGGTTCATCAGTGACAGACCCCTTTTTTTTCAGAGAGGACAAAGGGTCCCAAACCAGCGCCATAAGTTCAAAGCGGGCGGAAACAAAAACCCGTCACTCTGGTAGATGGCTTATGCTGCGCCTCTGGTCATGACAATATGACAACGTGGCGAGAGCGCCTTTTTTTTTGCCTCGGTGGTGAACTTGTAGACATCGGTAGAGTCCTGGAGTGCATTCTTCGCTCTGCTAGCGAGAATAGAACCTCATGGCAGCCCCCCTCCCGACAGAGATGTTCATTGCCTCTGCGACGCCCCCCAATCCCTTAGTCGGCGATGGGGCTCCCGCATAAGTGACAAGTGAGTGACAAAGTCCTTTTTCTAGCTTCGCAAACCTTCCCGCACCTGGTGAGAAACCCTTATGCAGAGGGCTCGGGGAGGGCATGCACTGAGGTCGGAGACGTTGACTGCCGCACCCTTGCCTTGGGTCAATGCAGAAACGTCGAGCACGACGGCCCGTTCAGTCGCTTGGACTCTAAACATGTGGGCAGCCTTGCATTGTGGGACGGGGACGACGAGGAGAGACTTCAAGTCCGTTTGTGAGACCATCAGCTCGTATCTGGAGGTTTGTTTTGTTTTTCACCTTCTCCCATCTCAGCCTTCTACTGCCGTTACGAGTCGGGCTCAGCATCTTGAAGGATCATTGGAGCGCTAGCAGGCATACCGTTGATCTTGGTTGGCATGAACCTGAGGCTATAAAGATGGTGACTGCCTGGATTTCAGACGACAGTCAAGAAAATGTTTTATTTATTTTTTATTTTTTTTATTCCTTTTTATTCCTTTTTATTTATTTTTATATTTATTTTATGTCCTCTCTATGTTGGTACGATTCGGCCGTTTGTATTTTAATTTAATGGTACCAGTGACCACGTTTTTTGGGGGGGGGGAGACTGAAGCTAGAGGCGTGTACAGTAAAAGGAAATTTGATGGATGAAACATGGAAGCATTTGCAATATACGCTAACAAGATCCAGTCAATCTTGTTGCCTCGTTTTCTGTTTTGCTCATCGGGGCTCCCACATGTGTTGGCGAGTCCGAGTCCCACGAGGACGGTACGCACTAGAAGTCACCTAGAGTATTTTGGCCTTTCCGCCACAGAAGCTGTTAGAGAGGGGGCGCCAGCGTCTTTGTTTTGCGTAGTAGGAGAAAAGGATGTACGTAGTGGTGAAACGGTGGCGACGCCTCCCTGAAGAAAACGTATGTTCAGCGCAGTCGAAGGTATCCATGTACTAACCTACCTTACGCAAATGGAATGAATGATATTCCGATGGTTAGTTAGCGTTGCACACCGGCTTCCCGAAACGCCACCAATCACTTTTGACAGATTGGGACCCTAAGCTATAGTAGGCAGGTATTCGCTGCATGGTACCTGCAGGAAAACACACGTTGCAGCTGCAGAGCTGCAGCTTGCATCGAAGACTACCGCAAAAAGCTACACCGTTGCTGTGGTCGGTGCCTCAGCGAGAAGGAGCGCAACTCCACCTCACCGTACCCTGAATGCGTTCAGAACCCGGTGAGCAAACCCACTGGTAAAGACCGACCGTAGAAGTCCCGCTTACGGGGTTCAAGTGGCAACCTTATTATGGTAACGTATCTTGTATAGTTTTTTTCCCTCCACTCCTGCCTAGTTCTCTTATTTATCAAGGATGGATCTTTTTCGAAAGATACTGTCAGTTCGTTCTGTGCGTACCTAAGCGATGCGCGTGCAAAGTTGCAGCGAACCAAACTTTCAGAGCCCTGCTACTGCAGCTTTGGTAGCATTTTACCCCGCAGGGACAAACACGTCAACTTTTCCAAGAGTCAAAAAAGGGCTCGAACGCTGTCACGAGTGCGAGGAAAAACATGACAGAAGAAAAAACAACGTAAAGTCAAGGTGGGGTTGTTGGATTCTCGGTGGTCCAGACAAGTCGATCCTCTCCAAAACCTGAAGCCAAAGTCGTCACAGTTTTGGTTGAGAGGTCAAATTCCCGGAACATCCAAGAAAGGTCAAAAGGTCTCGCGAGTGTAACCTTTTGCCGTCTCGTTGGCTGTTCCATGTTTCGGTATTTGACTGTCGATCATTGGCCAAACCAACCAGGTTCGGTTCAAAGTGGTCAGAGCACACAGCACGAGCCTCCTTTTCGGCATGGTGGACCGAGACATGATAGCAGCTTCCTGCAGGGTCAAATACAACTACAGTATACATATGTTAGGCTGATATACACATGCATGCCATCTGCAGGTCGGGATCAAGTGGATACAGAGTTGCTTGGGCGATAGAAAATGGCTGGGTTCGGCCAAATTACATTCGTAGATTGATAAGTCGATAATTGGTAGAGGAAAGAGAGACGTTAGTGCCAACGGTTCAAAGTCGCTCTAGGCTCACCTAGTTAGTAGTACCTTGAACCAGAAGACTTTAGTGAGACTGGCCTCGAGCCGGCTGGCTGAAGAAAAAAAGGCTCATCTCGGCGACAATCATCCGCGAGCTGTGATTTTACACGTGGCCTGCGACTGCGACTCTACGTTGTAAAACGCAATAGACATCATCAATAATGCAATGCCAAATAGCATAGGAGCTGCCCGCAAGGATAGCCTGGGTTTAGTCTGGCTTCCCGTCAGTCAGCCATGTAGCTGTATAGAATTACCGACACTACAACCAGACGTGTACAATTTCCTCTCAGAGCTTGTCAAGCTGTTATTATTTATTATACTTTATTTACGCTGAACGCCACTTTGCAAGACATGGAACCAAGACTTTTCAAGTGGTGAGTGGGGGTGTATTCTTCTGCAACGAATACGCAAGCAAAATTCCTAGTGCGTAGTAGTAGCATTGAAGGCTGCAACGGGAAACATGGATATGCCCAGGACCAGCGCAATCGTCATGAGCGATGTCACTCAGAATCCTTGAGGCTGTTCATAGCCAGCGGTTTTAAGACAGCGGAAAAAAAACCATGCTCAGGGGTCCACAGCTGTACCTCTGGCGAATGGCAGAGAATTACCAACTAGGAAATGGAGTGGTAGTTCCTCTTTCAAGACAACTACGGTCTCGTCCAACGTTGGCGTGAAATTGTCGTTCGTCGGCTGTGACAGGTCGTTTTCAATATTCCTACAACAAAAGGAAAAGATTGCTGGGATGAAAACTTATCTACTTCACAAGGCCTTTGCGAGCAAACAAAAAACAAAACAAAACACCATATCAAGTGTCGGGGGTTGAGGCCAAAAAAGACCCGAGGGCCGACAGAAATCGCTCGGCACCGGAGACAAGACGTTACTTACTTTAGGTTGGTATTCCACCCTAGCGAGCAATAAATTTCCATAGTAAAGAAAAGGCGATGATGATCCAATCCGGGGGCATCAGGATCCGTGCGCTTGTTTGGCTGGGTTCAGGTGTGAGAGGCTGAATGAGAGGGACTGTTGCTACATGCAAGGTGGCTAGCCACGAAGCCGTTTCAAACAGCCAGCTCCTTCTCATCACAATGGAACATGCCGTATGTCAAAATCGAGACGAGATCTGCGCCACGGATGGACTTGGGTACTTGAGAAGAAGCGAATGACGTATGGTGCCATGGTCAAGGTGAAGTTCCCGTTCGCATTGTAGGTAGTTTTCGACGTAATAATCCGAACCAAGGCAGCATTTGAATGGAAGATTTTGTAGAAGCTCAACTCTAATGCCGCCCAGCTCCCAGACTTCAAACAAACCAAAAACTTTGCCGGACCGGAGCACGGGCCTTGTAGTCTCAACTACGTATGGACCCATAATTAGTTGCCCTTGTCCATGTCCAAAAGTGAGAGAGAAAAAGGGATCCCTGCGGAGCGTCAAAGTGTCAGCAGGTTGTTAGCGAAGGAAGTCCCTGTTGTGCCATTCCCTACGTACTGCTGCCATTCAGCCACTAACCAACTAGGGCTACCGGTGGAACCCACATACACGGACGACGGAAGGCACCAACTGCTTGCTTCCCAATTTCCCACTGGCGTAACCTTCTCCTATTTTTTTTCTTTTTCTTTTTTTTTTGCAGCTTACATGGTTGATTTAAAAAAAAAAAAACACGCACTAAGAAGTCAAGCAATGCATGGAAAAGAAAGTTGATATGGCAAATCTACAACATACTTACAGTAAAACGGTCTTTCCTTGATGCGACAACCGAGCGCTCAACTATCGACAATACAGCACGTAACGGAAGTACATACTTTTTTTTTCTTTTTTTCAGAGCTTTCCCTGGGTAACCGTTGACCGACTTTACAAGGGAGGGATCAAATCTTAGTGCATTTTATCTTTATCTCCCTCGTCAGGGCTCCCCAGTTTTCTGCTCCTTTCTCAGGTATCTCTGGTGGTGAAATTCTGGGAGTCGGAAATTGAAGACCTTGTTGACGGCTACTGGGATTGTGGCATGGGGCGTGGATGGGTCCTCTCGGTCTCCATGGTTTGCACGCCACGCCAGGGAGGGTTGCTTCGGGGGGTGGCCCCTCTTCCCGGAACCGCGTAGGTAAGGTAGGTACCAGGAGGAGACCGCACAAGCGTGTGCCGCCGTCTCTTTTCCCTCTTTAATTATTCCCTAAAGATCCCCGACTCCTTTCCCTATGCAATGCGCTGCACTTTTCTGGTTATGTTTTATTACCTGATGCTAAAGTAGTCTGGTTCTCATTCATTCATTGATTGCCCTTTATGCTTAGCTGTCCGTGGTCGACTTGAATCGTTCGCGCCCTACCAAAGGTACCTACTACCTACTGACTACCCAAGGGCGCACACACTTCACTATCCGCCTTCGATTATATCTCTTACACAGCCTCCCGCCACGCTCTCCGCCAACCTGGACCAGTTTTCCACTGGTTTACTCGCCTATTTTTTTTTTCTCTTTCTCTTTCAAGCGCTGTCGTTCCTTGGCTTTGTCGTCATCCCTTTGGCATACGGTATATACGGCTTGTCTCCCTCGACTCCGCCATCAAACGCTCTTTAATATTACCATTCTTCAAACCAGCCATTCTTACTCAGCCAAGTTGTTACAGTACAAGCCTTTTTCTTCTTTTTATACCCTACTTGCTTTTCATGTTTCTTTCGGGGTTTTGTTTTTTTAGTTCTCCGCAACCTAAAAGCACCTGCCAAACAACGAAGCGACCAACCATCACCATTCTGGTTGTTCGTCTGACAACTTACTTTTTGGAAACCTCGACGACTTCCGTCTAATCCGGCACGCACGCTCCCGCCTGGCCATGGTGCCGCATGCAACCGCTTGACAGTTTCGATATCAGTTGATCCGTCCCATATCGGTCTGCTGAGCACTGTACTTACAGTACAACATCCCCGGCTTGGCTAACTAGGAGGAAGCCCTCCCACCATCATCGAACGCTGTTGCTGCACTCTTTAAAAATATCTACCACCCACCCACCCACCCACCAATCCGTTAATAGGCCAACATGGCCGGCTTAATTCCTCTTCGTCTCCCTACCGTTACGGGATCTCCTCCAGCAGCAAGCCACCGGGCCAGCATCGCAGAGTACCCCACACACAGCATATCGTTATCAACTCGTCCTACGCGACACGCAAGACACTCCAGCCTAGGATCCTTAGCACTCCCTGTTAGGAACTCTAGAGCGATGAGCCGCATATCGTCTCCCATGCTAGCTCTGGTTCCCAATCTGCCATACACGGCGGCGGAGTGGAGGAGGACGATGGCTGAGATCAAGCGCCATCATGTGAGCAAAAGGTTTCGTGCTTGCTCAGCACGCTGCACGGAAATTTTGGAAAATCTCAAAGACACTGTAAGTAAAGCCACCTAACTGCCTTTTCTTGGCTTTTCCATCCGCTCACACCAGCTTAGTCCTCTGTTGAACCGGCGCATTTGATCTACTTGCACTTCTACGCCGCCAACTCGTTTGAGATGTGCGCAAGGCCGTATCCGTCTACTGCACCTGCGAGATTCCAGCTCTTGACCCAAGCTCGCACGCATTACGACGGGGCGGCGGCCCTCATCAGAACAGCCGAGGCCGCCGCGGTTTCCCTATCGCGAAGCAGCTCGCGGGCATCTGCTGGTTTCAGTGGGAGCGGCTTCCACTCACCATCGGGCTCCATAAGCTCGGGTACCTGGTCTACTCCGTCCATGGCCTCGCCCACCAACTCCATTTGCTCCTATGACGACTTGATTTCAAGGTCTTCCGACTTGACTCTTGTCCAGCGCAAGGCCAAGAAGACGGTCTCCTTTCAATTGCCAAAGGAGGAAAAGTTTACCCTGCCCAACGAGCCAATTATTCGTCCCGATTCACCAACATTGGGCTTTGAGGACGCCTACTTCGCCTCCCCCATACTCAGATCCCCTCTTCCCCAGCCGCCGAGACGCCCTGCGACCCCCGAATCTGCGTCAACTTGCAGCCCCGATCTTCACCCCTCCATGCCACGTCGTTCCAGTATGCGCCAATCGCTGTTGAGCCAAAATGGCTTTGACCACTTCGACGAGGATTCGCACAAGACATCACAATCTGTGTACCGCTACTATGACACGCTGCTATCACTCAAGTACCAGCTGCAAGCACACCGTTCGGACGTGGACGCGCTTTTAGGCGAAACGAATGGCCAGATGCGCAAGGAGGACCTTATCGCCGCCATTGTCTCAAACCCGACCGCATCATTCGCCGGCGAGGAGCTCCGCATGCTGGACCGCCAGGCGCGCATCGAAAAACTTCGACAGAACGGATGGCAGCGCAAGAGGTTCGACGCCTCGCGCTACGAAAGGCTCTGCAACGATGTCCTAGCTGAGCTGTCATGAACGTCGACCATGCACATAATTACAAACCACCATTTTATATTATATATACCCCATGTATTTCACATCACCTCACATACCTTAAAATTCATACGGCAGCATCTTGCCATGACTTACTAGAGACGAACAAGGCTTGACGACCTCGTCCAGGTTGGACGATTTGATACCAGCATGCTTTTCCTTCTTTTTTTTTTTTTTTTTTTTTTTTTTTTTTTTTTTTGTTTCTTTCTCCTTTGTCAATGTCCATCACACACTTTTCTCTATACCACATTGCACACACGTGCCCTTTTCTTTTTATGTCTCATGTTTGAAATGTGTACAAACAAACCCTTCTGTCAAAAGTCCGGCGCATTGGTCAGGGTTACACTCTGATGGTCTTTGAAAAGTAACAGTAAATGTAATTGCTCTCTGTACAAATAAGTAATTGACAAAAAAATTGAAACCAATATCATTGCCATAAATGTGCCCAATGTACAAACTTCCCCATGTTCCCCGTGTTTCCAAAGGCCTCCCTCCTTGGCGCAAAGACTTCAGGCTGCTGCCAGCATCCAAATGAAGACCATCGAACGTCGTCTTGGCATCAATCTCGATATGATCAACACATGGTATGCCCCCGAAAATAGTCGCCCGACAAATTGCACCTTTCGACCCGCCCGCTCGCCCACCTACAGTTACGCACACATACATACAAGCCCTCGATTGAAATTGTTCGAATCTTGCAGAGACATAAACTTTTCAATTTCCAGGAAAGAAAAGGAAAAGAGCGAGAATAGATCTGTCGTTTGAACCCCACTTCCAACACTGAACAACCCACGATGGTGGCTGTGCCAGGACGCGCCCATGCCCCTTCGCCAATCTCCCCGTTTTATACCAAGAAATCGCGATAAATGCGGGAAGAACCAAGAAATCAGGATGCCTGACTGAGTAATGTTGGCCTACTTGTTAATCTCCTTTGGGTTTTCTTTTCTCTTTCTGGAAATAATAACAAACTTGGATCAAGATTTAGCAACGAGTCTCGGAAGCAAAACCAGGGTTAACCCCCACTAAATCAATCATACACCCCCTTCAGAAAGCCATGATCGACGACCGGGTACGGCAGGTGCCACGTAGTTGGATTGGTCGCAATGGGGACGGCATTGAGCTCGTCATAAAAGAAGATCGGGGGTTGGTCGCAAGCAGTGTCTCCTTCCTTACCAAGCAGACCAAAGACTCGGGCGAGCATGGCTGTGCAGTATTTTTCGGCGCCGGGGTTTTCCAGATTGCATGTTCATGCAAGCCGTTAATTTACTTGCTTGATCATTTATACCCGTCCCCGTTGGTTTTTTCAGTGCATCTGTATGCTTTATGCACGTCTCACTGTTCCGTGTACACAACTCGGTTTTCTCCCATGAGAAGAGCACTTTGTTTTCACACCTTTTTTTTTGTTGTTGTGCTCGGCGCAAAGCATTTCATGCGGCAGTCAAACAACCGCATCGAGCGATGGCCGAAACGGAAGAACAGCAAACAAAAAACGAGACACCCACGGCCATCCTCCCGCTTTGCTGTTGGCAAGTAAAAATGTGCTTCGACTGACCTTGATAAGAGATATTCTGGACAATTTTTGGACTCTTCCCAAGATACAACAATGTGCCAGAAAGCAGGAAGATGGGACAGACGTGGTAACTTCTAAAACATCGCCTAAAGATGGCGTAGGTATCCTACCTCAAAAACTCCTGATAACACATCAGTGTGTCTCATTGCGATAGCAGCTCTCAACTACCATGGTGCAACCTCTTATTCAACCCATTGGCCACTCAACTAAACAAACAACAAGCCCAAAAAAATAGACGAAGACAAATCGAGTCTAAGCCCATGGTTCGTATCAGGAAACAAAGATGAATGTAGTCAAGAAAGGTAAAAAAAACAAAGGCTGCATTAAAAAGAGACGCCGTTGAAAAGCAACCTAAGCGCCCATCCCTCATGAACCGGTAAAGCTCTTCCTGCGAGCCTCCTTCTCTACCTCCTCTGCCACCTTGAGCGTCTCCTCTTGCGTCTTCATCTCCCGGACCTTGGCCAGCACCACCTCGCGGAAGATTGCACCCTTGACCGCCTTTGACATGGTCTTTTTCTCCCCTGGCTTGAAGAGTCCGCTGCCACCAGATGATGATGATGATGCGCTGGCCTGTGACTGGTCTGCCGCCTCGACTGCGTCGTCTGGCATGTCCGTGTTGTCGGGGTCTTCTTCCTGGAGCTTGAGCGTCTGGATGCGGTTTGCCAGCTTGACCATCTCGATACCACGTCGAAGTCGGGCCTTTGCCATGAAGGACTTGATTTCGGGCAGCAAGTTGTGGTCCGTTGCGTTCTCACCGCTGAGCCACGGGTGCCTGAGAGCTTGCTATTATGGTACCGCCAAGTCAGCCATACGTAACCCTAACTAAAGGCTCAGAGAACAAGACGAAACTTACACCACTAGTTGCACGATCATCTGGGTTGGCCTGCAGCAGGGACCTGATAAAGTTCTTTGCGTCCTCGCTAACGTCTCGCCAATACCTGTCGTGGAAGGTGACCTGCGCATTGGAGCATTCCTCAATAAGATCCTGAAGGCCCTCGGATCGGAATGGTGAATAACCGCAGAGTAGCGTGTATGTGATGACGCCCATGGACCACATATCAACAGGCTTTCCGTGCCCCTTCTTCATCATGACCTCGGGAGCCGCATACCCAAAAGAGCCAGCCATGGTTGTTAAGACCTCATCCCTGCTATCTAGCATCTTGGCGATACCGAAGTCTGCTAGCACCAGATCCGAGTCCGGCGCTTTGCTCAGGTATAGTAGGTTCTCAGGTTTGAGGTCTGTATTCGAGTTCGTTATCAGTCACCCGCGTGAATTACCGACTGGACATTTACATCGCCTTTCACACTTGATCGCACCGCCTGCCACAGAAGGCGCTCTCTTGTGCTTACCTCGGTGGACCACATTCTTGCTGTGTAGGTAGTCTACGGCACCAAGCACCTGCTTGATTGTTTGCGAGGCATCCTTTTCGGTGAATTTGCCCTGCTCGCAGATGCGGTCGAAAAGCTCGCCCCCGGTCGCCAGTTCGGTTACGATATAGTACTTGTCCTATAGCAACGGGTGGCAATGGCACCAAGTCAGTCTGCTGTTCATTTTCGTTGGAAGAGGTTTACGGCTGCCCCAGAGTACTAACTCTTGACTCGAACCAGTCCACGAACCGGACGATGTGTGGGTGCTGCAGTCGCTGGAGCATTTCGAGCTCATCGTACACCATGCGCTCGTTGCCCTTGACGTTCTTTTTCAGAATGATCTTAATGGCGACCTTGCCGGTCTGACCTTCTGCTTCTCTGACGATGCCATATGTGCCAGCGCCTAGGGTTTTGCCGAATCGGTATTTTGATCTGCGCAAGTGGTAGGACGTATTTGGTCAGAGCGCGGGCACGACCATCAACAGTCGAAGCCGGACTCTACTTACTTCTTGTCGTAGCTCTCTGGCTGGCCATGCAGCCGATTGAGCATACCAGCGACTGTATAAGCACGACAATGGTCAATGAACAAGCCCTTAATAGACAAGACCACAAGAAGCAGGAGTCAAGAGAATATATTGCGGGGCATACGCACAACTCATCTCGAAGGTACTGTGTTGAATGTCGCTTGGTAATATGGGTTCTGGAATTTTTTGGTTACTGCAAAACCAGCTTGACCGATCTAGAGTTGGTCGGGAGATGCGACAGTGCAGTCTTTGATCTTGGGCGCGCCGCTTTAATGGGTCGTAGTTGGGAGGCCAGCGAAGGAAACGTGTAGTTCTGCCCTTTCGCAAAAGAACCAATCGAAGCAAGGTTCAGGCGCAGAGTGAGGGCGGCGGGTAACTGCTTACGGCGAGCCAGCAATTGCGGGATGAATGCCTTGGGTAGTCTGATGGACTTATCTCCTGGAAAACGGGTGAGGGGTGGAGCAGCTTGGCAACTTATGTACCTATGGTGCTGCACCTCCCAGGTAAGGATCAGGTAAGGCGAGGCAACGGGGACAGGTAGGTAGTAAGGCAGACAGATGAATTGGGCGCATTTGAGGATTGATTCCAGGGAGGAAGTGGAGGGGCTTCTGTTGTTGTGAACCAAGGCAAAGATTGGCCCAGCGACTGGTCTTTGGGTCTTGGGCTGGGAGGAGGGTGGGATGCGGATGGGCGGTCACCTCTATGTTAGGTGCGCGCTGGTTGGAGGATGGTAAGGCAGTGGAGATAAGATGGTACAAGTTGAAGTGAAGCACTTGAGCGCGCGCACGTGATTAATCATCGCTACCGGGACAGATACCCATTCTAACAGTGAGGCCCAAGGCTTAGACTTATTGTTTGCATAGGGGCACAATCAAATTGAATATTTCATGTGATAGTGCAGCCTGGCGCAGTCGGGGCAAGGCGCCTCAGAGTAATTACCTAGACGGTAGGCTGATACAAAGGTTCAAGAGAGCAGCGCTTGAACGTTGCCCAATACCCCGCGCTAGAGTCCGTCTAGCTCAGCCCCTGCGGCAGCTCCGCACCACATCAGCTAGGGAGGGGGTCACTGTCGCTCCCCGCCATTAGAAACCCAGGTAGGGTGCAAGGGAGGACGGAGTCACCAACAAACCTTGGTAGGAACCTGATAGGTAGGCACTTTACTTTCTGCAGGCACTTGAGGCCTACTAAGTTAGGTATCTAATGTACCTACCTAAGGTACGTTTCCTAGGTACTTCAGTGGCACAGCCTTAGTAGCAGTGCAGGATCACTTCCATTTCCATCTCGACTCATCCATCTGTCGGTTCAGTTCTTTCAGAGAAGAGAGAAGTAGTTTCGGCTCCAGCAACGTTGAGTTTAACAAGCGCACGTTTGTGACCAAACGACCCTGGCAACAAACGACCCCACCGCGGGGCCCTCCGTGGATTGGGTCAAAAAACGGGAGACGTCATTTTGGATTGGAAGGGACCGTTGTTTGGCGACCAAAACTCCTCTACCTGCACTGCAATACTGCAATACTGCCAATTCGACGTGCGGGACGAGGACAGCCGCCAAGATATCGAGCCTTATCGAATCTTCTTTGTTTTTGGTCATCAATCTTGGATCAGCTCGAATTTGCTATCATAGAAGAGGCGGACTTTTTTGGCACCTGTCAAGCTGCTGCGCTTTGTCTCAAGGCCGACTTGCGCATAACAAGAAGCAACAAAACTTTTGCCAAGTTATTAGCTGAGGCGCCTGCCTTCTAGGATTATTCGTTGGTAGCCTAATACCGCCCTTCGCTGCTTGACCTTGCTGGGTAGAGACTGCCCCGTCTCGCCCGTCAATCATATCTATTGACGCTACAACCGAATGAAGCTGGATGAAGCGTTTTCCACTGCAAGATACTCCCTCGCCTATCCAACCACATCTGTAGTCGCTTGACCGGCTCAAAATTCCACGACTTAATTGCCCGCCGTGCACGCGTGTCTCTCGGCTTGTCACTTCAAGTCCTTGCACCAACAGGCGACAACTATTCGCCCCACAGGAAGCGCAGCATCTACGATACCTAAATCGCCAACCTGACTCTGTATAGCTCGCGGGTTTGTACAGATTTCTGCGTCGCTACTGCGACCACCCGAGCACCCGGGAGCAATGGCGACTAGCTTTGCGAGCAAGCGATTGAGCAAAGAGCTCATCAAGGTTGGTTGCTATGTGCTAGCTTCAGTGCCTATCTACGCGTAGCGAACGCGCCGTCCAAGTAATCTTTTCCTGACTTCTACGCCTTGCAGGTCAAAGATAACCTGCCTCCTGGTATTCTTCTCATCAGTGCCGACAACTTCGAGGAGTGGTTATTAGACATAAAAGTTTTGGATGACAACCCGCTCTATGCCAACGAGACGTACAGGCTGAAGTTCAGATTCAGCTCATCTTATCCGATAGGTTAGTTTTGGTCGCAAACACAACAAAACTCCGCGCATTCGAGTGAGAATCCGTCAAAACCAAGCATGCTATTCGTTGCCTGGCGTGCTAATGAGTTGGCATTACAGAGCCGCCCGAGGTTGTCTTCACTCAGTTACCGGACCGCCCGATACCCATGCACCCGCATATCTACTCCAACGGCATCATCTGCCTGGACCTGCTAGGTCAACAGGGATGGTCGCCGGTACAGAATGTCGAGAGCGTCTGCATGAGCTTACAGAGTATGCTTACGGGCAACACAAAAAACGAGCGGCCACCTGGGGACGAGGAGTTCGTGCGAAGCAACAGGGCGCGGCCAAGAGACATCGACTTCTACTACCACGATAACACCGTCTGATTGACAGCGTGACTGCCAGCAAGATGGCTCGAGTTTCGCTATACTGGTATCACTAGTTGCGTGTTACCGGCTGCAGCGGTTGATGATCCACCACTCCGCATACTGTCGATTTACTACATTGGGAGCACCCCAGTGGACTAGCGTGTCTTTTACCATGGCGCATAAGCGTTGCCTAAAGAGCTGAGAATGATTATAACGACTATACGATGAGAGGGTTTGCATGCTTGGGGTTGATTTCTGCAATAATCTTGGAAGGTTGAGAAGTGTTTGCATCGCCTCTAATCAGGAAACAAGCATACATGGTACCAAGCGCTGCTGAGCCAAGCTGGGCTTTTTTGACAATGTGTATATTCTGTGACAGGCTGGCTGAGGGAGTGATGTGCGTGAAATTGAGTAAATAAGAGCTCAGAAGAGCATTTTTATAGACATTTGCAACAAACATCCAAAGAGTTTAGTTCACAGTGCCGAATGTTACAATTGTCGGGTCCGTTGTGACTTGCCTCGAACATTTTGGTGATGGCCTAGAGGTATGTGCACTGTGCGATGCGTAATACGTGCCTGTGGACTACGGTCCCGCCCAGGCCTTGGCGACCACGTGTAGTGATGTCAATTCCCCAGGCGGAGCTTCCTTTCAAAGTGGACGAAATCCCAACTGAAGACGTACGCCAACCGATAAGTTGTCGGTAGGAATCGCCTGCCGCCCTCCGCTCCGTACCGCATGGAGGGCTCGTCATGGCTCCTCATGTGGCATTTGACACCGATCAGGTCAGAGACAAGGCTCGTGGAGACCTGCTCTACCTGCTGGAAGGAGTGAGTTTACTCCTGCGATGATCATACCCGCAAATCAATTAATCTTGACAGCTTGCGACGACCCGATTGACTGCTGACTCGGAGCTTCCAGGTCCGCGGTAAGAAAAACCTCGTGATTGAAAAGAGTCTCGCCGGCCCTATTGGCCTTATCGTCAAGGTCTCTATCTTGCAAGACTACGGCGTCGACAAGTTCTTCTTCCTGGAAAGCAAAAACGCCAGCACCAGTCAGCGAAATGTCGTTTTCGTTGCTAGGGGCGAATGCGCTCGTAATGCACAGGAAATTGCAGGTCAGTCACATATCCTCTGAATATTGCCTCATATTGAGAGGTCACTCCATAGCGTCTGTGCAAACCCCGAACGTTGCGATGGAGTTGTAATGGCTTCTGTGATTATAAAAGCCTCACGTCATTCGCGGCACATGCCAAGCACGTGGCATCCAGATCTCCTAGTATATAAAACTGACGCCAAACTGCTACAGACGAAATCCGACGGCTGCACCGCGAAAGCCAGACTGGGCATGAGTTCCACATCTTCTGGGTCCCCCGGCGGACCACCATGTCTGATAAGCTGCTGGAAGAGGCCGGGGTGCTTGGCGATGTGAACATTTCGGAGCTTCCCTTATACTTCTTCCCGCTCGAGCGGGATGTGCTATCACTGGAACTCGAAGACTCATTCAGAGACCTGTTCCTAGGCAACGATCCAACCCCGAATTATCTGCTGGCACGTGCTTTGATGGGCGTTCAGCAGCGACATGGCCTTTTCCCGCGCATCATCGGGAAGGGAGACAATGCTAGACGTGTGGCTGAGATGCTATCGCGGATGCGTCAGGAGCTCTTGGCAGGTGAGGATGTGAGCGACAAAGTCGGGCTCAATCCTAGCACAACAATGGAGAGCGTCATTATAATCGACCGAGAGGTCGACCCCGTGACTCCCTTACTTACCCAGCTGACGTATGAGGGTCTGATTGACGAGGTCTTTGAGATTCAGCACAATCAAACGGAAGTGGACTCGACTGTTGTTGGCGTGCCACCACAATCAGCGACACAAAATACGTCGACTGCCCCAACCGCCAACTCGACGGGGAGGAAACGAAAAATCCAGCTTGATTCGTCCGATAAGCTGTTTGACCAGTTGAGGAACGCCAATTTTGCTACCGTTGGCCCTCTCTTGAACAAAATAGCCCGTCGCCTACAGAGCGATTATGATAGTAGACACGCGACCAAGACCACCGCCGAACTCAAGTCTTTCGTCCAGAAGCTACCAGGCTACCAAGCAGAACAAGCAAGCCTGAAGGTACACACAGGCCTAGCGGAGGAGATAATCAGCCATGCGCGTACCGACCTGTTTCGCAAGTTGCTCGAGGTCGAGCAGAACTTAGCCTATGGTTTCGAACCGTCACTTGAAGCGATCGAAGAACTCATTGCGTGCGACACACCGCTTCCCAAAGTTCTCAGACTGCTCTGCATACACTCGTGTCTGTCGGGGGGCATACTCGTAAAGGACTTTGAATTCCTCAAAAGACTGGTACTGGAAGGTTATGGCTACCAGCATTTACTCACGTTACACAACCTTGAGAAATTACAGCTTTTCCTTTCCCGAACATCCCCTCTGGCGCACATGATCCCCATGACAGGGGCAGGTCACGGCGCGACGGGCACCAAGACGAACTACACCTACCTTCGGAAGCAGCTCCGCCTCAACGTCGAGGAAGTGAACGATAACGATCCGACCGATATCGCGTACACCTACTGCGGCTATGCTCCACTTTCAATCCGATTGGTGCAGTGCATTCTACAGAAGCAATACCTTTTTGCTGTCACCAAGGGCGGCAGCGGCGCAGTGCCCGGCGTTGCGGGTGTTGTGGGCGGTGCTCAGGGATGGAAGGGGTTCGATGATGCGGTTAAGCACGCGAGAGGGCCTACCTTTGATGAGGTACAAAAGGGGGAGGATAAAGCCGTCAAGGCGCGGGCGCTGCTGTCGGGCAGCGTGGAAAAACGGACCGTATTTGTGGTTCTCGTTGGCGGTATAACTTTTACGGAAATCGCAGCATTGCGGTTTATCGCAAAGAAAGAAGAAGGTATGCCTCCACCCTACTGCTATCCCTTACCCGTCTCCGGGCTCGGCTAACATGCGACGGTATTCGATCACAGCTCGATTGAACATTGTGATTTGCACGACCTCGATAATAAGCGGAAACAAGATTATGGCATCTGCTATAGAGAAAGAAAGCTTTGGCAAAAGGGCGGATTCTATACAAACCACTGTTGAACAACAGTCATGATGAAAGACGGATAGACAACATGAACTGGGGCAGAGACCAAACGTATATGTTGAGATATCTTGCTCGCAGTAGATTGTTAATTTTGCGGCAGGCGTTCACTATGGAAAAAAGAAGAATAATGCAATTTTCAATCTTTCGCATCTGGCCACTATGAATTTTACCGGTTTGAGAAGTATGCAACTGACATGATAGGCTACCAACCAATCTAGACCCTCTGTAGTAGTAGGGACTCGGGGTCGCACGTGATCTTGATTTGCAAATTTGCGAGTCGTTGCTCGTTAGGTAGCCCTTCAAAGCCAAAGGTTTGACCTACAGCACAGTCCCGATGTGCCGGAACTTGATAACGAATTAATCATTCAACAACCAATTCTCTTACCCATTTTAAAATATCAAGTATTGAGGCGATACGTATATCAAAGACCCGATCCCTTTCGCTCTTTTGATCAGCTTTCAGTCTTTACCACTAGCGGCTGAAGGGCGAGGTCGCGGGCCTGTCCCGATCCCTGTCAGTTCCCCCCCGCCCAGGTCAGCGCAGCCAAGTCCGTACTGGCCTTTCTTTGCCTGGAGCCAAAAAAATAAACCATCGTATGACGGGGCTCTTTTGCCATTCACACATGTTTGGTCTGGGGAAGTATATGTCATTTTCAACACTCAATTGTACTGACTTATGGTCCCCGCCAGTTCATTTTGAACACTGCTGTATCACAATCCAACAGCAGATCGATGGTCGTCGAGGTTTTCTCGGTATCGCGGTGGATTCAAGGCGGGATTGGTGCGAGGGTTACAGAGCCGCCCCAAGTTGATAAAAAGCCTACGCTTTGACATCTTGATATATAAACTACCAACTACTCAACACCACTCCTCCAGACCAACTCGATCGGGACAGCATCCGAGTGTACAACAATGGACGGAGGGGTAAAGAGACGGTTGAGGAATTCCACTGGCACGGCAAGGGATGTCCCGTTCAAAGGGTCCAAGGACTCGCTCCAACTCGGTGACCCCTTGTCGGCGTCAACTCCACCTCGGCCATCACGAGTAGCATTGAATAAATCATCAAACCCATCGCCATCTATGCGATCCCGGCGACAGGCTGTAAAGTCGTCAGCCGCTGCACAGGAGCCACCCCACCCGCCGGTGTCAACTTCTGCTCCCTCCGGCTTGGCCAGCGTGAGAAGTGTATCAATCGCCAGCACGGAGGATGCATCCGAGATCATCGTCAAGACGGGTGCTGCTGAGACGACATGTTCCGAAGATTCCATGGTATCCACGCCTCTGGGAACTGAAAGGTGAGTTTGTTTCTACTAATTATTTCAACAACGCCTGCCTATACCACGTTTCGCTGGTTGTCCTTGAGCTGTGTGTCATGTATTCCATATCGTGCTTAGCCCCAATATTGTCCCGGTTCCTATCCTCATCTGTCAAGCAACTTTAAATTTGCTATTAAGTTATGCGCAATATGCACTCTCATTTGTAACGTCGTTCGTTGCCATTTCCTATTTGTTTGTTTGTTTTGATCTTACACTTTCCCTTCTACTCTCTGCTTGTACCCATGCTTTCGGCCGTTATGAACTGACCCCATGGCAGTCCCCTATCGATGGAAGATCCTCTCCCATCGCTGAAGCCTACTGTGTTAGTCATGGCTGAAGAAGACGACCGTCCGTCATATTCGAGATACATGACGGAACTGAGCGATCAGTCGGAACTGTCCTCTGTCCCGTCTTCCCTATCTAGTAAAGCCACCACACCTATTGACCTTGACCGTCCCGAGCCACCGGTCCCACAGTCGCCGCCGGCCCCTGAGACTTCCAAGCCGTTAGCTCCCTCCCCAGAGCTCAACGGGGAGGAAGCCCAACCTCCCTCAGAGACTATTCATTCCGACCATTCTCAGCCCGTTGAGTCTATGCCGCAACTTCCACCAGCGCCCCCGCGGCCAGTCAAATTTAGGATAAAATATGGGCAGAACAAGAAGTATGATCTCAGACCGAGGACTTCGATCCCCTCCGACGTTTCCACTCAAGAGTACGCCATACAGTGCATCGCGGCCGCCGAGTCGTCGAGACTGAATCCATATGCGCTCCACCCCGACGAGTATTTGATGCTTAGGGACCACATCAGCCAAGCACAGATCACCACGTACCTGAACCTCAGAAACGGAATTTTGAGATTATGGGTTCGAAACCCCACATTCGTCCTAACGCGGGAGGAGGCTATTGGTTGCGCAAAAGACAGCCGTTGGTTCGACGTGGCAAATGTCTGTTTTGACTGGCTTGTACGAGAAGGGTATATCAATTTTGGCTGCTGCGAGGTGCGACCGCCACGGTCCAAACCTGGGGCTGCCTGCGCTCCGACCAAACAAAAGACTATTGTGGTGATCGGTGCAGGCCTTTCCGGTCTAGGTTGTGCCCGGCAATTACAAGGCTTATTCGCACAATATGCCAGGCGATTTCGCGAGCGAGGTGAGCTGTTGCCAAAGGTGGTGGTCCTAGAGGGCAGGTCCAGAGTTGGCGGGAGGGTCTACTCGCGTCCTTTTAGAACGGCGCCGTCCGTTCAAGAGCCTGGCCCCAAAAGGCGATACACCGCCGAGATGGGCGGCATGATCATTACTGGGTTCGACAGGGGAAATCCAATAAATATTCTCATTCGCGGCCAGCTGGGCCTTGGCTGCCATGCGCTTCGGTCGGATCTCAATCTAGTCAAAATTTACGATACGAACGGCAAGCCTTTCGATTCTGAAAGAGACATGCTGATCGACAAACTCTATAACCACTGTATCGAGAGGGTTGCAGAGTACAAGTGGAAGCTACCCCTGCCCAAGTTGTTGGAAGGCAAGCGAGACTTGATCGACGAGGGCAAAGACAGCTGGGCAGAAGTCCACAAGACTATCAGCTACGTGGAAGAGGTGGCAGCGGCACAGCCACAAGCTCCGTCAGTAGCCGAACAGAATATCGCACCTAGAGTCGACTTGGTCCCAGTCTCGTCAGACAGAGCTACGGGTCGGGTTCATCTCGAGCCTGGCACTCCTGCCGCACACAAAGCAGCGCACACAGTAAAGCTGCTAGGCTGGACATTGAGGCATGGGGTTGATGATGACGCTGACATCGACCTTGGGCCAGCCGTCAATGCCCCAGATGCTACATTCGGGTCTGTTCTTGAGGAGACAATTATGCAGTTCAAGAATATCGTGGACCTAAACTCCCAGGACATGAGGATGTTCAACTGGCACGTTGCTAATCTCGAATACAGCAATGCCACCAACGTCCACCAGCTGAGCCTGAGGGGCTGGGACATCGACATGGGCAATGAGTGGGAAGGCAAGCACACAATGGTGGTTGGCGGCTACCAAAGCCTAGCACTGGGTCTTTCACGCATCCCCTCTCCTTTGGAGATAGAATACAATAAAGTGGTCAAGACTATCAAGACCATATCGCCGGCCGAAGAATCCCTCTCTGTTGAGGAACCCCACGGGTACAAGCTTGAGCTAGAGGATGGCTCCAGCGTCGATGCCGACTACGTCGTCAACACGATCCCGCTCGGTGTGCTCAAACACGGCGATATAACGTTTGATCCTCCATTGCCGTCCTGGAAAGCGGACGCCATTGATCGTCTTGGTTTCGGAGTGCTGAACAAGGTCGTGCTTGTGTACGACAAGCCTTTCTGGGAGGAAGACAAGGACATATTTGGTGTGCTGCGCGCACCTCAAAGTCGATCAAGTTTGCACCCCAAGGACTATTCGTCAGGGAGAGGTCGATTCTTTCAGTGGTTCAACGTGACCAATACCAGTGGCATGCCTACATTACTTGCACTGATGGCTGGTGATGCCGCATTCGACACTGAAAAGACGCCGAACGAGGACCTCGTCGCTGAGGCCACTCAAGTATTGCGATCCATCTTTGGTAGATCTGTACCTGAACCGAGGGAGTCAGTCATCACCCGTTGGGGCTCAGACAGGTTCGCACGCGGAAGCTACTCATCAGCAGGCCCTGCTATGCAGCTAGAGGATTATGACCTCATGTCGCGTCCGATCAACAGGTTGTATTTTGCGGGAGAACATACGAGTGCGACGCATCCCGCCACGGTCCACGGAGCCTACATGTCCGGTCTAAGGGCTGCGTCTGAGGTGCTCAACGACATGCTCGGACCCATCGACGTGCAGATGCCACTAATCGTTCCAAAGGAGACTGGTACCACGTCGGCACTGCTGAAGCGCAAGTTGACGGCGGATCAGGCCCGGGATCCGCAAAAGGAGGCCGAGGAGGCATGGCAGGTTCAACTTTGGGAGTATCAACGGTCCATCCTGGGCGATTATCCGCTACAGCCTGCTAAAGTAGCGACTAAGGCACACTTATTATTCTCCAAGGCGAACACGGAGTCGGCGAGACAGAGGTGTCTCGAGGGGCGTCGGCCCGGCAAGGGTCCTCCCACAGCCCACGAGGTCCGCGCCATGGCGGGCAAGATGTGGAACGCCGCGTCCGAGGAGGACAGGCGGCCGTACATTGAACAAGTCGCGGAACTCAAAGAGGCGCACGTCAAGGCAACGTCAGAATGGACGGAGAAAGCGCTTGACTGGAATCGACGGGCGCTTGAGATCGCAACTGATTTTGAGAAAGAAAACCCTAAACCCACGGCTTACGCTGCTGTCACCGTCAGCACCAGCAGTATCGATGAAGCTGTGCAAGCACCAATGCCCTCTAGCGCACCGCCAACTGTGGAGGAGGTCGTTCACCAAGCTAAGAAGCTTGCTGTCGAGAGGCCAGATGTGACTGAGGATGGAGATTATGAAATGACGGGCTGAAGTCGAAGCTTTCAAAGCTTCACTAACTTTGTTTTATCTTTTTTGGTGCCTGTCGTTTCTGTTTCCCCTAATCCATGTTTTCGTCACTGGAGTGTTTACAAATGCCGGCTGTTTTTGGAACGGTTGGCAGGTTTGTCTTCCCTGCATATATATCACCCTTTTGTCCTATTATCTTCGTTGCGGGAGGTGGAACTTTTCATTGTGTAATTTTGCTACTAGCGAGGTATTGCGTGGAGGCGACTGTTCTGACTTTTCGACCTTGCTACATGCTATCACTTTTTGTAACCAGGGCCGATTGTATACACTTGGGGTGAGTAGAGCAGCATGGGTGGGTGAAACCGACAGAATACCAACAGGAAATATTACTTCCCAGTCAGGTGATTGATGTGCTCCGACTATTAGCCCTGAGGGTAATGACGAGTAAAAAAATTACAGTGATCTCATGGGCTTAGTAGGGCCAGCAAGCACATCATCTTTATTCTACCATTTTAGTACACTTTGTAAGACGGGATCCCGCATGGTCGGGGGGTTGAACGCATGCATTTGTTACAAAAGGAAGAAAACTATGGCGGCTTTTGCAGGAGACAACAAAAGACTTGAAAAAAGTGTTCTCTTTCCCTCTTTCCTCCACTCGTCCTTCTATATCTCTTTTTACATGTCCGCAGAGGCGGTGGCACCAGTGATAATCTCGACCAGCTCGCCAGTAATGACGGCTTGACGGGTGCGGTTGAAGAGAATCTGGTATTTGGTGATCATCTCACCGGCGTTCTTGGAAGCGTTCTATACAAATTGAAGATACACAAGTTAGATGGAGCTGTTGGTCCCAGGTTTTCTTTACTCTGCTCGGGCGTAATGGCAATTTGCAGCAGGGGAATACGTACGTCCATAGCGTTGCGGCGGGCAGACTGCTCGCAGGCGTGGCCCTCAGCAAGAGCCCAGTAAAGTGAGTTGGCCAGGGCGTACTCGCGGAGGTTGGGCAGGAGGCCCTCCTCAACCTCGAAAGCGGAGAAGTTGGCTACATGTGTGTTCGTTGTCAGTTAGCCACCATTTCTCAAATCCTTTGCAACTGACATGATAGAAAAGTGTTTAGTATCTTACGCGAAGCAGCGATGGCCTCCTCGGAGAAAGCCTCGATCGGGGTGACCTCATAGCTCTGGGCGTTCAAGAACTTGTTGTAGAGGATCTTGATGCTCGAGTAGTCGCCGGGCAGACGGACAATCTGGTCGGCAATGGCGGAGGCGTCGGCAAAGGTGGGAATGTCCTTGCCAACACCGGCGAAGCTGAGCTGGATGTCCTTGGCGTTGGTACGGCTCAACTGTGCCTTGCACTTCTCGCCGACAATGACCAAGTCGAAGGTGCCAGGCTTCTCGGAGGCCAGCTTGCGGATGTAGCGGGACATACCCGAGTGAATACCACCGCAGAGACCCTTGTCGGAGCTGCAGACGACGTAGAGCTCCTTCTTGCCCTCACCCTCGAGGGGCTTGGTCTCGGCTGAGTCGAAGACGGCGTTGGAGGTCTCGCCGTAGCTGCGGCTGTCCGTCATGGCGCGCTGGGCGCGGTTGAGCTTGGTCGAGGCGACAATCTTCATCGTCTTGGTGATCTTCTCAATGTTCTTGATAGACTTGAGGCGGCCCTCGATCTCACGCAGAGTAGCGTAGTTGGCGGCATTTTGGGGTGTTGCGACGACTCTGCACGATGGTGAATGCAAACATTTGTTAATACTGATCATATATTTTTCGTTCATCCTTTCCCACCAGCCCCCAGCCCCATAATCCCAATCATTGTATCCCTTTTATTGATCTCTCAAGCTCGCCTTATCGCACAGGTTTTGCCTCGCATCGGTTCGTGGCCGTCTCCGGGGGCTTGTCGCGACTTACCGAGAGGGGACCGAAGCTCCAGCTCTCAGAGCTGGTCTGGCAGCCCTTGACAGCATTGTGACGGCGGTATTAAGATGGGCGCGAAGGGTTTTGAAAAGACAAGAAATCGAGCCTCTGCCAACGGTGGCTCAATTCACTGCGTCTACTAAGAGCCAATTGATCAATTTCGGGATCAATTCACACGGCAGGTGGAGGTATGAACGTCGACAGTAGGCTTTTTCCTGGAGGCTCGTTGGGAAGTCCCAGTCCCGTTCCGTTGTTCCCCGGCAAACTCCTCAAGTTAGTCACGTGAGTGGACATGTGATTTGATCTTAAGCTACTTGGCAAAATTCCATCCATTCAATCCACGCCGGGCCAAGGCACCTAGTGACTTAGGTAATGAAGCAGCTTTGCATTACTTAATACATCTGACCTTCATTCATTCGAATACCTTACCAGTAGTTAGCACAAGTCAATTCGCAAAGCCCAGCCCAGTCATTCAGTCAGCTCAGTCAGATTTGTTTGATTCCTTCCTCCATCTGCCTTTCCTCCTTTTTCCTTCTTGGCCCACTTAACCGGCCCGCCCAGCTTTGAAGTTCCTGACGCGGGAAGGCGCGGCAACCTAGACTCCAGTCAGTGCAATCTTTCACTTTGCACTCTGTTTATTTTCTTCCAATTTTTTTTTCCCTTGTCTTTTAGTTTTTACTTGCTCCCAAGTCCAATCAGCCTTCAAAGCTCGGGCCGTTTGATTCGATCGCGCCCCACACGCGCTGACTCTGTCAAATCCGAGGCTAGGGTACTTTACTGCCTTCTTTGCCTTACCTAGTCGGCAAAGATCGTGCACGGTGTCAGCTAAGCCAACCAGGGAGAAGAAAGAGAAGTCGAGAGAGTGCTCTGCTCTTAGAGCTGTGAATCTTCACCCGCGCCAGACTCCTCAAATTCCTCCGAGACACGTTCTTACTTCGGTCTAGACCCGCGTTCGCCCACTCAACCTTACCTACCTTTTCTTGCCTTGCCTTAATTGCCATCCTTCTCTCTTTTTTTCTCACTTACTGACGGGCTCTTTCACTTCTTGTCATGCACTCAATTTTGCCCATGGCTTTTCTCGAACTTGGCTTGTGACAAAGCGTTCACTTCGTTTCTTGTTCTCCGCCCAAAAGTTGTTCTTTGCAAACTTCCCTCCGGAACTAGTTTGCGGCCGTCGCAAACTATTCCCGCCCATCATCATCACTCCGACACGTTCTCTGGTCCATACGTTTCTGAGGCATCTTGGCCCTCTGCGCATACTTCGCAAACAGGCACGAACACGAACACCATTGGCATTGTCGCGACGTTTCATCAACGCACACGCTGTTGCGATGGCCTCAAGCTCAGATGATGACTTGCCCATGTCGCGTACAAGCGGCAAAGGTAAGATCACCTACCTTGTCTATTTCTTCCCCTCTTCCAGGTCCAGATGAGATAATCCAATTTTGGGCTCGTCTCCATACATGCTTCCTCTGTATGAGGTAGGAGACCGCCAGGTCTACCAAAAAAAAAAAGTTTTGAACGTCACTTCTGCATCACCTAAAGCTCAGCTGAGGGGGAAATGAAGCAAGCAACCCCCCGCCCAACTAAAATTCACCTTGAGATTTACGGTTTGTTGTTGCTTGACTTGCCGACTAACTTGGACTCCCATTCAGTTTCATCCTCCAAGATCTCGAAAGCAGACGATATGGCTCTAGATAAGGCCTACCCTAGCAAGGGCGCTGCACCTGCACCCGTCTCGATTCGGAATGGGCCAGTTCGCGACGATGATGCTATGGATGTCGATGCCCCGAACGGGCAAGCTAAGCGCAAATCCCGTTTTTCGCTGAGCAAGCCTGATTACAAGGAGGAGACCGAGGATAGTGATGACGATGGTGCCCCTTTGGTTTGTGGCTCCCGTGTTGACCAATCCGACCTTTTGAGTTCTCGCTGACCTTGAGCTCAGGCCAAACGCCGAAAATCGACACACCGCGTACAGGAGGATAGCGACGATGAACCGATGAGCAACAAAAGGGGCACGCTCCCTCCTTCCGTCCACGAAACCGCTGGCTTGGAATCATCAGATGATGACGAACCATTGACAGCCAGGTTGGCCAAACAAAAGGGTGCCATTGAGAAGAAGGCAGCCGCGGAGGCTAAGGCCATTAGAGCAAGCGAGGCAAGGAGGAAGTCTGCCGTTAAGCACGAGCCAGACTCGGACGACGAGCCACTTTCAAAAACTAAGTCTAAACCGGCTGCTAAACGACAGTCCAATGGCACGGCTAAGAAGACAAACGGCAAGATGAAGTTCGAATCCGATTCAGACGAGCCACTCTCGAAATCGAAAAGGCCTGCTCCCAAGGCCACAGCTGCAAAGGGTAAAGCTGCCGCTGCGAAAAAGACCAACGCGAAGCAAGCGAGCGAGGAGGTGGAGGGCGACGAAGAGGAAGAAGAGGAATATCGCTGGTGGGACGCACCCAAGAAGGAGGACGACAGTATTAAATGGTCTACCTTGGAGCACAACGGCGTCTTGTTTCCACCCGACTACGAGCCGCTACCAAAGAATGTCAAGCTTTACTATAATGGCATTCCGCTGCAGCTGCATATAGAAGCGGAGGAGGTCGCTACTTTCTTCGGCTCGATGCTCCATTCGACCCAAAATGTGGAAAACCCCATCTTCATCAAAAACTTCTTCACTGGCTTCAAGGACAAGCTGAAGAAGACGGGAGGTGCCAAGGACAAGAACGGCAACAAAGTTGACATCAAGGAATTTGAAAAACTTGACTTCAAGCCCATCTTCCAACATTTCCAGGCGTTAAGTGACGCGAAAAAGTCCCGAAGCAAAGATGAGAAGAAGGCAGAGAAGGATGCACGAGATAAAATGGAGGAGCCTTACAAATTCTGCAAATGGGATGGACGAAAGGAGAAAGTGGGCAACTTCAGGGTTGAGCCTCCTGCGCTCTTTCGCGGCCGTGGCGAGCACCCAAAGACCGGCACTATCAAGGAGCGAGTTCCTCCAGAAGCAGTGACAATAAATATTGGGAAAGATGCAAAGGTACCTCAGCCGCCTGCAGGCCACAAATGGAAGGCTGTGCAACATGACAACAAGGCGACTTGGCTGGCGATGTGGCAGGAGAATGTGAACGGCAATTACAAGTACGTCATGCTTGCCGCGAACAGCGCTGTCAAGGGACAAGCCGATTTCAAGAAGTTCGAGAAGGCGAGAGAACTCAAGAAGCATATCGACCGCATTCGCGCCGACTACACTCGTGAACTGAGGAGTGAGATCATGGCCGATCGTCAAAGGGCAACGGCCATGTATTTCATTGACAAGCTTGCCTTGAGAGCTGGAAATGAGAAGGACACTGAGAACGAGGCCGAGACGGTCGGTTGTTGCTCGCTCAAGGTTGAAAATGTGTCGCTCCAGCCCCCAACAAGGTGTTCCTCGATTTCTTGGGTAAAGACAGCATCCGGTTCGAACAAGAGGTTGAGGTTGACCCTCAGGTGTTCAAGAACTTGAAAATGTTCAAGAAGGCTCCCAAGGTTGAAGGCGACGACATATTCGATCGACTTACAGTAAGTCTTTTTTTTTCCCTCTAAGATAGCTTTCCTTGGAGAACTGAACCTAACTTCTATTTTAGACTTCCCAACTCAACAAGCATTTGTCCAGCTACATGCCGGGACTGACTGCCAAGGTCTTCCGTACCTACAATGCTTCATATACCATGTCAACCCTCCTCCAGAAGCTTCATAGCAAAAAGAACATCAGTGATGCTGAGAAGGTCAAGATTTACAACGACTGTAATCGCCAAGTCGCCATCCTGTGTAATCACAAGCGCAGCGTTGGTGCCGGCCATGACGCGCAGATGAAGAAGCTAGGCGACCGCATCCTTGGACTAAAGTATCAACAATGGCGCACCAAGATGATGATGATGGATCTCGACCCGAAACTTAAGAAGAAGAAGGGTGCTCAGTTCTTTGAGCGCATCCCTGAGCTCACGGACGAATGGGTGAAGGAGCACCAGGCCTTTTTGGTTGAAGAGAAGAGGACGGCCATCACCAAAAAGTTCGAAAAGGACAACGAGAAGGCTGTGGCTAACGGCGAGAAGAAGATGCCCGAGAAGGAGCTTAAAGAGCGACTTAAGGCAGCCAGCGAGATGGATAGCATATACAAGAAAGAGAACAAGACCAAGAAGGTCTTGGCCGAGGGCAGAGGCGTCACTATAGAGAAGCTGGAGCAGCAAGTCAAGAAGCTTGACGAGCGCATTCGAACCATGGAACTTCAAGCGGCCGATCGTGACGGTAACAAGGAGGTTGCCCTTGGCACCTCTAAGATTGTGAGTGAATATTTTTTTTTGAAAATCGCGACGTGTGTTTTTTGACGTTGGTCACTGACTATACCCCTCAAAGAACTACATTGATCCTCGTCTTACTGTTGTCTTCTGCAACAAGATGAACGTCCCAATCGAGAAGTTCTTCTCAAAAACGTTGCGAGAGAAGTTCAACTGGGCGATTCAATCTGTGGGAAATGACGACGAGTGGGAGTTTTAAATCACCGGTCATTACTCGAAATTTGGCTCCTCTGCCTTGAGGAATGGGTGCATATGACGCCCCAGCGGACAATCCGCCTCCTTAAACCAACCCTTGTGTGTCATGTGTATATAGACTTCTGCGCACTTACTTCAGCAGACTTCCTGGTCATCTTCTAAAAGCTTTTCATTCTTAGCATTCAATTTTAGGAGCCGCCCACTCCTCGTTACATACAGCATTTGAGAGCGGAAAAATCCCCCAAATCTATTCTTTAGGGATTTGGCTTCTGGATCTTCAGAGTTGCGGCGCGGCTATCTTTTGTTGAAGAGTGCGGTTTATCAAGCGAGAAATCCTACTTGGTCAACACTTCTCGGTGAGGGAGAAGACGGCGCTAGCATCAGACTTCCCAAGCACAAGTAGACTTCCACAGCGATAACTTTTTAGATGAGAAAAAGAATACAATGTACTACTATGCAGAACTGGTCTTAGGATTAGTAAAGGTTGAGCCATCGATGGCGATCCATGCACTTTTTCTAGATGACGTATGACATCAAGTCTTAAAGGACATTTCGATGTGGAACTTGATGATTATGATGATGTATTGCCATTAATCGTGTTATGTCATGATTGATATCCTCGAGGGCCATGAGAACCTCATTCAGAGGACACAGTGAGCCAAAAGCCAAAGTCTATACATAGGGATTAAAAGCATAGCGCTGATCCAAGCCCGCTGTAGATGCAGTCTATAACCACCACTCCTTACCGATGCAACGCCCAGAATAATGCAGAACCTCGAAAAGAGAAGAAGGAAAAATACAAAAACCCAAATCAAAAGTACACGCCAGGGATACCAAAGGCCAACCTCAAGGGGCCTGTTTTGTTGTGTACTATGCACCCATAAGGTCGCCGCTGGCAAGGGCAACCAGGCTCACAATATGAAAGCACCCAGGAGAAGAGAAAGGACAAGCGGGACAAGCACCAACGCCACGGAAGGACCTATTGGATATGGGGGTTAGCATGTGATTTCCCCAGTCAAATTGTAGGACATGCAGCAAGACAAAGAAAGGAAAAACAAGATGGGGGGTTGTAACTTACGGTTGTGCACCGCATCGCCAATCGGTACGATCTTGCCGTTGGGCCTCATGATCCAACCATCTGGAAGGGTGCCGGTGACGCGAGGCGCAGGGCTGGGATTGGCCCCGATACCGGCGGGGACGCCGGGCGACAGTGAGCTCGAGGCGAGGGCGGTGGCGGTGATGGTAGGACTACCGACCTTGCCCTTGTTGCCATTGACGGCGCCGTCGACGGCCTGGATGCTACGCCAAGAGCCGCTCGTGTCGCCATATCGGTACTGCTTGCCGGTGGAATAGTCGGCCACAAGGACAGACTTGACCTTCATGGAGAAAGGCCCCTTGCTGTAGTCGGTCGGCCCGCGGGCCCAGTCGACGGTGCCCTTGGGCAGGGACGGGTCGCCGCCTGACCAGGCGCCGAACTTGACCTGCATCGGGGTCTGGGGGTACTGGTTGGGCTCGGCATCGGAGGCGCGGAGGGTGCGGACGGCGGTGCCGTCGATGAGCCAGACAATGCGCTCGTCGGTCCAGTCGATGACGTACTTGTGGAAGCCGTCCTGGTTGCCCGGGTTGGCGTGGAACTGGCCGCGGTTGTAGCTGGTGGTGAGGCCCTTTCCAAAATAGTTGGACTGCACCTCGCTGCCGTCGGCGCCCAGCCACTCGAGGTCAATCTCGTCGAGCGTGTCGGACTGTAGGACCAGCGTGCTGACGATACCCTTACCGGGCGCCGCCTTCATGACGATCTCGACGCGCCCAAACATGATGTAGAACTGGCTGATGAGCTGGGGGCTGTCGCCGCCCTTGGCTACGGTGAAGCTGACGCCGTCGCTGCCGTACGTTGGGTTGCCTCCGCTCGGGCTGAATGAGTTGACGGAGCCCTTGGTGAAGTCAACATTGATGGTCATGCCCAGGGCTGGGTTGGCTGGGCATGTTGCTGTTTTTTTTGTTGTGCAGAGTTTAGTAACCTGATTTGTATGTAAATAGCCCAAGACGAGCTGGATGGAGTATGAAGAGTAATGGACTCACTTGTGTGCAAGGGATTACATGACGTCCATGTCTGAGAAAGTGCCAGTCCGCTCAGGGAAGCCACTGCCAGTGCTGCCGCTCTTAACCTCAAGATCATTTTGACCGTCTTGGTTTTGTGTATATCCTCAGGATTGCTCTCGACAAGCAACCGAACCGATCCTCAAGACGTGCACCCACTCACTCCTCTCCTCTGGTGCCCTTTCAGTGCTTGTAGGAATGGCCAAACTTGGATATGAGTTTGACGAGAATTATGGTCAAAGATGCCCTAAGCAAATTCGTACAGAAAACAAGATGCTAGTTGTATGTATGTAGTCTTTCAAATGAAGATGGCCTGTTGGCTTATTCCAGGTATGTCAAGGTATGTGTGGATAAAAAATGCTAAGGTAAAGTAGGTTGGTGTCTTTGGAGAGCGTTAGGTACATGGAAATACCAGGGGCGGCATTGGTATAGAATCCAGAAATATGCGTCCCAACCTCCGGATAAAAAATAATAAAAAATAATAAAAAATATAAAAAATAAAAAATACTACAGAAAGAGATATATAGTAATTAATACGAGTTATACCCATGTCCGAGCCATTTCCGCGTCATCATAAAACTGTGCCAACCCAAAGCGACAAGACTCGCCAACAACGCAGCAGGTTTCTTACTTGTCAATTGGCATGGGCTTCTCACTGGTTATTTTTTTTTTGGGGAGGTTGGGGGCGAGAGAAAAAAAGAAGCGTGACGATTTGGTAGTTTGACGACAGGGGCCAAAGTGCCTGGGGTCAAATGATCTCAGGGGTCTGATTGGTTCAAAGTCGGTGCCGATCCCTATAAACACTCCACTTCTACTTTCCGGTGGCTGGACGGTTTCGCGGCTTGCAGCTTCCGCCACGACCTGGAGAGGGACTTTGAGGCCCTCGAGAAATCTTGGAAACGCGCCAACGCATCCCGAAAAGGACAATGGTGACGACAGGCTCCATCCAGCCCACTACCCGAGAGACAAAGACGGACATTTCCTCGTTCGTTTTGCACCTCTTGGATTTCGAGATTCTCTAAATGCAGAAAAATTGTCCGGCGTGGGCACCGGGCAACAGGTCTCCATCAGGGTCTTGTCAACAAAACAAAGGTCGCGGTTGGCCAGTTACCTCAGTTACTGCACCTTACCTTGCCTACTTACTAAGCTTACCTCCTTGGGCAAACCCCAACCCAACCCCCACCCACCCTCTTGGCGCTAGGCTTTTGGGCCTCAATCTGCAGGGCGAGCGATTTGGTCGTTTCTTCTTCTCCAAACGAACAAGGGGCAGCGAATGACATTCCAAAGTCTCGGCGGTCAATCGAATGGGTGGCGTTGCTCACTTTGGCGCCTGGCCGCGAGGCATATTGGTCCATCTCTGGAGCAGCCTTGCTTTTTATATACATGCAATCATGCCCAACTCTAGTCAGACAATTGAATCGGTTTGCTCTTTGGGGCGGGAGGGCCTGCGCCTCCCCCAGGTCACTCAGGCCGGATCGCGAATCACCCCAAGCGCCGGCAGCCTAGGCAACATTCTTCTTCATGTCATGTATAAGACTTCGATTGAAACCTTGCAACTTACTGAGCAAGTCATGAGACCTACGTCTTATCATGATTTTCCTTGACAAACTATATCCCCAGCAGAGCCCGATTCGGACTTAAGTCGCCCAACCACCTCCCCTTCACTGCTGTTTATTTGCAACCTTGTGCCATTTTTGTTTATACAATGTCGGTTGGCCAAGATACCTTTACAGCAGGGCGCCGCTATGGCCCCGTCAACACAATCCATTCTCATGGCATACGGCTCCCTTTACTCACAGGCTGGGGCAGGTCCTTACCATGCTGGGCAATGATTACCACAGCCTTTCTCCTCATGGCGTATCAGGGGGATGCCGTTGGCGTGAAAACTGCGTAAGCAGATACAGTCTCGCTTTGCTAGAATAAACCAACCCCCCCCCCTGGGACAGCTCTGCACACGGGCAGGAGTGGCTGACCATAAGCGCTGAACAACAGCACCATGGCAGTGTTCATAGGTGCTGCTGCAGTTTTCCACCTGCTTCACATTGGAACGCTCCTGCGGTATGTGACTCCGCCGAGATGTAAAATTTGCCAGCCTCGCTGCTAATATGCCTTGAACAAAAGACATGGGCTACATGCTATCCCGGTGGGTATTATACTAATCACTAGCATTTTTTTATTTCGCTCGGGCAGTCTGAGAGCATGGTCCGCTTCACTGGTGCCAATGCTGGTCGTGCTCATCGATTTGGCCGTGCTCACCGTTCCAGAGCTGCACCATGGACACAGTCGGACAGTGGCGATAGAAGAATCGGTGCCCCTGACTCCCTCCGTCCAACCGCCATTGCAAATGACAACCGATTTGCTGCTAGGGAGTTCGCCATTGGTCTTCGGGATGGCATGACCATCATCCCGTTGTTCCACTTACTCTTGCAGCCTGGATTCCATCAGCCTTGATGATTATACTCTCCCCAGGGCCCGGGCAGAGTGGGATTTTGAAACCAGGTCCTTTTTCATGAACCAAAGTAGTATCACTGTGGACGACGACCGGGAGCCTCACCGCCCAGCCTGGGCGTGCCTGATTGGAAGTCTCACCGAGACCACGTTCACTACACCTTCGGTACCTGAAATGGACAAGGCCGACCCATTGAGAAACGATTTGGACTGGAACCAGTGGAACTCCGACTAAACAAGTGCCTGAAGAGCACGTTGGCGCTTGAAGGCATGTTGTCCATTCTGCTTTTACCATTGGATTGGTTTTGAAGCCACCGCCCTCAGCCCTGTCTCTCTTCGTGCCGGTTGACACCATGCCAAAGCTGGCAAATGGAAATTCCAGCACCGGGGGCAGGCAACTCAAGGATGTATCCGGAGCTCTCTTTTTTGGGGTATGGATTTGTTGTCGGAACGCATTTCAGTTGCTGGATGAACTGGATGCGCAAGGGCACCAACACTGGATGGTATAAAGGTGATGACTTCTCAAGGAACCTTGGTCGCTGGACAAGCAGCCCTCTGCAGATTCAAAGTCGAACAGCAGCCTAGAGAAATATGGGTCATGTCGTGACCTTGGAATGGGAGTGTCGCAAGTGCGAGATAGGATATTTGATCAAGTCATCGTTACGAGGATAAACTGACTGTTTAACACACGTGTCTAAGTACCGGACGATAAAAAGGCTGTCCCTGTAGGAGGGCTATAATGACGTGACAGATCGATGGGCGGCTTTACAAGGGTACGGTTGATGAATTGATGGAATGGTGAAATGAGGAGAAATCGGGGGTGAATTCGAGAAACGTGGTAGAAGGGCGAGTAGAAGTAACTCTTTGTTGCAGCAGATGCTTTCGGTTACTTTCTCATTTGCTTCGAGTTAATTTGCTTGTTGGCATTATGAATAACCTGCAGGTTATTTCCATCCCTAGACTAAATTGTCTGTCACGCCTGTCAACCGACATCGGTGCTGTCAGCCTTACCTCGGTCTGCCGACCCACCAGCCAGCATACCTGCTCTACTTGAAGTGTACTGGTCAAGAAAGTGTTTCGTGTCCCTGCGCAAGTTCGGATGGTTTCGAGCCGCGAAGCTAGGAAACACTATCCCGGCAGGTCTGTGGTACTTACTCCGTAGAACAACGTACTGCCCTGCCTGGAACTAGGCTGTCACGTAACTAGTACTGGTCTCAGACTCAGGTTTGCATAACAGTCCGTCTCCTCTAGGTCTAGAACTTTGTGGGGAGTCAGGCTGGTTTTGGTTTACTACGTACAATGGAAGCTACGGACTGGTAACTTGTTTCCCATTGCATACTGCCATCCAGGGCTTTTGTAGACGCAATTGAATGTATGATGTCAAGCTCCGATCTACATCTAAGTGCTACTACTTTTTACGAATTGCAACCCGACTTGACAATTTCAATTTCAGTCTTGGTTGATCCGGGAGCTGCGGGAAGCTGCATTCCAATGGCAGAATAATGTAACGGTTGATTGGTTGACCATGAGTCCTGCATTACCTAACAAGAATGCACTACGCCTCCCAGCTGACCGATCGCAGGGCGTGTTGGGTGTTGGCACCCGCCAGGTAAGGAAGGTACGCTTGGTATGGTAAGGGTAACTACTGTACATTCTGTTGGCCTTGTTTGACCTAGCCCCAGCAAGTGTCATTCAAAGGTCACAGGGCGCCAAAGCTGGGGTCTGGCGGGGTGAGAGTGCGCGGCTAGTGACGGCATGGAAAACGCAATTGGACCCCTGGAATCTGGAATGGGGCCTGAGTCGCCATCTGTCCCGCGCCAACAGCCGAGATCTGTATCATGTCGAACAAAGGGCGTGGTGGACCAAGTGAAGTTTACTTACTTACCTTACGTACAAAGTAGACTCACTGTGCACATACTCACCTAATCATGTCTACCCTTCCGATATCGTCCCACCAAAACCCTGCTCGCTGGTCGAGCGCTTGTTTTTATGTACCTTTTGCCCGCCCTTTGAGTTTCTTTCTTTCATCACTATGCTACCTGCGTGTTGACCTGATTCATAAATCGTGTTTAAACTCATGGCTTTCCTCTTCATCACATCACCCGACTCGATTTTAGTCTAATATTAAGCCCGACAGGTCCATCGTCCCAATTATATTCTAGTTCTTGGCTATAATAGTCCCAGTCTTGTTTACTACACACTAGCCTTCCATTTCCGGTTTAGGTATTTTCTTCGGACTTTGAGATCATAAAGATACATACATTACCGCAGGCCATCCATCCATCACCACTACGCCTTTTCCCCATACTTTGATATCTCTATTGTCCTCGCAAGATAAGAAACAAAACACAGGAGAAAAGATGAGCACGTCGACGCAGGTTAGGACCTCGGTCCACTCTCCCGTAACCAAGACAACCCCTCCGACCATGCTGGCCATCAACGACGCTGCGGCCGTCGAGGCCGTTGGTCCCGTTGGTCTGCCCGCCAAGCAGGTCCCGGAACATCCAAACTCCCTGGCTTCTAGAGCACCCAAGCTGCAGCGTCCACGACGCATTACCTTCAAGGATATTGCCGACAAGAGGGCTAGGGCCGGCAAGCTAGTTGCCCTCACAGCCGCGGCCTCCGACAGTGACATGTTCAAGGTCGCTGCCGCTAGTGAGAAACCCAAGGCAAGGCGCTGGGACCACCTGATCAGCCAAGAGTCGGCCAGCCGTAAGCCGTGCAGGCTTAAGCAGGCCGCCCTCAACCTCAAGAAGCCTGGCCTCGTCTCCCTCGGTGGGGGCCTGCCATGCCCGGACAACTTCCCCATTGGGTCCATCTCGATGCGAGTCCCCTCGGTCAGCGGCGGCTTCTCCGAGGCCGACACCCACACCAACGGTCAGGACATCACCGTAGGCAAGTACGACGTTCTCAACCAGGCCGACGACCCCAATGGCGCCGTTTACGACCTCAGCATAGCGCTCAACTACAGCCAGGCCATGGGCTCGGCCCAGATGTTGCGCTTCGTCACGGAGCACACGGAGCTCGTCTGCAACCCGCCGTACGCCGACTGGCGGTGTTCAATGAGCATCGGCAGCACCGGTGCGCTGGAGATGGCCCTGCGCATCTTTTGCGACAGGTCCAGGCATGACTCGATGCTGACCGAGGAGTTCAGCTTCTCGACGGCCGTCGAGACGGCCATGCCCCTGGGAGTCAAGGTCTTTGGCGTCCCGGTCGACGGCGAGGGGTTGATCCCCGAGAAGATGGACGAGATGCTGAGGAACTGGAGGCCCGAGGAGAAGAAGGGGGCTGCCAAGCCTCACGTGCTATACACCGTCCCGTCGGGTCAGAACCCGACCGGTGCCACACAGAGCGAGAAGCGGCGGAGGGCACTCTACCAAGTCTGCCGCGAACACGACGTCTACATCATCGAGGACGAACCGTATTACTACATGCAGATGCCCCCTTACCGCGGCCGGGACGTGAAGAAGCAGCAAAAGTCAGCCGACGCCGAAGAGACCCCGGAGCAGTTCCTGGAGAGCCTGATACCTACCATCCTCAGCATGGATGTCGACGGTCGCGTCTTGCGAATGGATTCGTTCTCCAAGGTGGTCATCCCGGGCTCCCGAATGGGTTGGGTCACGGCGTCGGAGCAGATCATCGACCGCTTCATCCGCCACGGTGAGGCTTGCAACCAAGGGCCCAGTGGCATATCACAGGTGCTGCTGCACAAGCTGCTCGACGAGACCTGGGGCCACGAGGGCTATATTCGCTGGTTGATGAATCTGCGCGGAGAGTACGCGCGTAGGCGAGATGTCCTGCTGGCCGCATGCGAGGATCATCTGCCGCAAGAGGTTGTTGACTGGGAGGTTCCCAAGACTGGAATGTTTGTGAGTGTTTATTTCCATCGTTCCCTGGATATTCTGGAGCTTCAGGTTTAGTTAATAGCCTACGGTGAGGATTTTTCTGCTAACGCCTTCCCACCCCCTTGCAGCATTGGCTCAAGGTTGACCACACTAAACATCCGCATGCCTCTACCATGAGCATACTGGAGATCGAGGCGGAGATATTCAACAACTGCATTGACAGAGGCGTCTTGGTGGCGGCCGGCTCGTGGTTCATGGCGGACCACGATGCGGAGCCGAGCGGCCTCTTCTTCCGCGCCACGTTTGCGGCCGCCACCCCTGACAACATGATAGAGGCTATTCGAAGGCTGGGCGAGGCCATCCGTTCCAGCTTCAAGTTGAGTTGAGGTGAATGTCGACCGCTATGACTGTCTTGTCTCTGGAGGTTTTTTTTTTTTTTACCAGTTTGGCATTGACTGGTTGCCAGTTCCTATTGAACCGTGGTTCTTGGCACAAAAGGCCGTCTTTAAACTAGACTAGAGGAATTTGTTCTACACTTGATGATTTATTATTGGTGACGACGCTATAACAGTCTCCACTCCCTGTACGTTCCTGCTGGCACTTGGATGAGGGCATTTGTGCCCGAATAGCGTATATTATCTTCGACAGCTGCGCTGGGCCCAACAGTCGAGGAACAAGAACAGCAACAACACATTCCTCTCCCCTTGCCCCGACTGAGGACAGTTCTGCAAGATTATACAGCACGGCCCTATCTTTGGCATCGCTAGAACGGGGACCCAAGCGAGAACAATCCCAACCGCTGCACGCACACAGACAAAACTCTCGTCACTCAATAAGCGTCTGCCCTTGATCCCAACTGATCGATCGAGCTGTGTCCTAGGGGTGTGGTTGGAAAATAAATTTTAGACCGAAGACATCAACAATACGACATTGTGTGGAATCTCGTACGAAAGCTATCCGCGTACGCCCCAGGGCACCTAATATGTGAGTTGACATTGATGTGACGTATTGCTTCCCTTTTTTTTTTTGTTCATTCATCGCTTAATGAGGACTGGGTGACATTCCCGATCTTGTTCAAAAATTACAAGCATCAAAATCAAATATTGGCCCCCCCCCGCGCCCTCCAAAATCCAAACAAACTTTAAAAAAAGGATTCTCTACCATCCACCCCCTCTTTCTAGCGCCCGCTCTCAGATCTTTTCATTTTGCGCCTCCCAAAACGCAACAGTGACGCCATCGCCCGGCTGCAGCACGATCTCGGCCTTGAGCTTGGGGTTACCACCATCTATTTCCTCCATGTAGCTGACGACACGCTCGTAGCGCTGAAACATGCGCACGAGCACATAACCCATCTCGGTCAGGGCGAACTGCTGACCGATGCAGATGCGCGGCCCACCGTTGAAGGGAACGTACTGCCACGGCCGGGGCTGCCAGTTGAACCAGCGCTCGGGGCTGAAGATGTCCGGGTCCGCAAATTTGTCCGAGACGGGCGGGTAAAGATCCTTGCGCCGCTGCATCATGAGCGTCGAATACCCGACCGGCGTGTCCTTGAGTACGGGAAGCGGCAGCGTGCCATCAGGCCCGCCGCCTCGGGGTAGCGTCGTGTCATGTAGCGCCAATCGGACGTTGAATGGCACCACCGGGTAAATTCGAAGCGTCTCGTTCATGACGTTCTGGAGGTACTTCATCGATTTGAGGTCCGCATAAGTGGGGGTCCTGTTGAAGCCTACCACGTCGGCGATCTCCTGCCGAAGGCGCTTGACGCACTCGGGGTGCCGGCCAAGCTCGTAAAAGGTCCATGATAGCGTCGCAGCAGTGGTGTCGCGTCCAGCCAGGAGAACGGCGACGAGCTGGTCGCGCAGGACTTTGCGGTCCCGCGTGAACGAGGCCAGCTCGTGAAGAAACGTATACCCCTGGTCCGCCTTGGTCTTGGTGGCCAGCTCCTCCGGGGAGAGACGAAGTGCACGGTCAATGAATATATTGATGAAGTCGTCCATTACCTTCAGGCCCTTGTTATACGATCCTCGGGGCACGAATGATTGAACGGGCCCTGCGCGCGTGATGATATTTTGCACGCGCTGGACCTCGTTGAAGGCATCGGCAAACTCGGTTCGCGGGGTGCTGTTTTTTGTTTGGGTGTCGTATCAGTATTGCAGACCTTACTTGGCAGATTCCTTGACAAAATGCACTTTGAGGGTAACTTGTGTAACTCACGATAGTGACTTGACATCCTGGCCCAACAGGAAGTCGGTAGCAACATCCAGAGAGTATCGGAAAAACAGATCACTGATTTCAAACTTTCGGCCATTGACAGCAGACATGTCGACGTGCTGGTCCTCGCCTTGGAGGGCGGCACCATTGGCGATGGCCTTGAACAGGGTCTTGATGTGACTCTCGAAGCAGTCCAGATCACTGACGCGGTCCTTGACGAACTGCGGTCGAAGCATTTGGCGGCTTGTGTGCCATTTATCACCGTCAGTGGCGAAGATGCTGTCGCCCAGAAAGGGTTCCCACTCCTCGTGGAAAGGCTTCCCCTTGCCATAGTCAGTGAACTGTGTGGCTAAGATGGCCTTGATGTTCTCGGGATCAGCCGTCAGGATGATGCGCTTGTGCAGAAGGCGGCCATCTACAGTCCATGAATTTGTGGTAGTAAAGTGCCTCGCCCACATTTCGTAGTTTTTGTGTTGCATCGTTGCCCTGACCGCCCTGTAGATGTTATCGAGACCTGTACCGTGAAGAGAAAATGTCAAAGAGCTGACCGAGGGAAAAAAAAAGACCAGCAAGATAGCATCGGTGACTCTACTGACCCAAAGGCAACCGACTGTTCATTGGCGGTCCATGAACCCCAAGCTTGCTAATCTTGCGTTCTTCAATGACCCTAATAATAATCAAGTATACAAACCACGATCCAACAGTCCATAGCATGGCACCCTTCAAGGAGACATGCTCCAAGACAACTTCGACAAGCCCCATGATGGCCGACCAGCTCAACACTAGTTACAAGGCTGTTATCGGTGTAGAAGTGAGACCACGTGCCTCTGGGCTGGTGAAGGTTTATATATGTATTCTGTAAGATCTCGTCGGTGTTATGTTCAAGTACCCAGGTGTATGGATATGATATGGATATGATGAAACCGGCTCGGCGCTAGGCGGCGAAAGAAACTTTTTTGTCTAAACAAGAAAAAAAAAGTAGTAATAGCAATAAAAAAAACCTTGCAGAGTCTGAAATATATCGTAAGAGATTGCACCTAAGCGAGACAGGTCAGACGACTGGGGTTTGTATATAGAAGAGCGTACTAAGAAACTTGAACTCAAGGAATGGAATTTATAAGTAGGTAGGTACCAAAGATGTAAGTAGTGAGTGGAGTGGACATGAGATGGTGGGTGGTCCCGCTTTCTTGAATTGTTTTCCTCTTCAACTTTGGGAAGGTACGAGTAGGTAAGAAAGGGACAAAAAAGGGACTCGCATACGTCTCCTCCCCCGCAGGAAGTGATGTGAGATACTGGGCATCATTACCCCAACGGGAACGGTGTTCCACTCGTCATGAGCGGGATCCTACCCTTTACCTGTTACTCCACGTCCGGTACACCACTTGAAAGGGTCATGATACCCACCGCACCCACCCTTTGGGCAACCAGTCACAGGCATCGGGATTGGGAGGGTTGACACCTAATAGTACTTCCATTGTTGGTTGGTGCCTTTACGATCCTTGTGTACCCAGGGTGTGAAATTGTATGCTGGTAGTTTGATCTATCAGTCGATCGGTCTGAACTTTTACAAGGAAAAATTCCATGCTCAGGTCCAAGTATGCATCGGTTTCAAACCGTGGGTAAGACTTGGCATGAAAAGCTGAGCAAGGATGAACCTGCTGGTAGAGGTTACGTACAGATAATAATCCGCCTGCCACTACAGTACGTGGCAAGCAGTAGCTTAAAGTCTTGGCTCCTTGTTTCTCTGCTTTTTCTCTCTCTTCTTTTTTTTTTTTTTTTTTTTTTTTTTTTCTTTTTCTCTTTTCTTTGCCCAGAGCCTGCCTGCTTGCATGCGCAACTGAATCTTCTACCAGAAGCAATGCACGACGTTCTCCAATGCGTGCTGCAGAGCTCCTGTTCCATGGCACCGGTATGGTACGGTATGGGTCAAAACATCTAGGGACATCCTTTTGTGTGTGCGTGGCAAGGACAATAATACATTCGGTATGCTCCTCGTCCTCTGGCACACCAAGGGAATCATCTGACTTTCTGAATCAATATATCTCCGTCTCCTCACGCCAAGGTAATTTTAGAAAGGAAGGATCAAACTTAGTGGCTTCGTAGATGCCTATCTATTCATGGCCTGTTTAGTTAGGGCCTGGTAATAAGATACAGTCTACTTCAAACTTGCGCTCTCGGAGCGTGCCGTATTTTTTCCTTACCGAGGCACCAAAGGCGGGGGAAAGATCTACAGCTGGTAGAGGACAGGGATGATGGCTGTGGGACGTGACGAGGCTAGGTTGATTTAGGTAATGGTGTGTACGAAGTACCTCCCAAAGTACAGGGCAGCCTATCAAAGAGGGAGAAAAAAAAAAAAAGCCGTGGTGGAATCGAGCTTACATGTACATACATCTGGGGGGCCCTTTGACTTGAAAGATTTTAGAGTGCATGTCATAATTTCCGTGTTAGTAGATGGATGGCAATGATGGCTTGCTGTACGTCAGATTTGCGAACTAATCTCGTCGGACTTTGACGGTGCTCTTTTCTTCTTTGTTCTGCTGCCTGAACTGGACTAATTACTGATGCTTTGTGCCTTTCCATCGGACGAAAACTCCAGCAGTAGTTACTGCAAGGCACCGTCTCCGCAGTACCTGACCTCGAGTACAAGTGGAGTATTCGTGCCTACCTTGTTTGGGCATCAAATGGTACGTACCTTACCTACCGACATTACATGACCTCTCTGCGCTTGGTCTGCCCAGTCTCTTGGGAGGCCTTCGCAGGGTATGTATTGCGTCAGCCGATAGAGTAAAAATCTAAGTGCACAAGAATAATAAATAAATAAAACTGCGAGAAAGCTTAAAAAAAATAAAATAAAAGTAAAAATAAATAAATAAAGATTTGTTTAAAATCCCAACAGACGGACCCCACTTTTGAAGCCCGCTGCCATCGGGGCTTATTTTAGTCTCCGCCTCCGTTCTCCACACCTTTTCTCCTCCTACTCCGCACCACACAGATTTGTCTCTCCAGAAGAACGGGATGGACGGGCAAGACGGGGTCCGTACGAGACCCCGTAGCGGATGCTCCAAAATAATACATGCCGATTCCAAAGGGGAAATCGATCTCTCTCCGTCCGATTCCTGACGTTGTGATGAGTGACGCCTGAAACTGCCACGCTAACATGAATACTATTTCTGGGTTTATTACGGTTGACCTTCGAGGAGCCGTAACCAGGTATCCCTGATTATAAACCTTCCCCGCATTCGGGAATTCATCAAGCTAAGATCATGTGCAAGGTAGCAGCGATCAATGCAAGTATCAACTACGAACGAATTACATTCCTCATTCAAGCCAGGTCGCGGGGGTTGTCACTTTCATCAGCGATACTTCACCCGCCAGATGACCAGAATATTCCATCTTCAGTACCTAAAGGACCTCCTATAGGCTCATCTTCCAGTGTACAGTTGCGCCAGATTGTTAATTACCAACTTCAGCCCAGCGCAGCAGTTTTTTTTATTTTTTTTTATTTTATTTTTTTTATTTTTTTACGTATCAAGCAGAAGATAAGCAAGGGAAAATGGCTCTGTGGTTCCTGTGCCCACGTTTCCACAATGCTTCGAACAAGTGTTGATATAGCTCACAGTTGCACTTAGAAAAACAAAACAAGAGAATAAGGTATATATGACGGCAATTAATATCCGCTACAATATGTCTGGATAACAGCCGGCAGCGCCGCTGTTATCGTCTCCCTTTTTCCCTCCCTTCTCGCTATGTTATCATTCACCCCAATTAATCAATCAGCCACCTACTCCCCTCAAGCCCTACAGAGGATACGAGCACTCGGTCGGGTTGGCCTGTGTACACCAAAGCTGCGTCAGCGCGGCCGGGCGGACGCCTCGGGCAATGAGGCGCTCCCTCATCTCGCTCAGCCGGGGAATTGCCTCGAGCTGACTCCGGTTCTGGCCCGTCGCCGGGTCGATCCTGCCGGACCAGAGCACCTCGCCCGCCGCGTTAGCCCGCGGCCAGATGATGGAGTCGATCGTCTGCTCGTCTATTGTTTCGCTCCAAACGGCCACCTCGCCGCCCAGCACAAGCTTGGCATCCTCTTCACTCAGGCCCGCCCGGGGGTCATACGAGTAGACTAGCTGCCAGGACTTTGTCGGTCCGCACCAGTCGTTGAAGGGGTAGAACTGGTTGTAGGCGGCACCGTTTTCCATGTTGATCCATTGGCCGCGGCCGCAGTCCAGGTACTAGATTGAAAACCATCGACTTGTTAGCGACGTCTTCGATTTGACCACATTACCCATGACGACCTTCGGGGGGGGGGGGACTTCAGGGTTTCCCTGGTTCTCTTACCCAAAAATTGTAGTTGCTGTCAATGACCTTGTGGCCTGCCGCGACGAGCTTCTTGGCGTTGCCGAGCCACGATTGCACGGGGACGTCTTTTCCGAGGGTCACGTTCCAGTCAAGAGGGATCTCCTCCCAGACCACAGGCGTCAGGTCGTGGGCGCGCACTCGCTCGTGCTGCTTGTCAATGAACTTTTGGAGAAGGGGCTGCAGCACCTCGCTCTTGTTCGAGCGGATATTCTCGTCCAGCATCGAGTCGTTCGCGTTGAGCTCGTCGCCTCCGGTGTGAAAGTAGGCCGAATAAGGGTGCACGCGCGGGAGGACGTCGTCGAACAGCTTGTCGAGGAAGGCGTCGACACGGGTGTCGTTGAGCTTGAAGGCGCCGCAGGGAGGCTGAGCACAGTAGTGGTAATACGGCTGCTCGTTGTATGCGACGATGAGCTCCGGGTGAGAATGATGCAGGGACCCGATGTGGCCCGGCATGTCGATCTCAAAGTAAACCTGAACGCCACGGTGCACCCCGTACTCCTGCACGCGACGGATGTCGTCGGCCGAGTAGATCAGGTCGCGCCTGTGGGCACCTTCCCGGGCCACCTCGGGCATCGACGGGATATCAAGGGGCCAGGATTGGGAGTCCGTCACGTGCACGTGCAACCGGTTCATCTTGTTCCAGGACATGGCGTCGATAGTGCGCAACAGGTTCACAACGGGGTACCACTGCCTTGCCGTGTCGAACAAGACGCCACGGTGAGGATACAGGGGAGCATCTCTGATCGATACAGGCGCATAAGGAGTGTACCAACTCGTGCCGGTTGAATGCTGGTAGAACAACTGCGAGAAAGTCTCAAGGCCCCGCAGAGCACCAATGGACGAGTTGGCCGAGAGCTTCGCATTTCCCCCTTGGTCGATGGTCAAGCTGTAGGACTCGTCAACCTCTCCCGCAAGCGCCTTGAAAGTGCTTGGCTGGTCCTGGCCCGCCTGAGTGATTGCGAGCGATGTGACACAGGTAGAATTCCCGCCCAGTGCCGGTTCAAACTCGTCGATCTTATTTTTGGTTGTGAGTTTCCAAGGCACAAGGTTCTTTTGGAAGATGGAACCCAAAGACCGAGATACACCCCCCCGAACAATCTCCCTGCTGTCTATGCTTGTGGGCTCGTACCCGAACACGTACGGAATCTGAAGTGATGTTAATTCCCACTCAGCCTCATTTCATAGTTTCCAAAAAAGGGGAAGAAACCCGAGGAGGATTGCCATCATCCGTAAACACGAGATAATCATGGGAATGGGACAAAAATAAGAGGGTTTGTAGCTTACAAACTCTCCATTGTATGTAACACGAATCTGTTGATTGATGAACAGCGACGTGTTGCCCTTGTTATAGCTCCTAGGCGCTGGCCACAAGGCCGACACCGGCTCGGAAGAGGCCAAGAGGAGGAGCGAAAGTAGCGTCTTGCATAGCATCGTGGTGATTACGTTTTGATGATGTTCGGCGTCTTTGTTTGTATATTTATTTACCCAGACAAAAATTAAACAATACCAATGAGGGATTAAGCACCAAGAAAAACAAACAGGCTCAATGAGCAAGGGTGGGTGAGGGGAAAAGAATGACGAAGTGCATCCGGCAGGGAAGTGAAGGGCAGATGTTTACAAACATCAAAGAATGCGAAGCAACAGGGACATGGTGAAGTATTTTATAAGTGTTAATTAACAAGCTGGCCTGGGCAGGCGGCAAAAGGGGAACGACGGCGATCGCGAACCATGGATGCGCCTCCAAGGCCCCCAAATTAACGGAATGAGTAGGTGAGTGAATCCAAGGTCAGTCAGGTGGGGGTGGTGGCACAAATCAACTTGGGATTGGTGCTGCATGCTACTGCGCCTAAACGTTAATCGATTGTTGCTAAACAAGCTCCGGGTTAAGCTTGCTTGCTAGTTCTATGTAAAAAGGCTGCGGGGGGACTACGAGGCATGACTTGCCCCCTCCCGGCGGCGCCTCAGTGTACATGTAGAGTGATTTTGCTTGTGATGCTGCATTGGTCGCGTGGACAAGCCCAAGAAGACATGCAGCTGCCCGCATGGGGTGACGTTGATGTCGAGGACGAGCTTGCTTGCGAGTGGCACCAAGCCACCCCGCCTACTTTAGACTTGGGAAGAAAATGACTTACGGAGTGGGTGAAGAAAGAAATGGGAAATTTAAGCAAACTCAATGCAATAACAGCAGCCAAGCCAAAGCATTCCTTCCAGAGAAGTCGAGAAGCCGGGGTTTAGCAGTTCAAATGCCAAATGGCCCAACGTTTACCTAGAAAAGCGGCCCAGAGGCATCGCATCCCGTAGGATTTAACAGAACCATGGATGGCCTCAACCGCCCGTTGCTTGAATGATTTGTCTTGTCACCCATGAGACACCTGCCCCGGTCCTGCGCGCCAAGTACTGTAGATCTACAAAAGCCGGATCAATCCCTGCAACGTTACCTTTTCTCCGAGTTCACTAGCAAGACTTGCGAGACCTACTTTTGTAGTAGGTACGGTCAGACCAGACCAGGATTGACTGGATTGGTTCAGTTAGGAACAGGTTTGTGACCAATTGTTTTGACAAGAGTCAAACGATCAATTAATGGTTCACGGCCTTATGTTTGTTTGCCGACGCCGTCCGCATGAGTACAAAAGACCGTCTAGTCACGGGGGTTTCCAGCGGGATAAGGGTCCTCCAAAAGAGGGCAAATAACACACTGGCTGGAAAATGCGGGGAGGTACATTCAAACAAGCAAGTCAAGGCACCGATGTATTCAGGTTTTGATGAGGATCGGCAGCTGGGGGGAAGCTCCATTATACCGAAAGCAAACCTCAGAGTCGATCTCATCCCAGCTGAGACATTTCTTTTTCGGCCGCTGACAACTCGACGGCGATGACTGTCGACTTTTAAACTCGAGTCGATAGCTTGGTAAGTTAGCAGTGGGTACGATTTTGACAGTTTATCAGCCCGCCGCCTGAGAGACGCTTGAATTATGACTATATCAGGCATATGGATGTTCATTCATTTGTGTCGTAGCTAGTTCTGTGGGTGACAATGGAAAGTAAACTATTTCGGCGATCTATTACTATTACGGTGCTCCGCATTCATTTGCCAGTTTTTGCGAGCGATTTTGGCAGCACCCGACAAGCCGGTATGCATTTGGTCATACTTTATATTATGTGATGCATTGAAGGCATCATGTTTTGTGGTTGAGGAGGTCGCATCTTGCTGCTCATAGTAGCGCAATTGGATGAGTAAACGCAGCACTCCGCAGTAGAGGTAGGTTTGCAAGTCATTTATGCTTTCATCATTCTGTTTCCATGTGCCTGAAGCTAGAATGACGCACAGTGCACATGTTTTTACACGTGATCCTGCCAAGAAATCAGGTAAAAATCTATCCTCCCCGCTTACGTGATTGCTAACCTCCCAGTCATGCGCCACTCGACAAGTCTTGTGCACGTGCTTATTGGTCAGCAAATGTAGCTTTTGGGGTGGCTTGCGCAAGCATTTCTGCAGTCGGCGGGCGACAAGGCTGGGACAATAATAACTTCCATTAAAATCCCGTCGCGACTTGGTATCGATCATCAGACGCATACCTAAAGACCACAATCCTCTTGCTCAACATCACGTCCTTTGATGATTTAGCATCAAAAGACTGTCCAATTCTCTGCAACCCACCACACGCATAGCTTTTCCCAGGCTTTTCAGAAGGGAGTTTCTCTTTTTTTTCAAGCCATTGAGCGACTTCGACCACCAGGCGTCGCGTGCTCGCTCGCTGACGACCGGACTTTTTGTCATCACAAACTAAATACCAGCAGCTTCTTTGCCACTCAAGAATATCCTCTATAGAGGGTTTTCGACTTCGACCACTGCCTACATTCGTTGTAGGCTCCCTTCCGACATCCTCTCTCATCGATAATCCCCGTAGCACCCTCGAACTATGTCGGTCGAAATAGCACTCAACACGCCGCTGGCGGATGCCCTTACCAGTGCCATCCAGCCCAAGCTTGTCGAGGTCGGCTGGGGCACAGGCGGCGCTGATGATTCCGCCCTCGCCGAGTACATTATATTGATGCTGGTCAACGGCAAGACCCAAGACGAAATCGCAGCAGAACTGGCGGGTGATTTGCTCAGCCTCGGCCCCGACGACCCCAACGCGCTTGAGTTCGCGAAATGGCTTTTCGAGCAGATTGCTATTCTCAGTGGGCAGGGCGCGCAAAGTGGCGGTGCCGACCCGACGACATCAACATCACCAGGAGATGATCAAGATATGGACATGGCCATGGCTTCTGAAGGGGCCGCCCAAGTTTCCGCGTAAGTTTATGCACACAAGCCACTGCATTTTTATTTTTATTTTATTTTTATATACGTGTAAAAACTCAAATACTGACACTCCTTAGCCCCACTGGTCCCAAGGCGATGCGAAATGGAAACATGAATATTCGGGGAAATGCCAACCGCGACAGGCGGATGATGGGTCAGATAAACCGCGCCATGGACAGGCCACAAGAAAGCGTGCTCCACCGCACACGTGGCAATGACAGGATCAACAGTCATGCCCGCGGGCCACCCAGCGGGCCTCGCGGTGGCATGGCCGGCGGTATGCGACAACAGCGTGGAGGCATGAACCCTAGGGCGGCGAGCATTGCGCACGGTATGGCGACAGCAATGGGTGGAGGCATGCCCCCAGGAGGACCTGGTGGTATGAACGGTGGTATGGCAGGCATGAACAACGGCTGGATGCCGCCGCAAGGCCAGGATCTCCAGATGGGGCTCTTCCAGATGCTAGAACAGCAAAACCAGATGATGGCTCACCTGCAACAACAACTGAACCAGCAAAACATGATGCAGACACGTGGAGGGTATAACCAGCGCGGTGGGCGTGGTGGCAAGCCTCTTTCGGAGCGTGTGCAGCACCAAAACAGGCACAACAACAATAATAACTTCCGCCAAGGTCAAACGGATCAGAACGGCGGTGAGCAAAAACCCTCGGAAAACTCGCAAAACGGCAGCGCCGGAGGCGAAGATACCGAGATGGGACAGGCGAAGCGCGACCCCAAGGAGATGGTTTGCAAGTTCAACCGCAACTGCTCTAACAAGGATTGCAAGTTCGCACACCAGTCGCCGGCGGCTGCACCAGGGGTCACGGTCGACGTGACGGATGTGTGCACTTACGGGGCGGCTTGCAAAAACCACAAGTGCGTCGGCTCACACCCATCGCCGGCCACCAGGGCGGCGCACAACCAACAGCAGGACTGCAAGTTCTACCCCAACTGCACGAACCCGCACTGCACGTTCAGGCACCCGAACATGCCCCCCTGTCGAAACGGCGGCGACTGCTCGGTCGAGGGGTGCAAGTTTACGCACGTCAAGACTATGTGCAAATTCCGGCCATGCACGAACCGGTACTGCGCCTTCAAGCACGAGGAAGGCCAACGCGGCACATTCCAGGACAAGGTATGGGTTGCCGGTGGAGAACATGTCAGCGAGAGAAGGTTTGCAGACGAGTCGGCTCCGGTCGAAGATATCCTTCACGGTTCCGGTGGTGACTCGGAGATGGGGGCCACAGAGGCCGAGGCTGTTGCTAGCTAAAGTTTGATGATGAAAAGGGAAAACGATATAGAATATGATGGAAGTGGTTTTAGTCGGAATGGGCGGGTCGTTCATGGCCTTTTTTTTTTTTTTTTCTTTTTCCTCTTTTTCTTGTCTCTCTGTATTGCTTGGTTGTCACAACTTAGCAGGGGAAAGTGTTTTGAGTCGGTCTTCATGTATTATCTAAAAGAATGGCATATGGTTCCATCCCCGATTTCTCGGGGGAAGGAAGGGGTGGCGTTTTCTTTTTAGTATTATTGGGGGGCTATGAACATATACAATGTGAATCTCCGAATTTGGAGAGGGCTGCCGGCGTCATGACCTTTGGGTTTTCATACATGTTGAGATGTCATCTGATTGTCGCTTATGTGGTTATTGCTACATTTATGAAGACGTTCGTGTTTTGTTCGACCGAACTGACTGACGTGTTTTGATGGTGATAACCACGTAGTACGTACGAGTGGAGGGGCGGCCCTTGCAGGGATGGGACCAACCACTGCACGATGCTGGAACCCATGCTATTATTTCTGGTAGGTACCCACTAAATTTTGATTGGTGATTTTGATTTTAGTAGAAGCATCCGGTTCGTCCGTCTCACACCACCCCATGGTAGTTACTGATGATCAGTCCATAACGTCAAGCTTGATATATAAATCGCCGCTTCAACTGGGACATTTATAGAGTTTTGAACCTGTTCTTTGTCTCTTGTGCAATGGTTTAAATGCAAATATTATAACTATTATTTTTTTTCACGCCGTATTTCTTTTTGTCTCATTTGTTATTCATAGACTTTGTGCCATGTTGTGCCTCGGTGCAGAGTCTTAATCGCCATACAACCGGACGGGCCGGCGTCGGGCAAATCCATTACTTGCCCTGTTACATACACATCGACACCACCAGACAGGCGGGTAAAAGAGGGAAACTAAGAAAACACAGCTCATGTTGTCGAGAATCGGCACAACGGCGGCCCACGCGCCCGCGAGGATGGAGCTATGTCTTCGCGCCTCGCCGCAGTGTCTCGCATCATCGAGAGAGTGGTCGAAAAGCCGCTTTGGCCGCAAACACAACGGGTTTGCCGTCTCGGGCGCACGGAGAGGATACGCCAGCGGCACCGTCGTCACAAATGACAAGCCCGATGCCAAGATGGCCGTGTTGGGCGGCGGGCTGACGGGGCTGTCGACGGCCTTGTTCCTTTCCGTGTTTGCGCCCAAGGCCAGCATCACGCTGTACGAAGCCAACGATAGGCTGGGAGGCTGGGTCCACACGGTCGACTCCGACGCCGAGGATAAGCAGGGGAGGTCACACAAAGTGTGCTTCGAACGGGGCCCGAGGGTGGTGCAGCTCAAGCAGGCCGATCCAAATTCTAGTCTCTATGTGCTATTGGTAAGTTGGTGAGAGGACCACTACAACATTTCGACTATGATTTACTCTCAAACCGTGGGCGACTATTTCTGATGATACAAACCGAAACAGCTACATCACTTGGGCATTGCAGACCAGGCGTGGGCTCTGGGACAGGATTCGGAACTGGCGCGACGCTACATTTACCACCCCGACCATCTCATTGATCTCACCGGACCATCGAGCAGCGCCAACCCTCTGATCAATGCTGCATCGTGGGCCCGCTTCGCCGGCAGGATGTTGAACAACGCTCTGACAGAGCCAGCGCTCAAGGGATTATTGCCCGCCCTCGCACACATGCTCTCAAACAGGAAGCCGCTGGATGCCAAGGAGTACTGCCGACGTCTCGTAGACGCCCCGGACGAGTCGATTGGTGCCTGCCTGACGCGCCTTTTTGGAGGACGCAGCAGCGTGGCCGATAACCTGGCTTCGGCCATGACGCACGGAATCTACGGCGGTGACATTTGGAACCTGAGCATCCAGTCCACCCTGTTTGCAAAGGCACAAATGTTTCCCTATCGACTTGATATGCCCAGGCCATCGAGGAACTCTAGATTCTCCGTGGAGAGACTCAGCGACCTGAACATGATGGCCTTTATTTCCAAGGCCTCGTCCGAGGATTGTGTGACCATCGGCCAGAGGCTCTTGGGCGGCTACACAGGTTTCTACGGTGGCATGGAGGTGCTCACAGAGGCGTTGGTGCAGGCTCTGCGCAAGCGTCACAATGTTATAATAAAGACGGGCAGCCCCGTGGCTGATGTAGCGCCATCGTCAAACGAGCTCGTAGAGGTGAGTTGAACTGCTTACTTTCGTTCAAGGTCTGAAAAGACCAATGCGATGAATTAGTACTGATGAACACGAATTATCATTACTGCTTTTTTTGTTTTACAGGTCAAAACAGACACGTCAACCGAAACTTTCGACAAGGTCATATCAACCTTGTTGAGTAGGGAGCTGGCCTCCATCACCAGTGGTCTTCTCCCCGCCCTCAAAGATAAAAGGGCCGCGTCCATGCATGTGGTCAACATATGGTTTCCCAGGTCCGGCCTGAACCACCCGCACCACGGCTTCGGGTACCTGATATCATCGCAGGCCGATGTCGAGCCGGGTCTGCTTGGTGTTCTCTTCGACTCGGATCGCGAGGAGGCCATCTGGCGGGAGCGGCAGCGACGAGTAGCGGACGTCAGCAGCAAGGGTGAAAAGGCCCCATCGGCCGCGCTGCAGCCCCCGACCGGCACCAAGCTGACAGTCCTCCTGCGCGTGCCCTCAGAGCACGAACCGCCACGGAGCCCCGAACAGGCCGAGGCCATTGCCCTCGCCCACGTCCGCCGACAGTTCGGCATCGCCGACCAAGAGCCCGTCCACACCCAGGTCAGCGTTGCGCGCGACTGCATCCCGCAGCACGAGGTCGGGCACCAGGACAGCCTGGCCGCCGCACACGCCCAGCTCGAGTCCGCCTTTGAGGGCCGCCTCGCCGTGGCTGGACCCTCTTACACCGCCCCGGGCATACTGCCCTCCATCCGCGCCGCCTTTGACGTCGCCGCCAGCTGCACCGGACTAGAGCAGGCCTACCGCGGACTGGCCGCGTCTGCGGGTCGGCACGACCACACCCCAGGGGAGCTTCCCCTCGTCTCTGACCCGGCTGTAGGGGCCACGGGCCTGGGCCGCTTCGCCGACGGCAGGAGGACCATGTGGGGTGACCTCGCCATAGTTGATACGACCGTCAAGGCGGATTATGTGAACCTTGAGAAAGATTCTTTGCAGCACATCATCGTGCCTCGACTGGAGTTTGGCAACTTGTCAAAGTCCACATAGTCCAGGGTTATATGATCAGGCCCCAATGTCCACGCAGACGGTGCATAATCAATCGTATGGGCTTAATTTGGAGTCGAGATATGTACACATGACGATCCGTCGTTGGCTTTCACCTCATCAATCAGGTCATTTTAACTCATATATATATATATATATATATACCAGCTGGGACTCGTGTAGTAAAATAAAACATTGTACCAATTCGAACAAGACCAGGCTGTTTCATGCATTCCATGCCGTAATTTGTGTATATATATATATATATTGCTACTGAACGCTACGTGATTCTGTATAACGAGGCTGCGTTCCAAATCCGCTTGGGAATCACTTCTAATTTAGGTGCCCCAGGTTGTAGCCATACCTTGATTAGCACCGGCTCGCTACAAAGCAAAACATAGTGGCGATTGATTCCACTAGTGGGTGCGATGACAAACATCGCAAACTCCTCTACCCTAACCCCCCCTCCCCATTGGTCCAAGTTTCCCCAGTGTACTTCTTCATGAACAAGGAAATATCGGCTAGGTCAAGTCGACGACATGGTTACCCATCGGGGCTTGCGGTACCTGCTTCTGCCGCATCTGAGCCCCCAATCCTCCGCTTCCTGGTAGCCCCGGTCGTTGTGGCCCTCTGTTAACGGGCCCATTGGACTGGATTTGGGCCTGGGGTTGCTGACCCTGCTGAACCTGCTGGCGTTGCTGGGCCTGTTGTGGTTGTTGCTGTGGCTGCAAGACCAGCGGCGGCGAGTCCAGCAAAGTCCGCACGGCCTTGTCTAGGGCTTTGAGCAACTCCTCAACGCCGGCCGACGCCGGCCCACACGCGCTGGTCGATAGGCACTTCCAGTTGGGGCTCTTAGTATCCCATACCTTCTTGAGCACCCTACTGAAGTCATCGTTCGACTTGGCCGGCTCAGCGTCAGTTCTCCTGACATGCCAAGATAGCTCTCCCCTACGTGCTACCAGCTTGACGTCAAGTGTTAGGCGGCGCGCCGGCGAGCCGGGCAAGTCATACCTAATGGTGGCCAGGTCGATATTCTTGGTGAATATCTCGAAAGTGCCCTTCCTCGAGACCTGTAGCTGCTGCCACGTGTCGCTTATTGCGTCAAGGGCCCGGTAAACGGCGAGCGTGGTTGGAAGGTAGAATGGCAGTCTCTCCAGCCCGCGAGGGGAGTTGGCCAGGGTTTGCAGCATGTCGACGGCACGCATGTGAGGGTTGTTTTTATCCAGAATGAGCTTGACCGTTCTTGGATCTGAAAAATCAAGCACAACCTTCCATCGTTTCATAGGTGGCTGCAGTGCCGCCAATTCCTCACTAACGGGTTGCGGAAGATCGCTATAAGTGAAAATGACCCTTCGTAGCGTGACCGTCTCGCACTGCACGCCCCTGGGAGCGCGACTGATAGATCCGAGGAATTCGTAGAGGCGCTCTATCGTCTTTAACCGGGAAATCAACTTGTCTATCATAGTTTCCCCTAGTTCCGATCTCAGTTGTAGTACGAACTCCCCAGTCTTGTGGTTGAACACGACGTCTCGGTCCACCCTGGAGCTCAGCTGACGGAATTTGCTCTTGTCTAGCACCCGAAGACGGGCCTCCGATGCTATGACGATCCGCGAATCCATGCGCGTCGACAAGGCAGACCGATTCTCGCCCCTTCCATCAACCTCGGTCGAGGATGACGACTGGACATTAGCAACAGACAGGCGAACCTCGTCTGCAGCCCACCGCCTGGACATGTTTTTGGCACTCAGCAACGGTAAGATTTCAGAAGTGCGTATAAATATTGTAGGTATTCGAATGTGCGAATGTATGCTGGGTGTGATGCACGGTTGGTCCATGTGATTGATTCTCCTAGAATGCAGCTCTCTGAGATCTCTCATCTTGGAAATCATAGCTGAGGCGAGGTAGTTGAGATCCGAGAAGAAGGACGGAGATTCCATTGTTGCTTGTTTGGAGGCAAACTGGAGCTGTACATGAGTCCTTATGCGCATGCCCCCTGCGGTCGCCGGGGCAGAGTTCGAGCTTGGCGTGGTCCTGCAGTTTATGTCAGCCCTTGTTACACTGAATGGTAAATTGTTGAGTACCACCATCTCATATCTGGGGGAAGGGGAGGGGGGGAGGACTATGATACTTACAGCTCTATGAGCCACCACTGATCGCCACTCATACTCAGATGGGCCAATACGTAGAACTGAGGCTTCCAGCTCTGCTTTCTGAACCAAGCCATCGCATCGGTCTGTTCACGATTGCTAACTATGTTGCGCAGGTCATCCGGTTTAACCGGAGATTTGCCCACGGCCCAGCCCTGGCTTTTGCCGCGTCGGACCAGCTCTTCCATGGCAAACGTGTTGCGCACCCAACCAATCACCGCCACAGGATCCCGGCCCGGGGTGTTGAGGTTGGACTCGGCCAGAGGCATCGGTCGAGTTCGAGGCTGAAGAGCAAACATGCCACCAATCTGGTCGACCCTGACAACCATGGAGTCGAGTTTTGTCAGTTGCATCGTCAAAAGGGACTCAGACGGTTGTTTTCTCGAGAGTTCCAGAACCAGGTGGTCCTCCTTATTCACGAACCGCGGCTTGTTTAGCAAGCCCGTGTGTATCGAGGTGAGAATGTATTCAGTGTGGCGCCCAATCACATCCTTCAAAATTCGTTCCATCGATATGTCGGCCTCGTCTAGGGGTATATTGACATCCTTCACCTCCTGGTTGTCCCTGAACCATCGCAAGGCCAGACGACTAGTCGTAGCTGTAGTTTGCCGGCCACCCGAGTGGGCGCCACTGTGCACCCCGACGATGATCCAACTCTTTGGCGCATTGAGCGCCTTGGCTGGATAGCGAGAGGTCCAGTATTGCACCGCCAATGACCGGTTGAGTCGTTCGACGTTGAGAGCGTCGACCCATCTCCCGACACTGAGCTCCAAAGCCTGTCTCCGCAGCTCGTTGATCTTGTGCGTCAAAACAAGCTCATGTAGGTACTTGTAACATCCTGCCAGTCCTTCCGTGGCCAGAACGTCGTTCACTTTCAGCTCCAGATACATCCGTAAGGTTTCGGAAAGTCCAGGCGGGGCTGGTTTGAAGAGAAACCGAAAGTCGATGAACCAGTACTGCTTTTCGGGGTCATCGTCTGCGATGGTCAAGTCGACCTCAAACTCCTCCTTGACGATGAACGTCACCCGGCCGGATCCAATTTTGTAATCCCTAAAATGATATGGAATCTTGTCATGGTCATCGATTGTCAATCTGAGTGACAAGAGCGTGTCGAGATCCTCCAACCATTTCAGTTGATCCTCTGGGCTCATCTCAGGAGGTGGAATGTAGCCAAGATCCGGCATCCAAGGGGCGTTGCCGTTAGCCAGGACTTCTAATGCTGTCTTTAGATCCGGGCTTGGCAGTCTGGCATAGGCAAGGTTGCGTTTGCTGTGCATCATTCTGTCGAGAACAAAGTCGTACTTTTCCATCTGCGTGTGCATGTGCACCTTGAGGTCGATCAACTTGCTTAGAGTGCTCGCCTTTTTGCTCCAGTCCGTGATGACTAGTGCCTTGACCCATTTTGCGTGCTGCTCCTGGGCAAATTTCAGCAGAGTAATTTTTTTATCCAAGTTCTCGTTACTTGAGTCCTCGATCGTGCCATGATCCACATTGCCGTTGAGCATTGGCGGTGCAGGCAGAGGCTTCTTTGCCAAAGCCCTGATGGTGTCTTCCAGTTCGTTGTGGGATCTTTGTGCCAGACGGGAAAGCAGTTGGTTGAGCGACAAGAAGTTCTCGGTGATGTGTACAATCTAGTTATAGCGCAAAACAGTTGCATTGGCATTAGCCCTGATTACTGACAAGACATAGTCCATAAAAAAGTAGCATACTTCGTCTGGCAGGTCGTTCATCCTCAATGGGTTGTCAGACTGCAGTGACCGCGCAGGCGTCTGCTGTTGTATTATCTCCGAGCTCGTCATGGTCTTGGCATCGCCTCCGTGATTGTTGGGCTTCTGGTCTGGGTTCGACTTCATGGAACCATCCGGGCCAACGCCATTCATCAAGACAGCGGCCATCGTCAGCGGGGAGTGCTGTCCGCGTTGGCAAAATTTCCTCCGGTGGCAGGAGGAGGCGTGGATCCCGCTCACGAAGGTCCGCTCGACGTAACAGAGCGCCTCCTACTCGAGCTCGACTAGCGACACGGGATGACGACCTCTCTCATCACTGATTAGGCGACCGAGGCTGCATACAGGCCACGAAGCCGACTCTGGCGATGCAACGGCCCTGTGGTGCTTTCGGATCGCGATCGGCGCGTTCGTCGGGACAAAGGTTGGGAAGTGCGAATTGGGCGGCAAGAAATTTCCGGTCGCGACGCGCGCGGTTTCCTGAGCCGGGTCGATCAAAGGCAGCACCGCCAAACTTATGTTAACGGCAGGACTCGATGATTTCGGGGTCGAGTAATCAATCGTGCGTGTCTTTCGGAAGGCGGTGGTTGACGCGGTGGACTTTGGCGCGGAATGAATATGCTGGCGATGAATAGAGAGCAGGTCAGATTCCATGAGCGACGATTTCCTCCCCAGTCGGGAACAGGTTAGGAAGTGTGACAATGAAAGGACGTGTAGCCGTGCAACCAGCCAATTGCCAGACGGTATTGTGTGGTGGATAGCCCCACCTATTCTTCGCTCATCTCTTTTTCACGACCGGACGATTGCTAGAGCCACTGGATCTGGGATGGAAAAGGCTTTGTCTAAATTAGTTAGACTACCTAGTCTAGAACTAACTAGATGCCGTTTTCTTTATTTCTTTTCTTTTGCGCTTGCTTTATCTCTCACTGTGCATCTTGATAACACTCAAAACAATTGAACATGCCCAAGCAAGGCATCTTGCAAATCATAGCAACTCGGGACAGGCAGGCAAGGAGCACCTCAGTATCCCACAACCTACCTAGTTAATTTAACCATCTGATTAACTTAAAAGTTCTAGAACTTAGTTCATGTTGCTCTGCTATGATCAAATCATCCACTTGACAGTTGCACAAAGTAGGTACCTAGGTACCTACCTACATGTCCCTGGTCAAACTGTGTACCTTGGTCGGTAGTCTAGCATGTGAGGTCATCCGCCCCTCCAACGGGCCACGGTACCTACTTTTTACTCATACTTCAAGTTGGGTGCAGCTATCAAGCTATCAAGTGCAAGAGAAATTTTTGGGGGAAAAAAAAGACGTTCACAAAATCAAAATTCAATCCAAATGCCCAATCTATGGTGTAGTGATATAACTTTTCGTTAGACATCTAGATACGTAACTCTGTGCTAAAATTCGAAAAAATCTGGCCTGCGTTGTCCGTCCGTTCCTTGTATTTCTATCCTCCTCAATCAGACAATTCCTAAATGACTTCGCAACAGTCGATTTGAAATAACACCTTGTTTGTGCACGGATTGCAAGCTTGCAAGGACAAGCTGGTAAAAGGAACAATGTGCAGTACCCGGCTTCGCCTAGATTTAGTCACTCCCATGCTTCGACAGATACTCTAATCATTCACCCCATTGTTGGGTTCATCTTCGATATCATGGGAGACGCCTCACGTTGAGATGGCTTCCACCTCAGCTACCTCGTTTGACACATCGTCAGTGAGAATTCAGTTGAAAAAAAAATCTATGCCGCCAAAAGTACCTGCAGTAGAGTGGCTCCGAAAGACAAACTAGCCACTTACAACTTGTTAGGATGCATCGCGCTGGTAGTAGGCCACCTGTTTTATAATCAGTCAGCTCATGTTGATGGGTTGAATCCACGACAGGATTTTACGAACTGGTAGCCAGCCGCGTCGCTGAATTTGTAGCCGTAGGATGCGGTAAAATCATCGAGAACGGCAGGTCCTCGCGAGCCTATGACTGGTTAGCAGTGGTCTATATCTCTTGACATTATAATTCCTGGCCAATAGCATACCGTAGGGGTACTCCATGGGCACAATCTCCTTGTTATCGTCAAGATAGTGCAACAGGGGCGTAAAAATCCTCCAGCTGGCGTCGAGCTCGTCGTCTCGAACAAAGTTGGAATGGTCACCCTTCAGGCAGTCCAGAATCAAAGATTCGTAAGCCTCGGGAATCTTCAGATCGGAGAATCGCCGGCGGTAAGTCAGGTCGAGCTCCGTAACTACCGTCTGCATGCTGAGTCCAGGCAGCTTCGAGTTCATCTTGATGTAAACACTCTCGTTGGGCTGGATACGCATGACGAGCTCGTTCCGGGGGATGTCCTTGAATATGCCAGACGTGACGTCCTTGAACTGGATGCGAATCTCGGTCTTCTGCTCGTTCAAGGCCTTTCCTGCCTTCATGATGAAGGGCACACCATCCCAGCGCTCGTTCTTGATGTAAGCTACCAATGCGCAGAAAGTTGGGCACCTCGACTCCTTGGGCACAGTATCGTCCTCCTTGTAAGACGGCTTGCTTCCGTCAAGGGACCTTCCGTACTGGCCGATGATGACGTTCTTAGGCTCAATGGCAGGAATGGCACGGAGAACGCGAACCTTCTCGTCACGAATGTCTTCAGAGGAGAAAGAGATTGGTCGCTCCATGGCCAACAGTGTCAGAACCTGCAGCAAGTGGTTCTGCATTACGTCACGAATGATGCCAAACTCGTCAAAGTAGCCACCACGGCCTTCAGTGCCGAATGGCTCCTTGAAAGTGATCTGAACGTTGTCAATGTGGTGACGGTTCCATGTCGCGCCCAAGAACGAGTTTCCAAAGCGAAGAATGAGAATGTTCTTGACCATCTCTTTGCCCAAGTAGTGGTCAATACGGAACAACTCATCCTCCTTCCAGTCTGGCTCCAGGGACTTCTGGAGCTCACGGGAGCTAGCCAGATCTTTGCCGAAAGGCTTTTCGACCTACGAAAACGGTACAGAAACGACGAGTCAGGATGAACGGCTCAAGAGCTTGCAAAACACCATGAACACTCACAATAACGCGAGCGATTCCCCTGGTGGGATAACAGCACCTCTTCAAGTGCTGTGAGACGATTGTGAAGACGCTGGGCGGGAGCGCCATGTAGAAAAGCCTGTGAGCCTCGTTCTGGTTCTTCTCGAGATCCTCGAGGTGATCGTTCAGGTTTTGGAAAGACTCGTCCTTGTCGTACTGTCCTGAGACGTAAGTGCAGAGCGAGCAGAAATCATCGAGCTGCTGCTCCATATCCTTGGTAGGCGTCTTGATGTACGACCTGATCCTCCTAATGTACTCCTCATGGTCCATCTTTGTCCTGGCATATCCAACAATCTTGATATCCTTGGGGAGAAATTGATTCCGGTACTTCCGGGCTGGTCAGCTCTGGAGGAAGTCGTGGGTAGCGGTTAGCCTAGACTTACGAGTCCGAAAAGCGCGGGATACTAGTAAATCGACTGTTAGCATAGCACATCGATCCACAGAATAGCAAACAGCTTACAGTCTTCTTCTTGGCCAAATCACCGGAGGCACCAAGGACCACGATGACCGTGTTGTCCTTGAGCTCCAGCTCGCTGTCCATCACACAGGCATAGTATTAGCAGGGGTCTCAGGTTTGTTGCCCCCTCGTCCCAACAAAACCAGCTATCCGCAACATCTAATCCAACTTCGAAGTGCCAACCAAGAAGCTCGCAGAGTGCATCAGCTGTTGGTAAAACAGGTTCTGGAGACGATAGCCTAGTCGACCGTGCTTCTGTGTAGCTTGCGGTCAACTGGCGGCGGGTTGATTGGTGGGGTGAATGCACTTACGCAGCGGCATGGGATTCTGCGGCCATTATGTTGACACAATCCACGTATTCGCAGAACTCAATAGTGAAGGATAGTGTTGCAGTTTGTGTTGAGTTCTGTTTGGAGGAAAACGGAAAGTGAGTGTTCAAAAGGATATACGAGATGATGGTTTCGTAGGGAGGGCTTGGGATTTGAAGTGAGATGGACAGAGGTCGCGCGGAAAACTGTCGTGGATACCTGATGAAGCAATGGAACCAAGCTACCTTGCCTACCAGGTACTGATAGCCCTTACCGTGCTTGGATGGGAACAAGGGGCAAGGGCCAAAGTCACATCGCCACGGCGGGCGGGCGGAGCTTACTCACAAGCATGGACTGGCGGGGTGATCCACTAGAGAGAGGTAGGTGCAGGTCGGTGCATGCTCACCCACCTTCCCGAGCACGCAGCTCAGCGTTCTGCTTCGATACACCCCTCCATTCGGTGGTCAAAACCAAGCGGTCTTTGCTAGTGCATTTGGTTGTCCATGTTAAAGCTATTTCGTGTCAAAGTCGCTGAAGAGTTTTTAGTCAAGACTTAGGTACCTAGTCTAGAATTGGATCTCTCCATTCCACTGTAAACCCCTTGCTAACAACAAAGTTACGAGGCAGACAGAAGCTTACCTCAACACAAGCATCCACTTCCGTAGTCGAAGAATACTAACTACTCTTCAAATGCTGAGGGATTATTGTATTCATGATTTTAGGGAGGCTATAGCAAGGCTACACATACCGAGGTACGTAGATGGTAGCCTGTAGGTAAGGTAACACCAGCCTCAGGTACCCCTACCTTGGGCTAAGGAAGCTAAGCTAGCAAGCTCATCCAACAGACAGTAGTGATCGAGGGGCAGTCCCAACCCGCGGTGGTTGAAAAGCAACCTGTTTTCCTTCTTCCAGAGGCTCCATCCTAATCAATCCAAGATGCTAGCCGGCCTTATGCAATCTGGTCGCCCGGACTTGGAAAGGCTTCCAAACGTCAAACTAACGCAAGCTACTTGAGCCTGCACAGCTTACCCTGCATGCTGCTCCCTACCTTAAGTTAGGTACCTAGATAAATAATCAACCGTGCTTCAAAGGCAAATCAATTCAAATCTTTCCATTTCTAGATCGCAATTGCATGTTAGGAGCGGTGCATCGAGTGAGGCAGACAATTAAGCTTGCTGAATGTCCGCTGGATCGCAAAATGACTTGACCGTAGTAAATAAAAGTGGGGGCTTTTTCTTTCTTTTTTCTATGGTCTCGCCAATTACTCCTCGGCCTTGGTTGCGGTGCGGAATCAACTCCGGGGTCGGCATCATAGCATGGGAATTTGTAATGCTGCATGGGAGGGGAGCTTTTAACAGCACTGTCCGATCCGGCGATGCCGGAGAATTGCCAAGGCTGCGACCACAAGCACCTTTGGGACGCGGACATCCGCATACGAACGAATGTACCCGAGCCTCGGGGTTCAATGTTTCAAGGACGTGGGCTATCCCCTGTTTTTGACTTGTCCCGCATATCTTCCGCATTCTTATCTACGGCATTGTTTAGCTGCGTAGTATAAGCATAAGCTTGAACGATCAGAAGGTACCTTAGGCAGACAATTGGAAGCCCAACTGTCCAGACTGGTAAAGAGAAAATAAAATACCGCGCGTCATCGCCAATGGACCGTCGCCTGGGGCTACTTACTAATGACGGAAATTCATTGAACGACTGAGTCGAGTAGCAAAGAATGATCGTTGCATGACGAAATTTCACACGCCTGAAAAGACTTGGTGCGGGGTGCAAGAGGGTCCCTCATGGGCGGATGATGCCGGTTTGATTGGGGTCCGGCCGAACAGTCCGGCCGTCTTGGTGTCTCAACAGGTGATTACAATGGCACAACTAACTAGGTACGTACCTACCATATGAGTAAAGTAGCAATTGAGACATAGATTTTAGACACTGACAAAAGGTCAAAAAGCGGCAAAGTAAACAAACCAAGGATTGAGCACATATACCTTGATGGTTCTGGCTGGCTCAATGGAGCACGGGAGCTTGAGAACTGGCCTGAACAAGTATTACCTCAGCTGATGGTAGGTTTCTTTCGCAGCTCGAAGCGTAAAACAAAGCAGATGAGACAAGTGAGCGTTTGCAACCAGTCGCATGTCTAAGGACAGAGGAATGAGTGGTAGTGTAGGGTAGGTGGGTATGCATAACTTATGGGAGTATCGTGGACAGTCACGTGCGTATGGTGGTTGGTTGCTTCAGCTTGCACATGACCCCGCCCCACCTCTGGCTTGCACTGCACAGGTGAATTTTAAACCCCCTCTGTATGGTCACATGACAAGCCCTAGCTAGTCTTCTGTTTGGCAGTCGGCCTCGACACCAAAACGGCCCGCCTTGACGCCCAGTGGAAACTCGACCTTTGGGAGCGACATACTAACCAACAGCAAACGATCGTCCACCATCACCGACGACTACTTCCTTCAACCTCCCGAGGAGACTTTGACAAGTGGGAAGACGTCAAATCACCAGCAAGATGCCTACCGAAGCCGGCCACAGATGTAAGTTGACAATTCTTGCAGCCGTGGGCTACGCCGCCACGCCTCGGGCGGGATATCACGAACACGCATCAAAAGCGTCAGGTGTTTTGTGTGATTATTATACTGACTTATTATTCCACTGCAGTATACGTCAAGTGAGTTGCAATCCTGTTTCTCAGGTACAGCGACAGAGCGCTCAGCGCCGCGACCGAAATCACGCTCGAACGAACCGCTTCAGATGGAGATAGCCTTGAGGCCGCCATCCATCACAACGAACCTTTCGCTAACCATCGGACCTCCAGGGGACGCCACCTGAGCTACCAGCGTAGCCGTCACACCAACCGTCCCGAGACCAGCCTGATCAAGATCGAGGGTGTCGACGACACCAACGGCGCCAAGTATGTTGAACAGCAGCAAACGCGAATGTTCGTGAGACCAACACCTAACCGCTCTTTACTACAGCTTCTACCTCGGCAAGAAGGTCGCGTACGTTTACCGGGCGCAGAAGGAGGTCCGCGGCACTAAGATCCGTGTCATCTGGGGCAGGGTCACCAGGCCTCACGGTATATATCCCCCGTATCCAGCAAGGACAGCGGAGCGGTAGACTGACTGGTCATCATAGGCAACTCGGGCGTCGTCCGCGCCAAGTTCACCACCCCTCTCCCCACACGGTCCTTTGGCGCTTCCGTCCGCATCATGCTTTACCCCTCGTCGATATAAGTCATTTTCCTTCGGAGTTGAACGGAACGGATATCAAAGGTTGCATTGTGGTTTAGGGCATGGATTTGAGACGCTTCTATTCTCGTACTCTGCTATTTTGGCGCTTGCTCATCAAAGCAGTCGAACGAACGGCGGTTCCGACACCTCACGACTTGCGAAACAGCGGTGATTTGTCTTTGCTGTTTGAAAGAGATTGAGAGATGGGCCCCTGATGGCAGGTGCGGTTTGTTTTGGGGCATAGATTCAGAGGGGGAAAATGATGATACGCAGCAAATAAGATGGCGGATCTTCACCATTGAGGCTCACACCACTCGAGCCGGCGGCATCAACAAATTCATGATGGTGTTTTGCGGGACAGGGCAATGAATCCAAGTCTTTAATGATCACGCCCACTACCCTTTCTCGTTGCATCTCGAGTCTCTGTTCCACTCATCCTATTGTGTTCTTCACGTTCGGCTTCTCTGGCGACAGGCAAGTTCAAGACTGTCGCCATGATTGGCTACGCAGCAGGTCGTTTTGCGGTTACATTTTCTAGCGGATGAACCTGAAGCAGTCGATGTGATGCCAGGTCTGCAGCCCTGCAGATGGCTAGTACAGATCCCCTTCCCGACAACCCATTGTGCTGCAAAGCCAAGGCCATTGCCAAGTGCAGGATTGTACTACTTCTCAACAGCAGATAGGCCTATGGCCTCTCAACCAAGCTTGCAAGGGCAGAGGCAAATTCCAATAACCCACTCTGACCGGAGAACTGGCACAAAAGGTCATCAGCTCTTGGGCGTGGTGGTACTATGGCTGCGGTATGAGCAAGGCTTTAGCAACTTCCGTTTGCATATTAAACGTAACTGCTTTGTGTAGCTTTAGAGTCTGTGTATATGCCTGGCCAAACCCGATTCATATGGCGAATGATGAAGATGAAGAGAGTGGCCGTTTGCTGCATCTGCGTCGCCGCGTGCGTTGTGCGTGGGGATGTACCTGAATCAGATCTCCCCGGGTACTGCAAATAAGCCGGCCTACTAGATACGACACGTCACCGTGGTGTAGGCAGTTTTGGAATTCCTGAAACGAGGTCGGGATGTTGACAATGGGAATGGTTATCAATCTCCGCTCCCGCCGTCCTTCCCTATCAAAGCATACAATGATAGGCAAACAAAACATGCGGTGCATTTGTCATGCAAACGGGCCGAGAAATGTTTCGAGGCTAGTTCTTGGTACTACTCATGGTGCTGGTCGATATCATACCATGTAGATATCCATATCAAGTATACGCTGACTTGCTTGCTCTAGGAGCATACCTACGTTTCTGGCAAGTTGACTCGTTGCACAGGTGTTGTGGAAGGCACGGATACGACGGCTAGCGGCAGTAAATTTGCAGTCCTGGAGTTTTTCCTGCCGAATCCAGTTTTATGTTGAATAATAATCACATGCAAATAGACGATTAAAAGGAATCCTTCTTTTGCCTTCCATTTAACATATCAGAATTATCGTACCCAAGGCAAGGCTAGGCTAGCAGATTCGACCGCGTTGGGGACAGGGAGATATTATTAGCTCCTTTTCGGTACCACGTCCTTACCGTGGGGTGATCCCCACAGCCAAAACAATCGGCCGATCAGTGGGGCCTGGGCCTTTTGACGTCGAGGTGCCAAGAAGGGTAGGCAGCAGGGCTGGTCGAGAAAAGAGAAAAGGACGATGAAAAAGAACGATCAGAATTAAATGTCTGCGATTTACTCGGGTTGTGCCCAGTAGCCAAGTGTAGCTTTGTAACAGATATAGACGAAACGTACAGAATAAAGACTCGAGACACGACTACTATTTCTGCGTTCTTCGCAATGAATAGCTTGTGTGATATAAGTTCGGTTGGCATTCTTGTTCGGGAGTTTATAATGCACAAGCCCAGCCCGATTAAGAATAGAATCAATGATGCAAAATATTGTAGACCGCATTTTGTATTGTGTAGCAGCCTCGTACGTATGGGCTGACCAAGACTAAGAGAGTGCTAGCATGTCTTGTTTAACTTGTTATGCGAAAAATGGATCTGTGGCATACGAACATGTACAAGAAGAAATGGTTTCATAAAGGCTCGAGAAAGGATGTTTCTGGTAGTATGGGCCGTACAGTAGCTCAATGCACAGTACATGCATGATTGCCAACCTCGAAGATTCCAAATTCCTCCGGCACATGTTAGCAAGTTTTATACCCCGCCTTGGCCGCAACTTTTGTCGAGGTGGCTTCTGTCGGGTGAAAGGATATTGTGAGAATACTACGTATATCGGATTTTGGCCGATGTATGTTAAGATCCCAATCGGGAAGACTAACAAAAAGGGGATACACAGCTGCGCGGCATTTCGTGTTGCTATCATTCCTTTGGTCATTATTAGTAACAAATGAATGGCCAGAAAGCTGGTATAAAGTGGCAACTGGACCAAGTCATCGATTGATCGAGTTACTTTAGAAGGTAATCATGTTCATTTAAGCCAGGAGAAGGGAATCAAATCAACCTGTGACTGGAGATCCGTCACCGGCAGAAATCCCAACGTTATGCAGCCTATCTGGCCTACAGAAGCAGCTTGGCAGATTGATTAGTTGGGCTGGCAGGCCGCATTCTTGAACTCTTGCCACTCATCCACCATGAACTGCATGATTGGGCAATGGTTGCGTAGCATTATTTGTGTGCTGGTTGCAAAAAGTCGGATGACTTGTCACAGATACTATTTCGCGAAACTGGTGTTCACGCCCCACCGGGCTGTGAATGATGATGCATGCAACTAGGGTAAATATTATCAGTATTTACCCAAAGTCGCGACGCCAATTGGCCAACCACCGTATCTCTGATCAATATTTACCGCCACACGACTTCAGAAACAGCTCACCTACCTACTGCGACGTAGTCTAGGTATCCATGGACTTCTGATTTTGAGTTTACAGTCCATAGTCACCGTAGGCTGACTCATTTATATCAACCTCGAGTCGCCCGATTTGATTGTTACAGATTCCTCCCATAGTTAGTTAGTTCATAGAAGCATGGAAAAAAGACATACCACTACATGCTACTACCACCAACGTCCGTGGAAAGCCTGCAAACAGTCGAAAATCGACATTTTGCGCGCCGCATTTCTCGATCCAAGCATACAGCATTCAGTCATTTATTTATTTATTTTATATTTAAATAATATCTTTTGGTCTCCAAGCAAAAACCAATTAAACCGAATCAAGGGCTTAATAACCCCGTGTTGCGTTGCCTACCTCGTATAGCTCAAATCCAACACCCCAACACGTACGCGTGCGTCAGTCTGGCATAGCTAGCTTGCTTGGCTTTTACGTTGCGTGTTGCTGTCGTGATTGCGGCCTTGCCTACTACACCCTAAATCGACACCAAGAAAAAGGGCCGGCCACGACACTGATCTGATTGCCGCATGAGTTCTTGTTCCGAGAACAAACCACTTTAAGGGAGACAGGTATATATGATTGACAGACGATCTTTATTTATTCATTTTTTTTTGGCTGGATCCTGCTCCATTTTCTCCATTTCGTTTTTTTCCCCCTTCGCCTTCTCCCTGTATTTTCTTGGCTATCAATCGACCAAGAGGCTACAAGCTTGAAACCCCTCCCGGCTCCCACAAGCCCGGCCTAGCCAAGAAAATACGACAAATCCGACCAACTTGGCCGCAACCCGACCCCAACAACCCGCCTGGGCCCATTCATTGTTCTTGACGTCAGGTCCTAGCCTTGTCAGTGGTACGACTAATATTATCAATAAAACGGAAGAAAATAAAACCCTTGAAAAGAAAGAAGCAAAAAAGAAAAGAATACCCCATTCACACAGTGGCGTCCACTCCCCCTGCCAGGAAACAAAAGCAAAAAGAACAACAGCCAAAGAAGGAAGAGCACTTTGGCAACACATTGGCTCGGCACATCTCGATCCAGCCACGCGAGACGGACTTGCCTTGTTTTGATTTGAATTTCCGCCATCTGCGACAAGCCAGGAGGATCCACAGGTCCACGCAACCCCCCGATCCCACCAAGTTTCTCCCACATTTCCATTTCTCTATCTACTGTACAGAACTCTACTGTACTCACAGTGGCGGGAACCCATCCGCGACTCGACAAGCGGCGCAGACCCAGCCACCTCCACCTACTGGCACCCCATTTCGGCGTGTTTCCTGCGGCACGAAAAAAAAAAAAACAGAGACAGACCCTCTTTTGATTGCGAATGCCTCAGACCTTCTACGTACCCATGTCAGCGCCCTGATACATTCTGTTGACCCCAGCTTTCCATCGAAATTAGACCCATCTTGCACCAATTGACCCCTTGTCAAGGACCCAGAGACACTCAAGGGCCAGCAGATAGTAACACCAAAAACGTAAATAGAACCCTGGTGCCGCACCCGCGACCCCGTTGTTCAAGATGTCAACTTCCCAGAGCCACCCACTTCCACGCCCTCCCCCGGTCCCACAGCACCACGGCTTCTACGACGACCAGTATCAGCATTATCAATCGCAACCATCAGACAGTCAGCCTTTGCCGCCGCTGCACCAGTATCAGAGCTCGCCTGAAAACCAGAGTTTCCCGCGCTTGAGTTCGTACCCCTACCAGCCGCCACAGCAGCAGCCACAGCATCATCACCAGCAGCAAGCCCCACTGCCATCGGCTCACCAGTCTCATCGGTCTCACCAGTCTCAGTCATCAAGAGGTCAACCAAGTCTTGAAGACGATCGCCCACGCTCCAGACCACGAACTTTCAGTTTACGGTCTGATAAATCGCACAGCAATAGCATTGATCTTCACGAAACCCACGCCGAGAAGGAAGCCAGGAGACTTCACAGCAAAGCAGATCCAACTTTGGCCATGAACGAGGCTGAGCCAACAGTCGTAGCCGCCACGGTCAAGTCGTCCTTGGCACCGCTGCGTAACATGCAGCATAAAGATTACCAAGGAAATGTCATAGGTTAGCACTGCTGAAATAGCGACCACAGAAGCACATACTGATATCTTTTCCGCGGAACCTAGATGACCCTGACAGGTCAAACCCCACGCGGAACCGCTGGGAGCGACCTCTGGATACAATTCGAAGTTTCGAGGCCGCGATTGACGGCAATTACAGCAGTAGACAATCGATAATGATGCGCTCGGACTCGGACTCCGTGTCAAACTGGAATCGCAGGAGCAGCTATTATGGCGGTAACAATCATAGTACGTTGAGCCCTCTGTCCTTGTTCCCGCCACATACATCACCAACTCATCACTAACCTTACGGCCCCGCGCCTTTCCAGGCAGTTCACGGGTCAACAACCGCTATCAATCACGCGACAGCTACTTCAGCCTGAGACCAAATCAATCAGAATATGGTTATGGCAACGAGGGTGATATGGCAGCACCACGAGGTTACAATGCGTACGGTCATGGGCCGCAGCAGCGCTATTCCAGGATGGCTTCTGAGCCGCATTACAGCACACCAAGACACGCTGAACCTTTGTATCCAATCCAGTCTCACCACAGGTCCTATGAGACAGTCGCATCGGGCTCGGGCAGTGGCATATCCGGCGACCCGACTGGATATACTACGGATCCGACCAGCAGTGACAACAGTTCAATCGAGCGCATGCAGTCCCCGCCGAAGCGTCAACCAGAACCTCCCAATGACTACGGGATTGGCTTCAGCCAGAGTCCGACATATGCGCCGCAATCGTTCACAGTGGGGGGTCCCCCGGCCCAAAATGGGTCCTCGGCTAATAGCGCCGCCGTCGGCACCAGTGGGCATGATGTCCCACCTGCGGTACCACAAAAGCCAAATATGATCACAAGGAAGCCCACACAGCAATCGGTGACCTCCAACGGTCCAGAGAGGCCATCGACGGGCGAGAAGCGTAAGAGTTGGTTCTCACGCCGCTTCAGCAAGAACAGCTGAGGCTTCGATCTCTCAAAAACCACGAGTTGACACGATGGCTTGATGACCTTTGTTTTACATTATTCGCATTCTTTGTGATTTCTTAACCTTGCCCACCTTCCTGATACCCGTCATTAACAACAAAAGGCTTTTCTTTCCTCTGTTCGGATCCCTAGCTCGTCTCTAACACCGCTGGGGATACTTTGCCTTTTTATCGGATATCTACAACCATCCGACGCCTTCTATCATCAACTCGGAGGAGCTATAATCCCTAGGTTGGCTCTCACTCTAAATGAACGATAATTGTGGTTAGGACGCACTGGGGGCGCCAGTGATATTTATGGGATAGGTGGTGAGCTGGGCGTCATTTGATTGATCATGACATTCAGCTTGAAGGGGTTGGGCCGAGCGCATCGCAGCACGTAGGTGCCCATCTACGACTATATTGGTACGGATACTGGCTTGGAACATGATATTTTTCCCGGATGGTAGGCGCATACGTACATGATGATTTTTTATATATTGGTGCTCAAAATAGACAGTTATCTTCATTGGGGATCTGCCCATGTCCTACAACAACTATTATTATGCTATGCGATGGCTGGGTCTCGCTACAACCTGCTCTGTAACCCAGCGGAAAAGGCCTTCCTTGTACTACGCTTGAACTGACTACGGTCCAGCGCACGTTTGTTTCATTATGTTTCCTGGGGATAACGGCAAGGGTTGAGCTGCTTGAAGTAACCTTGCTGACCGGCAATTCAATGACACATGAACAGTCAACATGACTGGGAGGACATGACCACGAGAGTAAGCAGTAGGGCAAGTAGGGCCAAGCATTGATTCCGTCGAGTAAGTAGTAACCATCCATTCGTTGCGCAAGTAGGCACCTGTTTGCCTATCCATGCTTATTGGTAGTTAAATCAGCGTTCCTTCTTGCCTTCCTTTGCCTTTTCCTGGTCGGACTGATCCTCGTTCATGGCCACGACGACGTATGCAATCAAAACGACGTTGGCCATGATGGCAGCCAGGGCGCCGGCGTAGGTTGAGTTTCCTTTGAGCGGATGGCAAGGGTTTCAGTTAGTCCTGACGATGAGAGAGAAACATCTTGATTTCTTTTCTTTTCTCTATCTGTCTCCCTCCCTGCAATTTGTGGTCCATTTTGAATACTTAACATACCTTTAAACACCATGTTGACAGTGGCAAAGTAGGAGCCGATCGGGACGACGATCATGGCAAGCGTGAATGCCAACAGCTTGAGGATGACATTCCTGTGTAAAGGATTAGTGCCATCGTCTGGGCCACTTCCACGGGCAAGACATAAAGGGATGAAAAAAAAGCAACGGGCCCTCGATGACGGAATGAACGAGGAATGGTTTGGCGGTGGGAAATGGGGGTTTTATTTATTTCTCTTACAGGGGCACTGCGGGAGTGATGTTGGACTTTTCGCCCGCGGCTGGGCTGGAGCCGATGTGATCATCCTTTTCCAGGATAGACTTCTCTGTGGCGACGATTCTCCTAGTAGCCATGGCTGCTCCCTTTTTTAATTGGTAATATCTTCGGTGTCGGCTTGCAGGAGAGTGTTCCTTTCAAAGTTCTGTAAATGAGCTCAATTCACTGAGATGAAGTACCTGTATAACGACGTTGGCGTTATATGTGGGACGTTGCTGGTTACCAAGACATGTACCGCGCTAGGAAAGAGTTGAGCCTTCCTCCCTGACAACCAGCCTACGGTCAAATCTCACAGTGCACGGTCGCCCACTATCCATCCATACTCAAGGTATGTACTCAGTTATTGCAAAGCAAGGGAAAAATTATCGCCCTTCAACGCGTTACACTTGGCGCCGTTCGGTCCGTTAAGCTCTAAATATTAGGCTGTTATGTGACCTGGGACACAAACTTTCGTATCCAGTAATTTTGCACCATCACCATCATTGCTATATTCCGAGGTATCAAAGTCGCACACTGTGGCACTCTCTTGAACAAACAATTGCGGGCAAAAGTGGGCACGTGTTAGCGTGTCCTTGGATACCAGCCCACCAAACGCGGTCGCGCAGTTTGAAGTGTTTTAATTACGCGACACCACCCACCAAAAAAGTTCACCGCAAGCCCACCCACCCACTCACCTTCACTCCGACAACGAACCGCTAGGCGTCAAACACCCTTGAGCTGCTTGCACCACCTCGAAATTATCCCTTTCACTGGAAGGGAGCCATCCATGGGCGCGGCGCTCTGTCTGATTTGAATTTGGTTTGTGGTCTTGGAGGTTCAATTGTTTGTTTTCACTTTTGTTGATTCTACAATCCTTTCATTTCGTTGTTCTATCACGTCACTAATCTCCTATACGTGCGTGCCAGCCACATAGAAGAAACACAAAAGCTAGCTGCAACCCGACTCGCATTGCCAAAATGCCACCGCCAATCCAGCCAGCGTCGCCATTGGCAAGGCGGCCAAAAGTCAAGCAAACAAGCATATCACCGCTCATCGAGCTTGATTCCGACAATAGCAGCGACGATGAACTCGTGGACCCTCGCAAAATGCTCCCTCGCCACTCTACTCAGGCAACTCAAATAGTTGAACCTCGAACTACTCTCCGCCGTGCTCCCATTTCGTCACCAGCTCCATCTGTGTCCTCGCCAGCACCATCGGTTTCCTCCACCGTTGAAATACCGGCTTCGTCGCCCTTCCGTCAACAAAGCAAGATAAGTAATGGGCGCCTGGCTTCGGCCATGGCTCCTAGGGGTACCTTCTTCAGTGCCCCAAAGTCAACAAATAGCGTCCTTGGAAAACGTCCTTCCCCGATCGAAAACCACTTCTCATCAGATGCTTCTCAGCCTAAGCGCATCACGATTGATATTAGCGATAGTTCCAGCGACGAGCGTGCAGATTTGAAACCAACTTCTTTTAGCAAAAAGACGCTTCAGACTCCATCGGTCACAAGTCCTGGGGATCAAGACGCTACGAGCTCGGACGAGATTGTGAGGGGTGGCGTTTTGGAAAAGCGTCTGTCGAATCTAATATACTTTGATAGTTCGAGAGCCCCGGCGCTCAGCAAGCTTGTTCCCAATCGCACTCTCAAGGAGTACCAGACTGCGCTTATCAAGTGCAATGAGAACAAGGCAGATGCCGCGCACTGGCTTATGGACAACCCCGCTTCTAAGAAACAGCGCCAAAAGATGCAAGGGGAACTAAAAGATGTGCGAGGATTTATTCGATCGTTCGCACACGGCTCGTCCACTAAAGCACCTTCTCCTCCTGGCTCGGAAGACAGCGACTCCGATTCTGTTGTTGAGGTTGCCTCGAAGGCGAAGCCCACCCAGCCAAGGCGACGACTTCAGCAGGGCCGGAGGCCACAGACCTCTCCGACTTCGTCGCCAGCCAAATCCCAGCCGGAGGAGGAAGAGCCGATTGCCATCACAGACGACGACGACACCGACGAGCAGGGCTATTCCAGCTCAGAACATGACGTAGATCCTGTGGACAAAGCCGCACGCGCGTTGAAGTATCTGAATGAATGTGAGCTCAACGGCCTCCTGGCAATCTGCGGCAGCTCAAAGGCCAAAAAGGACGCCGCGAGGGCCATGATCGAGAGCCGCCCTTTCCGGAGCTTGGCCGCTGCAAAAAAGGTCAGCGTGACGGTTTCAACAAAAGGCCGCAAATCCAAGGCAGAACTTCAAGAGGTCGGCGAGGATATTGTTTACGACGTTTCTAAATTCATCAAAAGCCTTGATGCCATCGACGAGGTTGTTAGCACGTGCGAAGAAGAGGGCGTGCGGATGAAGTCTATTACGGATCACTGGGGCATGGATTCAAGAGGCAGTAGTCGTGATGGGAAGCAGTCTTTGCCCATTCCTTGTGAGCCCAAGCTACTCCAGGGCCGCTGCACCATGAAGTCATATCAGCTTTATGGACTGAACTGGCTCAATCAATTGTATCAACACAAGTTTGGCTGTATATTGGCGGATGATATGGGGCTTGGCAAGACATGTCAGGTCATTTCATTTATTGCTCACATTGTCGAGTCCTACAACCCAAAGGTCGATCAGGTTAGGCCATGGCCTAACCTAATCGTGGTACCGCCTTCAACCCTCGACAACTGGCAGGTCGAGTTTGAGAAATTCGCACCGGGAGTTAAGGTTACTATGTACCATGGCAAGGATCGGGAATGGCTCGCCGATGACATCAAAACTGATCCTGCTGAGCACCACGTTGTCCTGACGACTTATACCCAGCTTGGCCGAAGTGGAGAGAGGGATCACACAAAGATCATATCCAGAATTCGACCCAATGTCGCCATTTTCGACGAAGGCCACAATCTCAAAAATTCAAAGACTAAGCTGTATAAAGACCTGTGCAGAATCACGGCAAGCTGGAGGGTGATGCTCACCGGAACCCCTGTGCAGAACAACCTGATGGAGATGATCAACCTTTTAAACTTTATCCAACCCGAGCTTTTCGACGGTCGCGTGGAAACCCTGAAGGACCTTTTTGACCAAAAGGTAACCCTGCAAGAGGTCAGCAACGGAGCTATGCTTTTTAGCGATCGTGTCCGCCGGGCAAGAAGTATCTTGGAACCATTTATCTTGCAACGCCAGAAGGAGCATGTGTTGGGTGGTTTCCCTCCCAAGACCAGCCGGGTGCTGTACTGCGATATGGATGCCGCGCAGCTCAAGATTTACAATGAGTACCGCAATCGATTCCGGACCGGCAAAGATGGATCACGAGTAGCAGGGGGTCCTGCAGTTGCCTCGCGAACCTCCAACGACCAAAACAACGTGTGGATCCAGTTGCGAAAAGCAGCCATTCACTCGCAACTGTTCAGGAGGCATTTTAACGACAAAAGAGTGGCCGAGATGGGCGACATGCTTATGCGCAAAGTACCGCAGTCGAGACTGAAACAAGACAACAAGCAGCATTTGATAGCAGAGCTGATGGACTTGTCAGACTTTGAACTCCACGTCTGGTGCGTCGATGAGCCATGTGTCAAAAAGTTTGACGTCGAGAAGAACTCATGGATGAAGAGCGGAAAGGTTCAAAAGCTGCTGGAACTTCTACGAGAATTCCGCAAAAATGGTGACAGGGCTCTCATCTTTACTCGATTCGCCAAGGTGATTGAGATCCTGACCGAGTGTCTTTCGACTGCTGAAATCCCGCATCTCACCTTTCAAGGATCGACGGCTGTGGATATGCGGCAGGATCTGATCGATGAGTTCAACGAAAACAAGGACTTGACAGCTTTCCTCCTCACGACCGGCGCGGGAGGCACGGGCATCAACCTGGCCTCGGCCAACAAAGTCATCATCTTTGACCAAAGTGACAATCCCCAGGACGACGTGCAGGCCGAAAACCGGGCCCATCGCTTTGGGCAAACTAGGCCGGTCGAAGTGATCCGGCTCATAAGCCGCGACTCGATCGAGGAACTCGTCTACAAGGCCTGTCAAAAGAAGCTAGAGCTGGCTAAGCGTGTAACGGGCACTGAGCTCCCTGTTGTTTCCGAGGTCGATGTCGAGGCCGAGGTGCGACAAATGATGTTGGCTGAGGAGGGAAAAGCAAGTAGTAATGATGAATGATAATAGTAGTGGCGCTGGACAACGATGGTTTTTTTTGGGGGGTTTTTTTTTTTCCTGTTTTCCCTTAGGCGATGACTTCATTCTGCACGGCATTTAAACCTGGTTTTCTTGGTATGTTGGAAACCTGCTGTGGCTTCGTGTTAATCACGGCGAAATTTCTATGAGGTGAAAAAAGACGACTTGACGGAACAAGTAAATAAAGATCTTATATGTTAGCAGGGAATGAAGGAGGTTGCTGGCGTCTCTTTGGCCAACCTTGGGGGGAAATAGAAAAAAGGGGGTTAATAGAGTAGATTTGGAATGCATCAGAAGTCACTCGTTCATGGATGTCTTGAGTCTTGAATAAGGAAGACTTGCTGCACTTAATGTTCCTGACAACGTGCTCCGATGGACACTGAAGACTTGTGTATCTTGGCCAACCAGACATCAAATATCTATTCCGGCGCTCAATACGTGTATTTCGAAGTCGTCTACTTGATAGCAGTTCCAGGTGGGCGAATCACTTGTTCCGATTGTCCAAAATGGGTATATTAACACAACAACAACAACAACAACAACAACAACAACAACAACAACAACAACAAAAAAATAAAAAAATAAAAAATAAAAAGAACCGAGGGGGGTTGTATACTATTTAAACAATGGGTTGTTATATATCTTGTCCACTTTCATTATCCACAACACCAAATAATTACACCTGAGCCTTCTCGTCTCTTGTACAAAGAAGGGAAGATTTGATGAGGTACATATATGGTGGATGTTTCACCGAGTCTGATTATGTGTCTGTGAAATAGAAAGTAGTGGAGGGGAGAGAGCCTGTTTTCGACTCAGGCCGCCATGGCAAAAAAACAAGAGCAAATCACCTGTCCAGAGCCTGGCTCTGGCACATGTGCCAGTAGACACCGCGCTTCTTGAGTAGCTCAGCGTGGCTCCCCTGCTCGAGCACCTTGCCCTCGCCCAGGACGTAGATGAGATCGGCGTTCTGGATGGTGGCAAGGCGATGGGCAACAGCGACTGTGGTGCGGCCCTTGGAGACACGGTCGAAGGTGGCCTGAATGAGCTTTTCTGTGTCCGAGTCAAGGGACGAGGTAGCCTCGTCGAGCAGGAGCACGCTCGGGTTGCGGATCAAAGCGCGCGCGATGGCAACTCTCTGCTTCTGGCCGCCCGAAAGCGAGACTCCCCTGGAGCCAATGTCGGTATCGTAGCCGTCCGGAAGCGAGACTATAAAGTCATGGATCGAGGCATCGCGGCAGACCTCATGCAATTGGGCCTCGGTCACAGTCGCGGGGTCTACCCCGATCAAAATATTGTCTTTAATGGTCCCTTGGAAAAGGGTGGCCTCCTGGGCGACGAGGGACATGAGTTTGCGGTATTCGAATACGTTGATGTCGGTGATGGGCACTCCGTTGAAAAGAATCTCGCCCTTGACGACGTCGTAGAAACGTTCTAGGAGCGAGATTACGGAGGTTTTGCCCGAACCAGATGCGCCTACCAAAGCCACCTGGAAGATTTCAACAAAAGTTAGTACAAGGATCAAAAGGAAAAGGGGGGAAAAAAAGTATTTGACAAAAACGGGGGCTTAATACTTACAAATTGACCTTTGCCGATAGTCAAATTCAACTCCTTTAAAACGTTAACATTCCGGGTGGGATATTTGAAAGATACGTTCCGGAACTGTATTTCAATACCCGTCTCGGTGTCAGGCACAACCTTGGAATCCTTCGCCTTGTTCTTGTCTTTTTCCACCGACTCCCTGATACTAAGGATTCTGTTGGAAGCAGCGGCAGCCTGCGCCGCGTTGGGGCCGAAACTCAGGCCATTGCCGGCCGCTTCAGCCCCGTTAATCACTGCCAAATAACAAACAAAAAACTGCACAATGTTAATTTCGCCGTTCAGGATCAACTGACCGCCGTACCAGAAGACGAGAGCCTGGCAAGCAAGGCTGATCGAATCGCTCAAAGCAAAAATCAGGGTTGTAAACCTGGCTTTTAAATATGCCTTGGTAACGTGGTCCGAGAGCAGAGTAGAGTAGCTGGTCGTTATAATGTCCTCGAGGGTAAGAGCCGAAACCGTTCTGAAGGCGCCGATACTTTCCGAGGCCCATTTGCTTGACTCTGCAAATACCTGGATACATAGGTAACAATAATAGATAAGTCATACTGATCAGGAGTGGTCAAAGAGGCAAAGGAAACCGATAGGATAACAGCTTACCTCGTCATTCATCTTTGTGAAATCGAGCTCGTATTTAAAGCGAAACTGAGTGGTGAGAAGAATAAAAGTCAGTAATCAAGCTTTCCTATCGGTCGCTGATTTTCGGTACCACACTTACATAGCCTGCCCCGAGTCCAAGCGGAACAGTAACACAAAGGGCAACAATAGCGAGCTTCCAGCTGTGAGCAAAAGCAATGGCAAGCGCACCAACGAGGCTGAAGACCGACGTGTAAACCATTGCCATGTTAACGCCGAGAAGTTCTTCAAGCTGCTTGGGATCACCTGCTACCCTTGCCGTCAGGGATCCCGTCGAGTTAGGTTCCTCGTCAAAAAAGCCAATCTTTTGATAGAGCAGCGATTGGAAGTACTGTTGCCTGTAGATGGCACATATAAAATGTTGAAGATGGCTTCATTGGGGATTTCGGTCAGCAGCACACAAGACATAAAAAACAAGAGAAAAGGGAAACGTGAAAAGACTGGGGAGTCTCTCACATGGCGGAATAGGCGAGACAAAAGTAGCCAAAGCCGTTAGCCACCGCCAGTATTAGCCACATCAGAGAGTAGAAGGAGCCATCGGACATGTACTTGTCTCTGCTCGGGTCCTGGAAAACGGCGATCAACTTGGCGAACAGGAAGGCCTGCAGTGGCACGACCGCGCCGGCAATCATGGCTGAGACAACGGATATGCAGTAGATAGGCAACCGGGACTTTTGCTCCCCCAGTAGCCTGCCGAAGCTGTTGAATAGGCCTCGTTTCTTCCATCCTGGAGCCATGGTTGCCTCCTCGTCCTCGGTCAGCGCTGCAGACTTTTCCCTGGCTAGCCTATCCTCAAGAGTATCCTCGACCACCTCTTCGCTGTCGGTATTGTCATCGCCCAGGGATAGCTGCTGCGAGTTCACAAGACCGTAGTAAACACCTTTGTCGTCCTTGAGCAGGGAGTCGTGCGTGCCCTCCTCAACCGCCTTTCCGTTCCTCATGACTACGATTTTGTCTGCCGACTTGATCGTAGAGCTAGAGCGAAGATGTCAGCGGTCGTATGACTGAGAAGCCACTCACTCGAGACTTGATAGTGTGGTGGACATCAGGCACAGGAAGAAAACAAATCAAGTGCCACATTGCAACTTACAGTCTGTGGGCAATGGCGATTGTGGTACGATTTCGCGAGGCCTTTTCCAACGCCGCCTGGACGGTACGCTCTCCTCGAACATCAATGGCGCTGGTCGCCTCGTCAAGGATGAGGATCTTCGGTTGCTTGACTATACTACGGGCAATCGCAATTCGTTGCCTCTGTCCGCCGGATAGCTTCGTTCCCGAGTCGCCCACCTGCGTTTGGTAGCCCTGTCACAAGATTACTGTCAGCAAATTTTATGATCCGAAGAACGAGGGAGGGGAGCTGGCATTCCCAATCTCAAAAACCTCTCACCTCAGGTAACCTGTCAATGAACTCGTCCGCAAAGGCCTCGGCACATGCCTTGCGGCATAGTTCCTTTTTGCGCTCCTCGGATTCGTTCTCAAAGTCGGACCCAATAAGTCCGTACATAACATTGTTCTCTATAGTATCATTGAAGAGGAACGGCTCTTGTTGCACCAGACCAATCTGGGACCTCCACCATTTGACGTTGATGTCGTCCAAGTTGTGACCGCAAGTTGACACATATCCCTGGAGCTGGATGGGATCTCCGATCTCCTCCAGGACCGGAGACGAGCCGCTTCCTTCGTCATTGTCATCATCGTCTAAGCCGTCCGAGGATTTCTTCTTGGGTTTGCCATCCTTCAAAACCTTCTTGTCCTTTTTCTTCTCCTTGGTCTTGTCCTTGGACTTGTCCTTATCGATTGTTTTTGCCAAAACATGCTCCTGCTTCAAACTATACCACCTTTCGATCAAGCCTACGATTGTGGATTTGCCAGATCCGGAGGGGCCCACGATGGCTGTCACCTTACCAGCTGGGAACGTGAGGCTCAGATCGTCCAAAACTTTGACGTGAGGCCTTGACGGGTAGGCAAAAGTGACGTCCGTAAACTTGATGTCCTCGGTAGCCGACACCTCAGGCTCTCTAAGCGTTCCGGGGTTCGGGCGGGGAGCGTCGATGACGACGAAAAACTCGGTCGCGGCTACCATGGCCTTGGAGGCAGCGATCAAAGGCGCCGTCACGCGCTCGAGGGAAAAGATCATCATCATGACAGACATTAGCACGATAACGATGGTGCCGGCATCAGAGACGCGTCCCTCTGCGGCCATCTTTGTCGTCCCGTACCAAAACGAAAGGGCAAAGGCTGCGTATATGGCAAAGAAGACGAGGCCAAATTGAGTTGCTAGTAGGGGGGTCGTGGATTGGCCAAACTGTTTGGCTTTGTGCACCCATTCGGAGTATCGCAGCCCAATGCGTTCCTGTGCGCCACAGGCCGTCACCATTCTGATACTATTGAAGGCCTCGCTGGCAACTGAAGTTGCCTTGGCCTCAGCCTGAATAGAATCATGTTAGTAAGGTCTCAAGGTCGTGTAGGTCTTGAACTTGCAGATTGGTTCAGGAATCACGCACCTTTGTCTGCTTGGAAGTGCCCTTGATGATGAAGGGAAGTACAACAGCGATGACCAATCCCAGGAAAAAAATCACAGTAGCTGTGATCAGGGTCAGTTCCCAAGACCAAGTCATTGCTACAATCAAGGCGGTGACAATCAGCGAGGTGAACTCCAGAAATGTCCCAAGCTTCTCCGAAATTCCCAACTGCAGTGTGTTGGCTGTGCTAGTGATTGTTCCAGCGGCCGAGCCCGAGGGCATCGAATCCAGCACATGTATGGACTGAGCGAACAGGGCCTCTAAGAAGTTTAGACGGATTGCGGCAGACATTCGAATTCCGATTAGGCGAAAGCAGAACTTTTCAAATTTATCATCAGTACGAGCGAATACTCGCGAGCGCTAAGCCCTTGACCGGATAGAGGTTGGCAACGCACCTTGTTCATGTAGTTCAGCGTAAATCGAACGAGAAACAAGATGAAGATGTACAGAGAAAGCCGGTTGAGGGTGCTCCTGAATTCGTTCAAAGCATTGGCTAAGCAGTAACTCGGTCAGCCAGTGATGCGACAAGATACACGGGACTGGTGGGCGCTTGAATATAAGTGATCGATACTTACGATCGAAGGGGTTGAAACCCGTAAAGTTGTTTACAAGTCTTCCAAAAAGTACGTTCATCAAAGGCAAAGTCTAGATAGATATGTCAGTACGGCAGGAATCAACCAAATTCGAATGTAGCCGCACCAGAATCATCCAAAGGACGGTAGGTTGGAAGGAGAACCCCCTCAGCCCCGAGACATCAAAACACTCACAGTTCCCGACCCGATAGAGGCAATGGCAGCTGCGAACATCAGGGCGTAGTCAAACTTCTTCGCGTACGAGAAAACCCGGACGTAGTCCTTGAATGTTGCCTCGCGCTCAGGTCGAGCGTTGACAGTAGGCGTGACCTTGTCGTCGCCCTTCTCGGGGTCGCCTTTGGAGCCGTCTTTGGAGACGTCTTCGGAGCCTGCAGTAACCTGCGGCGGCGCGGACACGGCAGCCGGCGTCTCGGACGGGGCTGGCGCATTTTTTTGCATATCGCCACCGTCGCGGTTGTCAGCCTTGTGAGGCGTCACCTTTTCTGATTCGGGCGGGCTGCTCATTTTGAAAAGGTTACAAAGCGCCAACTAAATGCAGGCATGCCTTGACAAAGTCCCTCTTATTGTTGTCAAGAGCACACTGGTACTGTAGGGCGGGTCAAGATAGGTGGTGGGTTGACAACATATACGAAGGGGAGATGGCAATAAAAATCGAAAAGTCTCCAGACCACCTTTAGCGAATGGTGTTGTGGGAAATTAGGCGGCAATGATACCGTAATGAGAGGTTTGTGACTGGTAAGGGCCTTGCCTTCCCGACTTGGCTGAAATATCGCCGAGGATCGGCCAACAACATGAACCTAATTGATGGTAATCTTCGGAGGATCAATGATATTATGAGGCAGAAGACATATCGATGGTAATTCCCACAGGTAAGTGAAGACAAAAGATGCAAGCTTGAAAGGCCTCATCAGTGGGGTTGTACATATTCCCATCCGAACCTCAGCGATGGCGATGACTATTACTGTTATAGGCAAGTAGCTCGTTGTACTGTAGTCAAAGAAAGACAAATTGAACTGCTACCTGAGCATCCTTGACACGCCACTTTTTTCTCAATCAACCGTCGAATGCAAAACAACCCCGGACCCGGTTCGTATGTTCACACCGTAGTCCCGTAACCCGTAACTGTAAACAGGAGCTGATCAGCAAGTTGAAAAACACGTTGGGCTGGGGTAAGACCCCGTGTCTAGTTCTAGGGGTCAGTCAGCACGGCTTTCGGTTTCTTCCGAGACCCCGGCTAGGATCTTGAGCAACCAAAACAAAGGGGATAGACTAGACCATTCTAGAACTAGAGGGTCATAGGAAAAGCTACCCGACAAACCGATGTCAATCTAGACAAGAATAGCACAGCAAGGAGTGACTCACATGCTACGTTTAGTCTAAATCCAGCGGGGAAAAGAAAATCATCCAAGTTAAGCTTACTTGCTTGGTATGCCGGGCAAGCCAACCTTGGGTATGTCAGTCCCGGTTTCTATACACAGTGTTTTTCTACTTTACTTGTATTGACCTTTTTGTTGTCATACCATATAACGTGTCCGTCCGGACAATAGCAATCCGTATGTTTTGCTGCTATCACAAGGGCCAACTTTTGTTCGCCAGTCCACCCCTTCCCAGGTAGGGACCGAGGCCCTTTTGCGCATGGGGCCTTTCCCTTATATCGTCATCCTCACACCAAAGACCAAACCCTCAAGATGCGCTAGCATAAACTCGTCTAATTTGACTGACTCAAATCCCCAGGTAATCAACCTGCATCCCTTGGCAAACCGACCGGTGTGAATTTATGCGAATTGCCTGCATCACCTTCTGACAGATGACAATTTGTGGCACTATCATAGGTTGAGAAGAAAGAGATATAAATGTTTCAGCATGCCAAGTTAAGTCGGGATTCTTGGAATACACAGTAATGACTTCCTCGAACCAATCTCTGTTCTTGATACGAAGTTGCCTAGTACATACACCTTGCATTTGAAAGCTCCACTACAAAAAAAAAAAAAAAAAAAAAAAGTCAAGCCTTGTCAAAGAATAAACAAAAGACAACTTCAAAACAAAACAAAAATAAACAGATAACTGTATCATCTTCGCTGCGCCTAAAAGGGGGCGGTTCAAGGCTTTAAATACACAATAAGAGGGGAGATCAACTCTGAGTTACCCGACAAGGGTGATGATTGATGGTGATGCAAGCAAAACAAAAACTCCTGTATGCCGAGCCCACATACATTTGACACTCAAAAGCCAAAACTGTCATGCTGGTGCACAGGGCACCGTCCAGGATGTCCAACAAACCAAGCCATGATACATCTGTGGTGGAATCGGCAGAGACACTCCAGTCTTGCCATCATCACCCCAACCTCGAATTCCTCGAGACAAATGGTGCACTCAGCCGAGTCGACGCAGTCCTTCTCCGTAGCAACGTACGGGAACATGCCAGTGCGCCTGACGGTCGGCCGGAACATGCCCGGCGGCGACGAGGGACCCTCGCCCGTCGACCCGACGCTCATCGGCGAGACGACCGCTGCGGGTGATCCGCCGTAAGTGCTGTGCGACATTATACAGTTGGCGATATGACTTTCGCGCAGTGCCTCGAAATTAGCAAGAGTTCGACTGGGCAACTCATTGTGACACACGGGACATTCGTCCTCCTCCGCGATTGGCTGTCGTCGCCGGGCCGGTGAGGGCTGCCGAGGGACAGGAGGGAGGCTGCGGCGGTTGTGATGACGTGTGCGAGAAGAGGACGGCGAGGGGTCTGTCAAGTCTTCCGAGGGCGGGATGTCAAATATCGATCGCTGCCTCGCCGGAAGTCCCAAGGCTGGTGAGGTGGCCGAAATTGTCCTGCTCTGTATGCCTCCAGTCGGACTAAGACCTCGATTCTGGAGCTGACGTTAGTTGCAAAACACCCGAATAAGTGAACTTGGACTATTTCATCGCTTACCACTGGGGCGCTCCTCCCCCCGTTCTCGATATGAGGACCAGAAGCGGAAAGATGCACGGGGCCTCTGCGTAGGTCGATCCCCACAGCACTGGCAAAACCACTCTGCGATCTCGAGTGCCTAGCCCGATGGGCAGACTGGTGAGATTGGGGTGGTGACGTGTTAGGGTCAGGAACGCAAGGGTTGCAGAGCCTCACGCGCTCGCCACCGCCAAGGCTGTTGAAGTCTGTATAACCACCTGAGCTGTCGACAGGGAGGGCGGATGGGGATCTCTGTGGTGTGCCGGGGGGTTGAACAATGAACTGATAAGGGATGGTTATGCGGTGGGGCGAGCATGAGTTACAGACCACCCTGCCACATTTTCTTGGGAGAGCGTCAGCATTCTCATTCTGTAAGTGAGTATTATCAAACCTCATCCACTTACCGACAGTGGTGCTTCCTATTGAGCCAGCCGAACTGTGTGTGACATATCGGACATATGGTGACCTCGGCGTCAGGTTGCCATCGGGGCAGGACAACGCCGGCGCCAGATGGTCTTCTCTCCGCCTCATCTCTCTCTCCATCACCTTCGGTGTTACTAATCTCGATCCTAGGCTGGTTAGCTGGCGGCGGAACAGGGTCCCGTGGCAGAGGAGGCGGTGTGGGTGGTAAGGCCGGCAATGGCGGTTCTTGCTGTGGGAGCAGCATAGAACGCACAGCCTGTGCTGGTGGTTGCGGAGAACCGCGTGCGCTGGGCCTTGATCTGTAGCCGCCGTACACTATAATCGGCCCTCGTCGTCCTGTCCCTGAGGTCCGATGCGAAGACCGCTGAGAATTAGCTGGCCCAGATGAATCGAGTCCGTCCAGTAAAGAGCGGGATTCAGGTCGAGGCGAAGCTTCTATTCGTGTGCGCGTGTCGCCCGGCCGTGGGGATCCCTCTGGCTGAACGACGGTATGTGTTGCGAGAAGGGCATCTTGCTGTGGAGAAACTGCAGTTTGGGCAGCAGGGTTTATCTCTGTCTCTGAGGGGGCTTCTGGCCGTGTTGGAGCCGCATGTTCTCTAGCACCTTCTGATGGCTGCAGCGTGGGTGTCACTGATGCATCTTCCTGGTCGGCAGCTGCTCCAGTTCCAATAACACCATCCACGGCTGACCCTTGATTGTCAAGAACCGGAGAGGCAGTGCGTGTTGATGCAGATTCACCAGGTACTGAGTCGGGGATTTCTGCCACGGTGCTAATCTCCAAAGCTTCCAAGTTTCCTGACACGTCTTGCAGCGCATCCGTAACAACCTCTTGCGAATCTGCTTGTCGCTGTTCTGTCGGTCTATTCTGTGTATCCGCTTCCGTGTCTAGACCATTGCCAGTGCCGCCGACATCTCCTTCTGTGGCATATATAGGCTGAGCGGAATTCTCGCCAATATGCTCTTGATCTCCGTCTTCATCTGTCCGCCACTGGGAGGTAGCTGGATCGCGGTCGGGGGAGTCACTACCAATGTAAGAGCTACCGGAGACTGAAGAAGAGTCATCGTCGCTCGCCCGGGTCTCTGGCCGTGCACCCGGATCACCTTCGACAATGGTTGCCATATTTTAAGGCATGCAAGCGTCGATAGGTTGTGGTTTATCTGTTTCTAGCGGCGTCTTCGGCCGTTGGGATCGACGATGCGGGATGGAAGAACAGCCGGACCGGGTGATCTAGGGCTGGAGCTTTGTAGGCAAGGTGGGTAGGTAGTTTTGGTATTTCCAAGTCGATTCAAAGTCGTGCTCTTTAGAAGGTTCAGGCTAGGTTGTGGATTCTGCAGCGGCCTAAGTTGCGTTGTGCAGCAATGGAAAAGCAAGTAGCATTGTCATGCAGGTAGATTGCTTCGGTCGGGTAGTCGTCTTTTGGCAGGTAGGTACCCGGGTGATTCAAGGCGAAAACCAAGGTAATTGAGGTAGGCACAATGACTCCAAAGCTACAAATCGAGACAAGATGATTCCAACCGTGTCGGAATGGGGCGATATCGGGATGTGTGGGAGGGAGCACTAGACCGGTCACGTTACGCCAGTCATCAGCACGCAATGCAAGTTGACCCGTGTATCGACCCATGGTGAAGTGATGATGAAACTCACAGTGGCTACCTTGTGTTCTAGGCGTCCTTGGTTTTGAACTTGGACCGGGAGGCAATTTTGCTGTGGAGGAAGGCCTATCTTACTTCATAAAAGCCGGATCAGGAGGAGCTCGGTCTCGTCGATAAGAATGACTTATTGATTCGATGATATCGCCAACGGACATGTGATGTGCCCAATGATGTCTATTGTAGGCTCGGCCATGCGACATCGAGTGAAGTGAGGCTGGGCTGGGCCAAGTGGAGGGGCGGGCATGCGACGCTAGTCGACCAGGTAGTGGGCCAGGTTTGGCCCCACCGTTTCCGTCATGGCCTCCAATGTGCACTCAGCCTCCACTACTGGATGACCAAAGCGAGAGATTTTGTAGCAGTTGCAGGATATGTACCCTATTAGGCATCTTACAAACTTTAAATTTCACGCCTACTTCCTCGTGAGCTGTGTACTGTACAGTATGTTGAGAGTAACAGTCTGTGCGGCCAGGGAATTGATATGCACCCATTAGACTGACAATATAATCTAGTTGGGTATCTATACATTTACCTATATGATGAACTCTCATCAACTGTTTGATGGAACTACAACTCAAGCCCTGTAACTTTTCCTGTTTCGCTCAAAATTTATATCAGCTTGAATTTACAAGTTCTTCGTGCTCCCGCCAGCCTGGCTCAGAGCCTTGTCTCGTTTGTTAGCCCTATTCTGATGGCTTCAAGTGAGGATAGTAGCTATTGGTCCTGGCTTGTCAGTATATTTTAATTTTCATGGAAAATTCCCTGCAAATTCAAGCAAATCCCAATCGTGTGAGTTTTGAACGCGGATCAGGAGCGGATCTGACCGGAATTCCGATAAACCTCTCTCTCTCTCTCTCTCTCTCTCTCTCTCTCTCTCTCTCTCTCTCTCTCTCTCTCTCTCTCTCTCTCAGAATAACATTATCAAGCTTGTCGACACCGCCAAGGGGCCCTACTATGGAAATAAGGGTCCCTGTCGCCCTTAATCAGACGTTGTGAACCAACTGTCATTTCAAGGGTGTCTAGGTATCACTACGCCTCTGCTTTTGGGCATGAGTGACTTCGCTTGGCTCCTACTCAATTTCTTCGTCTGGTTCAGACGCGGAGTGAGCCCTCTTCCTACCAGGGCTTGGGCGTACATGGTTTGTCTTATGCCTGCCGTCAGTATCATCCTTAGTGTGGTCGCCCACCGCTTCCGATGCGCCCCGATTTGGCTTCTTGGATGGGGCTGCTGGTCGATCTGGGCCTTGTGGGGGTGAGTCTTGGGTTTTGTAGTCTGGCCTGATCTTGTCGTGGCTAACTTGATATGCGGTAATGTCCCTCGGCGGCATAGGAATCGCAGCATCCTGGGTGTTCTTGTCGGAACTATCTTTGGCGCCTTCAGGCAAAAGGCATGAGTTTCTTGTCTGCTTTTTTATGTTGAAATTTTGAGTTGTTGCAGGCCCGTGGCATAAAGATGCTATTTTGGATGCCATAGTTGGCTTGAACCCGAAGCCGATTTGCTCCCTGGCCTCACTGCTGGTTGACCTCGAAGGTTGAGACATTGCCGTCGTGGGCAGCAGGCAGAATGCCCATTTAGCCATGCATTTTGAGCAAAACTACCAAATCGGCACAGGGAACCCACCATTGCAAGGCGCTGACACGGTCGATTACGAAATCGAACACATCAGCCGAGTAGCCAGCACAGCTGCGGCCAAACTGTTTGCCGCCCGCCATTCTCGACTGCCTATGGAGATCGTCGTCAAGGTCACTCAGTACCACGGGGTTAGCCCACAGCACCTGATTAAGGTGGCAGAATCTTGGAAACATGAGAAACGGATGATGGAAAATCTTAATCATGTGAGTAGCTGTGGCCCAACAAAAAGACGAAGCCTTTACTAAACCTCGCACTCAACATGGCTCCCAGGCCCAACATTATGGGTATTATGGGTGTTCGATCCTCGGACGGCCGAATGTTAGCCTTCTACTTAGGGGCCCTCCCCCGTTCCCTCCAGAGTGGACTCGACTCTCCAGCCAAGATGCCCATAAGATCGTGGTTGGCCTATCGTCCGTCCTGGCATACCCCTCGGGGCGCAGCATGTGCCACAGCGATGTCAAGCCGGCAAACATTACCTATTCGCCCGCACGTGGCGCCGTTCTCATTGACTTCGGCCTGGCCTCCTCGGAGAGGCACAGTCACCGGTCTTGGGGTACGACGGCATTCATGCCACCCGAGCCGAGTCGGCCTTGCGGAATCCGCTTCGCGGCTTCCCGGGGGACATATGGGCCGTTGGCGTGGTCATGCTTTATGTCCTAGGTCGAATGGTGGAATGCTGCGATTTTACGTTTTACATGCGCAAAATAAGCTGTTTCTAGAAATCGACAACTATTACCTACCATTTTGAAATCCTTTCCGAGCCAATGTTGACGCCAGAATACGAAGACTTGATTCTAATCTTTGCGGCTTACGCAAGGGTAAAAGCACTCCAATACTGAGAGCTGATGAACTTGTGGTTATAACAACAGCTCATTGGTAGATATCGGGGAGGTAATGGCGGATATCCTTGTCTTCTGTGCTCCACCTCAGAGCCAGATTGATCCGGGTCGACATTCAGAAATATGCGAAAACAATGCTCAGTCTATAAATCATGATTCGTGAGGTTATCGATTATCTTTGTCGCAAGGCTCTTATCTCAATCAAAAGGAATCCTCCTGAGACTATCGCCACCAATACCTCGTTTCCTCATCTCCGCCGCTGCCGCGACGCTGCTAGGTACCTTGATCCCACAGCACTCACCCCAGCCATTCTGCTGATGCATGTGCCTGACACCACCCTCGTCGTTGAATACCTCAACCTGTCCGCCTTCCGTTTCCTCGTCCTCGGGCCGCAGACCTGCCAGGTCCTGCTCCGTCATGCCCTCTGCAGCGGGGATCAGACTGCCAAAGAGGAAGTGCTGCATGACGGGCAGCTTGTTGAGGACTTCGGCAACAAACATCCTCCGCATGCCCCCCTCTACCTTGGACCACGACTTGGCCGCCGAGATGTCATCTAGCATGGGACTGTGCCAACGTAGGCCCTGCACCGTCTTGGTGCTGTTGACGAAACTGACCTGGTCGAGATAGAGGTAGTCGTGGCCGAACTCCTCGATGGTCAACTGCTGGTGAATGGCGAGAGGTGTGATGAATGGATGGTGGAGAAGCTGTGAAGCGCCAAAAAGGAAGGGCAGGAACTGGTAATCATCCAATCCCCATACTCCATGGGATCCTGCCGGTTCGAGGTAGTATGTGGACTGCACGAGACGCATGACTTCCAAATATTTGACGAAGACGCGTAGCACAAGCGCGGCGAAGTCGGACTTTGTAACAACGCCAATTTGATATAAACAGAGAAGCCACATGATGAAGTTGAGCTCATGGCCCGAGCCGTAGTCGATGCGCATCCTGTTACCAAAGGACTGGCCCAGGTACGTGACAGCTTCGGCTATGGCATCCCCATCTTCCTTAATCCCAAGCTTATTGTGCCATGACGGAGCCCTTTCCTTGACGTTGTCGAGAAAGTCTCTGAACCGTTTATTGCCAAACCGCGAGCCACCCTGTTCGTCCGGCGGGGACTGCTCCACGAGCTCCTCGGCCTCGTCCAAAAGTAAACTGATGGTCCGCACTGCAGGGCTAAGATCCGAGTCTTTGATGGCAGAAATGGGCTTGTCCATGACTGCATCCGAGAGCCCAAAGACAAAGGCAAGAATAAGTTTGTATGAAGGCGAAGCGACGAACAATTCATGGTCCTTCTTCGAGAGAATGCGCCTCGTAGGTACTCTGAACTGTGTTTCTGATGTGCCAGTCGGCGGCGGAAGATTGGGCGTCTCTGGTAAAGGGACGGGATTTGAAGGAGCTGGTCGCCTTCGTCGTGGTTCGAGCTTCGGGAGACGGTCTCTGAGGTTCGGAATAGACGAAGCCGTGGCAGCGGCATCTGTTGGCTTGACTTGGGCATTCATTGACGATAACGCGGAGGTAGACAACGGAGGCCCAGAGGCCGCGTTTGATGCCATGCTTTGAGTGCAAACTTTGTTTTAGATGGATTGAGGTGTTTACCTCTTCTCGTAATAAATTTCTTCTGCTTCGGAATATCGAATTGATGAACAATTTAGGGACTTGACGGCCAGATCTCAATAGATGAACAAATAGACGATGTTGGTTCGCGACTTTAATGCCCCGCGTTTACGACGGCAATGCAAGCTTGGTAAGGTATCTTAGTGTGGAGTAAATACTGCTCCAGAAGAAACGGGGCGGTGTAACATCAAAATACCATTGATATCCCTATCAAACATTTGATAAATGCTCTGCTTCTACCACAAGCATGGCTGAACAAGCAAATTTTCATAAGACCTTAAAATGAGTGGGAAATGATTACCTTAATTTCATAGCCAAGAAAAAGATGAGAAAGTTATTTTCGACTCCGAAAGAACTAATCTAGTCCCAAAGAATTTAAAAACAGCCCCTGCACCTGACACTATCCTGTCAAAGGCAAGCTCATATCGCCATGAACTTCAGCTTGTGAATATATACCTTGTGCATGGTCGATGACAACACCATATATCAACTGGAGACTGTGTTAAAGGCATGTCCGGATAGCCAGATTGTTTCAAGCAGACTTTAGTTTTTGAACAAATTCCATCTTGTTGCAGGATGTAGTTACGTACCACGACCTGGTGGGGTCACTAGATTTTGGTGCTCCTCATTGGCCGCGTTGACACCTTATATGGGCCTGAGACTCTTTCATGCCAACAGCTCCATCTGTAGAAAATGCACGTGGTGGTTGGATTTGATGGAATGAAATGAAATCGTCAAAGCAAAACAGCTTTGTTCGCTTCACTTGGCAACAACACAACGCCGCCATGCCATCAAGAGGAGAGCCAGCAGCACTCGTGTCGCACATACCGCGGGCTGACGGCTCCGCGACTTATTCTTATGCCGGCTACACGGTGACAGCGTCCGCAAATGGCCCTATTGAGGCTCAGCGGCGCGACGAAGACCCGTACGAGGCCCTCGTCGACGTGATCGTACGACCAGCAGCAGGGGTTGGAGGTACGATTTTTGAAATTTCCGTCTCATGAATCGAACCATGTTTTCTTCGCCATCTCCAAGCTCACTATAAAATCCGAGCATAAATAGGAACGAGGGAACGCCATCTCGAATCTCTCTTGCAAGCTACACTACGCCAGATTATCCTGGTCAAGAACTTTCCCCGTGGCTTGATCCAAGTTGTACTACAGGTGAAGTCATCACCGGAAAATGATTACGCCAATACGGAGCTGCTTCAGGCAAACCTGGTAAGGTCCAACATATCTCATACACCTGTCTCATTCACAGGTGCTCAGCTCTTTAAAAGCTTTTCCTGCGTGGTCGAGAAACAGACTGACAGTCCTCGTCAGAACTTGCCAATTATACCAGCTCTGCTTCAATCCGCTGTTTTGGCTCTTCTCTCGGCAGCGATCCCTCTCAGAGCAACGGCCACATGCACTGTAATAGCCATTGTTGGTGGTACAGATGGAGAGCCAGAGAGCAACCTGATTCTAGACCCATCGCCCCGGGAAGCAGAGGGCGCGCGGTCGGTACACGCACTGGCATTTACCTCAGGGGACAGGTTGATTCTCGCAGAGAGCGAGGGTCATTTCACGATGCAAGAATGGGCTGATGTTCATGCCAAGGCGCTGAAGATCTGTTGCGAATCCGTCCGGGACCCCGGCAGTAACGACAACATGGACATGGGCGATGACGACGGGAACGACGTGGACGGCCCCAGTATGCGGCACTTCATCCGAGAGACCATGACCGCCAAGGTCTCTGCAGATCTTCATTGGAAAGGCTGAAGGTGGACTTCCACCGACCGTACTTGATCATCGGTGATTGGACCCTGTAGCATGTTTCCGAACCATAGCCTGGATCGGCTCGGCGTGACACTGTGTACTTTACAACAGTATGTGCTGCCGCAGAAGCAAGACCAGATGCGGCCAGTCGACCGGTCTGTCGATATTAGAAGGAGGGAAAAAAAGAGAAGAGCAAAAAGGGCTTCTGCAGAGTCGCGGAACGTGGTCGAAAACAGGGTTCTATATGGCGGTCTGCAATCGAATGACCTCTTTAGGAGCTTGGTTCAAACATTTCCTCCGATAAATTGTCATGTTTATCGCGGCTCAAATCAATGATGCTCAAGTGCTGGAAATTTCGGCAAAGAGGCCTGCGGGGGGTTGTACCCGCTACTTTCGTTCTCAAACATTGTGTGGATTCCGTTACAGGGCTCCCGCTTGGAACACCCATCTGAAGGGTTACGCGCCGACGTTTCATATCAGCATTTTTCCAGCTTCGCTAGTGGCGTAGTTCCACGCGCCGGGGGGGGGGGGGGGGGGGGGGGGGGGGGGAAGAGGCGTTTTCTCCAGCGGTTGACGGGGAGTTGATTCATCCTTTGTTCCTGTTGGCAGCAGTCAGATTGTACAGAAAAAGTCAGGTTTGGTAGGTTCCCAGGATTCCTGCGGACCGTTTTTGTATGGCCTCTGGGGTCTGATCCGAACATGTCGTAAGCACAGACCCGCTCCTTCTACACTTCTATGCACAGGGCACAGCACAGGCTCAGCACAGGCTCAGCAAAACAAGCTTGCAGTACGTACAGCACAACTGAATAAGTTTGTGTTGCAAAAGGTATACATGTTTTCTTTAGTCGACTTGAAATATGAGGTATTGGCAATATCATACGCACTTGAACAGCTTGGCTTGATTGACGCAAGTGAGTATTTGCTGGCTGGTGTTGATGATGGATAGGGTAGTTAGCATGTTGTTTCTCGAAGCGCTGGTGAGAAAGACGGCCCCCATGTGTGATCTGCGCGCGTGGGTCAGACGCAAAGGGGAAGACTGGCATGAACCCTTTTGCAGCACCACGATGCACCCCCACACCACCCGAGAGGCTGCTGATTGGTCGCTACAGCCAAGAATGCACGCTGACCAAGTCGGAATGACCTCGGACGACATTTTTTTGATCGGGTTGATCTATGCAACATTTGTTTTTCTCTTCTTTTGTTTTTCTCTATCTGAGTCCCTGTTTCCCTTCTGTTGCGGATGCATACACTCATGCACTACGTAGCAGCAATGGAGCTAAAACAAGTATCCCAAGTTTGGTAGATTCGGTGGGGAACCAAACCTTCACAAAAGACTGGACGATACTACTAAAAGCAGCATCCCAATCATCGACCATCACTGTTTGGTAATTAATGCCAAAACCATTCGAGACGAGCCGACAAATAGGGTATGTACTTACAGTAGAGCTCGCAGACTGTATATCCTGGCTCATTGTCATGCTAGGCAAGCTGGTCAGTTTGTGCAACACGGCTCAGCTCCTTACAATTACGTCTCGCCCCTGCCTTGCCCCTTCAACGTCTCGTTGTGCCGTACAGGGGATAAGAGTATCAGGTCGTGAATAGCTCGAGACGCGGCCCTGGCAAGCCACTCGGGTTCACAATGCAAAGGACAGCAAACGGCTATACCGGCACTATTGTGCAACGTGCCTTCACAAACGTCTCCGATTGAAGAACTTGATCCACCAAACAACCCAAAATGAGGTTACGGTTGTGGGCGCTATTATTGACTGTTGCTTTAATGCGCTTTTTACTGTAGGGCAGAGCTTCTGAGTACAGAAGTCGGCGCCATCCGCAGCGATGCGTTCAGGGATGACGCTGTCTGACTACGGGCTTTAATCTGACCGTTACACACAAAGCTAACTTCCATCCTTGATTTGTGGCTTCTGGATAGCCGGATAAGCTAAAAAGATTCAAAGCCAGCGCGGCACAACCAGCCTCAAAATAACGAAGAAACTGGCAGTTGTTGCCCCCAGCGGCAGGATCCGCCTGCTGGACTGAAAGCTTCAGCGCTACAGATGGTAAACGGGTCGGCGGGGTGGCACAGTGTTACTGTACGTCGGACAAAAACTCATCATCGAAAAAAAAAAAGAAAAAAAAAGATCGACCAAGGGATCAGTGTTTTGTGGAGTCGCTAATAATACTATCCCTTTTGTGTGTGTGAATGCGTGCGTGGTAGAGAGTGCCCACCTGCAAACCGAAAGGAGCGGTGGAAAGCCAAGAGAAAGCCAAGAGCAAGCTCCTAGCCTTGCAAGGGGAGCTTCGGTGGCAGTCGGGGGAGCATGGCATGGAGCATGTTGCAGAGTGACTGAAATATTAAAACGTCTCGATGTCAGGTTCGTAGCGAGCAGCCGCGATGTTCTGTTCTTTTGGTCTTCAGTCTTCTCTATCGTAGGCCCAAACCCTTCGTCGTTTCGTTGTTTTGTTCTCTAGTTTTTTTTTTTTCCCCTCCTTTCCTCTTTTCCTCATCAACCCTCATCCCTTCACAGCGGACAGCAGAGCTCTGGCAGTTCTCTAGCAATTGCCTCTGGCGTGGGCTCTTCCTGTTCTGCAACCCTCCAACCGAAACACCATCTTAACCCCGACCATCGCTTGATCTCTTTTTTGTTTCTGCATCTTTGCGCTTGATTATTGTTCTTTGTCGTGGCTGGCCTCCCCGTCTTATATTCTTCTAAATTTGCATTCCTACTCGATTTTTAATACACCCTTTCGGTTTTATCATTTTCTTCAGCCTTGACGAGTTCAACAAGATCTACGAAGACCAGGTGTCACAGCATCCAGTCGCACAGCATTGTTACGTTGCTTTTAAGGGCCTTTTATCAACGTTATACCCACCGTTGAAGTCAATTGGGACTCCGGCAGCTCGATACTTGGCATTCGATCCCACGTGCTTCCAGCTCCTGCAGACGGCGCAAGACATCACACAGCATCAGGACCAATTGGGCCATCGAACTCAGCCAAATTCCGGCATCTATATTACCCGTCTGCATAATTCCCTGCTGGTTGCTGGGATTTCCAAAAGTGCGCGACGTGCTTGCATTTCGTGTGGCTAGCCTTCCTTGTGGCACAACAAACAAAGGTAAGTGGTCACGAGTCTAGACAAATTCCGTTCCAGTGCGCTTCATCATGGTTTAGGGTGGGTGTGGGTGTGGATGCTACGGAACTTATGTCCTGCCCCTCCACATTTCCGCTGCTATCAAGCAAACTGGGGACAGGGGCTTTGCGGTTCACCACGGAGATAAGCAAAGAATGGAGCAAGGTATCCCGCACCATCAAAGGGAAAACCCAAAACGTGCGAAGGGGGAATATAGGTGTGAACATGACAGGAGCCAGGAGCTTACAATATCGGGAAACACAACAGGAACGCATCGGAATTAGCGCAAAGAGATCTTGCCAGCTTCGATTCGCTAAAATTACCTCGCTTCTCAAGCTTTAGATCGCTGCCTGCGTTGCTGTCAGCCTGCAGCTACGTGCTAAGCCAAGCTAGCTTACTGTGTTGTACCTGTCTTCGGCACCCCTGCGAATTGTGCTGCGTCCACTGGACCCGCCCCGATAATACCATACCAACCAAGGCCCAAGTACGTACCGTATAACCGCCCGGTAACCAGAGCAAAGCCACCCACCATGGCCGCCGACTCCGCAATCTGCTCGCCCACCTCCCTACTGCATCCCACCCTCTCGCGCCCTGAGGGTCTTAAAACCTCGCAGTCCGAACGTCCCAAGACGTCCTCGGTGGCCTCTAATGATCCTGTATCTCTCAACTCGGTCCTCAGCCTGGACGACGCAAAATCTAAAATTCGCAAGAATGCTGCCGATTTGACCACAGTAGCGTCTGCACTCGCTGCCGCCTCCGCCTCCGCATCTGCAGCAGCCGCCGCCGATCCCACCACCTCCAAGGTCTTGGGCCACCACCGTAGTACGCCTTCGGTCGACGGAATCCCCCGCCAGACTTTGATGAAGGCTTTGGCCTCAGTAGCCCGCAACAACAAGCCCAACCCCCTTTCCTTGAACGGAATGCTTTCCCAACAGACCGGGGCTGATCCCCGCCCCGACACAGCCACGTCGTCGCAGAAGCTCTGCGATGCACTCAACGACTTGGCCGCGCGCACCTCAACGCCCACCACAGCATACCCCAGCTTGCAGTCACCTTGTTTTTACCACTCCAGGTTTGAGGAGAATGTAAACATCGACAAGGTCCTCGAGGAGATCAAGAGCGATGAGTACATGTCGCACTCCCGCCTGGTACAGACTGCCACCGGCGTCCGAGAGGTCGCAAAGCAGCTGCAGAGGAGACCCATCAAGCGCGCCGTGCGCAACATCATGATCGTCACCAAGGCTCGCGACAACGAGCTCGTTCTTCTCACCAGGGAGCTCACCCAATGGCTTCTCAGGACCCCGCGCTACGGCTCCAGCCTGGGCGTCAACGTTTACGTCGACGCCAAGTTGCGCAACTCGAAGCGCTTTGGTGCGGCCAGCATTCTGGAAGAAAACGCCCGTTTCGAGACGATGCTGCGCTACTGGTCTCCCGACCTGTGCTGGAGTCACCCGGAGAAGTTTGATCTGGTCCTGACTCTGGGTGGCGATGGCACTGTGCTCTTCACATCTTGGCTGTTTCAGCGCGTCGTACCCCCGGTCCTCTCTTTCAGCCTTGGCAGCCTGGGTTTCTTGACCACTTTCGAATTTGAAAAGTACAAGGCCCACCTGGATCGCATACTCGGCAGTGAGGGTATGCGCGTCAATCTGCGCATGCGCTTCACCTGCACCGTCTACCGCGACGGCTCGTCCATGGGCCAAGAGCAGATCATGGAGGAGGGCGAGCAGTTCGAGGTGCTGAACGAGCTTGTCATCGACCGCGGCCCATCGCCCTACGTGTCGAGCCTCGAGCTGTACGGCGATGATGACCTCCTGACCGTCATCCAGGCCGACGGCTGCATCTTTTCAACCCCGACAGGCTCGACCGCCTACTCGCTGTCGGCAGGCGGCTCGCTTGTCCACCCAGACATCCCTGCGATTCTGCTCACCCCCATCTGCCCTCATACTCTGTCCTTCCGGCCCATGGTGCTATCAGACACAATGTTGCTCAAGGTGACGGTACCGCGCAACAGCCGTGCCACGGCTTACTGCGCCTTTGACGGCAAGGGCCGCGTCGAGCTCAAGCAGGGCGACTGCGTCACAATTACTGCGTCCCAGTACCCCTTCCCGACCATCGTCCGAACTGACACCGAGTGGTTTGACTCGGTGTCGCGGACCCTGCGCTGGAACACGCGCGCCGCCACCCAGAAAGCTTTTGAGCCTGGTACCAAGGAGGGCGGTGCTTCCGGTGGCAGTGACGACTGCGACGATCCGGACTGGGACATAGATACAGACTCGGCCTGCTACGTCAGCGAGGAGGGTAGCATGGCTGCCAGCCCGCTGCGAAGGCAGATGAGCCTTCTTGGGATGTGATGTTCTGTCTACATTCATAACGTCTACGCATCTGATCTCAACGAAAACAAAACAACAAAAAGAGATGGCCCGACTTCTTTTCCTCTACTTCATGACAAGAAACATTTTCTGCAGCATTTTTGGGCGAGCATCATTCCGCCACTTGACAAGTCGTCATGGCGGATACATTTCACACCGGACGATATTTTATTTGTCTTTTTTTCAGGTACTATACATATCAACCATTGCATGGGATGTGGTAGAAATTTTCCGGTATATATAGTTCAAAGAGTATTTACTCCCCACTCCACTTGTTGGCTCACTTTGTGATGTTCTTTGACATGCGAATTGTTCATTCATCACCACGCAGATAACCAGTGCCTTGGTTTTTTTTGGTTTTTTTCTTTCGTTTTAGTCACATGCATTATCACCAACTAGTGAATTAGTATTGTTTTTGCCCATTTCTTCCTGCACCACCTGCCCAGGAACCTATCCTTTGACGTTTCACAAGATAAAAATAAAAAACAACCCTCCCCTGACACGAGAAAACCGGGGGAAAAGCAAAACAGCCCCATGCCGCCAGGAGACCAAAGCCCTTGCTGTTCAATCAAGCCAGCCATTTAAGCGCCCACCCTGCCCCAATCCTCCATCGCTTCTCTTCAGATCCTTCCCAGATAAAAGACGATGTCGCCTTGGGATTACAGCCCCAACTTGCGCCTCAAATCGGCAGCAAGCCCCAGGGCAGACAGGTGCTGGTCGTCGTGCCTGTGGTCGTGCCCGGCCTGCCACCTCTCCTGCGTCGGGCTGCCACAGTCGAGGTCAAACCACCAGTGCGGCTGGTGGTTGTCAATGGACCGCAGCGCGTAGGCGACGGAGCTGCCGTACAGGTTGCAGCGCGGGACGTCGAGGCCCGGCTCGAGGTAGAAGTCGTAGGATCGGCAGCCGCCGGTGCTCTCGTTGCTTGCCTGTTTTATTCGCCCGACGTTGACGTGTTAGTGGCGTTAGTGGTGACATCATCTTATGGTGCTGCCGAGGAAAACGTGGAGAGAAATAATGACACAAGGGAAAAAAATAAGGAATGATTTTGAAAAACAGGAAAAAAAAAAAGGAAAAAAAAAAAACAGCCTACCTTGCAGAACTGCCAGCACCCCTCGAGCGTCACCGGCTCGTTGGCTTTGTTGTTGACGTACTGGGCCAGGAAATAGTTGCCTACGTCAAGGCCGTGCACGCCGCAGTAGACGTTGCGCGGCTTGGGCGTCTCCCCGGCCGGGGCGTCGGTGGCGCAGACGGTTCTCGTAGGGGTCAGGGTCGTGACCAGCGTCTCGGCGACCGATGCCGTGGTGATGGGCATGACGGTTGTGTCGATCACGTAGGTGGTCGTAGCGGCGTCGTCCCCGCCAGAGTCGGCAGTCGACGTCACCGTCGCAGTCGTCACCTGGTGATGCTCCCTCTCGGGCAGAGTGGTGGCCGCAGTAGAAAAGAGCACGGGGGCGAGGCTGATGGTGGAAGTGGGCGAGGTGGTATCTGTCATTGTGACAGTATGTTGGTCCGTGACGGCCTCGGCCGAGTTGGTAACGGTAGCGGTGGTACTATCGGAGCTGGGCATTGATGTGGTCATCTCATCGTCAATGTCACTGGTTGTCGACACTGGAACATCGATAGCGGTAGCGGTCAGCTCGGTCAGGCCGGAGCTGAAACTGGTCACACTTGTCGCATCGGCGTCGTCGCACTCGGTCTCAGTTGCAACCCAGTGGCCCCGGGTAATGTTGTACGAGTGCGGCAAGCCTGTGGTGCCGACGGTCGGGTCCGCAGCCGTCAACGTATTGTTGTGCCACGCCGATGTGGCCGCGGTCGCGTTGCAGTAGTCGCAGGTCGTGGTCGTGCTGTCGCTCAGGGGTAAGTACACGGTCGTGATGACGTCGACGGTCGTGGTCTCAATGACGAGGCTGAGGGGGCACCCCGTAGTCGAGGATGACGCCAAAATAGGCGAGACGGATGTGCTGCTGGCGCTGGTGCCGTTGGTCGTCTGGTTGTGCGGGTGTTGATGACCGCCGGTTGGTCTGGGTGTCGTTGTGTTGCCGCCGCTGGACTGCGTCACATGGACTGTGTTGCTAAGGTATATTCCTCCGCGAGGGTGTAGGCCCCAGTTATGTTGTGGTTGCTTGGCCAGTATGTCAGAGTCTGCCTCCGTCATCTGGCTTTCGGAATGAATAAGAACTGTACTCACCTCGACTGCTGCTCTGGGGGCGGCCAGTGCACTGGCACTGAGAAGGACGGCTACCTGGAGGTAAGTTACAGAATGCATCTTGCAGGTGTACACGACTTTTTATGTTTATAATGAATGACAGCGGTTAAAGCACTGGGTAATGAATGATGGAACCTATTCAGAACAGGTCGTAAAGGAATGGCTATTGTTGTGCTGATATAGATAAAGACACAAAAACTTTTGCACAGTATGGCGCGACCATTGTGGATCTTATATTCGAGTCCATGGTAGAATGCAATCATTAGCAGGTAGAAGATGGTGATCAGCGACTGGATTTGAGACTCAATCTATTGAGGTGTTGTGACGAAGCTAGAGATTGAGGGAGCCCTTTTGTAGGAGGCGCATTATGCGGAGTCTACAATGTGCGTGGTCGCGGTATGTTAAAGGGACATCTGGTGTTGGTGAGACAATTGGTGTGCGAAGGGACTTTATCAGGGAACCCGAGAAACCAATATTGAAATGAGCGAGGGAGCAACGGAAGAGACAAGCAGTGCCAGGGAGCAATGAGTAAAAGACATTGACTCAATTCATCTACTTTCGTGCGGCGCAAGTCCAAGTTTCGCCTTACGATAGAAAAAAACAACACAGGGCAGAGCGTCATAAAAGACAAATGAGCAGCGGTCTGAAAGAACAGAAAATCATATAGTCCATAAAGATACATTCCATGCCAAGTGTAAGTAAACCCCTTTGATTGAAATGCAGATGCAGTAAGGGTATCAGACCGGTGCAAGCTCCATAACTCCAAATTCTCACCTCCTACATGAAGGTGAAAAATTATATGCATCGAAAACCAAAAGAAAAAGTGCCATGAAGGGGGCTTCTGTATGTGCCCAGCTCCGGGCGTACCAGTCGACTCATAACAATCTGTGGCGATCATGTCGTGTTGCATCCACTGTTTGAATTGTGTGAGAAAATAAAAATAAAAAAATCACTCCTCCCAGACAGTCTCCAAGTCGATATCGCCCCGACGTTCAGCACCGCAGACGCTCCACCGCTTGCGCTTGTCCCTGGAACCAAAACCCCCCAAGGTCCTGCCTCTAGACGGAACATCTAGACTTGCACGGCCCTTGGTTTCAGAGCCTTCGGCTCGGTCGGCAGCATCGGCAGCTGCCTTGAGCTGGGCAATCCTCTCCGCCTCCAAAGCTTCCTCCTCAGCATCGGGGGAGTCCGGGATCGTCTCCAAACTGGAGATGCTAGGGCTGCGGGATCTCGTCGAAGTGGGCGTGGAGGGAATTGAGGAAGTCATAGACGTGGCCGATGCGTAGCTGGATAAAGAGTCGTAAGACCTGTACGAGGATGAGGGGGTGGTAGGAGAGGAAGCTCCAGAAGCGCTGACACCACTCAGAATGTTGACGTGGCGTAGCGGTGAAGCCGGCCTCCGGACGCGGGCCAACGGGACTGATGACCCCCCAAAACTCAGATTTGGTGAACTGGTCCGCTCAGTGACCCTGCGTTCGTTGTCAAAGACCGAGACGCGCGTTGGTGATGTTGGAAAGGCCTCATCAGCTGGCTTCCTGGGAAGTCGCACCTGCTGAGGCCTGATAGGTGACCGCGATGGGCTCGAGCTGCGCTGAGGAGAAAAAAGTATGTGGCCGGCGCCGTTGGCACCAGGTAGCGACTGTGTGCGAATCATTGGAGGAGCGAGCGTGCTGGCGGCTGATCTTGAGCGGGTGTGATGCGAGATGCCGCTGAGTGGCGATGTGGTTCTTGGTCGGTATGGGAGGCTCGCTGGAACGGTCCAGGAAGGCGAGCTTGAGCTTGGAGATGCTGGCTCGGTACATCGACGGACGTTGGGCGGCTTTTGGGGCAGCTCGAATTCAGCCATTTCTGACAGACTGTGCAGGCGGAGCATGGGCAGAGGCGAAGACTTGAAGGCTTCCATCCTCTCTGTCTCTGGGACGGGCTCCATCTTGCTTGATATCCGTTTCTCTCCACTTTCAATTTTGTTTCTCTCTGTCCTATTGAGACGAGCCCGATATCGCTACCTCACAATTGGAGGCATGGAGTGGCGTTTGGAGGACAAGCAAGGACGTGTGGAATGAGGAGAAATCGAGTTTGTCCGAGATTCAAATATCCTAGTGCCAAGGAGTAGTAGCTGGGGAGTATGGCCGTGGCGCGATTTAGCCGTTCTGCCACGGGTCTGGAAGGCCGCGCGGGGCTTGGGTGTGCAAGAAGCAACGGCGGTATTGGGGCCAAAAGCAATTGCGGCGTTGTCCTAGATCGCGTGGCTGTGGCTTCTGAGAAGGCTGATCTCGGCCAATATGTGAACTGAGAGCAAAGGGAAAATGTATCGAGTTGCAAGCCACAAAAGGAAGGTCGTGATGGAGAACTGTTGCTGATGATGTTGGTGCTTTGCTTCCCGCTTCTTACGTTGGCGTTGCACAACAAATTCGGATTGGGATTTTGTCAGACAGGCAGAAGAGTGAGCGCGAGCTGAAGAAAGAAGAAGGAGAGAAATTGCGGTTCGAGTTATGTACAACCGATGATCCAAGTTTGCCAGGAGCAAACAGCTGTAGACCCGAGCGAGGGAGCAACGGTGTGCAACCGACAGAAACGGTTCGAAGGGGTTCAAGGTACGTGCACCTGGCTCAGGGCAGTCAGGCAATTGGGTTTGTTTTTGTTCTTGTTTTTTTTTAATCACCTCATGCGGCTCGTCGTTGCCGAATTTGCTACTGTTCTCTTATGTTTCCGCAGCCAAAGGGCGGCATGGAAATGAGAAAAACACACAGCCCCGTGGCTATTATGCTCAACTACCGGTCTCGGCCACAGAGACCCTGAGATTCGGGAGGGGGGAAAAGAGATGATGGGGGTTGGGCTCGGTCGGGATGGCTGATGAGGCAGGCGGACAGGGCAAATAAGGGGCGTCCCCGCGTGCAGTTTGGAGCGTCAGTCCTGGTCCCTGTCTTAGCGGCTGTCAATCTTGGATCCACCCTGGCATCATTTTACAGGCTCTGCCTGTTTCTGATTGGCAGCCGTGGAGCACCACGAGCTGCGTGCATTTTCTTTGCATTTCCACCTCAAGCACATCCGATGGTCATTCATTCAATGTATTGTTTGCCGGTGCACCTTGGCAATGATTTCTTATGTATTTCACTGTAACATTTCTATAGCACGTGGTCATCAATCAAACAAGCAAAATGCCGCTAGCGAGACAAGATATTGCAACTTTGGCCATTCAAGTTGGTGCTATCGATTTCCCGTTACATCTATGTTTGCCAGGACTCGTTGGCACCTGACGGACCCTGTCGCTACGAAAAAAATCCCTTTGTCCCTCATTTTCGTAGTACTACAGTACAGTCAGCCAGGAGGTCCTCGGGATGAATTGCGTCCACTTTTTTCCTTCCTCGGGAACAAACATCAAAAGCAGTTCCAATAAAGCAGTAAACCAACACCAGCGGATCCGGGGTGCATGGCAACACCCCGTCAACTCTCATGTCCTGTGTGGTTGGTTTCCACTGCTCTCCAATGAATTGCCGTCATCCGACTTGTTGTACTTACTACCTTACAGTACCCATAGAGTTAGCGTAGCATTCGGAGGCACCAGCATCCTGAGTCAATGAATCGATGCTGACAGTAATAAATGCCGCCATCCATCAGGATTTACAGTATGGATTTCACTACCGACAGCAATACCTTGCTGACTACTACTTCGTTCAACAGTAAGTTAAGCGAGTGTAAGGTAAGTAATTGTTTGGAGGTTATGAAACGGCCCAGGCTTGCAAGCTTGAGAGGTGGCAAGTCTGCAAGTATCTTATTAATAACTCGCAGCCAATTGTACGCTAGGGGCAACCAAAAACATACAAACACAAGCCTTTTCTGCAGCCAAATGGGACGCGCCAAAACGCCCCTAAACCCTTCATTCCAACGCTCGGCTAATAGGCGACGAGACCTAGACTACTACTGTAGAACTATCTTTGTTTCAGTCCACACAAGAACGGAGGGGCTTGCATAGCATAGGTACGTACACTCGCACCAACGCCTCGACACTTTGCATTCTTACCCCTTTCTCTTTTCATCCCTTGAATGATGCAACTAACCAATTTACTGGCTACCGACAAACACAATACTATGCATGCCAAGTATATACTGTGCAAGGTACAGTAAACTCACAAGAGCTGACGGGGTTCTGCCTTGGAGCTACAGACATGAGACGAAAATATTCCCAGAAGCTGATCCAAGCAAGATCCCCGCCTGTGGAGACTTTTATGACGATTCAAATCTTCACGAGTCACAACGTTCTCTATGCACATGAACTTGTTAACAACATCACTGGGCAGTGTTGGTTTGAGGCGAAACTGGATGGCAAAAGTTGTGCTTGTTTTCGAATTGCAGTTCCGACATCCGACCTTCTGGGCACTGGCAGATTCGTCTTCTGCAACTTCCCGCCTGGTCTGCCTGCTGCATTTCCGAGTGGCTGTGCAGAAGAGTCTAAACGAACCTCCAAATCGATCAAGTTACCCACTTACTTGGATAAATGCATGGCGTCCAAAGGTAGTCGCAGATATGTAGGTAGCTAAGCAAGGTAGGTGTGTTAGTCTCGTCCGGAGCTTCGACAGCTTCCATCCAAATTCAATGGTATGCACTCCACATGCTTCCTGCAGCTGCTTTTCTTATCTTCAATGTAGGTACCTTTACCCCAACCTGCCGGCGCCAATCTCGCAAAGCTCGCCTCGGAGATGCAGCCGACGTGATTCTTATCTCGCGGGCAATTTTGCGAATGCAGGGGCTGAAAGATTCTGAATTTGTTCTTAACGGAATGAGCTGATTGTCGTTCAAAGTCACGCATATCCAGGTACCCTTTTTTTTGTTTGGGCCAGATTCAGTGTATTTGATGTCCTGTGAGCGCCTGCCCTAGCTTCACTGGCGCATAGGCTTCTTGTCGGTTCCCCGCCTCAAGTTTGCTGAACTCTGTCGCCATCTTTAAGCTCAAACTTGTTATTCCGGATGATCAACAGCACCTGAAGGTAGTTTATCGGCAAGGCCCACAAAGTAATAACGATTCGGTCCGACTTCGCTGGGCGTAAAACCATAACACTTTGAATCCTATCGACTTGTTTTGTCGACTTAATGGACTCTACCGAGGATTTCAGCCCATACCGCGCAGATGGAAAGTTGGCAAGTGCTTGCCGTTATTTTTAGTGACAGTATTCCACCTGCTGACTTCCAGTGAACTCTTGAGTCGTGATCGATAGTATGGATTTGTATGCGTTGTAACGGGAGCGTCCCAAGCAGTTGGCCAGGCCATCATCCACGAGCTGGCTGGTAAGGCATGGACTGGGAAAATTCCCTCGGAACTGCACGGCGACTAACCTTCGAACCAACAGCCCACGGTGCGGCATCCATCTATGGTCAGTGACCCTACAGTTGTGTATTACATCATATGGGTATCTAACCACGGGCGTGTCTGTGCTTCATCGTGGGAATAGCCTGCGACAAGGCAGCCAGCCCCGATGCTTACAAGGATCTGGTCGATAGCGTAGCCAGCCAACATCCCAACACAAAGGTTATCCCATACCCGTTCAAGGTCGCCAAGGAGGACGAGACCCTGGCCCTGATCGACGAGCTCCTGAACGCCTTCGGTCGGCTCGACGTCTGGGTCTGCTCCTCAGGGTTCCTCGGCCCGCCGTCCATCTCAGACACGACTCCGGACGTGCTGCAGCGGTGCTTCGAGGCCCAGTCCCTCGCGCCCTTCTTCGCTCTAAAGTACGCGCCACCCGCGATGGCGAAGCTGTGCGCGAAGCAGTCCTACCCTAACGCGGCACCCAAAACCCAGGCTTACGGCTCCATTGTTGTGATTGGGTCGGTGGCCTCGACGTACGGAGGGTGCTGGGGCCCATGCCACACCATGATGGCACATGCCGGCCTCGGCGTGGTGCGCGCCGGCGTGAGCGTCCTCAAGGGCACCGGAGTGAGGATCAATTGTATATCCGCCGGGCAGATCGAGACTGGAGTTGATTTGAAGGGGGTATGTTACCGTCCCTTTGATACGCAAAGCCGGAATGTGTGCTGGGGAGAGATGTTACAAGAGCTGAAAGTATCGATCACTTTTGTTGCAGGTCGACATGCGAGGAATGAACTTGCAATTTCCTCCAGCCAGTCTTCAGAGCAAAGAAGTGAGTACAGTAGCATCCAGTATGTGAAGGGATATCATATTGTTTTCGGGTCCCTAATGGTTCCTATAGGTTCAACAGGCTACAATCGGACTGGAAAGAGCAGGTCATCCGCAAGAGATTGCTCGAGTGGCAGGTTTTCTTGCCAGCAGCTTCTCTTCATACATTACCGGTGCGAATCTTGTGGTTGACGGTGGAGCCTCGTAAGTATCCCTACACTGCCTCTTTTTTTGCACGCAGTCAATGTTTGCAATATGGGGACAGTTGCAGTGGAAGCTCTCCGTATGAAGGTGCTACTGCAATGTTGCTAACCTTGATCATGTCTCAGGACCATGAACCCGATGACATTGCCGATCTAGTCTAGAACTAGATTATCAACCATGTGTGACCCGACTCATAGTGGACGGTATGCATTAGGCAGTGCAGTGGCTTGAACTTGTCTCATCTGTGTCGTATTTCTTTCTGGATGCCTCAACTAGGTACCTGGTGCTGGGTAGGGTAGAAAGAAAAAAAAGAAAAGAAAAAAAGAAAGAAAAAAACAAACACCTAACTGCCAAGCGAGTCCGAGCCTTGCGCTCCAAGGCTGATTTAGTTTTGCGTGGGTTACGAGTGACGTTTGCCAGTTTGATGTCGCATTCGCTCTTGCTTGACCCCAGCAGGCTCACCCCCACGCCCCGCGCTGCCCCTCACCAGTGCAACTGAACACCGCATGCATCATAACACAGGAACTGTCCAACCCCAGAGCATACCTACCTGGAAGTCTGGAACCAATCCCGCACCGACATCACACCCGACCACACCTCACAATGTCGCTCCCACCATCAATTCAAAAACTGAGCAGCAGCGACGACACGGCGGTGGATGAAGTGTGCAAGGGGTACGGCATCAGTCGGGAGCAATTTCAGCAGCTGCAGCGCCGTAGCGAGGCGGCCAAGTCAACGGCATACTGCCCCTACAGCAACTTCCGCGTCGGCGCCACCCTGCTTTCAATCGACGACAAGAACTCGTACATCAGTGGCGCCAACGTCGAGAACGCAGCCTACCCGGTCGGCACGTGCGCCGAGCGCGTGGCCCTAGGCAAGGCCGTCACCGAGGGTCACCGGCGATTCAGGGCTATTGCTGTGTCTACGGACATCAGCCCGCCTGCGAGTCCGTGTGGCATGTGCAGACAATTGTCAGTAATTATTTTCTTGCTCATTCTTGGACTCATTTCACACAACCAACCGGGAATGTAATCCCGACCAATTGATACAATAAAAAATAAAAATAAAGATAAAAAGAGGTGGATCCCCCCGCCTGGAGTACCGGACGTCCTCTACAGTACATGGATTTGCCCCGAGGTCTACGGACCCAACCACGGTCCGGAATATCGGCTCGCTCTTTTGTTGTCTCAAAACTAACACCGCCATCCTTCTTCGCCACCTCCAATGCAGCATCCGGGAGTTCTGTGACTTGCAAATGCCAATTTTCATGTTTGACAAGAACAACGACTTTGTCGTCATGAAGCTTGAGGCTGTAAGCAACCCCGCCGCCACATTGGAACATTGAATTTTCTTCTACATTTTGCTGACATTACATCACACCCAGCTCTTACCACTGTCTTTTGGACCAGAACAGCTACCCAAGGCGGGATCTGCGGGCCCAGCGCAGTAACCAGCATCATATGGTCTTATTGCACTCTTCCTTTAATCCCAAAACAGCAAAAGGTTGCAAGGATTTTTTGCTAAGCCTCCACCGTTCTGTGGTCCGAGTCGCCAAGTGCTGACATCGTACCCATACTACAGTACTTACCCGGCGCTTCGACAGACTTGTACTTTTGACCTGAAATGAATCTGGTTCAGGGTCTCCGTCACGAATGCAAAGGTCTGTTATGTTTGACTCCAGGCAGCAGGATTTGCTTAATGCGTATTGGCGCCCATGGAACCTGTTTCGCGTTGCACAGGCTTGGCCGGATCGTCGCATCTTGCTATTTGTTGTTTCTCTCTCTCTCTCTCTTTTTTTTTTTTTTTTTTTTTTTTTTTTTTTTTTTTTTTTAGGCTGGGGACAAGCTGAATGGATATTCTGCTCACTACGAATGGATGGTTGATATTTGCCATTTTAAAATACATCGTTGCCTGATATGATACCACACCTTGGGCATGTTTTCGTACGTCGACTTCCGGCGGGCCTGCCCGACGTATCTCCTGTTGTTTGACAGGGGTAAATTGATTGGTTAGGAGGAAAGAACTAACTGAGCTGGCCATACGACCGGTTCAGTCTTTCTTTTATATCTTCTGATGAATGCCCTATGGGACTAGGGCCGAGAGGAAAAGCCTTTGCCAAGGCGGCGCAGCAACATGAGAACATGTGGAAAAACACCAATATTGCAGGCCTAGTTGACGTTCTTGGCGCTGACAATCTTGGCATGCATCTGGGGGCCCCTTGTTTACCCGTTGGGTTTCTCGATGCTGACCACACCTTATAATGTTTAAATTTCCCTAACCATATGTGAATAGTTTGTTCTGTACATTGTTGTCGTTCTTTCCAGGACACTATCGCCATGGCTTTCACCAATGTTTTCACCAGTGGCAGCGGTGCTACGCTTAGTGTGCCTGTCTTCATCAGACAAACGCGGGCGCTGGTTCAGAAGAACATCATCCACCTGCGAAGGAGATGGATATCAACAATATTCCAAGGGCTCGTCCTGCCCCTGGTCCTCTTGGGAATCTTCTTGAACCTCGAAAACTTTGCCAACCCGAGAAGTGTGCATGGTTTTGGAAAATCGTTCAAGTTGAAGACACTAGCGCAGAGCTTTGAGAGCGGATCTGGAGACCTCGTCTTTGTGTACAACGACACCCTCGGACCCGATGTGCATCGGGTTGTGCGCAAGATCAAGGAGCCACTGGCCCATCTTTCGAGCAGGTTGGTAGACTTGCAAGATCCCAATGCTGTCTTTGACCACTGCAAGACAAACTCCCAAGGAGTATCTGGTTGCCATGCTGCGTTGATATTTTTAGATTGTGAGTGAAGATTTCTTACTGATTCCCATCGTTCTGTGTGCTAATGATGAAAGCCTGCTAACTCTGTTAACTACTTCAAGCTCCCCTGACACCCATGGCCAATGGGAGTGTTGGCAACTGGAGCTGTACGTTCCGGTCCCTACTCGGTTTTCTCCTTGACACGCCTGATTTCCAATTCTGTATCCACTAACGTACATACAAGATGTCATTCGAACCGATCCAAGCCGTACTGGAGAAGAATATTTCTGGGCATCAAACGTAAATGTTAACGAGGAAAGACCCGTTACGAACGTCAGGGTTCCCATACAGCTCGGTGTAGCCTCCGCAATAACCAACTCGACCTACGATGCCTCGATTTTTAGCTACACCGGCCAAAGCCAAGAGGAGTCAGATCGTGCAAAATGGAAGCGCATGGCAATGTCAGCCCGCGGCATAAACAGCTTGCTTTACTTATTGACGCTCATTACCCCTGTGTACCATGTTGTGTCCCGAATCAGCACAGAGCGCAAGGAAGGCGTGTCGCAGCTAGTGGATGTTATGGGTGGCGGTGCTGCTGCAAGAGTGTACAGCCATGCTATAGTCTTCAATGCACTCTATCTGCCTACAGCCATCATCTCGGGAGTCTGTAAGTGCTCACGCGGGGAGGGGGGGGGGGGGTTTGTCTCCCTCTTTATTCCGCGTCCTCTATGCAGCCGCAAAGTTAACAGGTGTCCGATGACGAAACATAGTCTACCAGCAGTTCCTGCTCCCTAGAGTGAGTGCTGCGATTCTGATATTCTGGTACATCCTCTTGATGGTGTCCGTCATCAACGCTGCCATATTCGCGGCAGCTTTCTTCAAGGTCAGTGACAGCCCAAGGGGGGGTTCTTTCGATTTTATAAGTGGAAACAACACGATAAGCTAACTGGCTAGATATAGGGACCTCGGATCTCCAGCGTTCTCGTTGCAGGATGCTTCATTGCTCTGGCAGTCGCCGCTATTATTGATGATAACTCGAGGAAAGCTAGCGACAAGATGAACCTAGGTTTATCGTCCGTTTTCCCCTCGTGCAATTATGTATACAGCATCTCTTTGATGGCCTACAGGGCATATTTGGAACAAGGAGTAGACTTTGGCCAGACCTACTGGGACCTGTGGAAGTCGAAAACCCCGCCGGTTCATGGAGTAGCCATGTGGCAGTACTTCATGTTTGCAATTCTGCAGATCTTCCTCTACCCCTTGCTTGCCGTGCTTGCTGAGCGTCTGATCCACGGAATCAGCTTCACAAGGAGGGAATTTCACGACGATGACACGGCCAAGACGACGTCGGTTTCGATCCAGACGAGCGAGCTGAGGAAGGTTTACAACCCTTCGATCTGGAGAAGGATTTTCTGCTGTGGCGGCCGCAGGGGCACGGTCGTGACGGCTCTCGACGGTATCGACCTGACAGCACAGAAGCAGCAGATCATGTGCCTATTGGGCGTGAACGGGTCCGGGAAAACCACGACGCTTGAGCTCATTGGGGGCATGCAAAAGTCGACTGCCGGGAGCGTTCAGATCAACTCCAACTTTACAAAGCTTGGCGTCTGTCCTCAGAAGAATACGCTCTTCCCTTTCCTCACCGTCCTGGAGCACGTCAAGATATGGAGCATGATCAAGCATGGAAGCGAGACCATCGAGACTCTTACCAAGCTTGTGGAGTACTGTGATCTCAAGCCAAAGATTAACAGCCATGCACGGGATCTTTCGGGTGGTCAAAAGAGAAAGGTACGCTGCTTTTATTCGTCATTTTTTTTTTTTGTTTTGTTTTTTACTACCTTTCAAAACCCCTCTTTGTGATGATTTTAAGTTGGAACGCAGTTCAGCTAACTTATGAGTTTCCCTTTTTTTTCAGCTCCAGCTCGCCTGTATGTTTGCTGGTGGCAGCGAGGTACTCCTTTTGGACGAAGTGACGAGCGGGCTCGACCCCATCTCTCGTAGAGCCATCTGGAACATCATTCTAGGGGAGCGATCCAAGAGGTCGATGATCTTTACGACACATTTCTTGGATGAAGCTGAGATTTTAGCTGATCACATCACGCTCCTATCCAAGGGTAAAATCATGTGCCAGGGATCTGGTGCTGAGCTGAAGAACCGTTTCGGTGATGGCTATATTGTTCATATCCCCAAAAGCGACGAGAAACCAGCCCCTGATTTGGGCGTGCGGTCCAGTGTGCACCAGGACCGAATTCGATACCATGTCGCAAACACCAAGGAGGCAGCTGCCCTTGTAACGAAGCTCGAGGCCCAAGGGATTTCTGGAGTTGCCATGGCTGGACCTACGATTGAGCAGGTGTTCCTTTCTCTGACTAAGGATGTTGACGAGACGCTGCGAAGAGAGCTTGGCGAGGACGGAAGCAATGGAAACACGACAACTTCAACGACCGCCACCCTCGTATCTGGACGCCCAATCTCATCGTTCAGACAAGTGCTGGTTCTCATGAGGAAGCGCCTCACCGTCCTTCCTCGCTACTGGGTGGCCCCTCTTGTGGCATTCGGCCTGGCGGCTGGTGTTCCCGCTGCACTCAAGCCTATGCTGATAGACCCAACACAGAGACCACCTCTGTTGTACCAGCGGCCCAACTGCTCAAGCCCAGCCCAGGAGTTGAACTGGATGCCGCGATACGACTACAATGATCGTGTGTATGTGGGTACGTCATATTATCCAGCCTATACAAACCAAGCCCAGATATTTGTTCCCGTAGGGCCCTCGTCCTCGGGTCCCGCGCTGGAGCAGGCTTTGCGTTTGAGTCCAGCTGCTGGACCTTGGTACAACCACACAAGGGACCGGCGTGTCTATCGTGTGGAGAACTCACAGGAGTCGTGGCTTCAGTCCATCCATGACTCTCCTTCGGGAGCCAGTTACGGCGGACTGTTCATCGTCGACAACTCTACAACCTCGTCTTCTGCCATCATCGCCAATAGCGTGGAATACAGGGCACCGGCCATGGGTCTGATTGGGCTTTGGACTACCATGCACAGCGGCCAGAACATCTCGACGTTTGTCGGCTCACTCCCGAGGCCTTATATGACGGTATGTTAATGGGAAAAAAAGAGAAGAAGAAAAAAGAAGCATACAAAAGACACTCATGACTAACGTATTTACTTCCTCATGAACAGAGCGTCGACGAAGGTGGCAACTCAATCATGTATGCCACTATCATCTCGCTAATCCTCACCATCTACCCCATCTTCTTTGCCCTGTACCCTGCCTACGAGAAGAGCCACAACGTGCGGGCGCTGCAGTATGCCAACGGCATCCGGCCTGGGCCCATGTGGATTGCACACCTGCTGTCGGACTTTGTCGTGGTGTTTTTGGTTTCCATCGCCCTGACTGCCACCGTCGCGTCGCAAATCACCATGTTCTGGCACCCGGGGTTCCTGTTCTTCGTCTCGGTTCTATACGGCCTGTCGGGGATCCTCACCGGATACATTGTCGCGTCCAAGATCACCAAGACGCAGCTGTCGGCGTTTATGACTACACTCTTGATACTCGAAGCTCAGTTCGTCGGCGCTGTCCTCTCCTTCACGCTGCCGCGAGCCTTCATCGAGCCCCTGAAGGTTCAGTCTACAACAGAAACGCTTGCATGGGCGTTGGGGTTCTTCTTCCCTCTCGTGAACGTCTACAAGTCCTTTATGATTGGACTCAACACGTTCAAAATTGCTTGTCGGAACAATTCCGAAGTCTCGTACCCGGGAGACATTTATGCCTACGGCGGTCCTATCCTCCTACTCCTCATTCAGGTTGTCGCCTTGCTATTGCTCCTCATCTGGCTCGAGTCCAACAACAGCTTCTCGGCACTGGTCGCTTTCGTCAAGACGACAGCAAACCGCAAGAAGAAAAACAGTGGCCCCCGCTCTGCCGGCTCCATGGACGAGGAGGCCAGTACCATCACCACCGACGACATGGCCAAGGAGGTGGCCAGGGTCGGGACGTCTACAATGGACCTTTTGCGGGTGTCTCACGTGTCCAAGGCTTACAAGTCCAACCAGGCTGTCGATGACGTGTCGTTTGGCCTCGGCGAAGGCGAGATCATGGCGCTGCTGGGTCCCAACGGGGGCGGCAAGACCACGACGGTCAACATGATCATGGGTGAGCTCCGGCCAGACAACGGCAAAATCCACGTGCGCGGCGTCGACGTGCACAAGAACACGCGGCTGGCGCAGCGGTCGCTGGGCGTCTGCCAGCAGTTCGACGCGCTGGACCTCATGACGGCACGACAGCACCTCGAGTTTTATGCGCGCATCAAGGGCGTCCCGGACGTGAAGAACAACGTGCAAGTGGTCCTGGACAAGACGGGCCTGGCGCCGCACGCTGAAAAGAAGGCATCTAAGCTCTCGGGCGGCAACAAGAGGAAATTGTCGCTAGGCATCGCGCTGATCGGCAACCCGGACGTGCTGGTGCTGGACGAACCTTCGAGCAGTATGGACGCGGCGTCAAAGCGCGTCATGTGGAGGACGCTGTCCGAGATTGGGCCCGGGCGGTCGCTGCTGCTGACGACGCACAGCATGGAGGAAGCAGATGCGCTGTGCACACGGGCGGCCATCTTGTCCAAGAACCTGCTCGCCATCGGCACTACTCAGGAGCTGCGCAGCAAATATAGCCACATCTACCACCTCGACCTCGTACTCAAGTCGGCGCCGCAGACCAACGTCGGAGAGGCAAAGGCCGTTGAGGACTGGGTGCTCTCGCGCTTCCCGGCCGTCAAGCTAGCCGCCGAGAGCCTGGGAGGGCAGGTCAAGTTCACGGTGCCGGCTGGGGATCCGATCGGGCAGATGATGATGGCGCTCGAGGAGAACAGGGAAGAGTTGGGCCTGTTGACATACGGACTGGCGCAGCCGACGCTCGAGAACGTCTTCATCTCTGTGGTCAAGGACAATTATGTCGAGGAGGATGGAAAGAAGAAGAGCTGGTGGCAGCCGTGGTAAAAGACGTGTGCTAGTATCGGTTCCCTATCAAGTCAATGGAGACACCCCCTCAAACTATCTTTTTAAGTGTCAAAAGTTGGATGGCACCCATAATTCCTTTAATCAAGCTTTCATAATATTCCGTTTGTCATTCCATATAGAGTCCGCCTACGCCCGAGTATTTACTTGTCTTGCTACATACAGTACTTGCCTACCCACCTACCTGCTATGTACTTGTGTTGTTGCAGGATATAATGGCAAAGTTGCGAGTACGGCACGTAATCACTTGATACTCAAGCCTAGATCTCGTATTAGACCAGGTGGGTCAAAATGGAGGTCGAATCAGGATCAAAACTGCCATAACGTGGCCCTTGGTTCAGATATTTTCCCTGTCTTGTCAGTTCTGCAAAGTGCCTGAACCACGGCCCCGCGGCCCGTTCAGCCCGTCCGATGTGAGATGCACGCTATAGTTTTAAAGTTGAAGCTTGAACCAGGCCGACGATAGATAAGTCTGAGCTGAAAGTAGTGTTAGCTTGATTAGCTAACAGCTCTGATACTCGGCATTTGATGGTGGGATGCCTTTGTGCTAGACTAGAAAATGGAATCCGCAATAAAACTAGTTTCTCAGCTGCTTTTGACGCCCATAAGTGGGATAACCCCACAGAACCAAATAGAAAATGCCATCGATTCAGTTGTGATGACGCATGTTTCTGGGAGAAGCAAAAGAAGCAAGCCACGTGTAATGGACGCGTGAAACATTTATCTACACCTTAGCTGTTTTTCTCTTTTGTACCTGTGCCATCAGTGCTGACTATTTTTTTTTTTTTTTTTTTTTTTTTTTTTTTTTTTTTTTTTCCGTTCCTACCCATTCACCCTTGCTTTATTTGCCCACGTTCCTCTGTGCCACGGTCCGTCTGGTTGGCATTGGCGGTTTGGCCTTCCAGGCTGACTCGATTGGGGGCTGTCAGCAGGCTAGTCCCTCCCTCACTTTGTCTGTCTTACACACCAAGCTTCCTTCGACAGCAGCCTCTTTGTGAGCTGACGAACAACCGCGCACCACGAAAAGCAACCACCATCATTTCTTCTCTTGTCATTTCTGTCTTGTTACAACAAAAGCCTTTATTTCTTCCACTCACTTTTGGGCGTTTTCATATTTTTACTTTTTTACTTTCTTTTTGTCCATTTGTCAAGATTTCAATCCGACTTGGCCCCCGTTTATTATTCGTCATTCTTGGCCACTTGAAAGTGAGAAAAAGAAGCGAGCTTTACTGTAACCGGAATCACCGCAAATAAACAACCATGAATACAACCACAAGTCTGTGGCCGGAAAGGCCAAGCCATTCATTCGTCATCTTCACAACGGTCGCCGTAACCTTTGTGATATTCCTCACCTTGCGACGATATCTGTACCCGAGGCATCCGAAGATAATCCCCGGACCTCTCAAGACGGTGATCCCGAACCTCACAAAGGATGAAATCTCACGGCTGGACTATACGCCCGACTACTTTCCCGGCGCCAGGGACGTCCAGACTCCCGTATGTTGAATAACCTCTACCTGTTTGTTGGGCTTGGCATATCATATCCCTGCTTCCTTCTCCCGCTTCGGAAACTAACATCGTGTTTCTTTTGTTTTCTTGCAAAAAGTACGGCTCCATGAGGGTGTACGAGTTTGGCCCCACGACCGGCCGCAAGATCCTCTTTATCCACGGAATCTCCACCTCTTGCCAGACTTTGACCAAGCTCGCCTTTGGCCTGGCCGCGCGCGGCCACCGCGTCATGCTCTTTGACCTGTTTGGTCGCGGCTTCTCCGATGGCGTCGGCGACCTGCCCCACGACGCCAGGCTTTACGTCTCTCAGGCCCTCTGCGCCCTCGCCTCTTCCCCCTTATCATGGATGGACGGCGCCGGCGGCGGTGGCTTCGACCTCGCTGGCTACTCCCTCGGCGGCGGCGTTGCCGTCCACTTTGCCGCCTCGTTTCCCGCCGCCATCAGGAGCCTGATCCTGCTCGCGCCCGCCGGCATGATCCGCAAGGAGAGCTTCGGAGCCGTCACGAGGTTCGTCTTCACCGCCGGCTTGGTCCCCGAGCGCGTCCTCGCCGCCCTCACAAGGTGGAAACTACAGAATCCCATCGCCAGCGCCGCCGCCAAGAGGCCGCGTCAGCAGCAGCAGAAGGAAGGCGAGGCCAAGTCACTCTTGACAGTCGTCAACGGGGATGAGCCTCAGGGAGGCAGCAACGGCAGGGCGCCGGGATGCGAAAAGCTCGAGCGGCAGAGCCACGGCTCCGACCAGTCCAAGAAGCATCAGCATCAGCAGCAGCAGCAGCAGCAGCAGCAGCACGGCGCGATGACGGACCCAGTCAGCATGGCGACTTCAGAAGTGCAGCCGGCGGCGTCGCACGTCGACGAGCCCGCGGACCGGCTCGAGCGGCGCGTCATGCGCTACGTGCGCTGGATGCTGACCAACCACGCCGGCTTCGTGCCAGCCTTTATGAGCACGATCCGCGAGGCGCCGCTGATGGGCCAGGACGACGCATGGCGCCGCGTCGGGGCCACCAGGCGCGCGGGAACGACCTGCGTGATCCTGGGCCGGGACGACGAGATCATCGACCCCGAGGCCTACGAGGAGGATGCCCTTCCCTTGCTGGGAGGACGTGCCCAGGTCAGGTGGCGCGTCTTCCCGGCCGCAAGCCACGACTTCCCCATGACGCACGCCGAGGAGACCTTGGAGGAGCTGGATACTTTTTGGGCCGAGTTTCCGACTGCAGAAGAGTCGATTGCGTGATTCGCTTGTTATGATTGCTAGATGGAACTCTGGCTGTGCTTGATCTGTTGGATGTATGTGTATTATGAGATTATGTTATGGTATCTTCTTCTTTTCCTTTGCTTTTATCATTTTAGAGCATGACACGTAGCGGGGCGAGCAGTGCATAGACGATATACACTAGCGTTTCATTGATTTCTTCAGATCCATCATGCAGATGACAAGTTACTTGCTTGTACCGGCACGATTGCTACTCAACCTCGGTTTGATCCCTGGGAGGGACCTGAATAGAAGAGCTTAGTCCCGCTTGACGCCAATCTTGCCGACGTCGCGCAGCCCCACGACGGCAACGACAGTACAAACTATCATGTAGCCAAACATGGTCCAAAAACTGGCGCGGTATCCCTTTAGGAGGCTGGCCACGTCGTCACCGCCGCTGCTGCCGTCGCCATGGCCCACGCCGCCTCCCATGTCGCTCACCCCCAGCGCAACTACCTGGCAGACTCCCATTCCCAGGGACAGGCCGAGCTGGGCCAGCGTGTTGAAGACAGCGCCAGCCAGGGCCTGCATCTGCTCCGGGAAAGACTCGCTAACGACAAGCAGGCCAACGGTGAATAGGATGTCGCCGCTCAGTGGTGCGAGAACCTGCGCCCAGAACTCTAGAATAACGGCCATTGTCATGAGCTTTAGTAGGTCCGCAGATAAGTACCAGAAAAGGGGCAATTGGGGTTTGACCTACCCATATACCAGTAGTTCAGCTTCGGATCAACCAAGGCCATTATCAAAGGCGAAGCGGCGCACAGCAGCGATGATATAGCAATTAGCCATCGCGCGGGCAGTCGATCAATAAAAACACCCGTGGAGAAGTTGGCAAAGATGCCGACTAATATCATGGGCAGGAGTAGTAACGAGGTCGTCAGCGACGAGTGGCGTTGGATTTCCTGGAAGTAGAGCGAAGAGAACAGCTCAATCGAGTTCAAAGCGCCCCAAGATAGAGTTACCAGAATGCATATACTCGTGAAGGGGACCTGGCATTGAAGGAACAGCCGGTCCCGTGTTAGTTATTTCTCAAGAACCTCCAGGCAGGCATGGGGACTTGCTGTGTCCGTCCAGCTTCAAAATGCCACTTACGTTTCGCCATAGGGAATTGGGAATCAGCGCTACCTTTCCCTGACGTGTTCGGTATGCCATCCAAAAGGGGAATGACGCTATGAGGATCAAGCTAAGAGCAAGAAGCGTTGCTGTCGTGCCGGTGCGGATTACATTTAGATTCGCACTCAGGATACTGTTGGGCACGGCATAGAAAGACCTGTCAGCTTCTGGGGGATATCCGCCCGGGTATAAACACAACGGTAGACTAACGCAAGCACGTAGGCAAATAGTGACATTCCAGCAGAGGAGAGGCCTACTCCGACCCAGTCGACTTCGGCTTTGAGCTTCGCCCATATGCTGCCACCGGTCGCAGTGGCCTCGACATCAGGAAGGAACCAGTAGCCTCCCATGGCGGCCACCGCGGTCAAGCTGCCAGATGCGTAAAATGCTGTCCTCCAGCCTTCATCGGAGCTCTGCAGGAGGACTCCCGCAAGTACCAGTCCAAGGGAGAAGCCAAGAGGCTGGGTGAGGCCGAGGAATGCAAACCCTACATTACGAGCCCTTCCGCGAGGGACAGCAGCAGCTACTAGAGAGACTGAGGATGGCAGGTGCATAGCCTGAGGGCCAAGATTACGCAGGTCAGCATATGGCAGAGCAGAAGGGAGCAAACTGTAAAAAAAAAGGAATGTACCATGCCAATGCCCATCAAAGCCCTGAAGGCTACTAGTTGCTCTCCGGTCTGGGCCAGGCCACTGGCTAAGGCGAACGTGGCCAGGATGCCAACACCTATCAACTCTACACTTTTCGCCCCAACTAGATCTGCAATACTGCCGGCAAGGAGGAGCGCCGCACCAGAGGTGAGACCATAGACCGAGGAAGGCCATAGGAAGCTGTAAAGATCGGAGGCTGCATATTAACACGGTTGCTCACTCATCGAACAAATCAGATGCAATGAGAACACACGAGACTTACAGCTCACGTGGAAGATTTATGGAGCGAGATATGGCGGGAAGGGCAACAGTGATGATGCCGTTAGTGAAGGAAACAGAGAAATTAACAAGCGAAGGTTGGCCAATGGCTAGCGACATTCGAAGTAAGGATTTTCCATTACTTCGTCCCGGGCCAGTCCCGTCAACATTGTCGGCGACACCGATGCTGTCGATGCTCCTCTCGCTAGTGCCTACCATCAGCCTGGAAGAATCATTGGCGATGGGATGAAGTCCCTTCCCTGGACCAATATTTGGCGCAACCGCCAATGCCTGTAGTTCAATGGTCTCTGTGGCCGTAGAGCTCATGTTGGTCGATGTCTAGTCCTTCTGCCTTGGGGATCAATATGAGAGAAAACAGAGAAAAGAAAAGAAAATTTGTAAATTGTTGAAAGATTAAGAGTTTGATAAATAGGATGATGAAAAATATCTGTAAAAAAAAAAAAAAAAAAAAAAAAAAGGCATCAATGACAGGAAAAAATAAAATAAAGCATTTTACCTAATTCGTAGGGTTCCATCTGCCTTTGACATGAAGGGCGTGGTGCCGATGTCGGTGGCCCTAGATAGTTTTCAGTGACTCACAAGCTAAACCAAGAAGAGCGCCAAGGATAATCGCAAAAGAACCCAGTAAATCCAGAAAGAGCCCAGTATACGTCGAATACAAACGTAACAACAAATAGAGTTGGTACTTGGTCTCGACAGAAGAAAAACAAGATTAAAAAGGCCAATGAGGTCACGGTCCAAACTTACTTAGCTACAGGCAATGATAACTGACTTACAATTTAGTCTTCAAGTAGGCTATACCACTCGGGAACCTCCTTGATCAGACTCCACATGTACTTTTCAAGCTTGTTTGCACACTTGTGGTAAATGGTCGTTGAGTTGTTATACTGGCGGCAATTGTTGACGATAAGCTTTAGGTCATCAACGAGCTCTTTTGGGGAAGAGTACAAGTCCTGTTCCAAACGTTCCTCGACAGTAGATAGATCCATCGGGGACGTAATGACCTTGTAATAGTCGGGAATCTCGTCTTTGTTGACCGGTTTCAGGAATGGCCATGCCTGTTGGTGATTCTGTATCTGGTATAAGAAACGCCTGAGTTCGTTAAAGTGAGGACCGTGGCGCGGTTGGCGCGACAGCTCGTCCATATCTGGAGACCAACCCGTCGCCCGGATGGCTGGAACGGACAACGGATCAATCGGGGAGACGGCGTCGGCGCTAGTCCATTGTTCGGGCGGTTGATGAACCAAATGACTCTTGCTCAAGATGCGAATCTTGGACATTACCGTTTCTTTCTGTTTTAGAAGCATCCGGCCAACCTCTAGGTACCGAATCCGGGGAAGCATGGAGCATTGCATCAACGTTCCCCCTTCGTAATCTTTAATATACCCCATCCAGACAGATTTTTCCAGACTGATGTCTTTTGTGAAGCCTTGTTTTTGGAAGTAGCCAGTGGCGTAGTTATCGGCGTAGGTTAAAAAGTGCATGATAGGGGATGTGGCCCGGACGTAGTCCTTCAGGTGCGCCATTATATGCGCTCCGTATCCTTTTACTTGTTGATCAGAGGACACGGCACAAAAGACGATTTCGGCAAAGGCTCGTGCCCGGAACTCTCGTATTGTAATGCCGCCGATGACTTCCAGAGGCATTTTAACAATGGCGATGGAGACATGTGTGCGGTCATAGACGAGGCGTGCAATGTAGTCTTTGGGCATTTTTGGAAGTTGTTTCTGAAACAGACATTTTAGGCCTGTCAGGATGATGGAGCTTTGGTGACTGCCGTCGTTGTTGACGACTCGGAATTCGATCTCTCCGTTTCTTTCTTCCAAAACTGCAGGCTGTTTTTTGTCGTGACGAGTTCCATTATTAGCATTCAGTTGGATATTACATTGGCTTGGACGGCACCTCAATTATGTACAACGTGTTAATGAGATTTGGTTGGTGTGTGTGGTGGGTATCTAAGTAGGTAGGTACTGAGGCCAAGGTAGGAAGGGACATGTCTCTAGTCTAGGCACAACTATTGAAAGACCCGGGCGTACCTTCTCTGGAAAAGGAATCCTGGAGACTCTGGCTGCTGGTGGAGCAACCGGCTCTGGCGACCCATCGTTCGAGGGTCTGGTCCTCTTTGTAATGGGGACCGAATCCAGTCTTTCGGAAGCCTTTCGCTTTGTAGCAAGGCCATTTTTCTCGCAGTCCGCTGGATCGATCCTGTCCTTCATATCGAGTTCGATGGGTTTTGATGGTTATTAAATGTCAGCTTGATTGACAGCATTACGGATAAACACATTGATGCAATACACCACGTGAGAAATGGATAAACCTACACGTGACTCTGGCCAAAAACAATATGCTTATTTGTTGTTTGCCTAAGGTACAGTACCTAACGTACCTTACTTATGCTAGGCTAGGTACTTCGGTAGACCAAATGCCTTGCTACATTTGGATCGGTCCCCCTTGCATTATGCACTCTATCTGAAGTTTCGGATTCCACTGGGCTGTAAACACGGTGTTGGTTGCCCGATAAGGTAGATATCGAGATGCACGTGGTCTGTTATGGGAAGCGCACCAGCTGATGACTGCGGTAGGAAGACCTTACGGTACTGTACTTAAGCTTAGATAGTCTGATACAGAAGCGAATGAATGGATTGCTGGGGTGCAGCAAGACATTGAATCTGAGCACACAGTAGCTGGGGATTTAAGATGCTGTGGAGATTTCACTCCTACAAAGGCTTGCCTCATCTGAATGAAGCCATCAGGTTTGCTAGCCCGTTTCATTGGTTGGCGTCGGAATCGTTTCAGGATTGCCCAACAGTTACAAGCCTCAATCCAAACGGGGGCTCGACCACCTGAGGTCCCCAGGGGTGATGGCACTGTCCGGTGTGTCCGGTAGAAGCTGCGTTAGGAAGTACTGTGTAAAGTACCTGTGCGCCGCCTTTGGCGCTAGGCTATGGTAAGGTAAGCTGCTGAAGGTACAGTACCAGTACGTAATCTCCACTTGCAGCAAAAGTCCCTGACCAAGAAAACTGGATTTGCGAAAAGTATGCCGGAAGTAACCGTTGACTTATCTTCAGCAGATTCGACACCAAGCTTATTCGCAGGCAAGTTACCGTTGACGCTCATACAACCATGATAAGTTGATTGAAGTGATCTTTCCTCTCCTTTATCTCTTCGGCTTAAAAGCCTCGATCTAGCGGCACAATCGCCATAGACTCCAGCAGCACGTCGGGGAAGTACACCTCGCCCGCTCTGGCCAAGGCGTCGACACGCATGTGGATCAGATCGGATCAAGCATTCAGCCCTTCGGTGGACAGGTTCTCCGACCCCTAGTCTACGGTTGGTGAACGTTTGTATAAAAAAAAATATATAAAAAAACACAAACTTCTCTTCGTCGTCCTCGACCGATCGAACAACCGATTGAGAACCCGTTCTCCCCGCCATACCCACCTACCTACTCCGACGCCATGGACCAGGCCGACATACCGGCGCTCCTCTCGCGCCTGGCCAGCGATGAGGATGCCGCCCGCAAGATGGCCGTCTTCAAGCTGCAGTCATCCATCAACGATCCTGCCTTCGCCGACGTCTTCATATCCTCGGGTGGTCTCGTGATCCTGCGCCGCCTCATCATGACCACGGGCGGCAACACCCTCGCCTACTCGCTACAAAGCCTGACAAGGCTGCTCGAGGTCGACATGGGCTGGGACATCTTCGAGGGCCCTTCGGCTGGGGATCTTGTCGAACGCGTCGTCGAGCTCATCGTCACTAACCCGCTCGTCAACATTCTCCGCGGCGCCATGAGCATCCTGGTCGCCCTCGTTGGTCACAGCCAGTCTACCGCCCGCGGAGCCGCCACTCGATCCCCAGGCACCTTTGGCTTCCGCGCTCTCAAGCCTGCCGTCGCCGTTTACCCGCAGTTCTTCGAGCTGGTCATCCAACAGCTGCAGTCGGCCGACCACGCCCTTTGTGCCAATGCCCTGGCACTCATAAACGCTCTCATCCGCGACGCTGTATCCAACGACTCGAGTTCAACCAAGTCACCTTCGTCCAGCAATGGGGGTGAGGAGTGGTCCAAGCTGATCAAGCGCCTGCAGGACCTTGGTTTGATCAGAGCTGTGTTCAACCTGATGCAGAGCTCTGCCCTGCAGGACCTTTCACATCCCCTGCTCGAGTTTCAATCCCTTACAAAGGCGCTGCTCCACCGGTGGAGGGAGGTCCGCGTCGACCTGGAGAGACCCGAACACCGCAGGGCCCTCAAGAGTCTACACTTGGCCAGCGCGCCCGATCGGCAGCACGCCACCGCCACAGGCAGCGGTCCCGATACTAGCGGCTCGGACGGTGCACCTTCAGCGGCGGTCCCTGACAAGACGAGCAAGAGACATAATCCCGAAAAGTGGCGGCGCCTTGGCTTCGAGACGGAGAGCCCCGCCGTCGAGTTCGAGATGACAGGGTTTTTGGGAATGATGGACTTGACCGACTATGTGCGCAAGAATGAAGAGGGTTTCCAGAAGTTGCTGCTCGAACAGGCAACCCGGCCCATGGCAAAGCGCTGCCCCGTTGCTCGTGCCAGCTTTGCCGTTAGCATGGTTCTCTACGAGCACTTCGAGGTGGACAAGGCCGATCATGAAGATCCCAGGGTGTACCAGACGCTGGAGCCGGGAAGTAAGAGCCACGACAGGCTTTTCAGGCCATTACTGCTACAGTGGTCTCGGCTGCACACGGCCGGACTGCACTCCTTCTTTCGCCTGTGGAAGGCCACTGGCGCAGAGCGCGACGACTTTGACAAGGTGGCCGAGTTGGTGCGAATATTGATCGAGCAGGTAGTAGGCCAAGCGCCGCGAACCAAGGACGTGCTCGAGGTCGAAGACGAGCTGCAAGAATTCAGCTGCGCCCGGCTGCGGGAGCTTCAGATGAGCCTACTTGAGCTTTCGTTTGAAGACCAGTGGGGCCAGCACATGTACCAGGTCCGGGAGGACCTGAAGCATGAGGCGCTGCAGTTCGTCAAGGAGCAGCGAATCCGATGTCTGCTCCACGGATCATGGTTCACGCGCCCGATACCTAAGCGTGATCAGCAGCCGCAACACAGCCGGCAAGACAGCACCACCACGACGAAGCGACGGCTGTATGAGGCCAAGGCATGGAGGTTTGCCAAGCTCTCCCACAACAGGCGCTTCCTCCACTACGCCGACTTTGCCATGCAAACGCCTCAGGATCCTGGCTTGGAAGACCTGACGGAGAAGGTGGACCTGGGCACGATCAGCTCGGTAGTGTCGAACGTCTCGGCGCCGAGTGAGGATGCGCGGAGCACCTCAAGCTCCTCGACGCTCCGCAACGGACCCGCAGCCACCAACAACACCGCCATCAACAACAACACGCCACCCAAAGCCACCACCAAGATCACAATATACAGTTACGTCAACGCTGAGGAGGCGGCGCGCGGAGGTGATGCCAAGGAGCAGGCGATTGTGACGCTCTACCCGCTCAACCATTCGCTCGCGTCCGAGTGGCTCGACGGGCTGCTGATGCTCCTCAACCAGCAGCCCATCACGGCCGAGACCAACAAGCTGGTCACCCTTGTCAGCGACTACGGGCTCAAGATCAGGTTGCTAAATGTTAGGGTCGAGGCTGTTTATCAGGGTCCTGCTCCAGGGGCGGGTGAGGTGCCGAGCAGGGAGGGTCTGGATGAAGATTACTATTACGAGGTATGATGGAAGGCTGTTTTATCCATTTGTGTGTGACAAAATATGCGAGCAAGACTGCGGCGGTTTTCTTTCTTTTTGTTTTTTTTTGTCTTCTTCTCTTACCCCTTACTCCCTGATCGGTGTGGTCTTTTCGGGATAGACTTTTTTCTTTTCTTTTCTTTTTTCGGCCGTTTTTTTTTTCTTTTTCTCTCTCTCTGTTGTTGATACCTTGGTCACTCTGGCTTGTTTGTCTCATATACCCCTATTTCTATCCCAGGAAGGAATCCTTCACCGACTGTTTATAATAGATCAGACTTTGATTTCCGACGGCCAGTCTTTATGATTACATTGTGTGTAATGTCGAGGGGCTTTGACCCGCGTGCTTGTGTCATAGCGCGCTTGTTATAATAGTGCCACTACACTATCGACCGTGGTGACTGATATCCATGCATACCCGGAGAGTCACGCAGAACCCTATACGATCTAGATGATAATTGCGAGCTAGCAGCAGCCACACCCATCTTTCTCCTAAGCCAAAGGAAATGCAGGCCGATTACTCCGGCACATGCAGATTTTCTTTGATTGGATACTTTCCGGATGGGGCTTACCTCCCATGCATACAAACTGATTAGGGATCGGTTACGGTGCATTGTCTAACTGGACACATACCACAATCTCACTCGCATGTCCAAATTAGATTATCCCCCTCCCCCCCAAGGCGACTTCTCGACGACCCGATACCGCGGCGTCATGTGGGTAGATAAGATTATCTCCAGCTGCTGCCACCTTGTCTTGGGTTCGGAGAAATACTCCATATAGCTACTACCCCTCCTGCCAAGATGTCTATCATGTTATTCATTTTGGACAAAAAAGGAAAGATGCCGAATACGACCAGTGGAATCGGGGTTTAATGCTGGACGAGCAATATCTGGTTGTAGTCCAGATGCAGGCTATCCCTTCATTGCCATCCTATTTACGTCTAGGCTTTCCGGCACAGACGATTGTTGAACCCTACGTCAAGTTTGAGTGTACTGTTAGAACGAAGAAAAAAAGACGAAATAATGAAATAAAAGCAGTAACTCTCCTTGAAATAGTCCAGCACCGGCCATCGTGCTCCCTCAAAGTTCACGGCGCAAGTGGCTGTGTTAACATTGGCACGAATGGACCACATCAGCAACGCAGTCGGCACTCTTCGGGGCTGGGTCCTGCCGACCACCGCCCTCGTCCTCCTGGCGCTGTGCCTCGCTAGCAACGCCGTATACACTCTCACCATTCACCCTCTGAGCGAATACCCAGGTCCGTGGTGGACAGCGCTGAGCCGCCTCCCCTTCTGTATCGCACGAATCAGGGGGAACCAAGTCCAATGGATACATCGTCTGCATCTAAAATACGGACCCGTGGTGCGCTACTGCCCGGATGAGCTCAGCTACGTAGACCAGGGCGGCGCAGCATGGAAGGCCATCTACGGACATGAGAAAGCGGCCAAGGAATTCCCTCGCGTTAAGGAGTGGTACGTGGTACCTTTCAATGGTCAGTTCGTTGTTTCATCCCCCTTCAGTCTTCGTCCTCCGAGCGTCTAACATGACCCGGTATCGACATGGTTGCCCAGGAATCAACGCAATCACCAGCGTTCCGTCCCACGATGTACACCGCAGGTTTCGCGCGGCCTTCGCGCCGGCGTTCTCGGAGCGCGCACTGCGGAGTCAAGAGCCCGTGTTTCGACGCCAGATCGACCTTCTGCTCTCCATCCTGTCTAGCACCGCCGCCGAGACCGGTGAGCCGTCCAACTTGACGGAGCTCTTCGAGTTCACCACCTTCGACATCATGGGCGACCTGGCGCTGGGCGAGCCTTTGGGAATGCTGCAGAACCAAAAATACAGCAAGTGGCTGACGGCGCTAGCCGCCGGCGTCCGCATCATGCCCGTCGTTCAGTTCATACAGTGCTATCCTTTATTGTCCAAGATTCTCAACCTTCTGGAACCGAAGTGGGTGACGCAGCAGAAGTACGCCTCGCACAAGCATACGGCTGACCGCGTCGACGCGAGGCTTGCGAGGGGATCTTCATCACAGGCCGACATCTGGAGCCTCGTCTTATCGGCGAAGGGGGATCGACAGCTCAATCTCAAAGAAATGCACTCCAACGCTGAGACCTTTATGATTGCTGGGACGGAAACAACAGGTTCGGTATTCCTGGGCACTTCTGCCTGTCAAGCCTTGTGTGATATTTTTTCTTGTTTGCTGACATTCTGCCGTCTTTTCTTTTCTCAAGCAACTGCAATGACGGCCTTGACCTATTTCCTCACCACCAGCCCAAGTAGATTTTCCATTCTAAAGGATGAGATTCGCAATCGCTTCTCAAATGAGAAAGAAATTACGATGGAGACAGCAGCCTCGTTGAAGTACTTGAATGCATGTAGGTCAAGAAACTGCTCATAGTACCAGACTTACCTATCCCCAAGACATCAACACAGTGCAGTCCAGACCTGCTTCTAGACACAAGAGATAATATAGGTTGCTCACGCTAGTCGTGCCCTAGGTATCCAAGAAGCACTTCGCCTCCACCCACCCGTCCCAGTCGGAGTGCCTCGCATGGTCCCGTCGCCCGGCGCCACCATCATGGGCAGATGGGTGCCCGGGGGCACGCGCGTATCCGTACATCACTATGCGACCAGCCACAGTCCGGGCAACTTTGGGAACCCGGATAAGTTTGCGCCGGAGAGGTGGCTGGCCGCAGACCTAACCGACAACAACGGCAGTAACAACAGGCGCTATGAGTCGGACCGGCTGGATGCGGCACAGCCATTCATCGTTGGGCCGCGCAACTGTCTAGGGCAGAACATGGCCATGCACGAAATGCGACTGATGCTGGCCTGCCTGTTCTTCCGTTTTGACATGGAGCTGATTGCTGGCGTCGGCGAGGCAGCGCCTTGGAATCAGCAGAAGGCATTTGCTTTCTGGGACAAGAAGCCGCTGCTATGCAGGATCAAGCTGGCCAAGGGTAGTGCAGAGAGGTCAAGAAATTCGTGATTTGGGGTGATTTTTGACTAGAAATCTTTTTGAGTCAAAGTTACGAAGCGAAGTCTAGCTGAAAGTGGGTCGATGCAACGGGTAATAGTGGGGCGGAGCTGAACTAGACGCTGTTCCAGGGTGTGCCTGATCATTGCCCAGCCACCTGCAAACTCTCAAACTTCAGCTTCAACAACGGCGGGGCTCCTTTGCATCGGCGGCATGACAGCCTGATCTCTTCATCTTCCCGCCATGACTTCAGATTGATCCAAATCCTGCTGGAGTGTGCCTCGGCTGCAATAAAATAATCACATTGGTATTGTTGTTCATTCACTCGTTGCTCGCTTTACAACTGCCCAAGCCGCTTGAAAAAGTGAACAAATACCGCCATATTACGTCATGCCGCGCTTCACGACACGAACCCGCAAGGGTCGCCCATTTGATGGAGGAAGAGGGGGAGGCTCTTCGCGGAGCAAGCGCACTACCCCGACTAGCCCGGCGGGCTATTACGACAAGACAGACAAGAAATGGCATTGTGAGTTAATTGCCCTCGTCTCATTCACCACTCCAATCAATAAACAAGGCCCCTAATACGATACCTCGTTATAATTTAAGGCAATTGCGTACCCCGCGTCCCAGCCGACATACGAACCGTTAGCAAGGAAACTAAGAACAAAGGTCGCAAGTTCTGGACATGCTCCAGAGACAGGCGGGACAGCTGTGGCTTCTTTCTCTGGGATGATGATGCCCGCGTCGTCGAGGCCGAGGCCGAGGCTGACATTGCTGCCATGACGCCTTCCTCCACGCAGCGTCGCTTCCGACAGACCCAGATTGTGGCCTCCATGCCCGAGACCCCCACCCGTCAGGTCGGCCGGCAACGTTTGTTCATCGGGGACCCGGCGACTACTGTAAAAAAAGGCCCAGACAGCTCCGACGACTATGATGACGACGACGCGTCGCTTTCCACCGACGCTGAAATTGACCGTGACGAGGCTCTCGCTGCTGCTGCCGCTGTCGCTGCCAAACATTCGAGCGGTTGGATCTCAGCATCCCAGAATCCCTCCCATACTCTGGACAGGTCATCACAAAGCCAGTCTTTGCTGCCACTGTCTTCAAAGCGCAAACGGGATGATCTGGACGACGAAGACTTTTCTGATGGCTTCAACGACCCCGAAATACAGCGCGACCTCGCCGACCTCGCCGACCTCGCCGACCACGCTACAAGCAGGAACCAGCAGCCTGTCACCCCGGCCAAGCAGCGACAAGGGCAGGCCACCGGCGTCGCAAACGGCGGCCTGCCCACCCCGGTCAGCCGGAACACGTTGCTAATAGCGCGAGAAGGGGATAAACGTTCCAGCAACAAGCGCGTAAGGCTCAGCACGCCCAACGGCATCAGCTCCCCAACATCATCGCCACTTACCAGGGAAAATCCGTTCAGCACCTTCAGAACAGCCTCTTTCTTTACAACCCCGGCCTCAAGTCAACAGCAGGAGGAGGACAGTGAAAGCTATGACATCACACGCCAGATCCTTGCGCTACTGGACAGTCACATCCAACAGCCTGTGTCCACTGCTGGTCATGGAGGAGCAGCCAAAGTCCCCAATCCGGCCGCGCTCAAGGCCGCCATTCGCGACCGCCTCAACACTGAGGCGCTGAAGAACAGGGGCACGAAGATGGGACGAAATGCCGCGTGGGAGGGCATCGCCAAACGTGATGGCCACATTTCGGTGCTGCAGGAGAGGATCGCCGCGCTGGAGGATGAGCGGACAGTATTGAGGCGTCAAGTCGCCGACTACAAGGGCCGGCTGGAAAGTTTCAAACAGCTTTTGGCCGAGGACTAGCTACTGTGATATGGCGTAATTACCAATCGGGTTTCCAGCAAGATTCATGGCTCTGCTTTTAATTATTGAAAAAATCGGTGATTCACGGCTGCCTGTGGTGGCCTTTTCCTTCTTTCTTTTGAGATACCCCCTTTTTGTATGATCATTTCAGTTGCCCTACTGGAAAAGCAGAGGAACATTTGTCACGGGTTGTCTGATATTTCCACATATCATAAGTCATTACTTCTCATTTAGTTCAGTAAATAAAGCTAACGGCTATCAATGAATATGGCGAAACGACTGTTTCCCCCAAGTGAAGAGAATTAATTTGACCAGGGCATTTGTTTGTTTGTTTTTTACCCTGGAATTAGTAACTTGAGAAACCCCAAAGGTCCTGGAAGTCAACAAAAGAGCTACCCACGAAGGCTAACACGGATGAACATAGGAAATTTTGATAGCTCTACGCTTCATCTACCTCTTGGTAGGAAGTGTATCACTGGCGTGTAGTATCCAAAGAGAAATACATGATTCAAAAACAATAAAAATAAGTAAGCGATAGTGACTTGTTGTGTAGTAGTTAGCCGATTGAACGGGCTGCCTGGCTACTCGAGGAGAGATGTTGTAGTGATGTAGTTAAAAACAAGGCGGACTGGACTGATGTGCCATTTATGGCGTGCCATCGCGGCTCGGCGGGGCGTTGCGTGTCTCTACACGCTTACCCAGAAAGCTACGCCGTATTGTCGAAGATCGGTTGGGACTCTCCGACAACAAGCCATTTGCCGAGTCAGTAGACACAAAGGAGCTTCGTATGGTGACAGTACCGCTGCCCACATTGACTTCCTTATCAGCGTTCGATCCACTCTCATCGACAAAGTAGAGAGCTTCACCGAGATCCTCGTCACTCTTGAATGTATGTTTCTCTTTAACTTGGATCTGAAATTGCGTGTCTGGGGTACAGGTCGTCTTAAAGGTCTCGTCATAGGTGATGGTACCATTTGAGGGTCTGCGGTCCTTGGTCTTGCCAATGGTCTTGGTCTTGGGTGCAATCTGACACACGGTCACATATGTGTCAGCCGAGGGCGGGTAACCGGTGGCAGAGACGACAGTGAAAGTCGCCGTGCCAGCTCCTGGGCTGCTTGGCGCCATGCTGTGTACCGAATTGGCGCCGATGCTCCTAGACCTGCTGTGATTGCCGTTGGGCGCGCCGTTGGCAGGCCCTGGCGGTGTTGCACTCGGTTCGCTGTCCAGTGTGAGGCCGGTGGATCGCTTAAGGCCCAGTCCTGGCATAGGCGGCATCGGCGGCGCGTCTTCGCCATTCATGGTAATGGCGGGAACTTCGGGGATACTGCTCTCAGTCTTCTTGCGTGTGAAGCGGCCTTTGATAAAAGACGCTCCCTTGCCAACGCCGTGACCGACGACGCCCGCGACAGCCGCGCCTCCCTTGATTGGAACGCCTGCAACGCCTGTAACGATGCGAGCCGGAGCACCGAAAGTGCCAAAGGTTGAGGTGCCCTGACGAGTCCGCGTAACGTAGTCGGGGCGGAAGAGGAGTCGTAACCTCAGAGTTCCCGACTTTCCCTCGAGGCGATATGTGAACTCTTGAGCCATGAAAGGCTCAAGCTGCTCAAGGTTAATGTCCGTCTGTCCAAGGAAATCCGGCTTGTCCGCAAAATCCCAGTCCCACACCGTTGCCTTGAATTTAGCAGCCGTCCTAGAAGGAATTGGCAGTTCAAAGAACTCATTCCACGTTGGGCTGAGTGTCTTCTTGACCGTCTTAGTCTTGAAGACATCCTGCCCGTTGAGCTCAAATTTGCAGTAAGGATCACTCTTGCCGTTGGAATCAGCAGAAGGCAAATCCTGGGCATCCAAAACATCGACGCGGAGAGTACCCATGTTGTTTATGCTCTCGCTAGGATCTAGCTTCATCTTTACCGGTAGGTACTTCAAGCTAACCTTGATGGAGCATGGTTTGCCGTCTTCGTCCTTCATTTTTAGTGTTGTTGGGTTGTTCTACGAGCAGTTTTTTTCGGTTAGTAAAAATCGTCAAATTTTCCATGGCTTAATATCAATGCGCAGAGCACTTACTAGACACTGTTTGAGAGTCTCGATGGTACTGCCCTTGAGTTTAGCCAGGACCTCATCAGACTTTTGGCGTTCACTCATCTTGTCCACCTTCTCTCTGACCTTGATAGTCAGTTTGGAAAAGTCCAACTCGCGAATAAAGCAATCGCCAATCTCATCAAACTTATGATGCTTGCTACGAGTGACCGAAGATACGTATGAGGGAAACGCCATGTCGTCAACATAGAGGTCGATGTGGCTGTTGCTCTTGGACAAGTCGGCCTCTATTAGCTTGAAGATGACCAGGCCAGACTCGTACTTGAGGAGTTCCTGTGGCGACAGCCGGACCTTGGGGGGTCTATGGTCATCGCGTGATTTCCTCGGGGTTCTTGGCGATGTTGGCGATTTGGGCATTGTTGGTGAGGTCGGGAACTGCGGCGTCTTGGGTGTTGGTGGCTGTTTTTCGGTGCCTTCGTCCAAGGATGTGATCCTCCCTGGTTCCGTCGGCCGAGGTACTTCGAGTGACTCTCGGACAGGCTTTGATTCCTCGCCGTCACTGTCTTCGTCCGGGTCGGCCACGTTCAGGCAAGGATAGAAAGCAATGGTGTGATGAAGCACGCCCTTCGCAAGACCCTTGCCGTGGAGTCGAAGACCTGCCTCTACGTGTTCCTTCTTGTCATGGACTAGATACTCACCATTCTCGTCCTGGGAGATAAAGTTGCCGGCAAATACCTCGGTTAGACCAAGACTGCGATCCTTGCCCATCTTCTCAGCATCCATAACCTCCAACTGTATCTTGTCGCGGGCCGAATGTACTGGGACGTATAAAACTTCGTCCCATTCCGGGTTGAGGTCGTTCTTGAACGTGACAGTACGGGCCTTTTCGATACCCGAAAGGACAACACGAGTGTAAGGATCAGACTTGCCCACGGTCTCAAAGTTTCGCAGGTCAGTTGCTTTCTTAAAGTGGAAACGCATGACACCTATCGGTGTTTGGTAACCGCCGGTGCTCATTACCCCTGAGATCGACACGGGCTTCCACTTGGCTTGCATCTTGACACGGCCAGTCCTGACGCCAGCCAGGTCATACCAGTCCTTGCCCTTCTCCATGAGATCCAGCATATCCTCCAGCTTGATCTGATATGTGCCGATAACCTGATCCCCTGTAAGGTCTCGGTCATCTTTGATGACCACACCAAGCTTGGCGCTCTTTTGGTCTGTAATGAGAATTTCCTTGGAACCGTTGTCCCAGATAGGATTGTTTGTGCGTTTGAGCTTCTTGGTGGAGTGAACTTCCTTGCCGTTGAGCAGCAGAATAGCATACGGATTCAACAAGCCCACAAGACTCTTGGTGCCATCGAGATCCTTCGCCTGTTCGACTGTAAAGCGGAGAATACCAGTGTTGGTCTGCGGGGGAGGCTCCTCCCTACCATCTTCCGTTTTGGTGGGACCGAGAACAGGAAAAAATCTGATGTCGCAAGAAAGCACACCTCGGGCCTTGCCGTCAGAGATAACCTCGAGCCGTTCGTTCTCGTGGTCGGTAATCTCTTCGAGATGTTCCAGCTGGAACGACGCAACGCCCAATTCTTTATCCTTTCTGAAATCATTGTAGTCAAACAACTGGATGTCAAGGGTATCGTTGAACGAAGTTATAATGACATAGTGCGTCTCGTTCCACCTCGGGTTGGCCGTGTCCCTGATGACCTTGGTCTGAGCCAACGGCTGCCTTCTGTTCAATGTCACAACCGCATACGGATCCGTAGTGCCAGAAAAGTTGTCTGGGTTCTTTAAGCCCTGTGCACCATGCAGGGTGATGGCGACCACGCCGATTGCTTGGTCGACGGGCGAGCCGGCGAGCATCTTCGCAACCTCGATAGGGAAGACGTTCGGGGCATACATCATTGGCGCCAGGTTGCCATGGATCTGCTCAAGAATAAACTTCTCGAGCCCGGGAATAAAGTTGATATCAAAGCCGAAAGTCTCGCCACCGAGGGGCTTGCAGACGTAGTCGATGGTGGGCTTGTCGAGGAAGCACATCTCGATTTTCTCTACGTGGGGGAAAGGGATCTGGAGCTTAATTTTGAGCCTCATGATACCAGAGAAAGCCATGTCTTCAACTATCACGTCGAGACCTTTGCTGAGCATGGCCTTGCCCACTCTAATCTCCAACACGACCTTGGGGTTGACCTTGTTTTTGATCTGGCGGGCAGTCAAGTCCGCAATATCATTGGGCGTGAAGCTGAATTTCCAGTCCATGATCACAATGTCGTCCTCGGCTTTTGGATACGTCTTTACGTGCTCCATGCGTGGTGGTTTGGATCCAAGAGTGAAAGTCTTAAGTTTCAGACTGTCAAGGAAAGCCGGAGTTGCGCCGCTCAGCACCTGGTCCACAGAGTTGATGACAGTGGCCGCCAGAACCGGTTGATAAATAGGCCAAAACTTGACCAGGAATGAGTTGATCCATTCAAGAGACTCAGTTTCGGTGTCCAGGCGCTTCAGAGTCATCTCGCGAGTGATGTCATCCCTGAAGTTACGACGCACCCGCCGTATCGAGGTTCGGTAGTATGTAGAGCAAACTGCCAGCAAAATGAAGACCCAGCCCAGGCCCCCGCCTAGCACTGCAACGAGCCACGATGAAATGGAGGCAAATACGATGATTGCGACATTGTGATACCAGTCTGCGAGCGGGTGTTAGGGAAGCCGTCAACGAGGGTTTGTTCATTTTCGGGAACATACCTCCATAGAGCGTATCAGGGAGGTGACCCTCCAGCCATGTCGAGTGATCAAGTAAGCTCTGTGCTTCCTGAATGGCTTCCGTGGGCCAGCCAATCCTAGGTGCCCAACCTGTCTTGGGGCCCATCACCTCTTCATCTTGTGCAGAATCTCCGTTCACAGGTGCATTGCCATTTTGCTCATTGTCGACCACGCCAGCTTTGGAAGGTAAGGGAAGATCGTATTCGGGCTTGCTGCCATCATCTATGTCGGTAGCTATCGCTACACCCTTCTTGCGGTGTGGTATTCCCTCGGGTAGCTTCTATTGACGACCGAGTCAGCGCTTGTCCTTATTTGCATCGACTGTTGGGAGACGCATGAGAAGGTATATGTTTCTCCTACCGTTGCAGCTTTGATTTGTGCCTTTTTCTCTTGGATGCTCGCATCGGGGTCGAACGAAAAAGCAGCAACGCCTGCGTTCTTGCTCTCCTCCACAATAGACTTTTCAGCGTCCTCGGCGGTCACCGAGGTGTTGGGGTCCTGGGCAGCCTCAACGGCGCCCTGCTGCTTCAGCTCGCTGGCTTCCTTCTCGGTGGCCATGTTTGCCGCAGGAGGCGATGCCGTTGGGGCCCGGCTCGCAAATTCTTTCGGCGCTGGAGGGCAGAGAAGTCGATTGATCACTTTGTACAGAATATGGTGGGAAGGCTTGTGAATTGCAGTCGTGGCAAAGATGCACGCCCCCCCAAAGTTCACGGCGAGCAGAGGAGCTTAAGCAGACTTGGACGACTGCATACGGCGCTTTGTGTCGAACTGAACTATCGCAACGCTAGCTAAGGGTAGCTGCTACGTCAGCGCAATTGAGCTACAAAAATGACAGTGGCGGGGAAGGAAAAGCTTAAGGGAATGTGAGCTTTGAGGGCCAGCAAAAAAAAAATCGACCCTATGAAATAATAGTAGTGTTGGCCTTTGGGGAGATGATGTGGCTGGCAAATAGCCGGCTTGCCTAGAAATGGAATCCTGGCCAGTGCAAGACGTTTGCAGCAGCAAGAACAGATTCCCGTGCTACGTCAGCGACTCAGCATGCAGTCGCGAGAGCTCCTTGCTGATATGGCCTGCCAAGTGGTCGCAGAAAGCCGGGGTGGTCCCCGCTTAGCCTCGGGGGTGGAGTATTGCAGGGTCATCAATATTCAACAAGGTGAATGTTTGGTTATGATGCTGAGTTCAGGTCAGACAAAGCCTCCTCCGCTAACATGTTACGGCAATACGGCATATGGCACCGTGGCTTCAAATCATGTTCGGTTTCTGTGGGAAACAGGTTGCTTTCAACAGACGACAACTACAAAGTCGGATTCGCTGTTTTTGGTCGCACCTGGTTTGGGAGGCAACCGAATGTGTGACCACCAGGACGGAAGCCCTTGGGTCCAGATCATTGGGAAACTAATTCTAGAGTAAATCTAACTTGCGACAGGGGTGTTCACGGAGATAAAATTTGACGTGCGGCCTCCAAGGGATCGGTGAAGATAGCACTTGTTTCTCCAAGCAGAAGTAAGAATTGCGGTATGCAATTGAATCCGTAGCCTCTAGTCTAATTCCAAAGCTCTGAGTATCTTTAGCTACATACGCTTGCAAACGTACCACCCAGAATCCCCTGGATATGAATGCCGTAGCCTGGTTGAGAAGCCAGAAATCAAGAACCTGAGGATTTGTTCCAAGGAAACTTAATGAGCCGCGCACAGTTTTAAAATGCCTCGCTTCCATCCATTTCTTTCCCGCGCTTTGCATATTGAATGGCAACCGCCTTTCTCCTGGAATAGCCAGCCAGAAGCTGAGATGCTAGGGGTAGCGCAGAAAGTATTTTGTTGGCTTCCATTCCGACAGGCGCCGGCAAAGCAATCACAAAACAATTCGTAGATCATTATAAGTGAAAAAAGTTCAGCTCATGTCGATCCAAGGTACACCAATTGTGTGCAAGTTAATCATGCAAGCATGGGAACCGTTCGTGCGATTTAAGACACACTGCCGTCCGCCGGACCCTATTAGCTGAATCTGCCGATGTGTGAATTCTATGCGGTCGAGCGATTGCATCTTGATCTTTATCAGATACTGTGTCTCCTGTTCCAATTGGCACCGTCCATGGAGCCGGGTCGAGCCGTCTGAATGGAAGATCCCAGTTTCTTCCTGCATCTGTTGTGCGCGTTTGAATCTGATTACAGTCAGTAGTGGCGGGAGTGAACCGGGTTTGTCAGCCACAGCATCAGCCACATCTGACTTATCGCAACGATAAGTCGTTAGCTATCCTATCCTCTCAACTCGCGCCTGGGAACTTTGCGCACGCCACGGCAGTTTGGCTTCGACATCCCATCACATGTAATCACCTTCAATTCTACACCTCCCGAGATCCACCCTGTCAATTACCCATTCCTGAAAACTTTTGCTTGTCATATTGATTTTGAACTATCCAGTGATCATCATAATCATAATGGCGAACTTTCTAGCATCAATCTTCGGCACCGAGCAGGACAAGGTCAGTTAACCGGTTTCTCCTTGACCTCGCTCGGTCTTCCAAAAGCTCCAAAATGCTAAAAATCACAGTAGGTCAACTGCAGCTTCTATTTCAAGATCGGCGCCTGCCGCCACGGCGACCGCTGCAGCAGGAAGCACGTCAAGCCAACCTACAGCCAGACCATCTTGATGCCAAACATGTACCAGAATCCGGCCTACGACCCCAAGAACAACATGAACGCCTCGCAGCTGCAGAACCACTTTGATGCCTTTTACGAGGACCTGTGGTGCGAGCTATGCAAATACGGCGAGCTCGAGGAACTGGTGGTGTGCGATAATAACAATGACCGTGAGCCGCACTTCTCTCATCTCCTTATTTCCTGACCCCTCTGCCACGCGTTGACGACGCCAGCCAATTGTTCGCCGACGCAATGCACTGACCGTCTTGATTCTCATCAAATCTCAACCAATAGACCTCATCGGCAACGTGTACGCCCGCTTCAAGTACGAAGACTCGGCCCAGAAGGCATGCGACGAGCTCAACAGCCGGTGGTACGCAGCAAGGCCCATATACTGCGAGCTGTCTCCCGTAACCGACTTTCGAGAAGCATGTTGTCGCCTGAATAGTGGTGAGGGTTGCACGCGAGGCGGCTTTTGCAATTTCATACACCGCAAGAATCCCAGCGAGGAACTCGACCGCGAGCTGGTACTCGCCACTAAGAAATGGCTTAAGATGAGGGGCCGCGATGAGCGCAGCGTGAGCCGCTCCCCGACACCTGAGCCGTCAAGAAGGCGGTTCTAGTCTTTTTATTCCCAGAAGGGTGGGAGGATTTTGTACTTATTTTCCTTTTTTTGACTGGAACATGGGATATACGGCATTCGTATTCTTATTGCTGCCTTGATCTGTCATGTTTGGCGTTGTGGTTGGGACGGGACCATGTCTGGGTTTAATCTATCAACATTTCGATGCCTCAAGTCTTCAAACATTAACTTTCAAAGATGATGTGCAATTGGCTGCCGGCAGAGATCCCTCAGACAAGTGGTAACCGTGTATGTGCGGTACGCTGCCTCAGGAGCATCGACTAGGATATAGCTATTCAGAGGCGACACTATTGACATGGTCATCGTCACGTACTAACAAGTCTGGCAAAATCTTCCGACCCCAGGGCCAAAGGGCAAAAACTAGCATTTATACACAACCGAGGCCGATGGATACCCTTTTGTTCTTCACCAAAGTTCAGTATGTTATGATGTTGGCGAGGAGATATGGTTTAGGCTCAACACCGTTGATCATCACTCGCGTGCATCATGGAACTCGTCTGCGGATTCTTCGGTGTCCGCTCTTCTCATCGTGGGTAGATTCTTCTTGAGATCCTTGCCAAAATCAACTAAGGGATCGTCCTTATTTGGCGGTTGCCCAGTCGCGGTCAGCAGTTGCTTGATGTCGTCACTGCCATTAGTGTTGGTAGTGGTGTTGGTAGTTGGCTTCTCCGTCGTTTGTTTTGAGTCCGTCTGTAAGGAAGCGTGGCCCGAGATGGATTCGTCATGACCGCCCTGGTCTACCAAGCCACCGCTGTACGGTGCTGGTTCCTGTGTTTTTGGTTGGCGGAAAGATAAGCCTCGTGGTGGAATAGGGTTTGGTTCGCTGGATTTTTGGCCTTGAAGGACGGGATATATGGCCAAAATCTGCTTGGTCTTCGCCTGGGGTGTTTCACCATCGCTGCCGTTTTGTCAGCTGTTTGTGCCTGTCGAACCTTTGGAGCTCATGAAGCTTACATATTGGCGTTGATAATCCACTCAAGATCCTCCTCACCTTCTTCGCTTCCACCCTGAAGGCCCCTGACTCGCCGAAAGAGACGGGGATGCCACTCAACGCCCTCTTGAGCTCTCCTACTGGCCTCCTCTCGTTGCATGTCCTCGATCTTGGTCTTCTCTTCTGTAGCGAGTTCGTGTTGGGAATCCTTGACAGCTTGCGCTGTCTTCTGCCACAGTCTCTGTGATTCGCGTTCTTCCTGCTCTTCTATCGGCCTGACGAGAGGTGCGGATGGCTTTGCCCTGTGTGCATCAAAGAACATCTCCTTGTGGCCAGTCTAAGTTCATCAAAGTCAGCATCTCGCCTGCAAGTGATGGTAGAGAGTGCCTGCGGCATTAGGCAAAGTACTGCTGTTTACCCTCGTGTCCTTGATGAACATTTCGTCACTCCAGAGCCCCGACAGTTCGTATAGGATCTCGCCTGTGTGTTCGTCCTTGATAGTTCCGCCGATAGCATTGTAGCAACCTGAAACCCAACCCTTTGTCTTGAAGTCGATATCGGCGACCAGTCCGAGCTCTGGACATCGCACAACGCTGTGGTCACCTAGCTCGTACTTCATTTTGCCGAAAAGGATGCCACGTGCGTACATGTTTGGTTGGGTAAGGTGGCTAGTCCGTAAGCAAAAAGTCAGCTCCGCCAGTCGGGAAAGGCTCGCGGGGTGAGGGTAACCCACTATCGCTCTCCCTTGGCCGGGTCTTTGCCCCTGTTCAGGAAAGACAGGATAGCTGTGCCCTCCATCAGGCTTGCAGCAGAATTGCCCAGGAATTTGCTTTTAGGCTTCAAAGTTCCATCAACTCGGATATGATGTTCGGGCACCATGTAGAAGTAGCTAGATTTTGGCGGATGGTGTGATGTTTGTTCAGAGATGTAATAGGCGCGAGTGTTATCGGGGAAGTCCCAGTAGCAAGTAAATATTTCTCCTAGGATTGGATTGAGAGGCTTCTTGACGCCACTGCAAGAATGATTAGTTTTTTACTCAAGTGGCATGTGAGTTGCTTCTTTTTTTTGGAGACCTACGGGGGTCTAATATGCCATCCGCTGAGGTAAAACTTTACGACCGAAATAAATCGTTGGACAGGATCATCGATCTCTGGTATTGGTAGTAGCATCTCGGGATGGCACATGAAGCTGCACAACTCTATCAGCATCTGGACAGTAGGGTGAACCTCATGAGTGCACTAGTGCCCTGGTGACCACTCAAGAAGGAGTCCTTGTTTCTTACTTGGTGATTCTCTCCAGCATGCTTCTTGGCTCAAGGATAAAAGTCGGTAGTACGACACGGCTTAGATCGGCCCCGGGCCGCAGTTGTGAGATAATGTGTGTGAGAACTATGAATCATACACAGTTAGAGAAGATCACAGTCCACTAATTCACATCAAGTAGATTTTTGGGGGGTAGACGAGCATAGGATTACGAACCATTGCCCTGATCTGGCTCGACCACGAGCGTGTCATCCTGCACCACATCTCCTTTCATTTCGTCGACGGAGCGATTCGACCTGATGGAGCCTAGAAACGAAGTGTTGCCACTAACTTAGCTACGATCCTCGATAACAAGTGAAAAGTGCCCACAGGGCAAAGTACACTTCGTATACACAAGATGTGGTAACTGTCGTGATTTGGGTAGGTAAGTAGGTAAACAATCTTACTGGCATTTGAAATCGTGCGGCGCCGACTATGGCCGTGGCCATGAACCATACCCTTCAAGTCCATCATGGTCGCGACTGCGCAAAACTTTCTTGCCGGAGCGCGGGGAGAGTACTTCGATGGTAGTGGGTCGCGAGGAATCGTAGAGAGCTTGATCGATAAAGACGGGCAAGGATGGCTTGCTATTGTGACAAATGCAGAACTCAACGGCTTATGGCGACCTCGATAGGCGGGGTGGTTTGAGGCACTTTACCCAACTTCCTCCTGGGATTTTGTATATAATTTCGTGCCCTCTTGTAACAAGCCCTGAGTTTCTTTACATCAACTTCGGAATACGCACCTGGTACATGTGTGCGATCGATGATCCAGGAATTAGTTCCGGAAGAAGTGAGTCTTGAGTTACAAAGAGTTGCGTCTCCCCGCTGTATATGCCCAACAAGGTCAGCAGTGACATGGGTGTGGTGGTGGGGGATGCCGGTTTGGATCTTTTCAGGTGGGAGCTGGTAGGCAGTTGCCCCACAGACAATGACGTTGATAGTTGCCAAGAAGCAACAGTTGCGGGGCGGTCTGCAGCAAATGGATCACGTCTTGGGCGTGCTTGACCAATGAGGGGTTACATGGTATTGACTGGAGAGTTTTCGGCTTGGCAAACTCACAGCCTGCCTCATAGAATGAATGTTCGGACGGGATGATGCTGACAGTGTTGAGCCATGCAGTCATTGCATAGTAATGACTCTCAGCTCCGACAACAGATCCCTAGCATTCAGAATGACAAACTGGGGAATATGACCCGGCAACTTGGTTCCAACCGGATTTTCAAAGTCAGCTACACAATGGGGTTAGACATGGTGCGTAGTGCTACGTATTCAGGCCGATATCCCAACACTTGACGATTAAGTTGTTTTGTAGTCTATCCTCTGAGTTTGAGGCTCCTGGAATGACTATCTTATTAAGATGAATACTTACGCACTGACCCAAGAAAAACTGCTTTGCAAGTAAACTAGATATAGAGGTAGGTATAAATACTTCTACAATTCAGATTGCCTACCCAGAAGTGTGGTGGTACAGATTGCACTAAGAATTTGAAAAGGGGCAGTGCGCCAATCAAACAAAGTATTGCTAACTCGGAGATTGAAAAGTGCAAGTCTCTGGACAAGGTGTTGAACCGATCAAGAGTTTTTTTTGGTGGACGATGTTATGACGCTCTGAAGTGAAATCTCGCAGTTAAACCTCTTAAGGCTGAATGAGGATGCTGGCATTGACCCTAGACACCACCTCCGACTACTCTTCACGCCAACCTGAATGCACAAGATATACGTAAAGTCTCAACTGAGCTAAGACAGTTCAAGGCTATCTCTCTAGTCACAGCTCGCTTCGATCTTCCAGATCCCTGTGTGATTCCTGGAGTAGCGGGCTTGAGCAAGCAAGCACTGGAAAGCCCATGTTGGCAGCTGATTAAGCCTTTGAAGTTCTTGGGAGTTGGGAGCCAGAAGATAGGCCGAGAACTACGGAATCACCTTGGTGTCATGTACAAATCAGTTACCATGTACTATCCAACAAGATGCAGGAGATCGTGGATGCCCTTGCCAAGCACCGGAAGCGTGCCGAAGTGGCTGAGGAGTGCGCCGTGTCCTGGTAATTTCAACAGGATCGAGCATATCTGCTCTATCGGGCACCTCTTGAGAAAACGCCTTCCCAGGGCTTCATATGCAATCTAAATACACCTGCGGACGACGCGGCAGCGGCAGCGTCTGGTCGAATTGATCGTGATCGATCCTCCTGTCAAGATTGTTACTGGGCTATTCAAGTTGGCATACCGGGTTTTTCGAGACAAAGTTAACTCCCTCAAGAGGATAGGCCGTCAGAGTATTGCCATGGCAACCTGTGCGTCCTTTACTCTAGCTTCAACTTGCTTCTGATAAAGAGTGGAGTATATGATACTTCCTTTTTCATACCGCCATGGCCGTTTTCGGGCAGTTTCTTCTTCTCATAGAGTTCAAACAGCATGGCATGGCTGAAGCCTGTCGGCGCGAGGTAGTTATTGTGATTGCCGCCATATAGATTTTCCTGGCAGCCACCCATCGCTATCAAAGGCGGTCGTCAAGGTTACAAGCCGCAGGAGCTAGGGAAGCTCCCTAGGTACCTTAGACTTGGGCAATCGCTGACTATAGTGGAGGACGCAATAATGCTATGTGCATGTACGAAAAGACCAGCGAGGCTCCTGGTGCCATAGGTAGCACTGTTGCTGTTTGCTTTCGATAAATCTGGTATCAACGAAAAGATTAAATCACGCGGCCTCGTCTCACTGAATCACGACAGCTCAGCCCTATTTAAATACGAATGTCTACTCCGTCCATGAGGGAGGGTCCCGTCCATCACTCAGCTGAAGATGGAGCACATTCCAAGTTTCCGTTTCTTGGCGGGACCCTAATACGGAACCAGGAGCGAGGACCCCTGCCATCCGACCACAACGAGCAAAAGCCATGCAGGGAAGGCCGTAAGACGAGACGGTTTCTAAACCAGATGTAAATGATTCCTCGTTGTCCATTAGTACCTTAGAAAATTAATTCCATTAAAGCCTTGTTTCGTTTGAAACTGGCGCCGGTAGAAGAAATGAGTCAAACAAGCAACAAACAAGCAACAAACGGGAAACAAGATTCGCGAAACATTAACCAATTTCCTTCCTCCCGTTCCTCCAAAGAAACCCAGGAGACCAGCCTAATAAGGTCCTCGTATAATTATCAATTGCCAAGAAGGACTAGAAGTTCCAAGATTGGATGTCCTCGTGGCATGTCAGGAGCGGCATTTGACAGGCAAGGTTAGAGGGGACCTGAGGGAACTCGAGACGATTTGAATTTTTGGTACAACAGTAAATGCAAAAAAAAAAAAAAAAAAAAAGGAGAAAGAAGCAAGGTCTCTGCACCAGCATGGTGGGCAGGAATAGGTATTCTGCTATTAAACTTTGTGTCATCCATGTCCCAATCCCGCGCTGTGTCGTGTGCCTGTTGAAGAAATGCACCAAAGTTAAATATGAACCCAGCGGTGGAAGCCTGAGCGGGAGCCACCCCTGGCTCCTCAAATCCCCAATTAACGCCCAACAAGAGGGGTAACCTGCACCTAGCCGCATGCCTATGCTTCCGCGGGACGTCGCCGTTTGATGTTTGAACCCAGTCCCCCCTAACCAATTCACCTTTACAACCCGGACATACACACCGCGCACACACACAACACTCGCTCGACTTACGTCGTGCTCGTGGTACGATACACCCCTTTTAATTGTCTTGGCCGACACCGCCTTGCGATCCACACATTTTTATGACGCTCCGGTACACGATCAGTTGTCAAGGGGTTCAATGGTCCAAGGCGCACATGCTCCAGAGCCGCGGGCGCCGAGCTTTCAACGTTACTTTCCAGCTGCAAGCCAATCGGTCCAAACAAAGGCGGCACCCTACGCAAGGTAGCTAAAATAGGTTACCAGGACCGAGTCGACGATTTTACCCTACCTAAACCAACAATCACTTCCGCCCCCTGTCCGTCATCCGCCCGCGTGCCTGCGTTCCTACTCGCCTTCTACTCATATCTTCGTCACATCATAACAGCCGCGCTGCTCCTGTCATCGCGATAATAAGTTACTCACGCGAGCAGATTGGTGCGGGGCCTCTAGGGCTGGCAACATAGCGGTTCAGCAACGATCTGTAAACCCATGAGCCCCGTCACTACCGTCTTGCTTCGCTTCCTCAAGGATGGACAATGAGCCCGCCTCGTCCAAGCGAGGACGTTTCATGGGGAAACTATTTGGAAAACCCGAACGTAAAGTTTCCAACCCAGAGCAGCCCGCCAATCTAAGTAACGACTTGAACGACTTCTTCCGCCGCCCCTCCGACTTGCCCACACCTCATGGTCAACAACCTCAACCTCCGCCAGGCTCAGCCCTACCGATACTTACCAAACTCGACACCTCGAGCGCCTCGCGCTACCCCAACGCCCTCAATGTCACCCCTTCACAGCAGAGCTTGCTACCGCGTGCGCCGAGCTCGCGGGGGAGGAGTAGGAAAGGCTTGGTTGTTCGATTCGTTGACACGTTTCCTACAGTCATTGGTGAGGGTGGCGACGAGTGCGAATTACCGACGGCTGAGATTTCGAGGAGGAAGCTCCGGTCCTCACCTTCACCGGTCCCTCCACCGAGGTCCCCTCTACGCACACCCGAGAACTACGATCAGTACAGACCACCCAACGATCAGCCACGTCAAGCGACCAATGATGACTTTCGGCCAGGTCCGCTGCGGCGTGTACAGACTGGTCACAACAGTCTTCTGGAGCCATCCCCAGACACCCCACGGTCGCTGCCTGCCGGGGCGGAGACGTTATCTAGGTACTTAGAGAGCCCAGTCGTAAACAAGGATGAGAACAGAAGGTCATTCATCGAGGTGCAACAAGCCCAAATGCGCCAGGCCGAAGGCCGGGCCTTTTCTCAGGCGTACCGCTCGGCAAACGAAGGGTTGCAACCAGATCTTGAAGATAACAGTAACTGGAAGCCACCGCAGCCGTCCTCATCGCCACTACACAATCATACACAACCATTGTTACCGGATCCACCTCAGCCACCAGCGCCGCCGCCTCATGCATCTCCCATGTCACACCCCTCGGATCCTTTTGCTGGCGAATCACCTGATCTGAGAATGGCTTCTTTCAACAACTCCCCGGACCAGACCGAGCGCCGCCAAGTACGACAACCGGGGATGGACCAAAGTCCCATGTCCACTTACTCGGCCGGATCGAGCTATATACAACCTGCGGGTTCCACAAGGCAGTGGAATCGACCGCCCGAATACCGCACCGAATCTCCCCCGTCACCCATAAAGTCCGTACCCGTTGCGCAGCCGTACGAAGACGATGCGCTGCAGGAATTTGCCGCTCGATCACGTCATTTGTTTGCGCTCTTCCGCCTCCACTCTGACGCTGTGAGGCCCTTGATGTCCTCATCATCAGATAGCCTGACCAGAGCAGCGACATGGTGGTTTCTGAAGGGGAGGATGGCCCTGGAAACGGCTGTGCGGGGCGACAGTCCCAAGCTGCCCACCCCTACGCAGACCCAGGAGATTATGAAACAGCAATCATATGCAGATCTTGCCAAGGCATACTGGATCACTGAAGAGATACTACCAGAGATAATGGCCAGCCATCCAAACCCCTACGACTTTGAGGTTGACGAGGTGCGGAAGACCCTGAGTCAAAATCTGCGGAAGCTCTCAATGTCGATGAAGCGGAATGGATTTCTACCCCCTGAAGATTTTGTGTTGCCGCAGACTCTAAAACTATCGGTTTGGGTGGACTATCCCCAAGTGAGCCAAGACATCATAGCTCTCCTGCACGGGTCGTCTGGCAGCTCCCTTGCGGCGCCTCAACTTCAGACGTCACCCAGAGAGATACTGGAAGCCTTGCCCTTGGGAGACACCACGGAGCACTTCACGTACGGCAGGATCGCCGCTGATGTGTTCTTGATGGAGCAAGGCATGGAAAATCAGCAGTTTGCCTTCCCTTGTTTCTTGTCAATGGTTCGACATCAAAAAGCCCCTTCCTTGATGCTGGTAGTGGCAAGCCAGAATGGAGCAATCCAACTTAAGATACAAAATAGCAAGGATTTGGGGCCAACGTGGGAAGACATCCGTTGGCGCAATGAAGCTTGTGCCCTCGAGCTCAAACTTCCAAGGGGTTTTATTCTTATAATAAGAATGTCGGCAGCAGACTACCGCATGCTCTGGAGCATGTACGACTTTGGCGAAAAGGTGCAATCAACATTATATCCCCGCAAGGATGAAATGGCGGTGTTCCATACGACTTTGAAGTCATTTCAATACTTTGATTCAGATCCAGGTTCGCGGCAGTTCCCCAAAGAGGCTGTGCCGAATTGCCAACTTTGTCTGTTTGAGAGGATTGTGAGAGAGGGGGCAGCTACAGGGCCTAGGTCATACCATCGAGGCTTCCGGATCGCAGTCATCACTGGCACCAGGACGAGGACGATGAGTGGTGTGAATCACGCCTACTTACCTGCTGCACCGATTCAGTTTGCTTTTCTCAAGGACGACAAGGGCACGCCGGCTCTTTTGCTAAAGTTTGAGACCGGGCAGAGCAAAGGCAGGATGGTCATGTCCTTCAACGACGAGAGGGACAGGACCAAGCTGCACAGCATACTACTTGGTACTAGGGTTGGCAATGACGAGATGGTCTGTGCCGACGTTCCACTGACTGCGTATACCGTATCACAACGGCTGGCAGACGAAGAAGGCATGAAGTGTATCAGCCAGCTGCCTTGGAAACGCGCAAAGGTTATCAACGTGGGAGACGACAGTGAGCCGCCAACTACAGTACTAGCTGAAAGACTCCGGGTGATTGTTGATTTCAATCATGGCGTCCTAAACGACAGGTTAAACCTTGCGCCCGGGGAGTTCAAGATCAGGTTGGACATACGCGATGAGTTTCGATTAAGAGTACTGCGGCCGCCGCAACAAGACTTGACAGTCGCGGTCTCTGAAGGTGACGTAAACAGGGAGCTTCCAAAGGAGTTGTCGGAGGCGATGCAGATAATTCAAGCATCGCAGACTATTCGAACATTCCACTTTGGCGACAAGAGAGATCTGCATGCTTTCCAAGAGGCAATTACGGGTTTCAAGGTACTCTTCGACGGTACGGCCGTGTCTTTTGGGATCTCGAGAAGACGCATGGTTGTTCCGATCCACAAAAAGTGGGAGGCGGGCGCAACACGCATCCAAGTGGTGCAGCAGGAGAAGGTTACGCAACTTTTGGCATTCTTCGAGGACTGGCATCACGGACACAGCATGGGATTCGTGCTCAAAGGTACTGACGTCTTTGAGGCAGTTGGTCGCGGCAGTAAATCCGGGATCAAAATCGACGATGCCAAGTTCCCGTTGCCCCGCGTGCCGGACGAGGGCGCATCGGCAGCCGATGATGCCTCCTTCGTTTGTCTGGACCTCCCTGATCTCCCTGGCGAGCATGACGACATTACTATCTACTTTGGCTCGGAGACTGGTGAGTTCCCAACTAAGGATTTTTCAACTTTGTTGTCAGAACTGCCGTAGTGATTACTGACCATTTTGAAACAGATCGAGATAATCTCAGCGCATGTCTGCCAGCACCGGTGAAGAACTCCAAATTATCATCATTGAGGATGAAATAAAGAGAGTAACAACCCAGTTGCTGCGAGGGGGGGGGGGTTTCAGCTTTTTCATTTTCCAAATGGGGGAGACGTTGGTATTTAAGGTCTCCAGCTTGCGGATATGCATGCTTCTTTCATTTGTGGAGAACATGAAACCCAAGAAATATATACGATGGCTAGTTATTTGGAGGGAAGAACAAACAAGGCAGCATGCATTCATAGCGATAGACAACCGCAGCGGGTTTTTTTTTTTTTTTTTTATATATGATTTGTAGGAAGTAGAGACGCATGGAGGTTGAAATATGATATTTGGATGAAGACAAGAGAGCACTTCCACTTTCGGACTTGGACGAGAGGTGCGAGGTCAGGTCCGTGTTTCTATTCCACCTTAAGCGACCAAGGCAACCTCTTGGGAAAGACACAAAGCGGGGCTACCGCTGGATACTGACACCCAAGTAGTTATCGTACCGGGTACATGGTCAGACCCCCGTGTCGGATTCAGTTGGGTTTGGTGCGGGGTTGGGGATCCAAGTTACATGTTCCGCTATTTGCGGTGTTATTACTATGTTGCGACAATAACCTGCATAGGAACCGCGGATGCAATCATTCAAATAGAAAATGCCTTTTTTTGCCACGGATCTTTAGTAGGTAATAGGATCACTCATCCCAGTATTATTACGATTGTGCGAGTTCGACGGGAAACAAACGAAAGAGAGAGAAAAAAAGAAAAGGAAAAAAGGGATAAAAGTGATAGGAAATCAAGATCAACCCGAACCCGAACCTATTATCTACATACAAACAGCAAACATGGCTACCACATCAACTTCAGCAGCAGCAGCAGCAGCAGCAGCAACCTCCAAGAAAGCCGCCCCCATCGCACTCGTAACAGCTGGCAGCGCCGGCCTAGGCGCAGCAGGAGCCCGCCTCTTCGCAGCCAACGGGTACCGCGTCGTTGTCAACTACAGTTCCAACACGGCGCGCGCCGAGGCGCTCCTGGACGAGTTGCATATCATTTCGGGCGCAACCACCAGCAACGCCACGGCCGACCCTTCAAGCAGCCGCACCACTCACAAGCTCATCAAGGCCGACATGGGCGACCGGGCCCAGATCCAAGCGCTGGTCGCGGAGACGGTGGCATTCGCGGGCGGCATCGACGTCATCTTCAGCAACCAAGGGTACACGCACATCCGCGGATGGGACTCGCTCGACGACAACGTCTTTGAGGACGACTGGGACCGCTGCTTCAACGTCAACGTCAAGAGCCACCTGTGGCTGCTGCACGCCGCCAAGCCCTACCTCGACGAGGCCGAGGGCTGCATGGTGGTGACTTCTTCGCTTGCGGGGGTCAGGCCGTCAGGGAGCAGCCTGGTATGTCTTTTTTTTTTCTTCCTTTTATTTGTTCAATGGTGTTCTATAATATTTTTTTTTCTCTCCTCCTCCCCCTCCCCCCCCCCCCCCCCCCCCATGTCATGACCCGACTGGGAGGGGAGGGGGAACTGCTTTGTATGGGACGTATAAAACCCCATTCAAAGGAAAGGGAAACAAAAGTAAAAGCTTGATAGCCCATTTATCTGTGCGGGGATGCACCGAATACGACGAGCTTTCGGCCCGGCATTATTAGGGGTATACCCCTGACATTAGGAAGATCTGCTGGGGCTAATCCACGCGTCACTTTTCTTTTTTCACAACAAAAACAACAGGCATATTCTGTCACCAAAGCCGCTTTAAACCACCTGGTCAAGGGTCTGGCAGTGCTGGCAGCACCAAAGATAAGGGTGAATGCAGTGTGCCCTGGGTTGATGTTGACGGTTAGTTGCTTCTTTCTTTACATATCCCCCATTTGCTTCCATTCTCTTGGCGAACCACTCTGTGCGGTTGCAATTAGAATTAGAATTGCCATCGCTAACCTGAGACGGTAAACTACTACCATAAAAACAAACCCATAAATCCAGGAATGGGGTTTAAACTTTTCAAAAGAGGTCCAAGAATCCAATATTGCTCGCACCAAGCTTAAACGCGTTGTAACTCCAGAGGTAAGCACCTGTTTCCTGTGACTTCTGTACAGTCGAGCTCAAAATCGTTTGATCATTTGTCGACGATTGCATGTATCATTGCGGAGACTTCATTTGACTAACTCGGGCTGTGACCACTTCCCGCTGGCCGTGCGGAACAGGAGACGGCCGAGCAAGTTCTTTGCTTTGCAAAAAGTAAAGGGGTGACTGGTGTCAATGCTATCATTGATGCCGGGTGGTCCCTGTGAGAGCCGTCATCAGCAGATTAGCAGTGAGAGGTTCGATTTGTCAAAGATGCTCTACATATGTAAGTCTGGTACAGAACCAAATCACAGACTAAAATGTAACATAGACTACATAATCAGTAGAACCTGTTGGGCGCACAGTCTATAACATGATTCAATAACATATCCAGGAGTGCAGCTTTGACTCATGTTGTATTGAATTTGGTTTTCTACGGTCTATACGCAGCGTATAGACCGAATTTATCCATCGGAAAAGAAAGACAACAATGGACTACTCCCCTACTTCCCTATCCAAACTCCATGTGACAAACCTCATAGCTGGCCAACCGAGCGTTGCCCTTCGCACTCTACTTCCCCAGACATACAACGGGATCCAGCCAAGAATAACAAACGCTGCGATCCCCGCCATTGATCCGTAAGCGTCCATGAAACCTGCGTCATCGACCCAGGGGTTTGTATAGAATGACAGGAGAAAGCCGAAGATTGCTGTGATTTTGTGTGAACATTTTAAAGTAGCGACAGAATCGAGACAAGAGACAAGGAAGAGCGCAGCTTACACTTGAAGCCCATGACTGCTAGAGTAATCTCACCAGCAACAGGGCGGTAGGCATCAATGACGTAGACGAGACAGACGTTTGTACCCGACGTAATGGAGAAGTTTACTTGGGTGACCATGCTTGTTAGAATCTGCAAGCCCAGGGGAGGCTGGTTGAACATGACCGGACGGAAAGCTTACAGAGACCCAGTCCAATGGTAGGACATATCCAATGTAGTCTCTGCTCTATGCCAGCCCCGAAGAGGATCAAAGCCAGGGGTGCTGTGATCAGGGATGGTATCATGGCGGGTAGACGCATCTCAGGCTCTCGAATGCCACCGTTGCGCCTGGTCAGCACGTCCGCGACCCAGTCGCTTAGATGACCACCTGCGAAGATACCGAAGATCGCGCCGATGATTCCGGATATGAAGCACAGACCAACCTGATACGATTGGAAATCGTAGGAGCCCTCAAAGGCCACGTCCACGTTGGATGTCACCGCGACGAGGAAGCTGTCAGAAGAAAGGAGCGCGTTAGAATAAAGTTTTAGCGCATGGATACATATAAAATAAAATAAAAAGAGAGTGGAGGAATTTGCCGTACCCGATAGTGACTGATTGTACAAGGGCTGCCCATAAAACGGGCGGGAGAAGGATCAGGCCAAAGGGACGCACTGCAATCCTCCAGAGGCTCTCATTTGTGTGAACACCTGTAAATATCTTTAGGGATTGTATGTATCCCCGTTTGTGCATGGCAGAACCTGTTTGTTCGCCGCAAGGCTCTGGTTCAGCATGTGTCGTGGCTGCTTGCTGCTCCATGATGTTTTGCAGGGGAAAGCCAGCTTCGGATCTGCCTATGTAGGTGTCTCGAGCTGTCTCGGGGAAGGCTAAAAAAGCTGCAAGCAGAACCATGGCTATCAGCACGGCAGCGACCAAGTAGATTGTTCTCCAGTCATGGTCAATGGTGATGATACTGGACTTGGTCAGCAAACCGGCAAAAAGAAAAAAAAGAAAAAAAAAGAAAAAAAAAACGTCGAAACTTGAATGTCGGACCTCCCTACCCCCTTACTCACCCCGAGATGACTATTCCAAAAGACACCCCAGCACTCAGGAAAGCCGTGTATAGGGCCATTATCGTGCCTCGCTCGTGAAGAAAGAAGATATCGGCGATGCTGATAGGTGCTGCAAGGGGGGGTTAGTCGAGAAGGTATAAGACCTGATAGAGGGATTCTACGGCAAAGGCAGCAGAGCACACAATGCCAATATACGAAAGTGCTTACCGATGGTTTCGGCTGCTCCCGCTCCAACTCCCATAAGAATTCGTCCTGCCAAGAAGCCATTATATGACTTTTCAAACACTAACCAGACCGCACAGCTAAGGTAGATGGCATAGCTGGCGATGTATACTGGGCGACGGCCGTATTTATTGGCAAGAGGAACCCAGATGAAGTTTGAGACGCCCTGAAGCAGGGAAGTTGCAGTGAAGTAATAAGCCACAGCCGCGACGGCATCGTCGAACGCGTCCGGGTTACCGACCGGGTCAGCCGCATCAGGGAAAAAGTCTATTGCAGTATCTATCAGGGCGATTGTAGGGCCAGCGGCAAGCTGTAGGTTGTTGGTCATTCAGTGCTCCTTCGGGGCGAGACCGATTAGACCGTGTTGATGACTGCGCAGGCTTACAAAGTTGCACATGAGCATTGCGCAGCAGATGAGGATAGCTACGACATTCTTGTACCATTGAGGCCTGGGTTTATGTCAGCTAGGTCAATAACGACAAGGCAAAAAAAAAAAAAAAAAAAAAAAAAAAAAGGAACATACCAGTTCAATGGATCATTGGGGTCATTCGATGGTGTCGGCACAAGAATAACCTCACCCGTCTGATGGTTGCGCAAACGAACGCTGCCAAGAGAGCCATGTTCAATTCCACGAGTAGCAACTGAACCGTTCTTCTGATCTTTAGGTACAGACGAGGGCATCTCTGTCACCACATGACCCTCGCTAGTTGATTTTGTGGTCGACATCTTCACCCAATTCGTTTGTCGACTTTTCGAGGTGGTGACGAGACCCCGTTGAGCGGTTACTGTACAGTCGAACAGGATAATAAAGAAGACAGACAAGTGTAAAAAGCGGGTATGAAACGGAGCTTGTACTAGGGGCTTTAGGTTTTTATATTGGTTCACAAAGAGGGTGCTAGGATAGAGGGCAAGGTCTAGTATCATCTTATGGGATTATGAATATGTACCATATGTAGGTATTTCAACGCTTAAGTACTTACTTACCTATGGTACATATTCATGGTCCCTCAAGATGATATCGGACCTTGCCCTCTATCCCAGCAACCTTTTTGTTAACCAATAGAAAGACCTAAAACCCCTAGTATAGACCCCGTTTTATACCCGCTTTGTACCCGCCTTGTACCCGCTTTGTACCCGCTTTGTACCCGCCTTTTACCCTGTCTTCTTTATTATCCTGCCCGACTGTATGCTTGGGTGCGACCAAGTCGAACCCGATACCAATTGATGTTTGTTGTTTATTGCTACAAAAAAAAGAACTCAACTGTGGAAGCGAAGGATCTATCCGCATAAGCGTTTTACAGTTTGTCTACTGTATGATGTACCAAATATTCATTTGGGTGGAAACAAATCTGTACATGCTGCTTAGGGGAGTAAAAGGCTTGGCAAAAGCTTAGCACTATCCGTCGCTAGTTCAAAGACCGCCAAGCCTCAGCCCTAGGTAGGTCGGCGTCGAATCGCTTTCCTGCACGACGGGAATAAATGTGGTCAAGCGAGGAAGCATGAAAAGCCCTTTGTCGCTGCAGCTTTTGTTTTGGTTCGTATGCACGAGCAAACAACGTTGGAAGCCTGATGCAATATGATGGAGTAGCCTACGAAAATGATTACGACGACGGTTTCACCGATAAGATTCATTACTAAGATATTACTAACTCAAAGTAATGAGGATACCAAGATAGGTAAGGTAGGGGTACCGCAAAACTAGGCGGGGAAGTGTATTAAGACAATAAAAAAAAATAAAAAAATAAAAAAATAAAAAAATAAAATAAAAATAAGCGTCGATGAGAAACTGGGGACAACCGAGAGGATGCTGCTTCAGTCGGCTATCCATGCCTCGCTCGTACCACGGTGCTTATACGCAGTAACCTGTATGTAGGTATTTAGGGTGGTATTGGATAGTTGGAGGATCCGACTTTACCAGTCGAAACAAACAACAAACGGGGCCAGGTTTCTTTGAAACGTGGAGTTTCCCTCTGTTACTCTCCCCCGCTTGGAACAAGAGAAATAAAGGAGAGAAATGGTGCTAGCAGATATTTTATTTGATCTTTATTTTGAAGAAAACAGGGGTTATTGCTGATGTGAATACCATGTAAGCAGTCTGATGGGCCAGATTATCGGGCTGTTTAACTGGCGAGGCATTAAGCATCAAGACAGAATCTACGACACGCGGCTTGGCAAGCTGCTTGGCAGGGATGATGCTCGACAGGTGTCTGAAATAGCACTCTTGTAGTAGTAGATCTAGTCTGGAACCAAACAGCCTAGGGTTTGGTGCCTCAGGTTGCAACAAGAAACCAGAAGAAACTAGTCCAGTTAGTCTAAACGGTTATACGGCACTTGTGCTACAGTACATTCCTATAGGTCAGTTTAGTAAACCACCCACCCGAGATGCATCCCAACTCCTCTAGGAAGAAAATACAAGAATACATTGATGTTCACCTAAACTCCAAGTCTAGGTACCTGAAGGTAGGTAGGTACGGGTAGGTAGGTAGGTACGGGTAGGTAGGCAGGTAGGTCATCGAATTGGCAACAATCCAACTAGGTAGGAGCCTTAAGGGGTCGTTTACACGTGGTAATGGACTGACAAGGTACCTGACTTACATACCTACCATGACTCCACCAAGAAGGGTATGTCTCTTGTTTAGGCAGCAGCGATGGGGAAGAACAGTAACCCGGCAATATCAATAAACAATTAGACTAGACCTAGTCCCAATGCCCATGGAGTTGATTACGTCGTCCAAACAAACATCCATCCCAAACGACGTACTACATACATTAAGTAGGAGATCAAACCACACTACATACTACGTGAAGCAAAGTCTTAGTTTAACAAGGATACATACAGTAATAAGATCATGTACAGCAGCCCGCCCGCCAGTAGGATGCATTGGAGGATAGACTAGTCTAGATGTACCACCTACGGCAGTAAAAAAGTGACCCAATCAATTTATTCTTTCTCCACGCTTGGCTGCGCCCGGGATCATTCGCACCTGCATACGCGTCAAACAATAAAGCCCGGCCGTGAGACGCCGTTAGCGCCAACGGCTGGTGTTGGCCTGCCTTGTCCTAGCGGCATCATTCATGCACAGCCCAAAAGGGTACAGTCGAGCCGGAAAAGCCAAGCAGGAAGCTGCTACCGACTCAAGTTCTCCATCTCTTGGGACTTTGTTCTTCTTTTCCAACTTACCACACGTCAGGAGGCCAATGGGGGCCCTTCCCTAGCTCTGCCAGAACAATCAAGCGGGGCAGTCTCAGGGGTCAAATGGGTACCCACTACCGCTACCTTGCGCAGTCGCATCTGAAGCTGATCAAATCAAACCAATGGAACCCATAACAAAGTACAAGGAAAGGTTATGTCGAGGAAATGCCAAGCGTCCAGAATGTACGTAGGTAGTAGGTAGGCAGGTAGGAAACAAGATTCCATGATTTACAGAAAAAAAAAAAGAAAAAAAAAAAAAAAAAAAACAGTTTATTCAAGCTGCATTCAACTGCACTGCCAAGCTGTCATGTCGCATTGCATTTCGAACCTTGTTCATGGAACCAGGCTCGTCTCTGCACAGATGATGCGATGGAAATCCACCATCAAGCATCGGGGTTCTAGTCTAGTAGTGCGGTGTGGCTTGCAAGCTTGTCATCAGCACGCGCAGTGCGCGATTACATTTTTCGTCTTAACTACATCTTGACGCACCTTGTAGCAGCTGTGATGTCTCTGCATCACTGGCAAAACCCTTTGCCAGACGCAGGAAGGGTACTTGTCGCTGCGAACATCCACATCCTTAATAAATCCAGCCGCCCTACATAAACATAAGAAACCTACCCAAGATTGGCTGCCAAATCGATACAAATATACATTCACACATATATCATACATAGATCAGATCAGACTCGCGCCACAAAACGGGGGATCTGCAACCAGCACGGGAGCAACCGCACGCCCAGAGTCAAACCTCAACATCCACCCGCCCTTGGTGCTAACGGTTGTCGAGCACACTGGCTTTCACCACGACAAGCGAACATCTCTAAGAGCCAACCCTCACATAAACCCGACGACGGCACAAGCTACATCCCTACCGGAGGCGGGGGCCGCATGACTGAGTTCTTGTCGTTTCTGTCGTCCGCGGATCAGTCCTTCCCCTTCGCCATGGACAGCACGGCGCATGTGCAATCAGCATCTGTTCCTATAACACCATCACCAGGTATAAAGCCGCAGTCGCAAACTGGCCAGGGGAAAAGTCATGCCACAAGCCAAAGTCTTTATCAGTGCGCATACTGCCTGCGAAGGTACTCTCGTCCTGAGCATCTCCAGGTAAGCAAGATTCCGATCATGTCTTTCCTAGAAATTCATGGCCAGCCAAAACAAAAAAAAAAACAAAAAAAAAGTTCTAGGCGACCGGAAGAGACCACAGACTGACTGGTTGAGTCTTGCACGAACAGAGGCATATAGCCACCCATACTCTCGGAAAGCGCTTTGTATGCGACATCTGTGAGAAAGCTTTTGGGCGCGGGGATTTGCTTAAAAGGCATCGGCAAAACCACCAGGACGACCCGACTGGAGCTAAGAAGAGGAGGGCAACCTCGACAGCTGGTCGGGTTACGGCGGCTTGCCAGGCGTGTGCTCGTGCTCGAGTCAAGTGTGACGAGATCAAGCCGTGTGCTCGCTGCAAGAATCGAAACCAGACATGCGAGTACAGCACGTCCGAGGCCAGCTCCGCGGCCGCCATGCACCTCCTGCATCTTTCCGCTGCGAGGTCTGGCTCGGGATCCCCAGATGGTCATGATCGCAAATCCTCGACCAAGTCTCTATCGACCTCGCCTTCTCCCATGCAGGCACACCAAGTCATCGAACCAGCACCCTTCAGTCAACAGCCCCCCATATCTGTTGGCAATGCTTTCTTGCAGCCCCCGTTTGCGCTGCCGGTCCAGGCGCCGCTGGATCCACGACTCACAGGCATTGAAAACGCGAATGGAGGTATTGTAATTGGCAATTCCGCGAGCGGTTTCGATAGCATGTCTGCCACACCTGAGGGGGACTTGGTCATGGGCGCCACCTGTGATCGGCAGTACCAGGGCACAGCATTTGCAGCACCTCTGTATGGACCGCTGAGCGATACAAGCCTTCCGGATAACACATTGCCATTTGCACATTTCATGCGAGACATACTTTATGATGAATTAGATCCAACGAGAATGGTAGGCTCTCAGGGACTCTCTGTGCTGGACTTCAATGCCAACTCAAGTCTAGAGTTGAATGACGGGGATTTCAGTTTGTTGGACAAGTGGAGTGGACATGTCATGTCTCGGCCAGACGCGGGCCATCAGCTGCCGGCAGGCATAGCTGTCAAGGCCCCGATCGACCTGTCGAGGATGAGGCAGCGACTTGTCAAGTCGTGGACTAGCTCGCCATGGCGTTGGAACCCTACTACTCAGGACTCTGGCTACTGTGAACAAGATAACCTCACAGTGCCCCATGCAGACACTCTGCTCACCCAAGTCGACCGGATCGTCTCTGACAAGCTGGATCCCTCCATCCGGGACCGCATCCTGGCTTCGGTCTTGAGCGAGTGTCGTGGCAACGATACGCTTCGGCGCGTGGCATCCTCTTTCCCCTCGACCGAAATCCTGGAGTCTCTGGCCAACATATTCCTGGCGTCACACATATCATCGGTGTCTTCATGGCTGCACATGCCTTCTTTCCAGCTGAACAGCAGTCATCCGGAGCTGATAGCCTGTTTTGCGTCGGCCGGAGCAGTCATCTGTCCCAACATGACACTGAGGCGTTTCGGTCAAGCTCTGCAGGAGGTCGTGCGTAAGTGACTCGGTTACCAAGATGATACAAACTCCACGACATAAGAATTCAACTAAATCTTTGAGAATGTCTTTCATTTTTTTTTTTTTTTTTTTTTAGGTTTGACGCTGCCAGGCCGCTTCGAAGATAGTCATCTTCGCATCAATGACATTGGACTTGTGCAGTCTCTGATTTTAATGCAAGACCTTGGGCTGTGGAGCGGCAACCGGCGAAAGATGGAGGTATGGAATAGCCGACGCGGACGCTCATATCAGATGGGCGAGAAGTGACAGAAAGTAACCGACACTGACTGTACTGTTACCATACCAGATTGCCGAATGTCACCTAAATATTCCAATAACCATGATGCGGTATAGAAACAAGTTCAAGAGGTCGTTCTACACCAGGACGGCAGTAACGGCGGAAGATCAAGGCGAGGTGCTAGAGCAAAAATGGAAACAATGGAGGGAGCAAGAAGGTTGGAAGAGGCAAGTATTAATTTCCTTCACTGGGCCTGTAGTCGAGCTTGTTTTACTGACCGACTGCGAATAGGCTTGTTTTTCACTGCCATCTGAGAGATGCGCAAAAATCCTTGATAACCCTGACATGCCCACATGTGTCGTATGCCGAACTTACCCTACCGCTGCCGGAAGCCAGACAGCTCTGGTTTGCCACTACGGCCAAGGGATGGCAGACGCAGTACCTCGCAAGAGGCGAGCTAGGCAACAACGTCCTACCCTCGCTCGTCACTTTGTTCCAAGACATTAGTACCCTAGGAAGAAATCGACACCGCCTCGATGTACAATACGCCATTGCCATCTACCTGCATGGTGTGTGGTCCCTGATATGGGAGCTTCGCCAGTTGGCCGCTGTGCAACGACATAGCATATTCTCTCGGGACTCGGCATCAACGGCTTCGGGCAGCCAAGCTGGTGCCCAGGATCCTGCATCGCTACTCATCAGGTCCAGACACCACGAGATATGTAAGATGCTGGAAGACTTTTCCTCGGCAACGAGTGACTGGAATGAGCTATCGGCCCAGGAGACTTTGACACTCAACTTGCTACAGCTGCATCTTCACGTGTCCATGGATGAACTACAGATCCTGTCGGGCCGAGAGAACGAGGAGCAGGCCCGTCGCGTCTTCATTCACCTGCAAACCTGGGCCGAATCCGAAGAGGCCCGTAGGGCACTCTGGCACGCTGGTCAGGTGTTGCGGATGGCTAAGCTCTTCCCCTCGGGCCACTTGAAGGATTTCTACGCCATCGGTGTGCACCACGCAGCACTCACCATCTGGACTTATGGCATCATCAAGAATGCGGCCGGACCGGGAAACCTGAGCGGCCTCTCTCTGGGCGAGCTAGTGTACCTGGACGGGCCACAGACATGCCAGGTTGCGCAGTTCATCAACTTCGGCCAGGGCTGTCCCGCCATTAAGGGTCCGACGCACAGCGTGGTGGGCAACAGCGGGAACCTGAGACAAGACGACGAGCGGGAGCAGCAGCAGCAAAAGTACGGCGCCGGCGGCATTGTGGTGGCCCCCGTCTCGGACTCGAAGGCCTGCATGGAAATCGCGCTCGACATATTCCACGCCGACAAGTCAGGCAGCGCACATGAAGACGAGGAGCATATGGTTGCCATCGTCGAGAATCTTTGCCATCTCCTCGTGCAGCTTCGTAATGCTGCACAGGCTGTTGCTGAGGTCTGAGGTTTAATGGGGTATCTCTTGATTTTGTTACTTGCTCTATGTACTCAGTACTCCGTTTACGACACCACCGCTGGTGACGATTTCGTGTATTTTGTTTCATTCTGTAAACGTTGGCTCAACTCGGTGGTGACTGGAGTTAGATCTGTATTTACTTCGAATATACCCCCCAACTGATTTCTTTACCATCTGCTCAAACTTGTAGCTAACCTCACAAGCACCCGGCACAAGAAAAAGAAAAAGAAACTAGAGAAAAGACAGGCACGCTGTTCAAGACCACACAATCAGCTGAACGTGCTAGCAATATATTGTTTATATTGCATTTCTTGCAACTTGGTTGGTTTTTTTTTTCACTCCTGTTAGCTACGGTGATAGCTAATCTAGATATTTCTGCTGTAACAGGTCGAAGGGTGCAGCTGGTTGGTTGATTGGAACCTTTCTTGCTGCTGAGTAACGAAGGTCACGGAGGTTGCGTAAATAATCAAGTACACATTGGAAGTCACCCCTCCTGGGCTCACACCCCTCCAGAATTTCCCGACAATCATTCACTGTGGAACACAAATGAAGTTCAGCAACACCATAGCTTAAATGGATAACACTTGCCGGCCATGAAAAAAAAAAAAAAAAAAAAAAAAAAAAAAAAAAAAAGAAAAAAAAATGACATCAACCAACAGCGCCCCCAATCTCACCCTACCGCCCACACCTCACCTCCCACCCCCAACCACAACCGGATACGTACATCTACCCACAGGCAACGCCATATGGTATGCCACATTCGGCCTTGGCCTGACTGATACCTTGGAAAACGAGCGAACGCCCATAGTATTTCTCCATGGGGCACTTGCCAGCTCGGAGTGGTGGGGTCACCAGATTGCCTTTCTCCTCGGCCACTACAGCAACCACGGAGAGGAAGCAACCACACTCATTACCATCGACCTGCGCTTCCTTGGCCGCTCCACCTATGGCCCTTATACTGGCCGGGAAGATGGCGTCGGCAAGGGCGACTTCTTCCCCGTGAGCTTCGCCCTCAAGACGGCCGACATGATGGCGGTGCTGGATCACCTCGCCATCCCGCGCGCCGCGGCCGTCGGCTGGAGCAACGGGGCGACCGTTCTCATCGACGCGCTCGCCAAGCACCCGTCAAGGATCGAGCGCGCCCTCGTGCACGCGGGCTTCTTTGACGCCGACACCTCGCTCAACCACTCTCCCCCGTCGCCCTCATCGGCGCCGGCCCAGTACGAGCACCGGACCCTGCACGAGATGCTCCAGCTATCCACAAGACCTGATCTGGTGCCGGAGGTGAGGGCAGCCTATGGCGCCGAGTTCACAAGGGAACCACACTGGGGCCCCGGGGACTTTGCGAGGATCCCGAGGCGCGGGGACGGCGGGCCGCTGGTGTGGTTCGTCGAGGGCCAGTGGGAGGAGGTGGTCGTCCGTGGGACCGCCGGGGTCATGGCCGCTTGGTTACCAGGCAGTGAGGTTGTGGTTTTGCCGGGGGTCAGTCACTACGCGTGAGTTTTGATACCTTTTTGTTCTTTTTTTTTTTTGTCTCTTCTCCCCTTGCCTGTGGCATAAGTCGCCACTTGCGTAATGGCAGCAATAAAAAATAAAATAAAAGCAACGGCCTTTTCTTTTCTTTCCTTCTCACTGACGACTCAACCGTCTATTTTCACAGACACATGCAGGATCCTAAACTGTTCAATGTCGAGCTTCTACGCTTTTTGCGTGCCTGAGGCAAACACTGCCCGCATGGAGCTATGGGAAAGCGCTAGCTCATGCTGGGGATACTGGGGAAGTACTGAGTTGAAATGGTTGCTTTTGGCCTTTGGGCAACTGTCCTGAGTGAATTGTGGCATTGTATCCTGCCTGGGCGAGCATCTTGATGTTCTTTTGTTGTTGCTGTTGTGGTGGTGGTGGTGGTGGTGGTGGTGGCAACCGTTAGCACACAGAACAATATATCATGGTGGCCCCCAGAAAACAGAGACAGACACTCCCAACAGACCTGAACAAACCATCTATCCGGATGGGATAGTGGTCCAGGCCATGTGTACAAAACATAAAACAGAGGGTGGGGACAAGACATGTATCGTGCCATTGTTTTCAATTCTCTTTTCCATCCCCGCAATCCCTGATCCCTTTCCATCATTCCCATAGAACTCCAAGAATACACATGGCCATGCGCCAGCTATACTTTGCAAAACCTCAACTACTCCCAACCATAAAACCACATTTTCGCCACCAAAGGAGCTATGCAAACCGATCCACTAAGCGCAAAGCTTACACACAGACATACCACAGACACAAGACATCAAAAAGGCGCGCCGCGAGAAATACACCTTCCCAAAATCCTGTCCAGTCAAGCCACAACAGTATCATCGCCAGTTCCCCTTAGATAGTGACAACAGGCCCGTGATGCAGTCGAGGTCCGGCTTTTTGCTAGGACTAACCTCGCCGCTCATAAACCTGGCGATCTCATCGTCCCGTCGCCCGCCGCCGCCAGCCCTTCGACCCTCCGTCGTGACCATCTCCTCCTCCTCGCCCCGCAGGTCATCCTCGTGGTCCTCAAAAATTTCGATGCTGGATCCAGCCTTGTGACCGCGACGCGCCGCGCGGACCCCACCGGGAGCAGTATATGCACGTGCACTGCTCAAAGGGCTCCGCCGGCCATCCAAAAGGAACCCATTACGGCGCGTGTTGGAGAAGCCACCACCGGGCAGCGGCTTCCGCGACGCCGACATGGAAGGAAACGTTACTTGTGGAAGTATACGGTCGGCGGCAGTCGAGGCGGTGGTCGTCATGTCCTTCCCTTCGGGGCTCCAATTTTCCTTATCAGACTCGTTGCCGTTGATGGAGAGGATGGCCGACACGTCCATTTTCTTGATGGCGGCGGCATCAACCCCGTCCCTGTCCTCGCCGGCTGGCCTCTGCGCGGTGTCGGCGTGATCGATTAAAGGACCAACGTTGGGCTGTGAAGGGGGAGACTGGAGTCTCGCGACACTGCTCTGCGCACGGCCCAGCCTGGCCCGCTTAAACGGTTGCATGGCGCCGCCGGAACCGCTGGTGCCGAGAGCGGGCCGCACAGACGCGTTGCGCTTGCTTCCATTCGGCTGAAGCACGGGCGAGGATGCGCGAACGGAGCCGGCCGAGGCCGACGTGGTTCGCAAAAGACTAATGGCCGCAGTGGCGGACCCACTCGCTTCGTCCTTGGCCTGTTGTGTCAATTCGTCATCGCGGTCCGACCCGTTGTCGGCGGCAAACTCCCAGGCGTGAACGTCACGGGAGCGACCGCGTGTTAGACGCGGAGGGAGGGGTGCGGCGCCGTCCAGGGATCCCGGACCAGGCAGAGAGCCTGTTAGGACGGAGATGGGAGGCAGGGTAACAGATTGGCTGCGGTTCAGGCTAGAACGCTTTAGCGATGGGATGGAAATAGGGATCGGCTCTACCCGCGGGTCATATTTGTAGCTGGTGCTTGCACGTTCGGGGGACGGCGAAACGAGGGTGGCCTTGCCATCAAGCGACATTGATAGGCGCACCGATGAGTTTGAACGGGAATCGGAACGGGAGTGCGTGCGAGGAAGGGGTAGCATAGGTGCAGAAGCGGCAGAGGAGCACGATGACGGTGCGAAAGGGTCGGTCCTGAATGAGTCGTCGCCGCCTCGATCGCTATGGCGGGTAAAAGATGATGGGGTGGAGAAGGACGCGCCCGTGGACCATCTCTGATTTGTGACAAAGCTTCCTGATTGCGAAAAGGAGAAGGACTGGGATGAGGCCGAGTGGTTTGACGCGTCCGCCGGCGCTCTGCTTATCGAAGGGTGAGATGGGGTCTTTGCGGGGACAGGGACCTCCATGGTGAATTGGTGATACCTCCCTGGCATCCATGGACCAAGGTCCGGGGAGCCCGTCGGGGTTGTGGACGCAGTTTGTACCGGCGACCGAGCAATGTCGTGCTCGGCCTGTTCGCAGTGCTGAGAGAATGAGATGCTGGCATTCCCGTCTGCTCCAACTATCTTGATGCCGCCATTCCTATATGCGGCAAGGTCCTGGTCGGATAGGGGTCGGCTTCGTCTACGGTCGTTCTGACGACGGTTCTGAAACCAGATCTGATCAAACGCGTCCAACAACGGGGGTTAGCAACGGGACAACCAGCTTGTTTGCTTTCTGCCGTTCTCCCCTCATCATGCTCAATGCCTTACCTGGACCTCCTTCTCATTGAGTGAGACGCGATTTACTATGTCGAGACGCGCATTCTTGTCGGGTTTCGAGTTTTTGTTGTACGCGTCTTCGAGAACGGCCCTATCCTTGGCACTTCGATTTCGAGGGCCAGCATGTCAGTACGACTAACAACTCGACGGCTCGTTTCAATTGGCTGGGTGCCCAAGAATGATAAGTCAAGAGACCACCAACATACTTTGTACGCTTCCTTCGCCCCTTGGGATGTCGTTCCCGCTCCTCCGCCTGGAACTGCTGTTCGTCCGCATTTGCCTGCATCGAGGAATCCGGAGAGACGGTGAATGAGGCCTCTTGGTTGCTGCTACCGGGAGAGTTTGGTTCTTCCATGGCCAAAGCGTCGTGCGAGGTTATGGACGCGAACGAGGCGTTGGGAGAGGCGAACTGCGAAGAGAAAGCCATTTGCGTCGGCGTGTGTGTCTCTATGAATCGGTTTGTGCTGTAGGTGGTCGTGCCGGTCAATCCTGTCTTGTCCAAGTCAGGGTACAAAGACGCATGCTAGTTGGGCCCGGTGAGACTAAACCTCGACGGTGCGATGCCCCTGACACACAAAACCAAACCACAATACCCAGATTCAAGTGAACCAATAAATGCCGAGAACGTAGCACGCTGTTTGAAGCTCCTCAAAGTAGTAGTATTGAGTAGACAAGAATGGGAAAAAAAGAAGAGAGGGAAAAAAACAACCACCCAGAAGCACGCATACACACAACACAAGTCTCGGTGAGAAAAAGAAAAGAATAGACGTAGAAGAGAAAAAGCACTTTAACTGCCCTGCAGAGGATGTGGGAAAGCTGGCTGGTCGGCTGGGGTGGAAGGTGGAGATTTGACACCAAAATGCCATGGGTTTTTGGATGGGCGAGAGAAGATCAGGAGGCAGATCTCAAAGCGCGCGCGACTTTTTGGGGCCAAGCTCCCCGCATCATTTTTTGTTCGCGTCGCAGGACTGCGCCAATCAGGCCAGGGCTCCACCCCTGTAAATCCCAAATCAGGAAAACAGGTCAACAAAGGAACAACGGAACAGGAGGAGGATGGAACAGTCAAGCCTACAGCAAAGCACTGTCTACCTACCTGACTTACCTGCCTCACTACAGCACAACACTGTACAGCACAGCACAACACTGTACAGCACAGCACAACACTGTACAGCACAGCACAACAAAGCTCACGCAGTGCAGCTGTTAGTTAGGCCTCACACAGTAGGCAGAACAGTGTCTTGGTAATAGTAAGCCACAGCGCTTGGTTAAATGGATTTGATGGCGTTGGAGCTAGCAAGGGCCTGAGCTCAATTTAAAACCCGGTACTAACCGACCAAGGCGACCAACCACCCCCTTCACCTCCACTATTATTCATGTACATTTAAAAGAAAATGAAAATCGCCTTATTTCAACGGGAACGCGTAGGTACCTTGCCTACCTATCATGTACGTGCCCTGCCTTTCTACATTTGTCCACTTTATTATGTATCGCGTCTGGCTATCAATCGATACACTACAATCTTCATTCCCCTCCCTGCCTTGAACCCATCCTGTCATTATGTGTTTATCGCATTATGGACTCTCTACTCGATTGCGTCCTCTGACCTGCATGGGCTCTTGACCGCCATTCGGCTCAATGGCGGACAAACGCGTGACTAACTTTATGCCTACCTACCTAATTGATGCTTGGAGCACGGATGCAGTTCCACCCTTCTGTAATAACCCGCGTTTGTGGTTCCAACCACCTAAATTTTTCTTCTTTTGTTTCTTTTCTTCCTTGCTCATATGAGCGAATGCTAGTGTTATGTTTCTCAAAATCGAGAAACGAACGTCAAAGTGGTCTGTACTGAGCCACCAGAAATGCCACCTGCAGTCTCTACAACAACAGCCCGGGAGCATAAAGTGCATGCAGTGTCTTTTTTGACATGGCAATATTCCTCGTCCAATTCTAGCGACGCCTAGATTGGATGGCTCCCAGATCCTGCAACGGCAGCGGCTCAACATCTGCTTGTAAACCTGCATTTCGGTTGCTCTGGCCTAAAGCCCTTTTCTCTTCAGGCTCATTGGGTTCTGCGAGTCGAAGTGTGCTAAATATGATGGGTACTGACCCTACTTGAGATCTTTTACAAGAAAGGACAATCTATAAGACCACCCTCAAAAGGTCAAAATCTGGGAACAGATCACAAAAGTCTCTGTGAATTGTACCCACATCTTTGCCGTCCGATGGCTGGGTCTAGAAGAACCTCGCCCAGTGGTCCATAAATATCTACGTCGTAGACAGGGAAAGGGAGCTATATTGGGAAGCAAATATACCTTGAGCTAGGTTTTGCCGGATCGGTCGATCAAGCTTTTTATGTAATTATAGCTAAGATAAAATATTTCAATATACGTCAGGTCAAGTAGAATCTCACTAACAAATTATTACGGTTGCTGTCATGGTCGCGTGATAGCCCGTGTCAACTTGAACTTTGATCGGCTCTATAATAGTCATTTCTTACTTGGTACCTACGTAATGAACTAGCCAAGATCCAAGTAAAACCCAACCAGCTGGTTCAAGCAATGATCAGAGGCAACATGCTGTGGCCATTGAGAAGACAAGTCAGCTGAAAATTTAAGTGTCTACCTAAGCTGTTCACTATGCAGTAACTGACGCCGAATTCTACCACCGTGTCGTGAGTCTCGTAAGAACCGATGCTGAGTGGTTGTAACGGTCCCGAGATATGTAAAATCCTATTCCGAACCGTCGCTCGCTTTTCCTCCGAGGGTCTTCTTGTGCAACCGTTTCCCTCCCATCAATCCCATAGTTGTCATAAGGAGTCAGTCTGCCGCTCGAACTCGGTGTTTCTCTACAAAAGAAACATAGAGGGGCACATTCCCAACTTCACCAAGCGCTTCCATTAAAATCCTCGCGCAGGGATACAAGTCCTCCACCGCTCAGAAGTCATCGTCATCGTCATCAGGCAGCGGCTGCTGCTCAGCTGCTGCCATGTCAGCCTCGTACGCGGCCTTCTGCTCCGCGGACACCTCGGCGGTGGGAGGAGCAAGGGCCGGGGCAGCAACGAATTCCTAAATATCCAGTAAGCTTCCGTTCCTAGATTGAAGTCATGCCGCAATGACGCTCCCCAAACACGTTGGGTTACCGTTCACAAGTCTGACTTACCAGAGCGGGGTTTCCAACAAGCTTCCGGCCGAGCCACAGGAAAGGCTTCTCGAAGTTGTAGTTGGACTTGGCCGAGATGTCGTAGTACTGGAGGTTCTTCTTCCTGTGGAAAGTGATGGTCTTGGCCTTCACCTTGCGCTCTTTGACATCAACCTTGTTGCCGCACAGAACAATGGGAATGTTCTCGCAGACACGAACCAGGTCACCTAGGGTTCATATGGTTAGCTACTTTTTGCCACCCTCGCTTGTATGTTTCGTACTGCATTCGAAACCGCCGATAAGACTTACGGTGCCAGTTGGGGACGTTCTTGTAGGTGATGCGGGATGTGACGTCAAACATGATGATACCACACTGGCCGTTGATGTAGTAACCGTCACGCAGACCACCGAACTTCTCCTGACCTGCGGTGTCCCACACATCGAACTGGATTTTGCCGAAGTTCTGCAAGAAATCAGAGTCATACTCCTTTCGTTTCGCGTCGTAGACGTGTCCTACGCAGACATACCGTGTCGAAGCCTAGCGGGTGGACCTCCACACCAAGTGTGGCCATGTACTTCTTCTCGAACTCACCCGTCAAGTGACGCTTGACGAAGGTGGTCTGAAGACAAACAGTATTTGTTAGCATAAGGTTATGACCGAGGCAATCGCGACGTGCGAACATATAAGCGCGCTCCAAGTTGCAAGAGAGATCCGCGGGGTTGTGCCTCTTTTTTTTGTTTGAGGCGGGACATCAGGATCGCTTTGCCAAGGCAGTTGACTTGCCTTTCCGGTACCGCCATCACCGACAAGCACCAGCTTGAAGGTGGGGACTTGAGTCTCAGCCATAGTTGTGATGATGCTCCTGAGAGGATGAAAAGACTATGTTCGCTCGTGGTTTTGGTCGCGGACACTGTGAGACGCGGCGCGCTATGTCAGTTGACGTTAAAAGGGCTGACCAGAGAAAGGAGGGAAAAGATGATGTCGATTTTGGGGGGTTTTGCTCTAGCGTGAAGATTACCAGCCACAAAGCAACCTAAAGAACTTGAGGCGGAGAACCTGGTGGAAGCGGGGCTACCGGAAGCAAACAGTGAGCGGGCACGTACCTGCGCGTGATTGCTATGTGAAGATTTGGTATCGGGCAAAGAGCGGAAACTTCAAAATGCGAAATGAATTAGAAGAGCTTTTTTGGTTGTTGTTTTTTTTTCTGAGAGACAATCCCAGCCTAAAGCCCAATCGGCGAAAAACTCGTTGGCAGCCTGGTGGCGGGGTAGCAAAATCACGTGAGGAAGCATCTGCACTTAAACGTCAGCGCATTTTGTATTGTGTAGAGCTCCACTGAAAAAGCCCCGCTATGATGTGATATAGTGTAATTTGGCAGACGCCTGTCATGCTCATTGAATACCTCCCCTCCCCCTTTTTTTCCCCCCTTGTGAGACTCCAAGTTGCATATCATTTCGAGTACCACTCCATCGCTTTCGCGTATATCCTTGTGCAGTAACAACGTAACGATGTTGCCCACAATAGCAAATAGAGAGTCTGCTCTAGCCTGTTATATTCCAAGTGGCCGAGGTAGTCCCCGAGCATAGCTGTCGGAAATGATGATTGTGATTTTATCTCCATTTCTGTCTGACATGATTGACGATTGCCGGTCCTGCTTTCGCAACTTCCGTAGCAAGGCGCGATGGGCTTTCTGAAGCTCTCATCCTTTGTTGAGAATGCACATGCAGCCATACCCCAATAAACGAGCAGTCGCATCTCCGGCAAGGATGCAGGAGGATGTCCCGCGACTCTCAGAGTGGGATCGCAAAGACCACCACCAAACAAGGGTTTCAAGTAACTAGGGAATTGATGGTGCGTGCTGTAACCCAGTCTCCTCTCTAACGGGGCCGCTTTAATTTCGTCGGCCTACAGAAGCTCGAACGAGAAGCCGTCAATTCACGACGAAATATGCTGTAATGTTGTGAATAAGACAACTTTTGGGGGCTTTAGGGTTTCCCAGTCACCCCGGAATCGACTTTCACCTGTATTCGGTTGCTACAACAGATTCTGTGTCGTTGGAACAACTTATGGTTAGCCAGGCGTTAGATGGGTATTATGTGGCATCCCAATAGCCCTCGTCCTCCCCAATCCCTCCGAGGTCTTAGGTTTAGCTGGAGTTCTTGAGATTGGCCAGAGCTTGTACTCCTCGAAACCTTGACAAGAATGATTTGCTAGGAAAAGGAGTGTCAGCTTGAATGGAAATAGACGGCGTATGTAGGTCTCATGGGCGGGCTTACTCCTTCATTGCCTTGGACGCACTCGGCAACCCTCTTCAGTCCGTCATGGTTCGCACGGTTGACGTAGCCAAAGTTACGCACAAGATCACCTGCTTTTAGTCCCGCTGTATCAGCCGGGCTATTGTCGACGACACTGTTCACCTTTGCAAATGGGTGTTCCAGGATCTCTGGCGCTGAATCTCTCAGCTGCGATGCTTGTTGCTGATGATTTTGATTGGCAGTAGAATCTTCCTCTCCCTCGTCGTTCAGGCTCGCGAAGTGCTCGTGTAGATGTTTTTCAATGGTCGCCATCAAATCCTTGTAGTCGTTCCGGAGGTGAATGATGCGTGCACGTGTAGTGCGTACTAGCACAATAGGTTCATATCAGTCCATGTTCCTGAATGCGATGCGTCTATCGCTTGGGTTTGGGCGGAGACGGACTTTGGGGAACATCGATGTCGGCCCGGGGAAAACCGTCCGGAGTCAAGAGATTCGTATTCATGTCAACATTGTGCTACAAATTCTCCGTCCAGCCAAGTCAGTAGTGGCCCTTCGTCGCCTGTTCCCATCAGGTAGCCTCGCATGTGTGTCCCTCACAGAGGTAAGTGACGCACCGATTCGAGAATACTGCCTAACGCCTTGAGCTCAGCCTCAAGGTTGTCTTTCTTGTGCTGAAGCTCCGCGATTGTCAAGTGCCCCGCTCGTCCATTGGCAATGGGCGCCGATGTAGGCCCAGAGGGGATTGTTGGTGCATGAAGGTTGTCCATGTTTTTCTTGTGATGAGAAATCAAGTAAGGATCAATCGGTCAAGAAGCACGGGCAGAGGATCCATTGATTCGGGCACCTCGACATTAGGTAGCACATTCGCTCCTTTTGCAGCTTCACGTCTGATAAACGTGACAGCGTGCAAGTATTTGGTAGTACAATAGTGGAGCTGCTGACCTGAAGCGGTGGGGCAGGGGTAGCTAGGCGGAGATCACTTTGTAAAATGGGACCTAATGACAAGGCTCGAGAGGCAAAACAAAAATATCCCCGCCCCACTGCGACGCCAGGAACTCAATTTGGCGATAGTTTTGATGTTTGGTGGTTGATCAAAGCTCAACCTCCACCTTTTTGCCAAATACGAAGGTTACCTGAGGTAGGTAGGTAATTACTTTATCGTCAACGTTCAAACTATAGTACTCGTGGCTTTTTTTTTCATCTTACCTCTATAAGCAATTCTTATCAGGTAGGTATTCACTTGCTGTAATGCTGCTTGATGAACTCCATTTGCTACCTAGACTAATATTGGATGCAAGGTAAGACACGATCGTTAGTAACCAAGGTTCGTTTTCTTTAGACTGTTTGCACATGCATACAGAGGTAGGCACCTATCTCTTCTCCCCTATATAATTTCTACACCAGAGAACTGCTGCGAAATCTCCAATACAACGGAAAAAAAGAAGAAAAAAATAATAAAGGGCATCGTCGCACTGAACTTTACCCAGCTGTCGATTCGTCCCACCCGGAAAGTTATGGTTCCGAGTGACTAACCTACCATGGTACTCTACACCTCTGCGCGGACCATATCCCCCAGACCCTTACGCAGAGATTTCCTATAACTTGGAATAACATCAACAATGCTGGCAAAATCCTAGACCCTTAGTGGAGCCTGAGCTGAATGTGCCGGGCTCAGAAGGCATGGCCCGCCACTTGTTTCGGTATGACCTGTATACTAGCATTGCCTGTCCAACTTTGACCCTGTCATCCCATCTTTCGTGCCGATTTGCATCCTTATGCGATTAAACTTGTGTGCCTGGCTAAGGTACATACCTATCTGCCTAGGTGCCTACCTAGGTGAGGTAGCTCGACATCTTTACGGTTGTAAGGCGCTCGCCTAAGCCCGTGGTTACACTCCGGGGTCTAGCTCGATGCGCTTCGATTCTTTCCTGTGTGTCGTGCTTGCCCGAGTGGGCTTGGTAGGGGCGCTTTGGTGTTACATACCAAATTTCATTACTCGCTCACCTCACAAGAAATACTAAGCAAACCTAATTGCATGCCAGCCTTGCTACCTACCTGACCTACCAAAGCACAGCAGACTTCAGGTAGCTGAATGTTGTCAACTCTCCCTTTGTATCCCTAGCTTGCCTGCCTACCTACCTACCTACCTTAACTTCTTCTTTTCAAAACCTCTGCTGGCGAGAAGCTGGGGCTTTCACCAAACCATTGACAAGCAGGAGCGATCCCTGATCCTCCTCATCACCCCTGCCCCGTCAGATCGAGGTGAGGCTGCTCTCTCACCTGGACCAGAAGATCGATGCTTTGACCGTCGCATTGAGCCACCGAACTTCACAACTCTTCCAAGTTTGTGGGTGGATCTACTTACCGCGTGTATGAGTCGGCGGGTACTACCTTTATCCTCGTTTCGAGTTTATCATGATCTGATAATAAGGGCCCCAGGCTCTCATGTATTCTGTGGTGTTTTTGTTACTCTCTGGATTTGTTGCTGTTTTGGATTTCTTTTTTTGGGCTTGTCTTCTTGGACCCTTCTACATCCGACAGGCTCCGTCATGCCACATACAATCGAGGACGACGTCTCGCCGACTTCTTCCAACTCGCCAGAATCACCGGCAACCTCTGTGGTGGTCCATAGGACTAGGGGCATTAAGCGTGCCTCGGCCTTATTAGTACCAGAACTGTTCATACATTTGACCAAGCCTTTCGTTCGATCTCCCGGCCATTGTGAGGGCAGCACCTTGTCATCGCCGTCACCGCGCCATGAAGGTGATATTGGGCAAGAAGTCGACGAGGCCTGGAAGACTCTAGATAATATCACCGCCTTGCAGTTCGTTTTGGATCGCGATCGAGGAGTGCTAGGCCCGCCCACGCCCATATCTCCCCGATTTGAAGACATGGCCCTCCTTGCAGTTCAGCGCACATCACAGGGATCGCCAACCCATCCGAAGAAGCCATTTCAGAAATGGATGAACACGCTGCGAAAACGCGGCATGCAACGTCTCAGAGTCACAGATTTGGACCCTGTTTCCCCGAATTCTTTCCGTAATATAGATACCGAGGTGACCAAGTCTTATCAGCGCGGCCACCGCCGGTGTTCGTCGTCAGACTCATCAATCGACTTCGTCACGGCGATGAAGAGCCCAAGCATCAGTCTCGCAAGCTTCAGTGCCTTTGGGCTCCCGAGACGAAATGCTGGCGTCGCCTCCAACAAAGCACCTTCGCGGGCAGGGCGCAGCAGCAGAGCTTCGGTGTCAGGGTTGAGGACCTCTGAAGATAGTCAGTATCCAGCCAAGTCGCCGGCCATGGATCCTGCTATCGTGGAACGCTCTCTTCAGCGCCGACGTATTCTTGACGAGCTGATCAGTACAGAGGAAGGGTACATTGCAGATGTACGCTTTCTCATGAATGTAGGTGTTGCCGTCTCTCTCTTTCTTTTGTCTTTTTACGTCGAAGTCACTTACCCCATGCTAAGCCTGGATGCGAGTCTTCGCTAGGTGTACGTCACCATCCTTGCGTCTTTACCAACGCAGTCTCCTGGCCTCCGATCTTCCATCAATAGGAACATGACAGAAATTGTTCAGCTTCATGAGGAGCTACTAGAAGAACTGCGACTAGCCATTCCAGATTCTGAGTATTCGCAGCATGAAAATTCAACGAACAACCCACCCAAGTCGGCAAGACGAGGCCATCATCGTTGGCGAAGTCTAGACTCCGTTCCCGAGGATAAAAGCGATGGGATGGCGTGGCTGCGAGCCATTCCTGGGGTAATAGCAGATCCTCAGGTGGCTGCCGAAGTCGCCAAAATTTTCATTTCAAAGGTTAGTGGCTACGGCCCTCTTGTTTTGCGTAGAGATGAAGCGTCTCATCTGCATGCTGACTGGGAATGGACAGATGAACTCCTTTTTCGTATATGAAGAATATGGCGCAAAATATGAGCTCATGATCAAGGATGTCGCAGAGGCTCGCCGGACAATGACAGATTGGGAAAAGTATCAAAAGGGCTTGGAGGCATTGGCCGCATCTTTGGGACCGGAGAAAAGCCATCGTGAAAGCTCTAAAAAGTCACTGACTGTCTCAGATCTACTCGTCAAGGTCAGTCAGCATCGCATGGGACAAGTGTCGCACACAGGATAGTCGTGGCTCTAACTTGACATCCCACTACAGCCGATACAACGCGTCTGCAAATACCCCCTCCTCTTCGCGGAGCTCTTGAAGTATACCCCTGTTGTCGACTGTCCTCAGTCGCATATGGTGGTTGAGGACGCTCTTTTACGTCTCCGAGAAGCCACAGGAGAGATTAACAGGGCAACCGATGATCCCAAGGTCAAGTCTACTCTTCAAAGAACATGGAATCTTCAGGATCGCCTTGTCTTCGCAGACCAGGTACGTAAAACCTATCAACATGGGTCAATCGCAAATCTTTTTACGCTTGTGCTGACGATGATCGTCCTCAGATTCTCGACGCCGCTTCAAAAAATCGCATCCGTTCCTTTGGTCACATCCACCTCTGCGGGGCGTTACATGTTTGCTGGCAGACAAAGGACTCTGTATCAGGGCAGTACTTGATCTGCCTTCTCTATCGAGACTGGCTTTGCATCGCATCTGCTAGTAAATTTGGACAAGCCTATTCGATTCTCCTGTGTGTCTCTTTGACGGATGTCAAGGTTGAAAATGCCGATAACGGAAGAGGTAAGAATAAACACACCAAACCAACTGCTGGTTCTTTGGCGTCGCCGCCGCTGACAATAGACGCTTCATTGTATCAGGGCTTCAGTGCCATACAGCACCCTACTCGTGGAAGCTTGTTTTTCAGTGCGACAATGAGCTGTACGAGATCATCATGACTGCCTGCAGTCCTCGGGAATACCAGGAATGGCGCGGCCGCTTGGAAAAATCGAGCTTGGCTCATTTTTCTGGGCCCTTGAATCCAATGTCCTTTCGAGCTCAGTCTTTCAACATCAAGAGTTTAGGCACAGTCTTTGGAAAACCAGGTTAGTGCCTTGCCTCGTCTAGCTGATATACGAAAGTGCTAGACTTTTCTGACGTGGTTTGCTTGTTGCAGGTACCGTCGCTCGAAGGATCTCTATACATCGTGCAAGTACTTCTGGGCCCAAGACGATGCTATGTCAAGTAGTCCTGAAGAACACTACAGTTGAAAGGGAAAATTCTGTCACTGTCGCCACTGTGTCGGCCAAAACCCGTCTCCATAGATCACAGTCGCTCGTGGCGCCGCCAGAGAGTCGCGTGACTGTCCTCTCCCCCTCGAGAGGTGATCGATCTAGACTGGAAGCAATCCTTTCAGATGTGTGGACGCGCGAGGCTCTGCCCTTTCCCGGCATGACGGTCCGTTCACGAAGTGAGCATTTGGTTCGCTCGAGCGCTTCCTCAGTAATGCGGAGGCTCAGTGTAGCGAGCATCACAAGCTCCTTCACCAAGCGATCTACGAGCATGGCCAGTACAACTCGCGCGTCTACCTCTGTATCTTCTGCTATGGAAGAAAGTAACAGCACGGTTCCGGATGCGACTAAGACTATGATTGAGAATCACCGCGGCGCCTCGTTGCTGAAATCTCAGAAGAGAGGCGATTCTTCAAGTCGTCTGACGATTGATACGAAGAGTGTTGCTACAATGCCTATAGACTCAGTCGACGATGGGAACAGTAGCGATGGTTTGGGTTCGGCTGGAGTCCTATCATATTCGGACACTGCTATTGACAAGTTCGGGACGGCTGCTGGGAGCAAAGACTCTCGAGTAGCGATTGCGGGTAGGTCCCGCGAGTCCGGTGTCGAGATTCCGAGGCCTGATCTTTCGATAATACTACCTACATCTCCAGCTGTCGTGGTTTTCGACGGAGTCGATAGCGCGTTGGCAAGCTGTCAGAACTCAGTGTTATCGTCCAGGTCGGACAAAGTAATGACGGCAGTTGAGGCCACGCCATTGCACCTTGATCAACCATTGCCTGAGCACTCGGATCCGATATCGCTTCGTATCAGCAGCGACGATGTCCCCATGACGCCGAGCCGGAGAGGCACAGGAGACACGGCCGGCTGTGGCAGCGAACCGTCTTCTATTAGATCGGCGAGCCGTTGGGCCAAGGGTGGAATAAATCGTGGGGTTAGTTTCCGGGGAATTCGCAACCTGTTTGGTTGAACAGATACTGTGTAAGCGGTTTTTCTTCTTTGGTTTGCTTTCTTTTTTTTTCCTTCTCTTTTTTTCGGAGATCTCAAAAAGTCTTGTATAATATAGTCTTTTGTGTTTCTTGGAACGGGTCAGTCAGGGTTTGCCGTCATTCCTAAGTACCTTACTTACCCAGCTATTGTTTGGTTATGATGGTTGTTTTGGCTCATGGCGGGCTTTTTGGGGGTTCTTTCTTTCTTTCTTTCTTTTCCTTTTTTCCCTTGGGGGCATCCGTCGTTTTGGAAGACATAAACAGTGATAGTGATATTCAGCTTTGTTATGGGGGGTTCTGTTTTTCTTCTTGTTTTAATACAATCTCTCTCTCTCTTGTTCGAGTATGTCAATATTGTATTCTAGCGAAGGTCACGAAATTGAGGTACCAATTCTTGACTTCGGCTGAACATCCCGGAGGCTATATGATTAACAACACCGTGTTGGGCTGCAATGACGTCAGACACTCGTGTACTACAAGTGGCACCACTTACTGGACTGGACGCAGGAACCGGCAGTGGATCTGGCCGTGACTGAAGCACGCTAGCGCCCCACGGACTGGCTGCCACAGCCCAAGTGGCTCGTTATTTGAGAGCTTCCGTCAGGCTGAGCTTGCCCCGCCAACCCCACCTCACCTCATAAGTCTACTATGCACCTAGCTAGATAGACATACATGGAGTAGCCCCTATGACGTAGTGTTTGCGGGCAGCTCACATCGGCTTCCCAAGTGATGACGATCATTTGCGGAAATGTATTCGAAAGCATTGGCCAAGCTGCGCAATTGTTAGCAGACCCTCCATGGTCAAGCGGTAAAACTACAGGTAAGCCAAGCAGCTTGACTAACAAATCATCAGGATCTTGGTAGGAGCTTGCAGGTAGCTACGTAAATCCTTCTTTCCGATTCTAGCACAGCTACCTTAAAACCCCCATCTCGGCCGCTTTACCGTTCGTATGTCTTTCTCATCTTCTACTATCCATTGACAACAACCTTTCTTTAAAACCAAAAAGCTACTTTCTCGACAGTCCTCAAACTCCCACAATCGTGTTTTCTTAGCATCACAATTCACCAATCCTTTACCGCACAACCAACCAACCCATTAATCAGCCAAAATGACAAAGGGCGAGGCCGTTACTACCAAGGTTCACTTCAAGGGCCAGCAGGACGACTTTGTCGTCTTCATTGACGATGTCGATGAGTTCAAGAAGTGGCAGGGTGACAAGTCGGTCCCAATGGCCAACTTCGTTTCCAGCTTCAAGATCTTCGTATCACACCAGTGAGTTGGCCCCTGTTCCCGGGTTATTCCTGATTGCTACGCTTCATCTCCCGCCCGCTCGTTCTTTAGAACGCGAGGTCAGCAGCTGTCGTCGGTGAAGGTCGAGCGCTCAAAACTGCCCTGCCAACGTTGCACATGACGTCAATCGACTATAGCAATCCCAATTACGGCTCGTTGTTGCTAACCTGGCGCGATTTCCTCCTGCTTAGACATGGTGCCACAGGCGTCCTAGATGCTGCCTCGCAATTAATGCTCGACAACGAGTTCGGCACCCACGTCGACGAGGATGCCATCAAGCAGATACTGGAGAAGGGCGAGATGAAGGAGTCCAAGGTAAGCAATCAATACTTCTTAGCACCACTTTGGCATGACACCTTCGGCGAAGGTATACGTGTCGATTCAGATACTCGCATCTTCAAGCACCAACAACGTCATGACCCCGCCGCCTCAGGAGCATCGCTGGTGAAGTGGGATGCCAACCAGCCCGCTCTGCGAGCGGCGGCAGGTTGGTGGGTCTCTGGAATGGGCGGGGCAACGCATTTGACATGGGCTCATGCATCGCCAGGCGCAAGCTTGAGTCCTGCAGCCGCCTATATCAACTGCTAGGTGCATTGCGGAGCACCATTATGGCGGGGTTGTGCACGAACTGATCATTTAACTACTACACCTACTGCACAACCTGGCAACAATTGAGACTATATGGGCTTGTTTATTTCCCCTTGATGGATTGAGGCTGACTTCTCTTATTCTTATTGCAGTTCCCGGAGCGACAAGGGTCCAAGAATGACTCCAAGGGCGCTATGGTTTCTCACTAAATTTGATGTGACAAGCAATTGATGATGGCTTTAGGAGTTTTGGGATGGGAAGGTTTAGCATCGTTCATATGGTTGACAGGATGAATAATGGCTGGCGTGCCATGAAGTTAACTTCATTCGGACGTGCGAGGCAATCGTCAGGGTGGTCGTAATAGATGCCCATGGATAGATGATGCGTAGTAGCAAGCAGCGGTCCATTGACAAAACGGTCCACAATTGTTGTTGTGACTGCAATGTGAAAGAGCCTCAAACGCCATGATACCAAATCAATATTTTCTCCCCAGAATAACCAATGCGAAACATGACTATGTCCTCACTTTTATTGGAGTCAAGTTTAATAGTGAAAATGCCAACGTAAGCCTTTTGTTATCCTCTACTGTTGTTCCTTACGAACGAAACGATCCCGAAACCGTTCGAAAGATTTGGTCCAAGTTCCGACTAAAATACAAAGTTAGCCATTCTACTGCCCGAGGCACTGTATTTCATATTACGGTACAATTATCAAGCAGCCGTACATCCGATGTTCCGCCAAGCTTCACAAGAAGAATTTTCTGAAACACCTCCTCAACTCGGTCCTGTGGAGATACCGATCCGATGGCATGACTACTGGTTACGGCATAATAAGACGACAGGCCAAGTTTGCTGAGCTACAAGGGGGTGGAAGGGAGGTAAAGTCTCGATTCGAATTCGTACTCCTTTCGCGAGAAACGGGTAGGTGAGTTCCCAGAGGCATTTGTTTCTTTCGCTTGCTCCTCGGAATTTATGGTGGAAATGTGGAAATGTGGAAACCGGTTTGCTTGCCAAGGCGGAATCAGGCTGGCTTGATTTAGATCAGATGCTTTGGAATTGGACGAACTACAAAGGTACTTCTAAATTTTAAATGGTTAGTGCACGGAAAATCGTGTCATATGCACAAGACATCAAGGCAATAAATAACATGCAAAACCGTTCATGTACGGGGAGGTTTGACAAGCTGTCTAAAATCTAAGGTTAATGGTCGGTGGCCTTGACAAGGGCCCGGAGACGACTAACCCAGCTCATCACTTACTCAAGAAAATCAAAAACGAGAAGAAAGCTAAGATTCAAATTATTCGGCAGTCCATATACAGGACATCGCCTCCCCAATTGAGAGGAGATTAAGAAGACACTGAAAGGGTATATGTCCTTATTAAATGCAGATGCTTGATAGAGAAAGAGAGAAAAAAAAAAAGGTGTTTTTTTAAAGGATATCACCGGAAGAAGGATCCTTGTTTCGATCCCGAGTTGTGGGTAATTGTTCCTCAGATAGGAGCGCATGTAATACCTCCCAGCTCTTTCAGCCCCCATCGATGAGATTTCAACTCGAGTAAACAAGATTCCCGGCCTTGACAAAAAATAAAGAAGAAAAAAACACCTGGGCCCCTTTCGTCGTCCCACTTCGCCCTTCCAGCCCATCGTTTGCCTGCTCTTGTTGTTTTCGTTTCCTCGATTCCTCCCCTAATTGAGTAAATCAAGAAATATAAGAAAGAATGCCGCGCGTAGGGAAATTATAAGGCAAAATAAGAAATAAACAGGTGAACAAAACACCCGTTGGCGGAAGATGCAACGCTGGACAGCGAACATAAAAACAGAGACCGAGAGAAGAAAGGCTTCACAATAAGCCAAAATCGCCGCCGATCGAGGCACGCCGAGACCAACGCCCCCTCTTTTCAAACATATTATTTCCAGATTCACTTTTTCCTGGTTGCAACCTGGATTCTCTCCCATTTCGCAGTTGTAAATTGTCGTTTCTGGCAGCAGTGAGCCATTGCTTATATGGTCGCAAAGCCCTAAAGGTCAAATCGCAACAGGTCGTCGAAAGTAGCTCGAGCCATCGGTTGTTATCGGATCGGTATCGTGTTCGAAGCCTCTAGAGAGCTTGGTCGCCAAAATTGCGCATAGGTGTGATTCGATGTAAAGGAACGAGCCGTCGGCGACAGCAGTTCGGCTGGTCGGCAGGATATCACGATAGAGACAAATGCAGAGTAGAAACTGAGAGGCGAATTGGTCGCAGGAAATAGTCGTAAAAACGAGGATGACTTTGTGGGTCTAGCAAGAAACATAAATCGGATGGGGTATATGTACATCCCTCTTCCAGCCCTTGCTTATAAAGTAATCCCCAGGACTGGGAGTCAGGACAAGAGACGTCATGATAAATAAAAAGAATGTTGTGTGAAGGAGGGCGGGCTCGGTGTTAAGCCTTTAGACACGGCCACCACGTCCTCCACGCTGAGGCAGAGACCACGGCTTTGCGCAGATAATCTATAGAGAGTATTAATATTAGTATATTAGACGGTCCCATATGTGATGTTCCTGATGATTTCTTACCTCTCCCTCGCTGTATGCCCAAAAGTAAACAGCCATACCAATCAGGTAGTAGACGGCAGAGTTGGTGCCTTGGTAGATTAGGCCAGCAGAAATGGCGGCAAGTGGGATGATAGCGAGGCGCAGCTCAAGACTTCGGTGGAATCCTGATCCAGCGATGGCTCCCAAAGGCCACTCCCAGGCCAGCATGAGAAATCCTAGTAGGATATTGATCGTCTGCAGCACTGGTATGGGCCGCACAGCGCCATCCAGTGAGTGGGTCAAAAAGTCGAAGAAGATCTTTGGCCAGAAGTAAGACTCGAGGCCAGCAGCAACTTGGTCTATAATTTCATGTCGGGTTAGCATTGATTTCCGGGCATATATTCGCACCGGGCGTCCAGCCCCTGGTGGATTGTTGTTCAAAACTGACAAGCTGCGGCCGAGAGAACGATGAGCCTCGCCCAGTGGTTCTTGATAAGCCTTCCCATGGTATCGTATGTTGTTGTTGTTGTTGTTGTTGTTGTTGGTTGAACTCGGTTTCGTTTTCTCCAGACGAATGGATTTTTCGTGTTTGCCTCAATACAATTTCCCACGAGATTTCCCTGGCTCTTTCTTTCCTAACTTCACACGCCCAGTGACCAGCAATTTCTGTTTCCCGGTAGTGTCGGGGGATCGTAAATCGGTCGTTTGACTTGGATAAAGAAATCGAATCGAACGAGAGGAAAGGCGATACCCAACAGTAAACTCGGAAAGGAGAGAAGGAAGATAGCGAGGAGAAAGAAGGAGAGTAAAAGAATTACAAGCAAATGATTGGGAGTATGTTGAAGTGAAGGTAGAATAGAATAAAGCAAGTATCCGGACCTGCGGTGGGCGAAGAAGAGAAACCGACCCCGTCGATATGAAAGAGTGCTATCGACAGTCGAGTACACCAACGATGGGCAAACTGACGAAAGAAGAAGAGGCCAAAAGAAGATTAAAGATTGGATGAGGAGCAGGGCTTCGGGCGACTATATTGGCGAGCAACAGGTAGGGGACGGGGATGAAGGAGGCTCTGCTCAAGGTGGTCGTTGGGACGTGCGCACCACCCAGGAGCAGGGCACACCCAAGTGGGAGCACTGTGCAAGACGTAACAGATGAGCTTGTTCTGACAGGCCAGGGTTTGTGTCGAATGTTCTTTTTGGTGAGGCGATGCCCCTTGGAATGGTGTCGTTTGTGATCCACGTCCTGCTGATCTGGTCTATAATGACAGCAGGCATCCGGGCGGCATGATACGGGTTTGGATGTTTCTTGGGTGGAGAGATTCAGGAGCAAGCGAGATATTTGGGGGGGTGTAGGCGGGTCGCACTGCCCTAAGCTAAAGTTGAGGGAGTAAGGCCTGATCTGCTATATTCGTAGGTGCTGCTAGTATTGTTTGTGCAGTGCAGACCCGAAAAGAAAGAACAAAAAGCGCAGCGCATATGTCGATTCCACTGTGACACTGGATCGATTCGGCATGGATTGTGGTTTGAAGATCAGACAGAAAGACGAGGGTGAGATTCAGGAGGTGTTGTGAGGCAGCTTGGCAGCTGGAGTATTTAGCATGTTAGAGATTTTGCTTGATCTTCCTCAAGCGGGACGCATGCGAGTTTAAGAACCAGCATGGACTGGCTGGCTTGCGGGGTACAATACTCAGGCAAAGGTTGAAAATGAAAAGAAAGGGGAGTGCAACTTGTGCAAAGTGATGGATGCATAATCGATGATGGATTGCTTCCAGACCAAACTGACCTGCCTTTCCCATGCTGATGGGAAATGGGGGGTGTGAGCCTAGAATCAGTGCAGACAAGTTACAGCAGAGAGACATGGGTGCACAAGAATCGCGTAGCTGTAGCCTACGTTTAATCCACCTTATTTATTTATTTTCATCTATTATCAGCAGGGGCACAAGTTCAAGGTTCACCAGTCACATCTCTCAAGGCCATTCTTTTCAACAGCCCAAGGTCGTCACCGCCTCGCATCAATAAATAGTAGAAGAAGAAAAATCAAGATAGCTCCAGTTACCATGAGCTTTGGAGGAGTCTGGTCGCATGACAGCCGTCCATTTTCCCACTTTGCACTTCGGCAACAAGCCTAAGAGCATGAGCGGATCTGGAGTAGGGGGTGTGGAGAGGCTGGAAGGGATTTTATCGGCAAGGTAACCTAGCGACCTTACCACCAAACCTACCAACCACCTAGTCTAGCCCCGTCTCGCATGTTCTCCCCCTCTCCCCAGTGTCCGGCTTTCTTTTGATAGCAGACGTTAATTCTTTTTTTGTCAGGCCATCCCGGTATTGGCTCGAACCACTGGTTCATTGGATTTCGTAGGGTTCCTCAAGGAGGACATAATTTATAGGGTGAGGATAGAGACAATGTTTTAAAGACACAGGGAGAAGCTATGACGAATTAAGCTGAATTGGGGGTGGGCGGTAAAGGAAGTGGACTGAAAGGCCAAGTGCAGTAAGTAAAATTCACACATGCAGCAGCAGAAAGCACTACTGGGTACCTTCCCGCTTGTTGAAGGATCTTTGTGGGCGGTTAGAGCTGAGAACTGTAACCAATCACAATCTGGTACATCCCAAAGTAGTGACAGGGGTCCGTTTTCCGAGACCCTTGGCAGTTGCTCCTCCCAGCCCCTGAACGGAAATGGAAGCATCCGCGTGGTGAAAGGCTACAACCACGGTTTAACCTTGAGAAAAATTCTAACCGAATGTATTGGAAAGATTGGGTATGTCTAGGACCCCTGACTGAGAAATATCAGTTTAGCGTGGATATTGTACTGTAGTTGACAAGGCGCGCCGCCTCGTAAGCCTTGCAGGTCGTCTGAAAAACTTTCCGAATTAAGCAACCGCCAACCCCGTAGGCAAAATTTAACAAATTAATTGTACAATGGCCTGGTTCATTTTTGCAGCAAAGAGCAGAAAAATAACATCCGACGACATTAAAAAAGGGTTGCACAAATCAATGAATGAACAGACCAAGAAGAAGAAAAACAGATGACAGGGCTTATCGTTCTTCCGTACTTCCCTTTTGCTTTTGGAGAACCTATCAGACCAAAAAAAAAAAAAAAAGGGGGTGTATCAGGATTCGCAATTGAACCTCCACAATTGAGGCAGTTGGGGTTAGAGAGTGGCAACCGTGGAGACGGATTTAAATTGATCTACAGGCTTGGGCCCTGCCCCAGGGTACAGTGAGTATTTCCACTTAGCACACTGTCCTCCCGCCAAACGACGACACCTTAACCTTGGTGCTACAGAAGCTAGCTGAAGATATTCACACAATCCACTCGTTAAGCATATCCACCAGTGTTTGAGCCAGGTATGGGATTTCTGAGATCGCCTCCCTTTTCTCAGTTTGAACATGGACCAAACTTGGTGAGAATCCCATCTCCTGTGTCAAGAATGCCATGTTGGAAATCTGATACGGTTCGATCGACGACAAGCCTTTTGTGTTATCTCCCCTTCGGATATGCGATTCTTGCTGTTTCTTTTCGTCGATCAAAACGATCCGAACATAACATCTCCGAACGTGTATTCCGCGGGGATACGTAGGGTGGATCGGGGTTGATGACGACGCAGTCTCCAGATGCAGCAAACTCGTCGGCTAGCAGGAACGAAGTAAGAAATCATTGTGCATAGAATTAAATGTAACTCAATGCAGAAATATTGCTCTTGTCTTGATTCAATTCACTCCCTAATTATGCTGAACTTTTGAGGGGAGGAACCGAACCATATCGTACTAACGCAGGTCGGTGAATCGTCCCGTCTTTGCCAGAACCGCTGGCTGCCCCTCTCTGACTGATGTTAAAGTTTAAGAGCTCATCCAATACCAATTGCCAACATGTAGACTTGGTTAGTGTTAGTTCTTATCTTTTAAAAATCTGATCGTGCTGGCAGATGACAGCTACTGGTTGGAGTCATCAGATCAGATGGCAAGCAGCCTGTCGTGATAAACTTTATTCTTCAATGTCATAATAGCTGACTACGTGTTACCCCAGAATCCTAACGGCAATGGCAATGGAATCACTACTGAAGCATATTAAATTAAATGGTCGACCTTGCACCACTCTAAGCCATCGACACTAGCTCCCGTGTGCTTTCTGTAGTACAGGCGGCTTTGGGTGGGACTCTGCCACCTTGGCTACCCGCCTCAACCGTCCAAGCCGCCGTCGTATTTTGGGGGCATGCCGACCGTTCAAGAACAGATCATTACATAATTCACGCTACATTCATACTTTTTTTTTACCTGGCTGACTCTAGGGAAGCAGAAAAGAGAAAAGTCATCTTCAAAAACGCGCGATATTATGGTCCGCAGCTTTGCAAAGTTGCATTGCACCAGCCTCGAGAATATTCCAATGCAACCCGGTTATTTGGAGTGTGATGCACCTTATTGGTGCCAGTTAACCACATCATCCTGGCTTGGGAATCCAATTGGTCAATACCTCCCTCTGCAGGAGCTATTAATGGATAACATGGGCAACATTGGGCAGCCGGCCTGCATCCTCGGATCTTGGATTTCGGAGCGCCGCATGCATGGTCGACTTTGTTCGGCGGCTCGAGGGCCGTCGTGATTGGTTTCGAATTCTCGGGATCAAGAAAATCGATTCTTGACGGTGGGCCGTCCGCCCCGCGCTGAAATATGCACATTATTTCTTCCTACCGTCTTTCTAAACCCACGTTGCTTTTTGCGCACATGCAGGCAGCTTGCAGACATGCTGACGGTACTCGGCACGCCCTATCTTTTCTTGAGTTCTTTTGCTTCCATCCTGTCCGCACTTTCCCCAAAAAGAAATGCTCCACATGGAGGCCAAGTCGGTCAAATTGACGGTACCAGCTCGGTTGATATGCTTCCATTTCTTTTCAATTCGTCGATACCTGCGCCTATCACTCACTGTATCTGTCCATTTAACAACAACTGTCACCCTCTATATTAAGAGTACTGGTCCTGTCTGGGGAGGTTTTCGGCGAAAATGAGCCGTTCGAACTCGGCATTTGTAGGCGGGGTTCTCGCTCCTTTGAAAACCTCCACAATCAAACTCAATTGCGAATCATGGATATATACTTCAAGATAGATCTCGGCCAAACCTGCCTACGTCGGTGGCATTATTCATCACACCGCCTGGAGACTTGCGCAGAATGACCATCTGTATACCTTGTTCAGACTGACTGAAGTTCGCCGGCTGACCACGGTGATCGTCCCAATCAAGGAAAGCCAGCCACTCTACTGTATATTGTCGTACGCTTTCCCCGCAATCCGCCCCTGTCTCTGAGCCACCTCGACCTTCTTGAATGGCTGGAAATGGCATAAACATCGACGTTAGCTGGTGACATGTAGCCCTGTCCGGCGGTCATCACATCACACCCAATTTTCAGCCATGAATCGGTCAATCAATGCTTGGCAGATATGTAGATTATCCCGTTCACCGTCGACCGGGGCCGCACCCGAGCCAATACTATACTGGACCACAGACTTGAGTTCGGTGGACTTGTTGTCACACCCGAGGAAATTGCGTTCGATCCGTCATTGGATGAGCATCTGTACCTAAATACACTACCCGGGCAAGTAAGGCAGGTTGCTTTTCAGGTCTGCATAGCCCATGTGCAAAACAAGGGGTCCTTGTGAACAGCAAGCGCCGTAAGCAAAGTCAGACCTGTTCCTTCGACACTTTCAGTCAACGACAAATCCTGATCTCGATGCCTGCTTCAGTATTCCTGGCGCTTATACATGCCAGAGGGCGGCCGGTGCAAACAGAAAACTTGGTGTGTCACACCGTGGTCAACCTGAATGCCTGTCTTTACATTGAGAGACGAGACCATCCCGTCATTCATGCGTAATAAGAACATCCGGGACTGGTTGGCGACTAGTTTCAACCTTTGTATTCAGCAGTCCAGAACTTGATGACATTGCTGGCCTCGCCCTGGCCGATGTAGCTACAAAGATCATGTTTTCCCTGGCGGGTAGATATTGCATCGATCATGCCCTTGAAGCTTGGCACAATGTCCTGAAAGAAAGCTTGTTTGGTCAGCTCATTTTGATTCAATATACAGCTTGAGCATCTATGAACAGTAACTGACGCTTAGCAGATTGAATTCATGCTCCCGGATGGGTGGGTTGATAGTGCAGAACGGAAGGAGGGCCCTGACAGCCTGCAGTTTCGGCATTCGTGGAGGGGCAGCGATGAGACTATGACAGAAGGCCATAACTGTCACGGGCAGCGAGCTTGTAGACTTGATTGGAATAATCGGGACATCCAGGCTGCTTTGCATCATCCTGTTACGATAGAAACAAAGTGCGAGACGGTCAGCGATGCTTGCACAATTGGAAAACCGTCGTCCCTATAGTCAAATCACTTACCGGATTTGAAACCCAACAAATGCGCTGTAGTCATTCTCGTCGAGGAAAATGATGGCTATGTGCGCGTCAAGGGTGTAGAACCGCTCCAGCCGTGCTTGCGTGGCTTGGCTGTCCAGCTCGGCAGACGAGAGAAGAAGGAACCGGAAGCAGGCTTCACCGTTCGTGTTTTCTGTCGTGGTGAATGATACAACCAGATCCTGACCTTTCAATTTGCTTTCTGCTTCAGGTGTATTTTTTTCCCTTTTTAAGAAGCTGTATCACGTCTCGTCTCCTGTAGTTCAGCTGCTTACCTATCCATTTGACCCCGGGGGGTGCCTTGTATAGCACATCGACCGCCGAGATCCACGCTGTGCGGTTGCGCAGAGAGGAGCAGAATTTAGCTGTCATATTATCGCATTAGTGGCAATCTGCTTGAAGTTCGATAGAAGCCTAGTCTACTAATGCTGGTGTACAGCTTTGCTGGCACTTTTGGTTATTGCGTTGATGATAAATGGACTTTTGAGACTGGGGTAGGATAGCTCAACTTAATTGGATAAGGTGGCATTCAAGGCAATGTTGGTAATTCGACTTTGGTAATTCGACTTGAGTTTCCCAAAGGGCGAGACATTTTAACTGGCGAGGGCAGACGTGTATGTCTGGAGGAAGGTGCCGCCGACAGCCCTTGGACACTGATACTTTCCTGATGTGACTCATATATCTGCCTAGGTAGGAAAGTAGGTAGGTAGGGACATATCCATTCTGGCTGCTTGGTAAGTATCAGTACCTGCGCGGAACAAAATTGAACGGAGGTGTAACTACACCCATAAAAAATCCTAGTTTTCGGCGCAAAGAAACATTCAAATTGTAGGGCCTGTTGTCAATATTCTGGCCGTAGCGGCGATTCCGTTAGCCAAAATGTATACATCTCTAGTAGATTGTTTCTATTTCTATACCACAAACTGTTTCCCATGACTTGCCCGCTGGGTAGCCTATGTCTGTCCAAAAACACATGCGTATATATACACAAATAACTAACTATACAGGTAGATATTATATGATAAAGAGCGGAGAGATATAATACGTGCCTCTTGAGCCAATATTTAAAGTTGAAAATCTATCAACTTCGGCCTTCTATGACGGGTGCAGATCATATCCTGCCTGAACAGTTACCCCCATAGCTATGTTGTTCGAACAATAAGAGACCAGCACGTAACCCAGGCGTACCTGCTCCTGTCATGCTCGAGGGTCCGCACAACTTGTGCTATGACACTGCTCCAATCGTCGGGGCTGTAGGCAAAGGCAGAATGGGTTGTTTCGTCTTTGGGTCCTTGTAGTTCCTCAGCGCCTCCTCTAGTGTCTGTATCCTGGCCGCCTGCCTTTTCTCCTCCTCCTCCAACTCCCCTCCCCTCTTCCTCAACTCCTCAACCTGGCCGTTCAGCTCTTTTATCTTTTCAGTGTTGGCATCGGGCTTAGCGGATGATCTTTGATACTCGTATATGATAAGGGCACATGCGACGGCCAGAATGAAGGCGTCGCCGATGACATCCGCAAATAGATCCACCGCCTTGTCTTCCGGGAGCGGCCTGAACTTTCGACGCCATATACTCTTCTTCTGCTCCGAAACGTGCTGGTGGTGGCCGGCCGCCCTGGTAGCCTCTTCCTTCTCAGTCTGCTCTTTCGTTTTGACAGTGGGGGCCTCGGCCTTGTCTTTTGCCTTGAGTTCTTTTTGTATGTTCCTCATCGACGCTACAGACAATCGCATGTTGAGCTGGTGCATCACCTGGCCATACTTCGCCGCAAATGCCCGGAAGCGTGGGTGGTCGTGGGCTTGGATCTTGATCCGGTTCTACAAAAGGTGAAGGGAGTGCGAGGCGGGTGAGTCAGCATAGACCGAACCGCGGGTTTCAGGAGCAAAGGCGGGAAATGAACAGCTTCTCTGCGGGTTGCTACTACTTACGGCACCATATTTGGAAACGTGCCGGACAAAGAGTGAGGCAAGCTTGAACAGAGGTAGAGGAACCATTGCTGCCTTTGAGCCTTTGACAGGACGTGACCCGGGGCGCGCCTGTGCTGGATAGAGACAATCCGCTGCTGCTCTTGTGTCTGGGCGTTGGGATCAGGCGGCGGCTTGGAGGCAGCGCAGCAACAGAGGATAGCCTTGGCGAGGCCAAATTTCGCACGAAATCCAATGGAATCGCGAATCACAGTGATTTTCCCAATTCTTTAGGAATTACATTCGATATCTTGTTCTTGTGGAGGCTTGGCATCGCGGTTCGGATCAGTACTCAGAGCGTCGAAGTTGGAAAAGACGGTCCGGCCAATTAAGCTTGGTTCCTGATCGGCCCGCCGAAGGATCCACACCCGATATGTCCGGGGCGGCCGGAGGCTATAGCAGTTTTGACTTTGGGTAGGCCCTGTGCGGGCTTGTCGGCTCATTCAGGGTTTTGGCTTTTACGTTCGCTCTCTTAAAGCTATAACCGTTTTGATAAAACAATTAGTCGTAACGTGAGCAATCATCTCTTCATTATGGAAGTCATGAGTTAGGTGCATGTCAGCGGGCAAACGCGAGATTTTTCATTTGGGCCATCTAGGTTGACAATTATACCAGTTGTTGGATCACAGCTTCAACCGTTTCAAGATTGAGCAAGGACAGAGGGAAAAACTTGGAAAGCCCATCGGTCGATTTTGAAGCGCTGGCGTGGGGGTCTATGAGCATTGGCAATGGACCTTATTCTTGACTGGCCTGGGAGGGATTTTTGGAGCTAAACCCAAGCTAACAAGGAGAAAGAGACCTCTGTTGCTGAGACAACAGCACAGGTCCCCACAATAAATCCAAACACGCCTGACCGCGAACCATAGCCAAGCAAGCACCATGCAATGAAAGACCTCGGAACAGAAGCTCACCAATATTTCGACGCTCTCTCGACATTGAAAGCCTAATTTTAACGGCTGCAGGGCATTCGAGGCAAGAGCTAGTCGGCTGTTTATCCTCATAAACTGTTTGTTCTTCCAAAAAGTATTGTTTTTGTCTACTTTTTTTTCCTCTCTTTTCTTTTTGTGTTTTGCAGAACCAGGTAGGTGGGTAATGTGAAGCTGTTTCTTTTCATCGCGTTGTTTGTTTCTTTTTTTTCTTTTTTTTTTTTTTGATTATTTTTTATTTACTTTCTCTGTCGCTATTCAATCAAGACCACCGCTTCTGCCAAAAGGCAGCGTCGGGGCTTGAAAACCACAACCGAGGGTCCTTACCAAATGCTTTTGCTCCGTTACTAAGTATATTCGTTTGACAGATCACTCGCCCAACGGAAACCATCGACGCCTGCCCCAACCGCAACGCTGTATCGCGTGACCGACCGGCCAAAAGAGAACTTTGTCTCTGTCATTGGCCCAAATTGGAAAGGAGGAAAATCTGCAAAGTAGCAAGCAGCGCAGAGGAAACAACCGGATGGTTCATCACGTAAAATGGTAGCAAAAGGCATCGACATGGAGGCATTGTCTCCAAGAGATGCTAACGCCCAGCGCCCACAGAGGGTCAATGACTTGAAGACCAAAGCCACGGCACAGCTCAAGGCCAACAAAGAGAAAGAGCACCCGCCGCCACCACCACCGCATGTAACGGAGCCGCCGAGCAACGACTGCAAAGATGGTAACGTCTACCAGGTCGGCAAGCTGCTGGGCAAGGGAGGCTTCGCCGTCTGTTATGAGGGCCAGCTTCCAGGGACGCGGAAAAGGTTTGCTCTCAAGATCGTCAAGAGCAAGATGCCCAGCAAGATGGAGCAGAAGGTAGGAAGGACGTCCCGAAAGAATACTACAAACCTTTGCGTTGTCGTATTCTACCTTTTACTGACGCGTGGGCCTATTTGTCACAGTTTCAAACAGAGTTGCAAATCCATTCCAAGATGCGACAGGTCAACATTGTTCAGTTCTATCGCGCATTCTCATTTGAGAGCTCCACGTACCTTGTGCTGGAGCTCTGTCCCAACGGGTCTCTGATGGACATGGTCAAGCGCCGCAAGGGAGTCACCGAGGCAGAGGTCCGCTTCTATTCTGTCCAGATCGCAGGTGCCATCAAGTACATGCACTCCAAGGGAATAATCCACCGTGACTTGAAGATGGGCAACATCTTCCTCGACAGGCATATGAACGCAAAGATTGGTGACTTTGGCCTAGCTGCGCTACTGGTTACGGGCAGAGATATGCAGACCATCCGAAGGACGACGCTTTGCGGAACACCAAACTACATTGCCCCCGAGATCTTGGAAAAGGGCCGAAAAGGACATGATCACAATGTCGACATATGGAGCTTGGGAGTGATAGTGTAAGAAGCCCTCCCCGAAATCCACGGGCAGACTTTGTAGTGTCCGGTACTGCAGATTCCGGGAAAACATGCTGACTCTGGCGTCTGAGCCGCTTTCAGGTTTGCTATGCTCACATCCAAACCTCCTTTTCAATCTACCACGACGGACGAGATATACCGGCGCGCACGGGAGCGAGATTATGAATGGCCAACTATGGAAAGCTCGAACAAGATAATCAGCAAAGAGGCTAAGGACCTCGTTGCAACCATGCTTGAAGATGCAGACAGGAGACCCGACCCAGACAGCATCGTGCAGCATGCCTTCTTTCTCGCTGGCTACATGCCTTCGTCAGAGGACATGACCCCGAAGCTGCGGGAATATCCTCCAGACAACGACTGCTTTTATAACTACCCCCGTAATGAGGAAGAGGAGGTCGAGAACCTGTTGGCTCTCAAGGAGATGTGCAGATCCTGCGAGGTGGGGCAGTGGAACGAGGTGCAGGTGGTACACAGGCCAGTATGGAGAGAAATGGCTGCCGAAGAGAAGGCAGGCCTGACTCCTATCATTCCGTTGGAAGAAGGCATTGTTTACCGACCTTTTGACGAGGTGGCAAAGGAGATCAGGGCACAGCAGAAATTTGTCCCTCAGGCCTCGACTTCTCAGACCAGACCGAAGCAGGAGGAGCCCAGTCAGGCTACCCGGAATCCTCTCCCAGATTCGGCAAAGCCGCCCCCTCAGAGCTTTGCCGCCCAGCAACGGGCCCAGGGAAGGGCTGTCAAAGCCCCAGGCACAGTTCGGCTTCAGGAGGTGCAAGAGGCTAGTACCAAACAGTCCAGTACTGTGCGCAGCAGAGCAAAGAAGGAGGCAGATGTGGTGGTCTCGGTAGCGCCGGTAGATGCTCCGCCAGCAACGGTGTCTAGCATCCCTAGGAGCGTGTCCGGCCAGTCACTCCAAATGCGCGAGCAATCCCTGACCCTGCGCGGCACCACGCGATCGGCCAGGCCACAGCTCACAAGCAGTCGAACGGAGCCCATTCTTAGAAAAGCCAGCGTTGATCTGGACGCCCGACAAACACCAGCACGGCGAAGTGCCACACCTCCCGCCACCGCAACACCGAGCAGCGACCAGGTTAGCTTGTTCAGCCCTTCAGAATTTAGGGAGAAGGTTCCAGAAACGAGACCCGATTACGTGCTGGAACGTCTCAGGAAGCTCCAGGCAGAGCTGGAGCGGGCTCTCAACTCGAGATCGATGGCTTACGTCTCGACGCGAGAGAAGGCGCCGTCACCGCCGCACATAGTGGTCAAATGGGTAGACTATACCAACAAGTTCGGCCTTGGCTACATCCTCAGTGATGGCACCATTGGCTGCATCTTGAGGCAGATGCCGACCAACGACGGCTCCAAGACGGTCATGTTGCCACCAGCCTGTCTCTTGGTGCACGACGGTGAGCGTCACATACGGCGAAAGAATGACGTATCCTACCCAGACCGCCAACAGATCTTGCCGATGGGAGAAAGCATTTACTTTTACGAGAACTACGGGGAAAACGGCCTGTCGCGGGTTCGGGTGGACCCCAGGAATTTCAAAGTCTCTGTTGGTGCTGATGGAGTTGCTGCCAAGCTTTCGTCGGGCAAGGACGTCTTTGACCATCGCAAGCGCGAGCGCATCGTGCTCTGGAAGAAATTCGCCAACTACATGCTTGCGTACGGGCGTGAGCTTGAGGGCGAAGGTGACGAGGCTTCCATCCCGGTGCCCAAGATTACGGACCTCACGTCGGCCCCTAGCGATCTGGTTACCTTTTATCAACGTTTCGGGGACGTGGGCTGCTGGCACTTTAGCGATGGCCATGTTCAGGTAAACAAAAACCCCTGGGTTTCCTTACATAAATCATCTAAGCAACACCTTTTCTTCCGAACTTGAACCGTCTGAATCCTTAACTGACAATTCTCATCTCGTACAGTTCAACTTCCCAGATCATACCAAAATAGTGCTGGATGCAACAGGCACCTGGTGTCACTTTTGGCATCTGCCGGAGGACGCTGCCAACAAGCTGTCCACCGAGGGCACGCTTGACGAGTCGTCTCTGGATGCGCGCACTGTCCTCTCGTATCCTCTCCAGACCCTGTTGAACTTCACGGTCCCTTCCAAGGCAACTTCACGCGCGGGCAACGCTTCTCGATGCCGGCCAGAGATTCCAATTGAGCTGCAAAACATCCCTGGCGCCAACGACTTCCGGCGCAAGATCGACTTTATCAAGAACGTGGTCAAGGAATGGGTGGCCAACGGCGGCATCGGAAACAGCGACATGTCGCGCGAGCGTCGTATCCGCTGGGCTGGCTACCGCGAAACCAAGACAACCCAGGGCCCGCTCAAGCACGTTTGGGTCACTATCGGGTCACGGTGCGGCGACGAGCGTTATACTTCAATGTGGGATCCGCTCAAGCCCAACGAGTTTGGCCCCGATATTGACGACACCAAGAAGCCCTCAGGCGCGTAGTCTCTATGGTCACTGAAGATCCAGCTGGGTTGTTCTCTTTTCTTGGAGACACATACTTAATACCTTTGGGCGGCGTCATTTGTGAGCATATCTTCTTTCCAGCATCGGCATCGCCTCTACTACTTTATTCGTTTTTTTTTTATGCTTGATGATTCCCCTCTCATGATTCATGACGGCGCATCTTTCCTGTTGGCATAGTTCGTATAATCTTTTCTTCTTCTTCTATTGTTACTGTTTCTTAATCACATCATCTTTTTCTTACCTCTCCTTGTTCCTCTCGCTCTTCTCACTAAATTGAGAAGAAAGCATTTCAAATACAGTTGATAATCAATATGAGTCTCATGCGCACTCGTAAACCAAGCCCAATCAGGTTTCTATTCCGTCCTTCAAGGGCGAGGCAGCACCGCAAGTTGGAAATAATAGACGGATACTCCGCAATGCTATACATGTATCATCAATTGGCAGAATCTCAGCTCGCCCATGAAAATCATAAAGTGTCAAGGGCAATGACAAGAGAATGACCAAATCTATGGCTTCGAAAAGTCAGATTGGGATAAAAACTATGGTTACAAGTTGACGGCCAGATACAGTCGTCTCTCGTGTGGCACATGCAACCATTTGGCACCGCGGACTGACTGTGTTCCCCTGGTTTGGCTCTCATCCTTGGGTATACAACAGTTAAACAAAAGCTCTGCATTCAACGCAAGTCCTATTGGCAATCTCTACCGTAGCCTCCAGCAGCAAAATCTGCATGACACAATTATTATAGTTTGGTCGAAAAAGAGCTATTTCTGGCGCTTCCATAGGATGCGGGAAAGCCAGAGGCAGAAAAAAGAGAAGAAAGAAAATAATAGGAAACATGCTTACCGGCGACGAGGTATCAAGACTATGTTGGAAAGCTGCGAATAGAAACGCAGGATACTATAAGGTAACGTAAAGTAGGCACCTCTTCAAAGTCCGTTTTCATCACAGTCGTAATAAAATAGGCTAAGAGAAGAGAAGAATCGTTTTTGAAAAACCTGGGATATCTTTAAAATGTCCATCCGGAGAAGATATAACTGTAGGGGGTTAAACCGTGTGTACCCGCAAGACGTGGGCTCCAAACAGTCAACTAGAGACTAGCAAGACTTTCTTCAAACCATGATCGCCTCGATGCGAGTAACAAGGAAATGAAATCATATGTCGCGTCGACCTTGTAGGCCAAACAATAATGTTGTCATCATAATCATCACCCTCCAAACAAAACCAATAACGCCCATCCCACGCCACACACCACGATCCAGTGGCATGCTAACCGGCGGACATCCTAAAAGAATGCATGCCCGTCAAGAGCAGCACTGATGTTCCTTCTCCTGGCACGGGCCTGCCGGCTCCACCGTGTCGAGAAGGCTATGTTCTCCTGGGGCCAATCGTACGGCAGTGCAGTAGCATCCGCTGCACATTCCAAGCCGGCCTCTCGGTCCCACGTACGTCTCGATGCATAACCACGCCCCCGGTAGCGTCCATAGCTACCTGGCCAGACAGAGTCCGAGCTCAAACTGTTCTTGTCACAGCCTCCACCGCTCTGCACAACCTCTCTCGCCTGCAGCGGGCCTTGTCTGTACTGCTCAACCTCATCCGCAGACCCATTGACATCCATGCAGCGCTCCAATTGCAGGATTCCGCCGCGAGTGCTGTCGGGCAAGAATACAAACAGCTCGCGGCCCTGCTCGGGCTCGAACGCAACACCACCAATTTCGCTGAAGACGTCGACAGTCTGCTTGGTCTCGAAAGTGCGGGCATCGATGATATTCAAAAAGTCGGCCTCCTCAGCCGCAACCAGTACGCGCTGTCCCGACCCGGCCGGACTGAAGCGAAGTGACCGGCAGCCAGCCATTTCGGTGCGAATGCTAGCCAAGGGTCTGCGCCAGCTGCGAGCGTCCCAGACCGTCACGACGCGGTCCTGGAACCCCGTCGCGACGGTCCAGCCGTCGTCTGCCCATGCGCATGCAAACCCGTGGTCGCGGTGCGCCCTCAATGTTTGTTCAGGCTCGATCTTGACGCCTCCATCATCACCAGGCCGCTGACTCGAGCGTGCCCGAAACTGGATGCGGCCGCCCTCAGCGGGAACTACAAGGACGTCCTGATGATCACCTACCATGACGCGCAACTGAGCATCGGGCGACACGGCGCTGCAGTTGATGGGAAAGGGGAACATCGTCTCGTGCACGATGGTGTCGGTGGCGATGTCCAGAACGCGGAAGCCCGCATCATTTGAGGCGAAGTAGGCGTGTGGAACATTGGATCGACGTGGCTTCTCGACCTGCGCATGGTTGGTAATGGCGGACGGGCTGGTAGTCAGAGTACCCCAGGTATGTTTCTGCTCTTCCCCTTCATAATCACCATCGAGACTGCGCACAACATACTCTCCGTTGAAGTTGCCGCTCACTAGAACACCGTGTGCGGCGTCAATGGTCGAGATGGGAACCTCGGTGCTCTCCTGCTGATTTAGGGCAACTTCAGTCTTGCCCGAGATCGGATCGTACTGATGAACAACGCCCTTGCCAGTGTAAAAGACTTGACTTCGCGACGTGCACGCAGTCAGGTTGCGCAGCTGAAAATGGGCTAGGTGAGTGTTCTTCTGTATCTCCATCCGTCTGAACCGAAAGAAACTCTCGGTCTTGGGCAGTACGACATCAGGTAAATGTGGCTGGTGAAGTACGTTCGATCAGTTTGTTGTTCGTCAGCCACCGAATAATCTCAGTTTGGGGAAATGTGCGACTCACCCTCCATATGTCTGCGCCCTTGGTGTTGACAAAATTGTGGTACGTCAGCAACCTCCGTTCCCGGGCCTCACTTCTCGTGACACCCATATCATACCAATCAACACCCTGCATGTCGCACTTGTCGCCCTTGAGGTCTTTGTATTCAACGTAAAATGCGCCTCGTCTCCATTGATCCTGGGCACTGTCTATCCGAGGTACCTTGCTTCTAGACCCATGACTTCGAATGCCGCTGTGGCCCTGGCGTGCCCAGCGGAAGACAAAGGCATCCAGTCCCAGGTTGGTGGGTGCCAGCAGATTGCCGTTGGCGAGCAAATGTTCAAACACTGGGAGATAAATGGGTGCGCTGAGTGGCTGGCCAGTTCCCGAGAGGGGATGTATCGCGAGAATAGGATTTGTTGAGCCAAGATCGAGTCCCACTATGTTCATTGCTGCCTGGTACTCTGCTTCATCAATGTGATATACGCTGGCAGGTATGGACGAGGTCGAGGCCCCGCCTGCGACCACGGGAGGCGGGCCTGGGTTGGAGAAATGAGGTAGCTGGGGCGCCATCGCTAGAAACTCTCCAAAGACATCGCCGAATGGAGGAAGCGATGGAGGGGGGATGGTGTTCGAAAACATGGACTGGAACTGGTGAGGAGATGGAACTGCTTGGTCTTCATCTTCACTATCCATGTCAACATCGTGGTTGTTGAGCATCGAAACTACATCCATGTAATCTGGGTCTATGATGGAATCGCCACCGTCGCCACCGGGGAGTTCGAATGGGTAATAATTGGCTTCGGGTGTTGGCATCGAGGGATGGGCTGGTGATACCACGTGGGCTGGCGAGATGGCCAAGTCAATGGCATCATCATAGCCGGCAGCTGGCGAAGATGGCGGCGGCGCCACGTCCTTTTCCTCTTTCATGTTGCCTATAATGTTTTCGGCGTGTACAGGTGGACTGTAATATCCCAAAGGAGCTCCATGGTCTGATTGATCATCCTGATCCTCATCGTCCGGCCCGCAACTCTGGTCGCCCTGCGCTAGGGGTGCATCGTTGTTTCGTGGTCGTGATCGTGATGGTGACCGTGGCCTCGAGGAGTGCATGTAGGTGACCGGCGGGGTCTGGGCGGAATGTCCGCCATCGGGGGAGTCACTGCCGCCGAGACCTTTAAGAGGTGCTTCGTCGGCCCGCGCGCCGCTTGACGGTTGCAAGTCGTGCACGGAAGACGAAGCCTGCATCCATGGGATCGCAGCGGATGGCTCGTCCGACTGTTGCGGTAGCGGCATGGCAAGCCGAGTATGATATGCTTAATCGATCGGCCTCTGTCCCTCTAGCTCCTTCTCGTGATTATCTGCGGCTGGCGGGTGATTTTTGCGGCGGCGGCATTTCACCCAGCCGGGTGTGGCCACGCACGGCGACGAACTTCGATGCCCGTTTGCTTTGACGTTAGTCCTTTGCCCGCGCTGAGTGTATGTAACGACGAGATAAAAAAAAAAAAAAAAAGTTGCGTTTTCAAACAGTCGAAATGCTCTGCCCTTCCTTTGTGCTGCTGAATGGTGGAGAAAAGCGAGGAAGAATTGAAGACAAATGAGGCGACAGAGTCTATGTCCTGGTTATGGCGAGCCTTGGAGATACGGTGGGTTGTAGTTGTTTCCGTTCCAGGCCCCAGTCAGACCGTGCACGCTGTCAAGGGCCAGGTAAAATACGTGGGGACCCTTTACAGTCCGCGGAAAGAAGTGGATTCGATCGCTTCTGGGGTTGGTGCGTGCGGCCTGCGGCTTGATTGCTGGTGGCCAAATGGGTGAGATCGCTTCAGCGAATGATGGGCGTTTTTGTACAGAGTACCTTAGTAGACGGGCATAAAGTACTGTACTACTAGGTGCATGAGGAGGCAGGAACAATCCAACGCTGTGTATGGTTACGCGAAAACTTATTTTTAAAGTTTTTTTTTACTTTTTTTTAATATATTTTGTTATTTTTTTATTATATATATATATATATATATATATATATATATTTTTTTTTTTTTTTTTACATATTATTAAAGATGAAGAAGTGATGGAAAGCGGACAGAAACTAGACTAGCCCAAAAGATAGGTATACAAGATAGCTAGGTACCTACCTAATCCAGCTGCCCGCCCGCTCATCGGCACTCAGGAAAACCCATGCGACGATCTGCTGCTGTCACTTTTCGCCTTTTTAGTGGGCTTCTCGTAATAGGTGGCGCTGGTTGCTCCGTGCATTGACCAAGTGCAATGTAGGCAACCGCACTCCATAGCGAGGCCAGCTGGCAAGCAAAGGAGTGATCCAAAATCAGACAACTAAGGTGTCCAGAAAAGCTGGCCTCGATTTAATAAAATGTCGTTGGTTAGTTGGGTACCAAGATATGCTTCATGCATCGTTGAACTGAGTCCTCCATCCACTCATGCCTTCATTTTCCATCACGAGCCACCCTAGACTAGTTTGGAAGTTGCCTGACCGCAACTACTAGCCTTTTCATATTCCAATCAATCTCTCTTTACTGTTAGCCAGAGGGGAAGAGGATTCACCCTTTTTTTCATGTAGTTGCTGCTGTCTTTTGTCTTCGCCCTTAACAGCGGCAATTTGCACCCACCACCGCCCCTTTTCGGCGACTTGCATTTGACAATGCTGCAGCTGATGTCGCTTTCGGTGGTGCTATCTATATGTTTGCTTGAGTGTGGGTGGGCAAGATGGGCCACTTGCATGCGGCATCTTCTTTCGCGCAACCGGAATTTCCGTTCAAGGTTTGACGCGCAAAGTAGAACACAAATCTTCACTTGTGACTACTGTACACGCCCGCGCAGTTACATAAAGCCTTGTACTCCTTACTCCGCAGCACATCTTATCATCAATGTAACACCAACCTCCCAAGCTAGCGATATGTAATCAATAAGCACGAACACTAAGCAATCGAATCACGCGGCTCACAACTGTATACTTGGTGATGGCCTCTAGTAAATGAAAGAAGCGTGTCAACAAGCAGAGATAGACAAGGCATTCCCCAGCCTACCTACTATGAACATTGTCTCAAGAATCTGTGATGCTTTGCGATAGAGCATTGACAGAAGAGATGTCTTTCTCTTTGTTCACCTTGTTTTCAGCCGGGGATTATCATGGAGTACAAGATAGAATTAGAAAGACAATTCAACAACAATGGCTGCCGCCTTGAAGCTCTTTACAATGATATTTCAATACATAAATGCTGGCGATGATTATAAGTCAACAATAAGGTAATAACCGCTTCACACCACCCCTTCTGCAGGCCGAGACAGCAGACAAGAGCTTATAGAAAAAAGAAAAAAATCATACCATACTCATAAAATTCTCCCCCCTTCATGCGTCATAGTAGTACTCGTCGTACTGTTGGTGGTGGTGCGGCGGCGCGTTGGCCCAAACTCCACTGGCCGTTCGCCCACCGCCCGTTACATTCTCCCTGGAGCCCCAGTACTGGCTCTGACGCACCCTGCGATCGCGCTCAAACTCGGCCCAACGCTTCATCGTGATCTTGCTGCTGTCAAACTCGCCCTCGTACTCAATACCGGCCTTCTTGGTCTTTTCACCTGCCGTCTTGCGCGTGTCGCCCCAGGAGAAGTCGTCAAACTTCCAGAAAGCGTACGCCGGAAGGATAAAATTCCACACGGGCAGCGACAGAAGGTAGACGAACATCCAGAGAACATACGACCACGAGTGAGCCGTTATGATAATGAGCACTGCTGGAAGACCCAAGATCAGCCCTAGGAGGATGAGCGGGATGATTTGAGGTGGTTGGTTGATAATGGAAATTATGACTGTGAAAGCCAAGTTAGTAAGGTCGCTGCGAATAACTTGAACAATGGACTGTGGCAACATGTTACTTACCGACATAGAATGTGAACGCAATGGCGGCGGGCAGGACAAGAGTTCCGATCAGCTCGATGAAAATAACAAATTGCATGCTAAAGCAGAACGTGCCACAAAGATCGCGGACCAAGACGAGCTCCATCAGGTTGTGAATAGTCGAGTTGATCCAACGACGACGCTGAGACAAAAGCACCATGAAAGAGTCGGGAACCGTTGTCTTGCAGACAGCCTGGGGGACGAAAACCTGCTTGCGCTTGGGGAAGGTCCGTAGCATGAGAGTAGTCAAGTAGCGGTCCTCTCCCAAAAGCAAAAGGTTCTTTTTGTGCAAAGTATCGACGACGTTTTCAGAGTAGTGCTCCACCACGTCTGGGTTGGCGAGAATGGGGACCCAGTAGTTTTGAGCCCCCTTGGGTGCCTTGATTCGGTACATGCAGAAGCAACCGGGCAAGCAAGTGACACCACCAAACACAGATTCGAACGACTTGGCGAGATGATGGGAGATGAAGTACTCGAAGACCTGAATGGCAGAAACCCAGCTGTCCCGCTTGTTGGCAATCTTGGTCTCGCCGCAGAGACCCATGATTTCAGGATCCTTGACCATGGCCGAGATCATGTGCGTGAGACTGTCGGGAAATACCTTGGTGTCGGCATCCACCATCAACACGATCTCGTAGAAGTCGGGGGAAATCCCAGTGACTTTCCACAAGCCGTTGAACATCTCGTACTCGAGCTCAGTCATGCGCTCATCGAACATAACCTTCTGCAAGAATGACATCAAGATGATCTGGCTGTCACGTTTGCCACGGTTTCCAGGCTTCGACTTGACCATCTCGTCAGGAGTGCCACATTTGACCACGACCATCATTGGGACGCGTTGCTGCTTATCCAAGGGGATGTTGGACTTGGCACCGTAGTCGTAGAAACCAGCATAAATCTTGGCCATGTTGTGCCGCTTGGAGCCGCTGGCCACCGCCACGTAAGAGAAGGCCTCAACGTCATCCACGGGAATAGTGTGATCTTTCATCATGCCAAGCACATAGTCGGGTGTAGACTTGTCCTCTCCCTTGCCCTTGATGATACCATCGCAAATTACGAGAATGACCTTGTGGCTATTGGGATAGTCTGTCATGGCGACCGAGTCGAGAGTGGTGCGAAGACCCAGTTCACCTTCAGAATAGGCCGTGACGAGACAGATGGTGTGGGCGAGCGGGAAACCGAAGGGCATCCAGTCAGACGGTGGCTGCGGCACAACGGAGTCGTGGATGAACCCTGCCGGGCCTGGACCCTCAACCGGACCCGTGCTCGTGGCATAGGGATCGCTCTTGAGGAAGCTTGTGCGACTGTCATTGGTCTGGCGGTAGACTGTAGAGCTAGGACCGAGGTAGCCACCTGATGCTTGACTGGCCATGGTTGTCGGCATCGACTTGTTACGAGCATTTCGTTCAGCACCATAGACCGTAGAGAAGCGAGAAGTTGTTGGCAGGAAAGAGCTGCGTTTGCTGGTGTGGTCCGAGCTACTGGCGCCGGCAACGCTGCTACCGACATCGCCAGGCATTCGTGGAGGTGCCCGGTAGATGTCATCACTCCAGTCCTCAATCTGCTTGTTGCGCTTACGCTTGTCCGAGCTCTGAGACGTCTTGGCCGCAGCATAGTTCTTGCTGATGAACCACTGGAAGATCAGGGCAAGAGTAAAACGGGCCCCCACAACTGATAGAATGAGCGCCAGAGAAACATAGAGCACCACCTTGGCCGCAATGCAGCCAACGGTATCGGTGTCGACAGTGCCGACCTTGATGATTTCCTCAAAGCATTGAGCAATTTGTCTGTCCCCAGAGGCCATGAACATACGAGTGGCGTCGCGGCCCCAAATGGCACGGTTGGCAGCGTTATTCTTGTCGCGTAACTCCTCAAAGCGGCGGGGAATATCGACCTGATCCCTATTGAACCAGAACAGAAGGTTAAGATCGAGGACATTGCCAGAGTAAACAAACAAATTGCGGCTTTTGTTGCGAATGTCAGCCCATGTGAAGTAGACATCTGCACTCTTTTCAAGCTGCGTGTAGAAGGTAGAACGAGATGCCGGCGTCGTGTGGCATGCGTAGCCAAAGTAGTACGGATACGTCATGTTGGGTTGAGAGGATCCATCTTGATTGCGGGCGTGGCACGGGAAGTACCAAGCTAGGTTGTCGCCCTGTGATGGCACATTTGAGTTTTGAGATTTTGTAATGAGACCCTTGCATTTACCGTTCACATTCTGGAACAAAAAGCTGCCGTCAGTTCCGCCGTATTTCTCGGGAAGATCGTAAACAACGTTTGCACCGGTGTCATCCAGGCGCTTGGGGATTCCCTCGGCGACGGGGTGGTGGGATCCATCGAGATTGTACGCCGTGCCGTGGAATATCATGAAATTGCTGCCGACATCGTTGATGTGGAGACGCACGACGGGGCCACCGCAAACAGCCTGGTTAAAGCCAAATGTTAAGAAACCCACGACGCCCATTATTATCAAAATGAGACTGATGAGACCAATCTTCTCGCGCCATGCTCTCCGTTGTGCTTTTGCAGGCATCCCGCAGCACTTCATTATGAAGTCGGGGCACCAGAACGTAATGATGGCACAGTAGACGTTCCAAGCGCTGGGCGGTCGTAGTTGCTCGGGGATCTTTTCCTTACGCTTTCCCTCCTTCACGATTTTGCTTTTTCTTGCCGAAGCCCTACGCCGGGTGTTATCCGACTTCTCGGCTACCGTTTCGCGACCAGAGGCTTTCCTAGACTTACGTGGAATGTTCTCCTCACGAACACCCGAACCGGAAGCCGAGTTGGAACCTGACGGCGGACCAGACTCGGTAGCGCCCGAAGCCTCCTCGAGAACAGGGTCGTTTCCCGTCGAAGAAGGGAGGGTGTTCATCTTGGCGGCATGCTTGCGGTAGTGATAGTTCGGATGGTCCTTGTCGATCCTGTTCCTCTCTGGCCTGATCAGGCTCCTCTTCCTCTGGAAGGGTTGCCCGGAGCCATCTTCGATCTGTTCGGCAGACGGGGACAATGGGGCGCTCTCTATGTTCGAGTTAGGCGATCTAATCGTTTCCGCGAACGAGTTTACTGAGGGCCCACGTTGATGTTGTCCACCCGTGACAGGGTAGTAGCCACTGGCTTCAATGTCATTCGGCCGATTACGCCTCGACGGTGACTTTCGGTACGCGTTCCTCTGCTCGATCGAGGGATTTGCCCCCGGTCTCTCGGGAAGAGACATTGTCCTGAGGAGAAGTATGTTAGCTAAATCTGGTTGCCAATCTAGTCAGGGCAGCTGCCTCGTAGCATCCACGACCGAGAAGGGGTTTTGGGCAGATGAAATCACCCTAGCGGAGCAGAGGCTGTATGTAAACAATCCGAGAGGTATGCGATTCAGAGCGGTTGGTTGATCATGCAAAAACACAATGCTTGCACCCTCGCGATCATTTAAACCCAACGACAAGAACAAATCGCCCAAAAAAAAGAGTAACGGTATTCGTCCGTTGTCGCAGGTTCGTCGTCGCGATGGGTTTGGTGAATTGGAAGAGGTAGGTTTGTTTTCCAGGTGTGGAGCGTTCGGACGGAATTGAGATGACTGAACTTACTCTCTGCTGAAATTGGCAGCCAGCACCGAGCACGCTTACACGCGCTTGAACGCCTGGTATTATTGTGATGTGGGACCTCCTGCACTATGGCGGCGGGGGCGGTTCCTTGGGCGACCAACGGTCGGCAGCCGCAACGCCCAATTTCACTGACGGTTTGTTCCTTGATTTGGCTGTGGTTTTAACAGCCAAACTTGCGCACGGCCGACGACGGTCCTAAAACCGGTAGATTTTTCCAATGATGGTCTCTTTTAGTTTAATAGAACCATCTATCACTTGTTGGCTGCACCGTTGTCCGTGTTGTGCGCAAATCTAACCGATGTTGGATAGCTAGGTAGAGTCTGGGTCTACTGGTGCAGAATTTTGTTTGACTCGTGCGACGGGCGGTTTCCAAGGATTGTCCTCCTATTTTCTCCTGTGACCTTCGGTATCAATCGATAATTCGAGAGCGCAGTATGCCGGAAATGCAGACGGATGGATGAATGACGGGTAAGTTAGGTGGTAGTATTATCAAACAACTTTGCCGTGCTCGAGTGTTGAGTTGCGGGGTGCACCCTGGATGATCTGGTCGGTCGTTTCAAGGGCAACCAGCCGGGACACTTGGAAAAAGTTGGACACGAGGGCTGGGATCTTGGAATAACACTGGCAGTGACTTCGAGCTCAAAGAAACTCGGGACTCTAAACCAGTGCTGATGCCTGGGACCAGACCTTTTGAAGCTGATCAATTCAAAAACAAAGTAGTAAATCAAGAGGCGGGAGAGGTCGTCAGTCAGAGACAGTCTGATTGCGGCTTGGATAAAACTGAAGCGAATGAAACGGGCTACAGAGAGCGTTGAGGGAACGAGAGGTCGTGTCTGGCTGGACTTGTGCAAAAGAAATGAAAAGAACAAATCAACGAGCGATTCAACCCAAAGGAGGCCGGTATGGTGTTTGAACTGTGGTGTCTTTCGACAATTCCCCCATATGGCGATGGCGAGAAGGGATGAAAGAGATTAATTACAGAGCTCGTTCAAGAAGGATCCTTGCCGATTTCTGACCATCGAAGCGATCCCATCTCTTTCCGCTGGCCGCCTCCTTTCTTCGAGGCTTGGCGGGTTTAACACGACATGGACGCCTCATTGGCGAAATTTGCTAAGCTAAGGTGGAGCCCTTCCTCGTTGCTGGCGGTCTTTGGCCAATTCAGCCCTGGGCCGAGCCGTTGCAGCTGGGCGAAGGCTTGACCCACGGGATTGTCACAAGTTTATAAGGTGAAGAGAAAGCATCAAAAAGGCAAGGACTACATCGTATCGGACGGTATTAACTCTTGACAGAGTAGATTGTTGAAATTTTCTTCCCTAAGTCCCCGTCAATGCATAAACCTCTTACAGCAGCTAACATCGTCCAAAATAACGCAAGCTCCCGGTATGTATCTTGCCGTGGGAGCAGGAATGGACTTTTGAATAACGTGGGCGAGTGTTACTGCGGGGGCATTTGAGCCAGCCGTCCTTATTTTGCATGTTTGCTGGCTCGTTGTGAGACTTGCATTTGGTGTTATGACGCTCCTTGTTCACCTGTCTTTTTTTTGTCTCACCCAAGCCACGTGAGACCCACACAGCCAGCACAGTTTGGATCTGCACGTCAAGTGGCATCAATAATGTCAATTCTTCACCATGTGCGAGCTGGTGAGATGCAGGCAAGCAAGTCTGTGTTTGGAGTTCTTTATACATATTCGTACCTATGCAGCATTTTGCGGGGCTTGTTAGGCTACAAGGTCAAAAATGCCGGTCAGATACTACACGGCAACAGCCTTGGAACTTTGATGCGGCATTGCGGAAGTTGTCTCGTAACACACTACACACGCACGCATTGAAAACTGCGGAGAGGAAAAGTTCTTTGCGGATCTTGCCGATCCTTGCAACACCCACCCCCGGTTGAAGAGGGAAAAAAAAAGAAGAAAGATACACTTTGCTTAATCATCCATGTTCGTATGGTCCAAGTGGGTGGTCCGTTGGCCCGAGCTTTTTACAGAGTAAATTCAGGCTGAAAAGCAACTTCAGCTTCGTGTCAAGGTGCAGGGAGACGATGCGTAAACGAGCAGGCTGGCAAACAACTCGAGAAACGTACAGTACCTACGGTAGACATGAGCCGCAGATATGAGTGGTGTGTTCCGCGAACAGTTTCTCAGAGCCAGGGCATCCCTTGAACACGAAGGAACATGGATCTGCAAGCAAGTGCAACTGCTTTCTTTCCCTTGACCGCTTGTGACCGCGGCCCCATCAATGCAACTGCGGGTGGTAGAATCCATTCTTATCTCCTCCTCCAGTTAAACGGCTGAAGAAGGGCATCGGACTACCAGATTTAATCCTTGGGAATATAAGCATATTACTTGGTATGGAACATATCGAACCGAGGCCTTTTGTAATGGTATGCAAAGAGAGAGTCGTGCCTCTGTCTTGATTATTTTGTAGCAATTATCCCCACAATCAGGTGACGGTCAAGGGCAGTGAGGCCCACTTCCTTGCAGATATTGCGCAGAGTGCTTTATCCCTTTTCGGGATATTTTCTTAGCTAGGCGCCAACTTGGCGAGTTCTTTGGCACACTGGGGTAGAGTTGCAGTCTAATTTCCAGGGCGTTCTCCATATTACATAGTAGTAAGGAGATCGGGGAACAGTAACCAGAAGAGCGGGGGACACTGTCAGTTAGAAATGGATAGGATAGCACTATACTGTATATACTCAGTATGTTCGTCTCTTGTCACAATTGTGCTTTGGTGATAAGTAATTGTGAATTGCGAACGAGGAGAAATTACCCCCATTGCGCCTGTCTATTTTTATTAATGAGCTTCTCGACTTATTGGTAGACGACGACGACAACGACTACACTGCCTGTGTGGTTAGATACTGATCTCCATTCAAAGTCTAGGGAATCCCAAATTGTACGCAAAGAAGCTGTGCAAATCGACATCGTTGGCCGCGTGTGTGGAGGACATATGTCACTTGACGCGTAAAAAACCAGGAAATGCAACCCGCGGTTTGTGGTGTATCTCATGCGGCTGTCCAGTCAGGGCCGGTCTATTGGCTGTATTCGTATCCGTGCCTTCCATTTTACAAAACTGAACCTCCTCCGGTCGATGTCGCGCGAGACCCGGCTTGCCGGTAGACTTCCGGCGGCCTTTAGCTTCAAGGCCCAGAAGTACAAGCAATCAAGCTGGACACCACGCCGTTGCCCTCCTGACGCATGTATCATGGGCCCAAGGCTGGTCGTGCCTGGTCTTAGATTTGAGTCTAGGGTGGCTGAAAGTGACTGGTTGACGTACCGGGGGCGGCTAGCTCAAATTCCACCTTGGTAGCCCCGCGGCACAGAAAAAACAAGTCGAGCCACTGTAAATCTCTTACTCTCATTCTTGGCAGAAATGAGATGTGACGTGTGTGTCGATTTGTTATTACAGCAAATACTTGGTGGTGTCTCTAGACTTAACCAAGAACTAGACTAGAGATTGCGTGCTGGATGGTTTTGCTTTTGCGACCGACGCAACCAAGCCATTGGCCAAAGCCCGATAGAATTCAGATCTTGTAGACTCTAGACTGGAGGTAACACGATCAGCGACGGCTGACTCAAGCGCGCTCCCCAGTTGAGCTTCGGGTTCGGGTCTGTAGTGCTCACGTATTATTAGGGCTTTCTTGGTGTGCTTGGCCATGGGGCACTGGCTGTTTCTCAGCTGCAGAGTAATTACATAAAACATATCGCAATAAAAGACAGATTGTCGATCGTTGCTGATATCGTCTGTCAGCTCAGCTGTCCCTGTACTAATCTTCCCAGGGAAAGGAGAGGCCAATGATGACAGGCGTCTTTTTGCTAGAAATCCAATCTAGGGCGCTTCGGGCTAGGCCATCCATTCGTTACTAATGAGAGGCAAGATGGTGTTAACTGCTAACGCTTGGGTCGCAGGATGCCCCTCGTATCCGCTATCCCCAAGACCCTTTTCTGAAAAATCTATGGGGAGGTGTCCACTTTCAGGAACGAGCCAGCCCAGAGAGAGAATTCAATGCCATCGTTGTCCAACCTCCTTTTTTTTCTCTCTCGCTCTCTCGGTCCTGTGCGTTGCTTGGATACGTACTAGTTGAGGTATGCATGATAAATGCATGCGTCTCTACCAAAAAAAGCACATTGACCGCAAAGCGACATGAAAGCTCGTAATCGTGCATGTCACCATCAAGACGACTGGAGGATCAAGTCCCATTACTCTTGCTTGCCCGGCACACGTGCACGTATTGAAACCCACTCCAAGCCCAACATTAAGGGCCCCAGCAAGAAGTACCCTTCACCCTACAGCCCCCCGGACGCCCACCCAGGTCTTAGAGGTAGCCCAGTTGTACTGTACGTGGTAAAAGGCTGGCGGACTAGCGATGAGCGCCCACTTTATTTTTGTACTTATTTTTGTATGACCTACCTACAGTACAGTAGACACCAGTCAGTGGGGGTCCCCTGGGAGTTGTGATCAGGGCCAGGGATATCCGGCAAATACACGTTTACCATTCATGCAGCGGCGGTTGCCTTGTGGTTCATGTCTCCCTTTTTGGTTCTGGTTTTGCTTCCAACCTCTTGGTTGTACCAAATCCGTCATCGCGCAGGGATTCGGTTTGTTTCTTCTTTGGTTCTTTTTGTCTGTCATGCCTGTTGTATCGGTAACGAATTGGTTTCTTAACCCCGTGTCTCCCGTCATCCCAAAAATTGCGACTACCACTTGAGGTTACTATTCTTACTCCGTATTAACAAATATCGATCCATCTCATCTCCACTCCAGCTTGCAGGCCTGGGCCTGCATTCTTCATCTTACCAGGATTAATTGCCGTCCGTCCACCTAAGTTCAAGCAATTTTACAAAGAAAAAGGCAACAACGAGGAACACGCCTCAATACCACCCAGCGCACGTACAGTGTTGTGTCACTGTACTGCTGCACGCTAGATCATCCAACTTAGTTCAGCTAGGAGGATCCCGTCCCTCAATTCAGGGTGCGCGTCTTGGGGTTTTGGGGCTGGGAAGTTATTTTTTGCCTGTCTGTTTGGCTGGCTAGCTTTCACCCGTCATCGAGTCATCAGCGTTTGGGGAGACGAGTTACAGCTAGCTCACGGTCTCGAAACGACCAAATTCAACGCCCCCCCCCCCTGGCTAAAAACTACCTACCTAGGCAGGCAGTAGTCAAAAGAAGAAGAAAAAGAAAAGCAAAAAAAAAAAAAAAAAAAAAGAACAGGAATTGATTGACCAAGGGTGCATCAAATAGCACCTGGCGCTATGGCAGCTGCAACTACTAGATCACCGCCGCTGACGGACTCGCCCTCGAGTGTAGCGGTGCGCCGGAAACCGCTCCCTCTACGAGACCTCCCACAAATTCCGAATCAGAGTTTGGAATGGGATCCTGGCCATGTCAAACCGCTGCCCACAATCCCAGTCCCACCCCTCGGATCTCCACGATTGCGACATCCGCCTCGTTCTCCTGTCCGCGTCAATGTCAAGCCCGACAACTGGGCCCAGCACTCGGAAGGAAGCATCGTAGACCACCACGACAGTGAACTGCCGCCCTTGCCTAAGCTTCCCGATAGAGACCTCCCAAAAACACCAGATGCTCCTACGCCACCAGCGCGGAGTCCCGTCACCAGTCAACCACAGCAAAAAGAGAAGCAGCAACAGCACCACTACCTCAAGCACCATCAATCCCACCACCAAGCAAGAACAACAGGAAGGATGGCCGAGGAATCCGTGCGCGCGGCCCCAGCCCCGACCGCCGAGCACAAGCCGGTGCTGGTGAGGCAGCAATCGAGGCCCGGGACTGCGTCCCAAGCAGAGATCGTGAGCCCAGTCAGTTCAAAAACCGCCTTGGACTCCCCCTCCCTGGCCCCCGCCGAGTCGAGACCATCAGAAACCGAAGCCGCAGTCTCCGCGACCCTCGGCTCAGATCAACGAGCTCACGACGAAAGCCGCGACAGCCGCGAGACAGGCTCGTCCACGCTCAGTACAGAAACGCCTCAGCAGACGTCCACCGGATCGTCTGTAGTGACGACTGCGAGCTCTGGGACGGGCGCTACCGAGGCCGCTGACGCCAAGGACGACTCGCAGGCCGCCTCTGAAGAAAGCTCGCTCGTTGAAGACGAAACGCACCGGCCGGGCTCGGTGCCGCAGCTCCAGTATCACCACTCGCAATTCATTCCTAACTACCCCGGCCTGCCGCGACACGATCAGAGGATGTCGTCGACGCCCGACCTGCTCGAGAGCGGAGGCTCAATCAACCGCCACCTGACCCCCAACCAGTTTGCGCGGCGAAGCTCGGTGCCCCGTCCACAGTCCTCCTATTCAGTCTACTCGGACGCAAGCCCACGAGGGCGTTCGCCAGGTCTGCACCAGGGGGCCTCGGCCATGCGCGCGCCGTCGGCACACTCTCGCGGGTCGCCCGACGTACGACCAACATCATATATAGACATGCTAAATGTGCCCTATCCGCAACCGGCTCCGGCACCCATCACCCTGGACAACTCGCAGCTGCGAAACGCGGTCGGCACCAACGCATCCCTATTAAGTACACAAAAAACGCTGGAGATGTACAGGCAGAATGTCAAGAAGACAAACGACCTGTCAATTCAGTACTCATTTGCAGTTTTTCTTATTTCTACTGCGCAAGAGCAAGGTTTTGACCCGGCTGCGGAGGAACCGCCTAAGAGAAAGGGGAGCCCAAAAGCTGATCGGGACAGCCCCGCATCGAGTCTGCACCGGGCTCTCCGCCGCACGAGCTCGTCAGGGAAGCCAAGAGCATCCTCCAAAAACTTGCAAGCAATGGCTATCCATTTGCGCAATATTACCTTGCGGACGGCTTCGCATCGGGGCTCTTCAGCAAGGGTAAAGAGGATTACAATGCAGCATTTCCCCTTTTCGTCCTCGCCGCCAAGCACGGTCACGCCGAGTCGGCATACCGCGCAGGCCTATGCTACGAGTTTGGCTGGGGTTGCCGAAAGGACCCGGCCAAGGCAGTCCAGTTCCTCCGCACGGCCGCCTCAAAGAGACATCCGGGCGCCATGACGCGGCTCGGCAAGGCGTGCCTGTCGGGCGATCTGGGCGAGAAGCGGTACAGGGAAGGCATCAAGTGGCTGAAGCTCGCAACCGAGTCAGCCGATGCGCAGTACAACGGGGCCCCTTACCACATGGGCTGCCTGTACGAGACTGGGTATGGCGATGACATCTTCAAGGACGAGAGCTACGCTGCCGAGCTATTCACGCAGGCTGCCGATCTGGGGCACGCCGAGGCCAACTTCCGCATGGGGGAGGCGTACGAGCACGGCCTGCTCAACTGTCCTCGTGACCCGGCGCTGAGTGTGCACTTTTACACCGGCGCGGCCGAAAGAGGGCATGCAGGTGCCATGATGGGACTATGTGCCTGGTATATGGTCGGCGCTGAGCCCATCTTGGACAAGGATGAGGAGGAGGCTTATGAATGGGCGCGTCGTGCTGCCGAGCTTGGTAAGTCGTCATCCCCTCTTTTTTTTACCTCCTTTTTTTCCTTTCTCTGTATCCAACGTATGTTCGTTTCGAGACTACAGAAAGCCTGCTACACCAGGGAATCTTGCATTCCAAACAGCCATGGTTGCTTAGTGCATGCATCGTTTAATTTCCACACCTGTCTACTTCGGTAACCACAAGCGCTGACCGATGATTTTCGTACCAGGCAACGTCAAGGCCCAGTATGCCGTTGGCTACTTTACAGAAATGGGCATCGGCTGCAGGCGCGATATTCTCGAGGCCAACGTATGGTATGTCAAGGCAGCTGATGCTGGTGATGGGCGCGCCAAGCAAAGATTGGCGGCCATCCGTGCTGCCGTCAGTGGAGGGACCCCTATGGAAACCGCTCCACCGCGGAATGGCAAGATTAAGAAGAGTGCCACCGAAAAAGACGAAAGCTGCGTGGTCATGTAAACGGCCCCTAATCAGCTTCCAATAGTTTGCTGGGCCTTCAAAGAAAAAGAAAAAGAAAGAGGACGAGAAGCCAAGCCCGAGCTTATAGAGGCTGCATTACAAGTCGTGGGTTTCAACGACACTATCCCATCGACCAGGCAAGCTTCCCCGATCATGGCGACGGTTTACTCGTCTTTGAAGTCCTATCGGCCCAATTGGCATGATACATCCAAGGGCCATCACGGTCTTGGATACTATGCGGCCCATTGCCTATTTTCTTTTAACTTTTTTTTTTGCTGTTTTTTGGATAAGCGTCAAGCATGGCCTGCTGCTTGGACTTGCCATATTCTACAGACTTTTGTTTACTTTCCCATCCCGATCTCAGCGTCATGTTGATCTCTTATCGTTGAATCGCCTTGACGGTTGATTCTCCATTCTCCTCACCCCTAGGGGCTTTTCGTTCAAACACAGCTACACTATACTCTTTATTCATGCACTCTTTGGACATGTCTCCGATCGGATAGCCGGAGGTCATTGCATTTTGCATTGTGCGAGGTTGGGAACACTATTCTGGAAGCACCATATATGGTCGGTCAGGGTGTTGGGAGAGAACAGATCGCGCCCACAACCTTCCTCGTACTATGGGCGTTTTTTTGTTGTAATTTCTCTTTGTTTAGACTGTACGGTGGTTATTCATTGTTCTCCTGGTTTTTGGTCCATTCCGTGCTCTTCGTTGTCGGTTTATCTTTCCCATACTGGTTTGCTGGTAGTGATCAATTACATTCCGATACAACGAGGCGCAAGGAGAGTCGCTCAATACTCTGAATCTCTCCCTATGTGCGTCTGTTCTTCATATTTGTTAACTGGAGTTTTGTTTCGTTATGTCGTGCAAAAAACCCGCATCATCAACAGCAGTCCAGCATATGGATGAGAAAGGGAGTCGGTTTTTCTCTTATCAAAGGAGGAGCTTCATGGTGGGCAAAACAAGAAAGGCATTAATATACTAGAACATGTACACCAGTCAATACACTAATAGCTCTGCGCTTATTACCACAAAAGTAAACCCTGATCCTTGTCATCCCCTTCCACCGAGCAAGATTGAGCTATTCAGTATACCTGGCCCATAGGGCCCAGAGCCGAGTGCACTGTCAATATCGCAACTGCCAACTCCTTGCCTAGTTTTAGCTAATATGGGAAGATACTCGAGGATCCATGCCACCTGTTTCAAACAAGATCCCCTCATCTCCCCCGCATCACCTGCCATAATAGGCAACGTCCTTCCTACATCTCGAATGCAACGTCATCCCCAGCCCCTCTTTTCTCATTTCCTTGGGCGACCACAAACACTCCTTCGCCTGTTAATTGATGAAGCATACATACAGTAGACCATCATAAAGACCAACAGCAGCCTATACCGTCCCCTGCCAACTGTACACACCATGACCACTCCCCCAACACCAAAAGAGGTGCTAACCACCCTCAGCCAAACCGACATTCGCACTCCAATTCCTCCATCAACCCTGCTTCCCATAATCTCATCCCCGCCATTCGTCTCCCTGCCGGGCACCTTCAACACCCGAGACCTTGGCCTTATCCCATCCAGCACCCTCCGACAGTCTTTTATATACCGCTCCGGTGCCCTCAGTCATCTCGCGGCGACGCCCGACGGGCCAACCACCCTGGCCACCGACCTTGGTGTCAGGCACGTCTTCGACCTGAGGTCCGAGCAGGAGCACAATGCAGACCCGGATCCGGATGTTCCGGGAGTCAAAAACTCGTGGCTGCCCACGGCGGATAAGGATGCCCGGCTAGACCTGGCCGACTTTATCGACGGCGAGGGCGAGGCCGGCTACGTCAAGATGTACCTCGACGTCTTGAGCGTCTACCGCGAGCCCTTCAAGGCCGTGCTCGAGCACATCCGTGACATGCCCGGAGAGCCGTTGTTGTTTCATTGCACCGGTGAGTAGTCTCAGAGAGGGAGTTCTGGGTGCCGAAAGCAGTCTTTCCTGTACAAAATCGACAACAAAACGCTAAAACCGAGGACAAATAGCTGGCCGAGACCGTACCGGTGTCCTATCGGGCCTAATCATGTCGCTGGCAGGGCAGGACCCTGAGGTCGTAGCTTTTGACTTTATGTTGTCTCGGATTGGCAAGGAGCCGGCGCGCGAGATGCTGCTCGCTTTTGTCATGAAGTCCACTGGAGGCGCAGACTTAGAGGCCCCCGGCTTGTACAACCTCGTCAGCCTCAGGAGGTCTTGTTGGGATGCTTTTGTTGACGAGGTACAGCGAAAGTACGGCGGTTTTGATGGCTATGCGCGTTCAGTCTTGGGTTTCACCGATGATGACCTGGCATCCATCAAGAACAATCTGGCGCGGGACTGGAAGCCTTGAGCACGAAAGAAGCAAAGAACAAAGCTCAGAGGTAAGTCGAGATCCCATTATATTTCAACAACAGTTCCATCCTATGCTTGTTTGACATGGCTAGTCATCCCAATTAGCCAACCTAGTGAGGTAACGCTTTCTTTGTAAGCCACTTCTGTCAACCTAAATAGACTGCCACGCCATTTTGGGCGTCATTCTATATGTATACTACCAAGATCTCGGAACTTCTTTGTCCGCATCAGATAAACCTTGCCCTCCTGGTATCCGAATAAAAGGAGTGCGTAGGACTCGGCCAGCGGATTGAGCGGAGAGTCTCTAAACAGTCGCATTATACTCCTAAAATTAGATCTTTTATGGTGATACATTCAACTTCTTCAATATTTGTCGCACTTCTGGTGTGGATAGATTAGCCTTAATGTCTCAGATATCTACCTAGGTAGTCAAATCGAATGGATGGGACAGTACGAGAAAGACCACTGAGGCTGAGGTACCCACTTGTTGACGCTACGCACCATGGTGGCGTATCTTTAACCTGTTACTCTTTGTCCAGGTCGCAATTCTCGATAGATTCTGTTTTTTCTTATGTTATAGTTCCGCGCCACTCGCGTTGTCCATGCCCCCAGGGTGCTCCCAGAATGCTCCCGGGGCTTCGCCTAGTCTGTTGCTACGGGATCACCGGATTGCCAGAGTCAAGCTAGAGCTCTGGCAACACAACAGGTCCAATCTCCGGCACAGCTTCACAGGGCTTATCGCATTTGGCGTCGATGGTTGCCAAGTACTGAGGGCCCCATGCTGTCCAGCTGCGCAGGTGCGGGTGCAAGTCCACAGACGCGTAGACCTAGCTTGTCCATCTCGTTCATCCAATGGCCTCCGAGAATCTCCCACTCCGCTTTTGTGGGTGACGGATGCTTTTTCTTGTCTGTGGAATTTAGGTTCAGATTTTCTTTGTGAAGAAGAATTCTAACAGGCTGCAGCTCTCGAGTGAAAGAACCGGGTGCTTGCTGGATTCCGGTCGATTTGTCAGACCGTTTTGCTGTATATCGCCGTGGTGGCGACATTGAGCTTTTCTGCAGATTGACTGGTTGGAGCCGAAGCGTCCGCTCTGACCGTATTGTTTCGCCAAAATCGGTATCTGTGCAACACTTGGGGTGCTGAACCGCGGCATTCTCGGGAGGAGGCGTGGCCGCAAGTGTACTCTCAGAGGTACTCTGTGATATGTTGTTACATGTAGCGCCGGTCACTTCTGTAGCTGTAGCTGGAGGAATGACCGATTTTGAAGGCTTTCCTCTTAGGTGAACTAGCTTCACCTTCCTAGAAGGTGTCGAGCGTCTCTTCTGTGATACAGTGGTCGCCTCGTACAAGCCGTACATGCCGGCGCTCAAATCCTGAACCGTGGCACTTTTGCGAAAAGAGAAAGCCGTTCGTGGGCGTTGTTTTACTTCTTGGCAGTACGCCTTAAGAGACTGCAAGGTTCTTTTACTTGGCGAAGGATGCTTCTTGTACTGTATCTGCTCGTTGGAAGTTTGGCGTTTGTCATCCTCTGTGACTGTGGACGAAGTGTGTTGCGAAATAACAGGCGTCAACCGATCAGCTGGTAACAAGTTCTGAATAGTATTTGGATGCATTTGGACAGGCCGGCTGGGACCAATGTCTGACTTGATCAATGGAGAGCGAGATGCCATCTTTTTGCTAAGATCCAGTCCAGGCGGTAGAGCCGACTGGCGTTGAATAGAGTCGTGACGGCGTGGCGTAGAAGATCCATCAGGAAGAAGCATTAACAGAGCATCCAGACTTGTTTCCAGTACGTTCTCCTCGATGAATGGGTCAGTCTCGTTTGACTGGTGATGGATAGGTGCCACTTTTGGCGGCGATTCGTCTAGCCTGGTGTCATTGGAGGATGTGCTAGGTGTTGTTTTGTGCTGTCTGAGCTTGGCAAGGCTACTCAAGTGAGCTACAGTAATCGAGCGACCCAAGTTTTGCTTCTTTGCTGGCTTGTCATGACTATCACTGTTCCTCAGCGAACCAAGATTCGTCAATGTCCTGCGCTTGGGGAGTTTGGGGACCAATCTCCAGGTAGAAAGCCGGCTCTTGAGTCGACGAGCAAGGGCTTTGTGCTTCGGGGTTGGAGGATCAAAGTGAGACTGCTCCGGAGGGCAGTCACGTATCACCAGCTTGCTGCCGCGAAATCGAGATGCCATTGTGGTCGTGGATGATGATGTAGCTTTTGTTTGAGGACTTGACGAAGGGGGCTGTGGTGAGTAGGTAAGCAAGTCGTAAGGGCCAGCATCGGACCTCAAGGCTGCAGTAAAGGCAATGGTAACTGCCAGTCTATTGGGGATGCCGTTAACATTGAGACAGGCCGCCGTGATAATAAATTCCTCGGCCTGGAGGAGGGAACAAGGTCTCGATTGTTGGGAAGGATAGCATCCCTACTGCGGGGAAGCTAAGACCAGGATTGCCAATAAAGAACAAGAAACATGAAAGCTTAAGGGGGGAGGCGAATCGAGCGTTTGTGGAGCTGAAGGCAGAAAGATGAGATTCAAGCCCACACAAGTATCCGGGCCGGATCGTGAGATGAAAAATTGAGGGGACCGTTTGGCAAAAGTTTTCTGTGGGTAGTGAGGTATGCAGGGTTGTGCGATGTTGAAGGCAAGGAAGGTGCATGGCAGAGCAGAATAGAACGTCAAACATGCACCTGTTTCTCTAGTGGTCGAATTTTCCTCGTAGGACAAAAGGAGTAAGTAAAGGGGGACAACTAGTATCACCCAGCTTCCTATAAAACCGAGGGATGAAAAAAAAAAAAAAAAAAAAAAAAAACTATCACACTTAACGACTGTGACAAGCATGAATCTACATATCTTCTCTTTGTTTGTTTTTTGGTCCGCTACAGCAAGTTTACCAGCGATCATAGTATAAATGCAAGCCACCTTAGGTAAACGTATGAACTCCTATTGTTAAGGTACCTTCTTGATCCAATATGCATCGCGCTGCTTACTGATTCGATTCCAACAGTTAGTTTGAGACATTCCCTTGTCGACTACATTCCACTTGAAGAGCAACAAGATCGACACTCTATGCACGCATAACTACAAAGATGGGATGAAGGCAAGCTCTATTTCTTTCGTAGCCTATACCCTGGGAACACGTGAAACATCTTTTTACTGATAATGTTTTCTTTGGTGCCGAGTATCTTCATGGTCCGTTTTGGATGTAGTGAGTGGCATTGGATCCCACAGATTAGACCAGTGACTGGATGAGGCAAGAATCTTGAAACAAATATTAAATCTAGCCATCCATACTGGCAGCGGGATGAGATGAAGGTGGGCCGACAACTCATTAGGAACGCCAGAGAAAACCCCTAGGACTAGAACTATTCGAATAGCACGGGCTGCCTCACACTGGTCTTTGCTTGGGGATTATTTCAAGAAACACAGCCTGTTGATTATCGGCACCCTGAGACGTGTGTTTGCCTAACTGTCAGTCTGCATCTTCGGCTTCTCAAATCAATCTCGCTTCGTCATGGAATTTAATATAATTAAGAACCCTAGACGGCAACAGTTGGTGACAGAGCTTGCACTAAGGGCCATGCTCTAATTTATATTCAGTGAATTTGAGGAAAGGTGTGTCGGGTTGTATTCGACAGTCTGGCAGCATTCGACAGTCCGGCAGCAGAATTATACGTACAAGGCAGAGATGTCCACGTATAGTGTAATCTACCTGTCTAGCTATAGTCTAGTCTAGTGTGTAGAGGTCGGACCCTAAAGGTAGGAGGTACTACTAGACTAGATTACAATGCAATACCCTCACTGTAATTCTAAAACATGGTTGCGTTGCTTGCCGTTTTTGTCAAGCTATCCTAGAATTTGTGGCGTCACTTCATGTAACCACTTCCTTCACGAGCCACCCATGACACCATGACATATAATTGTTTCTACTTAGCACATAATCGTATCAAACACATCTTGGCACCACTCCATCTTTTAACATGTGTAAGGTACCTTCCTGCCTTTGTTTGCAGGACCCTGAAAAATAAAACCGATCTACCACGCAGGTGGAAAACCGGTGCAACCCCGTCTGACGTTCTCAGGACCCCACATTATGTGAGGCTTTGACGTCACAGTTAGAGAGGCGGGGAAAAGCGCAACTATCATTGGCTACAGGGGCACAGCGGCCCGCTATCTTAGAGATCAAGGGTCCAGGTCCCTAGCTAGCACGGTTGGCCTAATTCATGTGTGAAGAAAGTTGATCACTGAATCCACCAATCCCTTTGTGTTTTATGCACACTACACCAAAGAGTGATGTCACAGCGCAAAAAAAGAAAAAAAGAAAAAAGGCCTCTAGCCATGACGCACGGCGGTTGAGATCTGCAAGTTCGTCATGGCTAAGAGATTCTCTATCGCTTTCTAGACCCTTTGTGCATCATCCTAACGGAACTGATAGTAGTCAATTGGAGGCATCCAGTAGGATTCCATCTTGCTTGTTCAGCCTGCTCAGAAGTCTCCAGCCACACCTCGCTTGTTGCACTACTTTGATGTCATTATATGGCATTACAGGATTTAGTCTTAGTCTAAGACGTCGTAGGTGATGAGTAGATAATTTCGACGAAGATATAAACTCATTGTGTTATCCTCCATCACCTCCAGAATCCCTTCTCTCTTCATCAATCAAAAAGCATCACAAAACGCACTCAACCATACAGAGTAACTCGAATCTGTCAAATACTACTACTACTACTACTACCGTTTACCCACCTACTCACTTAAAACCAAACTCAAAAAAATGTTCGGTCGTCGCCAACACCACACCACCACCGCGGCCCCTGCCCGTCGCCACCGGACTCACCGCACACACCACACTACAACCACGACCACGGCACCTCGTCGCGGTCTCTTTGGTCGTCGCAAGCACGTGGTCGTCCACCAGAAACGTCACGCTACCATGGGAGACAAGATTAGTGGCGCTTTCCTCAAGCTGAAGGGCTCCTTGACCCGCCGGCCAGGACAGAAGGTACGTGATTTTTATTCTTAAGCGCTCATGGGAAAAGCTACCTGAGGTGAACAAGACAAATACGAGCGACACTAACGAGAAAATTTTCATTCAGGCTGCTGGCACTCGACGCATGCGCGGAACTGATGGCCGTGGTAGCCACAGGTCGTACCGCTATTAAGCTGGGTCAATCGAAGTTGATATGACGATGATGTACGATTAAGCAAGCGTTGTGTTGGTTTTTTATTTGGTTTTTCTTCTTCTTTTATCTATTGAATAATAGGTACAGACGATACCCGGAACTTAGTAATATCAGTTTTGCAATGTTACACATGCAAACCTATTAAATATGCCGAATTACCCCACATATGTTGAACCCGTGGATCTTATGTTGATACTAAGTCATAGATATGCTGTTGTAGATCGTCAGCAGCGATCAGGGTTAATGCAAACCTGTATAAACGTAACAAATAACATGAAATGAAGCATAAATTTTAAATAGACTATGCAATGCGCACGCTTGTTCGATGCCAGACCGACTGGTGTAAATCGCTACGAGTTATCCCTCATCTCATACTCGTACCAACCACATAGTACCTACTATTAACAACAATACCTGTCACCACCCTCTTGGATTGGTTTGAAAATGAAACCTGTAGCAGACATGGATAATTTTAAAATGGGTCGAAAACGTCACGAACGGAGCTACCCAGGCCCATGGAGTTCATGGCTTACTAAGAGAAGAGTGCCTTGGCCAATCCGCAAGACAGCTCCGAGATGATAACAACAGAAATTTGAACCTCATAATACGAAGCAGCAAATATAATGAGCATCACAACGCCCGAAGAAGGATAGAAAAAGTATTGCTAGTTATATATCGATTGCCACCCTGTGGGAAATTCCCCAACGCGACGAAGATCCCATACCATTCGCGACTGCCAAACTTTGTTTGTCATATAGTCTTGTGGCTCTCGCTATGACCAGATAAGTAACAATTTTGATGCCAAATAGGATTAGTCTGCATGCAAGTCTTAGATGATTCTGCCATCTAGTCTAATGAGAACACTCGCCTCTTCTCCCCAAGGAACCTTTATCCCATAAATCCATTGCCTATAACCCACGTAGAACAGTGTGATTCTGTTCCTCGACAGTTCTATATCTCTCACTGAGAGCCTCCTCAACGCTCTTATCCAGGATGCTCTCCCGGCTCTCGAAGCGCTGTAGCAGCGCCCGCTCGACGGCAGAAAGGGGAACTCCAGAGGAGACAACCTCGGAGCCCTTAGTGGCCGCCCCGGAGAGCTTGTCCTGAGCCCGACCAACCACAGCCTTGGCCTTACCAACCAGTGAGGCTACAGCACCTTTGGTCGACTCAGCCGCGACAGGGGCGCCGGTTTCGACCGCCGTGCCTGCCGCAGCACCAGCGTTGCCTAGGCCGCGCAAGACGGTGTCCTCCACCTCCTCGACGGCATCGGCTGTGTCACGGCTCTGCACAAGCCGCGCAAGCCTCAAAACCTCGTGGTTCCACCTGTCCTTGGCTGTCTCGACAAGATCGGTCCGTGGGATGACCGCCCGCTCAGTCCTGGAGGGCGGCGGGAGAGTCTCGGGTAGGCCCGCGTCGGAGGGTGCGGTCGTAGCATTTAGTAGGTGGGTTTGGGCGCGCAGAAGTTCGCCTTGTGCTTGGCGGTTCCGCTGGTGTGCTTGCACGGCGAGATAGGCGATACTCAGCGTGAGAGTCACCCCGCCAGTCTGGACAACAGGGGCCGAAAGATAACCAAGTTAGCTCATGGAAAGCGATTGTCGCGCTCTCGGCATGCCTATCCGCGATATCAGAGCGAGCAAAATGACGTACGAATCCTGATGCAAAGCCCATTGTGCTGGGTCTGACTGGTTTTGAGCAGCGACTGCGTATCGAAAAGTAAGTGGTGTTCTTTATGCGCCTGGCAGCGTTCTGATCGGACAGATGGGCGGCGGTCAAAAGTGCAATTTGGCACGAGGTCTCGATTGAGTCAATTGATATATTGGATCATTGCATTCTGATGCCAAGTCTTTCGTATTGTGCTAGATTTTGAGAATTACGCCTTGAGGCGAAACAATTGGAGATGTAAGGACGTTTTTGCACGGCTGCCGGATTGGCAGCAACAACCTAGTCTAGTCTAGTTGAGGTGAGGTGGTGACGAAATGCGGGTTGGAAGAACCGAACCTGGAATATGGCTGTGTGGACCTCGCAATTCCATACAGGGTAGGTAAGGCAAGGAGATATACCTAGGTAGACAGGTATTAGATACCTTCCGGGACAGCGTGTACCGCGCCAAGACAAAAATTTCGCGACTACAAGCTAGTACCACGCAGGAGAACGGGGCAAAAGGCTCCTCAATTGTAGCAACCGACGACACCAAGACATTGCCAATAATAACATAACGAACTGACCAGGAGGTCATCAGACGATTCTAAGCCCTGGAGCAAAATCGAGAGTTAATAAAACCAGCATTTCAGCTTCGCCGCCGTCTCGGCAACACAACGCATCACAATGGCGGGCGGTGCGATGAGATACCGGACGCTGGGCCGGAATTCAGCACACCGTCAAGCCCTTCTTCGCAACCTTGTCACATCCCTCGTCAAGCAGGAACAAATACATACGACATGGCACAAGGCAAAGGAGGCACAGCGCCTAGCCGAGAAGCTAATAACGCTGGCAAAGAAGAACACTGAGTCCAGCAAGCGGGACGCAATGGCCATTCTCTACGTGAGTCGACAGCGGATAACCATACTCTGGGGAGGGTCGCCCAGTATATAAAGCCTGGGATATTTGATTCTATGTAATATTTTCATGAGTACTGACCATGTTGAAACATTCAGTCACCACACGAACACATCGATAAGCTCATGAACGATCTCCGCGAACGCTACCAGCACCGCGAGGGTGGCTACACGCGTGTACTGCGCACGGAGCCCAAGAACAAGTACGACCAAGGCGAATCTGCCATTCTAGAGCTCGTCGACGGGCCCAAGGACATGCTGTACGCCATAACGGCTGCCGCTGTGGCCCGGGACCGCGCGCTCGGTCGCCCCCACACGGCGCTGCTTCTGCATAACCTGACCAAGGTCACCCGGTTCCGGGGCGACAGCGCCAAGGCGGACTTTGAGGCCATGGTCGAGCGCATGGCTGCGCTGGACCTGAGCAAGGCCAGGACGGTCGAGCCGCTGACTCAAATGAGTGTCACAGACACATCTGTTGTCCGGCCGAGCGCATATGCTGTTGCCCCGAGGGCGGAGAAGACTCGAAGATAAAGAAGAAAGAAAGGCTGAGCGTAGAACAAGGAGAGATTGTGGATGTTTTGTTGGACGTGTGCATCTCGGGTGCTTAAATGGCACCGTAACGCTGTTTTACAAACACATACAGTTTTCAAAGCTAGCGCCCCCCAACCGCGGGGGACACTGTACATTACAAAACTGTACTACTGCAATCTAAAAGCCACTGGTCTGGAAAAACATATATACCAGACATGCCTTCAATAAAACACGGGCTGTTTTGATATCTACTCAGGTAGCACCTTCGCCGCGCCTCGGTGCTGATCCTAGACAAAGTCAAACGTATCTCCCTTCTCGTGTAGCATTTTGCCCACTCTTGGTGTCCCTACAATCCGTTCCAGCTTCATCACGTCGTATTTAGAAAACATGGACCTGACACTTCCCTCCCCTGGCTCCAGCGTCATATCCTGTTCACTCCTGCTGAGACAACCACCAGCGATTTCCTTATAGAAGGTAGGATTGTCGGGTAGTCCGTAGAAGATGATCTTCCGCACTCCCCGCAGCTGGTGGCGCCAAAAGTGGTGGCAGCGCTCCGTATATAGCAGAACCTTCTGTCTGCCGGTGACAAAGTGCGACCTTGCCCTTGATGTCTCCGAAACTTCGGTGTGCTCCGAAATGACACCAAATGACAGGCTCTGTGCGGCAGGGGATGTTGCGAACCAGTTCCGTACCCGTACAAAGTCCATGTACGAAGGGATAAAGACCAGCGTGCCGGAGCTATCCTTCGCCCGTTTTGTCAAAGATGGGACAACAGCCTTGGTGAAGTACTCGAACCTTGCGTCTGGGTCCGCGACGATGGTCTGGGCGTCGAAGCGGGAGAAGGTTTGCTTGACTTTGACACCGAGCTGCTGGATGACACCCTGGTAGTCGGGTTGTATCCTTATCTTACCCTGCCAGTTGTGGCAGTGAACCCGCATCACCTCGGAGAGGTCTGGATTATTGAAGCTTGACAGCAACACCGTCTGCCTGTAGTTCTTGGAGTGGCCGTCCAGGTACCAGCTGCGGATGCGACTGAAGTCGGCGCCGTGGGCTTCCTTGGGTTGCTGGTTCAGGTGCTCAAAAATGTGTTCGACGTGCTCCCAGTTCTGCATTAGGATGGCGTCGGCCTGATCCATAATAACAATCTCGATGGAGCTCAGGAAGTCATGATCCAGGTTCTTCTCCTCCACCGAACCCATGGCCATTCTCAGACCGAGAGGACTGGCTAAAAGGATATCCGAGCTGTAAAATTGTGAGAAGAATTTGATGGTCTTTCGAGTGAACTTGACCCCAAGACGGAACATGTCGTCGGCGTTGCCTTCAAAGAGATCCCTAAAGTCTGCCGGTTTGTCGCTGGAGAACTTTTGCTTCTCCTTGGTCACGTACGAATCGTCGAAGCGTTTTCTGTTCTCTTGTTGATCTACTTCCGTGAGAGAGCATATCATCTCTATCATCTTTGCGCACGAGTTCCGAGTCGGAAGCAGCATGAGAACCTTTGGTCGAGTGAACCCCTGATCCCGAAGCTCGAGGTCTTGATCTGCGTTCTCCTTGGAGAGTTTTGCGCTGTTTTTAATAACACGGTCACGGGTTCTTTGTGGGCGGAACCTAGTTAGCATTTATCCTACACCTACTCACAACGTCTTAGACTCACTTGAAGATATGGTTCAAGGCATGAAGGCAGACCAGCCGCCTCAGTTTATCGCCGTTAGCCACGGTTCGTTGACAGTAAAGTGTGTCATAATATTGAAAGAGTGGCGCAGCTAGGACCTGCTCAGATACATCGAACTGCGGCCGGTGAGATGTGATGGACTCCTTGAGTTTTGGCTTGATGGTAAGGGTTGCAGGATTTGTGACAGGCATAGGCCCCGATAAACTGTCTGATGACTCCGTTGACTTTGGCAAAGTCAACACTGTCCTCGTCGACTTTGAGGGAAGCCTCTTGGAAACCCATTCGTTACTCGTGATGGATTTTATCCTCTTCACAACCTCGGTTTCATCTGGACTTGCAAAGTGAGAATTGAAGGAGTCTTTGAGATCTTTCTCATCTTCGTCTTCGGAACTGTCCTGTCCCAGGACTTCATCATGATCCTCCTCGGCCTCATCGACTAGATCATCGTCTCTACCCATATCGTCTGAGGGTACTTCGCTTGAGTCGTCTTCACTCGAGTCTTCACTCTCGTTTTCCTCGAGATCTATCTTTCGTCGTTTAACGCCAGACCCCTCAGATAAACTGCGCAATAGTGTCATGTATGGCCGAGTTGGGGCATCTTCTGCGATACTTTCACTAGAGCTCTCTGAGCCTGAGACTTCAATAGAATCATCATCGTCTGAGGGAGACTCCTCTTCAGACTCTCTGTCCGAATCATTAGCCTCAGTTGCAGTTTGAAAAATAAAAGAGGCTAAAGTTTGCTTCTTCTTGTTCATTATGTTTTTGTGTTCGTGTGTCGCAAACAACTTTTTTTTTTTTTTTTTTTTTTTTAAAGAAAGGCATCTTACTCTTTCTTATCCTCAACTCGGGAGCTGTCAAATCTTGGCCGTTTCCCGAAGCGATTGACGCCTCCTCGCCCCGTACCACGTCCTCTACCTCGAGAGCTACCACCTCTGAAGGAACCTCCCCGACTGCCACCACGGCCGCGTGGACCCATGCTGGCGAAAAGCTGCGCTATTGTTGATACGCAGGGATATTTGGAGGGGAAAAATCACGTAGATAACAAACAAAAAAGAAAAGAAAAAGAAGAGAAAAGCACAAAGATGCAGCGAGGAAACCTGACCAAAGTCCGACCCTAACTCGAAAACCTACTTACCTACAGGCCGCTTACACCTCTCCTAGAAAAAAAAAAAGCTAAAATAAAAAAGTTACCTAGATAATAAGACACCTTATCTTATCGTAAAGCGCCAAGTCTCTTATCATAGTGCACACAACCTTGCCGCAACCCAACCCCACCATGCCGTCGTGCCCCACTCCCCACCAACAAACACCAAAACGAAATTTCGTGTGGAAATTCAACCAGCCTGAAGCACACCCGGCCGGCGAAGATTCGATACTGGACCCCTCCCCTCCGACGACCGCACACCCCCCGGAACAAAGAGCTTTTTGTTCAACGCCGTAAATCCTGCCGGCCACCGTCACCGTCGTCGTTGCAGTCTGTCAAACCTTGGGGGAGAGAGAGACATACAACAACAAAAAAAAAATCAGAAAAGGCAAACACAAAAACGCAGCAGCAAATAAGCATCGCACAAAACACCACCCACCATGGCGGTCGAGCACGATGACTTCCTCCACCTCTCCAAGCCGCTTGCGCCGTCGGCCGTCGGCTTCAACGCCAATGTCGCCCCCCTCACAGTCACCATCCAGCCGCAGGCCATCCTGTCAATACTAGACCACGCCGTCCGCCGCGACATCCACGACACGCAGGCCACGCGTGTCATCGGCGCCCTAGTCGGCGTCCGATCTGAGGACGGCACCGATGTCGAGGTCCGCAGCACTTTTGCCATCCCTCACACTGAAAACGAGGACCAGGTGGAGGTAGACGTCGAGTACCAGAAGAACATGCTGGCTCTAACCCTCAAGGCCTCGCCGCGCGAGTCCCTGCTGGGGTGGTACACAACCAGCCACGAGCTCAACTCCTTCTCGGCCCTGATCCAGAACTTCTTCGCCAGTCCGGAGACGGGTACGTTTCCCCACCCGGCCGTTCACCTGACCATGAGCACCGATCCTGGTACCGACATCGAGCCAAGGTGCTACATCAGCGCCCCGGCCGCTGTGAGCCCGGACCGCGCCGCCGAGTCGTGCTTCTTCATTCAGGTCCCGCACCGCACACCCCCGACCAACGAGTCGGACCGCGCCGCTCTCGAGGCCATCGCTGCCGGAAAGGACGACGAGGCCCGCACCGCACCCGTCCTGTCCGACGTTGAGGCCCTTGCGCGCTCGCTCGAGCAGACCATCGACATGCTTGACCGCACGTCCGAGTACGTTGGCGCCGTGCTGGATGAGGAGCGCGAGCCCTCTCACGCCCTGGGACAGTATCTCATGAACAACCTGTCGCTGGCCCCCAAGGTTGACAGCGTCAGCATCGAGCACGACTTCAACAACCACATCCAGGACGTCCTCATGGTCTCGTACCTGACCAACACCATCCGCACCCAGGTCGACCTAGCCCAGCGCCTGGCCCTGGCTAACCTTACTGACAAGGACGACAAAAAGGACGGCGAGGACGGAAAGGCTGAGCGTGGAGGTGGCGGTCGTGGCGGACGTGGCGGAAAGCGTGGCGGTGGCCGTGGAGGTGGTCAGCAAAGGGAACAAAGGGAGCCAAGGGAGCCAAGGGAACCTAGGGAGCCTAGGGAGAGTGGTGAGTAGAGGGAATGCCGTGTGTTGATATAGACTAAAAATCAAGCTTCATTCGCGCTGCCGATATGGCAGTGCCACTCAGGCAATGGCTCGACTTGGACGGCGTTGTAGCACTAGTTTTGGTGTGAGAGGTCATCTAGACGAGACGACGAAGACGTGTACTGGGCTACCCACAAAATTCCAAGTTAGCATAGCACTTCTCAACAGGGCTGAAACGGCGTTTTATGGCAACTAAATGAGGAAAACTATTTTGCGATTTCCCCACATGTGTGCTTGAGGTTACCTAGTCGGCAAGCCGAGGGCATGACATCCTTATTCATGGAGATCCGATACTGCAGTCTCATAGAGAACACGATTCTGCACAATAGATGTATGGTTCCAATGTTATCCCGCAATGATCAATAACGTGTGGTCTGTCTTTTTCCTTTTTCCTTTTTTTTTGTTGGCCCTTTTAAAAATGCTCTCTCCTTCTGAGGTGCCCAGTCCAACCAGGCCGCTTTACCATTCCATGTTCATCGTTCCGCTAGCCAACCTGTAGATCCCCATTTGAACTCCACCATGCTCCCGCAAGTCAACTTGAAATAGCAATGCACGCCAAGTGCCTCACGAAACATTATTCTTTTGGGTTTTATCAAAGTACGCTCCATGCACGATCCCACGTTCTCTGCTCGAGGAGAAGTCCCACCACGCTGATCCTATCCTCCTAGGTCGATGGCTTCTGCGGCAGCGTGGAGGGGTTGCCATACGTAGGCAAATGACTAAACGTGGAAGTAGGCCCCGCAGAGTGACCCTGACCCATTGTGGGCTTGGTTGGCATCCGCTGTGGTTGATTGTGAACTTGGTGGTGGGGAGCATGCGGCAGGTGAAGCCCAGGAGGCTGATGCTGCACTGGATAGATTGGCTGCTGAGGCAATTGTTGGGACATGGACGACTGCTGCATTTGCGGCATTACCGGGTAGTGCTGAGACATAGTGTTCGAGCCTTGCCTCATCATGGCGAAACCATTGGCCATCCCGACATATTGGTTTGGGTGAGCGCCTGTTGATTGCTGACCATAATGCATGGACGGTGGTGCGCTCATCATAGGACTACCCGCCTGCGGCGCTGTGTTAGGACCCGTAAACGGCCCGCTTGGAGCAGGCACTGCGGCGCCATGGGGCATAGACATTGGCGCCGGTCCCGTTCCCGGAATGAAGGATTGGGTCTTCGGATTGAAACCATGCCTGTTGTAACTCCCGGGTATTGGATGCTGACTCTTCGGGTCATGTGGATTGGTATGGCATGGCAGTTGACCGTAAGGATACGGGATACTCGGGTTAGGTGCAGGCCCGGGCACAGGCGCTGATGTGGGAATAGACGCAGGTACAGACGGAGGCCCGGAAGGCAACGGCCGCCCCAGGTAGGGGGCCTGAGACTGCTGGCCATTGAACTGTTGATGAGGCCAAGGCTGAGACATGCCCTGTGCTAGGCCCGGGTACGTAGTCACCGGCTGAGCTTGGGCTTGCGCCGGGTATCTTCCAGCGTTGAGCTGAGAGTTCGGGTTCTGAGTTGGACGGATTAGTTTCCCCCCCGATATCCTAGACCACTTTTTTGACTTACCGCCGGTGGATGCCCGTAATGTGGACCATAGCCGCTTGGAGTCATTGGCGTTGTGTACGGCTGTCCAGTTGACACATACATGGGAGCGTACGATGGCTGAGGGGGCTGCTGCTGCGGTGCATACTGCGCACCGTTGCCTCCAACAGGTACGTGAACTGGAGCCCACATGTGTGGTTGGTGTGGGTGAGTATAGTAAGGAGTATACAGCGAACGCGAGTCAAAGCTCTCAGAGTCGTCTCGCCTCTGCTTCCCAGTTTTACCCCTTTTACCTAACGTTGACTTGTCCCTCGCGGATACTGAGCTTGCTCTGGATACCCCAGTGCTATCCTCGTTTTCTAGTGAATATGTTAGCACACATCGAAATTTTGACGGATGAAGCGTTATTTTCATGACGTACCAGGACTAGATGTCTCCGCGTCTGCCGTGTTGCCAAAGATCCTGAGCCTGGCCTTGTTGTAGGCTTCTTCGCGTTCTTCACGGGTGAGTCTAGAGTAGCAGTCAGCACATAAACATCGGTGAAAATATTGTATCAATAATCAAAGTGGAATGACATACTTTTGGTTCGAGTTGGCGTTCTTATCCTTGGAGTCGCTTCCATCCTCTGATGTTGGCTTAGATGGTCCAGCACTTGCGGGTGCCGAATCACCCTCTTCACCACGGCGCATGATCTTCCGCGGCAGCATAGCAGGGGGAGGCGTGCTACTGGCCGACTCGCTGGCGGCAGCGATGCTCTGTAGCGAAGGAGGAACACGACAAAAGGGTGTGCGATAAATGCGTACTGCCCCTGCAACTGCTTCAAAAGAATGCGTCATATGATAATAGTCCGCAAGCTTATGGGTCAGCAACCGGCAAAAAGAATTGCATGGCGGCAGGTCCATGAACGGCTCCCTGAATTTTAGGTCAGTATAAAAGTTAAGCGTCGTGAATGACACAGAGTTTGGGAGATACTCACTTTGAGTCCTGAACAAAGTCAATCACCTCCTTCTCCAGGCGCAAGAGAAAGATGCGGTCTTTCGAAGACTTCATTGCCTCCAGGAGCTTCTCGTCCGGGTTCTGGCTGTAGAAACCATTGAAGGATTCCTGATTAGCTTGTGTGGTTGCCAGCGAATTGCTTCCACTGGGTGCAGATGGCTGTTCACATGCGCCGCCGTCGGGAGTCATGACCACCCCTCGGGGCTGCGCTACCGAGACAGAATGCGGTGCGATTGTCCTTGGGGGCATATCGCCTATTTGAATGGTACGTAGGCGACCAGCAACGTCGGACCCCATGCGTGAATTCGCGATTTGCGAACCACGGATCGAAAATGCATCATCTTCATCTGCTGCAGCTTTCACACTAGCGCTGTCGTCGGGTCGGAGAGATTCTTTCTCATCCAGCACGTTGAATGTTGTACCAGACGTGATACTCTTGCCGTCCAAGCTTGGTGGTTTGGTACCGAATTCAGAGTTGGAGTCTGCCTTCTGAGAGACTACGTCCGAAGGAGTCTGGCTGTTCCCAACAGCGCTCGACTGCTCCGTTGATGTTGACCCTGAGCCATTAACAACAAGACTAGGTGGCTTCGCTCCCAGTGTCAAGTTTGTCAGGCCTTGAACAACCTTGTCATCCGCAGCATCTTTCTCCAAGGGTGTTGACTGTCTTTCTAGTCCATCGTTCGTCACACTGCCAAGGCTATTGTTCATAAGGAGCCTCGATGAGCTTGTAGAGATTGCCATCTTGGGCTTATTTGAAGGCTTCCCATGTGAAGTCATGACCCGGCAGGCCCCATTCGTTTCCGCTTCCTTCGGAGAAGCCACAACCTGTAATAAAAGTCAGTCGAGGGATCCCAAGTTGAACTGCAGGATAAATGTATTGTGATGAATTGAAGAGCCCTACACTAGCAAATGAGAGTTTTTTGACCCCGGACATCGTCTGCAACCCAGGAACTGATGCCATGCTAACTTTAGGGTTGCGCCTGCGATGTGACAAGTAAGAGAAGCAGTCCGCAACGCAAGCGGTGCCAATGTGGATTCAGGAGTCGAATTTAAGAGACCAGATCGGCGAAGGGTAACACTAGACAACTGCTAGGAGATAGACAGTCGGCGTTGGCCTTGGTAGAAATCGAGAAACTGGAAGAATCAAGACGGTCCGCGGAGAAAATTGACACAGGCAATCATCGTTGTAAGGTTGTAGCCATTATAGCGGACGGGACTCTCTCGAAAGGTTCTCGATGCGACTCGTGGAAAGCCAGTTCGACGGTAAATGTTTGAAGTCGGGTTGCCGCTGTCGTCTGCTCAGCAACGTCTTGAAAGGGCTGATCGAGTGTTCAAGTTAGGGTCAGGCTGGAGTTGATGCTCGCTCTAGGTTCTGAGAGGGGAGAGACTTGGTCTGGATAATAGATGATGGGTGTCAATATGCGCGGCTGAGGAGAGAATGGCTTTGTACATAAAGGTTGAAGTTTTCGTTGATTGTGAACACGGACATGTCCTGGGTGGTATGCTGTGAGGACTGGAAAAAGTCAAGTCGCACAGCAGACAGGCGGCGGTCGAGAATAAAGAGAAGACTTGGATGTCTTACCCCAAGACAGCAATAATCGCTGGCAGCCGCTGCACAGCTGACAGTCGGCGACAGGACTGGCACTGTCGTTTCGGTTCGTTTCCGATTGCCACAGCAAAAGCCCGCGACTGCAATTCGTGGGGGTGCGGTTCGCTGCTGAGACTTCGGACACGAAACCAGGACAGGAAATAAAGGCACTATTATGTGGACTGACTGTCCGGGTTTTGGCGGCTGGCTGGCTTACGTTACCGTCACGGCTTTGTAGGGTGCAGAGTGACGGTTGCGGCGCAATTGCGGATGATCAAAGTAGCCGGATGCTGGGTATGTCGGGGTTGGTTTCCATATCCCCGCTAGCGAAACCCGTTCCGGGATATTGTAATAACGAGCCCGGATTGACTAGCCCGTGAATCGTGCAGTGATCGTGTATTTCTTTCTCAAAGACCGATGTCGTCGGATTGGTAGATGGGGTCGGGGGTCTGTACCTTACGGCAGTGGTGGCGTAGGATTTCAGTACCTCACGCGGTGTTAGAACTTGGAAAACAAGGCTGGATCACGTGGCCAGTGCAGGTCGACCAGAGCATCGTTGCACAACCGTGCATTTTTTGGTACCTACCAACAACCACCTACGTACTCGCTATCTATTCCAGCTCTTCCACCACATCACTTCAGGTATCTAATTCGCAAGGAATCGTTTTATATCACTGATCTTCCTACATCTCATGGTTATCTAAGGCGGTGTGAGGCTGGCCATTGGCCCAAAATAATAAACAAATCCTTCCTGATCTGCGTCAAAACAATGTATCGTGGTGGTGGAGGACGCGTGGGCCCGTCCAGAACAACTCCTGCAAACACTCAATGCCAAAAGTGCTTGAAAAGAGATAAGTTTTCACCATTTTCAATTTCATTGCTGTTTCCCCCCTATGCAAGTGTTCTTGGCACAAGCCAATCCCAAGCTGACCTCCTGAGAACGCCACTATTCATACGAGTGCAAGGCCGCGCCTCAAGAAAGGCCCTACGTGCCGCGTCCATCTCGCACCCAGCAGCTGCTGAATCCTAAACTACGACCAGAACTCTCAAATGACACACCAGACTTCCTTATGAAAAAGTATGAGTTGGCTTCCATCAAAAATAATTTTCCAATTGATAACAAACGCTAATGCTACATAGAAGCGGCGTTGCCGATGCCGAGCTTGCAAAAAAGGCAGCTCAGAGAGAAAGAGAGTCTCGGGGCTCTCCAGTGGACGGTCACAAAGAAATGAAACCAGGAGTTTCCGGGACTCGTAGCGCACAGAATCAGCGAAGATCCCGCTCATATGACACCAACCAGTCTGGCAGGTCGATGTCTCCAGCATCCCCCAGGCCTGAACGTGGTTCAATATCGCCAGAGCGGCCACGGGCGATGCCTTCTAACAGACGATCGAATTCACCCAGATCTGATCGGAGCTACTCCAGGAGCTTAAGCAGATCGTTATCTCCAGAATCACAGCAAGGGCGCAGAGAAGGCCAGTACCGCGATTCCTCTCCTCGCAGACATTCATCGCCGGAAAGATCGCCACGTGATACACAGCGTCACAAGTCACATGGTAATAGAAAGCACCATGACTTTAGTGATCGATCTCCATCTTCTCAAAGACACCAAGCCAGCCGCCGCCGCCGCCTCGATGAAAGACGGCGGCATCAATCCAGGTCCCCCAGGAGAGAGCCCTCCATTAATGAGTATGAAGGGAGAGGTGGTGATGCCCGACAGTACAGGGATAGGGAGGATCAGTACTCTAGGTCGGATACCATGAGAGAACCATCACCTCCACGGGCGAATCTTTCGTCTCGAAGAGAGAGAGCACCGAGGGAGAGAAGCCTAAGTCCGTTTAGCAGGAGACTGGCGCTAACTCAAGCTATGAACCGTTGATAACTGCTCATTATCGATCCGTAGTAGGGTATCATAAGGGAATAACCAGAGCAGGGTAGAAAGAGAGGAAAGAGAGGGGAGATTGAGTATGGGGAGACGTTTAGAGGAATGGAAGGACCTGGGATTAGTGTGGCCTGGCCGTGATCAAATCAAATCTGCCTCCCTTTCCCTACGACGTTCCACTTCCTCCTCTTGTTCTCGTAACCGTAAACCCTCTACCAAGGCCGCGCCATCAATCTCGCCAGGCTCGTCCCCCGAGGCAGACCCGGCGCCACCGCCATCAGCTGCACCCTTTTTCGCAAATAATCTTTCCCTGACCAGCTTCGCAATCGCATTGTCCGTGCGCACATTGAGCACCTCCATCTTCTTGTCTAGCTCCCTCTTCAAATCCCAGTTCGGCTTCTTCGGTTGTAACTTAAAGAGATCGATGCCCTTGTCGTTGGCCTCATCTTCTTTAGCCTGCCGCCGAATCTCAGCCTCAACTTCGGTCGCCTGCTCCTCCAATGTAGGTCGTTCCATGCTCTCCGTAGGTGCATTCTCGAACCCCAGCTTGGGACCTCGTGTCTCCGGGTCGTAGTTGCGGCCCGACAAGTGCAGCCGTGCGACATCCTTTTCCGGTGGACTTGCTGAGCGCCGTGCCGTTGTCTCAGATGACGATTGCTGCTGCTCGGTAGATGTTGATATTGTTGTTGGCTCCGACTCGAAATGGTTTTCATCGGGTTCTGGCTGTTTGCGTTTGAGAGACTTGAGCTTGGCTAAACGGGCTTTGCGCTCGTCGGCAGCAGCACTGAGTGAGGCGTGTGAAGACATGTTCTTGGTGATGGTGGTTGATGTGTCTTGACAATGCTGAGGACAGTCCGATCGTCTCGCCTCGCAGGTCGATTTCAGTTGTAACAAAGTCCGTTTGATCTTTATAGCTATGTTGGCAGATTTCGACACTTTGATGTGTCTTGTGTGTCTTGTGTGCTTGGTCCGTCAGCTGTACTCCTTGGTCTGGAAGATGGTAGGTACCTCTGTAGTTACACCTCGAAAGTCGTGTCATGCTCGTCGCGACGCTACAACTCGGCGGTCCTTATCGATAGGATAGCTTGCTTGGAAATTTTGCACCCTGCTTTGTCGCGTAATGTAATGCAAGACCCACCAGATCCTTGTCAACCTCCAGCTTCTTTCCAAAGAAGATTGAAGTTTAGCCTCGCTCTTTCCAAATCGACCTACGCAGAAATGATAATGATAAATTGGTCCCATGGAATGGCCTGCTAATATCTTTTCCCGGCACCTTGTAGTTGCCATGTTCATTCATGATCTTTGCTCTCCCACGCCAGATGCAGCGATGGCGGCACACGAGCCTCCCACTCCTGCGATGCCCAAGTCCGCGTCTACTCGGACTACGGACGACTAAGTATCAGTCACAAATATATTCCTCGCTACGTCGCCTGCCGATCAATGGGCGGCATCAGAGTCGGCAATCAAAGACGCAAGGTGCTTTACCGTTGCTACAAATAACCCCTGCGATCTTTTTTCCCATTGGCGACCAAACGAAACCACACACTCCAGATGGCTTAAGCCTGTCGAACCACCCTTACCATGGCCGGTTGGTACAGGTTTCAAAGCAGGCTTTCTGGAAAAGGAAACGATTATATCGGCGCACTCAGGCCCGCCGAATTGGTCAGCTGCGGAAGGACTTGAAGGCTCCCGTGAAAGACCGTTCTCGACGAGGGTGGTCGTTACCGCGAGCATGGACCAACAAACCCAAGGGCCCTCACCACTTCACCTCAAGGAGGAATTTCAAAACGCGGAGAAGGCGCTATGTCATTGCTCACTACGAGAACACCCAGCTTGTGCGCCGGCTATACCACATCAAAAGCTCGTTGCGTGCCCGTCGGGCCAGGCTGGCATTTATCTTGTGGAAAAGGGCAGTCCGCCGTGCAAAAAGAGGGATATGTCGGCCTGATCAACCTGCCAGCTCCAAATCCCCCAAAATAATCAGCCATTTGATCCTTCAAAAAACCATACCGAAGATCCGGGGAGAATGGAACCGGCTCACTGCTGGAAAGAAACTTACAAGCCGAAAACTGGGAGTGATACTGTTGTGTACGCTCAAAATTTGCCCCAGATTCGCGCCGCGACTGATTGAGGCCATATTCCCATGCACTCGCTCGTGCCTCCCGCATTATATGATTGAAGATGCATTATGTTTGGGAATCCTGCGTTTGCAGGGCATCAAGAGGGGCAAGATGTCGAATCCGATGGAACTTGAACAACTGACGGCGATTTCCAATTGTCTACAGTTTCTCATACGCGCTAGTCCACTGGGCCACATACGCATGAGATACGATGCTGTGACAATCCTCTTTCAGAAACTAAGCACCGACGACCTCCTCGCGCTATACGAACTTCTTAGCAAGCGCCACTCTTCACTCAGCACACAAAGCATGTTACACCTGGCGGATCGTTTTGCGAAGCTGAATACTATGAAGACCAAGAGTCTAGCTGTTGACATCATCCAATGGCTCGTCACAAATGAAAAGCGAACGTTCAACATCAACAGCCCCCCTGGAGCGAGTATTTGTACCTCGATCCTGAAAATCAGCGAGCCTTCCAAGCATACCAAGCCCATTCAGCTTGCTCAGCGGCTGCTGGCACTGGGGATGCAGCCCAACGACTTCATTTACAATACTCTCATTTCCCTGATGTGGAGAAGTGGCGATCTCAGAACGGCTTGGACGATTTACCACCAAATGTCGCGGTTGATGGAGATCAAGGACTGTTACACTTACAACAGCTTGATGATCGGCTCCCTCAGGGCAGGCGATATTGACTCTCTGGAACGGGCATTTTCGCTGGCGCTTACACGGTCACTACTTGAGAATACCGACTGGGGTGCTTTCCTCTATGTTGTTTGGTCGTGGCCAGCGGCAGGCCATTCATTCCCCGTCAAAAAAGGTAACAACCGCGCCGCCAAATTTCGGCTCATGCTTGAGGTTTACTCTCGTGTTTTTGACCTCGAGCCCCTCAAGTACCTCTTAGAAAGCCCGGGCAAGGAAGCTAGGGAACCATCAAACAGCTCGTTAGATGCAGTTCTTTCTGACGGTATTGACCACATAACGTCCGAATTCGTTCCAATCATTCGAAAGATACCAAGCCCATACAGGCCAGACGGACTGATCAAGCCGGATACCTATATTTTGAGGCTAATGACGTGCGCATATGTCAGGGGTTTAAGCGTGGCCTTCAATGTCTTGGAGTTTCACATGCGCTTTGACAAGCTCCTCAAGAGCGGCGACCCGCTTGTCACAGATCTTGTGCAAAACAACCCCGCCATTCATAACTCCATCATCAAGGCACTTTGCTCATTCGACATGTCTCGCCCCGTCGCCTACGAAATTCTGAGGGATATGCTCGAGGCCAATATCACAACCGCTTCAGCACAGCAGAACGATTCGCTGGTTGCTGGGAATAATGACCACGACGACATGGCTCACCAGCACAGACCGTCACGAAGCCGTCTTCCGCGGCCCAACTCGATGACTTTCAACATTCTTATTGATGCGCTCATGCTAGATGGGCAGATGGGGGAGGCGGAGAACATGCTGCAGATGATGCGCGACCAAGGCAGCACCCCGGAAACTGTGACATGGAACATACTCGTTCGGGGCTACGCGCGCCTGCAGAACATTGACGGGACGGTCTGGTCCCTGCAGCGGATGGAGCAGGAAGGGCATCAGAGCGACGACCGGACTATGGCAGCCTTCAACTGTCTGAGCGCCACCAACCAAAAACTGGCGCTGTCGAAGATGGAGCAGGTTATCGAGGAGAACAGGAAGACACAGTCTTTGCAGCTCTTCGGCGAGGGGTCTCGTAAAGACAGCAGCACCAGTGGCGATAATGTTCTCAGCGACGCAGAGCTTTCTGACACGGTACTGGATGATCTGCGACGGGAGATTGAGGATGTCTCCAGGGACGAATCAGGAACAAGTGTCACTCACAGTATGAGGCAAAGGAGTAGATATTACGCATGAAGAAACCTGCGTTTAGACGACTATATTTATTAGAGGTGCCAAACACCATGTACATTACGGATTTTCGGAGTATAGGTTCTGCCCTAAAATTTCTCATGGGTTGTCTGGTTGTAACGGCATTTATTTGGGTGGTGTAAAAACGCAATTATAATTTGGCTATCGATAATCTTACTGATCCATCATCTGTTGTTGCTTTGAATGCTCATCTTTGCCAGGCCGCATGATGTGCACATCATCAGTTAGGTAACGCCACACATGTAAGTGAATGACTGTGCAGTTTTTGATTCTTACTCATCAAGTGGGGGACAGAAAAAAAGGGACCGCAAAATTGGGCGAACTACACCAAAAAAATGGCCAAACAACCTACCAGCTTGTCATTTTCAACCTCGCGCAATTCCTTGCAAATAAAGTTTCAATTCAATTAAAAAAAAAAAACCCTTATATGCTTTTGGATCCTTTGTAATCTCGTATACTTTTTTACCTGTTATTTCTTTACTTCGTGCCTTTATTGAAAGGAATTGTTCGCGGTCCCTTTTTTTTACTCCCACTTGTCATGTAGGTAGGTACCTAGCTATCTTAGATTCCTGTTCTCACCAGACCTCAGCTGAAGTCTAATATACCTTATTTCCAGTCCATAGGCATTCGGAGCAACTTTGGACATCTGACAGGGCCGACGCACGGGATTTGAAACGACACGGCTCCGATTGGCCAATGGATAAGGGCCCCAGTAACCACACCACTCAACCCACGGGCGGGCTTGGACAACGGTGCGTGGTTGTCCGAGAACCGCAAAGAAGTTATCGGCTGAGCCACCTTGGCATTGCAAATTTTCATCAAGCTCCTTTTCCGCACTTGATGTAGTAGTCTGCGCTGTGTGCTACTGTCATCTTGATATAATAGTAGAGCACGAGGGAAGATCTTTAGCTAGCAACAGTTCTGGCTTTTAAACTACCTTCACTACTCTTCCCCCCCTTTTTTTTCATTCCTTCTTTTTCATCTACCTACAGCTACTACAATTTGTGCTTGATTTAATATTTTCTAACTTTCCAGGGGCTTCGCTCATTACCTTCCTAGGTAAAATTCCCAACCTAGCCCCACCACACCCGAACACCGAGGCAGGGGTCCATCCCGCATTACAATTGCCACCCGAACTGCCCGTCAAGAGTCCGACCTGAGTTTGCAGGAGACCAAGTATAAAGATAAATAAATAATCCCTACTCCAAAAGCCGCTTGCAAGCATATTACACTCTCGCCGCGAACCCTTTTCTGGCGATCTGCCCTCTTTCTTCCATCTGTTCCCACCGTCTTGTCGTCACGCAAATCAATAGGCAATGTCGTTCTCTAGCCTTGTCCAAGATCTGTCTCTCCGCGACGCCAATGGTGCACGCCGACGAGGCCTACCGCGCGGGGATTCGTCCGCCTCGACCATTGACGATGGGGCGTCGCGCACCTCGCACATCTCGCGTGCCATGTCCTATGCCAGCACGGCGGCCACGAGCGTCAGCATCTCAGGGGATATCTCCAGTCAACTGCACGGCGGCTACAGCCACCCGCTCGCCAGGTCATGGCAGGCTGAAAGGCAACTCACCAAGGTAAATCTAGCTTGCCACTATCTTTGATACATACTTGTATCTACCGTCCTACTTCTCTTTTCCCAGGCCTCCATTAAACTAACATGGTGAAAAATTCTCCTTAGTCCATGCTCATCTACCCATTGTTCATCTCCGATAACGACGAGGAGGAGGTACTCATCCCCTCCCTTCCCGATCAATACCGCCGCGGCATCAACAAAGTAATTCCGTTCCTTGAGCCTCTTGTTCACAAGGGTCTTCGCTCCGTCATCCTCTTCGGCGTGCCCATGCGCCCGGGAACCAAAGATGCTCTTGGCACATCAGCCGACGATCCTCAGGGCCCTGTCATGCGCAGCATCCGCGCCATCCGCCAGCGATTCCCTCAGCTCTTCGTCGTTACTGACGTTTGCTTGTGCGAGTACACTTCCCATGGACACTGCGGCATCCTGCGAGACGACGGTAGTCTCAACAACCAGCTCTCAGTTGATCGCATATCGGATGTTGCAGTAGCCTACGCCCGCGCTGGTGCTCACTGCGTTGCCCCTTCCGACATGAACGACGGCCGCATCCGCGCCATCAAGCTCAAACTGATAGAGGAAGGGATGGCTCATAACACCCTTCTCATGTCGTATGCCGCAAAATTTTCGGGCTGTCTATACGGGCCCTTCCGCGACGCCGCTGGTTCTGCCCCAAGCTTCGGCGACCGCAAGTGCTACCAGCTGCCCCACGGCGGCCGCGGGCTTGCCCGCAGGGCTATTGTCAGAGACATCAACGAGGGCGCCGATGTCATCATGGTCAAGCCCGCCAGTCAGTATCTCGATATTATCAGTGACGCCAAGGAGCTCGGCAGAGATCTGCCTATAGCCGCGTACCAGGTCAGTGGCGAGTACGCCATGATCCACGCTGCCGCAAAGGCTGGCGTGTTTGACCTTAAAACCATGGCTTTTGAGTCAACAGAGGGTATTCTAAGAGCCGGCGCAACCATCGTGGTCAGCTACTTTACCCCTGATTTCCTTGACTGGCTTGACAGCTGAGCGTCTTACATTCAAGGCGCATATGCTTTCGAAACGTTATCGTTATCACTTTTCTTATGATGATTTGATAGTCTCTGGTAAATTCACCATGACTTGACGGATAATAATGGCATCGGGCGTTTTGGATGGAGTGGGAATGGCGTTTTTTATGAATTGATATTCGGTAGACAAAAAGCATCTCTGCACTAGCACTGGCTGTGCCTATCGGTAATACTTAACAGCATCTAGTCGGTATTCCTGAAGTGTGTGCCCAACTCGTTTCGGGTTGCCACCTCAATTCTAACGAGCTTTAACATGAGTGTAGTGTGTTCTCAACAACAGAAATAATAACCAGGTGTTCCCTTGAGTATCCCCTCAAGCGAGATAGCACATGGTGGACAAATCAAGCATTGGAGTCCTTGCAGTGTAAAAGGCTAGCATCATGTCTGTGGCCAGGGAGCTGGCAAGACCACCGAGGGAGAGAGACTGGCGGAGCATTATAGGCCAAATTGTCGCTATCGGAGTGGGGATCCCAGTCAGGATCCAGTCATTCTCTTGGAGCGGGCCTGTTGCATTCTCTGCGTAGTCTCGGTGAGGTAGGTATTATACGTGATAGCATGTGCAGAGATGCAAGGTTGCAAAATGCCGGTCACCTTCTCAACCAGGGCCTTACACAGTGTAGCAATCGCTTGGCTGATAGCGGTTCTTAGGAGGGCATCGGCAGTCTGCGCGTCGGTGAGGCTGGTCAGGACCTGAAATCTCGACCCGAGGTACATCTGTGCTGAAGACTCCGGCAGTCATTCGATTCCGACGCAACAGTCATCTTTTCGATTCAACTATTTTCTGAAGACCAGGGTTGAAAGAGAAAAAAACTACAGAGTTCTCGGATATGGAACAAGTCAGTACCCTCCTGTGGCTTGATCGTGAGTAAAAAAAAATAATAAAGAAATAAAAAGGGTTAAAATGCTTCGCTTTACCTAGATTAATAAGTGTCTAATCAAAGCTACTACTTGAATCTGATTTTAAACCTGTAAAGTTCAGGTCTGGATGTCGGTGAAATTTCGAAGTAACCATAATCGACCGGTTTCTCGTTTCCCTGGAGTTCGACAAAATGTCCTTGTTCTCTACATTGACTGATTGCTTTGTGAATTTGCTACAAGTCGATATGAAAATCGACTTTGGTTGTATCCATGCCTTGAAGGATAACTGCTGCTCTTGTGAAGCACTGAAATGTACGGAATACTTTGTTTCTTGTCCAAAGAGATAGGGCAACTATCTACACGAGGGCTGTATGTGACAGTTTGTGTAGACCCATGTATGGGATTGAGGAGTTGGATCACGTGCAGGCAAAGCAACTCGTTGAAGTTTATCAAGGTCTAAATGTTAAATGCCTAGGTATACGCATGTGGAGTAATGTATTTGGTGGTGTTTGTGTAACTTTTGGGGCAGCATCTCCGGAGGTACTATATACGGTAAATCCATCTACCAAAGTATTAATGGTTTTATCCATGTATCGCCTAGAATCCGATTGGATGGCAGACCCCAGCTGCACTTGAGATACCACACTACTCGCTAACGCATATTTTCGTGTCTTTTGGTCATGGTCCTCGTTCACCCGACAGACCCTGGGACTTTGGCGTGTTTCGGGGCTTGAAACAAACAACAGTCAAATCAAGACAGCGGGCCGTCTGCCCTATAAAATGGCATAGTACGTAATCTCGTACAGATATTCTGTGACTGAGTGGTACAAGGGCATTTTGCAACTCATGTCCCGACACTTTTCCCACCCAGCAAAACGTTCACCTCCACTGTTTTGCTGTTAGGGTTACTGAAAAGAAAGGGGCCAGAAGAGAAGGCACGCGACAAAGAAAACAGGGGAGAAATCTCAGGAACAGGAGACAAATGGGAGGAAAACATCCAATTCCAAGACACCGGCGACTGTCTTCTTTAGGGGTTTCTTTTCGGGGTTTGGTTGCATGGGTGTACATGACTTGGGAGTAGGATCGGCAGGGCAGACCCACCTTTTCCGAGGCATTTGTCTGTCTTTGAATGCCTGAAGCTGATTTATTCCACAACGTAAAATATTCATTTGCCAAAAAGGGCAAACCAAGGTCCTCTGCAGCAAGTATCCAAACCCTGAGTAAAGAAGACCAAAGGTGAGTCAACCATCGGTTTAGCATTCAATCGTGAGGGGAAGAAAGAAACAAGAAGAAACTTTTCTGATTCGTTTGAAAGTTGAGTTTCCTACATCTGAGTCGCTGTGCCGTCGTCCAAACATGCAAAGATCCCAACATGGTTCCAATCACCAATAGATAGCGATGGACTAAACTAGCCTGGTTCTCTATAGTAAATTTTCGGGGCCATTCTTTCCTCTTTCTGTAGCGCTTGAATGATCTCGATGCTCATTTATCACGTGTGGTGCAGTCAACTTTACCAGGACCACTGACGTCTTCTTATCCTTTCCCGTTGCCATGTCTTCCCTGAAAACCATTTGAGATCCACTGCTCTCCATCCCACCCCCTCCCCCCCTGTCCACAGTGCCTGGATATATATATATTTCTGAAACAAAATGCTTGCTCATGGTCCCAGAAATACACACGACGCCTGAAGCATCCACACACCAAAGTTGCTGGTTTAGGCCGCCGGCTTTGCTGTAGGTTTGCTTTATTTTGATTCTTTTAGTTTTGCTTTACTATACTCTACTTCATTCTGTGTCTTCGTCAGTCACGGGGTCGGCATATCAGGAAGGTTTTAGATTGGATTTCGAAGGGCCGAAGTTGGTCATTCCAAGCCAAGGTTCATTATTTATTTTGACCTAGTCGCTCGATCCTCGGGACAGAGGCTACCACTATACAGTGGACTGGAGGTTAAGGCCCGAGGATACTGCCCATTTTCTTTCCTCTTCTCCATCTCTTCATTCTTTTTTCTTCTTCTTCTTTTTTTTTTCTTTTTTTCTTTTCCTCTCTTTCTTTCTTCATTCACTGCCAGTCTCAATAGCGTAATCTCTTTCATACCCCTCAGCCCAACTACTCGAATCTGAACCAAACCTTCTGGTTTATACTTCGTATCAAGAAGCCGTCCGCTGGTCAACTTCCTGTCGACTCTTGCAAAACATCTTTAGTCGGCACCGTCATGGTTGGCTCTACGTCGGTCAAAACGCAAGCAGAAGCTTTATCGACTGTAGATGAAGAAAAAGCGTTTCTTTTATTAGACGACAAAACGCTATCCGACATTGAGAGCGACGCTGGCAGAGCCGAGCTGGAGACCAGATTTCCCTCTGCATCAGTCACAAAGTCATGGCTGGTAGCAGTAGGAACATGTGCTGGAAACAACCTCTCGAGGCCGATATCCTGGAAGACTGCCATGGCTCGCATCTCTTTGTTTCTGCTGCCTAGTTTTCTACCCTCTCGGCTCTCCGGTCTGCCTCCAAGAGACACACGGCGCTATTGGAGAGCAGATCGACTCGGCCCAACGGCGTACCTCGATGGCATGCGAGGGGTTGCGGCCTTTGCCGTCTTCTTCTGCCACTATTTTTACACTTGCTTCCGCATCGCCGAGGGATATGGCCATGGCGACAACAACTACAACATTCTGAAGCTTCCCTTTTTACGCCTCTGGTATCAGGGCCCGCCCATGGTCTGCGTCTTCTTCGTCATTTCGGGTTATGCTCTGTCGCTTAAGCCCCTGAAGCTGGCACGAGCGGCAGCCGCACCTCGGTCGCTATCTTCATCGACTTTGAATCTTTCACCAATTGAGGCCTTTTCCACTACCATGTCATCCTTCGTCTTTCGTCGCTTCTTCCGACTCTTCCTACCCACCGCTGTTTCAACTTTGTTGATCGTGTTTTTGCTCCGCATCGGCGCCTATGAGTTGACGCGCGACTTTGCCCACAACAAGGACTTCATGCGCAATGTGCAGGAGATGCACCCCGAGCGCCTCGCCACAACTTCGGCGCAGCTCTGCGACTGGGGAAGAGCAATGTTTGAGTTCATTCACGTCTGGGACTGGAAGCCATTTGGTGGAAGCACTGCCTACGACGTACACCTGTGGACCATACCCGTCGAATTTCGCTGCTCCCTGGTCCTGTTTCTGACCCTCGTCGGTGTCGCCCGCCTCCGCGCCGCCGTACGCCTTGTGGTGCTGGTACTTCTCGCGCTCTTCTGCTACCGATCCGATCGCTGGGACATGCTTCTCTTTTACAGCGGCACCATCCTCGCAGAGCTAGATCTTATTCGCAATGCGCACAGCAACCCGGCAACCAACGCTGCTGTGGCCTTGCCCCCTGCGTCGGCCGAGCTACCTACCACGTCATCGACGTCACCGGCCTTGCTTCGATCCCCAACAAGCAACAACAGCGGCCCCACCAACAACGGCCGACCACGCCCCCTCCGCAAGATGCTCTGGTCGGCAATCAGCATCCTCGCCCTGTACCTCATGTGTCAGCCCGACGCCGGCTCCGAGGCCACTCCGGGTTGGGTATTCCTGACCTCGCGTATCCCTGAGTGGTGGGCGGACAAGTACCGGTACTGGCAAACAATCGGATCCATACTCTTCGTCGCGGCCGTGGGCCGCCTGCCGTACTGGCAGCGCTTGTTCAATACCGCTCCTATCCAGTACCTCGGCCGCATCAGCTACGCCATCTACCTAATGCACGGCCCTGTGTTACACACTGTCGGTTACATGATCGAGGCGCGGTCATGGGAGGCTGTAAAAGCTGCCGAGAAAGGAGGAGAGACGAGGTTCGTTGTCGGTTTCGCCCTGGGGAGTTTTTTCATTGTGCCTATCGTCGTTTGGGCAGCCGATGTGTTTTGGCGCGCGGTGGATGCGCCCGTAGTGAGATTTTCGAAGTGGCTCGAGGGCGTGTGTTCAGTGAGCTCGGAATCAACCAAATGAGCCAGTGGGCAGCGGATGGACCGCTCTCATGTTGTACAGTGGATTTTGTTTGTAATTGTGCAATTTCTGGAATGGAGTTAAGGGACAGGATACAAATGGCATATACAGGTATATCAAGGCGCACTTTGGTTTTTCCATCATCCTCTAATGCTCCAGGAGACAAACCCTGAAACGTATTGAGAGTTTGCGTTGAGGTAAGTCAGTGCAATAAACAAATTTCTCAGAAAGGGTTCAGTACGACTCAACGCAAATGCCAACCAGTAGCTAGTCGTTTCCCAGTCCATGTGCCCACGGGACTTATCAGTCTGAGTGCCGCACTCTTCTGGCTACTTTGGTGTCCTAAAGTGTTGATATGTAATAGTGAAGTGAAAGATACAGAGAGACACACAGCGCATTGACAAATGGACCACTATCTTTTCAACATCAATTTGCACTCCATGACCAACATGCTTTGTGGGTTTGGGACACGAGATCACACCTCGGCATCCTTCTTTGCTCACAGCTCGTCAGACCCTTTGCTCATCTTCATCCTCACTTTCAAGCCCGCCGAGATACGTAGTCAGCTCGCTCAGCTTCTCCTCGACCGATTTGGCCGATCTTGCAGACGCAACCGACGACTTGTGCCGGCGCAGTGGCGTCCTTGGGGTCTGGCAGGTTGGCGTGATAGGGCTTGTTGCCGCGGCTGTGCCACTGCTGCTCCCACATTGCTTGCACCGCGCAGCGGCCGCTTTCTTCTCCCGCTCTCTATCCAGACTACGCTGCCGACTGTACTCCGCCACTTCGCTGTCGGAGATGAAAAGATAGGATCGGACCCTGCTCTAGAAGGACCGCGACTCGGAGAGGGTTCGCCAGTGCTGCGGATAAGTTTGGATCCGTGTAGAGGAGGGAGGAGGAGGAGGATGAGGAGGAGGGCTTGTCGGAACTGGGGGTATCATGGCTGCCATCAACGTGGTCGTGGCGGCCTTCAGCTTGTGCTGGGACTCCCCTGCCTGTCCCTGCTGGAGGTTTTGATTGCCATTGCTCTGCGTTGGGATTTTTGGGCTGCTTTCTTTATTTTCAAGCCCTTCGTCCGAAAGGGGTTGATCATCTGTGGAAGCACCGTTGTTACGGGAATCGGTTTCCGGTCCCATCTCAAGCATCGACAGTGTGCGCAGCTTCTCGGTACGCCTTTCTGCGAATCTAGACGGTAGCACGTCGCCCACCTTCAACTCGTCCATCTGATGATCAATGCTGACTGTGTTGCTGCTAACAGCGCTTTGATCATGGATGCTCCAGGATTCATTGCATGGCTTATATCCGGCACCTTTGGGGCTCATTATATGTCTCTCGACGGATGTCTCCGGTTCATCATCCGGTAATGCTAGCGGCTGTACAGCCACCTCCGTTGACTCCGGCTGGGCAATAAATGTCTCTTTCAATGTACCGATGGCATCGCCCGTTATTGCCCGAGGCGACCAGTGTTGGTTGACGACTCGGCACTTGTCGTTGGTCTTGTCAGATTCAGCATTGCTGCCATCCTTGCACTCTGAAAGTACGACTAGCTTCTCAACCTGGCGGTAGGAACTGCTATAGGGTGATTGATCACCAGCTAGCGCCTCGAGAAGGTGATCATGGTTTGTGTCTTGATCCTCCGCGCCATTGTCTATCATGACGACTGCATCAGCATCAGCATGGCAAATATGATCGTCTCCACCGGTATGGTCGTCGAGGCACCTTCCCAGGGGCCGATCGTTCATGTAGTTTTTATATTCAAGCAGGGTGAGCGGCGTATACTCGCGAGTAGGAGGGTTGCCCTTCAACTGGTCTTTACAATTGTTAGAAGCAACGACAGTAACAATAGATGGCGCCATGAACTGCGTGGTAGTAGTGCTTGAAGAATTCGCTTTTGGGCTTGCGGCAGCTGGTTTGCAAGTGGCGTCCAGATGAGAAGGGTAAGAAGACTTGTTTTCAGAAACAAGCGGTGCGGCTACGGTGGTGGTATTTCTTGCAGCATTCTCGGCTTTTTCCATCCAGCGCACAATCTCCTGTACACTGCGTCCGCCATGTGGCTGCTGCTGCTGCTGCTGTCGTGTTGCTGGTGGAACTTCTGCTGTCGGGGAAAAGAAACAGGCAGGATCAGGCTTGAGACGAATGCGACCACCACGCCCGCCTGGGTGAAAAACAGAAAATCCGCTTGGGAGGATCTTGCGGTCCATGATACGAGAGCGAGGCCGCTCTCTCGATGCCGCATCTGGATTTCTGGTCTTATCCATTGCTTTTCACTGAGCCCGGCTTATCACTAATGATGGTGCCGGCCGCTTTTCCTTTCGTTGACTGATTGGGTATTGGTGCTCTTCTCGTTGTGTTGGAAATCGTGAAAACTTTGGTGACCTGAGGAGAGTTGATTGCTTAGTACAAACTCTTAGGTTCGAGGTGAGGCGATACTGACTCAAAGGTGATAGGAAAGTGACTGCGAAATCAACAACAAGTCAACGGCCGAGGTTGCTTGAAGTAGAAAAAAGTGTGCCAATAGGCGGCATGCAATTAATTGACTTATAAGCTGGCTCTGTCTGGCACTCAAGTGCTCACTATAGTCGACCAAAAGCCAGTATTGCTCTGCAAAACTTGAGGTAGGCATGATAGTTTTGGATTGGTAAAGCTAATAAAGTGATCAAAGTATGTAAACAGATTATATCATCAAGTCATGAGCCGTAAACACCTGCGACCTCCTCATGTATATATACCTGCAGGCTATCGAGAACAAAAAAAGGTCATTCATCCCCAAAAAAGAAGAAAAGAAAACAAGAAAAATAAAAAAAGGCCTTTATAAATCATCATAGCCAGAAACCTCTCAGACGTTCAAAGTGAGTAAGTGAGAGACAGGAACGGTATATACACCCAAAATTACACAAAGGAAAAGAGAGCGAATGTATGCTTACATTGTACCAAAAAGAAAGAAAAAAAAGAAAAAGAAAAAGACCGGCAGTCAAGATCTCCGACCTTCACCTACTGATAATCAAAGGCACCAGAGCAGAGTTACTATCCATGCTCTGGTGGCTATGCGCAATCGACACGGAGCTCTTGGTCCCGAAAGACAACCCTTCCCGAAGTCGGAACCCCATGAGCCCTGAAGGCGGTAGGTTACCACCAGTGCCACCGCTGAGACGGGTAACATCTGCAGCGCAGCGCACGGCCGAGGACGGAGACGACGACAGGCCACCACCTTTGCCGAACTCACGCGTGAGCTTGGACATGACAGCCGCCTTGGCCTTTTGCAACGCCGACGTGCGCGCATCGGCGTCCTCGGCCAGACGCCGGTGCGCCTCCTCCTGCTCCAGGTTGCGCTGTACCGGCGAGAGCCCGTCATGGTGGTCGTCAAAGTAGTCAACAGATCGTCCACCATTACGTCCTGGCGTACTGATCGCGGCCGCCGGTGGGGACATGATGGTTGCAGATGAAGACGACCCCGGGGTGCACGGGTCGTAGACCGTCGGCTTGAGAAGCAGCATAGACGGCAGCGGCTCTCGAGACAGCATGGGGGCAGAGATGTTGAGGGTCCGCGGGGATAGGGCGGGCGAAGAGCGCAGAGACAGAGGGCTCTTCGGACACTCGACCTCATCCCCCTCCGCCAGGATTACTTCGGGCATCATCATCGGTGGTGGCGTCTGCGGGGGTCGCAGGTGCTCTTCACGCTTGAGTTTCCTTTGTTGTCGTCTTTCGACGGGCGATGGGGACCTATGACGGCGATGGCTGCGTTCGCCGGATTCGTAGCGGTCCCTCTCGCGTTTCTCCTTCTTGTCAGAATCTCGGTCACGTGCCTTGTCGTCGTGGTCGGTAGCGTCCCGATGTTTGCGACGATGGTGTCGCCGGCGTTGGGTTTCCGTCTCCGTGTCATCGTCTTCCCGGGTGCTTGGTTTGCGACGGCGCCGTATGCGCTTCTTTTGCAGCTTGGTACTGAAGGAGACGCTGGCCTCCTTGGCGGCCGCGATGTCTGAAGCTAGCCCATCGTCTTCGTCCTCATCCTCCTCCTGGATTGTAGGAGTAGCAGCGATATTCCGAGGTGCTATCTTGCCTAGGCCTTCGAACCCAGGCAGGTGATCACTCTCGCCGTGAAGACCCAGATAGCTTTCCAGTCCATCAACGTCGAGTTCTAGCAGCTCCCTAGAGGCTGCTGCCACAGCTGCCGATGGCGATGAGAGTTCGTGCTCATCACCGGGTCGTTTCCCACCCCGGGATGGCGGGGGCGACGGCATGCCAAAAACACTTCCGCTACCCCAAAGCTGCAGGTCACCGCTACCGAGCGAGTGGCACGACCAGGCCCCGCTACCGCGCTGGCTGGTCTGGTCCATCAAGGGTGCAAGAGCATCGTCCCAGCTGCCGCCGCCTATTAGCGCAACGTTCTCAAAGTCAAAATCGCGGACCGAAGCCTGATGAGTCCGGACCAGGGCTGATGTCTGAGCGGCAGTCATGGTTGCGTTGCGAACCGTAAGGTGTCTAAGCTTTGGGAAGGCGATTGGCTTTCGACCGGGACAAGGCGGCAGCGGGCTCATGGGGGAAGTGACCTCATTGAACAGCTTCTTGGAGCCGCGCGGGGGAGCAAACAAAGGATCGCCTGATAGAGCAATGGGGCAGGGCCCCTTGCGGCCGAGCCAGGTGAAGGAGAACTTTGACAGGTTCGGGGCCAGGTGGCGGATGTAATCCTCGATCATCTTGAGGTGGTCGAGCCCAGGGGATGGGCCGTAAAAGTCCCATGAATCAACCTGCATGTAGAGCTTGCGAATCTGCCGCCACCTGCGGCTTGCCGAAGGGAGACAGCCAAAGCCAGGAGAGTGTCGAAGGTATATAAAGGCGGAAGGGTGAACAGACGACAGCGTTAGCTTGTTCAGCTTATCCAATGGTGCGCGTTCTATAGAGATGCGGAGGCTTATGAGTGCGTAGTCCACAATATCGCGCCTGTAACGCTCTCTGGCGTCCTGGCCAGGGCAGCGGATGGTCAGATGACGCATGTTGGGCAGGTGCTTGAAGGCGTTGATGAAGGACGGCACATTGGTGGCAGAGTGAAACAGGGGAGGGTACTGCTGAGTGAGCACGTCGCCGAGGCCTGAGTTGCCATACTTTGGCCTGCTCAGAGATGACGCCATATGGGTATAGGGCGTATAGAGAAAGCTAATCTCGTGACCCGTGACGGGGTGTACCAGAGGAGGCAGGAAGGTAGCCTCAGAGTGGGCAAAGGTGAAAGTCAGGTGCTGGATATGGTGTCCGATCCTCGACAAGGCCTGAATTCTCGAGGCCTTGGTGAAGGAGTTGGCCGTGAAGTTCAGGTGGGTTCGAAGGAAGAGGCGCTTGGTAACGAGGTTGCAGCAAGCCGAGTTGGCGAGTCTGAGAGAGCATACGTCTTGCTTGGGCAGGAGTTCATAGATGCCTTCGAGGATGCGTTCCTCCTGCCAGAGGCAGTAGAATGCTTGTGGTCCTTGTGCCATGATGACTGCAACATGTCGTTTTGATATGTGACTCTTGGGAGGGTGTGATTGGTTGCGAGGCTGTTGTTGTTGTTGATGACTACAAGGCCGGCGTGGGTAGTTTCTTTCAGTGAGTCCTGGACTAGGTGCGGTTATAAGGCTGCTTCGAGTGATATACCAAAAGAGGTATGAGAAATATCAGGCTGAAAGTCACAAAACGAACAGAAGAGGTCAACGTTTAAATATCTTGTTTTTTGTGATAATTGGAACAAGGCCACGTCGACGAGGCCATGAGAAGCGGTGAGAGAAACCAAAGACAAGGTTGTGTCAAGGGAAGTGGATGAGGCTAAGGCATATGTGACTCTTTGCTTGACGACGGCGCCAAAACTCGACACTTGATTGAAGGATATAGATGATTGCCAACTGTTCAATGTGGGTATAAATAGGTAAGGATGAGTTTCGAGTATCTCCAAACGACGACTGCTAGAGGGAATGATTCGAGTATCAAAAGAGCCCTCGACGAAAGAGAAACGAGAAGACGACAGCAGACAGTTAGTTATATCAGAATCGTTGGTCCAGTCTAGTCCAATTAGTGATCCGCACGACCAGAGACGGCTAATACCGTTTTTTTTTTTTTTTTTTTCTCTTTCTCTCTCTCTCTGTCTCCCCCTCCCTTTTACCTTTTCAATTGTCATGGTTCATATTCGATCAGCCCCGCACCAAAAGGCCTAGGTCGTCTGTGGTTTTCTCTGCTCTCGGCACCATTATCCTGGTGCGATTCTTCGGCTTCTCTCCGTGTCGCTCCAGGACTACAGATGCCAGGATCGAGTGGTTGTGGATGAGTGACTCACAAATCCACAAAACCCGCCCTTGCATTGCATGCTGTTGTCCTGCAAGCTAACGTGGGGGAAACAGCCACAGACGCTTTCTTTTCTTTGGGGCTACCAACAACCCGCGAGCGCGCCGACCGTGTCGTGGATTCATGATTGGTCAGACAGATGCAAGGCTAATTGGGGATTTTACCGTATACTGTCGGGATCTCTGTGGGTTTGGCCTCTTTGACTGGCCAGAGATGTTTTTGACATAGTCGGTTTGCTGCAGGCCGGGGTGGCTGGGTGGGAACTCTTAGTTCTGGAGGTAGCAGTACAGCCCCCGCGCTCGTGCAGATGCGGGGTCGCAAGCGCCTCTTGGCGTGCATCTACAGTGTTGATTGGTTAGAGTCTTCCAGAGCCAAACGCCAAATCAACACGCTGGTGGGAGGCTTTGGCGCGTTCCCTCTCCAGTTTGTTTACTGTCTGCGAAACAAGCGCTATGCAACCTTGGCTTGCTCAGGTACCGTTAAAAACCTGGCTCGCCTGGCTTGCTGGCCACCGAGCAGAATGTTTGCAGCGAAGATCTAGAAATCCTGGCCTCAAGATCGGGCCGCTTCTTCGCTAGCTATCAAGTATCGCCCATAGAGTGTTGGCTTGTCGTCTTTGCTCTCGAATCATATTTCGTATTCCCGTCTTTGCAACGTTGGCATCAAGGTCTTGGTACATGTACTATTTGTTGTAGGCGTCAAAAAGTAGTTAGTTATGTTTGAGTGGGTGAGAAAAGCAAACAGCGAGTCCGACGCCAACTAGACGAAAACGCGACAAATACGCGTGCCGAGAAGATAGCAAGATCGAATCAGACAACGGCAAGTCGCGAGGGGCAACCTGACCATGAAGACGCGGACAGAGACAGCCTTTAAATGGATCGATTCGGAACCAGCCTCGCAAAAAAAAAAAAAAAAAAAAAAAAAGATCAACCACTTGCAATAGGCAGGCCATGGTGGGTGTCCTATTGGTCGGCATTTAGATGGGGTCAAGAATCAGACCGACACTCGATAGCCTGTCGTTTCGACAACGACAAGCTGGAGCGTTGCATGACCCTACCCGTGGTGAATAGGCGCTGTTTCAGATGTTGGGTTTATTCTTTGTCTGGAGTTTGCTTAGTAGGTCAAAGTCGTTGAATACCTTAGATATCCCTCCATGTTTGAGGGCTGAAATTGTCGGCGAGTCTACAGTCCCAGACTAGAATATACGCCAGGGTTGCACTGATAACGTTTTGTGTCTGGCTTAGCTGACAGACGAAGAATAAAAGAATACTGTTATTGCTATCTTGACTTCTGTCATGACATGTGGAAGGCGGTAAAAATTATTGGTGAATGCACACTGCACAGCTAAACCAGGTCTCTCATACTCTGCCACCACGATGACCAAGAATCAATACATCTGTCTCCACGGCACCCGAAACTGGTCAACACCCGTACGTGATTCTCAACCCCTCCCCCTTTTCCCCAGCATACCAAACACGATCACCCTCCTTGAAGTTCTCAATCTGAATCACAAATGCCATTTCACTCTCGCACGCAAAGCTATTGATGATGGTCCTCGTCCCCATCTCCATCTTGAGTGTGCCGACGATTCGCCTCAAGGGATAGGAAATGATATTGACATGCGTGTTGTTCCCGCCCACATTAAACCCTGGGGGTGAAGACAGCCTCGAGCGTACAGGGGCCGTAGGCGTCGGCAGGAACCGAGAAGACGCGCGGCATGTCTGTCTCGACGTACTCTAGGTCAAGGCCAAGCGGACTTGGGTCCACGAAGGAGCAGTCTGAAGGAAGCGGCGAGAGTAGGGCGGCCGTGAGGCTTATCGCGAGAAATAGGAGCGCAAGAATTGGAGTTGTTATCGTCATTGAGACTGCGATAGTTGAATACAGTCTCGTGGGATATCTTGGTTGAAATTGATATATGATCTTGAAGTTAGATATGGCAAACCGATGAGAGGCTTCTTACTGAAGTGACGTAACCAGAGCAGGTATAATTAAACAGAGAGTTATGCCACTGATGAGGGGCAATAGATTTATACCGGTAAGAATATATTGTTTTGGAGGGATATCAATAGTGACAAATGGGCTTTCCCCAACGCCCTTTGAATTAACGGCGATGCTGCAGGTGTATGCATCGGAAGCGCGATTTAAAGTAACAGCAGCCTCTGCGAACCAGCATTGGTACAGCCATGACCCAGCACATTTTGCTTGCTTGACGGGATCAAGCTGCTCAACTCGGTGTAAAGCAGCGAAACTAACGATGGGACACGGGAGGCTGGGCAGAATAAGGCGGCCATGTCGTACTGTGTCAGCCCTTCCTGCAGATGGAGTGTGAGTCCAGTTCTACATGGAGGTCTAAATAGTGAGTGTTGTACGTATTACAAGCTGCCCGGTGACGCAGAACTGCTAGCAGTGTTTTCATACTATGGTCTGTTCCTACAGGCAAGAAGCCTACATGTATCAAGTATCGGCTTGAAGCAGACACCCGTCGCTACGAGGACAGCGTAGATGGACAGACATAATAACAGGGTACTTGCAAGCTGCAAGACAGCAGAGCATGGCTGCTGATCAAGACCCGGTTGGCTGTGCAAGCGTGCATAGGCAAAGCCAAAAGGCTCCAGTTATTTGTTTCTGTTCAACAATCAAGACTTTGGCTGAGAAAGCAGTGATCAAGGCCTTCAACAATTATCATTCGTGTTGTTCGCTTGAACATTAGAGGAGCAGACAGATTGGGAATAAGTTCGTCGAGTAAATCCTTCTCTCAACTTGACATTGTTTGAGCAATCGATCAAGACTAGAATACCAAACTACTTCTTTCCCATGAGCATTTCCCTCAGTATCCGAATCTCCTCGTCCCGTTTCGCAAGCTGCAACTTGAGTTCGTCCCGCTCCTTCGAAACCTCGGCGACGCAATCTTCGAGCTCCGAGATGCGATCGACCTTCTTTTGACGGTACTTGGCAGCCGCAGCGTTGTTGCGCCGCCGCTTGTCCGCCAAAATCTCGTCTTCAGCATCTTCAGGAGGAGTCGCCTGTGCGTCGCGCGCCCGCTTACGACCAGCGGCCGAAGTCTTTACTGAGAAAACGGATATTGCGGGCGCCATCTTGTCCTTGGTAACTTTCTTCTTGTAGTCCGTACCGCCAGTCGAGTTGTTCTCACAGGCATGTTGAGGCTTTTTGGGGCCTGGGGTGTCACCAAACTCGCTGCTGGCAAGCTCTTTCGGACCTGTTACCAAGCAGGTTAGTAAGATGGTAAGGAAAAGGGGTAGGTTTAGTCAAGACGTGGCCACAAAGTTGGACTTACTAAGAGAGGAGACGCTCGAGGCAAGCGACGGCGTGTCCAAAGTCAAGAAAGAGTCGACAGGGCTGACAGAAGATGATTGTTGAATTGAAGGGAAGAGTGGAATTCCAGAAGCGATAGATGAGTCCAGGACGAGTGTCGGGTCCCAAAAGGAAGGGTCCAAGATTGAAGTGTCGACCGTGGTGGCTGATGACTGTTGCAGAGGGTTGTGGTTGTCGGCGACTGGGTGAAACTGGTGAAAATCAAACGAGGTAGTAGGGTCGAGTGAGAGCGATTGGGCAACAATGTCGTCCAAGGTCAAGCCGCCAACTCCCGCCGGCTGGTAGTGCGCGTCGTGGATCAAGCTAGCAAGACCGGAAGCGTCTTCTGCTGATGTCGGCGTTGATGAGGAGCACTGCCAGGAGGTCGGGGATGGCGGCTGCAGGATCGCCTCATCTAATAGATCATTGTGATGTTTTGGGTGGTTAAGGCTTGGCGATTGCCAATTAATTGTTGAGGGTGAATCGAGACATGGCCAACTGTTACTGTCGACGATGTACTCGTGTGCAGGCACGAAGTGGGCGGAGTGGCCTCAAGTAGGTCTGAGGCCCAAAGGTTGGGTCTAAGGGGGACGCGTGATTGCGGGCGTACAAAGGCCCTGGAGGATTGTCGCGATGTTTGTCGTCTATCGTTACAAGCTGACCGGCTCGATGGTGGAGAGGATCAAGAATGAACCAGAATGGCGGGGTGGCGACTCATTTAATACCTCAGGACGCTGCTGGCAAGATTCAGAATTGGACCCACTCACATAAAGAGCCTACCCAATCAGAGACAGCGGATGAGTGGCTGGCTGCACATAAGATTGAGCCGCGGCAAAGCCTTGACGATTGTTAGGGAGATACCCTCTAAGCCTCAAGTTACCAGGACTTCATCACCAATCAAAGGCGCTGTTTCCGCGCGTTTCTTGTACCTCAAATAATGGCCCCGCATCCAAAAGCAAATGGCTAAGTATGATTCACAATGAATGATTTCCACATTTGGTTAGTGGATTCTCAAAGCCTGGCATCTTTGCATCACAACCAGCGGGAAATGAAACCCACACTAATTAATCATACGAACTGCAGAGCACTTTGTACGGGCAGAATTGGAGGCGCCGATAACACGCATAGGTACCCTAAGCCAGGAGTAAATGCGCTGTTTCTTGACCGCTGGTTGCCGCGGCATACATGAGCAACCCTCGAGAACGAAGATACTTGATGGACATGTTGAAAGTTTATGGCTCAAATTGCCAGGTTCTCAGGCTTCCACGATTTTTCATTAATTTCATTTATTTTTTATATATTTTGTTATAATTAGACACGTGTAGGTAGACAAACTAGGCTAGTTCAGGAAACCAAATCAGAGCCTTGGAGTCCGCATAAGCAGCCTTGTATGACTTTTGGTGGAAGGTTTGGAAAGACCATATCTTCTCCAGGATATCTGAAGCTGGCCGGCAACCCGGCTGACTGCGCAATCGTAAAGTATTACTGTAGCAGGTGGTGAAATAAGCCTCTAATAATTTGCAGTTATTGGCGTCTTGGGCTGGAACGAGAGAGCAGTCAGCAAAGCGATCCTGACAGGGGAATTGAAAACTTGTCGGCGCATGCTCTTGCTCCGCCGCCCTTAAATCTAACGCCAAGACTCGACAATTAAACGCCAACAACCCCCGCCTGGGGAAGGTAGCTAACAGTGCATTGGACGTCCTGGGCTTACTGGCAGACTGTCTGCGGAGGAGCCAACCTTTGAATGAGAAAAAAAATACCAAAGAAGAAAAAATCTTCAACTCTTTGCTTCGTCAAGTGCAAAGGATATAAAACAACCGCAGAAGAGCAAAAAGAACGTCGTACGAACACAGATATTGAATCGGACAGGCAACAAAAAACAATCAAGGCAAAAATCGTCAAAACGACTGATTACTGGGCAGCCCACTCAAAATCACACAACCCTTGCTCTTCCTGGCTGTGCTTAGGCGGCCCAATCCATTCAGTCGCGTCAGCAGCTCTTCTCCTTCTGTGCTGGGCTCTCCCCAAAAGCTCCCTAGCAAACTGCTTAGCCACCGATCAATCTTCTTTTGGATCGTTTGCCAAGACGCCTACGCCTTTTCTGGCCCGATACAGTACTCGGCGCTCCTTCGACGCAGTAAGGACAGGGTCTGAATACACTAAATGTCGAAACCCAGTGCTGCCGTCGGTCTCGGCGTCTAGGGCGTTTCCAAAGGCGGCAGCTTATTGCTGCTGAGGCAGCGAGGCTTGTGAAAGTACGCAAGGGAATTGATGCATGCTCCTTGGTATGGTGATGGAGGGCCGGACAGATTTTACAAATATCGGAGCGAGTGCTCTTCTGTGTCGTTACTTTCGGAACCCATCATCATCATCATCATCATCATCATCATCATTCCTCTATACATTCACCACTTCTTTGTCATTGGTTTGAACTTGGTAGTTCTCCTTGTCTCTTTTACACTTCAGCCGATCTTGATATACCAGCTGTCTATCAGTCCTTGCAAGCAATATACCGACCTTATCGCGCAACGCTACGACAACTAACACTTAAGCCAAAGCCATATTTGCTGATACTCAACCGAAAAGCCAAATTTACAGTCTATTCAACTTACTCACTTCCCAGCTCTAGGAAAACTGACAAGGAAAGCTCCGTAAATCTTTATATCTTTGCTCACAATTACAGTTTCAAAATGAAGTGCACAACAGCCGCCGCCCTGATCTGCCTGGCCACCTCGGTCGCAGCCGCACCGACGCCGAAGCCTTTCATCCCTTCTCCCAACGAGATGTTCAGAGACTCAAAAGAATTCAATGGGGAATCCTTCTATAATGGAGTGTTTAGCAAGGACAGTCAAACCAAGGACAAGTTCGGGAGGTTTAAGCACAGAAAGATTATGGTGAAGGCCTACAAGTACGAGGATGCACTCAAGTGGGATGGCGCCGGTTACGAGCCCTACGACTGGGGCTTCAACTGGAACCGCCGACCTTTTGGGAACGGAGAGCCGAATCAAAGCGATGAGGACCGCAAGGAGGAAGAGCGCAAGAAGAAGGAAGAGGAGGAGCGCAAGAAGAAGGAGATGAAGGAAGAGGAGGAGCGCAAGAAGAAGGAGGAGGAGGAGAAGAATAAGAACAACAACAAGGACCAATGGAAGATCAAGAACTTCAAGCGCGACTGCGCCAACGGTGGCAGCGGCGACAAACAATCAAAGGACAAGGACTGCAAGATCTCGTTTGAGATTGAGCAGCCGGGCAAGTCCTCAAGCAAGTGCGAGTACAAGATTGACAACTTGCGCGCGTCCATCTCGAACCACAAGTGCAACGACAACGGCAACGAATACATCATCGGCGCCCAGTGGAGCGACTTTTTCGGCGCAGACAAGGGCTTCACAACCCTCTCAGTCGTCGACCAGAAGAACAAGCGCATCGTCTGGCCCGCTTACTCCGACACGGAGCTCAAGAACGGCGAGAACTTCAGCCCCGACAAGACCTACCCGTCCCAGGAGGTTCCCAAGTGAGCGGTTTGGTAGTTATTCTTTTTCTTTCTTTCTTATCTCTCCCCTTGTTTTACGATCAAGTTTTCCTTTGTAAAATTTTCCTTTTTCCTTTTTTTTTTTGTCTCTTCATTTGTAGTGGACCTGTCTATCCTTTCTTGGGGGTGGGGTTTTATTGGTTTATGAGAATCAGCTTACGGCGTTAGGGCGAAAAAAAGCCGGCTCTGTCATGACTGAGAGGCCTAGCTTGCGGAATACACTTTCTTCATCTGTTTAAACTGCTTAAACTGCCTTGTCGTGTGACCATGTCATTGCCTGGTGATACTCCACTGTTAGTCTAGAGACTAAAGCCAAAGTCACCTTTCAGACGCCAAGGCCCCTTTACACGCACTACGCCAACTTCATCCTCATAGACCATTCCCAACAAGCCGGGGTCCCTCTTCTGTCCAATCACGAGGATCTCCTCCACCACCAACTCCGTATCAAACCCCCATTTACCTGACGCAGAAAATCGCCTCCCATCCCAGGAGAAGATGGCCTCGGTGACTTTATCCCCGGGCTCGGCGCTCTCTCCGTCGTCTAGATACAGACTCCCGGCCGCGGTGCCGTCCAGCCCTGGCGCGACAACGAGGACGAAATTCTCCTTGCGCAGCTGGGCCGTTGTGTTGGCTGTGCCATGCTCCCGGAGGGGCAAGATCCTGCCGCCACGGATGTGGACGGGAATCTCATCCCAGTCGACGTGCTCCCTTGCGACTACCTGGCCCCTTCCACGCTCCCTCTTGAGCGTCCAAAAGTCGTAGAAGACGTCGTCGGGAAGGTAGAAATCCAATCTCGTTGCTCCTTCTTGCACAACGGGCGAGACCAGCACCTCGGCCCCCGGTCCGAGGAACCACTGCATCTCGACACCAACCGCCTTGCTGTCCTGGGGATATACAAAAAACACTGGCCTGACTACTGGCTCCCCAGAGGCGACCTGCGACCTCACGCCTGTGTACATCAGGTCGAGCAGCTGATAACGGGCGCGGATCGCCTTTCTCGCTGTGGCGGCCACACTCTCCCAGAGGTAGAACTCCTGGTGGGGAGCGCCAATATCGGCATGATTCCTGAAGAAGGGCTGGAAAGCGGCAGCGAGGGTCCAGCGCTGGCACATGCGCTCCTCGGCATTGCCGTTGAATCCACACACGTCCGACCCGACGACTGGCATGTTCTGTAGCGCGGCGGCAGCCAGCATGTGCAGAATCGAGACGCGCAAGTCCCGCCACGCGGACTGGTTATCACCAAACCAGTGGGCAACCTGGTGGCCGGCCCCTGCGAAGGCAGAGCGTGTGAGAACAAAGGGGCGGCGCGTCGGGTTGCGAGCGGCCAGGGCTTTGCGAGTCGTCAGGGCCATAGTCCCGCCGTAAAAGTTGTGTGTGTCGTACTGAGACGAACCCTCGTGGTTGCTGATGTTGGTCCACAATGTGCGGGCTGAGAGATCGCCGTGCCGGTTTTGGATCTTGTACTTGGGATAGAGCAGATCGCGGCCCGTGATGCCCTTCATTTCCCCATTGATGGTGTCACGTCGGCGAAGCTCGGTAATTGAGCCCTCTGCCAGCTTGTTATTGACATGGTCCACAGATTCAGTCTTGATGCTACCGCCGCTGCCATTGCAATCTGGCTGGAATTCGGCCGGAAAGCCGGGGATAGGTCGACCCGTGTTCGGTCGCGGAGGGAATGGTGGGGCTGGAGGGTTGTCGCCCTTGTCCTCCTCTGGGTTGCAGTCGACATTCTGGCAGAAGTTTGACGCCTCGTTCATGTCGTTCCACAGCCCGTCGACGTCCATTCCCGTCTCTGGGTCGAACCAGCGCATGATCTCATCGGTCCACCAGCCTTGCGTGTTCGGCGCAGTCCAGTCCGGCCAGGCCACAACCCCGGGCCATTGGATGCCAAGGTAATGACTTCCGTCGTCTGCCTTGAGGAAAACGTCCTGGTCCTTGCCGCGCGTATACGGTGCATAACCTGCCTCGCGCGACACGGCCGAGTCTAGCATGGTGACAAACTTTTGCCCGCGGCCGTGCAGGGTGTCAATGAGCTGGCGCATCCTAGCCATAGGGAAGCGGGCTTCGTCGAGGGTGAAGTCCTTGCGGCCGTCCATGGAGTCGATGTCTGACCACAAAACATCGAGGGGGATCTGGGCTGTCGAAGAGTTTGCAACGACCTCTGCGAGCATGTAAACGTCCCAGTAGCCATACTTGCACTGGTGGATACCGAGCGCCCAGTAAGGCGGCATATCGGCCAGTCCGACGGTCTCGGCGTACTGCCTGCTCGCCTCGGCTGGGCCCGCACCGGCCAGGAAGTACAAGTCCAGAACGCCACCCAGGAGATTGTACTCGAGGTACTGGCCGTCGGCGTCGGTGCGGTGGATTTTGACGTCCATGCCACCCGAGTTGCGCAGGTAGACGGCGTGGGTGCCGGAACCGGGTCGATGGTCAAAATAGGTGGGATGGCTGCTGTACAAGTTCCCGAGGGGCGGGTTGAAGGGCATGTCGGCGTTCCAGAGTGTGCGGTGATAGTCATGGGTCGGCAGACGGAAGCTGTCGGCATGCTCGCCCAGGCCGTAAAGGTTCGGGTCAGGAGGAAGTTCGGTACGCAGTCGGACGTACTGGTCCTCAAAGACGAGATGCTCGCGGGATGTGTTGAAAAGGACGTCGCCGCTGCTGGTACGGGTCACTGCAAAGGAAAATGGGGACTGGGAGAGGTGGAAGGTGATTTCAGAGTTGTAGGATGCGGTACCTTGATTTGGGGGACTGGGGATGATTGATTCTGGAATCTGGTAAGCTTGCTTCTTTGCGTCGTAGATCTTGACATGTAGCCTCTTGTCTATATTGTCAAGTTAGCATCTATTCCGTAGCTACTGATCGATTCAAGGCGTCAACGAGGAGGACCTCAAGGGTTTGGGGGAGCGCCGTTGCCAACCAACCTGTCTGATACTCGACAAGCAACCTCAAGTCGACTAAATCCCTGCCGTAGACGTTACACGCCTCGCCAGCGAGCTTCAAGTCCGCGACGAGGGACGAACCCGTCTCCTCTACGTTGGAGGCCACATATCCTGGACAGCCAGCAAGAGCAGCAGCTGAGTTGAAATTTCCAGTCCTTTTTTTGCTCCATTTACCCACCAAGGTGAGTAACCGGGCGTCAGCGAGCAGCCAGATGGTGGCCGCTCCTACAAGAAGTCCGAAAAGACAAGTGGCGAGGCCTCTTTTCCTTGCCGGTCTCGACCTGGTGGGAGATTGATGTTGCAGGTTTCCCTGGGATTTGAAATTCATGTTTGCCGCTGGCGCAGTTCAGGTCTGTCTGGCCCTGCCTACTGCTGAGCATCTATGATATGGGGTCCAGGGCTAATCAATCTGGTTGGTTTAATGATAAATGGATATATTGTTGGAGCGTGATCGATCCAGAGTACATGTGTTACTAGTAGCTTGGTCGGTGAGATGACGAGGAATTAACAAATTTTTGACAGCTTTTGGTCACGAAAAGAGAAGAAGAATGAAAATGAAAATGGAGCGCAAAGTTCTGGAACAAGTCTTAAAATGTAGAACTACCAAAGGTTGAAATAAGTACCCTATGGTGAAGGAAAGGTGGAGAATGAAGTTCATTCCGCTTGGACTTGGAGGTACTTACTTGTTGCGTGAGGGGAAGCTCGATAAACCCCACTCAGACTTCCGATGAACTGGCCGTCTGATGAGTTTGATTGAACCAAGTTTTGAAACCATATCCCAGTTTGTTCGTTCCGATGTTTACTCCTTTCGTTATGCCGCACCCATCTCCCGTCTGTATCACACTACATTGGTACCTGGTACAATTCATACTTGTATTTTATCAGGGACGTAATACGTCAATACCCCTCAAAAACAAACTCGACCGAGGAGGAACCAACCTACCCTATGCACCTACGGTTTATGATTATAAGGTGCTCCCCTCAAACACGCATCATCAATCTCCCTTGTGCTGATGTTGGCTAACACCCGCCCCAAGCCCTGACTCCCAAATCTCAACATCATGGCCCCCTCCTCATCCCACACCCGCCTCGTTTGCGGCCACCACCCCAACTGTTTTAGCCCGCCCTGTGGATCCACCGCAAAAGCAAGCAGGTGGTCTTGAAGGATCTCGCTGACCTTAATTTGCTCCTCTACACTACCTGGCGGGGTCTTATCTTGTTCGAATTTCCGTCCGTATGTGCCCATGGCGAAAGCCACGTCGATCCCATGAAAGGCCCCCATCCAGGGGAGTACGGCAAGGTTACTATAATTGCCCGCAAACTGATACCGGTATGTGTCGAGACCAGCCGTCACTCGAGCGTCGGTTGCGTTGCTGGCTAGGCAGACGAAATCTACCGTCAGTCGGTCCACCTCTGTCTGGTTCGGGCCGGCGGCTGCGTCGTCTCGCGGGTACTTGATCAACGACGACTGCTCGTTCGCCGTTAGCGAGATGATCGCGGGGACCTTGGACACGAGGCCCTGTTCCGTGCGCAGCGTGTAGTTGTCAAAGACGGTTACGTTATCTGGCCGCAAGCGGAAGAGAATCGGTGGCTCGGTGCGATTGTCCTGATAGCGGCCGATGAAGCTGCAGTCCAGTCATCCTCGTGTCAGCCTGAGAGAGCACATGACTTGACTTGGGTGCCCTGTTATATCAGGGGACGGGCGATAGGCTACCGGCCAGAAAAAGACGTGACTCACTTAGTTATCAAGGTAGCAGGAACCTGTCTCATACAATCAAGCTCCGCCGTGGGCTCCTCGGGGAAGTTGCACCCTAATCTCCTCGCCACGAAAGTAAAATTGCTCCCATGTTTATCCTCAGGCGCCCCGTTCGCAACAGCTGCTCCGCTCTGCAGAAACAGCGCGGAAGCCAGCACGTCATCGTGGTACGCGTGATTGAGCGAGTCGACCAGGACACCACCCGCGCTTTGGCCCCATAGGAGGATTCTATCCCTATCCCCACCGAATGCTGCGATGTTGGAATACACCCATTCGAGACCCATACGAACGTCCAAGAGACCCAAATTCTTACTGCTACCAGTCGAATATAGTGGCGGTAATGAGGAGAACGATGCAGGAGGTTCCAGACCGGCCGCATTGGGGAAGCCAAAGATGTTGAGCCGGTAAGGGATGACGACGCCGACGTGCGACTGCGAACGTGACACCCACTGCGCCGGGTTTTGGTACGGGATGTCGACGCCTCCCACCTGGAAGCTTCCGCCTGGAACAAATACCACCACCGGTATTCCCCTTCTGGCCTCCCCAGTTATCTTGTCGTCCCCAGCAAGATCCATCGGTGTCCAGATGGCGAGTCGTAGACAATCTTCCGAACTACTCTGCGCACTAGCGCCTGCCGTGTGGCTCTGTCCGGCGCCGAGCCTAATGTTGAAGTCGGTAATGTTGGAGTTCCATACCGTCGGGTTTCGTGACTCGTACTGTGGGCATGGCGGCGGGAAGCGCTGGCTGTAAGTATGGCGGGTGCGCGAAGCCGGGAGCGGGAACGGAGGCAGCCAGCGTCGCTCACCGAGGGGTGGCAGGGCATATGGTATGGAGCGAAACTCGCGTACGTTGTCATACGTTGGATTCTGAAGACCAGTAAAAGTTCCAGTGATTGTGCGAACGGTAAGGCGTGGATCCGCGGTGGTGGTGAACATGGGAGTCTGTATTGCCCCCGCCTGCGTGACGTACGCAAGAACAAGAACAATGATACATGGACACACAGGCTGCATTGTTATGCGGGCTGGGCTTACTGACTTTGCCAAGGGAGATATAGTATAGTTCTTAAGCAATTTCTTTTTTCTTTTTTTCTGAGAAATAAAGGTGAATCCTGGCCTGAATGCTTGTCTTGTATACAAGGATTCGATGGCACAATGCTGCGCCCCTAACCTGGCAAATGGTCGAAACGGAAGACAAACACCTTTGACTGAGCCGATCCGAGCATGAGCTACATTTCTACAGGACAAAAATATATTGAGGCGTCAGCTTCGGTATCACAGATGGACGGTGTCGCAATCGGCGGGCACATCTACCGACATGACGAACCGCCGAAGGTGCCGTACCCCAACGTATCATCGAGCCCAAGCCTGACCACCTTTGGTAAAAGCGGGGGAATCAATATGATAAAAAGGAAAGAAATCTGCATGTGGTACCTTCTGGTGCAGCCAGTCTGGAAGCAGCTCTTATGGGTTGCACGGGACCATGGTTGATTTCCTGTAATAATCTCTGCCGTGTATACACCACGTCTATGTGCTGGACCTATCGTCTGACGTCTTTTTCTTTCAGTGTAAGAAAACCACATGTCGTCATCTCGGTACCCTAACAGTCATCAATCGTGAACGAACATGCAGAACGAAGCTCACACCGTCCGAAAATCAACGCCACTACACGCCAACATCAGTATACTTCAAGTGATACTGTTTGGAGAGTCGTAGATCTCAGCAAAGAAGCCAAGCATGTCAGAATTCATAACACGGAAAATATGGTATCGGGTAGGGCTTCTAGCGCCTGTTAGATATCTGTACTTCGATAACTGCTAGACTCTATCAGTCCCGGTCGAAGAGAACCTCGTTGCGGTACGGAGTACCTGTTAAAAGATATCTCCCATGATGGCTTGCCTTTGCCCCACGCCTTTTGGCGTGATTAGCGTGAGCGGCCTATCTCATATTTCTTTTGGCTAGATTTTTTACTAAGGCATCGGCGTTCCGTTGTAGACAACGTAGACAAGCGAGTCAGATGACAAAAAAAAAAAAAAAAAAAAAAAAAAAAAAAAAAAAAAAGAAAGATTGGTCGCTGGCAAACAAGTCCCGCAGCCACCCTTTTGGTATCATTCCTATGATCCCGCCTTACACCCTTCATCGTTGCTCATTAGCTCGCAGCCAGCTTAAACGACCCCGCTGCTAGTCAATGGTTAGGCCATCTCCTTCATGTTCACCTGGGATTGTCCAGATATAAGTATAACTGTCAATGCCATTTGCCAGGAGAGTGGCGTGCATAACTTCCACGCTGTGCTCGGCTTGTCTAGTGCTTTCCATGAAGTACGTTGTACCGGCATTTCGCCAAATCTTCTGGTGTTGTCTTAGCTCACTCCCTTTCGGGTACTCACAGCTGAACACGGTCAGGCCTGCAAACCTTTGCAGGCACTTAACCTCAATCTTGCCTCTCTAAGCAGCTCTGAGTGTGCCTCACCCAGGATCGCGGATACGCAATCCAGCAGGTCGTGGAGACCCTCGCCAAGCCCCATCGCGACGTCTTCCCTTAATTCTGATAGCCTCGCGACGCCGGACAGGAATGTCACCAGTCTGTTATAGTTTGCGACGGGGTTGAATCCGCTAGACCCCAGCAGTCCTGTATGCGGCTGCAACTGTGTTTGCGGTGGTGCTGCTGCTTTCAAATGATCCGCACTACCATGACCACTACCGCGGCTCCGCAGGGCCCTCACAAACGCCCAGATGCTCAGCGTGGCATAATACATAATCCACGGTCGGTGCGGGTCATCCTCACTGCGGCAGCTGTACGTTGAGATTTTGATTGGTGGAAGCCTGTTGCTTTGGTTACCGACGCCACCGTCATATGCAGACGGTGACGCCGCTGACAGCAGCTCACTTCCCGCGACCATAGGCTGCTTCTGGCCAACAAGGACCTGATGCAGCAGCTTGAAGGCGTGTAGAACCGCGTGCCTTGTTGCTGGCAGGCCTGCCCACGTCTTCATTCGTGCGACCACGTTGGCATAGTCTCGCGTCGACACCTTCCTCCCCAGCAGTTGCTTCGCCCCGGCATAAACTTGGCAGTCGACTATGTCGACGTGCAGGCTAATATGTGCGAGCCGGTATAGTACTGCTGCGCTCTGGATAGGGCCATTATTGGCGTCGGTGGCCTTGCCTGCCCCCGACGCTGAAGTGGGGATGCCACTTCCGCCCACGCCCCCGCCTCCCTGTGCACAGTCAAAACTCCTCTTCCACTCGTCAAATGCGCCCAGCAGCGTTTTACGCCAGCCGTCCCTTGTTTCGCTACTGCCAGGCGTGGCGAGATCGAGCCACTTGAGGTGCGGCTCCCTCCGGCTCAGGTGCCAGCCGACACTGAGTAGGCCGCACATGATAACCATCCTGCCGAAACTGTGGGTCTGGACCTCGTTGGAATGAACGGCGCGCTTGAGTCCGTCGAGGAACGATATGGGCCGTAGCCCGTACATGCGTAGGTTAGCGTCCTTTTCGCGCATCGACTCGGCACTCGTCGCCGTCCAGAGCTGGTCGTCGCAAGGAAGCGGAAGTCGGATTTCATGTGGTGCCATATCGGCCGCGTGCCCGAACATTGCCGCATGCACCACGTCCATCATGAAGGCGGCATAGACAACGCGATGCATAGATTCCGTCTCTGCCCACTTGGTCCACCATGTCTGAGAGTCCATGCTTTGGCTGTTGTTGTTATTATTTATGGTGCTGCCGCTGCCGTACTGGTGCTGCTCGGGCGGGGTCTCGCTCCCTGATCGCCCGATTAGCGGGCTGCCACGCCTGAGAAGGGTGAGTGTGGAAGAGTGATATATGTGGGCACGCTCGTGCAGGCGGCGGGAACTGTACATCTTCTCGTGGAACTCGAGTAGAAGCAGCGCCTGAGCGACTGCCAGGCTGACGGGCGGGGTGGCCTCCTCAGCCGTGACAATCTCCCAGCGCAGCCCCCAGATGATGACGTCCGCGAAGCCACCGTAGTCGGCCAGGGCGCCGCTTGCGTCCCGGTTTCGCAACGAGGCTGCGCCCAGGGCAATCATGACGAGCAGTAGGAGCATTGAGCACCGGTTGCAAAAGAATGTGGGCTCATGAATGATGGGAAGTCGAGAGGAGACGTGTTCCCAGTACTCACGCAGGCAGTCGCGCATCATCTCGAGGTTGAGTGCCGGCGGTTGGTCTGGGTTGTTCCCCCCTGACACCAAGTTCGAGACCAAGGGCTCGAGCTTTGGGTATTTGACGCGAAAGGCCTTGAACCAGCGGAGGATTTCTTGTCGGCGATAGTCGGACAGCAGCTCTTCGGTGTCTGTCTGCCGTGGAGGCGTCTCCAGCTGGGACCTGCTGGTGAGGGATTCGTAGTCGTAAGGAATATTTGTGTTGAAAGGCGACTCCAGGCCGCCCTCGAGAAAGGGGACGCTGGCGATGTTGATATCGTTGTAGTTGCCCTGGGTGTCAAACAACCAAGTTGCAAAATTGTCACGGATGAGTGTGTCTTCGGGTGGGAAGCCCCATGGAATGACGGGTGCCGCGTTCCGCTCGGCTAGGTCTTGCATGTGGCCATAGAACACGGCCTTTCGCGGCAGTAGGCTATGAGTATTGCTGTTGCTACTGCCGCTGCTGCTGTTATTGTTGTTGTTGTTGTTGTTATTGTTGGTGACGGTGGTGCTGATGTTGTCCACCATTGTTGGAGACCAGCCCGGTGGTGCGTGTATGGTACCGCCACCAGCTGAAAGTTGGCCAACGCTGGATTCTGGCGTCATCAGGATGGCAGCAGTGTGGGATATCCGCGGCGAAGGCTGTGCGTTATGCAAGCTGCCAGGGTGAACTCTCTCATCGGCACTAGCAACGGTAGGTGAGATGACGGAATGGACCGAAGCTGGCGCACGAGGTTGTCCGTCCGATTCTGACCTTGGGACTGCATTAGAAGAAGAAGGAGAACTTCGGGCTGCGCCGCGGTGTCTGGGTACATAAGAGTAGGAATGGTGTCTGCTCTTGTGGCGGGCCAGCAGGTCGGCGCGCACAAAGCAGTGAGAACACCCTTCCTCATTGCACTCGAAGATCTCACGCGGGTTGTGATTTAACTGGTGACGCTGAAGGTGCTCTGCGCGCGTATATAGCTTGCCGCAGCCGTCGACATCGCACCGGAACCGACGCGGTGCGCCCCTTCGGCTTGCACGGCGGGTTGATGCGGTTGTCGTCGACACTGAGCCGGATACGGATATAGATGCTGATGCCGGTGCAACAGCTGGCAACTCTGTCGTGCTCTGCGCAGCCCCAGGCTCTGCTGCTGCGCTCAATACAGGCTCCGCTCCTTGAGGTTCTTTCCTTCTCGGTGGGAGTCCGGCACTTGTGGACATTTCGGTGCTTGCTTTAGCTACCTACCTTGGCCGATTTGAATATGCCTCAGAACCAAGGTTAGGCTACGTGGCTTTTTCTCAATGTAAAGCCAGGAAGAAAGTTAGCTGCATGGCATCTTTGAACCGCTTTGTTTCAGGTGTTCTATATCTCGACTCTTGCTTGAAGTCGTCTCTGGCATCCTCTCATGCCATTGTCACTCTACCTGAGTGGGGATCAAAGAGAGGATGACGCCTAGACTGAGCTGGGAGTGAAGTGTTTGGCCTGAAAATAAAAATAGCTCTAAGTCGACTGATAAAGCCTGTAGGTGCTGCTATGGACATTGAGAGAGAAAAATCCAGACGTGATAATGGAACAGATGAAGAAAATGATGATAACAACAATAACGACTAGGCCCAGAGAGAGCGTTGCCGGCCGCCATCGGAACCTGCTTGGCCGGGGTGAGGGGGCGCTTGGCTTTGGGCCCAGGGCGCGCGCGTGGTGCGTGGAAATGGGATTCATAGCATGGGGGCAAGACGCAAGGTAAGTAAGGTAGGTACTAGAGGCAGGCATCCACAGAGCAAGATAGTGGAGAATAAGGCGGGGGTGTGACCCTCATCTCATCCTCGGCCCCAGGCAGAGACATCAAATACATGGATGGCCATAGTACCTAGTGGAGTCGTGGGATGAATGTTTTGAAGAACTGCAAAAGACACAGGTTCCTATGTAAAGATAGTATAGCTATCATTCCAGATTAAACTCGTCTAGTGATTACAGTGTCGCTCATTGTGGAATCTTTGGAACACTCGAGCGTTTGTACAGTATGGATGGAAATTTGTCTTGTCCAGCCGTGTCCAGGGTACATCGATAGTTTACCGCAGGGACTTTAGGTCAACCCCCACCTCCCCACGCTCAAACCCCCACGCACAGCACACATCGAATGTTGCAGGCGTGGGGGCAGGCTCCGGAGATATTTGCGAATGTACTAACTACCGATATGAATGGTATTAATGGACATTTAGGACTAGATTATATGCTCATTTCAGATCTTTCCCGACTTTCAAGTCCCTTGTCCACGATCTTTTTCCTGATCACATCATAGAAAACTGGTTATGCTCAAAGTAAATATTCGACATTAACTCAATGCAACAAAAAGACTGACAAGCAAGGACGAAATGGAGCCTATACGGGTACCCGGGCTTCCATCCCACCACAAACAACCCATGTTTTTTTATGTTGTTAGCGTCTTAATGAAATAAATTCCGATATGCTAGCATGATAGGAATGCTGCCTGCTGCCCTTTGGATCGCATCCCTACAGCTTATCTGGTCAAAGATCAGGTTCATGTTGATACTTTCCCGATGTTACATTTGGGGCAAGCAATTCCTTGTGGCTGCGGCCCAGTTTCCGCGAGGTATTAATACTAATTCGGTGCAGAGGGAAAGGGAAAAAAAAAAGAGAGAAAAAAACCCCCCGGAAAAAGAGAAGGACAGATAAAAAGAAAGCCAGAACCAGTTTTCGACATGAAAATGACTAGTTATTTTATTGGCAGTTTTATTTTGCCCAGGGAGGCAAATAAAGTCACAAAAAAAACTTATCTTCCTCATCATCCTCTCATGACCACCAGAGACTTCAAAAATTCATCATTCCACGCTCCAGCATTTTACCTCCTCAAGAAGACTTGCCGACATCCCCAGCCCTCATAACAATAACATCCTCTTCTCCCTCGCCCTCCCCTTTCTTCCCATGATCGCTACTAACACCCATCCCCTCAACCGCACCACCAAGCCCCGTCTCCCCGTCCTCTGTCTCGAGCTTCTTAGCCTGCTCCAGAAAGTAGTCAACAACTTTTACGTGGTCGTTGAAGCTCGCCAAATCCAGCGGCACGTAGTTCTTGTCATTGGCCAGCGCAGGGCTTGCCCCAGCGTCCACGAGCACCTTTACGACCTCCAAGTGCCCGCCCAGTGATGCCCAGTGCAGGCCCGTGTTGCCGTACTCGTTGGCTGCGTCCAAATATGACTGCCTCTCCGTGGCCGGGCATGTTGCGAACTCGCTGATAAGTGATTTGACGATATCTTTTTGTTATGGTTTGCATCGTGTTGTCACGCGCCCCGGTCAGCATACATCTGCATATATAAATTAAACAGAAGCGGAAATATTGCTCGCAGCTCTTGCCAATTTAAATTCCGAAACTACAACAGTGCGGAACAGGGGGGAAGAGAGGGAACAAGGGACAAGAAGAGAAGAACAGGTCAAAATGAAAATAGAATAGCACCTACCCAAGTGCCCATTTCCTGTCGCCATATGCAAACACGTTGACTTCCCCTCATCTCTGGCTTGCAAGAGTATCTCGGCGCCGCTGGCGCCCTCCCGGGCTGCAAGCGACGATAGCAGTTCCGTCAGTTCCTTCACCTCACCCGCCCGCGCCAAGTAGACGAGGTCGTCAATCTCATCTTCACTGAGTTTGGGAGCCATGTGAAAAAAACGAGAGCCTCAAAATTTCTGGACAAAGATGGAAAGCGAACTCTTCCGATGACACGCGTTTTCTGGTCCCTTGATTTCCCCCCCTCTCTTTTTTTAGTTGTTTGTTGTTCTTGTTGTTGTTGTTGGTTTTGAGAGGTCTTTTTTTCTTCTTTTTTTTTTCTGTCTTGCTCCTTTGCCTCGCTCGCTGTTTGGAGGGGTTCTTGATATTGCTTGCGCCTATGTGCAAAAATTTCTGGTTGGCAAGCTAGAGCACACAGTGCATGCGCTAATTTGCACAGTATAACCCAAGCACTGTCAAGAGTCTACCCAAGGTAACGGTACCCTATTTGGAGGTTGAATATGTGATATATCCTGAATTTCGTTTGCAAAGCAGCTGATTTAACTGGCAATGTAGATGCCTTGTAGTATGCCTAGTAGTTAAGGCTCCATGTATGATCTGTTGTAGGCTCCAGCAGACTTAAAGCTCCAAGGTGTACCCAGGTGCACCCTTCTGTACAATGCAAAAAATACAGTCTCGGCCTGAACCAAATTTTGCTCTGGAATCCACAGCGAAGCTGTGTTCTCTTGCTATCACTTCCAAGCATCTGCACCATACTTGCAGCAAACCATGTCCTGGCTACGCGCCCATCAGCTCGGAGCAAAGCTTGTCGTCAAGCCACCTGGTGATATCCCCAAGATTATCAACAGCTTGTATCTCGGCCTTAATATTGAGCATAAGCATAACTTGAAGCTCATTTAAATACTGTCCATGTTCTCCTCTGCTTTCTAATGGCACAGAGAGCTTGGCAATCATCTCATGGGCAAGCTTACGGTCCCTGGTAGTCAATTGGGACGTGTTTGCCTCGAAAGCGGTCTGTCGCGATATCGCAGATCCTGCTCGACTTTGACGTCGACCTATGTTTGATCCTGAGTGCGCTGCATGTTGGACATGGTATATTGATTAGCGAGGAGCCCTTGGCCTCAGTATCGCAGCCCTGCGTAGGGAGGCTGGTCGATTCTTGACTTGGAAAGTCCTGCATGGCTGCGACTTGCTTCGTAGTGACACTTACTTTCGATAATATGTTTAGAGTCAGCATCCAGCAAGAGGCTACTGCATGGTCTGAGATGGTGCTCCTTGACATCCGACAGGCGAATGCCTATCCAATGAATGCTGTTCACAGCCAAATCCCTCTCATGCCCCAAAAGAGAGCTACCATATTTATACGTGTGCAGTATTCTAATCCCGTCGGGATCATAATCGACCAGACTGTAAATTGGGACCCGCGGACGTGCATCCCGGAGACAATGCACCAAATTCCTCGTATTGAGATCCGGATAGCCTTTCCCCTATGATAACCGAAAGCCCATAGTTAGCTTAACCAGTCACTGAGTTGAAGCCATGCCAGCAAGCCTCTGGCACCAAGCTGACTTGCCGTGATCATAACCCCGGGTCCGGCACGCGAGTTTCTGAAGAACCGAGAAGATGCTAGAGTTCTGAAAGTCGCCTGCATTCATTGTCATTGTCAATACGCAGGCATCGAGGGTGGTCCAAAGTATGTCGCTTACTTCTTTCTCGATGATCAAGACCCAACGTGCCGAGGGGAAGTCAATTTGACCAAGTCCTTCTGTTGGGAAAATAAGAGTTCCCTGAAGACGATTCTAATCAACACCTGGGACGAGTACGAAACTGGCCCAGTCCAAAGAACTTCAGTCCAGTAAATACCTCAGTCCGCATGTTGTCGCAAGAGATCACGGTGCCATCGTTGAGGACGAAGGAAATGGGTCCTATGATCAGGCCTTTGCCAGCAGCGGTCTTCACGATGGGTTAGCTATTGCAACGAGCATGTAAGTTCCGCTAGTCTGATATCGGATGACTGACAATGTTTAACGAATGGCGCCCAACCCCGAGTGTGAAAGCAATATCGTCCACCAGTCTATCAACAACGGACTGGTCGTGGAACAGATTTTTATCTTGATAAAATATGTTCCTAACAGGTAATTGGTAAATGTATTCATCACCAGACCTACTTCATGGGTTTCCCGTCCGCGATGGCATACCTTTTCGTAACAATATTGCCAGCTACGAGAGCCTGATGCGACATTTCGAGAATGCGTAGCACCCGGGCTTACAGAGATCAGAAGTTTTCAATACCAACCAGGGCAAAAGAGTCTTACCAAAGGACCTTGCCTCGGAAATACTACGTCCAGGATATTCCAACCGGCTGTTGTTGTTAGTCGTACCTCTAACGCGACGATATGGAATCGACAGTTCCCTGCGCTGTTGTATATCAGTTGCAATCGACTCGAAAATAGCTTCAATCAGCAAAATCACAGCCGCAGGCTGCGTCTCTGCACCCTCAGGTAGCAAGATAGCTGGTTGTTGCACATGTTCATCGTCGTGTTCCGCAGTATCCTCGGCGCTCTGGCGTCTTTCTTGCACATCTGAAAGGGTAAGCTCTTCACGGTTGTCAGTGGCTCGAGCATTTTGGCTGCTTGCTTGACCCTGGGACTCTGTGGGAGACATAGACAGCAGCAGCCACCTCGGGGGCCTGCGGACACGCCCTGACCGCCTGGGCAACATTTTCAATGACAATTCAGTGAGTAGACAGGCAATGAATCGTGTTCGGATTTAGCGTAGGCTACACAGCCATGACCTTGATATTTTGATCAAAGGGCACTAAGGCTTTGCAAAGTCCACTTCCGTACCGACGGCGTTTGACCTTTTGATGGGAAACAAAAGCAAGCTTTTGCTGCAAAGGGCAGTTGCAGATCCAAATGCGGTTAAATGGTGTTGGTATTTAGGGAAGAAAGACCCTTACTGACATGGTGGGACCTGGTGGGGTGGTGCTGTAGGTCTGACAGGGGCCCTGACCAATCACTGTCAAACGGTGTTCAGATAATGTCCGAGTTCAGTTTGGTAGTCAAACAAAACGTGGAGAAAAGTTCGAAGCGCCACTAATTATTATGTAGGTACTGAGTTCATGCCATCCGATGCAGTTCACGCTCTAGCAGAATTGGTACTACGCCTGGAAACCCAAACCTGCAGTCAGTTTGAGCCCACGCAGTTCGAATCCTCAGCCTGTCAGGTCAGAGCCGCAGCGACCCTTTGCTGCATTCGTTCATTATGGGCGAGGCCAAAGCCACAGGCGTGGCTGTCAACAGCACGGACAGCAACGGTGTCAAGCGCAAGGGGCTCGGAATTGCAAGCAGTGGCGCTTCTCTGAAGCGCTCAGCCGCCACTAATGCTGAAGACTCGGACTGGAAACGCCCAAAGCTCGCTGAAAATACGGATTCAGCCCGCTGGCGCATGCTAGATGACGAGGGTCGACACACCTGGCATTATCTCGAGGACGACGAGGCTGTCAAAGAATGGCCGCAGAGCTACGCCGACAAATGGTATCTGGGCTTGCCCATGGTGAGCATCTCTCTGGTCGCATGGTCGTGCGACGAGCCAAATCGCTAATGTATATCTAATCCTTAACAGGACCTGCCCATACTCCTTGAACCCAAGAAACCTCTCGATGCGGTCGTCAACGGTCTCGACTTTTTCGAAAAGCTGCAGCTACCGCCCGGAAATTGGGGTTGCGAATATGGCGGGCCCATGTTCCTCATGCCGGGCTTGGTTATCAGCTGGTACGTGACCAAGACGCCGATTCCTTGGCCTGTTGCGACCGAGATCAAGAATTATCTTTTCGCCCGCGCGCATGCAGAGGACGGCGGATGGGGTCTGCACATTGAGGGAGAGAGCACTGTGTTTGGTACAGCTTTGAACTACACCACCTTGAGGATCGTCGGTGTGGATGCGGATCATCCTGCTATGGTCAAGGCCCGCGCAACGCTGCACAGGCTCGGCGGCACGACCCAGGCGCCTCATTGGGCAAAATTCTGGCTTGCTGTGATGGGTGTCGTGCCTTGGGATCTGGTCAACCCGGTGCCACCAGAGGTCTGGCTGTTGCCAGACTGGGTTCCCTTTGCCCCGTGGCGCTGGTGGATCCATATGCGAATGGTATTCCTACCAATGTCATATATATACTCGAAAAGATGGCAGGCTGAGACGACGGACCTTGTGAAAGAGCTGAGGCAGGAGCTGTTTGTTGAGCCCTACGAAAAGATCAACTGGGCGGCAAACAGAGATAGCATTGCCCCACCTGACAACTATCATCCCAAGACGTGGCTACTCACCGCTGCCAACTGGGCCATTGTCAACGTTTGGAACCCATTTTTGCGCCCCAACTTCCTAAAGAAAAGGGCGGAAGATTGGGTCAGCAAGCTGGTCGACATGGAGGACGAGAATACTGATTACGCCGATTTAGCACCGGTCAACGGCGCTATGAACATGGTTGTTTGCTACATCAAGGATGGCCCGGACTCCTACGCCGTTAAAAGACACCGCGAGAGGTCGCAAGAGTTTCTTTGGGTGAACAACGAAGGTTTGATGGTTAATGGTACAAACGGGGTTCAATGTTGGGACACGGCTTTCGCCATCCAGGCTGTGATGGATGCCGGTTTGACAGAGGACCGCCGCTGGAAACCAATGTTGCTCAAAGCGCTCGAGTTTCTCGACGATCAGCAGATCCGCGAGAACTGCAAGTGGCAGGATGAAGCCTATAGGCACCCTTGCAAAGGCGCGTGGGGTTTTAGCAACAAGGACCAGGGCTATGCGGTCAGCGACTGCATTTCCGAGGCGCTGAAATCCGTCATCATATTACAGAAGACTCCAGGCTACCCACAACTCATCAGCGATAGGAGAATATTTGATGCGGTCGACACGCTGCTCACCTACCAGACAGAAAATGGAGGCTGCGCCTCATACGAACCGCCACGTGGCAGTGAGAAGCTGGAGATGCTGAACGCAGCTGAGGTCTTTGGTCGCATCATGGTAGAGTATTTGTATCCCGAATGCACCACCGCCTGTGTCACAGCTTTGTCGCTTTTCAACAAGCACTGGCCGGACTATAGGACTTCCGAGGTCAAAACCTTCATCCACAAGGCCGTGAACTGGATCAAGACAGATCAGAGGCCAGATGGTAGTTGGTACGGCAGCTGGGGTATATGCTTCACTTACGCTGGTATGTTTGCCTTGGAGAGTCTGGCTAGTATCGGCGAGACATACCAGGATAGCGAGAGCTCAAAGAAAGGTTGCGACTTTTTGGTATCTAAGCAGCGTGAGGACGGTGGTTGGTCGGAAAGCTACAGGGTAAGTTGGTTGTAGACATGGCCCACGAGAAAATTTAATATTTGCTGACTTTGAATATACAGGCTTGCGAGGAAGCCGAATACATCGAGCATCCCATGGGATCACTGGTGGTGCAAACGGCATGGGCTATCATTGGTCTTATGAAGGCAGACTATCCACATATTGAACCCATCCGCGATGGCGTTAAGCTCATCATGCAACGTCAGCAGCCCAACGGCGAATGGCTTCAGGAAGCCATCGAGGGCGTGTTCAACAAGAGCTGCATGATCTCGTATCCAAACTACAAGTTTACATTCACTCTGAAGGCTCTGGGAATGTTTGCCAAGAAATACCCGAATGAGACTGTTGTGTGAGGAAATGATATGGAATTTTGTATGGAATGATTTTATGAAGTGAATTAATTAATTAATTAAATGTAGCAGTCAACGACAATGAAGGCCTAGGTGATGCATGCAGATTGACCAAGGGAAGGTGGGGTGCTTACTCCGCTGCATTTTGGCAGAGTGAGTGAGTGGCGCGGGAGGAGCTACAGAGTTCCCCGCTTATATGCAGTTTGCTTCGAGCAACCTCTGAAAGCTTCCATGCCCAGCTTTGGTATACAATCAGGTTGCTTATTGACCGGTGCCTGACAAAGTAGCTCTTGGGTATCTCTTCTGTTGCCTAGATGCACAACAACAATCCATAAAAAATAAAAAAAATAAGCTACCCGACTGGATAGCATCTCTGATTTTGAAACCAAAACAGGTTGCGCAACATTGGATTCCCGGTACAAATTGCGGCTGCAAGCCGTCAGGTCTGACCAACAACATTATGGAGTTCGCCAATGCCAACAAGGGCATAGCCCTCTATAATGAGGGCAATTATGCCGAGGCGATCCCCCACCTGACGAAGGCCATTGCTGTCACCATGTCTCCGATCTGGCTCCTCGCCCGTGCCGAGGCGTACGCGAAAACCTCGCAGTTTGATCGCGCCCTCGTCGACGCTGAGCACGCCTACAACATCGCCGCCGCACGACAGCATCCGCAACGGCTCGAGCAGATGCTCGAGGCCCAGTACCGACGCGGCGTTGCGCTACTCCAGCTGGGCAGGTACGCCGACGCCGATGCGTGCCTGCTGTGGGCGGTCAGATTGGGCAGTGGAGCTTCGGCACGCGAGGAGGATCCGGTACTGGACAAGGTGGACGGCGATGGCTTCTACGATTGCACATTGGAGCAAGCAGAGAAGGAAAAGCCCGTCTCTCCGGAAAAGGGCAACGTGAACCAGGCTGATTTGACTAAGAGCAGAAAGTGGGTTAGGGCACATTCTATGCGGCAGGTCTGTTTGCCCAAGTTGGCCAGCTTGCCAGCCGGTGCGCCCGGGAGGAAGTTGACTGTGACCAGGACGCCAAGTCCCCCTGCATTGGTGGATGGCGAGTACAACCTAGACGGAAGCAAGGAGGTTTCAGGAAAGGCTGTCGACGGACGTCAGGGGCCCGCAGCCGTAGAGACTGCCGCCCTGCCCGCAAAACCTCAACAGCTTCGGGTTGACTTCTTCCAAAGCTCTACCAACGTTACACTAAGCATCTTCTGCAAAGGAGTCAACAAGGCAGCATTCCGGGCCGAAGCCGACTCAAGGACCGTTGTGCTACATAACATCCCCAAAGAGGGCGATGCGCCTGTGGTTATCAGCTTGGCACATGAAATTGAGCCTGGCACCAACAAGCAGTTCGTTGGTTCTGTCAAGGTTGAGCTGACGTTGGTCAAGGCGCAGCCGGGTGAGAAATGGAAAACATGGGGCACCGTCGCCGACTCGTCCAACTCTGCATCGACACCCCAGCCGAAGGATTCAGTGCTGGACGAATCCGAGGTGGAAGACGAACCGTCAAAGTCTAAGCCGATACATGAATGGGTACTCCAGAACAAACCGCCGCTGTATCCTACGAGCTCCAAGAGCGGACCCAAGGACTGGGAAAAATTCGGCAATGAAGAAGAGGACCCTAAGGACGTGACCAGCTTCTTCGAGATGCTGTACAAGGACGCGACACCCGAGGCTAAGCGTGCCATGCTGAAGAGCTACACGGAAAGCAATGGGACGGAGCTGAGCATGGACTGGACTGATGTTGGCAATCGTCAGGTGGAGGTGCATCCGCCTGATGGTGTTGAGGTGAAGAATTGGGACGGGACGAAGCGAAAGTAACATGAACTGCTAATGTGCCTACTCACAAAGCCCCCAAGGAGTCAGCTCAGTAGGGTATACAATATACATCATACGGCAGGTTTACCGAACCTGTGGTTTAAAATGACCCAGGCACGTTAGGATACAAGAGTGGAAGGTTTGGCACAAGACGAGTCTGAGTTTGGTGATATTACGGTCTCGAAATTGGCGGCTGTGGATCAAACAAAGTGCTTGCTGGAGTCTAGACTGGCGCCATGTTTATTTATTTATTTTGCAGCAACACAGGCGAAACCTGCATCTCCAGGTGGAAAATATAATTCGCGATTGTATCCCGTGTCGCAATGGCGTCAAGAGTGTACCCAACTTGGTCGTGCAACGACAAACCCGCCACAACCAAGTACCCGAGTAGTCAGCAAACTATGCAGAACAGTTTTTGATCAGTCATGTATGTATATATGGTCAGTCTATAGACAAACGCAAGCCCAGATAGGCATGCGCTTCTCCGTAGGTCTGCACCAGTCTAGTAAAGTGGTATGTCACATTGCTAAATAGACAGACAGGGGTGTCGGTCAGCCAGTAACCATGCTAAGGAACAGCCCCAACTAAAGTACCGACATGTCAATGTCTAGCCATGCCCATTACGCTGCATCGCCCCGCCATATCTTCCGACTGAGCTCGTTCTCCTCAACAATCCAACCCTTCAGGCACCGTGACACAGGCTCCAATTTATCTTGCCCGCCCTGCCGGAGAAACATCAACTCGGGCTTCTGCAACACCATCCCAACACCTCCATCTTCACCGTCCAGCCTCGCTTCATGCCCAAGCAGTAAGTCTGCTACCATTCTTCCGAAAACTACACTTCCCCACTTGTCGAGATGCGTCGTGTCGCCAGGCTTGCTGTTGTACTTCCCACTGGCCTCCGCTCCAATGGCCTGGACATAGCTCGCGCTAGCCCTGTTCAGATCAATAAACCTGGTACCGGAATTGCCCGCCGCCGTCTTGGCCAAGTCCCTTTCAATCCCAAGTGAGTCTACAAGCGTCCCGTTGTCCCAGAAGTCCCTTCTCGACAGCGGACTCAAAATCACTGGCAGCCCGCCTGCCGCCCTGACGTCAACCGCAAACATCTCCAGGTTTGCCTGAAATTCCTTTCTCGAGACGCCGCGGGATGGGAGTTGATCGTTGTGCCCGAACTGTATCGTCACGATGCAGGTGCTATTTGCACTGTTTTCTCGGACCGAGGCCAGCACGCGAGCCCACTCCCCCACATCGAGAAAGGAGGTCGTCGTCGCGCCGTTGATGCCGTGGTTGACGCCCCAGGCTCCCGCAGTGCCGTTGAGGTAAGACAGAAATCCCGTACCCCAGCCGCCACCGTTCGGGCTCTGTATAGCCGTCGTTGAGTCACCAGCGAGGAGGAATGCGAAAGGTTTGGTTGGGCAGCGCACCTGCGAGGGCAACTCTGTAGGTGCGGCTCTGACGTATGCCGTCAACTGCATCGCTGCGATAAGTATGGCAGATATGATGCGATGGGAACTAGCGTTGGTCCCCATCCTTTCTTGTTGTTTTTGTTTCTGTGTTATGCTTTGCTGGATAGTTGGGTCGACGAAGTTGATATCCTGATGACGGCCTGTTCGCTGCTATTTGGCAAGCTGATCACGAACTGCAAACTACTTGTTCGCGGTCAACAAGCAAGAAAAGAAATCTTGTTTAAAGTGCGATTTGGAGTCTCACAGTAATTATACAATGCACTCATGATAGCTGGCTAAACTGCCATCCATTTGATAGACCCAGCTGACTCCGAGACCGGGTTTTGTTTTAGTTCATATTCAGTGCGCATCACGTTTCACTAGACACGCCAGTTTCGATCCAACAAGTCATGTGCGCGCTGTCTAGTGTCAGATGCTTGGCACATGGCTACAAGTTAATTCATTCTTGCTCGTTCAACATTGCCTGAACTTTGACCGTAAAATGCGGCGCTCTGACCTTGGAGGCCCTTCCGTGCTTCACAACAGAAAGCTTATATCTTGCGAAAGCCTCAGTCCCGAAAGCCCATTGTAGTTTTCCCAAATGTTGGTGTCAAATCGACTACCGATTGCGATTGGAAGACCAACGCCTGACCATTATTTCTCTCACTCTGTACTGCCCGAGCAAACCAGCAATGCCAATGTTTGGGTCCGACACCAAGTCTATGGTCGAGGGCGGTGGAATGTCTACATAGATAAGCACCAGACTTTTGAGCACGTGAGAGAGAACCCGCTGAATGCCGTGTAGCCAAAACCAAGACAGATGTTGCTGCGGGTGTTTGCGTTCCTCATGTTTCCACTCGGGGTGTGAATAAGATGGAAGCACGACAAGGCCAAATTCGGCATGGTCAAAAACAGGTCCGCGCCGGTAGAGGAGCAAGTCGACCCCGAACTTGACGCCCTCGCGAGGAACCCAGCCGAGTGATCGAAAGTGATGAAAAACAACATAATGAACAAGAAAAGGGTCATCGGTGCGTAGACCAAAGGATGTATGGCTCGACAGCCTTGGCGGGAAAAAGTAGTGGTCCGCAAAGAGTTGCAAAAGTTCCAGGTTGGACAGTTTCGCCTGCGTCGCAGGGTCTACAACTACCAACGCACCAATTGCGAAGGCCAAATAAAATGCTTCTTGTGCGGATAATTGCAGATGCTCCAGGTCTTGGGTCTCATCAAGAGGCACTTGGTACGAGGTGTCATTACCTGCACCAATGCGTACTGTTGATGATATTACAGACTCCTTCAGCAGTTGCGATTGCGAGCCACCAGGACTAGGTGTGTGGGTTTGATCAGACGATGTTGATGCAACTCCGCGAGAGAAGCGGACATTCTTCTGCTTCTTAAGAAGGTGGTGCAGACCTTCAATCTTGTGAACTGTACGAATACTCCCATGAGAATTCTGAACCCCATTACTGTGGAGGTGTTCCGTGGATTCTGCCACATCGCAGGACACACCGCTTGCTTCGCTGGCTAACCCACTGGTAAAGTTCGCTAATGAGGCCGTGACCGGAAGATCGGAAGAAGAGTTGGGTAGCCGAAGTAGCTCAAGAGGACCAACTGGAGGGAGGATGGTTTGCACAGCCTTAGCGGCAGGCATGACGGCAGCAGCTAGGCTTTCCTCAAGACGAGTCTGTTCTATAAGTTCTTGCTCAAGCCTTGCACGCTCCCACTTTGCCCGCAGACGTTCCTCTCGTCTCTTGTTCGTATTTTGTTCCGCGACACTGACGGCGTCAACACCACGGCGGTTCATCTCTCGCTTTAGCCAGTTCGGCTCGCTGCGGCTCAGGCTTCCTTTCCCAAAAAATCCCTGCTCCCACAGAGCTCTGATGGCTACAGCATCCGGTATGTTTACCGACCTGGTCTCTGGCGACCACTCGCCCTGATACAGCTTGGATGGCTCATTTTGTGGCCTGGCAAAGACTGTTTGCTTCAACCAGAGATAGATGAGATGTGCGAGAGAGAGCGGATTACTCGGGTAGAAGCTTGGTAGAGGAAAAGTTCGGATAGGAGCTGGTAGGGCATAGATCTGATGGACTGGTGTCTTGGGTGTGGAAGGCTTTTTGAGAGCAGCTGCTCTCGTGGTAGGTGAGTCTGAGCTGTTTTTGGAATTTGTCTCAGCCATTTTCGACGTTCAGCATGTCGGCACTGTTTGAAGCAGGAGATTGTAAGTCACGCAACTTTTGGTCAAAAGAGTTTGCTTCAAGGCACCAACCACTCGAGGTGGATAGGGGCTATACCATAACAGCATACCACTTAGCATGCGCATGGCAATAGGTGATCGCTCAGATACCGTTGTAGTCTATAATAAGAGGCACTCATGGAGAGCTACTAAGTAGGTCTCTCAGCACCAATAATGAAGTCATCACTGCGATCGGTGCACTTGCACAGTAAAGTACTTTTAGAACAATGGCGACTTACCGATGTGAGGGAAGGTCCCTCTGCGATACCAGCAGAAGCTGTTGGGAAGCAGCCATTCAAGACCGCAAAATATACGACAGCTACCTGAAAGGAGACGATGTCGAAGACTGAAGCTGCTGTTTAGCTATCAGTTTTTGGAGACGAAGGAGATCTGGCGCAAGAGTAATTTTAAAATTGGAGATTTTGTAGGCGAAGGATTTTTTTCTCTCTACCTTTTTTTTTCTGCCAGGGCTCGGATTTCTCAGCATGGATCAACCATGGGCAGCTTGGCTTCAACATTGACCACATGCTATTGGGTGAATAAGCTTTAAGGCGGGACTAGCTCTTGGTGGTAGCCACTTATGATGTTCTGATTGGCCAATGAATCCACAATGCAAGGCGGTGGCAGGCTGGATCGCAGTGTTTGGAATCGTCGCCTCGCGTAGCAAAAAGCGCTAAGATTTCGACACGACCAAACGAACGGATAGAAAGGATCCACCGGCTAGAGCTGTCGAATTTCACAGTAATGGGTCTCAACTTCAGGGGCTTTTTTCTCGACTAAAGATGAGTAGGAGCGAGGCAGGAGCGACGAGAGGAAGATAAGGCCAATACCTGTCAAAACTCGACCAAAGCCTTTACTTCTTCAACCATAGCAGCAAACGTTTTATATACATTGTCCTGCCGAAACTGTGAGCTTTGGCCGTGCCCGCGCCACCCCTTTCCCTCGTTGCACCCGCCTCCAGCGCACATTTACAACGCTGCGCTTTGTGACATACAACCTCCCACAAATGCAGTGGCTTATGGATGGTCTGGCGTATGCCGGAGCTATCTGGTCGACTATTGTTTTTTGCGTCCAGGCCATTGGTTTATATCAACTGTGAGACAAAACCTCCGTTGCAAATATAGCGTTACATGCAATCCCACGACAGTCTCCAGAGCCAACTTCTCTAACAGCTCGCCCCTCTATCAGCTTTCGCTCCTACTCGCGTCCTCCGCCACCACCCATATCGCCTTCGCTCACATCTAAGGATGTCCCGCACGTAACTGTAATTCGCCCAGTCAAGGGCCTTGAGCCGCGGTTGTACGAATGCCTGATCTCAACCCTCCAGCAATCATACCCAAGCGACAAGCTGAGCGTGCACCTGTGCGTCTCCGCCAAAGACGACCCGGCCTACCCTGTCCTGAAGAAGATTGTGGCCGATTTCAGCGCCACACATGATGTTCGTCTTTTTATCGAGACCGAGGATCCACTGCTCTACGGTACCTCTGGCGACGCGCGTAACCTAGGTCCCAACCCCAAAATCCGCAACATCAGCCATGCCTACCGTGAGGCCAAAGGCGACATAATATGGATCATTGACTGTAACATTTGGGTGTCCAAGGGCACGGCTGGCCGGATGGTTGACAAGCTATGTGGCCTCTCTGCTGGCTCCAAGCCCTACAAATTTGTGCACCAACTTCCGCTGTCCGTGGACGTCACTCCGTCTCTAGATTCCAAAGTCCTGCGAACAGGCGGCGGCCGCCTTGATGAGATGTTCATGGCAACTACACACGGCAAATTCTACAGCGCAATCAACACAGTTGGCGTGGCGCCCTGTATCTGCGGCAAGAGCAACATGTTCCGCAAATCCCACCTCGACCGTCTCACTGACCCAGCACATAACCCTATATTGCCCAAAGACACAGCGTCTCGCCCACGCGGGATAGACTACTTCTCGGCATACATCTGTGAGGATCACCTTATCGGAGATTTGCTCTGGCGCTCAAAGGTACCCGGCCACGGCAACCACGGTCTAGTATATGGCGACTTGGCGTTGCAACCCATGATGAACAACTCGGTCAGGTCATACATCGCCCGCCGGGTAAGATGGCTTCGCGTGCGCAAGTGGACTGTCTTACTGGCAACACTGGTCGAACCTGGCGTTGAGTCGATGGTCTGCTGCATGGCGTTCGCGCACGCTCTGACCACTACCCCGTGGTGTTCCAACCCCGCTGACTGGCCCATCCCGCATACCTGGACCGCCCTCTGGTCCATCTGGCTGGCTACAATCGCCGTCTGGGCCACAGTCGACTATATTCTGTACCGTTTCCTCCATTCCTGCCGCAGCATCGAGAGGGATGAAGACTCGCCAGACTTTGCGCAAGGCAATGAGCTCACCAAGCGGCCGTTTGCTGCATGGGCTCTGGCGTGGATCGGACGTGAAGTTCTTGCCCTGCCTATTTGGACTAGGGCTGTGTTGCTGGGCACGACAGTCACATGGAGAGGCACTAAGTTTCGGGTCAGGTCAGACCAAAGCGTCATCGACATCCCGCATGCAGAGACCGAATTAATGAGTAACGGACTGACGGACAAAAAGCTCGAATGATATTGATCTTCTATTGGGTGGACATTTACAGTACTTCATTGGGTTTGGAGACATGAAAGGGAGGGATGCTGGATGCACTCTGCTTATTAGACAACATATAGATCCCGATACCACATACATTTTGTAATGCTAAATAATTATATACCCCCCGCGTCGGGACTGGCAGCACCCTCATTCACTTCACTTCGGGTACGAGTAGAGATCAGGGCCTCTTCTTAGCCAGTATAACCACCGAGGTCGGCTCTAGGTGCACCTTTGGGAATATCCAATCCCCTTCCTTGGTCTCGTGGTATTTAGTAAACCACCTAGGTCCTTATGACGTTACGCTAGCTGCCCCGCCCATCCCCACCAAATGCTTCTGAGCAGCTTCGACGGGTTTCGGTCACCAATATTACATCGCCAGGCACCCAACAGAAGCCGAATCTCCTTTCATCAGTCACATGAATACAACAGACTTGATCCGACCGGTGTGGGACCGTTTCAGTGTCTTCTCTAGGTCCTGTACAAGCTCGCACATTTACACCACCTCCTTGTCCTTCAACTCATCGTAATGGATTCGTTTGTTTACCGAAACACTCCTTCGCCCAGAGTTATATTCGGGCGCGGCACCCTCTCGAGCCTCCAAAACGAAATACGCAGGCTGTCGCCTCCTTACGGCTGCAGCAAGCCTCTGCTCGTGTCCTCACCCGGCCGTGTCTCTTTGGCCCGGGAAGTCCGACAGAAGCTGGCTGAGGATGGGATTTCCGAGGTCGAGCTGCTCAGCACTGCCACCGTTCATAACCCTAGCTCCGTTATAAATGATGCTTTACCGCTGGCCGCTGGTCGGGATTGTATTGTCTCTTTAGGTGGCGGCAGTGCCGTTGGGCTTGGAAAGGCGCTTGCCCTTAGGACGGGACTACCACATGTGGCTATCCCGACAACCTACTCGGGCTCTGAAATGACACCGATCCTAGGGGAGAAGGGCGCTGATAGAAAGAAGGTGTCGGTGACAGACCCCAAGATCCTGCCAACACTCGTCATATACGACGTCGATCTGACACTAAGCCTGCCACTCAATGTGTCCTTTCCGAGTGGGATTAACGCCCTTGCCCACTCAAGTGAGTTGCATACCTCAACCAGTGCCGCTACCTCTAGCACTAGCTGACCATGGCATAATTACATACATCCTTAGTCGAGGCTCTGTATGCCGAGCACAGCAACCCGGTGACGTCGATTCTCGCCTCGGAATCCATCAGGTCCCTCAGCTCTGCTCTTGTTACTCTTGGTGGGGACTCGAATTCGATTCAAGCCCGGACCGCCCTCCTACGTGGTGCTTTCCTTGCAGGATACGTTGTAGCCTCCACCGGAATAGCTCTGCAGCACAAGCTGGCCCATGCCGTGGCTGGGACGGCCGGCCTTCCGCATGCCGAGACCCATGCAATACTTCTGCCTCATAGTCTCGCCTATAACTTACCATCTTTACCCGAACAAACTATTATCAGTTTGGCGGAGGCAATGTCGCCGGCGCGTCTTGCTGACTCTACCACAGCTTTGGCAGAGCCTGTGGTTCTGCTCAACGACCTCGTCAGTGGTAGAAGTATTCCTCGGGCCCTTGAAGACCTCGGGATGGCGGAATCCGATATCGAGAGGGTTACTAATGTGGCCATGGAGAAGCCATATTGGAACCCCCGTTCGCTAGAAAAGGGAAAGATCCGAGAGTTAATCAGGCGGGCATGGGCCGGAGAAATAGCCCGAGCTGACTTGTAACAATTAACATAGCTAGTAATACTATAGGGCTACTCACTTCAAATGGCGAAAATGTCAAACCCAATATCGTTTATATTTTAATGAGAATAAAATAAAATACTTAATAATGTATTTATTAAAAATATATTATATAAGGGCATAATATATACAAACTCTTATTATCACGGGGTTGGCCCCGGAAGTCGTTAATTTGGGGTTAAACCCCCAAACCCTAGGAATACGGTGAAAAGCAAGTCTAAAAACTCGTATTATATACTCCTCGTTATTATTATTATTACGCTAGGGGGCTTTAAACCAGCTAGTATTTTTATAGGCTAAATTACCGGTAAAACCGTACTTTTGCGGATCGGGTAAAAACCCGGTACTATATTGTTGCGGGCACACCCAGCCTACGCGACGTTTTCTAAATTATTTCGTTACCCGATTTTACCATTTAAATAACGGTTTAATAATATAAAATAAACGATAAAAAAATGGAAATAAAAATAATAGCAAAATAAAATAAAAAATTGGATTGCGGTAAATTATATTTTTCGCGGGATTATTGCGGTATAAACGCGGTTAATAATTATTATTATTATTATTATTATTATTATTATTATTATTATTATTATTATTATTATTATTATTATTATTATTATTATTATTATTATTATTATTATTATTATTATTATTATTATTATTATTATTATTATTATTATTATTATTATTATTATTATTATTATTATTATTATTATTATTATTATTATTATTATTATTATTATTATTATTATTATTATTATTATTATTATTATTATTATTATTATTATTATTATTATTATTATTATTATTATTATTATTATTATTATTATTATTATTATTATTATTATTATTATTATTATTATTATTATTACGTTAGGGGGCCCTAGGCCAACTAGTACTTTTATAGTCTAAATTACCGGTAAAACCGTACCTTTGTATTACGATTATAGATTAACAGAACAAAGAAAGAAGAAACAAACAATTAGTGGGACCCGTCGGAAACCACTAAACTACAACAAACAAAAGAATTACGTAAAAATAAAATAAAAAACCCTAACCCAATTACCAGGCGGCAGTAATTACAATTACTGCCAAAAAGGTAATTAACTCCTGTTAAAATCACCACGAAATAATTATAATTACTTATACGAAATAATTATTCGACTATATAAAAATATAATTATTATTATATAAATAGTTTTATTTTTATATTGTTTAATAGTAATTAAACTTTAACTAATTTTAATGTTTATTTAAAACCAATTATAATTTTACCCCCAATTATTAAAAGCCCCAATTATTTGTTAAAATGCTTAGTTATTTTAACCCATTGTATTTTATTATAAAAATAAATTACCCCAATATTTTAATTGTAATATTTTAATTACTTTTATTTAATATTTTGTTTTAAAATAAACCAAATAATACCGCCAACGCAATATTTTTTAACCGAATTACTTTTTGAGCCTTTTTAACTATTAACGTTCCGGCTAACGTTAACGCCCTGCGTTAAATAATTGCAATATTCCAAATTAAAAACAAATATTTACCAAAACGAATTTAAAAACAAATTAATAAAACCAACAAAAATATTATAAAATATTCCCTACCCGCTTTTTTTAATGGTATTTCCGGTATTTTAAAAAGATTTTTTACCGGAATCCGCGCGTATTTTTACTTTAACGAAAATAATTTCGACAACAATGTTAAAAAGGTTGTTTACGCAATTTTGTTTTTAGAAAACAACGTTTTTGTTTGGTTTAAGCCAACCCTGCGAAATTATTTGGATTACGAAAAAAAAAACCGTAAAGCTAAAACCAACCGTATTTTCGACAATCACAACAATTTTGAAAAGAATTTGAATAAAATATTCGGCAATTTTGACGAAAATCGTACAGCTAAACGTAAATTGGCGCGTCTTGTTTAAACCAAATCAATATTTAAATATATTAGTAAATTCCAGCAAATTATAACCAAACTATTATGGGGCAGGAAAATTCTAATATTATGTTTTTATACCAAATAAAAAATAAATTAGTTAAGGAAAAATAACTAAACGTTATATTAAAATATATGGAATTGGCGGTTAAAATTAACAATCGTATTTATAAATAAAAATTGGAAAAATATAAAAAACACAATATTTAAAAACCTAATATATAATAAACTAATACAAAATGTAAATATTAGTACCCCAAACCATTTTGTCAATATAATATAATATACGGCATTTATAATATACCCATGGATTTTAACGTTATATACTACCGAAAAAATAAATAAAAACTCAAAAACGGCAAATATTTTAAATATAATAAATTAAAATGTATTGTACGAAATTATGCCAATAATACCCCTAATTTGCAATTTAATTTCGCAACAAAAATGGAAATAATGAAAAATAAACCACGAAAACTAAACGTTACAATATAAACTTTTTACGAACAAGTAAATTGGATTAAATATTATAATAATAATTGTATAACGTATAATAATTCCAAAGCCAATAGCGGTTATTATTTCCAACAACCTAAAAAAATACGCATTTTAACGGTAGGAAACAAAGTATCCATTGGACCAACCAAATAACCGATTAAATTATACCGACAAAAAATTGGACTGCCCGAACAAACGGATTTAAAAAAATTGAAGGAAGGAAAAACACCATTAAAATAAACCCACCTTTTCTACAAATTACCGGACAATAACAAAAAAAAAACTAATAATAAAAAAAGTATATTATTTAGTATATATATTGTAACAAAAAAAAACCTTCCAAAACTATGTGAAAAAAAGTTAATTAATTTATATAAAAACGCCCAATTGGTATAATTTCCAAAAATACCTATAATTTATTCCAAACGGAATTTGGTAGGATTTATAAGCCCCATTTTTAGAAATTACCCCCAAATTATACTATTATACCCGGATTACCAGAATTTTTTTTTAGGCGGAATGTTTTAGGGATATTTGCAAAATCCACCTTAGCCGGAAGATTTCCCACACTTTTTTTCCGCGTAAACGCAAACAAACGGGAATTTACTAAATATATACTATATAAAAATTACCCAATTGGAAAATTAAAATTAAATTTAATACCAAACCAGTAATGATATTTATATTATTAAGCGTATACCCCATAATATATTGCAATTAACCAATATTTTTATAGTATTAATATATACGTAATATTTGTAAAGTGTATATATTAGCCAAAATATAAATTTGGTACGAATAAAAATCCAAATTACCCGGACCCACGCCAATAACAAACATTGTATGGGATTTTAAAATTTAAAAACGAGGAAATGCAACTAATATATATAAAATACCGGCATTTTTACAAGGACGGAAAAATAGAAAAAAAAACCCGAAAAAAAACATTTAATTAAAAAATTAAAATAACCAGACGGTATAAAGTACCGAACGGCAAAAAAAAATAACTACCAATAAAAACCCTGAATATTACGCAAAATACCGTAAAAAAATATATATATATATATTTTAATATATAATTCGATAGCCAACCCATACAAACACTTTTCAATAATAAAATATAAAGCAATTATATATTACCAAAAATTGTAAATAAACAACAAATATTTTAGCAACAAAAGAAAAAACCTTATTAATTGCAAACTGTAGAAGGCAAAGTAATTTTATATGGCCAGGGTATTGTTAATATAAAAACCGTATATTTTTAAATGGAAAACTACGGACGAAAGGAACAAATTACTTTGGATATTACGGAAATAAGAGAAAAGAAAACAATATTAGAAATTTATAAAAAAAAGTTATAAAAAAAAGGTGCAGGGTATATAATATATAAATAAAGGAAAATAAATATTTAAATAAAGTAAGATATATAAAATATTATATGGGTTAATATAATATAAGGATATTCCAATAAAGGAATACCAATAATTAAATAACGAATATTTAAACAACGGGTATTTAAACAACGGAATTCCCAATATGGATTCCGAATAAATTTTAACAAAATTTGGAATAATAAGTTTTGGATCCAAATACAAATTCCGGATAAACTTTGGAATAATAAACTTTAATTCGAATACGAATTTTGGATTATAAATCCAAAATAATAAAAACCGGAAATAAACTTCGACAAAATTTGGAACAATAAACCTTAATTTAAATACAAATTTTGGATTACAAATCCGGAAAAATAAAAACCCGAATAACCCAAAACTCCAAATAAGCTTTACAAAAAATTATAAATAACGTGGCTTTCTTCCCACCTTTGGCTGTAGGAATTTTGTAGAATAAGGACTCCAATAATAAGAATTTAAATACAAAGCTTTCAATATACATACTTCAAAACAATATTTGCATTACAATATTCTACCCTTTATTTTATTTTATCCAAATACCTTATTTCCCTTTATTTATATATTACTTACCCTGCACCTCTTTTTCATAACTTTTTTTTATAGATTTTGCACCTACTGTAAATTAACTAGCCATTTCGTTAACAGTTGTTGGTTTTTAAAGCCTAATTCTACACCTAAATATTGGGACGGAAATTTAAAAAATAAAAATAACGTTAGAAACAACGCTGAAAATAACGTTAAAAATAAAACTAAAACCAATAATTATAACGAAAATAATAACAATAGCAAAAATAATGAAGATTTTTTCGTTAATACTTTGGTTAATTTATCCGAAGATTCGAATAACAATTTATTGGAAAACAATTAAAATACCGTTTAAAAGATAAGCCCTTATAATATACCCCAATATAATAATATATTCCTTGCAAAAATTAATAAAATCCCAGACTATTTAAATAAAAATAACAATATAAAGAATTGTTACAAACTTGAAATTAATAACGCTGTAATTATAAATATAATTTGTAATAAAACAATTTTATTTAATTATAAAACTGTTAAAGAATATACAAACTGGGGAAATGTAAATAAAATAAAAATTACCGGTATAGGTAGTATATATAAGATATTAATTATATAATATTAATTATATAATTAAGGCTAAGAAAATATAAGGATATTCCAACAACGGAATCCTAAATCCAAAGAAATAACGGAATTTCAAGGAACAACGGAATTTTAAACCCAAAGGAATAACAAAAGTCCAATTCCAAAAATAAACAACGGAATTTGAATTCTAAAAATAAATAATGGAATTCTAAATACAAAATTCTAAACATAAAATTCCAAATATAAAATTCCAAATATAGAATTTTAAAAATAAAATTCTAAATATAAAATCCGAAAATAATAAACTCCAACAAAATTTGGAATAATAAAATTTAATTCCAATATAAGTTTTTAACTTTGGATTTCCAAGTTATAAACTTTGATAAAACTTGGAATAATAAGTTTTAATTCGATTATAAATTTTTAAATACGGATTCCGAATAACGAAAGCCCGAATAACCCGAATAACAAATACCCGACTAAAGCCTATAGAAAATTATAAATAAGGTGGTTTTCCTCCCACTTTTACCTATAGAGATTTTATAAAATATCAACTTTTACAATACAATATTCTACCCTTTACTTTACTTTTTATACATTAATTTATTTACTTCGATTTTTATATTATTTACCCTGCACTTTTTTTAAAACTACGTTGGTTTACTAACTATATAATAATACCGGTGGTTATTTGTTCGCAAACATTCCGGATTTTTGGTTATATTTTTTGCAATATAATGGGCTTTGAAATTGGTTTTTTTGTTTAAATATAAACTTAGGGGTAATATTCTGAATTTTGTTTCCAATTGGGCAATAGGGGTTATTTTGTAAATTTTACCAATTATACGGAAATATTGGGTTTATTCCGTAGTAAAATTTCAAAAAAATTACGGATTTTTATTTTGTTTACGTTTGGGGAATGCCAAATAAAAACGCCGTAAATAATAATATTTTAAACAATTTTAGTATAAATTTCCCGTACGCGGGCAATATTGCAATTTTATAAAAACGTTGCAAATTTTATAAAAATAAACCGAACAAATGCAAATTTCTTTTCAATTTTTTGTATATAATATAATTATATAAGTTTGCGGTATAATTATATTTCTAGGAACTTGGTTAATTTTATTAATAAAATTTTATGGTATCCAAAGCGGATTTTATTGGGTTTTCCACTATATTTAATGTTAAAATATATTAATTTGGTTTTTTTACTATTAAAGGTTATATTATAGGATTGGGTTTATTTTGTACACGTATTATATGTTTTAAAAAGTTATTTGCAATTTTTTCCGACGTTGGGGTATATTGTAAATAAGTTTGTATTATCCGCAAACCCAATAATAAAGACCGAAAAATCTTTAACGAATTCGCAATATAAAATAAAAATATAAAATAGGAAAGAAATAGAAAATAAAAGGGATTTTTGGGGTACGCCCGTTTTAAAGTATATAAACGACGAAATATGCCCATTAAACCGTAATAATATAATTAGGGTTTTGAAATGGTTGCGGATTTATTGGATAGTAATGGGTAAAAATTTCATTTAATATAAAACCCAAGATAATTTAATATATACAACGTTGTCAAATGTTTTGGAAAAATTAAATTATAATAACAATAGGGTAATATTTAGATTACGTGCCGTTTTCGCCGCGTTTACTATTATATGGATTGCGAATTTGTAGGATTTTTTGGCTTTATCCCCCATTTGTTTATCGGGGAAAAAAAACTGTATTTTATACGCGTTGGTAATACGTTAAATTATAACCGTTTTAATAATTTTTCCAACATAATTGGTAAAAATAATTAGCCTTTAAATTCCGGGTAATTTGCGTTTTTTGGTAGTTTTTTTAAGTTTGGGTATAATTATAATGGTTGTATAACGGAACCGTTTCGGAAAATAAACAAAGGCGAAATTTACGGTTGTAATTTCAGCCAATAATTTGGTCAAGGGGGGACCGCACGCCTTTAAAAAACCTGTAAGAAGTAAATCCGGGTCCGGAATTCTTTATAAACGTATATATAAAATTCTTGTTTTAATTTTACTATTATGTACGTAAAAATTAAGTGGAATAACCGTATTAAATCTGTATAAATTTTATTAATTTTCCGGTGGAATATTATTTAAATAGGCGGGCGGGTTAAGGAAAAATCTTTCAAATAAAATAGCCGTTTTTTAAACAGGATTTAATATTATATTTGGGTTGGATTTTTTACGTTTAAATAGGGGGATGGCATTGGTTTTGGGGGGGGTTTAGCTACGTAGCTTGGCCCAACGTCCGAAATTTTACAACGTTTTTTGGTTTTTGGAAAAAGTAAATAAAATTCGTCGCTACGCCGTTCGAAAAAATTAGTTTACAATTTTTTTGCGGTTTTTTATTGGTTTCCTATATTCGGTTATTATATATTCGTTATAATTCCGTATAAAAGTTTTTATGGTTTTTTTTCTTATTTGTAAGCCGTTTGCGTTTGGTAAATTTAATTTGGAATTTCTTTTCCTCTATTGGCGGTTTTCCTGGGTATAAATAGCTGGACGATATTTATAAAAATCCGTATTAATTATTTTACGGTTTCGTTAAATTAATTTGCCGTGCGAAATTGGAGGTTTCTTTTTTAATTTAACCCGGGTTTTTGTTTTGACGAATTTTTAATTTATAAACGGCCATTATTATTTTTCCTGGCTGGGGGGCCGGGGGTTGCGGCGGAATTAACCTTAATTTTCGTCGTTAAATAATTGGACCCGGGCTAGTCGAATTTATTTTTATATTGTATTTGCAATAATTTGGAAATTTAAAATAAATCCTGTATTAAATTGATATGTTTTAAGTATAGTTTTATTGTTTTCCCGAACGGGGTTACGAAAATAAAACGCCATTTTAACGTTATTAATAAAAAAACGTTTAAATTGGGCGTTTTTTTACCGTCTATATTCTAAAGGGGATGTTTTATATTAAAATCCCCTGCGAATATATGGCGGTTATATAAAGGTTTTTTTCCAATTTCGAAAAACGGGGATTTTTAAACTATACCAGGTCTACGTTTAAAGGAATAAATTAACCAAAAAATAATAACCTGGTTGCCGGTCTCGTAAATAATAAAATATTAATTAATACCAAACCGTATTATATACAATACGGACTTTGATTATTTAATAATATATAATATTATTTTTTTGTTTTTTTCAATTATACGGTATTTGTTTAATACGGGTAAAAATAATTTTCCCTTTTACGGGTTGCGTTATGGTATTTAAACCACAATATTATTAATATTATTTTTTAACGCAATTATTAAATTGGATTTAAATTTTTGCGTATTTTATATTGTAAATATAATTATTATTATTTGGCGGGTAAATTGGGTTTGTTATTAATAGGGGCCGTTGGGTTTAAAAATTTAACGTTAAAAAAAAGGGATTGCGTAGGGTTTTTGTTAAAATAACGGCAAAATTGTTTCGAAATTTGTTTTGGTTTTTCGGAATTGGGGGATTTAAATTGCGGTTCGAATTATTTTGGAATACAAATGGATAATTGCGGATTGGGTTTTTTGCGTAAACGGTTAAAAACCGTACCGAAAAATCGGTTTTTATTTTGCGTTTTTGTTTTTAAAATACCGGGTATATAATATTTTATATTATATGGTTGTTTTTGTAATTAAGGCAATATTTCCGGGTATTTGAATTCGCGGAGGGGTAATTGCGTTTGTTTTTGGGGTGGAAACCGGCGCCGCAATATTTGTATTTTTTATAGTTTTTGCAAAATTTGCCTATATAATCCCATTTTTGGCATTTGTAACAATGTTTAAAGATAATTTTAGGGCAAAAGAATTTTATATTAAATAATTGCCCTTTAAAAAGCAAATTGTAATTATATATTTATTTTGCAATAAATAAAATATAAATATATATATAGTTGGCCGGTTTTTTCTTAGGAATTTTTCGGAAATTGGATTTTGAATTTAGTTATAACGGATTTAATATTGTAAATATATTTTGTTTTATTGTTTATAAAAATTTTAAACAAATTTATATTGTATTTTTGTCGAAAACGGTTTGCGGTAATATTTTTAACAAACAAAACTATTTTTTATTGTTTAATAATAGCGGTATTTTCGAACGCGTTTCGAACTTATAATGTGTTTTTCGCGTATTTGTTTGCCTGGTTTTTAAAACTAACGATTAGGTTGCCGTTTTGCAATTTTTGTATTATTATTATATTATTGGTTTATAGGGCGTTATTAATAATTATAATCCTTTTCGCGTGGGTGCGGTTTTATAATGTATTCGGCATTAGCCCGGCCCGGATAAAAAGTTTTTGTTTATATTTTTTAGGAAAATTTATAATTAAAAACCCAATTACAGTAATTAAAACGTAGGAAAATTGGGTATTGGCCGGGGGTATATTAAATTGTTTAGTTAATTTTTGGTATAAATTATAAAGGTTTTCCCGTAATTATTGTTGGGTAAACGGCTAAAGTAATTTATATTTGGTTTGAATCCACAACGTATTTTTTAAAAAAATGGCCAATATTATTATTTTGTATATTATATTATTATTTTATTGTATTAAAAAACCCTGGATTTGTTCGAAAACTTGCAATTTGTAATTTTGCGTATTTTTCGTTAGGTTGATTGTATTCCGTTGTTAACCCAATAAAAGTCCGTATTTGCTAATATCTGCGTTTGGATAGTAGCGATTTTGGTCCAATTTTGTTAAACCGTCGTTAACTACAATTGGTATTCCTACGTTTTGCGCCGCTATTGCGTGTATAATGCGGTACTGTGGTTGGGGAATATTAAGCCCAAGGATTTTAATTTTAATGTTAGAAATGGATTTGGGATGATATTTAAACGTAGGACGTATTTTTTCTTTCAAACCGTTTTTTTCGGAAATCTTCGTTTTGGAATAATTATATTCTTTAATTTTAAATTATTGGATAATTTTTTGATTTTATTAAGGTAATTTTCAATATTTTCGAATTTATCTGGGGTTGTATTAAAGAATTCCCTAGTGATTAAAGAATTGGTAGTAAATCCTCTAAGATTATATAAGTTTTCGAGTTTTAACCAGGCCGCTTTTATTATAATTTTGTTTTTTATTTACAATAAAGGCCCGTCTTTATATAAAAACATTAATAAAGTAGGTGCTTTATCGTCGTTTTTATTCGAATTTATAAGGTTATTAATATAACTTTTTTCGGTGAAAATAGCCTTGGTTCGTAGGGCCAGAATAATATAATTTTTAGTACCCTTAAGTTTAAAAGTAGTAATTTTAACTCCAAAACCCGATATTTTTAATAAAAATTGTATATATATATATATAACTTTTATATTATATATATTTTATTGTATATATATTTTTATTTATTAATAATTAATAATTGTTTTTAGTTTTTATGAATATATTAATAATTTAATATATTTAAAGGAGTATTATACTATTTATATAATACATCCAATTTTGGAATATTATATTATGTATAATATACCCGATTTTTGGAATATTTTTCTTAAAATTAGAAAATATATTCCTTTTATTATTTAGGCCTATTGATTATTTAATAACTGTAGGAAAGTAAATAACAAAGTTTTGGTTTTGCTTTTTCGAATAAGTGCAAAGTTCGATTTCGCACCAAAACAAAGTGTTTTATTTTGCGGAATATAATAAATCGTTTTGTTTTTTATATTCGAAGGTATAAATATTAAAATTTTCTTCAAAAGAAAATTCTAAAAATAAAATTTCGTCGTTTGTAGATTCGCCGGTTATTGTAATATTGATAAAATAGGGCTTTCAAATCGCTAATAAAACCTGGAAAAGGTTAAAAGTTTGAAAAACGTTAAAAAAAGTAATAATAACGGGGTAACTTGGATAAAAAGGGTAGTTATAGGAATGTTGGTAAATAAACATAAGAAAAAGGAGTTTTTTTTTCTTTTTCAAATAAACCAACTCCGGGCTCATAGCCTATGAAAAGAAGTTAAGAAAAAAAGGTGCAGGGTAAGTAATATATAAATAAAAGGAAGTAAGGTATTTGGATAAAGTAGAATAAAGGGTAGAGTATTGTAATGCAAGTGTTGTTTTGAAGTTTGTATATAAAAAACTTTGTATTGGAATTGTTATTATTGGAATCCTTATACTATATTAACCCATATAATATTTTATATAATTATATTACGGTGCCGTTACGTATATAATAATATTAAATCCCTTAAATATATTTTATTTCGTTGCAGTAAATAAAATAATAAACGGGATTAATTACAATAAGAATTAAATCCTTATCCTTTATAATACTGGTTTAATTTTATATAAGTAATTAATAATTACTATGTAGAATATATATTAGTAATTTAAGTTTTATTATTGAATTACCTGCTATATTTTTAATTTATTGTAATTATTGGAAAAAAAATATTATAACCACCAATTTTAATCCAATTCGGGCATATTAAAGACCCGGTTAAATACTCCTTTATACTAATATATTACGTTAATATTACGAATAAATTACGGGCCTACAGGAAAGATTAAAAGGGCGTAATAGCCTTGTAACGGGTTTGTAATTTAATTTTAACGAATATTATTTAAATTATTTATAAATTTTAAACGGTAACGTTTAAACGTCGTTATTATTATTTACCAAAACTTCTTTTTAACGGATATTATAATAGTAATATATTTGGTTTAAACGGGTTAATTACAACTATTATATGGGGTTAACAAAGGTTTAATTTACAATAATTGCGAAAAACGTAGCAATATTTTTAAAAAAAAATTTTTTTTTTAAAACGTATACAAAATTCCGGAACGGGGTTAACATTATTACGGGGCGGGGTAATAACAAAAACTATACCGGGGGCCGCAACGGAAACGTTGCGGCGTTTATAACAAGTATTATAAGAAACTTTTGTAATTTAATAATAAAAAAATCGGTAATTTATACAGATTAGTTGTAAATATATTTTAAAATTATAAAAAACATTTATATTACCGCGGCGCGATTTTTTTAACGCGAAACGAAATTTTAAAACCATTGCGGATTCAATATAGCAACAATTTTTGGCCACTTTATAACTTTTACTATAAATATAATATAATGTAATAATTATATTTACCAAATATTAACCAGAGAAAAAATAATATAAATATATTAAAAAATAAATATAGGTATATATTAAATACAATATAATAAATATATTTTTTATTTTTAAAAAATTTATCGATATAAATTTCGCACCAATTTTTAAAATTTTTAGCGGATTTTTTTCGGCATTTCATTGGTATAACCGCTTTCGTTTTGGGCGTGTTTACAGGGCCGGGATTTCTTTTCGTCGAAACCGGGGTTATTATTATTATTTTTATTTTTATTTTAATTGCCGGACGGATTTTTAACGGGCGCGGGCGGAAATAAAGGTTATTGGCAGGCTATGGGGCAAATAGTTTCGCCGGTTATAATTGCTATTACGCAATACGGATTTAAAACGGCAAATAATGGGTTAATTTTAAGGGTGTTTAGAGTTTGGAAAGGGTTAAATTATTTACCGCAATTTTAAATAATAAAAAAAAAATTTGTGAGAAACGAAAAACGCCTAAATATTTACAAACTAAACCCTATTTTAAGTTAATTTAATGAAACGGTTAAGTTAAACTTACTTTCTTATTATACTAAATTTAAACAACTTAACCTACGCGATTACCATTTAACCGTTCAAATTTAATAATATTAACGCGTAATACCCTTTAACAAACGTATTTATTATTCGCCAAACCCGAAAACGGCGTTTAAAAACTAATTCGGCCGTAAACTTATCCGTTAGTAATAATTATTTTCTACTCCCCGCGCTAATACCCCACAGCCATTCCAAACCATTTGCATTTTTTAAATGTTTATAATTAAATATTGCCATTACCCTATAATAAACCCGTTAAAAATATATGAACGCAAATATTTTATTACCCCCGTTTTATTTTATTATTATCCAATTTTATTTTTTATTTATTAACTGTTCTATATTTTTAAACCGTTAACCGGATGATAAAATCCGGTAATAAAATAATAATGGAATTATACGTAGGCGGAATTATTCCGTAACAACGCCGTACCGGGTTTTTATCCGACCACCCAGGAACGGTTTTACCGGTAAAATTATTGTATAAAAATGTTAGCTGGCCTTTGGCCCCCTAGTATAATAATAATAATAATAATAATAATAATAATAATAATAATAATAATAATAATAATAATAATAATAATAATAATAATAATAATAATAATAATAATAATAATAATAATAATAATAATAATAATAATAATAATAATAATAATAATAATAATAATAATAATAATAATAATTATATGTTTAAACTATTCTTATATATTTAAAAATCCTACTGTAATATTTAATTTGGCAAAATATAAAAAATTTCCCAATATAATAAAATAACCAATAAAACCTACCAAAAATTCGCGTTATAACACCCAAAAATAATTTTCTTTTATATATTGCAAAATCCTAGAAAATTAACTAGTTTGTTTAAATATTAAAAAATTCAAAATAAAAATTTGCAAAATCCAAATACGATATTAAGTACCAGTATTCTGGAAGGGGTATATAAAAAACCAAGGTCAAATTACCCGGAGGAATAACGCCGAAAATTCCGCGTTCCCTATACATAATAATTAACCCAATTAAACTATAAATTATTGAATTTACAAATTAATATTTTTATAGGCGAAATTTATAATAAATTTACTAACGTTTAATATACCAATTTGTTATAAAATTCGCGGAATAATATATATAATTGGAAACTAATTTAAATTTATATATATAAAATATTCTAATTATAATTAGAAAATATAAAACCATATATTTTATTTATTTTCTTTGTAAATAAAATAATAGTTTAATGTTTTTCACTTATAAATTACGTGTTTAAAGGTTTAATAAGTATTTAAGCAACGGAATTTTAAACATGGATTCCGAATAAACTTTAACAAAACTTGGAATAATAAATTTTAAATTTAAATACAAATTCCGGATAAACTTTAGTTTAAATATAAATTTTAAATTCCAAATTCGGAATAACAAAAACCCATATTATGGGGCTGGCCTACGGTTATGGGACGGTAAGGAGCCTAAATGGGGTTATGGATAAAATTAGGAGGAAGGAAAATTCTAAGGGTCCGGCCTTTGGCCGAAAAGCCTAAAAAACCGTATATATATACATTATATATAGCTATACCAGGTTATACGCCACCTCCCTGTTTTTTAGCTACAAATACGTACATTTAATATAAACCCGCAATATAGTTCGCCGCCCTTTTTTTAACGTTCCGGGTTTGGAAAGTAAAAATATTTATATTTACCTGGCGACGGACCCTTTCCCCCCCCATTTTGCTTAATTACCTTCTTATTTTGGTTAAAAGCAAATTGTTGCTGGTTTGGATTTTTTTTGGGCTTTCCCAAACCATTGTTAGGCTTTATTCCTATTTAATTTTATCGCATATTTTATTCTTCCATTTTTTGGTTTAGAAATCGGTCGGTATTTTCTATATTTTTGGCTGGAATATAATGGTAATTTTATGCCTTTATTTGCGCAAAACGGCTCAGCCGGGCCAATGGCGGATTAGGGTTTTTGTTTACCTAATTTACCACCCCTAATTGCAGTTTTCAATCGTTTTCCAAACCTATTTTTTTTATTTTAATTTTTTTTTATTTTTACCTTGTTTTTACCCTTTTTTTAATAGCTTTTATTGGTATTGCAAATGGTAAAGGGTAAAAATAAAAAAGGCATTTAAACGTAACTAAATGTATTTATTTTTGTTTAATATATAAAAAAGGCAAAAAAAATTTCTTTTATACCGTTTTGTTTTTTTGGCCAATTTTCTTATAATTTTTGTTTATTTTCAATTTTTTTTTCAGACTATTATTTACTTATTTTTTTTATTTTGTTTTGCGTCGCATTTTGTTATTTGCTCAATTATTTCGTTTTTTATCGCGATGTAATCTTTTAATTTATTCGGCCAATTTTCGTTGTTTTTGTATTGGCATTTTCTTTTTTCGTTTATTGTTTTGTTTGGTTGTTTTATTTTTCCGTTTTTATTTTTTTCAAATCCTTTCCGCGCAATTATTCGATAATATTATTTTTTTGTCGAATCCACTATAAATTTTTACATTTCTAGCCAAACCATTATTGGCGTTGGCGGCGTCCCCCCTTCCCTTCCTCGTTAAAGCTTGAATAACTACGGTTAAAACAATAGCCTTATTAAAAGTAAACGCGCTATAAACGTATAAAAAATAAAGGGAGATTTTTCCAAAAAAAATATACGGTTTCCAAATTCCGTATATTTTTATACTAATTTTGCATTAAAATTTATAAACGTACCGGCAAATTTAAATATTTCCCCAAAATAAATGGTTTAATTTGCGGTCGTTGCCGCGCCGCTGGCAAAGTTTAATATAAATACCATAAGGCAATTTTTGCCAAAAATCCAACCCTACGTCGGCGCCTATATAAATTTGAAATAATTATAATTAACAATGCCTACGTAGTAAAAAAAACTATTTTTTACATTTTTGCCGTACAGGGTAAATTTGCTATATTAGGTAAAAATCGCGTTATAACGTATATTTTCGAAATTGTTTATATTACGTTAATTTTTAAATTTAAACGCGTTTAAACGCAAATGTTTGTACCCGCCCCCGCCTTTGGGGCCAGTTTTTTGTTTACTAATATTATAGTTTTTATAATACTTATTTTTAATTGTAATAACAATGTTTGCGAGAAAATATTAATTTAAAATATCGTTTTAAATTTTAATTGTTTAAAAATAAATTTATTTTGGGCCGAATATAGTGCGAATTTGCTATTAATTTTTATTTATTTTTAATAACGCAGTATTAAACGTTACCGCGAATTTGTATTTGCGCTTTTATTAAATATTAACGCCATCCAATCGTTCGTTTCCAAAATATATTATAATCGCTATATTGTTATACGTTAATTTTAATTTAATAATCGCCAATATTTTGTTAACGTTGGCATTACGCCGTGTATTTTTGTTTTTATTTCGCCCCGTTATTATTATAGTAATAATATTTTTAACAATTTATCCCCTATTATCCACCGTATAAACGACCGCCGTTTTCGCCCCGCCTTTATTCCAATTTTTGGTTTGTTTGAATTTTGTCGTCGCCGTTTCGAACGGAAAATATATTAGTTTGCTAAAGAAAAAAACGCTGCTTACCAGGTTTTGTTCCGGTATAAGGAAATAAAAAAAAATAAATGTAAAAGTTTTATTTAACTAAAAAAAAAATAATAGTATTTGTTGTTATTATTTTATGCATTTTTTAATTTGGGTTTAATTTGCTTTTAAAATTTTATAAATAGGGGTTTTTTTATTTATTTAAATAATATAAAAATATTTTTTTTTGGGCCTTGTTTATTATAATATATATTTGTTATTAGTATAAATTTGTTCCTATAAAATCCGTAATATTTTTCGCCCCGTATATAATTATATAATTTGTACGTTAACGTCCGGACCCCGTTTGTTGGAAATAAAAATATGGGGTTAAACTAAAGTGGGGCGGTATTGGGCGTTAGCCGTAATTAAATTAACTCCCTTTTATAACCGGCTTATAATTGGGCCGTTGTTGGTTAATATATTGCCCCAACGTATTTTAAATTAATCCAATACTTTTATCGCCGTTAAAAACTTCAACGGCTTTTAAAAAGGTATATTATACCCTTTTTATTTTACTAACATTTGGCGTTTCCGGCCTTTACCCCTGGCGTTTTTTGCCGCTAAGATTTTTTCCACTAATTATTCCTTTTATAATTTTTTTTTCCGGTGGTATTAATTAAGGGCCCGGCTTAATATTAGTACGAATTTGGGAAAAAAATGGGTCGATAGCCGTTCTTTTTATTAATTTAATATGGGAAATAGGGTAATTTTCTTTGGAAATATGAAACGTAATTGTTAAATGAATGGAAACGTTTATAACCTTATATTTATTGTAAATAAAATCGAATTTTTAATGAAATTTGTTTATATAAATATTGCGTAAATTTAAATATATTTTGTTTTTTATTTTGAATAATTCCGCCGGTTGTTTGGATTTATTGGCGTTTGATTTTTATTGTTATTATATATAGGCAATAATTACGTTGGCAATATCCGTCCCCGTACGTAAATGTTTTATAAATATTAATACGCGGCTTTTAAACAAAATAATTAAAACGAATATATTCCGGGGCTTTATAAATATTATATTAATATTAAAGTTTAATAATAGTTTATTGGGGTTTTTTTTGTAATTGTTAAATTTTTGTTATTAATAGTTAATAATGCTACGTTGAAATAATTAAGCCAAGCTTTTTGCCCGAAAGTAATAAAAATACGTAAATAATGTTGGATTTTTTAATTGATTTTTTCCGTACCCCTATTTGTTTTAGGGTAATAAACGGTCGATAAAAATTGTTCAATACCCGTTTGTTGGTATTATTCCAACCAAAAACCCCCTATTTAATTTAACCCCCTATTTGAAATTATTGGTAAAATTTGTTTTCGGAATTTCCATTAAATTAATTTAAATTTTGCGGCGCAATTTTTTACCCGTATCAAAATAATTGGTTTTAATTAAATATATTTGGAAAATTTATTGGTAATAATTAAAAAATATTTAGAAAAACTGAATAAATAACCGGGAAAATTTGTTATAAAATTGATGGAAATTTATTTCCAAAATTTATCGGCTATTAAAAGGGGTTGCAATAATCCTTGGCGGATTTTTTTAAATGGGCGGGTTTTTCGGCAAATATTACAATTGCGTACTAATTGGCGAATATATTCCGTTATTTTATTCCAATAATAATCCCGCGTAGAACTTGCAAATATATTTTTTTACGTAACCCATTATTGGAAATTTATAAATACGTTGCAATATTGCAATAATTAATAGTTTTTAATTTAATAGCCAAAATTTATTTTTATATTAGAATACGTTTATAGCGTTGAATAAATAATTAGTTATTTAAGCCTTTATATTAATTTCGGGTAAAAAGCGCCGGGCGTTTTGTTATACGGTTTTAAAGTAATACCAATAATTATTATTTCGTTTTAACGTTTTATTTTATAATTTTGCCAAATAAAATTGCGGAAATAATGCGGCTCCGGCAAAAAGCCGGGTAATTTTTTAACAATTATTATATTAAAATTGGTACGAATATAATTGTAAAACCGGCCGGTTGTAGGATTATAATTAACTTTGGTTCCGTCGCGCCGTCCTAATTTTTGCAAAATAAAACGTTTGGTACAATAGCGTATTTGTCCGGTTTATATATTAATTGGTAATTAAATTTCACTAGGATTTTAACCTACTATATTTGGCGTTCCAAAACGGATTTGGGTTTTAAAAAATATTTAAAAGTTTTATAATCCGTTAAAATTAAAAATAATATTCGAATATTGCGTAATTTCGCATTTTACGTTTTAAAATATTTTATTATCGTTAGTGATTTTTTATTGTAAATTATATAATTGCATTATATTGGTAAAGATTTTGCCGAATAAGATATAATGGGCCGTTATAACCTATTTTATTTTTTGTAAAAAAAACAATTCCCAAACGTTCTTTTTAAACAGTATATTTTTAGTATTTTTTACGTAAATTATCCCATTACGTTAAAACCGGAACTTGGAAAAACGTTTGTTTAAATCGAAAAAAGTTTTTTCGTATTTTATTATTTATTGGAAAAAGGTTTTTTTTTAAATTACCGCGAATAATAATATTACTTTTTTCGAATATTTATTAATAAAATCGCGATAAAAATTCGCAAATTTTAAAAACTTTTTTAGATTTTGTAACCATATTGGGGCTTTCCAATTCCAAATTGCCTTTATTTTTTCGGAATTCGTTTTAAACGTTTATTTTAACCTAAATAATAAACCTCAAATATTTAACTTCAATTATTGCAAATATATTTTTGTTTAAATCCAAATTAAACCTAACGTTGAATAAACGTTTAAAAATTTCGCGTATTTTTTTCAATAATTTCGCCAAATTCCCGAAAAATAAATTCAAATGTTATTCAAATATATTAAAATAAAATTGTCTAATATATTGCCCAAAATTCCATTAATATAATGCTGGAAAATAATAAAGGCGTTTGTTAGTTCGAATAAATAAATTAGCCATTCGAATAATCTAAACCGGGTTTTAAAAACAATTAGATATTTGTTATTTTTAATTATTTTTATTTTGTAAAAAACCGCGCGGACGTTTATTTTTGTAAATTATTTAGCCCCGGTTAAAATTTTAATTGTTTTTTTATTAAAAAAATATTGGTTTCAAAAAGTAATATTATTTAACGTTTAATAATTTGTATATAAGCGTTAGCCGCTAAATACCTTATATATTATAAAAACTAGGGCCGCCGCTAATAAGGAATTTGTCCGTATTTGTTTTTTGTTTATTATATTTACAATTTGGCATTATAGTTTTAATAATTGGTTTCGCGTTATATAATATAAACAATTATAACATAATTCCAATATCCGTTCGTTTTTATTTTAATATAGCCAAATATAATAATCCAACCGTTTTTTATATGGGGGTAAATTCAAAGTTTTGGTTTTGTCGAACAAACTTTTAAATTTTACCAATTTTTTTGGGAAAATAACCGGTAATAATTTGGGATTATAATTGTTCAAAAGCTATAAAATGTACGTTATTTTTTTAGCAAAATAACCGCGAATTTTATTTGTTCAAAAATATTATATTGTATTTTTCGGCATGGCGTTAAAAAAATGTTTTTTATTACTATTATTCGTGTTTTTTAAATAGGTCGGAAAATTAACTTTCGTATTTATATATTTTCTGCTATTTTAACGATTAAAAAACTTTTGTTTGGAATAAATTTAATTTGTTGGTATATTAATTATAATAAACCTTCAATTATTTTTTGAAATAATTTTGGAATAATGTAAAATAATATTGGCAATATCCAATCGTTAATATTTATTAAATATTAGGCTATTTTTATTATTATTAATCGGGTTTTTTCTAAAATTATCCTTAACCGCCGCGGGCGGGGTAACGGGATTCTTTTAATTCGTAATTATATAATATATTTTTCGTTTATTACCGTATAATATTTGCAGCCAAAATTTATTTACGCGTTAACAAATTAGGCGTTGTTTAAAAAAATAAAAATAAAAAAAAATTCCGTTTATAATTTGTTTAATTTTGTTCGAATTGGTTTTAATATAACGCGGGTTTTTATAATATATTTTTTTAATTATTATTTGCGGCTGGTTTTTCCTTTGGTGGAAATTTTGGCTAAAGGTTATTTTTTTCTTTTTTTTTTTAAAAAAATCCGCACTACGGAAACCGTTGTTATTAAACGTATAACCGGAACAAACTGGCACAACCCCGTTTAGTAATTCATTTTACTATAATATAAACAAACCTTTAAATTACAATATATTTGAAAAATTCGCTGGTTACCCAAAATGCCCATAAACGTAAATTATTGCGAATTTGGTTGGAATTCGCATTATTACCCCCTTGTTTTGTAAACGGATGGGGCAAAAATTTTTAAAGGCTAACGCGTTAATGCCAATTATAAACATATTTTTTTTCGGGCAGGTTTAGGTGTTAATTAAATTTGTACGCGGGTTTGGACGTATTTTCGGTCAAATTTTATTGCCTTTAAATTTTGGGCAATTTAACAATATATAATAACTGTATTTTGGTAGTTTTTCTCTAAAATTTCTTTTTTTATGAACGTTTTTTTATTTTTAAGAATATTTAAAAACGTAGATAATTAATCCGTATTTTATTTAATTATAATAATCTTTCGGCCGTAGCTAAAAGGCGTTTGAAAATAATAAAAAAACTAGGCGAATATTTGTCCGGGCTTTATCCGGAATACTTTTAATTTTATTAGGGTTTGGGCGCATTTATAATGGTTATTATAAATACGCTCCAAATAGTCGAAAAAATTATTATAATGGTATACGCCGTTTGATTTTTTTATTTTATAATAAAAACGTACTATTTTTTATACCGTTAAGTTTGAAATGGACCAAATATATTTATATTGGTTGCGTTTGTTGCCAATAAAACAAACGTTTTTAACTAGTTTATATTTTATGATATGGCGCCACACGGTAAAAACACCGGTATTTTACTATAAAAGAAAATTTCCGCAATGGTTTGCGTTTTGAATTTAATAATATATAGAAAAAATTTGGGATTATTGCATTAAATATTAAATTTTCTTGAAGGGTGTTAAATTGTTATTGTAAATTAATATAATTGTTATTAAATTCTTAAAAAAATTCGCCGATGAAAAAATTTCGAAATTGTTTTATTGGGGGTTAAAATCGGCTATTTTGCTATTTGGTTTCGAATTTTATCCAATATTATAAGGTTAATTTATGGTAATAAAACGGTAAAAAACCTAAATGGGATTATAAATAAAGTTAGGAGGGAGGAAAATTTTAGGGGTTTGGCTTTTGGCCGAAAAGCTTAAAAGACCGTATATATATATATTATATATGGCTGTACTAGGTTGTGCGCCATTTTCCTGTTTTTTAGCCATAGGTACGTACATCCAGCACGAATCTGCAATAACACAAATAGTTTAAAAATATAAATAAACTTTATAAAGAATCAAAAATAATATAATTTTCCTCCTACTTTTGGCTGTAGAAATTTTGTAAAATAAAAACCTTTAATATAATAATTTGCAATATAATATTTTACCCTTTACTTTAATTTATTTAAATATTTTAATATTATTATTATTACACTAGGGGGCCAAGGGCCAACTAGTATTTTTATAAAATAATTTTACCGGTAAAACCGTTTTTGGGCGGTCGGATAAAAACCCGGTACGGCGTTATTGCGGAACAATTCCGCCTACGTATAATTTCCATTACTATTTCGTTACCGGATTTTACCATCCGGTTAACGGCCTAAAAATACAAAACAATTAACAAATAAAAAATAAAATTAAATAATAGTAAAATAAAACGGAAATAATAAAATATTCGCGTTTATATATTTTTAACAAATCCGTTGCGGGATAATAATAATATTTAATTGTAAAAATTTAAAAAACGCGAATAATTTGGAACGGCCGTAGGGCGTTAACGTGGGGGGTAGGGAATAATTGGTTTTTAAACGCCGTTTCCGGGTCCGGTAAATAACAAATGCGTTTGTTAAAAAATATTACGCGTTTACGTAATTGGGCTTTAATAATAAAATGGTAATCGCGTGGATTAAGTTATCCGGATTTGGTGTAATAAAAAAATAGGTTTAATTTAACCGTTTTATTAAATTAATTTAAAATGGGGTTTAATTTATAAATATCCAGGCGTTTTTCGTTGCAAACAAATTTTGTTTTTTTTTTCCTTATTACCACCTAAATTTCTGGTAAATAATTTAACCTTCCCCGCGCCCTGCGCGCCCCCGGAATTAACTTTTTTTTCGCCCGTTACGGATTTGTATTGCGCAGTAACAATTATAACCGACGAAAAATTCCGCCCCACCGCCCGCAAACATCCCCTATAGCCGCCCATACCCGATAAAAATTCGTCCGGTAATTAGGTTGAAAATAATAATAATAATAATAACCCTAGCCCCAATAAGGAAAAAACCCGTTCCCGCAAACGCGTCCAAAACAAAGGCAATCGTACTAATAAAATGCCCGAAAAAAAATTCGTTAAAAATTTTAAAAATAAAAAACATTGTTACTATACCGTATCTGATATATACCCGTATTTATTTTATTATATACCCGTATTATTTTCTAATCGGCTAACGTTTAACAAATATAATTATTATATTATATTACGTTTAAAATAAAAATTATAAAGTTTTTAAAAATTATTAACGTATTAAATTTGTAATAATTTTTAAATTCCGTTTCGCGTTTAAAAAATTGCGCCGCGGTAGCGTAAATATTTTTTATAATTCCGTCGCGTATCCGTAACTACCCCATATAAACTACCAATTTTGTCCCAACTAATTTGCAAAATGTTTTTTATAATATCCGATATAAACGCCGTAACGCCCCCGTTGCCGTTCCGGGTATAATTTTTGTTTTTGCCCCGCTATATAATGACGTTAACCCCGTTCCGAAATTTTGTTTGCGTTTTGAAAAAAAGGTTAAAAATATTTTTAAAAATATTGCTACGTTTTTCGCAATTATTGTAAATTGGACCCTTATTATCCCCGTACAACAACTGTAGTTAACCCGTTTAAGCCAAATATTCAATCGTTATAATGCCCGTTAAAAAGAAAAATACCCCGGTAAGTAATAATAATAACGTTTAAACGTTATCGTTTAAAATTCGTAAGTAATTTAAATAATATTTATTAAAACTAAATTACAAACCCATTACGGGGCCTTTACGCCCCTTTAGTTTTTCCTTTTGGTATAGGGATTAATAAATAAAAATTTAATTTTTTTTCGGGTTTGTAATATATTTATAATATTAATGTAACGTGCCAATATAGAGGGGTGTTTAACCGGGTTTTTAGTATATCCGGATTGGCTTAAAACTGGTGGTTATAATATTTTTTTTCTAATAGTTATAACGAATTGAAAATATAGCAAATAATTTAACAATGAAATCCAGGTTACTAATATATATTTCGTATAAGGATTATTAATTAATTATATAAAATTCGACCGGTATTATAAGGGGTAGGAATTTAGTTTCTATTATAATTAATCCCGTTTATTATTACATTTGCCGTAGCGGAATAAAACATATTTAAAGAATTTAATATTATCGTATCCGTAACGGTACTATAGTATAATTACGCCGGGGATTTTACTGCTAAAAGAAACTATTTAAACTAATTTTCCCGGTTTTTTTGGGAATAAAATTACCGTTTGGTATTTGGCTATATATTTATATTTGTTTTAATAATTATATTTTATACCAAAAATTTTAATATTTTGTGCGGGCGGCTTTTTAACGAATTTGGATTTTGACTATATTAATTTTATTGTTAATAATAATTGTTATTGCCTGGTTTAACTAACAAATAATTAGTTATTGAAATTATTTGTATATAATAGTTATTTTGTTGCCCAAACGGCGCGTTTATTTATATAATAATAAAGGTTTAAAGGGGGCGCGAACGGGTATTTTCGTTTTTTGCGTTAACCTGCCAATTATATAATAATAACAATAGTTATTCGTATGAAAAAGAGGTTATGTAGAAGGTGCAGGGTAAATAATATATAAATAAAGGAAAGTAAGGTATTTGAATAAAGTAGAATAAAGGGTAAAGTATTGTAATGCAAGTGTTGTTTTGAAGTTTGTATATTGAAAGCCTTGTATTGGACTTCTTATTACTAAAGTCCTTAGTCTACAAAATTCCTATAGCCAAAGGTGGGAAGAAAGCCACGTTATTTATAGTTTTTTATATAGTTTATTTGGGGTTTTGGATTATTCGGGTTTTTATTTTTCCGGATTTGTAATACAAAATTTGTATTTGAATTAAGGTTTATTGTTCCAAATTTTGTTGAAGTTTATTTCCGGTTTTTGTTATCTTGGATTCGTAATCCAAAATTCGTATTTAAATTAAAGTTTATTATTCCAAAGTTTATCCGGAATTTGTATTTGGATCCAAAATTTGTTATTCCAAATTTTGTTAAAGTTTATTCGGAATCCATATTGGGAATTCCGTTGTTTAAATACCTATTGTTTAAATATTCGTTATTCGAATATTGGTATTCCTTTATTAGAATATCCTTATATTATATTAACCCATATAATATTTTATATACCACCGTAATTTGTATAATATATATATATATATTATATAAATTAGTAAAAAATAAAACCAATTATTTTTAATTAGAAAAAAAAAATTGTTTATAGTGTAAAAACCTTTATATATAAAGGAAAACCACTTTATAAAGAAAATTTTATTTAATATTTCCCAATTCTAGGAAATATTTGTGGGCTGGATTGGGTACCGTTTTTGTTAAAAAATCAGCCAAATTTTCTTTTGTTGGTATATATACCAATTTTATTTTATTATTTTTAATTGCTTCTCGATTAAAATGGTATAATATATCGATATGCTTAGATTTTTTATGGAATTCGGGATTATTGGCCAGATTAATGGCCGAATTATTATCCACCAATATAACAGGTGTTTTTATACCAAAACCCAAATTTAAATTATTGTTTAAATAAGTTATTATATTATTTAAATATATCCCTTTTTTTATTGCATTAGTTAAAGCCATATATTCGGCTTTACATATACTTAATGCAACCGTTTTTTGTAAAACAAAATTCCAACTTATTATATTATTATTCGATATATTATTATTTTCTTCTTTTGTTAGGCTAAATATATATATTGAAGTCGATTTGCGATTTTCTAGATTGCTGGCCCAATCCGAATCGCAATATCCTTTTATTAGGATATTTTTATTACTATTTTTATTTATATTATAAGTTAATCCCAAATTTGGATATTTTAATAAATATTTCCAAATATAAAAAACGGCTTTAAAATGCTCGTTATTTGGATTTGCCATAAATCTGGCACATAAATTAACGTTATAACAAATATTTGGCCTTGTTTTTAAGGCTAAATATAATAACGAATTTATATATTTTTGATAGGGTTTTATTTCCTCTGGAAAAGCTGTATCCATATTTTTATTTAATTTGATACCTGGTACCCCCGGAATTAAAACCGGTTTATATTTAATATTATTAATAATATTAAATTTATTTAATAATCTTTCGGTATATTGGGTTTGTTTTATATTTATATTATTTTTATTTATTGTTATTTCGTGGCCTAAAAAGCTATTTATTGGCCCGAGATTTTCGATTTTAATATCCGTTCGTAATTCGGTTATTAAATCGTTTATTATTTCAATATTATTATTTATTATTGGAATATCATCCACGTGGCATACCATTATTGTTTGGTAATATTTATTATTAGGGTTTTTATTTATAAAAATCCCTTCGTCGTATGGCAACGGGGTAAATCCGTATTTATTTAATAATTTTAATAGGTAATTATACCATAATCGTGGTGATTGTTTTAACCCATATAACGCTTTATTTAATTTTCCAACCTTATTTTTATATTTATTTTCGGTATAAAACCCGGTTGGTAAAATTATATATATTTCGGTATCAATATCTGCGTGTAAAAAAGCTGTTTTTACATCGCATTGTATAATATAATAGCCTAAATTAACGGCTAATATTAATATTATACGCCAGGTTTCCGTTCTACAAGTTGTAGAAAATGTTTCTAAAAAATCTATACCAAATATTTGGTAAAATCCCTGTACAACCCATCGGGCTTTATAACGGAAATTATTTTTAATAATATAACCTTTTTCGTTATTATTATTATTATTATTATTATTATTATTATTATTATTATTATTATTATTATTATTATTATTATTATTATTATTATTATTATTATTATTATTATTATTATTATTATTATTATTATTATTATTATTATTATTATTATTATTATTATTATTATTATTATTATTATTATTATTATTATTATTATTATTATTATTTATTAGTTTTTTGGTTAAAACCCAACGGCCTTTTATAGCTTGTTTACCTTTAGTTAATTTGGTAATTGTATATACTTTTTGATTTTTTAAACTTTTAATTTCGTCTAAACAAACGTTATACCATTCCTTTTTATTCGGAAAATTTTTGATTTGTTTAAAGAAAGTTGGTATATTTGATATATTTATACATGATATAAATTATCGTTATTAAAATTATATTGTTTATTTAAAACCGTATTTGTTATTATTGTTAATAATTCGTCCTGCTACGGATCGAATTTTACCCTTTTATTTGAATTCTGTCTAGTTATATTATTATTATTTACAATATTATTGTTATTTTCAACGATATTTTCGTTGTTATATTCATTGTTATTTTCAACGATATTTTTGTTATTATATCCAATAGAAATTTCAACGTTATTTTTAATTTTATCCAATATTAGGTTTTCTTTTAAATCTTTTGTTAAAAATCAATTTTCTAATATTGTCAAATCACGGGATAAAACAATTGTTTTTCGTTTTATATCCCAGATTCTATATATATTATTATATTCGGTATATCCAATTAATATACCAATATTATTCCGCTGTTCTAATTTGGATATTTGTTTATTATTATTATAATAAACAATCGATCCCCATGTTTTTAATATATTATAATTTGGTATTTTATTATAATATAATTCGTAAGGTGTTTTAAAACCAATTGACGAATTCGGGGTACGATTATATATATAAACGGCTGCTAATAATGCTTCCCCCCATAAATAATTGGGTATATTTGCATTAAAAAGCATTGCTTTTATTTTATTAAATAAAGTTAAATTTATTCGTTCTATTAACCCATTGGGTTCTTTTGTATAGGGAGGTGTTTTATTATGGATTATACCCATATTATTTAATATATTCGTTAAATTATTACTTATATATTCACCACCGTTATCGGTAAAAATTTCTTTTACCCGTTTATTATTATTATTATTATTTAATATATTTATTATATTTTTAAATGCAAAAACCGTATCCGATTTTTGTTTTAATAAATTTACCCATAAATATTTGGAATTTTTTATCCAAAAAGGTAATATAATATTTATAATTATTATATGTTAACGGGGTAATTGGGCCTCCCAAATCACTATGGATTTGTTCGTTAATCGAATATTCGGTTATATTATTAGACTTTCTGTTTATATGGCGATTTGCTTTTGCCTTTAAGCAAATTTCGCATTTATATTGTTTATATTCTAATAATATATCCTTTGTTATTCGAATATTTTGGATTTTTAATATTGTTAATAACGGTATTAATCCAATATGGGCTAATTTTGAATGCCATTTATATAGTGTATTATTATTAATATTAGTTATATTTATATTATTTGTATTTAAAACAATATTTGGATTTGTTTTAAAAACCTTTGTAGGTAAATAATATAAATTATTATTTTTATACCCGGTTGTAAGTAAATTATTGTTTTTAAATAATTTTACTTTTTTATTATTAAATATAGTGGTTATATTTGGAAAGATGGTATATTTAATAAATTCATTCCCAATTCAGGTATATAATGGACGCTTTTAACGACCATTTTTTTATTTGTATTCGTAAATTCCAAATATATATTACCTATACCGGTAATTTTTATTTTCTTTGCATTTCCCCAGTTTGCATATTTTTCAACAATTTTATAATTAAATAAAAATGTTTTATTACAAACTATATTTATAGTTGCAGCGCTATCAATTACAAATTTGTAATAATCCCTTATATTATTATTTTTATTTAAATTTGTATTTATATAATCTGGGATTTTATTAGCTTTTGCAACGAATATATTTATTATATTGGGGTATATTATAAGGGCTTAAGTTTTCAACGGTATTCCAATTATTTTCCAATAAATCGTTATTTGAATTTTCAGATAAATTAACCAAAGTATTAACGAAAAAATCTTCGTTGTTTTCGTTATTGTTGTTATTCTCGTCATAATTATTGACTTTAGCCTTATTTTTAACGTTATTTTTAGCGTTGTTTTTAACGTTATTTTTATCTTTTAAATTTCCGTCCTAATATTTGGGTGCAAAATTAGGCTTTAAAAACCAACAATTGTTAACAAAATGGCTAGTTAATTTGCAGTAGGTGCAAAATCTAGCTTTTTATAATTTTTGGATTCGATTTTTAAACGATATTTTCCCGGAATTAATATTCCGTTTTTTATTATTATCATAACCAAAATTTTTGGTTAATAATATATTGTTTGTATTTTTTCCCCTAAATTTGTCTATTAAATAAGAAAATAACGGATTTAAATTATAGGCTTTTGGATCGTTTTTTAAAGCCTGGGAAACACTCGAGATAAAACTTTCGTAGGTTTTATCTAACGAATTTAAAACCCAGGATAAAATTATTTGTTTTAAGATAATTATATCCTTCGATTTTAAATTATTGGATAATTCCTTAATTTTATTAAGGTAATTTTCGATATTTTCGAATTTTTTTGGGGTTGGATTAAAGAATTCCCTAGCGATTAAAAAATCGGTGGTAAGTCCTTTAGGGTTATATAAATTTTCGAATTTTAACCAGGCCGTTTTTGTTGTAATTTCGTTCCCTATTTGCAATAAAAACCCGTCGTTACATAAAAGCATTAATAAAGCAAGTGCTTTATCGTCCTTTTCATCCGAATCCGTAAGGTTATTAATATAACTTTTTTCGGTAAAAATAGCCTTGGTTCGTAGGGCCCAAATAATATAATTTTCGGTACCTTTAAGCTTAGGAGTGGTGATTTTATCTCCAAAACCCGACACTTTTAATAAAAATTGTATATATATATATAACTTTTATTTTATATATACTTTATTGTATATATATTTTTATTTGTTAATAATTAACAATTATTTTTATGTCATAAATATATTAATAATTTAATATATTTTAAGGAATACTATAAAATAAATATAATATAACCAATTTTTGGAATATTATATTGTATATAATACACCCGGTTTTGGAATATTTTTCTTAAAAATAGAAAATATATTCCCTGTATTATTTAGGCCTATCGATTATTTAATAACCGTAGGGAAGTAAATAATAAAGTTCTGGTTTTGCTTTTTCAAATAGGTGCAAAAGTTCGATTTTGCACCAAAACAAAGCGTTTTGTTTTGCGGAATATAACAAATCGTTTTGTTTTTTGTATTCGAAGGTATAAATATTAGAATTTTCTTTAAAAGAAAATTCTAAAAATAAAATTTCGTCGTTTGTAAATTCGCCGGTTATTGTAATATCGATAAGATAGGGTTTCCAAATCGCTAATAAAAACTAAAAAAGGTTAAAAGTTTGAAAAACGTTAGAAAAAATAATAGTAACCGGGTGATTTGGATAAAGAGGGTGGTTATAGGAATGTTGGTAAATAAACATAAGAAAAAGGAAATTTTTTTTTTTTAATAGTAAGCCAACTCCGGGCTTATAACCTATGAAAAAAAGTTATATAAAAAAGTACAGGGTAAATAATATATAAATAAAGGGAATTAAGGTATTTGGATAAAGTAAAATAAAGGGTAAAATATTATAATGCAAATATTGTCTTTAAATTTGTATATTAAAAGCTTTGTATTGGGATCCTTATTATTGGAGTCCTTATTCTACAAAATTCCTACAGCTAAAAGTGGGAAGAAAGCCACGTTATTTATAGTTTTCTATATAGCTTATTTGGGGTTTTGGATTATTCGGGTTTTTATTTTTCCGGATGTATAATCCAAAATTTGTATTCGAATTAAGGTTTATTATTCCGAATTTTGTCGAAGTTTATTTCCGGTTTTTATTATTTTGGATTTATAATCCAAAATTCGTATTCGAATTAAAGTTTATTATTCCAAAGTTTATCCGGAATTCGTATTTGGATCCAAAACTTATTATTCCAAGTTTTGTCAAAGTTTATTCGGAATCCATATTGGGAATTCCGTTGTTTAAATACCCGTTGTTTAAATATTCGTTATTTAATTATTGGTATTTCTTTATTAAAATATCCTTATATTATATTAACCCATATAATATTTTATAATTACCACGTTGCCCGAAAGGATTAATTTATAGTTTTTTTACGGTTTTTTGCTATTTTCCTGTATTTTGTTGCTAGATATTCGTTGCGGTTTTGTAAAAAGGTTTTTATAGTTTTCTTTTTTATTAATAGGCAATTTGTATATAGTAGGTTTAATTTGGGATTTTTTTTCCTTTATTAATGGTTTTTTTAAATATAAATAACCAAACAATATTTGTAAAAATCCGCAACAATTATTTTACGGTTTCGTTAAATTAGTTTTCCGTATAAAGTTGGAGGTTTTTTTTTAATTTAATTTAAATTTTTGCTTCGACGAATCTTTTATTTATAAGCAGCCAATATTATTTTTTTCCAGTTAAAAGGGCGGGGACTATAATGGAGCCGACGTTAATGTTCGTCGTTAAATAATTAAATTCGGGCCATTCGAATTTACCCTTATATTATATTTATAAAAATTTGAAAACCGAAAATAAATCCAATATTAAATCAATGTATTTTAAATAAAGTTTTGTTATTTTGCCGAACGGAATGGCGAAAATAAAATATTATTTTAATATTATTGAATAAAAACGTTTAAATCGGGAATCTCCCTGCCGCCTACATTTTATAAAAAATGTTTTATATTGAAATTTCTAACGAAAACGTGGCAATTTTGTAGAAATTTTTCCCCGAATTTGAAAAATGGGGATTTTTACAATATACTAAATTTACGTTCAAAGAAATATATAAATTAGAAAATAATGGTTTGGTTGCCAGTTTTGTAGGTAATAGAATATTAATCGGTGCCAAATTATACTGTATACAATACGGGTTTTTATCGTTTGGTAATATATAATATTGTTTTTTTTTCATTTTCGATTGTATAGTATTTGTTTAATACGGGTAAAAGGATTTACGTTTGATTGTTTAGGAAGAAGACGGTTTGAAAGAAAAAACGCGTTCTACGTTTAAATATTATCCCAAATCTATTTCTAACATTAAAATTAAAATCCTTGGGCCCAATATTCCCTAACTACAGTACCGTATCGTACACGCGATGGCGGCGCAAGGCGTGGGAATACCAATGGTAATTAACAGCGGTTTAATAAAATTGGATCAAAATTGCTACCATCCAAACGCAAAAATTAGCGAATACGGATTTTTATTGGGCCAACAACGGAACGCAATTAACTTAACGGAAAATACGCAAAATTCCAAATCGTAGATTTTCGAACAAATCCGGGGTTTTTTAGTGCAATAAAACGACAATACGGTATACAAAATGGTAACGTTGGTCGTTTTCTTTAAAAATACATTGCGAATCCAAACCGGGTACAAATTATTTTAATTTTTTATTCGACAGCAATTACGGGAAAACTTTTATAATTTATACCAAAAATTATTTAAACGACTTAATGTATTTCCGACCAATACCCGATTTTTTTACGTTTTGGTTACCGCGATTGGGCTTTTAGTTATAAATTTCCCCAAAAAATACGAATAAAAGTTTCTTATCCGGGCCGGGCCAATGCCGGACGCGTTACGGAACCGTATTTACGCGGAAACAATCATAGCTATTAACAACGCCTTATAAACTAATAATATAATTGTAATACGAAAATTGCAAAACGGCAACCTAATTATTATTTTTAAAAACCAAACAAATAAATACGCGAAAAATTTATTATAAGTTCAAACCGCGTTTGGAAATACCGCTATTATTAAACAACGAAAAATAACCCTATTTGTTAAAAATATTACCGCCGACCGTTTCCGACGAAAATACAATATAAATTTGTTTAAAGATTTTATAAACAACAAAATAAAACGTATTTACGGCATTAAATCCGTTATAACCAAATATAAAACCCAATTACCGAAGAATTCCCAAAGGAAAATTGGCCAAGTATATATATACCTATATTATAACCGCAGCGAAATAGCTATACAATTACGGCTTGTTTTTTAAAAAACAACTATTTAATTTCAAACCTTTTTGCTCTAAAATTGTATTTAAACACTATTATAAATATTACAAATGGGGTTATATTGGTAAATTTTGCATAAATTATAGAAAATACAAATATTACGGCGCCGGTTTGTATTTTAAAAGGGAACGTATTTGTTTTTTTGCGAATTCGAATGCCCGGAAATATTGCCCCAATTGCAAAAACAATTACATAATATAAGATATTATTTGTTCGGTATTTTAGGAACAAAAATACAAAACGAAAACCGTTTTTTTGATAAAATCCCTAATAATATACGCGGAAAACCTAATCCGCAGCCATTTGTTTATATTTTACAATAATGCAAACCGTACCCCAAACCTATTCCCCCCAATTCCGAAAAGCCAAAACAAACCTCGAAACGGTTTTACCGTTATTTTAATAAAAATTTTACGTAATTTTTTTTTTCAATGCCAAACCCCTAAACCCGACGGCTTTTACCAGCAACGAACCCAATTTACCCGCCAAATAATAATAATTATATTTGCAATATAAAATATGCAAAAATTGAAATATAATTTAACGATAGCGTTAAAAGATAATATTAATATTATTGCGGTCCAAAAACCATAGTACAATCCGCAAAACGGAAGGTTATTTTTACCAACGTTAAACAAATACCGTATAATTGAAAAAAAAGGAAAAACAACGTTATATGTTACCAAATAATAAAAACCCGTATTATATATAATATAGTTTGGCACCAATTAGTATTCCATTACCTATGGGTTCGGCGACCAAACCATTATTTTTTGGCCTATATATTCCCCTAAACGTAAACCCGGTATATTGTGGAAATTTTTATTTTTTGAATTCGGGGAAGAATTTTTATAAAACCGCTACGTTTTTGTTGGGGATTTTAATATAAAATATCCTTTATAAAATATAAGCGGAAAGGAAACCCCTAATTTAAACGTTTTCCTTTCAATAACGTTAAAATGGCGTTTTGTTTTCGCCATTCCGTTCGGCGAAATAATAAAATTTTGTTTAGGGCATATCGATTTAATATTGGATTTATTTTAGGCCTTCGAATTTTTATAAATACAATATAGGGGTAAATTTAAACAGCCCGGATTCGATTTTTTAGCAACGAGGATCAACGTCGATTCCGCCGCGATTCCCGCCCCCCAACCGGAAAAAAATGGTATTGGCCGTTTATAAACAAAGAATTTGTTAAAACAAAAACCCGAATTAAATTAAAAAAAAATTTCCAATTTTATACGGAAAATTAATATAACGAAGCCGTAAAATGGTTATTGCGGATTTTTACGGATATTATTTAATTGTTTATACACAAAAAAACCGCCAATAAAGGAAAAAGAATTCCAAATTGGACTTACTATATTTAAATTGCTTACTAATAGGAAAAAAAAACTATAAAAACTTTTTTACGAAACCGCAATGAACGTATTGCAACAAAATATAGGGAAGTAGCAAAAAACCGCAAAAGGGCTGTAAACCAATTTTTCCGGGCGATGTGGTAACGGGTCCTGGTCGTTTTTTCCAAAAACCAAAAAACGTTATAAAATTTCGAACGTTGGGCCAAATTACATAATTAGGTTTTTTTAAAATTTAATATTATTTTTTTATTTAAACGTAGGGAATTTAACCCAGATATAATATTGGATTTTGCTTTAAAAGCAATTATTTTATCCGAAATATTTTTTCCTAATTTGCTTGCCCATTTAGGCGATATTTTTCCGGAGGATTAATGGGATATATATGGGTTTAGTACGGTTATTTTATTTAACTTTTACGTATATAGCAGTAAAATTAAAGAAATCCTTTCGAATATATAATTGTAGGGAATGCCGGGCCCGGATTTATTTCCTACAAGTTTTTTAAAGGCGTGCGGTTTTTTTTTTACAAATTAATGGCCGAAATTACCATTACGAATTTCGTTTTTAATTATTTTCCGAAACGGTTTCGTCACGCAATTATTGTAATTATACCTAAATTAGGGAAAATTACCAAAAAACGCGAATTACCTGGAGTTTGGAAACCAATTATTTTTACTAATTGTATAGGGAAAGTTATTAAAACGGTTATAATTCGGCGCGTTACCAACGTGTGCAAAATACGGAATTTTTTTCCGGACGTACAAATGGGGAATAAAGCCAAAAGGTTTTGCGAATTCGCGATTCGTATAGTGGTAAATGTAGCGGAAACAATACGTAATATAAACGTTATTTTATCGTTTTTACAATTCGATTTTTTCGGAATATTCGACAACGTTGTACATAGTAGGTTATTATAGGTTTTATACCAAATGGGATTTCCACCTTTTACCGTTTAATAAATCCGTAATCGCCTCGAATCCCTAATTATATTGTTGCGGCTTAATGGTTATATTTTAGCGCCTATATATTTTAAAACGGAAATATTCCAAAACTCCCCTTTATTCCTTGTTTTTTTATATTTTATATTTCCACCCTATATTACAAATTCGCCAAAAACCCGTTGGTATTTGTTGTTGGGTTTGCGGATAATATAGACCTATTTACAATATGCCCCGACGTTGAAAAGAATTGTAAACTTTTTTCCAGAGTATATATTACGTATATTACGTGGGCCCGGGTTTACGGTATAATTTTTAACAATAAAAAAAACAAATTAATGCATTTTAGTAACGGGCATTACGGGATACCTAACAAAATCCGTTTTGGGTTCGACGAAATATTACTGGTGAAATTAGCCAAATTTCTGGGTATATGGTTATACTGTAAATTTATATAATCCTATTATATACAAAAAGTTAAAAAAATTTTACAATTGTTTGGTTTGCCTTTACAAAATTCGCAACGTTTATATAAGGGTATAATATTGCCCGTATATGGAAAATTTATACCAAAATTGTTTAAAATATTATAATTTACAGCGTTTTTATTTGGTATTTTTTTAACGGAAACGAAATAAAAACCCGTAATTCCGTCCGAAATTTTACTACGGAATAAACGCGATGTTTTTATATAATCGGCGGGGTTTATAAAACAACCCCCATTATTTAATTGGAAACGGAATTTGGGGTTCCGCCTTTTAATTTGTATTTAAATAAAAAGAAAACCGATTTCGAAACCCGGTATATAGCAAAAAAAATAATACCAAAAATCCGGAACGTTTGCGAACGAATAGCCGCCGTTATTACCATATAGTTGGCAAACCGTTATAAAAAACGCGGGCGTTTGTCCGCGCCCCTTTCAAACCCCCACCATTGCGCCGACGGACGCGCCGCGTAAACGGTACAATGGATATTATACGCAAATAATTTCGATAACCAATTATTTACTAATTAAACCAAACGATAGCAATTATTGCAAATAATAAAGCCGGGATATTCGAAAATTAAATTTGTTAAAAAATTATTGGCACAAAATATTAGAGTTTCGGGTATAAAATATAATTGTTGGAATAAATATAAATATATGGCCAAACATTAGGCCGTAATTTTATTCCAAATAAAAACCGGAAAAATTGGCTTAAACGGTTTTTTTTTAACCGCAAAATCCCCGGCATAATTATACTATAGTGCCGTTACGGTTGCAATAATATTAAATTTTTTAAATATATTTTGTTTTATTGTGGCAAATGGAATAATAAACGAAACTAATTATAATAAAAATTAGTTCCTTACCCTTTGCGGTACCGGTTCGATTTCGAATTATTAACCAATAATCCCTATACCGGACGTATATTAATAAATTGGATTTTATCGCTAAACTATTTGCTATATTTCTAATTCGTTATAATAATTAGAAGAGGGAACGATAGCAATATTTTAATTATTAATTTGGACCCAATCCTTATATATTAGGGGTTCGGTCCGGCATTTTGTTTTACGGATATATTACGTTAATATAACGGATATATTACGGGCCCGAAAAAAAAAACCAAATTTTTATTAATTAATCCCTATACCAAAGGGAGAAGTTAAGGAAACGCAAGGGTCCCGTAACGAATTTATAATTTAATTTTGGCGAATATTATTTAAATTATTTATGGATTTTAAACGGTAATATTTAGGCGTTGTTATTATTACTAACTGGAATATTTTTTTTTTAACGGGCATTATGACGGTGGCGTATATAGTTTAAACGGGTTGATTATAATTAATATACGGGGATATTAAAGGTCCGATTTACAATAATTGCGAAAAACGTAGCAATATTTTTAAAAATATCTTTAATTTCCTTTTCAAAACGCAAACAAGGTTTCGGGGCGGAATTAACATTGTTACAAAACGGGGCAAAAACAAAAACCATGCCAGGGATTGCAACGGGGGCGTTGCGGCGTTTGTAACGGGCGTTGTAAAAAATATCTTGCAAATTGGTTGCGACGGAATCGGTAATTTATACGGATTAATTGCGGGTACGTTGCAGGATTATAAAAAATATTTACGTTATTATAACGCGATTTTTTAAATGCAAAACAAAATTTTAAAATTATTGCGGATTTAATACGGCAATAATCTTTAGAAATTTTACGGCCTTTATTGTAAACATAATATAATATAATGGTTATATTTGCTAATTATTAACCGATAAAAAAATATTATAAATACGTTTAAAAACAAATACGAGTATATATTAAATGCAGTATAGTAACAATATTTTTTATTTTTAAAAAATTTGCCAATACAAATTTTATACTATTTTTTAAAATTTTAGCGGATTTTTTTTCGGGCATTTTATTCGTACGCGTGTTTTTTTACGGGTACATTTGCGAAAACGGGCCTTTTTTGTGTTAGAACCATAATTGTTATTATTATTATTATTTCCGTATTGGTTATTATATGGGTTTTTAACGGGGACGGGAAATTTAATGGATTGTTTGCAAATTGCGGAACGATTTTTTGCGTTGGTTATAATTATTATTGCGCGTTATAAAACCAATATGGACGAAAAACGGGTTAGGGCTGGGTATATATAGGGCGCGGGGAAAATTAATTTATTTACCGAAATTTTGGATGGTAATAAAAAAAAAAAAAAACAAATTCGTTTGCAACGAGAAACGCCCTAATATTTACAAATTGGACCCTATTTTAAACTAATTCAATAAAACCGCAAATTTATACTTGTTTTTTTACCACGCCAGATCCGGATAATTACATTTACGCAACGTTACGCGATTATTATTTTACTTTTACAATATTGTAAAATAAACGTTGGGGATTTGCCAACGTACGCGTTCGATAATTGCCGGATTCGGATACGGAATTTAAAAACGAATTTGGCCGTAAACCTACCCGTTAACGGCGATTATTCCCTACCCCCCGCGTTAGCAATCCGCGTTTGTTTCAATTTATTTACGCCTTTTAAATTTTCTAAATTAAATACCGCCCTTTTTTTCAACGGATACGTTAAAAATATATAAACGCAATAATTTTATTACCCCCGTTTTACTTTGTTGTTATCCAATTTTATTTTTTACTTTTTATTTATTATTTGGTTTATTTTGTATTATTAGGCTGTTTATTGGATGGTAAAATCCGGTAATAATATAGTAACGAGGACTAAATGTAGGCGGAACGATTCCGCAACGGCGCCGTACCGGGTTTTTATCCGATTGTTTAGGAACGGTTTTACCGGTAAATTATTTTATAAAAATACTAGCTGGCCTTTGGCCCCCTAGCGTAATAATAATAATAATAATAATAATACGGGTAAAAATAACTTTTTATTTTGCGGATTGCGCCATATTTTTTGGACCGCAATAATATTAATATTGTTTTTAACATTATTATTAAATTGTATTTGGATTTTTGCGTATTTTATATTATAAATATAATCATTATTATTTAACGGGTAAATTGGGTTTGTTGTTCGTAAGGGTTATTAGGTTTAGGGGTTTGGTATTGAAAAAAAAAATCGCGTAGGGTTTTTGTTAAAATAACGGTAAAACCGTTTTAAAATTTGCTTTGGTTTTTCGAAATTGGGGGAAATAGGTTTGGGGTACGGTTTGCAGTATTATAAAATATTAACGGGTAGCTGCGGATTGGGTTTTCCGCGTATATTATTAGGGGTTTTGTCGAAAAAATGGTTTTTGTTTTATATTTTTGTTTTTGGAATACCGGGCAAATAATATTTTATATTGTATAATTGTTTTTGCAATTAGGGCAATATTTCCGGGCGTTCGAATTCGCAAAAAAATAATTGCGTTTTTTTTTAAAGTGCAAACCGGCGCCGTAATATCCGTATTTTTTATAATTTTTGCAAAACCTGCCAATATAACCCCATCCGTAACATTTATAATAACGTTTAAATACGGTTTTAAAATAAAAAAATTCCATATTAAATAATTGTTTTTTAAAAAACAAACTATAATTATATAATTATTTCGTTGCGGTTATAATATAGGTATATATATATAATTGGCTAATTTTCCTTTGGGAATTCTTCGGTAATTGGGTTTTATATTTGGTTATAACGGATTTAATGCCGTAAATACGTTTTATTTTATTGTTTATAAAATTTTTAAACGAATTTATATTATATTTTTGTCGGAAACGGTTGGCGGTAATATTTTTAACAAATAAAATTATTTTTTGTTGTTTAATAATAATGGTATTTCCGAACGCGGTTCGAACCTATAATGGGTTTTTCGTATATTTGTTTGCCTAATTTTTAAAAATAATAATTAAATTGACGTTTTGCAATTTTCGTATCACAATTATATTATTAGTTTGTAGGACGTTGTTAATAATTATAATTGTTTTCATATAAATACGGTTCCGTAATGTATTTGGTATTGGCCCGGCCCGGATAAGAAATTCTTATTTATATTTCCTGGGGAAGTTTATAGTTAAAAACCCAATTACGGTAATCAAAACGTAACAAAATTGGATATTAACCGGGGGCATATCGAATTGTTTGGATAATTTTTGGTATAAATTATAAAAGTTTTTCCATAATTATTGTTGGGTAAAAAATTAAGGCGATTTGTGCCCGGTTTGGATCCGCGACGTATTTTTAAGGAAAATGGCCAACGTTATTATTTCGTATACCGTATTGTTATTTTATTATATTAAAAAGCCCCGGATTTGTTCAAAAATCTGCGATTTGGAATTTTGCGTATTTTTCGTAAGGTCGATTGTATTCCGTTGCTGGCCCGATAAGGGTCCGTATTCGCTAATTTTTGCGTTTGGATAGTGGCGATTTTGGTCCAATTTTGTTAAACCGCCGTTAACTATTATTGGTATTCCTACGTTTTGCGCCGCCATCGCGTGTACGATACGGCACCGTAGCTAGGGAGTATTGGGTCCAAGGTTTTCAATTTTAATGTTAGAAATGGATTTGGGATAATATTTAAACGTAGGACGCGCTTTTTCTTTTAAACCGTTTTTTCCGAAATTTAAGTTAATTTGGTAAAAATTACAAAAATTCCTTTTACAAATAATTTCGAATAGGGGGTTAAATTAAATAGGGGGTTTTTGGTTGGAATAATACCGACAAACGGGTATCAAACAGTTTTTATCAACCGTTTATTGTTTTAAAACAAATAAAAATATGGAAAAAACTAATTAAAAAATTTAATATTATTTACGCGTTTTTATTATTTTTGGATAAAAAAATTAGCCCAACCATTTCAACGTAATATAATTAGCTATTAATAATAAAAGCTCGGCAATTATAAAAATAAACTATAATAAATTATTATTAAATTTTAATATTAATATAATATTTATAAAGCCCCGGAATACATTCGCCTTAATTATTTTGTTGAAAAACCGCGTATTAATATTTATAAAACATTTACGTACGGGGACGGATATTGTTAACGCGGTTATTGTTTATATTTATCAACAACAAAAATTAAACGCCAATAAATCCAAACAACCGGCGGAATTATTTAAAATAAAAAACAAAATATATTCAAATTTACGCAATATTTATACAAACAAATTTAACAAAAAATTCGACTTTATTCATAATAAATATAAAATTATAAACGTTTTTATTTTTTTAACAATTACGTTCGACGTTTTTAAAGGATTTTATTTTATTTTTTATATTAAATTAATAAAAAAACGGCTATCGATTTATTTTTTTCCCAAATTTGCACCGATATTAAGCCAGGTTTTTGATTAATATTAACGAAAAAAAAAACATAATATAAAAGAAATGGTTGGTAAAAAAATATTAACGGCAAAAAACGTTAGGGGTAAAGGCCGGAAACACCAAATATTAATAAAATGAAAAAATTATAATACGTCTTTTTGGAAGCCGTTAAAAGTTTTGGCGGCAATAAAGGTATTGGACCGATTCGAGACGCGTTGGGGCAATATACTAACCAACAACGGCCCAATTATAAACCGGCTACGGAAAAAAATTAACCCGATTACGGCTAATACCTAATATTGTTTTATTTTAATTTAGCCCTATACCCCTACTTTCGATAAACGGGGCCCGAATATCAACGTACGGATTTTATAATTATATATAGGGCGAAAAATATTACGGGTTTTATAAAAATAAACTTATATTAGTAGCAAATATATATTATAACGGATAAAATCCAAAAAAATATTGTTGTATTATTTGAATAAAAAAGGGAATTTTTATTTGTAAAATTTTAAAAACAAATTAAACCCAAATAAAAAAACGTATGCAATAATAATAATAAATATTTTTTTTTTTAATTAAACAAAATTTTTATATTATTTTTTTCCATTTCCTTTTACCGAAATAAAGTTCAATAAACCGCGTTTTTTTTTAGCGAATTGGCGTATTTTCCGTTCGAGGCGGCGACAATAAAGTTTAAACAAACTAAAGGTTGGAATAGGGGCGGGGCGAAAACGGCGGTCGTTTATACGGTAAATAACAAAAAATAAATCGTTAAAAACGTTATTATTGCAATAACGGCGGGGCGGAATAAAAATGAAAATACGCGGCGTAATGCCAATATTAACAAAATATTAGCGGTTATTAAATTGAAATTAACGTATAAAAATATTGTAATTACAACGTATTTTAAAAACAAATGATTAAATAACGTTGGTATTCGACAAAAATATAAATATAAATTTGTAATAACGTTTAATATTACGTTGCTAAAAATAAATAAAAATAAACAATAAACTTATATTATATTTGGTCCAAAATAAATTTATTTTTAAATAATTAAAATCCGAAATAATATTTTAAATTAACATTTTATTACGGACGTTATTGTTACAATTAGGGGTAAATATTAAAAAAATTATAATATTAATAAATAGGAAATTAGCCCTAAAGGCGGGAACGGGTGCAAATACTCGCGTTTAAATATATTTAAATTTAAAAATTAACGTAGCGTAAATAATCTTAAAAACACGCATTATAACGCGGTTTTTATTTAGTATAATAAATTTGCCCTGCGTGGCAAAAATACGGGGAATGGTTTTTTCGCCACGTAGGCGTTATTAATTATAATTATTTCGAATTCGCGTAAACGCCGACGCAGGGTTGGATTTTTGGCGAAAATTGCTTTGTAATATGTATACTGGGTTTTACCAACGGCGCGGTAATAATTGCAGGCCAAATTATTTGTTTTGGGCAAATATTTAAATTTGTTGGTACGTTTATAAACTTTAGTGCAAAATTAATACAAAAGTATACGGAATTTGGAAACTGTATTTTTTTTCGAAGGAATTTCCTTTTATTTTTTGTACGTTTATAATACGTTTATTTTTAATAAAGTTATTATTTTAACCGTAATTATCGAAATTTCAACGAGGAAAAGGAACGGAAACGTTGCTAATACCAGCAACGGTTTGGCCAAAAACGTAAAAATTTATAGCGAGTCCAACAAAAAATATAATATTATTAAATAATTGCGCGGAAAAGATTCGAAAAAAATAAAAACGGAAAAACAAAACGACCGAACAAAATAATAAACAAAAAAAGAAAATACCAATATAAAAACAATAAAAATTAACCGAATAAATCAAAAAATTGCGACGTAATAAAAAAAATTAATTGGGCAAATAGCAAAATGCAATATAAAATAAAGTAAAGGAAAATAAATAAATAACAGTTTAAAAAAGAAAAAAAATCGAAAGTAAACAAAATTGTAAAAAAATTGGCCAAAAAAAAAGCGGTATAAAAAGATTTTTTTTGCTTTTTTTATATATTAAATAGGAATAAAAATATTTAATTGCGTTTAAATGTTTTTTTATTTTTACCTTTTACCGTTTACGGTATTAGTAAAAATTATTTAAAAAAAAAAGTAAAAATAAAATAAAAATAAAATAAAGTCGAAATAAAAAAAAATAAGTTTAGAAAACAATTAAAAGCCGCAACCAGGGGGGTAAATTAAATAAACAAAAACCCTGGTCCGTTATTGGTTCAACCGTCCCACGCAAACAAAAATATAAGATTATTATTATATTCCAGCCAAAAATATAAAAAACGCCGACCAATTTCCAACCGAGGGATGGAAGGACAAGATATACAATGGAATTAAATAGGAATAAAGTTTAACAACGGTTTGGAAAAATTTAAAAAAAATCCAAACCAATAACGATTTGTTTTTAACTAAAATAGGGGAAAATATTAAGCAAAATGGGGAGGGGGGGGGGAAAGTCCGTCGCTAAATAAATATAAATGTTTTTATTTTCCAAACCCGGAACGTTAGAAAAAAAAAGGGCGGCGAACTATATTGCGGGTTTGTATTAAATATACGTATTTATGGCTAAAAACCAGGAAAATGGCGTACAATTTGGTATAGCCGTATATGGTGTATATATGTATGGTTTTTCAGGCTTTTCGGCCAAAGGCCGGACCCCTAGAATTTTTTTCCCTGTTAATTTTATTTATAACCTTATTTAAGCTTTTACCGTTCTATAACCGTAGGCTAGCCCTATAATAATATATAAAAATTAAATAAAATAATTGTATTAAATTTGTATTTATTTTATTATCTTTTTGGTAAAATATTGTTTAAATGGGCGGGCGAATTGGGGAAAAACTTTTTAAATAAAATAACCGTTTTTTGGGCAAAATCCGATATTATATTTGGGTTAAATTCCCTGCGTTTAAATAGGGAGATAATAATGGTTTTTAAGGGGGTTTAACTATATAATTTAACCTAATGTTTGAAATTTTACAACGTTTTTTGGTTTTTGGAAAAAACGAATAAAGTATAAAATATTATATGGGTTAATATAATATAAGGATATTCCAATAAAGGAATACCAATATTCGAATAACGAATATTTGAACAATAGGTATTTAAACAACGGAATTCCCAATATGGATTCCGAATAAATTTTAACAGAATTTGGAATAACAAGTTTTGGATCCAAATACGAATTCCGGATAAACTTTGGCATAATAAACTTTAATTCAAATACGAATTTTGGATTACAAATCCAAGATAACAAAAACCGGAAATAAATTTCAACAAAACTTGGAACAATAAACCTTAATTCAAATACGAATTTTGGATTACAAATCCGGAAAAATAAAAGCCCGAATAATCCAAAACCCCAAATAGGCTTTACAAAAGATTATAAATAACGTGGTTTTCCTCCCACCTTTGGCTGTAGGAATTTTGTAGATTAAAGACTTTTATAATAAAAATTCCAATACAAAACTTCTAATATACAAAACACAACTTACAACATAATATTTTACCCTTACTCTACTTTATTTAGATACCTTATTTCCCTTTATTTATATATTATTTACCCTGCACCTTTTATTCATAACCTCTTTTCATATATATTCCGTTATTAACCCAATAAAAGTCTATATTCGCTAATTTTTACGTTTGGATAGTGGCGATTTTGGTCTAATTTTGTTAAACCGCCGTTAATTACCATTAGTATTCCCACGTTTTGCGCCGCCATCGCCTATATAATACGGCATTATAATTAGGGAGTATTGGGCCCGAGGATTTTAATTTTAATGTTAAAAATGGATTTGGAATAATATTTAAACGTAGGACGCACTTTTTCTTTCAAACCATTTTTTTATTTAAATATTTTACTTTTTTTTATTTATATATTTCTTACCCTGCACTTTTTTTATATAATTTGTTTTTATAAAAAATTCCTATTAAATACTCGGGGTATTATTAAAAAATATAAATAAAGAATATTTTACAATATTTTCTTTAACTTTATTAATTTGTTTTAAAAATAATATATTCGCAATATTATTTAATTTATTTTAAAACAAAATAGTAAATAAAAATAATTAAAATACTATAATTAAAATATTAGGGTAAAATTATAATTAGTTTTAAATATTATAAGTTTGTATTAATAATATAAACCTGTGGCTAAATATTATAAACTAGTAGCTGTACGGGCTAAATGTACGCCTACACCAACTAATACAAAAAAATATACAGCGTAATAAATTACGGCAGTATTAGGAAATACTACAATTTGGATTTGTAAAAACTAATCCTTAAGGATACAAGTTTTTACTTAATCCACCAAGATTGAAGGCCTTTTTTTTATAGGCTAAACCCTCTAGGCGTTTTTTCAACGCCTGTTTACAGCTTATTTAAAGCCTAGCCCTTTAGGGGCTATACGCTGTATTAGGATTATTTAAAATCCACACGTGACACTAAACAGCAGGGAGGTGGCGCACAACCTAGTATAGCCACACCTATTGTATATATACGGCCCCTTAGGCTCTTCGGCCAGAGGCTTGACCTTTAGAATCTTCCTCCTCCTTAGCTTTATCTATAATTCCATTTAGGCTCCTTACCGTCCCATCGCAATAAACTAGCCCTATAACATTAAATAAATATTAGAATTAGTTAAGATTTAATTGCTATTAAGTAATTTAAAAGTAAAATTATATATATAATAATAAATATATTTTTATATAGTTTTTGTCCAAGTATAGTTTTTTTAATCCTTTAAAATTATTCGAAATTATTTATATTAGTGTTTATTTTAATTTCGAGAAATTATTATTAATTGTTTTTAAAATTACGTGGTGTTACGTGATTTTCTTTTACGTAATCCATTACTCGTTTGTATTTCTTCCTCGCATCAAAAAAAGTTAACTCACCTGGTTTATCTTATTCCGACCCAACCCTTTGGTCGTAACAAAAAAACATCCTAATTATTTTATTTTATTTTACCATTACCCAAATTTTTATTTTTTGTTTGTTAATTATTTTATACTATTAACCTATTAGCCGCATAGTAAAATCCGGTAACCAGGCAATGTAGGGAATATTATGTAGGCGGAGTGCATCCGCAACGATATAGTACCGGGTTTTCAGCCCCCCCCCTGGGTACGGTTTTACCGTTGAATTCTTCCATAGAAATACTAGCTGGCCCCTGGCCACCTAGCGTAATAACAAATAAATAATATTTATACAGTATACCACCAGCGACGAAAATCGTCAAATTATCCCTAGACTAGAACAAGCGATTTTTTTTATAGAGTGATCTAGCTGGTCCAAAAGCCGTGTGGCTGGTAAAGTACATCGAGCGTTTAGTCCCCACGGCAGGTGGAGTCTAGTCTAAGCACTGAGGCTACATTTATTTAGCAAAACCACAATTTAGCCACACACTTGTAGGTTGATGCGACTCTTTGCGCTTCAGGTTCGAGCACTGAGACTATATTTTTTTATCGTTACGCAATAGGCACAGCCCTACAGCGCTGTGGTTTCACCGTACTGTGGAATCGGTGCTGGAACGTCCAGGCGCAGTCGTCCAGGAATCAGGCTGTTTAATGTTGAAGACGAGGCGCTCGCTTGAACCGCAGACATGGCGAGAATTAAAGGCAAGCTTGAATAACTATATGTATGCACCCAAACACGGCGTCAAGGACTGCGCTAAGATGGCATGTCAGGGGAGGCAAGTAACACAAAACGTTCAGTCGCATATCCTTGTGTGTAGAATGATACGCAGCGTTCGGTATATCGTTTTCTGCGAGTGGATCTGGGGGCCACCGAGTAAAGGTCCAGCCTAGATGGACGATCTACGATACAAAATCAAGCATTAGGACCCAAAAGACCCAGTTGCGGACGTCTTGGAATACATGATTCCTTGTGCGAATCCGGAGTTGGCAGGGAATATAATCGATCCCAATCTTCGATACACGAAGATTAGATCCACGATAAAAGAGGGCCATGCTAGTCCAGCGGGCCGCTGTTCATCACTGGTAGGAACGAGACTGCACAGGAAAATCGACAAGAGGGAAGACATTTCGAGGCAGTGATCGTCCCACTACTTCGAATAACAACACTGCCCTACGTGTAAGCGGACCTGGAGATCCTATTCGTAATCACAAAAGTTGGATTATGAAGTCTGTGTTACCATTGCAGCAGGTAAACCTCATTGTAGCCCGAGGCCTCGGGTGCTGACGAGGGGATCAATCAGGAGGCCCCTCGTTTAGCACGACCCACAATATAATGGAACGGGTGACAGAGTGCCTTCCCCAGCCAACAGGTCTTCGTCGGGGTGATATATGCAGCAGCGCTGCCTGTTGAGCGGTGGATCGAGGCCTGCCAGGAGGGGGTTCAAGGTATTACGCGAAAGCTGGCTGTGGCTTCCAAGTGCCTTCCAGATGACTCGCGGGCTCAACATTGGGGATTGGGCACAAATGGAGACGTTGCCCCGCTGTAACGACATGGCATGCCGCTGGAGAGGTTGTTCTTGCCATGGCTCGGCGATAGCACTCAAGGACATCTCTGGGGTACGCTATTACCCCGCCGGATGAAGGATGGAATGCCAAGCTGGTACAATAAAATCTCATCGTCCTTCTCCACGGAGATGATCGAAGCTCGGCGGCAATACGGGCATGGCGCTCTTGACTGTCAGCCTGCATAACCTCAACTTCCGCTCCGTTTGACGGGTCATTTGGGTCGGTAGAAGACCGCGGTGCGGTAAGGACTCAGAGATGTGTAAGCGCATATTTGGTCTATATAGTCATATCCAAGAGACCAAACCGTACAGGGGTTTTGAAGGCTGAGGGAGTAAGAATAGGGCAGATGGCGATAAATGAGGATCCAGTGGAAACTGGGATAAATTGTGCGGAAATGAGAGGAAACGTCAATGGTACAAGTGATACTTGGGCAAGGCGCATCGATCGACCATGGAGCCCACGGCAGGATCAACGGTCCCTCGGGCCCGCCTCCGTCAAAATATACCAGGCTTTTGAAGGTTGTCTGGCACATATTGGAGATCGACACTGTACCAACTGTAGGCTAGACTATTGGGTGATTACGGTCTTATCAATGGTGGCTTGCTTACGCGATATGACCAAGATCATCAGCAATGCGCAGGCGATTCGGACTTGGCCAGTATAATGATGGAATGTTCCGAGTTGACTTGCCAGAGTAGGAAAAAACGGTCAGCAAGTACGCAGTAGCACGTTTTCGACAAGTTCGTAGATGGGGACAATGGAATCCTGGCAGGATATCTGTACCAACTTTGACCACGCAGAAACTAAAACGGACGGACAATCGAGCTGGCTAGGAGCCCACTGGAGCAGTGATCGGCGCGGGGGTATTGGGTGGTGGGCCAAAGACGAGTGGGTATATTCGCTGCCAATGCCCTCATCTTTGTTCCTATCGTATATGATTCCTGCGGTGAACAAGTGTGTAAAGATGCCTGTATAAGAGAAAAAAAAAAACGATAATGATAAAGTACCTGGTCCAAATGTTGCAAGGTAAGCTGGATGTTGGGCCACATGTGAAGACGGGAAACTTTTGTGTTGACAAAGTGGCTGGTAATCTTGTTAGCTACCTACCGAATGGTATGGCATGCTATGACGATCACCTCGTGGGGGTTTCTAGCGTGGCGGTCGTTGTCAGGGGACCTGAGCCATCCATCGTGTGACAGGAGAAAAATAAAGAAAGAAGGGGAAGAAAAAGAATCAGCTAAAATAGTGTAGCCATGGCTCGGGAATATTCAATGTCCAAAACCAAAGCAAAGGCGTTATGTTATAGCCACTGCTAGATAAGATCTGCATCCAAGTATAGATTCCAAGCAGCTGGCCGAAGAATGGGCTGGCTTTGTTATTGTAAGCATCCTCTGATCAGATATGCCGGCATCTACCAACGTCGAGACAGCTAAACAGGATAACAACCCCAGCATGCCCCATGCTGTTTGTTATTTCGAAACTTGGCGGGGTCGAGGCTGTAAGCAGCAAATACGTGTCAATAGCGTATATCGAGTTATTAAAAACAATAGCGTCTCTATGCAGATGTTTTCTTGGTTTAAAAACCGAACGAGTCAGTTGGATTAGGCAAGGCATTAGCCACGACGGCAAAGCCAAGTTTGGGTCGTTGTAAGGGTAAGGGTAGGTAAAGGTAACGCGACGCAGCATTAGACTAGCGTGAAGAGTACTGTAGATCCCCAACTGTTGAAATGGCCCAGCCGATGCACCGGAGATACCAAACCCGCGCGGCGGCTGATTGGGAAGAAAGCCCTGCCTCGAATGAGAATATATCGCGTGATAGACCCTGCAGATTGATGTTTCTGTTGGCGCTTAGTCTGCTGTAGTCTTGTCATGCTCGATTTTCCGTTCCTTCCCGCAGTGAGGAGTGTTTTGCGGTAATGTGATGTTAATGAGCATTTTGTTAAAGGGGGAAAGAAAGGTGGGGGGGGGGGGGGTGGGGGGTGGAGTTATAGGTTGGGAAAAAGCATTTGTCGTCATCCTCGTGAAGATCGACAGTGAGAGAACCTTTCTATTTTTCTCTTCTTCGGGGTCGCAGCGCCAACCCAGGTTCAAAAGAGCGGATTCGGAAGTAAATCGACGAATGGGGTGCTTGCACCAGCCTCTCTCCCCCTGAGGGAGGTGGGCTCAGGGGGCTCAAAATACAAGCACGAGTGGAGACAGCAACCCGATTCCGTGTCTTGATAACGGAAACAGGGTAAAGATAAACTGGAGACAATGACGACAGCCAAGATTGTTGTCAGCGGAGATGATGTTGCTTTTTTCTTTCTGTCTTTTTTTTTTTTTTTTTTTTTTTTTTTTTTTTTTTTTTTTTTTTTTTTTTTAGGGAGGGGTTCGACGAACGAGATCGAATGAAAGGACAGGTAATGTACCTTGAGATTGCACCGTGTAATATTCCAATTGATCGAGAAGGCTCTTATCCCATACCGCAATATTAACCATGCACCTGGATTCTTGAGACGGCCGAGCTGGCCCCCCACGATAATGCGTCGAGATAGGACAGTGACGTCGCACGGGCCTTAAAATATCTTCTCCGGCCTTCTAACCAATGACTCGGCCGAAGGGGGGGATCCCTATACTTGGTCCGGATATAATCAATGGCAGGGTCAAGTAGATAAACTTTATGCCTAATGAAGAGAGAAAGGACGTAAAGTAGTAGTAGTAGACGTGCGAATACGTCAGACAGTACCATTTTGTTTCGAAACAGTAATTCTCTGTAAGCATGTTGTTTTTTCTCTTTTTCACATGTAGATACCTATACCTACCTGGGTACTCACAGTGCATTCTCACTGGGAGACGGCAACCGAGTCAGTAAAAAAAAGTGCGACCAGGGGCCCAATGACGACATACTGTTGATGTCGTCCGACTAATTACCACGATATATTCTGATGGAAAATAACAAAACAGCGAAGAAAGCAAAATAGAACAAAACCTACAGTATTCTAACAATAGTGATAGCTACTTGCTTTATATGCAGAAATTTAATCGACAGCAATGCTAATATGGTTGATAATACTGGTATTAGCCACTAAAAATAATCCAAGTTAATAACAAAGAGTACAACTAGAGGGGGAGCGCATCGTGAAAGCGGTGCCTGACGGCCCATACCTAAAGTCGCACGATGTCGGCAGGATCGATCGTGAGGCACACCTCGGTCAAAGGAATATAGTGCCATCCCGATTGTAACATCTTTGAAGTTCAAGGGCCGGCTTAACCTGGCGGAAATCACCTAACGGTCTTCGGTTCGATCGGTCACAAATTTTGACGCCCACAAGGACCATTGTCTCCGGATTGAAACAAAGTGACACTGAAATCCCGTGCCACGCTCCCCGCCGGTGATACTAGTTACTTTCTGTCCCTCGATGTAATCCTGCAGTTTCATTACTGTCCTGTGGATGGGTACAGTAGTGCAACGGTGTCACTGTACATGTCTTCATCCGGTGTTTGTCAAGTTGGTGGTTGGCGGCGCTTCACGCGTCCATCCGTTGATTCTGTCTGACAAGTATCGACTCGGGACCATGCAGTCATTTGTTGAATGAAGCGCAACAGAATCGCTGATGTCAAAGTGGCACCCTTTTGACGTCGCTCCTACCGGAACCCGTGTTGACTGATTGCATGATGGGATGGATGCGGCCTCGAAAAAAGTAAAAAAGTTATAATAGAGAATCCACTGTATGCACAATGATGCGACGCAATGCACAACGTACAGTAATGTAAACCCTGAAAAAGAAAAAAGAAAAAAATTGAAGAAAAAAGTCACAAACCCACCCACGCACCCATGTGTTCAGGGTCTGTTGCATAATTCTGGTTCTACCAATACCTGCCAAGCGATCAATCCAGTCGAGTTATCGTCGTCAGTGCTGCACCTTTTCACCCGGCTGAATCCATGTGGGTGTGTGAGGCGGTGCCACTGTCAATAATACCTCGTCGCTTGTTTTAGAATAAGGCGACAAGGGGATGGGGAGATATGTTGGTGGGCGTCATGCAAATGGTCCCCTGGAAACGCTGCGCCCCCTTGCGGCTTTCCGATTTGATTCCAACACTATGATGTACTTCTGCTACTGAATCTTCCGATCGCGAGAAGACCCTTTTTTTCGCTCTTTTTTTTTTTCATTTCTCTCTCTTGGGTTCTTCTCTAACAAGACTATGGCTGATGAATTAATGATGCAACTTTACTAGCAGTACATAGATGACGGCCATGAACCTGACTCGAAATTTTCGGTGACGCCACGTCTATCCCAAACGCGCCGCTCTCGAGTCTTTTTCGCTGTTAGATCTACGCTAGCGTCATGACTCGATAGTGGGAATATTTGCGTACATTGCTGGTAAAGATAGATACATACATACAGTAGACATCTAATTAAAGGTCCGATTACAATCTGATCAAGGGACAGGCTAAAGGTCCGTAACCATTTCTCCGTTTTAGGTATCCTCGCCCATAGGCGGTAAAAATGGACCAGACCGGATGTACAGTATCTATCTGGTGGTGTTTGCTTACATTACACGCACTACTTTACGTAGCAAACAACATGCCTCGGCCTCCCATATTACCTTGTGGGATGCCTTTCGACCCACAGGGATGCAAGGATTAATAACGGAGGCGACGGTCTGTTCAAGAGACGGCACTAGAACCCCACCAGACACACATGCTTCACTAGATACGGTACACCCTCGAGCCTGGTGCAGCAATCATCATCCTGCACGCATGCCGATCCCCTGGAGGTTGCGGTTCCACCTCAACATTCACATTTGAAAGTGGAGTTCTTGGTCTTGTCGACATCATCCGCGGGGGGAAACCTAACACCTCCCATTCGCATGAGAAGCGTCCCACCGAAAGGAGGCAATGGACTGTGTCAGACTTGTATAAGTATGACGAGTTTCCTCTTCCATCAACAAATGCCTCTGTTCCACTCATCTCACGATCATCCATTCAAACCATCAAAACCACTTTATAACCCATCTCAGAACATCCTGAGTAACTCTATATCCTGCTTCTACCATCCTATTGTATAATTCCATCTACCCAAACCACCAACCAGCCTTTACACATCATGTCGCAAACAAACAGTACCCACACCAAGAAGGCCGTCCACTTTGGCGCCGGAAACATCGGCCGTGGCTTCGTCGCTTGCTTTCTCCACAACTCCGGATATGAGGTCGTCTTCGCCGACGTCACGGATAAGACCGTTGACGCCATCAATGGCCAAACCTCTTACAAGGTCATAGAAGTCGGCGCCGAGGGCACAGAAGAGAAGATCATCACAAACTACCGCGCCATCAACTCGAGGACAAACGAAGACCAGCTGGTTCAGGAGATTGCAACAGCAGATGTTGTTACATGCTCTGTCGGCCCCAATATCCTCAAATTCATTGCCCCGGTCGTCGCCAAGGGTCTTGACAGGAGGCCAGAGGACCTCAAGCCCGCCGCTGTCATTGCTTGTGAAAACGCTATCGGTGCCACCGATACATTGGCGGAGCACATTAAGGAGCACCTCCCGTCCACTCGGCTGGAGGACTTATCCACTCGCGCCAGCTTCGCCAACTCTGCCATTGACCGTATCGTCCCTGCCCAGGACCCCAACTCTGGCCTTGATGTTAAGCTCGAGAAGTTCTACGAGTGGGTTGTCGACAGGACCCCCTTTGCCGATCACGAGATTCCATCTATCGAGGGGATCCACTGGGTTGATAACCTGGAGCCCTATATCGAGCGCAAACTGTACACTGTCAACACTGGTCATGCCACTGCCGCCTACCATGGCTACAACAGGCAAAAGCGCACTGTATATGATGCCCTTCAGGACCGCGAGATTCAGAGCGAGGTTCGCCGCGCCCTGGAGAACACCTCGAGGCTCATCACTGCCAAGCACGGCATCAGCCCTGAGGAGCAACAGGCTTATGTACGCAAGATTATGACCCGAATCGGTAACCCCCATCTTGAGGATGCCGTTGAGCGTGTCGGTCGTGCGCCTCTCCGCAAGTTGTCTCGCAAGGAGCGGTTTGTCGGTCCCGCTGCCGAGCTTGCCGAGAAGGGCGAGGACTGCAGCGCACTTCTCGATGCAGCCGAGATGGCTTTACGTTTCCAAAATGTCGAGGAAGATGCTGAGAGCAAAGATTTGGCCAAAATCATGGCTGAGAACAATGCGGAGCAGGTCGTGTTGCAGGTTTGCGGTCTGCAGCCCTCAGAGAAATTATTCCCTAAGATGGTCGAGATTGTCCACAGGGTACAGCAGGATTCCATGGATGACTCTGAGTAGGCCAGACCGTTGTCTTGCCGATCCATGCTTTTGAACTCCTATATTTCGTTCTTTTCTATTTTTATTTTTTCTTATTCCATTTTTTGTCCTTTTTGTGCTTGGGGTTTTGGTATACCTTCAAATTTCACGACTTGCATCTATCGGCGTTTGTTATCCAGTTGGAGGTATAATTGTTTTTGTCTTGTGACAAATATATTTTAGTGTTAGCCAGGAGTTTTGGCCGTCTAACCAGCACGTTCTTTGGAATGTACACTGCGTGTACAATTGGGCGGAGGGTTATTGCAGGATTTGTTGCCATGGTGTTTTTTTTTTTTTTTGGCATTCCGCATTTATAGACGGATGATATTTGAAACAGACAATATATGATTATGATCATTTGCCATTGCACCATGCATTTGACGTCAAATGCCAACGCAAATAAATAGCAAAACCAGCCGAATCGTGAGGTGTCGTTGAATGCGGCTCATGAGGCTGTCGCAACTTCAAAAGTGAGCAAGAAAGAGAGGGGTAGCCCTGCTCCCCAATACCCTTGTGCCACCAATACCCCCGCCTCGCTTGACTTGGCGGTATTTGCACGCACGCTAACGACATCGCGACTCCTACAAATGTTGTTTAGGACACAAACACCTTGAGTACTAAGCTGTCCACAGCCAGTAGGAAATTTGGATTAGACCCCTCACTCGTCGTTCAATTAGGGGTATGCACTTTATTGACGACGGTGTTTCCATTGTCACATCTACGTCGGCATTTTGATTATCCAGGTACGTACTGTGTAATAAACTCTGCATTGGAGGTAGTCGAGTCTGAGTGGTTCAGATGGACTTTCTGGCAGAAAAAGAAGACAGAAATTTAACCGCAGACATAACAACATCTGCGACAGGCCTGATAATTGATGGTCAAGCCAATGTTGGGGATAGTTATTGAGTAATTCGTTTTCATTTCGACGAGAAACAACTGGATGGACAAGATTGATGCGATCCAGAATTACCAATTCACGAAGTAATTATCCGTAGCTAGATATTTCCTGTCGCCAAAACCAATGTACAGTACGGAGCAACATATTTCCCGTGCGAGCGCCGTCAGGTGGAGCCCCGCCCCCAGCAGCCTCACCGATGGCAACTTGTGGCCTAAGGCAACAACAAGCTGTCGCGGAAAGACCACATTGTGAGAACCAAGCTTTGAAATTGGGTACCTGCCGGTAGCTCTCCATCCATGACCAAGCCAGCTTTGAGATATCGGATCTCAATGAATGGTTCCGAAGACTTCGCGACCCAAAGAAATCTGTTTAGCATTTTGAGAGTCTTTTGAAGCTAGCGGCAGGGCCGAATTTTCTGCTAAAATCAACATTTTCGTCCCGCCCGATGCTCCTCGTAACCGCAACCTAGATTCACCCCACTATAGAAACGAAACCTCGACAGCAACGCCTACAAGTTCCCTTGAGCCCAGAACTTGGGTGTTAGCCACCGTTCAATATGCGGTTAGACGTCAAGGTGTGTGACTGTTCATGCTCGCATGTTGCGCCATGTCTTGCTCCTGTGCGACCGATGGGCGACTGGCCGGGAAGCGGGACATATGTGGCCTCAGCCGCTCCCTCTTGCTGCTATAACAGGATTGAGAGTTGCTGAGCTTGGGGTTGGATGCTATGTAATAGCATCCACATACTTCAAGCACTTTCAAACAGTCTCGCTGTGGATACTGGAACATCTGGGCTAGCTAGAAGCTCCCCGGGGGTAGCATTGCTAACCATGTCAATCATCATACAGCGCCAGCTCTTCGCGCGCAGCGAGCGCGTGAAGGGTATCGACTTCCACCCGCAAGAGCCATGGATTCTGACCACTCTGTACAGCGGTAAGCTATGAATACATACCTGAATCGAGCGACCCAGGTATCATCCATCTGCTACAAGGGAAGACATCATGCTGACCCGGCGAGCATCTTCTAGGACATGTCTACATTTGGTCGTACGAAACGCAGCAAATCGTCAAGACCTTTGAGCTCACAGATGTCCCCGTACGAGCCGGTCGGTTTATCGCAAGAAAGAATTGGATTGTTTGCGGCTCCGACGACTTCCAGCTCCGTGTCTACAACTACAACACCTCGGAGAAGATCACATCGTTTGAGGCACACCCTGACTATATTCGCGCTATTGCTGTCCATCCTACACAGCCATTTGTCCTTACAGCATCTGACGATATGACTATAAAGTTGTGGGATTGGGAAAAAGGCTGGAAGTGCGTGCAGGTTTTCGAGGGCCACAGCCACTATGTCATGGGCCTGGCCATCAACCCCAAGGACACAAATACTTTCGCGTCGGCATGTTTAGACCGGACAGTGAAGATTTGGAGCTTGGGCTCGTCTACAGCAAACTTTACACTCGAGGCGCATGAAACCAAGGGCGTGAACCACGTTGATTACTACCCACACTCTGACAAGCCATACCTCCTTACAACCTCGGACGACAGGACGGTGAAGATCTGGGACTACACCACCAAATCGCTGATCGCCACTCTCGAGGGCCACACAAACAACGTCTCCTTTGCCTGCTACCACCCCGAGCTTCCAGTCATCATTTCCGGCTCCGAAGATGGCACCGTCAGGATATGGCATGCCAACACTTACCGTTTTGAGCAGTCTTTGAACTACGGCCTGGAACGCGCGTGGTGTGTCTCATATCAAAAGGGCAAGCAGGGTGTCGCTGTGGGTTTTGATGATGGTGCTGTGGTGGTCAAGCTGGGTCGCGAAGAACCAGCTGTTTCCATGGACAACTCTGGCAAACTGATCTGGGCAAGGCATAACGAGGTCGTGTCTTCGATAATCAAAGGCGGAGGTGAGTACTAATCTGCGACGCGACGATCTTCTGGAAGCTCATTAACCACTTGACGCTAATCATCTCCGGACAGACGCTACCATTAAGGACGGCACACCGATTTCACTCCCTACCAAGGATCTTGGCACTTGCGAAGTTTACCCCCAGACCCTGATACACTCGCCGAATGGCAGATTCGTCGCCGTCTGCGGTGATGGAGAATACATCATTTACACGGCTTTAGCATGGAGGAACAAGGCCTTCGGTTCCGCTCTCGACTTTGCCTGGGCAACCAAGGATAACAGCAACGACTTTGCGATCAGGGAGTCCGCGACGAGTGTCAAAGTCTACAAGAATTTTGTTGAGAAGCAAGGCGGGCTAGATGTTGGCTTTCAGGCCGATGGACTATCTGGAGGTGTTCTCCTCGGGGTCAAGGGCCAGGGTGGCATTTCATTCTTCGACTGGGCGACCGGTGGGCTCGTTAGGAGGATTGAGGTTGAACCTAGACAGGTTCGTAATGATTCAAAAATTACCGACTTCGTTCGATGTGCCGATGCTGACATTATATTGGCCATTTAGGTCTACTGGTCAGAGAGCGGTGAGCTCGTCACGCTGGCTTGTGAAGACTCTTTCTACGTACTGAGGTTCTCACGTGAAAACTACATCGAGGCTACGCAAGAAGGTAATGTCGATGAGGATGGTGTCGAGTCTGCTTTCGAGGTCGTTACCGACATCAACGAAAGGTAAATATTCCTCTTCACCACCGCTAACGTAGACATGGTATCGTTGGCGCTGACACTTTACCCCTGTAGCGTGCGTACTGGAGAGTGGGTAGGCGATTGCTTCATCTACACCAACAGCACAAACAGGCTTAATTACCTCGTTGGCGACCAAACTTATACGGTTTCACACTTCGACCAGCCAATGTACGTCATAGGCTACATCCAGCGTGACTCTCGGATTTACTTGTGCGACAAGGACGTCAACGTTACCTCGTTTGCCTTATCGTTGCCCGTACTGGAGTATCAGACCCTTGTGCTACGTGAGGATATGGAAACAGCCGCCGAGTTGCTTCCATCTATTCCCCAGGATCAGCTTAACAAAATCGCAAGGTTCTTGGAGGGTCAAGGTCACAAATCACTGGCGCTCGAGGTTGCCACGGATCCAGAACATAAATTTGACCTGGCGCTGGCGCTCAATCATCTCGATATAGCACTTGAGCTGGCTCGAAAGGCGGATGTGGACCACAAATGGAAGACCGTGGGCGATGCGGCGCTCGCGGCTTGGGACATTGCCCTGGCGGCCGAGTGTTTTAGTCACGCACGAGACCTCGGCTCACTCCTCCTTCTACATAGTTCCACCTCGGACCGGGAAGGTTTGGAGAAGCTGGCGGAACAGGCTACTGAGGCGGGCGCGCACAACGTAGCCTTTACGTCAAGGTGGCTTTTGGGCGATGTTTCGGGCTGCGTTGAGATTCTGCGAAGCACGGGAAGGCTCGCCGAGGCGGTGCTTTTTAGCCAAACGTATAAGCCGAGCCTAGCCCCAGTTATGGTTAAGGAATGGAAGGAGAGCTTGGAAAGCAGCAAAAAGGGCAGGGTAGCGAGGATGCTGGGCAGTCCTGAAGAGGACGGGGATGAGCTGTTTCCAGAATGGGAGGAATGGCTGAAGCTCGAGGCTGAGGGGGGATCCGCAGTTGATGCCACAGCGCCGAAGAAGGCGGTGGTCGCCAAGGAAGAAGACGAGGATGACGAGGAGGAGGAAGAAGAAGAGGAGGAGGATGACGATGACGATGAGGAGGACGCGTAGGTCCTGTGTTCTCCTTGACTGGTTTTCATAAGTTCAAGTCCGAAGAACGCACTCGCCTTCAAAAGTTGAAGGAATTCAGGTGTGTGTGGGGAGCTGATGTATACCTTGCACATGGTATGCAGGGCTTGAACGGTCATCTTGGTGGGGTTTTCATGTCTATGAGAAAAAGTTGTAGATAAATAAGAGCATGTGTTTTTTCTTCTCCCCTGTTGGTACTGCCTTGGGACGAGACGTGCCAGTTTCTACCAGCTTGTGATAACTAATGTCAAGCCAACCCTTTGACTGCCCTGACCTTTTCTTTCTTTACCAGAAAGCTGACAGCTGAGAGGTCATCGCATTGCTTGCCTTGCCATTCTTCACCCTCACATGCCGATGAAGATCGTACTCCCGAATCACTGCCAATTGACCTTTTCTTCATCCTTCCCTCGTCGCCCGCCGTTCAAGTCTTGCGATTGACCCTAGAGCAAGCAAAGAAAGCATCATTCATTTTATTCGACACTACCCGATATCTGCCCGCTCAAGCAGCACCCATAAAATGTTTTTAATAGTAAATAACTTCTTGCTTGAAATTCTCGACACTACTGCATCATTTGAAGGCTGTGCTTTTTGTTATTCTATCGAGAAATGGGCAACAACCTTCTCGTCAGCGGTATATCATCCCGCAGGATGATGCGGAACCGGCCGAGGTTGTCAAAGGCAGCAAGCGATCGCAGATGGGCAACGAAGACCTGACTGATACCTTTGAGACTGCAGACGAGGCTACGGGTATCAATTTGAGTCAGATCAAATCGGGCAAGATGCGGGATAGTAAGGCATTCAGCAAGCATATTCTCAAGATTGAGATACGTGGAGCAGTCGTGAGTTGAGTGTATACTGTCCAGTTGCTGAGGGCTTTGGTAGCATTGCCGCAGCGCTAAAGATCAAGGTTCACGACCTCTCAGGTGACCTTATCAAGCAAGAGTTTCTGAATCTCACAGACGAGGTTAAAATGCGTTGGTAGGGCTGAAAGCTACGATGGATGGCTTAGGACCGCCAAGGTCTGGCATCAATGCACAACGGGCCTACCTGGGAAATCTCGGCGAGAATTTCCAGTCGATTGTCCGCGATGCCCTGAGCGCCAGTTATGGTGGACACTCTGCGTTTGACTTTATTGACTTCAGGTTGATTACACGAACTGTGGAGTTGGATGAACAAGTCTCTGACGGCATAGCCAACACGGACCATACACGGGCCTTCTTCGAGGATTACGTCTCAATGAAGCCAAGGGAGGATTCGGAAAACCCGAGAAGCCGTCCCTCCAGTGAGTAGTATCAAGGGTCTCGGGGACCGGAGATATCTGAGGGCTCCGGAGAACTTGAACAGTGTCCTTCACGTAGGAGCCTGGATGGAATTCTCGCCTGGATTGCTCAAGGAGCCGGAGAGCCCGTAGCAGACTGACCTGAACAGTATCCTAAAGAGCGCGAAACAAGAGATTAACACTGCCGACGATGTTGCACCTCTGCAAACTGTGAGTCAAAGTTGGAAATCACCATATGAACTACGTAACCTTGTTATCAAACATCAAGCGCGGAGCTGACAGGCATACTGGAACCACTTACCCAGTTCAACATAACTTTACCCGCGGCGATCTATCAGGGGCAAACCAAAAGAAAATTGGGAGAAGATTATGAACGCACACAGTCGCCCTTTACTCCCAACTCTTTGGCAGCACGCTTGCTAGGGCGCAGCCGGAACATGTTCTAGCCTAGCATCAAGGAACCTTGGAACATGAGTGATGAGACGTGGGGCAGGCTGAGCTTTTCCCCTCTCCTACTTTTCACAGTTACCGGTGAATGTGTGTGTTTTCTTGGGTTCTTCTCTAGCCATGTGCTCCCCGCGTTTCCATTTCTCTCCGAGTACTTCATTCTCGCTCTCATATCACGCACTTGATACTAATTTTTCTATTTCTTTTGAGCTTTAGTAGTCACTCTTGAAAAAAGTTGCACTTGGCGTTAATAAACCCACAATAGGTAGACTCTATACTAAGGCAATATACCAAGGTGCTGTTTTTCCACCCGTGTAATTGTGTAGATGTAAACCAGAAAAATAGGCAGATAGCACCACCTTCAAAATTGTTACTTGAACTGCCATACCTGGCGCATACAGCCTTGTTGTTACCCACTCAAGTCAGGAAAGTATCCGGGACATCGGGCCCCCAGACGTACAAAGTATCGGGAGAAGCCGCCATGCGATGCGTCGGCTCCGACATGTCGAGTAGATCGCCATCGACGTAGTGCTCCAAAATGAAGCGAGCAGGGTCGAACCTGCACCCAGTAATTTCCGTCAGTACACACGGAGCATTGACAGCTCTCCAGTCAGGGTCTTGTAAATTTAATGGAACAAACTCACCAGTAGTCGAAGATCTGACTGCCCATGATGTGCCTACCGACACCCCAACAGTTCTCGTAGCCCTTCTCGCGCAGCCAATCATGTCCCAGGACCTGGGTGTCAAAATCGTGCGTCTCAAAAGAAGAGTGATGCACGTGCATCTTGGGTCCCTCGAAAAAGAAGAAGCAGTGGTGATCGACCTTTTGAGATCCTCTGTTCAGACGAAAGAAGACGGTAACGTCCTCGTTTTTGTCATTGTAGGCAAGCTGATATTTCAACAAAGGGTCAAGGAGTTTGTCAGTACTTTGCTAATGCCTAGCTAGGTCGATCGACTTTTTAAAAGATATCGACGGAGGGAAGGAACCCAAGGAAAAAGCAACAAACCTCGCTGGGGAAAAAGTTGAACCGTGTCGAGTAAAACTCATAACTCTTGGCAAAGTTGGTCACACACATGCCGAAGTGGCCCAGCTTATGCACCGGTGCTGGCCTCTTTTGAAACCGCTGGAAGTTGTTGACGGGACGCGTCTTCTCGAGAGGGTAGTTGACCTTTAGGTCCGGGAACTGAGGGTCCCTGACATCTACCTTTTCCTGCCCGTATACCAGGTGGAACGGGAAGCCATCAACGGGGTCGTAAAAGGTCATGGCTTTGCCGCCACCGGGAGCGTCCGTGAGGTCATAGATCTCGGAGGGCTTGCACTCCTTAGGTAGGGTCTTGGAGGCGTGCATCAGGTCCTCCTCAGACTCAACCGCAAAGGAGGCGCCGCCAAACTCATCCTTATCGGCCTGGTCGATGCACAAAACGAAGGGCTCAGAGCCGTAGCCGCGGTAGTAGGTCTTCTCACCCACACGCTTGGTCTCGTAGAAACCAAAGTCCTCCATGAATTGGCGGGCCTTGGTGACATCCTTGTATTTGTAGGTGACGTGAGCAATGTTGGTGAGATTGATCCGTTTTAGATCATTGTGTATAGAGGCGGCCGCCATGGTTGCGTTTTTGAGTTTATTTTATTTTGATTGTTTGGTGATTGCCGGCTCTTGCGTAAAAAGGAGCGATGTCGGATTGAATACTTCTTGCTGTTGTGGTTGTTTTTAAGTTGATGTTGGCAGAATCGTTGGATTCAAGTTCCGCGTTTGTTGGAGGTTCACCATCAGATAACCTAGTCAAGATATCAACAGCGCCAAACTAAACTGATATAAATCATAAACTCATCTGAACTAGAGAAGATGCAAAAGGGATATTTTACCTGACTTGCTCAGTCCAGGGATGAGAAGCTAGATATCAATAGAATTAATTGTTGCACGTCCTGTAGAAAATGTGTAACCGGGCCCTGCGGGGGAAGTCCATGGGTGGCGTGGTGGGGAACTACCGGCCCAGTGTGGACGAACTACAATATAGAGGCGAAACGGCAGTTGGGAAATCGGGACTCAACCTGCAGGGAGAGCTTCCCCAACCAGGAAAGCCAGGGAAAAACAAAAACACGCTTGCATCCAGTTGGTAGCCCGACAGAATGATCTGTCATCGCTTACTTTGCAGACTTTGAACAATATTGACCCCTGCCAGTTTTCAATTGGGTCCGCGAACCCCGTTAACCAACGACAAAGTTGTCAAAGGACAGGGAATTGGAATGCTCAAATGTGGAAAACCTAGCAGTTGATGGATTGTTTTTCCATGTCGATGGTTTTGAGACTCGCGCAATGACTGGTGCTTCAAGCCCTTGTCAACCAACGCTTTGCTGTTAAGGACTGCCGTATGCACAAGGACCTTGCAACCCTATGTACCTTGCCAAGCTATCCAGGTACCTTCTTCCATTGGATTTCACGTTGCTGCCAAAATTCCCCGAGTTCGTGAGGGGAAAAGTGGAAATAATACGGGTCGAACCCCAAAATCCTGATAACCGCGCTTTTGCCGAAGACATGATAAGGTCCGATGCCATATCAACCTTCCTTTTGACTAGAGAGGCACGTTATCAGTGGTGTCATGATCACGTGCTTATGGTTCTTGCTCAGTGACTATCCCCCTCTTGCTTCTTTTAAAGTTTGAGACGCACGGCGAGCGGATGTTTTCTGGTTCGTTTCGTCTTCTGCAAACAAATTTGTGCATCTTTGGAATGGGGGCCAGGTAAGAATAGGAAGGGAAACAAGGGGCAGAGAAAAGAGACCAAAAAAAGAAGGAAGGATGGAGAAGCATCCTGCTACAGCTGCAGGCTACGCTGCCTTGAACCGCGACGACATGCAGCAACCAATTGCTTGGCGCCGAGGCTTCCGACAAAGGCGGGGCGGTAATGGCTTTCGTAGGTCGAGAGCACTGCGTGCCTTGGTCCTGGGATTTCTGGCATTCATTGTGTATGCCCAATGGAAACAGATCCAACCCGTGGACGAACATGGATCTTCCTCGTCTGCCACAGCGCCTCAATTGAACACCACCCGGCTGCGTGGCGACGCAGAAATTTGCGACAAGCTCCGCAAGAAGCCTGTCGACCCGATCGGTCCAGGTAGGGAGAAAAATGCACGCTATATACAAGGCAGCAGACCGACTCTCATCAAGAATGCCACTGTCTGGACCGGCGAGCCGACCGAGGGCACACTGCCCGAAGATGCCCGGCGCGGCGTGGGGTTTGAGTGGATTGGAGATGTCGATGTCCTCCTTCGAAACGGGCTGATTGTCGAGGTTGCACCGTCCGGAAGCATACAATCTACTGAAGACACCATCACGTATGATGCCCGTGGCCGACCTCTGACAGCGGGCATTATCGACATGCACAGCCATGCGGGCGTCAATCCCCTCCCAGGTCTCCGCGGAAACGAAGACACCAACGAGATGTCATCCGACATAACGCCCTACGTGCGCTCCATCGATGGAATCAAGTCCCTGGACCCTCAAATCCGCGTAATAAAATCTGGTGGCGTAACCACCTCGCTCATCCTCCCGGGTTCGGCCAACAACATAGGCGGCGAGGCGTACGTAATCAAGCACGCCGTCGGCCGGCAAGACGGCCGCCCGGAGATCAGCGCTGTGGATATGCTCGCCGATCCAGACCGCAACTGGCGCTACATGAAAATGGCTTGCGGTGAGAACGCCAAGCGCATTTACGGCAAGCCAGGAGAACGGGGGCCGACGAGCAGACTGGGCGAGTCTTGGGAGTTTAGACACGCCTTTGAGCAAGCAGCAGAGCTGGTGCGTGCTCAGGATGACTGGTGTGATGCTGCGGATGCCATTGGGGTAGACAACATGCAGACCTACTTGCCACAGGAGCTGCGCTGGGAAGCCCTGGGCGCGGTGTTGCGCGGACAGGTTCATGTCAACACTCACTGCTACACGATCCCGGATCTGGAGGCCATGGTTGACCACACCAACGAATTTCAGTTCCCGGTCAGGGCATTTCATCATGCCCATCAAACGTTTCTTGTACCAGAGGTAAGTTGGCATCTTGATTCTATCTTAGGGTTCATGCATGGCGGAGACAAGCTAACATAGCAGTTAGATTCTTAAAAGAGTTTACGGTGGAGTATATCCGGCCTCTGCACTTTTTGCCGACAACATGTGGTACAAGGACGAGGCCAACACCGCTTCCGAGTTTGCTGGCAAGATTCTTTTCGACGCTGGTCTTGATCCCGTCTACGTCAGCGACAACCCCGTGCTCAACGCTCAACATGTCGTCTTCGAGGCCGCCAAGGCTTATGGATATGGTTTGCCTTACCATGCTGCGCTCGCGTCTGTCACGTCGACGCCAGCGAGATATCTTGGTCTGGGCAACAGGCTGGGCAAGATCAAGGCAGGCTTCGATGCTGATGTTGTAGTATGGGACAGTGATCCGCTCAGCGTAGGCGCCACACCGTCGCAGGTCTGGATAGATGGGACGGCGCAATTCGACGACCCTGTGGAACTGGATAAGCCGTTAAAAGGGCCGATCAAGTCCGACTTGGGCCTAGCTAGTGCCCCTGGGAAGGACTACCAGGTCGAAAATGTTGTCTTCACGGGAATAACCAACATTGTTCTGTCAAGCGTCGACGGCGAGACACATACTGGCGAGATCAACATGGCAGTCATGAATGGCAAGGTGATCTGCGTCGGCTCATGTGCTGCGCATCTTTCGAGATCGGGCGTCAAGACCATCAAACTGCAAAACGGCCACGTCACGGACCCCTTTGTTGCATTTGGGTCTTCAATTGGCCTCAACGCTATCGACGCAGAGTCTTCCACAGACAACGGCAACAACCCGGCCGGCACCTTCACGCGTGCCGTAGACGGCCTTGCTCTGGATAACCAAAAGGTACGCGCTGCAAACAGATACGGCGCCACACGCGCAGTTTCCGCACCCAAGCTCTCCGGCCAGTTTACCCATCATGGAGTCAGTGTTGGATTCAGCACTGGGGCTAAGCACTCCCTAGAGAAAGGGACTGTTTGGTCAGAAGATGTCGCAGTGCATTACACGCTCTCTGAGGACGGAAAATCCGACAAAGTGCCTTCAATCTCGAGTGCGGTAGGCTCACTCAGGTCCGCGCTATTGGATGCAGTCGATGCGCTGGGTGGAAAGGGAGAAAAGGGAATGTCTAGTAGTGACAGGTTCACCGAGAAGGCTTACCTCACAAAGGTTGTGGCGGGCGAGGTGCCCCTTGTTCTAACCGTGCACAGCGCCGACACCATAGCTGCAGTCCTCCGGGTGAAAAATGAGGTTGAGAAGGCCGCAGCTGCGTATCTCAACATGGCCGCCAGCAACAAGGAAAAGTCGACAATTAGGCTGATCGTACTTGGCGGTGCCGAGTCGCATCTCATCGCTTCAGACCTCGCCGAAGCCAAGGTAGCAGGCGTCATTCTTGCCCCGCTGCAGAGCTACTGCACAACCTGGGAGCAGCGACGCTGTCTGACTGGCGCCCCGATCACCAATGGCACAACTATCGACATCCTCCACGCTGCCGGAGTACCTGTCGGAATTGGTCTGGAAGAGGACTGGCTGGTGCGGGACCTGGGATTGCTGGCTGGGGTCGCGAGTCGGAACAGCGGTGGCAAGATTGGGCGGAAAGAGGCTTTGGGGCTTATTGGTGCAGGTATAGAGAGGATGTTGGGTGTGAAGAGACTGGAGGACCATGGTGGATTTGTGGTATGGGAGGGGGATCCTTTAGAGGTGGGCGCGCGGGTGAAGGGTGTTAGTGATGGAGAAGGCCCGGTTACTGTGTTTGAATAGTAAGGGCTTCTCGAATGTCTTTGCACACATATACTTTTACTTGGCCTAGTGGTACTTTGGTCCTCCTTTTTTTTTTTTTTTTTTTTTTTTTTTTTTCCTTGACTTTATTAACATTAGCAATACTTAAGTACCTTAACTTTGCCCTACATGGTTGGCACATTCGCAATGGTGTTGCAAGTTTAGGCGACTCAATTACTTTGAACCATTCCTACAACGAGACTCCTGGGGCAGGGCTACATCTGAATGTCAACGAGTTGAAGATACTGTCGATGAAAAGAGTCAAACAAAGCTACATAAAAACAGACACATGACCTTGCCCTGCACAATCAGCGACTCCATTGTAAGAACATTCCTAATGCCGAAGGAAATTCCAGCAGCCAGAGACGCCAAGGTCTGGGCAGCAGAGAAGTTGAGCGTCAGCCCTGGGCATAGGTGGGGACCAAGCACGAGTCGGTTTCCCAACATGGATGAGGTTGTCTTTTAATTGGCCTTGACTACTGATTACTAGGGTAAATCGAACCAGACTCCTCTCTCTTCTTGTTGCAGACTGCCCCAAAAAGGCTCTACCCCAGACATCCATCTCCAAGATTTCCCCTCATGAGCACGGCATGAATCGTCAGAGGCTCCATTACTTACCAGCCAAGCAACACGAGTCCACTTGGGAGGCCCTTCCCCCCATGGGGGTTTTTGCTTGCTGTTGGGGAGGAAGGAGCTCACACCGGCTTTACTGCGGCCTATTCAAGGCTTGGTGACCTATTATTTGCTGCATGTCCTTCAGGGAGCTGAAAGCAGAATCCATCTGCCCCAGTTGGACGGGGTAGACCAAGATGCGATGGACCGTCGCCAGTCAGCCCCGTTGAACATGTCGCTGGTTTGCCGTGGAGTCTGTGGATGGCAACCGTGGAGTCTGTGGATGACAACCGTGGTGATGGGTGTGGTCAGACAAAAGGGGTCTGGCCTTTAAAAAAACAGCCTGCTGCTCGCACCTATATCCGAGGTACAAGGAAGGCCTGCTGCTACTTCATTTTCCTGTGGCTTTGCAAGCTGTCGGGTTGGTCGACAAACAACACCTTGTCTGCACCTTGGTTATTTCTTGACTCTTGGGTTCCTATTCCCTCGAGACACCGAAGACATTGAAGCACGACTTGAAGGCAACAACGCAACAAAATCAGACAGACTATCAACAAGATGTCTTCGGCCAACGAGAAGTCGGTCGGCCACGAGCTGGCCAAAGTTCTGCCTGATGATGGCGTTCAATGGTGGAGGAAGCCGCATCTGCTCAAGCTCAATGGCTGCATCTTCTTCCTAATTTTCTTTACGAGTTCCAACGGTTTCGACGGCTCCATCATGAATGGCTATCTTGCGCTGCCACAGTGGCGTGCGTTTATGCACAACCGTACGAGAGACAAACCCCCCCCCCCCCCCCCCCTTATTTCTGTCCCCAAAAAGAAAAGATGTATCAACGCTGACGTCAAAGACCAAAACAAAACACAGCCCAGGGTGCCTGGCTCGGGTTCATCAACGCAATCTACTCCCTCGGTGCCGTCGTCGCCTTCCCCGTGGCCGCCATGGTCTGCAATCGATGGGGTCGTAAGATCGGACTTTGGCTCAGCATCCTTGCCGCCTGCATCGGAACCGCTGTGCAAACAGCCGCCCAGGATGACAAAAGTTTCATCGCCGCGCGCTTCATAATGGGTATATCCCAGGGCCTCTCGATCGGAGCACCTCTGCTAATTGCCGAAAACGCATTCCCGACGCACCGCGGCATCGCCTCAAGTTGTTACAATTGCGGCTGGTATGTGGGCGCCGTCATCGCCGCCTGGGCCACATTTGGCACCCGCAACATGGAAGGCGACGCGAGCTGGCGCATCCCGTCGGGCCTGATGGCCCTTCTCCCCGTCCTGATCGCACCCGCCCTCTACCTTATCGACGAGAGCCCCCGCTGGCTGGTAAGCGTCGGGCGCAGTGAGGAGGCGCGTGCCAACCTGGCCAGGTCGCACGTCGGAGGTGATATTCACCACCCTCTCATCAACTTTGAGATGGCTGAGATTGAGGATACCATCAGGGCCGAGCAGTCGGCCAAGGAGAGCACGTCCTGGTCCGACCTATGGGCGACCAAGGGCAACAGGCATCGGCTGTGGATCACCATCACGCTCGGCTTCTACGCCCAGTGGGTTGGCAACGGCGTCATCAGCTACTACTTGGCACTTGTGCTGCAGAACGTGGGCATCACTGGCGTCACGGAGCAGACGCTCATCTCGGCATGTCTTCAGATCTGGAACCTTATCTTTGCTACCTTGGCGGCTCTATCGGTGGACAGGGTTGGACGAAAGTTCCTGTTCTTGCTGTCGGTAAGTAACTTGATTCTCTGCATCTATTGGTTGTGACTGTTGGAAAGACTTGCTGACGTGTATAACCACTTGGCTAGGGATCCATTATGCTGGTGTCGTACATCATCATCACTGGATTGTCCGGGTCTTTCGCCGAGACGGGCCATGGACCGACAGGTTTGGCAGTCGTTCCGTTCCTGTTCATGTCAGTTAACTTCCCCAGCAATCTTGTCACTTTCTATCCCCCTCTCATGTTGGCTACTTGAGAAAAACCACATACTGACACCACCCAAACCACAGCTACTTCCTCGGCTACGACGTCGCACTCACTCCACTCGTCATCTCATACACTGTCGAGATCTGGCCATACCAGCTTCGAGCCAGGGGTCTTGCCGTTTGCTCCACGGTAACCCTGGCCGCCATCTTTTTCAACACATTTGTCAAGTTAGTCAATCCCAGCTGCTCATTAACCTTGATCGCTGTTCCACCCCTTTCCGACATGGCCACTCACGAAGAATAAAAGCTAACCAAACATCTCGTCGACATACAGCCCCTTGGCTCTTGACGCTATAGGCTGGAAGTATTACTTCGTGTTCCTCGCCATCCTCGTCATGATGATTGTCGATGTATGGTTCACCTATCCCGAGACGCGCGGCCACACCCTCGAGAGCATTGCTTGGCTGTTTGATGGGAGGAAGCCCACGTTGGCATCGTAACTGCCGACCAAACGCTCAAGAATGCCGACTCATCCGAGGCCGAGCCCAAGGTTGCCGAGTTTGAGGATATCAAGTTCCAGCAGGGCGCCGCCGTGTCTGAGGCTGGCGAGAAGAAGGTTTGAGGGAGAGATAGCAAGAGAGTGAGGTTCAGTAGCGTGATATTTTAATCGGGTTTAGCGGAGAAACTGAAGCACAGAGTTATATTGGACAGTCCACAGTTCTCTGTACTCGGGGTTTGTGGCTTGTATAACCCATAGTGTAGCTCCTCCCTCCTTTATTAGGCAGTGTAATCGCACCCAAGTGCATCCATACCCAACGTACTTTTGAGGAAGTCAAACCATCACTTGGCTTTTTATTTATTCTAGATGTCGACTGAGCAGTATGTTCTCATCCTGGTAGCGAGTTCATTCCCTTTTTTTTTTCTTTTTTTTTTTTTCACCTGGCAACTCTACCCAACAATAGTTGCAAAAACTTGATGAAGGCGAAACGGGGCTAGGTTCGTTGCAGTGTGGCGCCCATCCGCAGCTTCAATCTTGTGTCAGTCGGCCTGGATCAGAAGACTATATGACTTATTAAGCTTCCTGGAAATATATTTGCAAGCCTGCAAGATCCTGTCTTTGCCATTCGAGGCTGGATCATGGATGCCACGGAGTGATGATTATTCTATTCATACACTCGCTCCTACTTGAGCGATTGATGAATCGAGTTCGCTGACTGCACGTCATTGCTTCAAACACCTTTCTGTCCTATCATAAAAGATGATTTCAACGGAAAACTTGAGCCTTTGACGCCGCTATGTGGTATATGCGGCTCATTTGCGATAACTTGTCACAATCCTCTCAGCTGCTTCAATTTCAATTGCATACAAAGCTCCATCCAAGACATGCAACCGAGTAGCTAGCTTTCCTGCCGCCTTTAGGTTTGGTATTTGAGCTCGGCCATAGCCGCGACCTTCTTCACTACTGGCTCCGCAGGGCCAGACACATTCTCTCTGATATGTCCTCGCAATCACATCAAGGTATGACTGGAACGGATGCTGAAGTCGAAAGCTCACGACTTTGCGCATACCCAAAGAGTGCTCTTCGCAGAATGTTGATAGAAAACAGAAAAGTCATGGGCATGAGAGCAACCTGTTGGTAGCTGTCACCAACTCTTGCAAAGTAGACTCCAGTGTATTTTGTGTCGTATGATCCCGACACCAGCAGCTGGCAGCATCTGAAGATCCCACCAATAAGAATCCAAAAGAACTGTAAAAATTGATATGTAATCTATGCTAAAAAGAGCAAGCGGCAGCTTCGCCTGTCATGAGCGCACCTGCTGTTTCTGGACCTCAATGCAACTTTTGAGCGCAACACAGTGTAGCCTGCTCTCCATTTCCTTATCACTACCGTTCTGGGCCTCCCAAAGATCCAACGATTATCTCTTTTTCATACTTTTCCAGCTCGTCACACGCAATCATAGCACTCACCCAACAAGCAGCAAACGGCTGTCCCTTTATCCACAGCATCGCCGGTATCAAGGCAAATAAATTACCACCGGTCACGAAAAATGGCTACAGACCATCTTTCTGCGCTCTTGAGCGGAATGCGCGAGAAGAAAGAATACACCGACCTTGTGGTCAGGGTCGGCAAAGATTTAAAGGAGTTTAACCTGCACAAGGCTGTCGTCTGCGGACAAAGCGCATACTTCGACCGATCCTGCTCCAGTTCCTTCCAGGCAAGTTTGTCGGAACTCTGGCGCTATTCACAGGCTATTGCCAATTCGCACCATGTACTAATCGAGACGAGGCTTCTGACAAACAGGAAGCGCAGACTGGGGTGATAGAGCTCACTGACGTTGACCCTGTGATTTTCGCAGTCCTCGTGGACTACATGTACACAGGAAATCTCAAGCTGCCCGCGCTCGAAACGCTTCATGACAAGGAAGTACAGTCAGTGGGAACGCTGTTTCCGCTTAATTACACTGTGTTGAAAAGCAACAATGGCAATGAGGTCGAAAATTTCCACAACATATCAGCGCAGAGAGAGTACGTAAACTTCTCTCCCGAAGAGGTCAGACTCGCCGACTACGAAACTGAATTGCGAGGTCCGAAAGCCTCAACATCTCGAAAAGGACCCTTGCTCGAGAAGGCTCCTGCGCAAGTTATCACCGTTGGAGCCCGGCCTAATCCAAGTCTTTTGGTATCACCGCCAGCAACTGCTTGCGCTCCAATACTCCTTGGAGCTGTATCTAACGTGACAACGAACTCCACGCTGGCAAGCAATGCCTTTGGCTCTGCCCGGTCAGTCACCACTAATCATTTCCCTGGTCCTTTCAGCGGTGAGCAATCTTTGATTTTGTCACGACTGATTCCTCCAATCTTTCCGGGGCCTACCTGCTCGTAAAATCAAAATATTTCTATCTTTTATCATAGTCGTGCTAGTCGTCAATATGGCGGCCCCCAAATTACCTACAGATAGGCTAATTATGGCTACAAAAACGGAAAAGGAGACTTTGGCACCGAAATACCACCAAATCCCCCCAAGACATCCCTCACCTCTTGTTCAAAGAGCTCTAACCCGACCGCCACATGTGAGAACATACTGTCAACACTCAGAGTCTACACTCTAGCGGACAGGTTTTTGGTCCACGGGCTGCAAAGACTCAGCCTGGGACGATACCAAGACGCAATCGCGGCGGCCGAGACCGACATCATGTGGCGTTGGGTCCGTTTTGGCGAAGTCGTGAGGTATGTGTACAAGGACGAGCAGTCGGAGATTCTCAAAGGCCCGCTGCTAAGGCTCGTGGTTAAAAAGCGCGCGATCCTTACTTTCTGGGACAGTCTGGAGTCATTGATGGATGAGATCCCCACCTTTGAGAGGGGCGTACTGATCACGCTGAGGCAGGCCACCCTTGCAGGGGCTGCTGAGGTGCTTCCGTTGAGAAATACCGGACTCTGAGGGCTAGGGCAGTGAGTATACCGCTGTAGACTACACGTTTTCGTACTTGAATGATTCCTGGTTGGTAGCTGCCTGATCCTTTCTAGGCTGCTGTGGGCTGTTCATGACGAAATTTTATCAGAACATCAAAAGAGCGTTATGTACGATGCGACGAGGCTGACCCGGTGTAAGCCAATATTTGAAACGATAAAATATGGCGATGAAATTTGGTCCGTTCTGCGAGAATTTATATCACCAAACGTATTGGAAGCTTAAGAAAGTGTACACGAGGCATTTGTGGACTCTAGCTGGTAGTGCAATAGACTGGCAGAATACGCTGTTACCTGGGGTCCACCTGGGGGTGTTTCCCCCACTATTATGGACTGAAGTATTAAAACACTAATTAGAGGATAGATATAAAGCACAGTCCACAAATGGGTCTTTAGTAGCTTTCAGAGCCCGGTTGGAACATTCGGAGAAAGCAACAGCTCACAATAGTCAAGCAAGTCCCCATATGCGATATCTGTGAATAGATCGAAGGCGCAAAATTCCTCTACGAGTTGCGCCGAAGACTTGATGATTTCTGGCCTGGCTTCTTACTGCCCGTAAAGCCAATGTGTTTGCAAGAAACTGGTGGCGTAGGAGGTGCGCCGAAGACCGTAGTTATAGCATTGCCATTTGCCCGTCATTGCGGTAACGCTATGGCTATATGACAAGCAAACAGGCATACAGCTCTATGCGTAGGGCTGGATGGTGACACTCATGCCAAGCTTCTGCTGAAGCACGCTCTTGGAGCAGTAATTGGTAGTGTAGTATCCAACATTGAAAGCTTCAAGATTAAAAGTTATTGAAACCTGTCAAACTTGTGCCCCTCGCACATCAAGCCTTGACCAAGTCTCTGAATAGTAGCATCCCAGGCTTTGGTCGTTGATAATCCCAAGTTTACATGTTTGATTGATTAATATGTTTTTGACCGCAACCAAGGCTGCGGTACCAACCGTGCTTCACGCAACCGCTTCTGGGAAGCTTATCGTGAGTCCAAGCCTGAAAAGAACCTCAAGCTGCCTACATGCTCAGCCCAGTCTCTAATCCAGCCTCAGCAAGGGAACCACACGTAGAGACTTGCAGTCTAAGGCACGTCGCAAATCATTTACCGATTCATGATGGGTTGCTTGATCTCTCACCTTGGGTACTGGCGTTGAAAGAGAAAATCATTGTAATTGCAACCGTGTCCTGGTCTCATGGTTTTAGGTAATTTGAATCTTATGGGGCAATGTTTACAAATCAAATATCAGATTTTGCTTTTAATCTCTGCCAAGGTCTTCATTCACATTTGTTAAAACTGAGAGGTTGAGCTCAAATCGTTCGTATTTCATCGAGACCACGAGCCGCGAGATATATGTACGGGGAAAGAACTCCGCGAACCAGACCAGAGCCTGGCAGAAGAGAACCAAAGCATATATGATGAAAAGAGCAAAACAAACACCGTACGCCAAACACCATGACATCCATGCACCATCCAGCCACTCTAGGCTTTCCACCTCCATGCAATAGAATAAAACATCCTCTCCACACATCCAACATGATACCCAACTTCCTGCCAAGCTACCTCGAGTATTGTGGCCAAGGCAGCTTAGGGTTTGGAACCATTAACGTTCTTGAATGTCGGAGCTTTTTTGGGGGAAGCATTGAGAGACTTGGAGTTCGTCTGAACAGTCCTCGAGCTTGCAACTTTGGGCAACTTGGGAGCGGTAGGGGTGGTGAGAGCGGTGGGAGTGTTAGGAGTGTTAGGGGCCTTGGGAAGGTTGTGCTTGACAGCGTCTGCGTAGCTCTTGTGCCGAAGATTGGTGCTCACCGCAAGAGCGGGTTTCTGGGCGTTCCTGGCGGGCTGGCCACCGCGCCTACCGCGCCCACCGCGCCCACCACAGTCGGTGCCATCCCGCTTGCACCTAGGGGTGGAGTTTGCCACGTTGTCAGCCGTGTTGGCATCTTCGGTGGATTGTCTTAGCCCTGCATTTGACTCCTGGAAAGTTTTGGCCGCGTTAATTGGGTTCAAGCCTGTCGATGTAGCAGCTTTCGTTTGGGTATTTCGACCCCCGGTGATATGCCCCTGTCCCGTTGTTATAAGACTATCCACCCCATGTTGGACTCCAACCTCCTTGATATGTTCACCGTGTTCCTTTCTTGTTTGTCCGTTCTTTTCTGCCTACACACCCATTTGAAATTAGCATTACTGAAATTGAAAGCCGAAAACGGCCAAAACGGGTGATGGATGGGGTAACGCATTGAAAGGACAATAGCTACAAAAGCAAGGAAAGGTAAGGGAGACTTACTGAGCTTAGACCTGAGCGGCTCAATCCATAGGCCCCAACAAGCCCCCCGGCAACTACCGGTGTAATAGTTGATGCTGAAGGGTTCTGAGCCGCCTCGGCGGTTTTACCTGCTAAGTCATCGAGACCGGGTACAGGCATAGATACAGTGGCCTGCATCAGCGATACAAGGACGAAAACAGAGTGGAAGCGCATATTGAATTTGAACTTGAAGGGTTAGGAAGCCTATTGTTTTGTGACTAGGACAAGAAGAAGTATTGATGTAAGAAGTAAAGCAGAAGGTAAAAGAAGGCAGATGTTTAAAAGCCAAAGAAACCCTAGAGACAAAAAGAAAAGAAAAGAAAACAAAGAAAACAACGGAAATGGAAAAGATGAATGAGGCTGATGATGATACTGATGCTGATGCTGGATGATGAGGAAAGACAAACAAGGAGACATGAGCACATCCAGCGTGCCCTTTTATCCTCTGAGAACATTCTCATTCCTTACTGTACACAAGGGCCTGGAGATGCTGCTCCCGTTTACTCCACATAGTAGCATGCGGTTAGATTACTAGCATCAGCCTCTCTTACCATGTCCCCAGTATCTAGCGTACGGTAAGCAGTAGTGTAGTGTAGTGTGAGCGGGTGTATCCACCTCATCTGTCGCCAGGGGTTGTACGAGATGGTTGTGGATTAGAGTACATGCATGGGGCAGTCTTAGTATTTGTGACATGAGTGGGCAACAGTATCGTAAGGCTTGTCAAGCAGGGCTACTTGCACTGCGGTTGCAGTAAGTAAAATGTGGAGACAGATGGGCGCAAGCAGGCCGCAAACTAATCTCAGATGGCATGTTCAGATGCCGCGTACCCGGAGGAACAGGCCACTAGCCCCCATATACCCCAGAACCGGACTAATAAATTGATTTTATGTTCAGAGGTGCTGGAGTAGAGTGGAGATCATCAGATAGCAGTGAGATCAAATGGTCTCGACTTCATGTACACGTCTGTTGTCGTAAAAGTGTTGATTGTAGGCTGGTTGAGGGAGAGAGACGCGTCTTTGGGGAGAGTTGGAGAGAACGACATGCACACCTGAACATTTCTTGCTGTGGCTATGGATCACGCCGAGAGAGCATGTCTTGGTGAAATGAAAACCGTAAGCAGAACCTAGACTAGCTTCTCAAGGTCGTCGACATACAAAGCTGTAAAAAGAAGTGTCAGCTTGCAGGTTTCTGAGAAATAGAAACTGTCGACCAGAAGACGCGAGCAATCTCAGCCCCTCAAAACTGGGTCAATCAGTTATTCCCCGATCGTATGGGTTAGACTAGCGCCAGCCAGGGGGACGATAACTTGATGAACGACTGCCGATCTTTCCTGGTGCGGAAAGTAAGTTGAAAATACTGTAATCCCTCCATTATTTTGACTGGTGCCTAGTCTAAGCAAAAGGCTGATTCTGAAATGCGAATCTCCAAAAACCAGATGCTTCGCCCGGTCCATCCATTTTTGGCTAGCCTAGATTAATTAATATGTGCTAAGTCTCTTACGACAGAACTGTGGCAGAGTAGCAGTCTTTATTTAGCAACTTTGATCTCAAACAAGTGCAAAGATTCGGGTTTTCTTTTTGTGGTGTTCATTGTTTAACTATACTTGCTGGATGGCTTGTATGTCGTTAGCGTTTGATATATCAAAAAGCTTCAAACGAGTCAGGCACACCAAGAGCCGCAGCTTGTTGCCGCTGTTTGAGTCAGCTACCCGCGGCACGTCGGCTAACCTTAAATGGGCCAGACATGATCATCAGGGGAGGATGACAATAACGTGCACACACATGCACATGAGTTACCAAAGCCATGGATTACATTCCAAGAGAACCGGATTGATCGTCCCCAGATGTCAAGAACGGCAGAAATGAAAAGAAAACCATAATGGGGGCATCCGCGAGTTCAGCAGACGAAAAATCCAAGCTGGCCAAGCAGGCATTAGTTGTTGAAGCCCCTGTAGCCAAGACATGCCAGCCCCCTCCACAATATCTACTCGGCAAAATCGGCTACCAGCCTTTGTTCGATCTCGACCTCGATCGCATGCATGCAGGATTTCGCTTATATCCACTTTGCCCATTCAAGAATAAACCGATGACTGTAAAGATTTCCATTGCGTTCATGCATCAATCAGTTGCTTTTTCACCACCCAGATCTATCATGGGGCAGCCGCTTGATTACAACAAAAACAACAACAACAACAACAGCGGAACCCTGCAAACACACCTCACCGTCATGAACAAATGCTATGTAGAGCAGCTGGGGCCGGCCCGACTAAACACGCACTCGACGTCTATCACCTCACTTATATCCTTGGCGAATCCTAGTCAGTCCTGTTTTACAGAAACTCCGTGTGTGGCTCAGCAGCCTAAAGTATGGCAGTTACGCACCATCCGGAATTACGCAGGAGAACTATAAAGTTTGGTATTAAAATCTATTCTATTCTAAGAAGTAGAAAATACTAATAAACCGTGATTCCTCCATGAACTCTAGACTAGTTATCGCTGCGCTTCACTCTCCGGCGAACGACCCGCGATGCTTTGTGCAGGTCCGTCGTATCCTTGTCGTCTTTCGTCACCTTGGTCTCCTCATTCTTTGTCTCCTTTGTCTCAGGCCCGCTCCCCGTATTACACGTCGCCCTGACGGCAGGGTGTACAATCTTACTCGATTCGGGAACAGGGTTGCAACCAGGGAGGCTGTCCAGGACCCCAAAGACCTTCTCGTCGACCTGTGGCTTGTTGACGCACTTCTTCATTGCGTCGCCCTTTTGCACCAGCCCGTTGAATGCTGAGCACTTTTCGACCGAGCTGACGCCCTTGTCGCAGTTCTTGATGCCCGCCTTGAGCACTTCCGTGTCCCAACCGTTCTGGAAGTCGCCGTGGTACCCGTAGCCCGTCGGGTCGCCGTGCGAAAAGACAAACGGCTGCGGCTTGCTGGCGTCGTTGGGGTCCCAGTGCGCGTCGAACTTGTCGACCTGGTAGATGACCTCGGAGAAGAGCGTGATGAGCCGCTTCGGGAACCCCTCCGGGCAGATGCCATTGTCCACACCTGAAGGGTAGGCTACGTGGCTCTTGTGGTCCGCCGAGTCCTTGTCCTTGCCGTTCCAGCAGGCTGGGAAGTGTATCTGCGCCCGGAGCCCATTCTTGCACCGCATCTTGGGCAGGTAGGGCGTCGCGGGCGTGGGCTCGCCGCGAAGGCACGCGAACGACACAGCGCGAGTCTGGAGCTTTCCCTTTGTGTCGTTGCGTGCCTGCCGCGCCAGTGGTTCGCCAGCCAGCATGCGGAATCCCTCGGGGAAGGGTTGGAGGCCGTTGGCGTACTCGGGCTCCTTCTTGTCGTGGCGATGGAGGTAGTAGATCAGCGATCCGCCTGAGTTCTTGACGGGGGCGAAGCTGCCGTTGTCGAAGCGGAAGAATAGCTGTGGGAACCAATAGTTTGACAGGTCCTTGGTGACGCCGCACGACGTGCAGGTTGACTTTTGAGTCTGCTCATAAGTTGTCAGGTTGGCCGAAAAGGCATTACCGCCCATGACGGTATGGACGTGGAGGGACGGGATCTTGCCCGGGCTTGCGAGTGGGTCGACGCGGTCGACCACAACGGGGTTGCCGCAGTTGAGGATCCAGAAGGCGTCGGCGGCACTGGAGGCCAGCGCCAGCGCGGCAAGTTGTTGGAGAAGCTTCATAGTGATGGCGGTGATGTTTTTGCTGCATTGCCTTGCTAAGATGAAAAAAAAATGAATAGAGAAACGAAGAGGTTGGTGATCAGATTTGATCGTGTTGGAAAAGGAAATATAGGGTCATTAATGACTGTGATTTTGAGGATCGGCGGCTGTGCTCCGGGTTACTGTGCCTGCCCCTGAATGCTGTGCCTGGAATTGATGAGTTGGGTGCACAAGTACTAAACATGTCTCGGTTGGTTATTAAGGGGTTGTCTTTCCCAGGTGTAACTAACGAAAGACTAATGCAGGGAGTCAGCTAAATATGTTAGACTGTTTCCTGAGGTGTGGTTCGAGAAGATCATGAGATTCCATAGGGAGGACGTTTCCAACACGGGATCCGCCTTGTTTCCAAGGGTCCAGGCTAGCGGATGAAAACAAAAGGTAAGACATCAGCATGCCTTGGGCGTTGGTTGAAACGACAAAGGAAATGAACAATACGGCAAAAGCAATCATGAGCTGCGCAGAAATTTCAACGACCGATTTTTGTTTTTGGCTTAATCTGTACCTGTGGCGCTTAGCTGACCATCGACTGGTGACGCAAGTGTCATTGTGCAACCATAGTGAGATACTTTTTGGCAGCTGGAAGCGAATTAATTACGCGCCTGAGGGTGTGTTGACAGTAAGCTGAGTACAGGTTATTTTTAGCCATGACCGCGTTGCTTCCGGGTTAGGGTTGATACTCTCGCTTTCCAAGCCTCCAGGGCTCCCAGCTGGACTCTATACGACAAAACTTATGGAAAAAAGATTTCCCTAAATTAGGCACCTGTATACCTGGACCCGGATAAGTAGACTAGATAATGTGTCTTACCTTGCTTTTGTTTATTTCGCCAAGGTTTCTCTTGCTTCCCCCTGGGTCTGTCCACTACGCCTCTGACAACCCTGTCACCAGAAATCGTCCGTGAACATGAACAATCAACTACCACACATGACTTGGACGTCAAAGCCCAGTCGACCCAGAAGCGTCAAACCAAGCAGCAGCAGCAGCAGCTGCTGCTGCTGCTACCCACCCTTATCATCATTCGATTAAGTTTCTAAAAGCTTGCCAATCTTTTGTTTATTCAATGGAGAAGGGAGCACTCAAAAGCTATTCTCGAACTGTGCCGCATATCCGCGGATGTTGACGTCATCTCATTAATGTGGAGCGATCTAAAGTCTTCTCGGGCTAGCGTTTATCTTGGCTATGTATTGTTGCTGGCTTGGCAAGTCCTGAAAGCCGTGATATTGACAGCGAATCAAGAACTTTGTTCATTTGAGTGGGAATTGGAAATTCGTCGTGGAGCAAACTGGTAAAAATTTCTACTGCGTGTGCCAAGCAATGCCCCCTTTTTTTCTTTGCCATGCCCGCCGTTGCCCGCCTGATAAATGTGACAGGCCACCGGTCGAGAACCGGACGGGAATAGAGAAGTAACTGCCAGCTAGTCTAGTACTAGTGCCCGTTGGTTTCAGCAGGATACCAAAAAATAGCCGCCCGCCACAATGGTTCATTGCAGGAGCATTATGGCAGTTGCCCTCGGGGCCACGTTGGTCATCGGTGCCACGACTCCAACGCCATCTGCAAGGGAGTCGGACGAGCCTTCCGCCTCTGCCGCTGCTCAGCTAAAGGTCTTGGCGCCGTCAAGTGAGTGCCACAAGTATCACATCTTCTCGGTCAAGCATCCTCCACCATTCATGGGTCAGACCCACCTTTGTTAGCGATTCACACCCAAACACACCAATAAGCTTAACAGCTGAAGAATTTTCGCCCTCCGGGCGCCGGTCGTCATGGCCTCACCAGAGGTCTCAAACCGCCGCGCGCGCCCGCAGAGCACGCCGCAGGCTTTGCCGCAGGGCCAGGCCGAGTCGGGACACGTATCTCTCGACACGCGCACCGCTAACGCGCCTCAGCCGGCTGGCCGCGGAAGGTACTCCAGCCTCCCGGCCCTGGCCATCAAAACACTGCAGCAGGAGTTGGAAAACGTGGAAACAGTCGGCAGCTGGCTCGAAGAGGTCTTTGCAGCCAAGCTCGAAAGTTTACAGGCCCCGGAGGACGCCGCGCTTAGGAGAATTGTTCTTGAACTTGACGACGTGATCAGCGGCTGGTTCCTCAGTCGCACCCTCCCTGAAAAAGAGCGTTCGCGCTCCCCGTCGCGTTCGCCGACCAGTTCCAGCGAAAGGCGCAGCATTTTAATCACGAGGACGGGCACGGCGTCGTCGGCCTCTAAAGGCAGAGGCACGCCCACTAACAAATCGGTCACATGGGCCGAGCGAGCCGCCACGCCACCAGCGGCGGCCCCAACGCAAATTTTAACCCCGGCCACGCGCTCGTACCCGATACGTACGACGCCCGGCAATGCACCTGACAGCTCCGCAACTCCCTCCCAATCGGGCCGGGACCGCTCCCAAGCCCCGAAACGTTTGACAGAACAGCCGTCCAACCGCATCCTGATCCGCGTAAATGACAAATTGCGGATGGTGACGAGGGAGCCATACGCGGTAACGACCAAACTGGCCGAATTGGTCTCGGTGCCACACAGTGAAATCCCAAACGCCAAGCGTACCCCCACGGGCTGGGGTGTTACGGTGGCCTCTGAGGAAACACGGCAAAAACTCCTCAACCCCAGCGCGGTCAAGGCCATTATGGACGCATTGGACGCGCGGGAAGTCACTGTCCCGACAACCTGGCACACATACGCCGTTTCTGGAGTGCCCCGGACGCTCAATTGCCTGGACGGAAGAAAGGACGTACATGAGGTAATCCAGGAGGAGATTACCGTGGCAGCAGGCCAGCAGCCAGTCAACTGGCATATTTCCAAACATGGCTACGACCCACATACGGCTGAGGGCACGTGGATAGTGTCCTTCCTTCAACCCGTAAAGCCCTTTCAGCTTTTTGGAGTGTCGAAACGTGCGCGGAAGGTTGAAAAATCACGCAAAATTACACACCACCACGACGGTTGCCAGGGATATTGCGAAATACGTCGCTGCGTACGGCAAGCGCGTTGCGGCATATGTGGTGAAGCAAAACATGCGACAGAGGAAGAGCCGTGCAGGGCAGCCCCCAAATGCGTCAATTGCCACGGCCATTTCCCATCCGGACATGAAAACTGCCCTGCCCGACCTTTAATGGTAAATGGGAAGCTTGAACGACCTTCACAGCGTAAACTAAAGGGGATCCGCAAAATCGGACGTGCCAACCGTGCCGCGATTATCAACGACCGGGCTGAGGCGGCCCGCCGAGAGCCAGCACCTGCAATCCCGGTCCTAAGCACCTCATCGCAGCATTCGCAAACCTCGAGCTCCCGATCGAGCATTTCAAACAAAAGAGCGCGGCCATGCGAGGCGGCAGGGGCGGACATCCGCAACTTCCTGCAGGTTGAACAGGAACGCGTGCACGACGAAATCGTTTGGGCAGCCGAAATGGAGGAGGACGCAGCGGCTGCCGAACCTTGCCCCGCTGATGTGATAGACTTGGAAGCAACCCGTCGATTAATATGACGAAAAACTCGCTCGGCAATATGCAGCGGGAATGCCTCGACGTAGTTTGGGCCAACGTAGGTAAAAGGATGGGTGTGCATCTGAGCCTATTGGAGTTGTGCCACCAGAGAAAAGTGGACCTGGTTAACGTTCAAGAGCCATGGTGCGGGCTAAATACGACTACACAAACGCACCCGGGCTATGATGTTTTTGCGCCAGTGGACGAATGGCACGCCAACACTTACGAAGCCATGACTGGGCTCCGGCCCCGGGTGCTCACCTACGTCAAAAAGGGGGCAGCCCTAGGGGCCGCACAACGACGGTTACCGCAGGGCCAAAATACGCGGGACATACTCTGGCTCGAAATTAACGGAATATTGTTTGTTAACGTATATAGGGCTCCGGGCACTGAGGCCGCGCTGGAAATGGTATGCAATACCGTGCCAAATGGACCCACGGTGCTAGGCGGCGATTTTAACGTAGCGGCTGCTGCATACCAGCCGGGCCGCGCAAACGCACGCGGAGGGGATCAACTGACGGCATGGGCGCAAGCCCAGGGGATGAGTTTCACAGGAAATATCGGCGTGCCCACCCACCGCGACGGGGGTTTACTGGATATGGTCTTTTCCAACCTCCCCAGCACAATAACTGTGGTTGACAGCAGTCTTTACACAGGCTCCGACCACGAATCCCTTTATACCACGCTGCGGACGCGCGGCGCCCCCCGCCCGGAGGCGGTCAACGTTTCGGTTAGGGACGACCGGCTACCAAAGTTCGCGGAGCTACTTGCTTTTGGCATGCAAGACATGCCGGACCCGGGATCCGCGGCCGATGGCTACGCATTGGACGCGTGGGTAGCTGAATTTACAACTTTATGGGAGCAAGTGACGTGGGTCGTGGGTACGCCGGCGGGAAAAAGGGGCAGCTCGGCTCCCTGGTGGACCGAAAACTGCCAGCGGCTCTGGTCCGAATTCCAGCGGGTTAAACGGAGCGCTGTAAATAGGGCAGACGCCTCTGCCGAGGAAAAAGCCTATACGAAAGGGGTGCGGGCCGCGAAGCGGGAGTACTGGAGGCACCGGATCGACCAACTGCGCGACGATAAGGATTTGTGGAACATGGTGGGCTGGCTGGGAGCCGGACCACGCCTCCGGTCCCCGCCGCTGGTTATTAACGGCGAGCAAGTGAGCGAGCCCTTAGCAAAAGCGGAAGCGCTGCAACGGGAGGTGCTTGGCCGATTTTCGGCGGAGGATGACCTGCAGGGAGACCCCTTGGAGGCCTGGTCGCCGGACGAGGCTAAAATCCCTTGGGACACCCAGGTTAGTGCGGAAGAGGCGGAGCGCTCCTGCATTGGGGTTACGAGCACGTCCCCGGGCATCGACGGAATGACCGTCCGGCTACTAAAAGCCGGATGGGCTTCGTTGGCCGAGCCGGTGCGCAGGCTCTACCAACGTTGCCTGGAACTCGGACATTTCCCAGCGCCTTGGAAGAAGGCCGAAGTCGCGATGCTACCGAAAACGGGGAAGAAAGACCGGAGCAGCGTTCGATCCTGGCGGCCTATAGCCCTCCTCTCCTGCATCGGAAAAGGCCTCGAGAGGCTCGTTGCACGCCGGATAGCTTGGGCCATACACGACAACGGGCTCCTTAGCTGCACCCACGGCGGTGCCCTACCCAAACGATCGGCGACGGATCTGGTTTGTGCCCTCGCCCACGATATCGAGCAGGCTCTAGCTCGCGGGGAGGAAGTCACCCTTGTCGCATGCGACGTCCAAGGCGCCTTCGACGCCCTCCTCCATGGGCGATTGATACGGAAAATGCGGAGCCTCGGGTTTAGTAAAATGCTCCTCAGGTTCGTGATTAACTTTTTAAGCGGCCGCCAGGCCCGAGTCCGGCTGGAGGGTACGACCACGGGCTTTAGGCGGCTTGGGTGCGGCACCCCGCAAGGGTCTCCCCTTTCCCCGATCCTATATATGCTATATTTGGCGTATCTCGTCAAAAACGGTACGAAGTGGCGGTTGGCATACGCAGACGACGTGCTTACATGGAAATCGTCACCCTCGTTGGAGGAAAACGTACGTTGGCTGGAAGATAAACTCCGGGATATGCACGAAATTGCGGCGGAAGAGAAGATCCATTTTGCAGCGGAAAAGACAGAGGTGATCCATATCACTAAGAAAAGGCACGGTCGCAACCCGGAAATCCGGATTAATGGTAGAACGGTTACCCCGGTCCAACTACCGGGCGGTCGACGCGGACAAAGCGCCTCCGGGGCCGAGCGCTACCCGGGCATGCGTTGGCTTGGTTTTTGGTTCAGCCGACGGCTAGACGGGCGCCGCCACGTGGCCGAAAGGGCTGCCAAAGCAATGGCGGTCGCTGCTCACCTCAAAGGCTTTGGGGCAGTAAGATACGGACCGCCTGCGGCTGCACTTCGCAAGGCAGCGGTGGCATGCGTGGGTTCCTCGGCCACCTACGCAGCCGAGGCATGGTACAACCCAGCGCACAAACAAAGAGGACTCCTCAAAGCACTGAACAAACCGCTGGTTTTAGCGGCACGGGCAATCCTCCCGGCGTATAAAACCACCCCCTCGTCCACTGTTCTCAGGGACGCAGGATTACCCTCGGCCCGCGTCGCGCTGGCCTACACCCGCCTGAAATACGGCGCCCGACTAAGGCTCGCGGACAAGGGGCACCCCCTTGTCAGCCGCCTGCGTGAAACACCTCGTGCCCGCAACTCGGGCCATTCGGCCACAACCCTGCAAACGGCTGCACAACTTCTCCCGCGGATCCGGAGACTAGAGTTGCGCGCACCTCGCAATGCCCCGGATTCTCGCACTGACCCCACCGGAGGAGTCCCGAAAGAGGAAGCGGCCCGCCGCTTTATCGAATGGCTGGACATGGTATCACCTGACGATATCGTGGTATATACGGATGGTTCGGAAAAACACGAAAACAACTGCGTCCAAATAGGGTACGGATGGGCCGCTTTTAGGGCGGGCCTGGAATTTGCCGCAGGCTCCGCATCTATTACGCCGGAAAGCCACGTTTTCGACGCCGAGGCGATTGGCGCCCTAAAAGGGCTACAGGCGGCAGCCAAGGCCCAGCCAGGCGCCCGGATCTGGATTTGTGTGGACAGCACCTCGGTTATTTGGGGTCTTAGAGGCGACGCGCCGCGTTCGTCCCAATGGGCCTTTCTGGAGTTCCATAACCTTGTCGATCTACTCCGAAAACAAGGTACCGAGGTTCGGGTCCGTTGGTGCCCTGGGCACCAGGGAATCCCGGGAAACGACCGGGCTGACGAGCTGGCCAAGGCCGGCTCCGCCGGACCGCCGGACCCAGACCCGAGGGCTCAGCAAACCACGTATAGCGGTGCCGGCACGGTCCTCAGAGCCATTCTTTCGAATATAGAGAAGGACTGGTGGCGTAAAGAACTCTGTGAACGGTCCCCCGCATATAGGGAATGGAAATTCAAATACACACCGAGAAAGGAGCCCGAGGAACTGCGTTTGCCAAGACCCCTACTGGGCCATTATTTGGCCATGAGGACCGGCCACGGCGATTTCAAAGCCTACCATGACCGTTTCAACCACCAGGATGCAAACACCTCGTGTGCCTGGTGCTGGAAGCGGACCTCCCCTGAACACCCGGTGCACTGCCGCTTTTCGCGGGCGGTGTGGAGAAACTGGCCGTGGCTTGACAACGAGCGGCCGATCGGGCCGCCAGACCGCGCCCAACGCCGCAAATTCTTCCAGACAAGCCTCGGGCAACCGAAAAGCTTTGAGGCGTTTTCGATAGCCACCAACTACTTCAGCGCCCGCCCCAGAGCGGCCCGCCAGCGCCCCGCGCGCCACGAACGCACTTTACGCCTAGGGACACCGATCGTAAACGACTCGAACTCTGACGAGGAATAGACTTACTGCCTTTTCACCCACACTTCACGGCACAAGCCGTCAGACGAACCCTCCGTGCACCTTAGGCACGGGGTCGCGTCAGTGAACTAACCCCCTAAGCAGGACCGGGCCCGAACCCGGTCAGGCACGATCCGCCTCTGCCCTCCTTGTTCTCCCCCTGTGTAAATAAAGAAGATAGAACGCGCGCCGAGATACCCCTCGGGAGGTTGCTAACGGCCGGCTAACAAGCCGGGCCGAGCCCGGCGTTAACTAATACTACTACTACTACTACTACATCTTCTCGGTCCGTGGCAGCAGTGAGCCGTACCCGGGACGGATGGGCCCGCTTCTCCAGTCGCTATGCCAAGAACTCGGCGGCGAAAACGATTGCGGCTACGAGGACGTCCGGTACCCGGCCAATTCGAGCTACGACGGGCCGGGCATGTTTTGTCAGAGCGCGTCGGCGGGGGCGAGGAACGGGCAGCGCCAGATGAAGGAGTACGCCGAGCGGTGTGGGGATTCAGGCTTGATCGTGCTCGGGTACAGCCAGGGCGCCAGTGTTGTCGGGGATATCTTGGGTGGTGGCGGAGGTATGCTTTTTTCTTGCTTTGCTTTTCTTTCCCTCCTCCCACTTTCTTCTTCTTATTATTCTTCTTCTTCTTCTCCGTCTCTCTTTTCTCAATAATCACTCATCACCTAACACTCCAAATCCAGGCTTCATCTTTGACTGCGATCAACCCCAGAACCCACCGCTCAACAGGACTTCACGACCGGGCAGTATGGTCGTCGCGGCTGTGACTTGGGGCGCGGTCAGACATACGGCGAACCAGACGTACAACCAGGGAAAAGGGTCAGCGTACGACGGCGTACTGCCGCGATCAGGCGCCCAACTTGACGCGTTGAAGCAGTTTTCGGGTGTATATCGCGACTGGTGCCATTACGGGGACATGATCTGTGCCGTCGAGTCGCAGGCAAGCGAGGCGGAGATGGACGCACAGCAGCACTGGAACTACTTTGACGGGAACAACAGCGATAGTGCCAGGCAGTGGATCCTGGATACCGTGAAGGGGAGTGGCAATGATTCCGCAGATGGTGGGGTTTCTTCTCAAGGAGAGCCTAAGGACCAGCAGGATTCGGGTGCCAATGGACACAGGATTCAAAGCACCTTGTGGGTGGTTTGCATGTCGGCAGTTTGGCTGTCTGTCTGGTGTATTTAAGATAGAACATAAAAATCACTAATAAGATTAATTAGATTAATCATGCTAAGTCGATCTACTCGATCTATTATTAAGTAGCGTTTTTTTTTCTTCTTTTTTCTTTTCTTTATAGCTCAAACGCTCATGTGAATAGGTGGTCAGCCCGCATCCGAATTTGGACCATGAAGCGTATGTCTCCCACCACCACCCAGTCTCTTCAAGCTGACCTTAAACAGTAGTCGTTCCTGTGCCAGCTTCCGCCAGTTACTCACCTGAGGCCCTATGCTCATGTTCCTACCCCTGATCTTGCTCCGGAAATTGAGCCAGCACAAGCCAACACTCATCGGAAATCAAGGAGGACAGCTCCCACAAGAATCAAATGAATCGAATTCACCGGGTTAATACTCATGACATTCCGACGAGTCCATGCTGTGATTGTGTTGCCCCAGATGCGAGATGCAGTAGGTGACTTTTGTGCGGCCTCCAGCCCCCTGTACGATGGTGAATACTCCAATGTCTGTACTTTTGATCTGCCTTGTATAGGCATATGGTGCTTCGCCTAAAGTAAGCCACATATTTCGGCAGGGCAGTGAGAGTTTAGGAAGTCAGCGCGAGCCAACAGGAGCCCACACAATCAAACCCTTCCCCCTTTTTCTTTCTTTGTTTTTTTTTTTTTTGTTTTTTTTGTTTCGGACGTCCAAATACCGTTTGAATCTTCACCCATAGATCTCTTACTGTTTTCAAATCCCCCGCACCTCGTCTGTATTCAGGCTATGCAGCTTTCCGCAACACTTCTGGCATGAATGCAATGGTTTGTAAGTGTCCACTCCTTTCCAGCCTGGCTGAATTTTCAGCGATGAGACACTTTTGATCGAAGACAAAAAAAATTGGATAAAAGGGCACTAAAAGCATCGGTACGCCCCGATCGTGAGGACCAGAAAAAGTCCCTCTCGGACCATGCAGCCACCCGCCCGGGGATTCAGCCGTTGACTCAAGATACTGCCACCGGCCGTAGATTTTCTAATGTATAGCTCATCTGACCCCTCATTATCGACTAGGTCCTCCGCCTGACGGCAATCGTCGACAGGCTCTGAACCAGTAACCATTAGCCGGCTCTGCAAATCTTGGCGACGACTTGATTGGTCAACCAGAGAGGGAAATCCGATGATGCATACTTTTCTTTTCGTCTTGTCTCTCGTCTAACCCTCCAAGTGGCCTGAGACATGATGGAGGCGTCGGCGGAAAGCCTGACCCGGTGGTATTATGAACAAATATTGCTTTCTCTGCGAGCAAAGTTCCGACTTGGGCTGGTCAAATCTTTGTATTACAAGATTCCGCAACAAATCCCGGTGCTCGGGTTCTTGCCATGTAAAAAATCTGCACCCTTCCGGTTCGATGACGATGAGTAGCAGAAACCTCAGATTCCTTCTTACAAAGACCCGGTTCAGGAGCCATTGATACACTCCTTGCCTCGATCAACCCGGGTTTTCATGATGTCTTTCGATACGATAATGCATTTCCCCGCCCTACCAAGAGTTTAATAGCACTTTCTCTGCTCACCACGGGAAACTCGCAACCTACTACCTGGTGTTGATTTGCTCCTGGGCCTCAAAAATGCCATTGTGCTTTGCTTTATGATATTTCCAATAGCATGATTCAGAAAACAAGCACATGTTCGATTGGCTTGAATTGCACCTGACCTTATATGCAAAAGCAAGCAGCGACAAGCAACCAAGAAATCAAGAGTTGCCTTTGGAAGCCAGCCGGATAGATGTTTGAGAGCCCAGCGTTCCACCGGAGAACATTCCAAGCTTTGGGGGGGGGGGGGGGGGGGGGGGGGGGGGGCTGTTTCTCCCCCCCCCTTCCCCCAATACCCGATTTTAACTATCCCCACCTTTCACTGAGCAAACTACTGTGTACTCGGGACCAAGACAAAAGTGAGTCGGGCCCCGGAGACAGATTCCGAGTGTCCGGCTACGACCCACACCCGACTCAGACTTCTCCCACTCGGGACTCTGATGAAGTGAATAGGAATGGAACACAGAACAAGTCTTTAGGTAAGGAAAGTCACCCTTGATTCACGTTAGACTTTCACTGTGCAATGCGCTACATGGGTTACTCTTTTCATTTGGGTTGCGCACTTTATGCTTACTACCTATATCTTCTGGGCCTCGCACCCAGGTCAAGGTGTCTTCGATCTCTTTGTATCACATATGTCTCTCAAGCATAGCCTAATAAGTTTTTCATGCCATATTTTCCATATGCAGAAATCTAAGCTACAAAATGCAGTCTTCATTAATCTCGCTCAGCACTTGCCTCCCCGCAGTACTCCTTTTCATCTGTAAATTCTATACTGTCCTTTCGTCCGTATCGGAGCCAAAAGGACGTTGCAAAACGATGAGCAAGGAGATAATCACACCCGATACAACCCTCAGGCTGGTGAACGAACTGAGAGGCCAAACGCTGGTGGTTCCCAACCTGCTCAAGGACCATATGGGTTCCTGGCCACAGGGATTGATCAACGAGCACTATGAGAGGCTGCAGCATGTCTTTAATGGCATACTAGACTGGTAAGTAGCAAACCAATGAGCTTCTGTCTGATTGATTGACCCGCTGCAGAGCCTGAGACCCCATGCTAACAACATTCACATGTTATCCCTCCCAGTCACGTCCAAGATTTGAAATACCGCCAGAAACTCAAGGAAAGCGACTTTGCCATGTTCACCTCAATGTAAGTCTGACATTTCACAGGCATACAGTCACTAATCACCATAAATCACAAAGACACAGGGCTAACTCGTATCTGAAACAAACAAAATAGATGGTGGCCGAAAGCAAAATGGGAAAACCTCTACATCGGCGGTCTGCTGACAATCTGGGCGTTTATATGGGACGACACCATTGACATGGCAGAGCAGTCGCTTTCGGCTGATTTTGACCGTGCCTGCGCCCACCGTCGCCAGACCATAGCATACCTACGCTACCACCTCGAAGCCGATGACGGCGACGAGCTCGACACGCAGCGCTCGTGGAAGCCGCGCGCCGTCATCGAGAGACTCGTCAGGGCCGTAGTTGGCTGGCTCGGGTTCCGCCCCATGGCGCCTCCTTGCCCTGCAGGGGGTTGCGATATCTTTCGGGAGTTGGGGGAGAGGCTTTGTGCGAGATGGGATAAAGGTATTTGTAGCATGTCCCCACAGAGGAGGAATGCGTGAAACAAAGTGGTTTGGGGTGCTGACACACCGAGACGTGGGTGCAAACAGGAAAAAGGCAGCGTATTTTCCGGGAGCTGCGTGACTACATCATGTCGACCGAGCAGGAGCAGCAAGAACGGCTCGAGGGCATCATGCCAACATACGAGTCGTATGTCGAGCAGCGCTTATATACGACGGCATTTCGAAACTTTGCCATTGTCGGCTCGTAAGTGGCTTTCTCTGATTTCCCGTATTATCCTGAGCTGCTGTTTGCAAATCCACCAGACCAACCAAATTTTTCTCCTGGCAACATTACTAATAAACACCGCCGGAGTAGCATCTGCGTCGAAACGGACATCCCTGCCGACATCTTCAACTCACCAGAGATGGAGGTGGTACTCCAAGAGGGTAACTGGATTATCATAATAGTGAACGACCTCTTGTCTCTGAAAAAAGAGATGGCAACGCATTGTATGGGCAGCTTGATCCCGGTGCTGTATCACCACCACAAGAATCGCCTCAACCAGCACCAAAAAGATGACGCAAACTTGCTCGACAACATTGTGTCCAAGCTGAGCAACGAGCTCGCCGCCTCGGTCGAGCGGCTGGACCGGGCTGAGGAGAAACTGTTGAAGATGGCGGACAGCAGCAGTTGCAGGACGAGCCCCGGCGAGGTTGTCAAGCTGAGGGAGGACATCAAGACTTATGTGGACATGATCCGAAGGACCGACACGGGAACATGGGAGTATTCGTGAGTCGATGTATTGAAGCACCAATAATTTTTGTATTGGCGAAAGAGAAACAAACAAGGTGAATGGAACTGACGAGAACTTTGTGGAAACAGATGTGCAGTCGATCGCTACAAGATCCAGCAATGTGTGCAGGAGGATGGATCGGTTTTGATATCACTTTAAGGACAAGCACGTCAAAAATCGCTTTGGTTATGCCAGTGAGGGTGTCATCGAATATTTAGTGTACTGCGCCGGTTGTGCTACATTTATGAAAGTTGTAGCCGCCTCAATCAGTCGGGCATCCTTGCTTGGGGGGGGGGGGTTGGAGTTTGGTTTGGTTTGCAATAGGAGCTTAGCTTAGTCGGAAGCGGGATGAGATTTCTCCAGTTTGCCAAGTTTGCTACCCTCCATTTCATTCTGTATTTTGTTTGAGGCAGTTTTGGGGTCGGTGTTTTCAGTGATAGTTTTAGCGAACTCTTGCTTTGCACAAAAATTGAGGGTCTGACATTTTCCCAATGGATGGACCCTGGCCTCTGGTAATTGCCATCTTTAAAAAAAAAAAAATGTGGCAAGAATCTGCACAGATGCAGCTCAGGTAATCACCTCATTTAGGGCAAAAATCAAAATCAATCGTTTCATTTGTTGGTTCCGCTAAAGCTTTACTTGTCTCGTAATGCCGCGCGCTGAGCCTCAGTAGGGAAGCACTGCCACATCGCGCAGCTTCTGCAGCCGAGCTGAGCCAGACGCTACCAAACCCCTTCCCTGAAAGAAGTCCAAAAATAGAGCAAACCCCCACCGAAGCTCGGACCTCTACCTCGGGAACAGGCGCCGGGCGCAGATGATCGACAGACAGCTGGTGGTGTGTCGCACCAAAGCAAGCAGCAAGCAAGGCTCAAAAAGATTTGGTGGGGCAAATACCTGCCGCCATTTGCTTCATTCAATCTCTTGTCTGCCAACGACCACATCGTGACAAAAGGGCGGGCAGGCTGTGCAAGTGCACAATACCGTTCTGGCCATGCTCATACCTAAATCCATGCCAATCTTGGACAGTAATCCCTGATCTATCTACCATAAACCTGCGCTGATGTTGGTGGCACAAACCAGTTGTGTTCTGCTACTTAAATCGCGGTGCGCGCCCGCAGACAGACAGTACATTAACCATATCGACCCAGACTAGAGCTAGTACAGCAACTAACTGCAACCGCGCGAAACATGGTCATACCGCTAGGGCGTCTTTGGCGGGGCTCAATACAGCTAAATGGCCGTTGAGTTTTGTTACTTTGGCCAGGGATACTCGTTTGGATGAATTCGACCGAAAGGGTCAAACAGCCAAGGTGCACGGCATATTGATCGCCCATAGCGCCTCAAGGCTCTACTCGGTTCTATTGGAATAAACCACACATGACCCCTGAATTGGTTCGATTCGAGCCATCTTGCTTCCAGGACCTCCAGAAACGCCATCGCAGTTACGTTACGTTTACGATCAACACACAAACAAGCCGCCAGCCAACATATCAGACTGGTGCACATCGCTATGGCTGCCATACGGCGGTCCAACTCGTCCAATATTGGCAGGCTGCTGCTCAACGGCAAATACTCGGACCTGCTACTTCGATGCAACGGCATTGAGCTGAGAGCCCATCGCGCCATAGTCTGCACTCAGTCGTCATGGTTCGATCGCGCCTGCAGCGGCGCTCTCCAGGTCCGATTGCTTTTTTTCAGTCTCCCTCTTTAGTTGAGCTTCCATTTCCCCCCCAGCCGATCATGGCGCCACACGGCCGAGAACCCACAGTCTCTAGGCTGTCCTCATGTCAGATTTCTACTCTATCCTTCAAGACACCCAAACAACATCAACAAGGCGAGGCCAAACCAAACAAAAGCTAATCAGGCCGGTTCACAGGACGAGTACGAGCGCATCATTGACTTTCCTGATGAGCGCCCTGAAATCCTGTACAAGGTCCTTGAATTCCTATACACCGAAGACGTCAAGGACGTCGATTTTTTCGATAACGGCCAGATAATCACCCGCGGGCCGTCCAATTCATCCACCTCTTCCTCCTCTAACCGTTCCGTCGGCGGTGGTGGCGGCGGTCTAGGGTTCCAACTTGCCATCGCCGGCCTGCCGCCGGACGAGCACGATCACTCGTATTCACAGCAGTACCACAACACCCAACCCCTCCGTCGTCACCACTCGGTCATAACTACCCGCCGCCCCTCGACATGGACCCCATCACCTGTCACGCCGTCATTCGTCACGCCCATATACACCCCTTCACCACCGCCGCCCGCCAGCGCGACGATAGCGACAGCGACAACGTCGACGGCCGCTTTCCTGACCTCTCCGTGGAATGAGTGGGCGCACCTGCAGCAGTCTGGAGTGGGCATAGATGGCAACGTCACTGCCGCCGAGGACGAGGGCCAGGACGCCGTGGCCACCCTGTATACGTACCTCCGGCTCTACGTCGCTGCGAAGAGGTACGCGGTACCACAACTGGGCGGGCTCGCACTGGACCGCTTCTCCCGGATAGTCAGAGGCCACTGGATGACGGTCGCGTACTGGGCGTCGGACCAGCGGACAAAGGACTTGCTGACGGAACTGTTCGAGACGACGGCTGAGTGGCCGGGTGACAAGTTGAGGAGGCTGGTGTGTGAGCTAGTGGCGGGATGTTATAGGGATTGCAGAGTAAACCTGAGGGATGTTATGCTCATCTTTCCCGAGTTTGCTGTCAGTGTCTTGGATCAGCTGGTTGGGGTTAGGGATGCCGACGATGGCCGGCGAGGGGGCGCGGAGGATACGAGGCGAATCACGTTTCTGCCTCCTTGAACACCCAATGTCTATTTTGCCTTGCGTCTTATCATTATCTGGTTCTCATATGCGCGATCATGAGTAGAGCCGGGGTAGTAAACTGTCTCGGGAAAATTCCCGACCCGGGTACGAAGGGCTTGGTACTAGCCGGGTACCCTACCAGAACCACAGTTTGCGTTCAATGAGCCCCAAGCCGCCCCGTATGCGAAGGATTTATGTCATGGTGGCTGGGATGGCGGTCATGGATCAGCCGAGATGGGCAATCCCAGCTGGGTTGTGGGGTATGCTTAATCGCACGACCAGAGGGAAGTCCCGTGGAGCCAGTTCACAGGGGATTGATTGAACCCTTTAAGTTTTGTGTCTTATCCAACGGTAGAACTTAGTCAAGATTCGCGGTATCTCAGGGGAAACGGGCAAGGCACGTGATTATAGCAAGAGTTCTGATCTCGATCATCCCGTCCAACTTTGGTGTAAGTCGGAGTGTACCCTAACCCTGGCGATGTTGAGATGGAGCCTGTTTCTTGGCCTCGGCTTAGACAGTGAGATGATGCGGGGAACCCTGACTTTTCTGATCGGCATATTGATTCTGTCATGAATAGACGGAATGATGGAGGCTAGCAGAGAGACTGGTGAACCGCTCAATACGTAGAAAATCACTTGAATAACATTTGCATCCCAAAATGAACTTTGATCTCCCAGACGACCTCCAGTCCTTCCTCGCCCGCCTCGACGCCTTTATCAACTCCAAGATCCTCCCTCTTCAACATAGAGACGATAATAACCGCTTCTTTGACCACCGCCGCGAGGCGTCCCGCACACAGTGGGACAACGGCGGCTTACCGAAGCCGGAATGGGAGGCCCTCCTCCGCCAGGCCCGCCAACTGGCAGACGAGGCGGGCTTCCTACGGTTCGCGTTCCCCGCGGAGCACGGGGGCGCTGGCAACCCGCGCCAGAACCTGTGGATGTGCGCGATTCGGCTGTTCCTGGCCTCGCACCCCGTCTACGGCGGGGGGCTGGGGCTCCCAACGACCTGCAGAATGAGCATTCCGTAGTTGCCAACAACCCGATCGTGCTGATGCTGCACCACTACGGAAGCCCGGAGCAGAAGAGGGAGTTTATCGAGGCGGCGATCAAAGGTGACTTTGTTGCCACTTTTGGCCTGACCGAGATCCACCACGGGTCTGACGCGACGCACATGGATACGACTGCGCGGCGAGTCACACTCCCTTCCGGCGAGGTCGGGTTTGAGATCTCGGGGAACAAAAGATGGCAGACGGGCACACATGCCGCAACGCATCACCTAATCTTTGCCCGGACCTCGGGGACGGCGGGCTCAGCAAAAGGGATCACGGCCTTCATCGTGCCGAGGAACACGCCGGGGCTTGAGGTGGCGTCATACGAGTGGACACTCAACATGCCGACGGACCACGCCACCATCACGCTGACCAAGGTAGTGGTGCCGGCGTCGTCGGTGTTGGGAGACGTCGACGATGGGCTTGCGGTGGCGCAGACTTTCACCCACGAGAACCGCATCAGACAGGCGGCGTCGTCATGCGGGGCGGCCAGGTTCTGCATCGACCAGGCGGTGGACTACGCTCGGTCTCGGCACGTGTTTGGAAAACCGCTCGCCGTCAACCAGGGCATCCAGTTCCCGCTGGTGGAGCTGGCGACCCAGCAGGAGATGCTGCGGCTGCTGATCCTGCGGACGGCGACGGAGATGGACGCCGTCGAGCGCGAGTGTGACAGAGGAGAGCAGGGTGGCAGGCCGTGGGTGGAGATCGAAAAGCGGTTGGGTGACAGAATCGCCATGTGCAACTACTATGCAAATCGGTTGGCGTGCGAGGCTGCCGACCGGGCGATCCAGGTGTTTGGCGGGCAGGGATATAGCAGGCACCACCCGTTTGAGCACATCTGGCGACACTTTCGGCGGTACAGAATCACCGAAGGAAGCGAGGAGGTGCAGATGAGGCGAGTGGCCGCTGGGTTATTTGGGTTCAAGGAGCCTGGGAAGGGGGTCGATGGCGTATCTAAAAGAAGTAAGTTGTGAAGGAGGATGGATAGAATCGAGGAGCTCCGATAATTTCAATCCTATTTGGGGTTTTGGTTTTTTTTTTGGCGTTTTTGTTAATTGATGAAGTAAGAAAACAAAGCATACAAGGAACACGATGGGGCACTCTGTGGAATCATGCTGTCGGCCAACATGTCTCTTCCTGCTAGGGCCGGCCAGCCAGCTGCCATGAATATGTGATCAAATTTGTTGGAGGGCATTATCGATGTCCTGTTGTGTGACCAAAGCCCATACTGTCTCCCTAATTGAGACGTCAAGGTCAGTCCAAGGCTTGAGATAGTAGACAAGTAAGCCGAGCAGAACAGGGAGGGAGAGATGTTCTCGTACGGTATCAAGATTTTCGGATGAAAAGGCCAGCCAGTGTCCTTCATCTCTTCTCCAGCATTTGTAGAGCCTCGCAAGAAACAAGAAGTTTAACCGATTGAACAGGCACAGGGGCTCCCCCACCGGATGTTTACAAACCTTAGGCTGACTGCTGGCTGCGGCGATACTTGACAATGTTGTATTTTGGTCGACTTCTTGCAACAGCTGTTTGTCCAAAAGGGAACGCATACCGACCATCCAACCACCCACTTAATTACCATAGTATAACGCAGGATAAGCATTCACATCGGTCTGAACCTGCTTTGATCTGAAACCGAGGCATAATCTCACTGCTTTCTTCCTACAGTTCTTCGTCAGTTATGGCAACCCCCGAGATCATCGAGATAGAGAACACACAAACGCCTACCGGAACTAGAGAATATGAGTCTTTTGAAACCAAAGCGCTTGTAGACAGCGCGGCAGACAATGTGGCTCATCAACACGACCTGACAATCAGGCAAGCAATCCGATACTATCGCTGGGCTATCTTCTGGTGTCTGGCAGTCAGCTGAGTTTTATCTGCTCTGCACAGTTTGCTACCCATGACACCACCCACAATAAACTTTCATTCACCCCAAAGATGCTTACTGATTGCTTCATACAAAAATAGCATGACCGTCATTATGGAAGGCTACGACGCAGTTCTTCTCGGCAACTTCTGGGCGTATCCAACATTCCAGAGAAAGTACGGCAACTGGGTTGGTGTCACTAACACAAACCCTTCCGGTTACCAGCTCACGCCGGCTTGGCAGGCCGCGCTTGGTAATGGCGCTGGAATAGGCTCCTTCTTTGGCGCGCTCGCAAATGGATACCTGGTACATCATTTGGGCCAGCGGAAAACGGTTCTGGGTGCTCTTGTTGTCATGGTCTTCTGTGTTTTTGCCGTGTTCTTTGCACAGAATATCGAGACGCTGCTTGCGGGGCAAATTCTCGTAAGTGTGTAGTCTGATCGTCTTTGGCCTTTGAGGAATGTGCTAATGCAAGCAAAAAAAAAAAAAAAAAAAAGAATTAAAAAATTAAAAATCAAAAAAGTGCGGACTTCCTTGGGGCATCTTTGCCACCTCATCTGCAGCCTATGCCAGCGAAATGCTTCCCATGAAACTTCGTGTCTACTTCACCAGCTGGACCAACATGTGCTTTATCGTCGGTCAGTTTCTCGCCTCGGGAGTCCTGCGTGCTTGCGTCATCCGCGATGACGAGTGGGGGTATCGCATCCCCTTTGCTCTGCAATGTTTCTGGCCCCTTTGGCTGATCCCACTGCTATGCTTCGCCCCGGAGTTTCCCTGGCACCTGGTACGGAGGGGCAGGCTCGACGAGGCCGAGTGCTCGCTGCGTCGCCTGCAAGATTCCAAAACCCCTGTGTCGACCAAGGAGGCGCTGGCGTACATTGTCTACACCAACAACTTGGAGCAAAAGCTATCGGTGGGGACGGGATACATGGACTGCTTGCGTGGCTTCGAGCTCCGCCGGACCGAGATCGCCTGCCTCACCTTCGGCGGTCAGGTTCTCTGCGGCAGCGCGCTGGCCTACAACGCCACCTACTTTTACGAGCAGATTGGCCTGCCCACCTCGCGGATTTATACGCTCAACATGGGCGGCTACGTACTCGCACTTGGTGGCGCCTTTTGCTCCTGGTTCTTCCTGCTCCCTCGTGTGGGTCGCCGCACAATCTACCTCTTGGGATCGGGGCTCATGTGCCTCCTGCTGTACCTGATCGCAGTGCTGACATCATGGAGGTCCACATCCGGCGTCCCCGAAACACAAGCCTACCTGACCTTGGTGTGGAAGTTTGTATATCAGCTCTCGGCCGGCCAGCTGGGGTGGGCGATCCCGGCAGAGGTAGGCAGCACACGCCTGAGGCAGAAGACGGTGGTTCTGGCGAGAAATGCCTACTGCCTGATCCACGTCCTAGCCAACATACTGCAGCCGTACTTTATGAATCCCACGGCGTGGAACGTCGGTGCGAGGACTGCCTTCCTCTGGGGCAGCACTACTTTGTTGTTTTTCACCTGGGCGTAACAAAGGTTGATGTTTTTAGCCAGGTAGGCACGGACGATCCGGTCAAGGAGGGTTGAGCTAGGTATTTGGTTTTGAGGGTGCAAAGTGGCAAGCAGTTGTGGACAAAAACAAAAACCTGGCTTGGTCGCTCCCTCTCATTCGAGTTTGTGGGGCAACGGACAAAGGAATCAACCACTTGGAGGGCTGCATCGCAAACACCACGTGACATACCTTTTCACGACCTTGTAAAAAAGTCTAGATGCTCTTTGAAGCTTGATGTACCGTGAATGACGTCTAATCCTAGAAAATTGCTATTTATATTTCGAAGCGTTTATGTTAATATTATCAACATCCGACCGATGTCAACAGGGTTGCCTATTGATAAGGCCTCACAAAAGTGTATTCAGCGCGTGACGAGCTTATACTAAAGGCCTAATTGAACTTTATTATATGACTGCATTGTTGATACTGTCACATAGGACCATATCCACTAGAATATACGGGATCCCGTCCGCTCTCCCCTAATCAAACCAGTGAGGGGAGAATTGGAACTCAGGGAGCAAGATGGGAATCAAAGCAGTGACAATTGGCCAATAGCCGCCCGCCCTTGTCGCCCCATATTTTACAAGCTTTATTTACATGCTCCACCGCCTCGCGACCATTTCTCCAACGTTTGATTACGAACAAAAAACGGGATTCTGCTTTTAGAATCCAGCCCGCGGCCAGCAGGGCCGCCCACCACCGTCTTCGCTACCCTTGCTACCACCAGCCGCTGGGGGGGGGGGGGGGGGGGCATTGTCGGTGGCGGAAGCCCTGAGAAGACTCCAGCTCAATATGGAGAACCTATCCTAGAAAGTGAGAAAAGGTAGGTTTTGATCAGCGAGGTACCAAAGTTGACAGAGCGACAAAAGGGCCAGCCGCGATCACATCCCTTGTGGGGCCTGGTTCGGTGGAGTTCTGCAGGCGCATTGGTTGGCACGGCTGCCCAGCGCGGACGCAGTCCTGAAGGGACGCCTGTCCTCCTACACCATCGGCAAAGAGCTGCACAGGGCAGCTGACGAAGGAGCCGTGTACCTCGCCAGGCAACTTCCTCGTCTTCTCTCGCTGCTCGAGTCTTTTGCTGACCGTTACGGGTGTAGGAATCCGAGCGGCGAGAATTGCATCGTCAAAAGCATCAAGGGTCACTGGCGCCTGCAAAACGAAGCCGATTTCCTCAAACGCTACCAATCCAAAACACCCTTCTTGCGACCTATGGTCGATAAGATCCTTGAGCCGGCTGACCCTCACTCCATTGTCCTTCGATACCTGGACAGCGACTGCTTGACCGAGTCAAACAAGAAGAGGCTGTCGCGTCCCGCTTTTCCGAAGTCCAGCTCGGCGATTGTGGAGGGGCAGTATCCCAACAGTCTAAATTCGCGATCGAAGGGCACCTTATTGGCGCTGGCATCAGCCGCAGTCCAGAAGCTACGCTCCAACTATCTTGGACCACCGCGACAGACATATATGGTCATTCGGTTCTGCGGTACGGAAGCTCTATCCCGCGAAATGTTCTTGCCCTCCTCGCCCTTCCTCTTTGCTAACCCACCACAGATGCTGAGCCTTATATATGGCGGTGGCTACCACCTTTTTAACCCCCAAATCGATGGGATCAAGCCGGGGCACGACGAATACGAACTTACAGCTTTGAAGCGAATGCATAAATTCTTCGGGTCCATTTCCGCACTCTTATCACGATTTTCAGAATGATGCAGTTTCGACTATTGTTAACTATGTGAACGACCAAGGGCCTCCGGCGAAGCCGTTCACGAGGGTGACCGCGAAAGAAATACCCCCGGCCGATAAAGAGTTCATTTTGAAGATATTGAAGCTGGACCCACGTGACAGGCCGACTGCGGAAGAGCTTCTCGCGGATACATGGTTTACGGAGGAGTCACCTGACTATGTATTATTAAATGACATTATTTTGACAAAAGCTTCTTCTTTTTACCGCTTTTTGTAAGTGACCTTCTTTGCACCTTTTCTTGTTCGAGTACAAGGTAAACTGGAAATGTACAGGCCGTCAATATTAGCGTCGGTTTTTACGTGGAAAGTCAAGTTACCCAAAGGCGCACCTTCTTTGTAACTCCAGATATCATGGCGTTGAAGAAAGGGTGCCGCGTACAGGTTATACTGATATAGATATGATAAGGTACTCCCCGAGAACCCTATCGCTCTCCCTGGACGCCTTTGGAGAAGTTGTTACCGTCAAGGTGTTCTTTTGCGAATGAGACTTCCAAGATGCCAACCACATTGCACTTGCCTGCTAAGCACAAGGGACAACACTGAAAGAGTATACTAGTTACTCTGCTTTATATGCCGGTGGGTAGGTCGCTCCTTTTGTTTGCTTTATCTTGCATTGGTGGTGTACTTTGCAACCCACATATATTCTTCCAGAACCTTGCTGGACAGATAAGAATGTAAACATGACCAGCCTTGCAGCATGCAGTAGAATGATGTAGGAGTAAAAAACTTAGAATAAATCAACATCAGAAAACTACTTAAACCATTGTTCTCCTAGAAAGCATCTCGTGGTGTCCATTCCATAGACGTGTGCTCTACATCACTTGCATCGCTTTTGTCTACTTTTATATATATATATATATATATATATATATATATATATATATATATATTCCAACTCGTCCGCTCATACATACCATTCCAATCACCAAAATGGTTGTTTCATTTGTTAACCGCAGACAAATGCGGAAGATGCTTGACCAAAAGCTTGGAGAAGTAACAGTGGTATGCTCAGACAGCACCTTTCGCATCCACAAGAAGCAACTTGTGGCCTGCAGCGACTTCTTTAGAGCGGCTCTTGATGAAAAATATTTGTTTCAGGTATGTTTGTGTCAACTTTTCTGCCTAACACCCGACCAGCGGTAACTATACTAACTACATATTTGGCCAATCGCAGGAAGCCATTACATCGACAGTAGTCCTACCAGAAGACGATGGAGAAACATTTCAATTTCTGGCTTTTTATGCATATACTGGGTCTTTGCTATCATACGCAGACACAAAAGAACTTGAACAAATAGACAAGAAGCTGGTTTTGAGCCTGCAGGTTCCAAGTAAGCTCCACTTGGTTGTTGATTTTTATCTTCAAGTCACGATAGACTTTCTTTTCACATATCTACATGGCTCATGATACATGGCTAACGGACCAACTCATAATTATGTAGATGATGAGGGTTCTGAGGATGAAGAATCAGAAACCTCGACACCGCTGGATCCAACACTCCAGAGCATTATTTTGCTATCCAAGGCCTACTACATGGCCGACAAATGTTTCATAACCGGCTTGCAAACACTCTGCGCAAACGAGGCTGTCCAGCTCGCCCAAGCCCTCGCTGACAAGTCACTGGACTGGCTCCCCGCCGGCTCAGCAAACCTCGAGGCCCTGGGGTGTTGGATACGAGAGGTTTACACCAAGACAACGCAATTCGACCTCGCCCTCAAGGAGTCTGTTTGTGTTTACCTTCACCAGGCCTCGGACCGCGCCGCGACGGAGCTGTTTTACCCGCATGTACGATTTGTCTTCGACATGCTCCTGCTCCAGCTCCCGGACCTCCACGCGAGCATGATGGAGCGCGCCGAGCCGCCGCCGCCAACCTGTCCGGGCTGCTTCTCACCCGCGGGGTGTCGGCACCTTAGCCGCCTCGTGCCCTGGTACACGGGTTACGTCTGCGAGTGCGAACTCTGCGGGCTTTTGCACCAGCACAGAACGGAGAAGGAAGAGATGGAGTGGCAGCCGGGCCAGTGGCCTAGGCATGAAAGGTGGCGGATGTTGTGGGATCATATTGTTGCAAATTCAAATGGCGTGGAGGAGTTGGATAGAATGGCAAAATATCTGAAGCTGTACGAGGGTTAAGTGTCTAGGCAGTACCTAGTCGCGGTATATGTTTGGGGGGCTTTCAAGGTTGCCATGTTTGCTTTTGCAAGCATATTGGATTGGATAATCTTTCAAAATTATTGTAGTTTCTAAAGCAAATCAAATCATCAGCAAAACCTCGCCCACTCTTTGAGGTGTCCTGTTCCACATTTCTCTCACTTCCTTTAAAAAAGAAGTTTCCTTTACCCAACTTATCTCCCACCTCACTCCCGCTTTCTCTGATCTGTAAACCTCGCTCACAACAAAATAACAGAAATGTCTGGTCAGTTTTTCCGGTCCATCCGATGCATGCTTGCTTCGGGCGAGTATGCCGACGTTCGTGTAAACGTTGGGCCACAGGGACAAGATGTATTTTATCTTCACAAGATCCTGCTCGTTGCCCACTCCGAATTCTTCAAGGCTGCTCTCGAGAACGAGAACTTCGAGGTGCGATTTTTTTCGTTTTTCATACCCATGCATTTGAAGTGATTCTGACAATTTCTTGTTGAACGGTTTTCTTGATTGCTTTCTTAGGAGGCCAAGACTGGCATTGTGAGCCTGCCCGAGGACGAAATGGAAACATTCCGACGATTCGTTGCCTTCATCTACACAAATGACTACAACGATGGTCTTTTCTACAGCAAGGATAGCGACCTTGAAATCATAATGCAGCAAAGTAAGTCTCGATGGATTTCGTTTTCCGCCGGAACGCTATCTAGATGGCTTTAATGGCGAGGTTATGTGGGTATTTGCTGACAGCCAGAAACAAACCAAGTCCCCAAAACTGGCAAAAGTACGAGCCAAGATGGCAGGCTCGAGCTGGACCTGGGACTGTACCAGGATCCGGACCTCTTCTCGGTGATCCTCGAGTCCGCAAAGCTATACTGCCTGGCCCAGAAGCTTCTCGCCAAGGACGTCAAACAGGCAGCCGTAGACCGCATGGAACGTATTATTGACCTGTGCGGATGCAGCCTCGTGCTCGGGGAATCCGTCCAGAGACGCTGGAGACGCTCCAGGACGTCGTCGAGCTGATATACGGCCAAACGGCACGTACAGATGTTGAATTCAAAGAACGTCTATGCTGGCTGGTCTCTCGGCAGTGGAACAATCATCAAATCTGGTCCTCACTCTTGCCCATCTTCCAACAACACTGGGACTTCCATATGGGCGTCATGACTTATATCCGCAAGCCCATGGTTGGCTGTCCCCAGTGTAAGAGCTCCTCGACGACTGATGTGGTCACCAAGACGTCCAAGTACACCCAGTTCAGCTGTCGGCGCTGTGGGAATGCTCGTAGAATTCTCAAAAAGTTCATACGCTGGGGATCTGACAAGTTCGGCCGGGACGAGTGGATGGCGCAAGAACGAGAGCGGATACAGAAGGAGGAGAAACTTGACGGTTGATGTGAAAATTTTGTCAAGGGGGACTGATAGGTATGTGAAGGAATGATTGCTTGACCTGATATTTCTTTTGTACACGCTTTATTTTCAATTTAGATAGATGTGGCTATTTGTCAACTCATCCGCATCCTGCCCTATCATGCCTGACCATGTCACAATTACAACAAGTTATTAAAGCGCATTTTTAAGCTAGAATTAAATTTCTGGTGCCATTGTTCTTTTCCTAGCTACAGATTGTCCGACCCATGCTTAATTTGCCGCACAGGCCCGTTATGTGCCGCTTACTCCATGAAAGGGAAAAGCTTGCTATAGTCCTTTGAAGGCTTTTGGTCAATGCGCTGGCAAGTGTATGCGGTCTAAACCAGAAGATTTCTTGTCAGTGTCTGCACTGCCTACATTTTTGAAGAAGAAAAAAAAACAATAAGCCCAGGAACTCACGCAACGCTTGTCAACAACGACGTTGCCATCTGCGTCGATGGGGGCCGGGGCAGTAATGGCCAGGGTGGCGAAAAGGGAGGCGACGAAAATGGTGAACTGCATTTTGGAAGGGTTTTGGTATCGTTATGCTGATTTTTGTTGTGGTGAATGGAACGAAATGAGGCACTGCCTTGAGCGATAAAAAGGTAGTTGGTGTTGATAGGAATCGTGTGATCGCTCCGATCGGTAAAAACAATATAACAAAAATAACGGTCTAATCATGCATGTTAACTAAGCTCCTGTAATTATTTACGTGATCGCATGAATTTGTACAAAACTCTGCTACGTGTTTTGAAATTACGTGGTTACCTACGTAATCTACCCACTCGCATGTCTGCACTGCAACTAATACAGGCTATTTTTTATTTTAATCGCAAAAAATATTTTCTTTTTGAATCTGTAAATAATTAATACCAAAGTAAACAAAGGAAAATAACGGCAATTGGGAAATTACGGAATTTTTCAATGCCGTAAAAAAAATGTATTAAGGGAGCTGTTCCCGGTATTTTTAAAAAAAACAGCCCTATTGTTTATCGGTAATAATAAGTGTTTTTTTACTGTAAATAGGCGGTTGATTTGTTATAAATAACTACAATAATAAAATTATTAATAGGAATTTTATATTATACAAATTACCAATTCTTTTTTAACCCGTTTATAAAAATTTATTTTCTTCCATAATTTGTTATTTTTAATTTTTTTACAATTTACGTTTTAACGAAATATTAAAAATAGTTTAATTATTTCCAACGATTATTTACTAAGCAAAAGATTATTAATACGAATTTAAAAAATATTTAACGCAATGTTTTCCGGCCTGGTGGTTTATATTATTAAAAATTTTCGTTTAAAAACGTTGGCGTTTTTATATATTCTTTCGTTTTACAATTAGCCCGTTTCAAAACGTTATTGGCCAACGTTTTTTATTTTTTTTTACTGGTAAAATCTAGTTGCCGCAAAATATTAATATTGTTATTATCCGTACCGCCGCCGCCGTTATTATTTATTCCGTTGCCGTTTTTGTTTTAGCCGTTGTTTTGTTGCCGCCATTACCCCCGTTGCCGTTATTATTATATTACAATTGTTAAAATAAAGTTATTTAAACTTTAATTGGGTGCGAATTTGTAGCGATTCGCATAACGCTCTTTTGGCCTAAGTGGGAAGGCGCGGGCACAAAACCCAATCTTGTGATAGTTTCCGGGTATTTTTGCAAAAAAATTCCCGCACCCGCCTGTTTTTTTATCATTTGTTTTTGTTACGTTTAAATTAACACAGTTTATAATTGGGACCGACGAAATACCTGCAACGTTCCAAGTACTTCGTCGGTCCTAATTATAAATTATATTAATTAATTTAATTGTAACAATATTATTTTAAATAATATATTTATCGCCAGTTTTATTGCGTTGTTTACTGCTGTAAACAATTACATATCCAATTTATAAATTAAAGTTTTGAAAATTAGCGAATAAATTATAAACGAATATATAGGTTTTTATTATATTTAAATCCAGGAATATATATATTAAATATTATGATTTTTATTTTTATAGGTTTTGTTATTTGGGCGGTTATTAAACAATTAAATATAGTTTTTAACTAGTATATAAATAAAATATATATTTTTAGCCCGCTGTATAATATATTATTATTTATGATTAAATATTTATATATTTTTTAATTTTAACTAATTTGCTTGTTTTTTTTACTATATACTAACTATATTTTCGTATAATTATTATGTTTAAATTAATATAGTTTATAATTGGGACCGAGGAAATATTCGCAAAGTTGCAGGTACTGCAAAATCTTTTGGTTTATTGGCGCAGTCGCTAATCGTCGGGCAAATGTAACAATTGTACCTGCAACTTTCGGTAGGGTGGATAGGTTGTTAGTTTGAACCCCGTTGGATGCGTATACCCGAGGGGTGCGCGGGGTTGTCGAATAGCGGGGTTATCCTACTTGCTGACAAAAAACGTACGCATAGGCCGTCGTTAACGGGGTTATTAGCGGGTTGTTAATACCAGCGTTAACGGTTATTATATTGTTTATATATTATATTGGATTGGGGGTTCCAACCAATTGACGAATTGTAAAAATTATTGCCCGATTACTTTAGGGGGTCGTGTTTATTAATTACCAAATTGGGGTAGCCTGCATATCGAGGGCGATTCGCCACAAGGGGGAAATAATTATTACGCTTAAATTAATATAGTTTATAATTGGGACCGACGAAGTATTTGCAAAGTTGTAGGTACTGTAGAATTTTTTGGTTTATTGGCGCAGTCGTTTATCGTCGGGCGAATGTAATAATAATATTATTTTATATTTGTTAAACTTTTTAATATTGCCCAGTTATAAAATTTTGTTTTTTTTATTTTTAATAAGTTTTAAATTGCTTAAATTTAAAAAATTATTTATTTATAGGCTTATAATAGTAAAAGAGCTGTTTTTGTAAATATTAAATATATATTATATTTAAATAATTTATAATTAAAGCTTTTTTTAAAATGCTGTTAATATATATTAAATAAATACACTTTTAACTTTATTAAATTATATAATAATTTATTAAATTTTAGGTAAATTTTCGGAAAATATTTATATATTAGTTTTTTGGAATATATATAAATATTAAAAAGTAACCAAAATTTTCCATTATACTTATAGTAATTACTAAAATTAACTATTAGTTATATAATACAATTACTAGTATTTAAATTAATTAATTCTTTTAATTGTTATTATTATAATTTTATATTATTAGCCGTAATTCTTTGTAGAGTTTAACTTGTAATTTCTTTTAAAAATTATTGGAATACCCGGAAAAACCCAGAAAAAATTTCAAAAAATTTAAAAACTAACTATATATAAATAAATTAACATTTTAATCAATAAAAAATTTAACTTATTATTAGTTTATTTTTAAAATTAAAAAGAATTTCCGGTAAATAAATTTATAATAATAAATTAAACTTAAATAATAAATATATAAAATTATATACCCGTTAAATTATTTCCGGTAATAATAAATTTTTTATTGGTAAAAAATATATAACTTATACGGCGGTAATTTATATAATTTCCGTCCATATATTTATAATAATTATAATAGTTATTATTATTATTATTACGCTAGGGGGTTAAAGGCCAGCTAATATTGTTATAAAATAATTTTACCGGTAAAACCGTTTTTAGGCAATCCAATAAAAATCCGGTACGGCGTTATTGCGGAATAGTTTCACCTACGTATAGTTTTTGTTATTACTTAACTACCGGATTTTATTATTCGGTTAATAATTTGAACATATAAAACAATTAACAAATAAAAAATAAGATTAAATAATAATAAAATAAAACGAGGGTAGCAAAATATTTGTATTTATATATTTTTAACGGGTTTATTACGGGATAATAATAGTATTTAATTGTAAAAATTTAAAAAATATAAATAATTCAAAACGGCCGTAGGATATTAACGCGGAGGGTGGGAAATAATTATTATTAATAAATATATTTACGGCCAAATTGGTTTTTAAATATTGTTTTTAGGTCCAGCAAATAATAAATACGTTTGTTAAAAAGTATTATATATTTATATTATTAAATTTTGGCGGTAAAATAATAATCGCGTGGGTTAAATTGTTTAAATTCGGCGTAATAAAAAAATAGGTTTAATTTAACCGTTTTATTAAATTAATTTAAAATGGGGTTTAATTTGTAAATATTAAGGCGTTTTTTGTTGCAAACAAATTTCGTTTTTTTTTCCTTATTACCACCCAAATTTCCGGTAAGTAATTTAACCATTACGGGTCCGTATTACGTAGCAATAATTATAGCCGACGAAAAATCTCGCCCCACCGCCCGCAAATATTTCCTACAATTGTTTATACCCGATAAAAATCCGTCCGGTAATCAAATTGGAAATAATAACAATAATAATAATAATTCCGGCCTAATAAAAAAAAGCCCGTTTCCGCAAACGTGCCCAAAACAAAGGTAATTATACCAACAAAATACCCCAAAAAAATTCTTTAAAAATGCTAAAAAATAATACAAAATTTATATTGGTAAATTTTTTAAAAACGAAAAATAATATTATTATACCGTATTTAATATATATTTATATTTATTTTATAATATACCTATATTGTTTTTTAATCGACTAACGTTTGGTAAATATAACCACTATATTATATTACGTTTGCAATGGTTTTTAAATTCCGTTTTACGTTTAAAAACTTACGTTGCAATAACGTAAATATTTTTCATAATTTTATTATATATCCGTAATTAACCCGTATAAATTATTAATTTTATTATTATTAATTTATAAGATATTTTTTACAATATTTAATATAAACGCCGTAACGCCCCCGTTATAGTATTAAATATAATTTTGCTTTTACCCTGTTTTATAATAATATTAACCCCGTTCCGGAATTTTAACTACGTTTTGAAAAAAAATTAAGGGTATTTTTAAAAATATTGCTGCGTTTTTCACGACCATTGTAAATTGGACTTTTACCATCCCCGTATAACGATTGTAATTAACCCGTTTAAACCTGTTGGTAGAAAACGTAAATTTACTTGCACGTATACGTGGTGTAACAAAGTAATAAAATCGGGTAAAACTACAAATAACGTAAACTTGTATATTTATTTAAATTTACCTTTTAAATAACAACGAAAATGCGATTACGAAAAACATTCGTGGGCTATATAAATAACGTACAGCCCGTACGTTACCATAAATTAGCCGGTTTTTTATAGCCAAATAAATCGCGTACGTATTTCCACAATACGTAATTCCACCACGTAATTTCCAGCGTACGCGCCTGCCTAAATATGGAATATTATTCCAACATTAATATTTTTTTTTTTCGTAAATACGCGTACGTTGGTATTGCAAAAAAATAATCCAAAAAATAAGAACGATTTTGCCCGCCCCCGGGATTAAATTTCCGTCCCTTTAATCCTGGGTATATATACCTATCCACTATACTACGGGTTTCCGTTGGGTAAATTTTCGTTCGTTTTGGAATAAATTCCTAATTGCAATTGGGGTTTAGGGTTTTTAAAAATGGCCTTGTTAATTGTACGTACGTAATAATTTTTTTTCGTTATATTATATAAATTTCTTTTTCTTATTTTAACGTTGCGTACGTTTAAAAATAGTAAATAACCTATTGTTTGTAAAATTTCGTTGGCTACGTGCGTACGTTTTTTTGTAAATTACTTTTTTTAAATAATTGCAATTTTACAACGCGTACAATTAAATTATTTTCTACAAATAATTTACTTATACCCTTCCGTTAATATAAACAATCGATTTTTCCCTTTAATTTGTTTTTTAATTTTTTTTTTTTTTACCATTTTTACTTTTACTTTTTTTTTAAAAATATTTTAATCGTACGCAAATTTCTCCTTTACTTACTTTTATTAACTTTATTATTTTTCCGTTGCGTACGTTTTTTCGATTTATTTTTATTAATTATTAATAATAATAATAACGCTAATATGTTTTTTTTGTTTTTTTTGCCGTTTTTATTATTTTAACCGTTATTACAATCGCAGGTCCCATTGTCGTACGTATATTTGGCTTTAAAATTTGGATTATTTTGTTTATTGGATTTGCAAATAATTGTTACTTTTTTCGCGCAATGTTTATTAATATTAATATACCCTAAATATTTTTTTTTTTGCGCGTTTAACCTGTTAATTATTTTGGGTATTATATTTAAAATAACGAACGTACGTTTGCGAATATATTTTCGCGCAATATTGAAATTAAAGTTAGTACGGGTTTCGTTAACGAAATTCGATATTTTTTCGCGATTATTATATAATATAAAAGTTATTTTCGGGCCGTTTTTATCTAATTCCATAATCGTACCGTCGTACGTTATTTCCAAAAATATGGCAATATTAACGTTTTTTCCAAATTCCGCCATTACGTACGCGTTTCCGGTTTCCAAAATGGCGCGTACGGCAAATATATTTGGCAAAATCGCGGTACCGCCTACGTACATTATAACGCCGGCTATATACTTTGCACCAATTCCGATAATAATAACTTATACGGCGGTAATTTTTACTATAAATTCTAATATAGATTTTAATATGGGTTTAATTATAAACTTTTTCGTGGCGGTTTGCGTATATTCCCCTTTAATTCCGGCATTATTGGCCAATTTATTATTTTGGGCTAAAATATTTTAATTGTACGTTTTTTGTTTAATTTGGGGGATATTTTAATGGGTATTGGGCGTTGGATTTGGTTTTGTTTTTATTGTTTTACGCCTACGTACGTTTTTTTATATTTTTTTTTCTTTTAAATATAAATAGAATTTATTACGTACTATATTTGTTTTTGTTAAATAAATATATATATGTTTGTTTTTTTTGGAATTTATATTATAATCGTACGCCCTTTTAACAATTTGTTTATCCGCCTTTTTGAGATTTTTATACAAACGTACAACGTTTTACATAATTTTTAATCCTAATATTAATAATATTGGTCGATATAAATTTGATTAGTACATTGTTCGGATTTTTTTTCGTTATAACGTTTATTGGGTTATTACGTTCATTTATCCAATAAATTTCTGCTATTTTCCTATTTTTATAAAATTCGCGCAATAATATTACGTTTATTATTAATTTTTTTTTATTATATTGCCCAATTTTATTAAATAATTGTACAATAATTTGGAATTTGTATAAACAATGGTAAAAATACGTAGGTATTCCAAAATATTTATAATACGTACAATGGTTATTAATAATATAAATCTATAGTTAAAACCTATTAATATATTATATAGTTTGTTAGCTAATATATTTTTCGTTATTTTTTTGCATTTTGTAAATAACCAATATACAATATTTCCTTTAAATTGGAATTTTTTTTGTTGCGTGCAATTTTTTTTTAATATAATTACGTATTTTAATTGAAAAATTATATTTTTGTTATTGGCAAAAAAACCGTTTGTAAAAATGTACAATTTCGCGCGTTTAAAATCGATGGAAATATATATTAATTCTTTGTTTGGGTTTTCCAACTACCAAATTAACCGTTTATTAAATGCGGCTATTTTATTTTTATTTAAATTTTGGTTGTTTTGTACAACGAAAAAAAATTGTACATTGTTTCCGGTTAACAAATAATAGCAATATATATTCCCCGTACCCGTTGTACAATAAATTGCTAAATTATATTTTTTGTTTTTGTATTTACTAATTTAAAATTTATAAATTAATATTTTTGTAAAATACGCACGTTTTTGCCCTGCAATTGGATTCGACATCCATTGAATTTAAATTTATAATTGTGCGTAAAAAATTGTTTTTCCTTAATTTGGAATTTTATTGCGTGCAATTATTGTTTTTCTAATTCCAAAAACTTGGGTATAGCGACGGTAAAAATATCATCCGTTTATATAGCCGTAATAGCAAAAATATTTAGATTATTAACAATATATAACAAATAAAAGTTGTACGTTAATATTATTATTTTTAGTTTTTTTTTATAGTGTATATAGTAGGTTTTTTACCAATATGTACTAAATTCCGTTAGTTTATATAGAAATTTTTTAATTTACAATATTGTATCTGGTGGGTAACGGTAGCGGATTCTTTTTAATAATTGTACGATAATTATTCGTTGTAAAAATTTATTTAATTGTACGTACGTTTGGGTTATATTTTTTGTTTAATTATTATTTTCAATTATACAATTAACTATACTATTATTATTAGCAATAAACGTTGGTTTATCCGTTAAATAATGTCACGGCCAGGGTAAGCATAGCACGGAAGCTAGTCTATTGGCACCTATCGACGAAGATTCTACTCTGAGGAGAGGAAAGGAAACAAACAAAGTTCTGAGCTTGACGCGACGTCGATAAAGGTATCACCCTGGTGGGTCGTTGGTCAGGGGTCAGGGTTAGGGTCTGGTGATCTCATGGTCCAAATGTCACACTACCCCCTTCCAAACCTCGTATGTCGACGCAGGTGATCATGCGAGGCTCTTGTCAAGTTAACCATGTCGTCGCTTTTTCCTTTTACCGTTCAAATCTCCATGCTCTGCCACATTATCCTCCTGATTCGGTTCGTCCAACTTATCCTCGGCAGCGGCTTTTATCCAGATTGCCAATCGCTTCGGCGGTCCTGCGGCATCTTTGTACTTCTTATGGAAGTCGTCAAGGGCTGTCGCTGAATTTTTGAAGTTTTCAGCCGGGTACCACGTGTCGTCTGGATCACATCCTTGCCATGCGACCTGGTATTGCAATGTCTTACTCCGGCCAAATAATCGGGACGCTAGAACTTTATCGACCACAAACTCTGGTTCTCCGTTGATCTCTTCTGGCGGAGGCGGCTCTCTTTTCTGTTGTGGTAATGGGTCCATTGCGGCTTTGCGGAGGCGGTCTGCGTGGAACAAGTTTTTTCCTTTAAACGATTCAGGTACGTCCAGAATATAGCTATATCCTCGTTCTTCTAGAATCTGCCATGGTCCGGTCCACTGTGAATCCAGTCTGGTCGTCGGTGCGGTCGTCGGAAACCCTTTTTTCTTGACGAAAACATAGTCGTTAACCCCAAAATCTACTGGTCGCCGCTTTTTGTTGGCTTGTTCTTCCTGCCTCGTCTGCGTTTTTAGCGCGTTTTGGCGAGCCAACTCTTGGACTTCTTTAGTCTGGCGGACGATCTGCAGGGCTTTTCGTTTCTGGTCTGAATCAACGGTCGTGGTTGGCAGGTCGGTGGACAGCGGGTTTCGGGGTTCGGTCCCGAGCACTACCTTTAATGGGCACATACCAAGGCTGGAATGCCACGCGGCGTTGTGGGCAAAATCCAAAGCAGGCAAATGTACGCTCCAACTGGTTTGGTATTTGTCGATATAAAACCGTAGCTTTTGGTCCAGTTCTTGGTTGGTAATCTCTACAGCACCTTGTGTTTGAGGGTGCAGGGCGCTGCCGTGTCGGTGTTTAGTACCCGTGAGTTCATTTATCGTCGCCATGAATTCGGAGATGAACGGCCCGGCGTTGTCGCTAATCCAAACGAAAGGTAGTCCTAGGAAACGGTATAGGTATCGGTAATATCGGGAGGCTAGGATTTCTGCTGTGTCGGTCTTCTGTCCTGGGATGGTGGCTATCAGGCGACTGAACTTGCAAACGAACACCCACACGTAGTCGTATCCGAACTTGTCTTTGGGCATATCCTTTCCGTCAACTGCTACATGTTCCCAAACGTGATTCGGTATCGCTAGCGGATGCAATAGGCCCGGGGTCTTGTCGTGTCTGCCTTTATTTCGCTCGCAGTCGTGACAGTTTTTAATGTATTTTCGAATGGTTTGACTCATGCCCTCCCAAAAATACTGTCTTTTGATCGTTTGTATCGTCTTGTTCTGTCCTGCGTGGGCGAATATTTTGGGCTCGTGAGCTTCACGGATCAGAGCGGTCCTTAAAAAGATCTGTCCGTCTAAAGTCGTTTCCGGGACTACTAGCTTTCCTTGGTGTTGGCCTAGCTTTTGCTTTTCGTTCTCTTGTCGTATTAGGTCTACCAAATCTGCGCCGCTCACCACGTGGGTGTTTGGGTCGGCAATGTTGACGGCGGCCACCGTAGGTGTGATCTTCTCAGGTGGGATTAAAGTCATTGTTCGTTCTTCTTTTTCCCGAGCTTTAACTGTTGGAAGGTCTGCCGTCTTGCGGGACAAGGCATCGGCGGCTATGTTGTCTTTGCCGCGGCGGTACTGAAACGTAATGTTGAAATTGGTCAGGAAATCTGCCCAACGCACTTGTCGAGTCGAAAGGAGTCGTTTTGTGGAATAGTAAACTAAAGCTTGGTGGTCTGTAACCACGAAAAAGCTTGTCCCCAACAGTTCTGGTTCGTAATGTTCCAGCGTTTGAACCACTGCCAACAGCTCTCGGTCTTGGATCGGGTATGCACGTTCTGCTGGGGTCATCGTTTTTGAGAAATATCCCACAGGTTTCCATTCTCCACCTGGTTGCTGTTGCCAAATTGCTCCGCCGGTCGCGTTGCGTGAGGCGTCGGTTTCTACCTTGGTCGGTCGGCCTGGGGTGAAAAATGCCATAACCGGTGCATCGCAGGCTAAACGTTTCATTTTTTCAAATGCTCGCCTCTGTTCTGGTCCCATAGCAAATTTGGCGTCTTTCTTCAACAGTCGGTTCAACGGCTCAGCGACGCTGCTGGCATGGTGGCAAAACATTCGGATGTAATTGCACAATCCCAAAAAGGAACGTACGGCTGTTTTGGACGTGAGGTCTTCGAACTTCCAATCGCTAATGGCCTGTAATTTGTCCGGATCGATACGGATACCCAGACCTGCGTCCATAACGATACCAAGATAATCGACCGTGGTAACGTTAAATCGAGACTTTTTAATATCTCCCTGGAGGTCGACTCGGCTTAGTCGGTAAATAACCTCTTCTACTTGGTCCCAATGTTCTTCCTCGTTTCCGTCGGAATAAACCAAAACATCGTCGGCGTATGCGCTGGCGAACAAGTCCAAAAGTTCATTTAGCTGAGCGTTGATAAATGACTGCCACCAAGCTGGGCCGACCTTTAGGCCGAAAGGAAGCACCTTCCATTGAAAAGTGCCCTGTCGGGTGCGAAAAGCAGTGAGGTACTCTGAGCCAACCGCCATACGTAACCGGTTGAAAGCTCGAATAATGTCGATTTTTGTAAACCTCTTTGCGTTGCGACAATTAAAAATAGTTCCGTTAACATCTGGGGCTGGTACGAATCGATCTTTCAAAAACTGGTTGATCCATCGGTAGTCGGTGCAAAAACGGCGTTCTTTGGAGTGTGGTTTAGGTACGAACAGGACAGGCGCTGGGTCGGCCTGCATACAGGGTTCGATAAACCCAATGCGCAGCAGCTCGTCGACTGTTTCCTTTTCGAGCGGCAGGAATTCCACAGGTGTCCTGTACGTCGGAGGCGATCCTGTTTTCGGCTTGTCTAGCTCCAAAATTACATCGTGCCCTGGGCGATGTGGAGGCAGGTTGGTGGAAGCTGCTTTCGAAAAGAATCCCTCCAGGTGAGCGAGTCGGGATGGCAGTTTGCTTCGGACCAGTTCGACATGGTCGGGGTCTTCATTTTCCGGGAACGGGATTGGTTCTCCCTTGTTGGTTTTCCATTGGTACGAACGGCCGACGGCAGATAGGCTGATGGCGGGTTTTTCGGGTCCGATTTCTAACGTGATGGGCTGCGTGGGTATTGGGCACGATTTCCATCGCTTTTGTCGGGGGTCGGTGTCCAGTTTGTGTTGAAGGGCGGCTATGTTTACAACGTCTCGGTCCTCACCCAAGACGACCGGGGTCGGTCTGGGTTTTAAAAAGGTTGTTTGGCGCCACGGTCGTCGAAGTATTTGCACCCTTTTGGTTTCCTGTTCGAATGCTCGGTCGCGCCGCTCTGCATCGGCTTGCGCAGCCGGATCGGGTTTGTCCAACATGTTCGGAAGTCTGATGGCTGGCGAGAATTTTGCCAACGATGGTGTCGTTTCAGGCCATGCGAACGTTTGCGTTTTCGGGTGGATCCAAACATCCTGTTCAACTAGCCAATCCTGCCCAATAAACATATCATGTCCACTTTCCGTCACGTAAAACATTTGGTTGCTGAACCGGCGTCCATCGATTTCCAGGGTCGCTTTTAGTTTGTGCGTAATGCGTCCTGCGTCCTGTTTGCGGTAGTCCGACAAAAGTAGCGGGGTTTTTAACCTTTGAAGCCGGGCTCCTAGCCGTTCTGCGGCTTGTTTAGCGATTGCTGGGCTGATCAAAAGAGAAATGTCTGCTCCGGTGTCACAAAGAGCTTTAACTGATAGTGCTACGCCATTAACCTGTATCTGAGTTCGAATGATGAAAGATTTAGGTCGTGGGTTACTACCAATCTGAGCTATCGTAGACATCTGGACCACCGAGGAGGCTTGCGGCGGTCTCACTCTTTTCCCGATTCGTCTGTGGTTTCCGAATCTAAGGTACCCGTTTGTTGCTTTTGTTTCACTGCTTTAACATCCCTTATTCTCTCTTTTTCGGGACAATCTTTGGAATTATGGCCACTCTTTCCGCACATGAAACAAGTGTTGGCATCCCAATGCGCCTTTTTCTCCTCATAAGTCAGCGAGCGACCGGCCTTAGCCATCGTGATTGGTTCCGTTCTATCCCCTTGATAATCTTTGGACTTGTAGCGCGAACGGAATTTCGTCGAAGCTGTTTTCTGCCTGCTACGGGTCTCGTTCTTCGTGCTGGTCTTGTCGGTGCTCTCTCGGTCTTTGCGCCTTTCTTGTGCCAGTTGGTTGCTGTAGACGGCTTTGGTAACGTACTGGCAAAACGTCTCGTAGTCTATGTCGATGTTCTCACTATCGTGCAGCAGCCGGTGATCCAGGTCGGCGGGTATACATCCCCACAAGGTTTGCTTCCAGTCTTCTTCTCGAACCTTTGCTTGCTGGGCTAGTGAATTAAACGTGGCAATAAACTCGTGGATATCTTGGCCCTTGCCTAGCTCAAACTCGTGTTTCTTAAGGGCTTCTCTGGCAGCTATGGACTGGTTGGGGTCGTGGTACATGGACTCTAGGATTTGGATCATTTCGGCTACTGATGAAAAGGGTCGTGTGACTGAGACGTAACGAGTAATCATTGCTTTCTCGGCTTTGTCCTCGAGCAAATTCATCAGGTAACGCATCCGACTTTTCTCGGTCCTGAAAATGGCGACATCTTCTTCGAATTTGTCGGCCACCTTTATCAGCCAGCTATCAAATTGCGTCTTGTCTCCTGCGAACTTTGGGGGTGAATCGGCTCTGGCTTTTGCTTTGTCATTGTAAGCAGGGTTCATGCCGCCTGTTCCTTGGAACTCGGTAAAGGCTGGCCAAGCGGCCATCCCTTTTGCTTTGAAACTCGTTCCGCCGAATGCACTTTCCACTGATGGCTCTCGGTGCCTTAATTCTCGGTAGGGCCTGGGGCTGGGTGTGTCGTTTCTCAGCGCGTTTCTTAGCCTAATTATTTCCGCTTCTAGCCTAGCGATCTCGCTGGCTGGGTCGTTTGCGTCGTCCATCATTCTGGGGTTGTTTTCTTGTGCGTTCACGTTGAGCTCCGGGGACCGCGAGGAAGATGCAACTTCGATCTCGTCCTCGACACTGGAATTGGTGCCTGGGTGAAAGTCTGTTTCGCTTTCTGATCGGGTCGGGTCGTCGGTGGAGCGATCTGTTTGCTCCGTCTTGTTCGAAATCAACCTTTGTGATTTCCTGCTCGCAGGTGGATGGTCCTTCAGCCTGGGCATAGGTTGGGGTCGGTCTGGGTTTGAAGTTGACGTCTTTGTCAATCTCCGGTCGGGTCTGGTCTGTCGAGTGCGGATTTATTTTCGTCGCTCGCCAGCGGCGTAAAGATAGGTTGTTGCGCCTTATTTGTTAATCGCTAGGCCAGCGATTCTGTCGAGAGTAGAATTGTGTCACGGCCAGGGTAAGCATAGCACGGAAGCTAGTCTATTGGCACCTATCGACGAAGATTCTACTCTGAGGAGAGGAAAGGAAACAAACAAAGTTCTGAGCTTGACGCGACGTCGATAAAGGTATCACCCTGGTGGGTCGTTGGTCAGGGGTCAGGGTTAGGGTCTGGTGATCTCATGGTCCAAATGTCACAAATAATTGGTATTTGCGTTAACTATTTTTTTTTTATAGTTATTGTAATTTTGTAGCATTATTTTGGATTTTTTATATAAATACGCTGTAATTTGTCCTTTAATTTTGCCTACGAATTTTGTTTTTTATAATTAATTTTAATATTGGCTAAAGTCGTATTGTATAAATTTAATAATATCCTTAAAAATAAAATTATTGATTTCATAATCGTCCAATGTTTTAAATAACGCCCCTGGCGTAATAATTATTTTTTTTATACGTAGCGCAATAGCCAATTCCCATACGTTTTTTTCCTTATTTGTAATAAATATATAATTTTAAATTAATTGTATAATTAATTTTTTTTTGTTTAATATATTGTTTAGGTTTTTTTACGTTTATAATTTACAATTATTAGGTTGTATTTTTTCGTTGTACGGCTTTGCGTTTTAATCGACGTAATAATTGACGTAATTTGTTTTAATGTGTTGGTTTATTAGTATACGCGCGTTTATACCCTGGGGTTTTCCAGGTTGGATTTGCAAATTTACGTTTAAATTGCGCGGATTTTTAATTGCGCTTTGGTTATAATGCCAACTTTTAATTGCATTTTGGTCAAAATACTAATTTTTAATTATATTTTGGTTAAACGGGCTTGTATTTTGGGCGTATGGCTTTATATTTAAACGTACGGTTTTTCCATTCCTTTTAAGTCCGTAATATTCAGTTTGCATTACGTTATACGGAAGGTTTTGGACGTATTGTAAATAAAAACGATTATATTTATATAATTTATAGTTTGGATTTGGTACGGGTTTTGCTATTTTTTCTTTTCCCGCTATACTAATACCTAATTTCCTAATATTGTATTCAATATTTCCTGTATACGTAGTCCATTTTTTATGCTAAACGCGCAATTAATGGAAATTTTTGTACGGTATTTTGCCAATATTTTTTTTAGTTTTGTAATAGCGGCAATTTGTTACGCAATAATAGTAAATAGAAAAAATTTTTTGTTAATTTTAAAATATATACCAAAAATTAACAATGTAAAAATAAATCCGTTTTATTCCGTTATATTGTTTAATATTTTAATTGCCATTTGTAAAATAATTTTTTTGTCCATATTACCTATTAATTTTTTTTAATAAAATATTGTACGTTTGTTTTAATAGGGCGTATACGCGTTTTATTTTCCTCAATGCCCAATATATTTTAATGGGCATTTTTTGCACGTAATTTCTATTATTTTTATATAATTGCTAAATTTTTCCGAAACGAAATTTTTTTTTAAATTGTATATAATAATGTTTGGTAATTTAAAATATATATATATTTAAACTTTGCATAATGCGTTCCAAATTGTTTGCGCCAATATATTTTTAAAAAATATTGTTATTTGGAATTTAATTATATTATTAATAATATATAATATTGGTTTATAACTTAATTATAAAATGTTTACAATAATATTGTAATTAAATTTACAATTATTTTTAATAAAAAATTTAAACCGTTGGAATATTAAATTGTACGTTTAATATTGATAATAAATTTTGTTTATTTTTTCCAAAATATTTTATTGTACGTTTCGGTAATTTATTTTTTATAATAGTTTATATAATTTTTCCGTGCGAAAATAACCAAATTTTTTATACAATCGCCTTAATTTTTGTTTTGTAAAAAATATTTTTGTTTCCATATAATTGATATTAAAAATAGGTATTTCTATTTTTTTATTATTGGTATTTTCTTTCTATTTTTGTATACAATAATGTTTTTTACATTGTTAAAATACGTTTTTAATTTGTTTACATTGTACAAATAAAAAAAAAAAAATTTGTACGTTTAGTATATAATAGGTAACCGTACCCAGCAAATTGTATATTATTATTATTTTTATTGTTTATTTTGGTTATTTTCCTCCGAATTGTATTTTTATTAATTTTAATATTCAATTTATTTACGCGCGTAGGTTTTTTTTTAAATATATTAATATTTGGGGCTTTCCTACTGTAAAAACGCGCGCAATACCTGTATTTTATAATTTTTTTTGGTACAACGTGTTATATTGGTTTTATAATATAAATTGGTTTGTTTACTAGATAGTTTTGGAAATATAAACATTTTTTTTGGTCGTACGATAAATATATATTCGATTTTGCAAAAATTGCACTATTTTATATTAATTGTTTGTATTATTATTATTACCCTTTTTATTGTTATTAATATTACGCAATTAAAATGTTTTTTTCCAATTGGTTAACAATTGTTTAAAATTAAGGGATTTTTTTCCAAAAATATTGTATACCTGGTGGTATTTTTGGCGTACTTTTTTTTTTCCTTTTTGGTATATTTCCAAAATTTACATTTTTGTTTTTTGCAAATAAAATATACGTTGTTTTTATTGGTTGGAAATCCTTTGGGTTTATTAAATTCCTTAATTGAACGCGTATTATTGCGTTTTGGTTTATACCCGCCATTTTTGGGTTGTTATTACTAATTTGGCGCAATTATACGTTTTTAAATTGCAAAATAATAATTATAATAATATTGCTTATCCGTAAAATTGGCGTTGTACGTTTTTTGTATATATTGCTTTTTTATTTTATTTTATATTATTTGCAATAACGTACATAAATTAGAAAATAATATTTTGTACGTACTTTTTTATACCATTAACGTATTTTCAAACTTTAAAGCCTTCTGGTACGTACGTATAATTGCAATATATAATTGTTTTTCCCTTTGGTATTTATTGCTTAATATATATTGCATTAACTTAAATTTGTCCAACAATAATTTAAATGTTTTTGACGCATTTTTGTTTGAATTATTTTGCTTTACGCGTACAAAAGTAATAATTGTCCAATTTATATAATATTGCGTATAATTAAATTTTATATTAAAATAATTATCCAGTATTTGGTATACTTTATTTTAATGTATGCCTAATTATAAAAAAATTGGTCCAATAATTGCGCGCGCGGTTCGACAATATTTCCGGGAAAATAACATGGTATTGGTTAACTATAATTTTTTTCCTATCGTACGTTTGGACGAAAATTTTCGTTTTGTTTAAAAAAACATTGTACGGTTTACCAATATAATTATCTCCTTTTTCCAAATTTTAATAAAATAATCCGTTATTATAGGGTTTAATAATTTATTTTATACCAATTATATAGGTAAAAGCTTATATTTAGCTATTGTTGGCTTTATAATAATTGTACGTTGGGTTTATAATTGGTTGTTTTTTTTTCTTAGGGTTGGAACTGTAGATAAATATGCATTTTTTATATTAACCTACTGCCAAATATAACCGAATTCCTTTTTTCGGGGTCGTACGTAATTGTACCCCAATAAATCCCTGGAATAATATATATTTTTCCAATTTAATTTGGAATTGGATAATATATATTTTAGACTATATTTAATCGTATAATTTGGGCTAAAAGTATACCCTTTATTGCCCTAATTATACGTAATTTTATTTTATTTTGTTTTATAAATTGTAAAAACGGTGGCTGGGGTATTATTAAAATTGTACGCAAACCGTGAATTTTTTTTTTAAATTTTATTGTCCTATTTTAAAAACGGATTGTATTATTTGGGTATTGCACTTATAATTAATATTGTTTTTATTAGAATTGTGTTTTTAATTAATATTGTTTTTATTGGAGGAATTATACAAATTTGTCGTTTAGTTTTTTTTTTAATAACGTGCCATATATTTTTTCCAGTAAATTAACGTACGTTTCGCGGATTTTGCGCGTTATTTAATTAAATTAATAATATATCCATTTTTTAAACTTTTTTTGAAATTTATTGCGAAATTATTGCATAATAATATAATTACTTATATTCCGGATTTGTTATACGGACAAAATTACTTTATAAAAACTTTGTATAAAATATATAATAATAATTTCTGGATCTAATAATTACGTAATATTCGGTAATAATTAATTTTATACGTACGGATTAATATATTTTAACCATTATATATTATTAATATTATTAATTTTAATTATTTTTGTCCATTATAATATACGTAATAATATAATTATTGGAAATTGTTTTTGTTTTTTTTTATATATTAACGTACGTTTTGGTTTCGGTTCGGTGGAAATGGGGTTGCGGTCCCTTTCGGCGCGTATATTCATTATATTGTTTGTTAAAACCATTTTGTAAAATAAATATTTAAATGGAAAAACGTAATATATTGTTATACGTTGGTATACAGTTTAATTTTTTAATAAAAAAAACTAAATTCCTTTAATTTATAAATTTTTGGTTTTTTTAATGGAAAAATATTCATTTTATATTTTAGGCAATAATATAAACTAAATTCCGGCGTTTAAACAACCAATGGGTTGGACCTCTGTACGCGTGGTTTATTTTTTTACGTTGCCAATTTGTAAACGTCGTACAATTGGTTACCGTATTTTTATTTACTAATTAATATGGGTAAAAAATGTAAGTTTATTTGTACATATACGTAATGTAACAAAATAATAAAATCGGGTAAAATTACAAATAACGTAAATTTGTATATTTATTTGAATTTGTTTTCTAAATAATAGCAAAAATGCAATTACAAAAAACATTCGTGGGCTATATAGGTAACGCACGGCCCGTACGTTACCATAAGTTAGCCGGTTTTTTATAGCCGAATAAATCGCGTACGTGTTTCCACGATACGTAATTCCACCACGTGACTTCCAGCGTGCGCGCCTGCCTAAATATGGAATGTTATTCCAACAAGGCCAAATATATAACCATTATAATGTTTGTTAAAGAAAAAAACGCCCCGGTGGGTAATAGCAACAACGTTTAAACGTTACTATTTAAAATCCGTAAATAGTTTAAATAATGTTTGTTAAGGCTAAATTACGGACCCGTTACGGGGCCTTTACGCTCCTTTAGTTTTTCCTTTTGGTTTGGGGATTAATTAATAAAAATTTAATTTTTCCCTCGGGCCTATAGTATATTCGTAATGTTAACGTAACGTACCAGTGTAAGGGGGGGGGGGTGCCTGACCGGGTTTTTGGTGTGCCCGGATTGGGTTAAACTCGGTGGTTATAATATCCCCTTAATTATTATAATTACTAATAATAAAGTAATTTAAATTACTTTTGTTATTATTTATTTAAAAATAATAGTTTAAAAAAACGTATAAATTTATGTTAAAAAATTATAAAACTTTTGTTTGGAAATAAAAAACCAAATATATTTATTGTACAAAATTTTATATAATTTACGGAAGTTAATATTTTCGTAATACCAAATTATAAATTTAATATTCAAGCGATTTAATTTTATAATTTTATTAGCCGACGTTTTCTTATTATTATAAAGTAATAAAAATTATATTAATTTTATACGTTAATAATATATTTTTAATAATCCTTTTAAAATCTAAATTAATAAAATAATTTAAATAATTAAATATAAATCCCAAGTTAAAATTACAAGTAAAATATAACGTTTTTTGGTATATAAATTAAGCGTAAAAATAAAAAAGTTTATTTTTATTTTTAACAGTATAATTATATTAATAAATTTACTATAAAATATAAATATAAAAATTTATACGCGGTAAAAACCCTATAATTACCCGGAACTACTATATTAATTATTAGAAAATTATATAATTTTATAAAATTATTTTCTATTAATTTAAAATAATTAAATTTAACTACGTAGTTTTAATTTTAAAACCGGATATTATTTTACAATTACCCAATTCTAAAAAGTTTATTTTAAACTTAGTAAAATATATTTTACAATATTTAAATATTTGTAATATTATAGTAAAAAAACAAAATATTCAACGTTTGTTTTCAATAATTTAAATTCTTTCACAATTAATATAAAGTTTAAAATTTGTAAAAATAATTTAATTGCTAATTGTTTATAAATATATATTTTTACCGGAAAAATAATTATAGTAATAAACGCACCTATATATAAAAAAACAAAAAATAATTATATATAATCGTTTTAACAGCCAAAACGAGATTTATTAATTTTTTACCCACTAGTAAAACAATATTTTAATTAAAAACCCTTGTAAAAATTTTTTTTCAAAAGTAAATAACCATTATATATATAAATTTAAAAAATACGCAAATCGTAGTCTTTGATTTAGTGGAGTTTATGCGTACAAAAACTATTAATATTTAATACAAATAAATTTTTAACATTGTAAACCAAAATTTATTTATAATTAATTTTGTATTTATTGCAAATATAAGAACAAACGATTGCACCAAGGGATTTAACCCTAATGGCTATAATAAATTCGTTGTTCAATTTGGAATAACTTTAATATAATTTATTGCAATTTCCTACTAATTTTCTAACTATTTAGGAAGTTTTTAAAAGTGGAGAAACTACGGGTATACGAAATTATTTCGACTTAATTATTTAATATTATTAATTACAAGAAAAAACTCCAAAAGTTTGTATTTAAAACCGTTTTTTGGGCTTTATTTTTACGGGTTTGCCTAAAGGGGGGTGTTTAAAGGTAGCCCATGCACCTTACGTGCAGGCAGGCCCCGCAGCCCTAAATAAATGTAGAACAAACACCTACCAATTTTTGGTTGGGTTTTGTTCCAGGAATTGACAAGCTTTTGTTACCTGAAAACTTTACACAATATAATTATAATCCGTTTTTAGGTGGATGAATTATTAACTGGCTTTCCCCCAAAACGACCAAAATTATGCGTTGAAACAAGGCCAGACGTCTCGAGCAAGGAGCCCCTCGCCCCACATCTCCGCCTGGGGCTTATGCGATCTTAATCGCGGGCACTTGGCTTTTTTTTAATCCAAATCAATCTAACCAAGGTTAATAGGAACCTAGATTGTATCGGCGTCTGTTTATGGCCAAGTCCATCTTTTCTTCTGTTTCTGGAAATTATCTCTTTGAGGACCAACACTTAACCGTCACAAGCCACAGCCCGCATAAGACAACGAGACACAATACGTTAATAATAGTAGGTGATCGCTTGATATGTAAAACCAATACCAAATGCATTATAGCTCTGTTGATTTTGTACATTGATGGACCCCTTGAGCAACTAAGTAGCACAACTACGCGCTTTATTTGAGATCTACAGTCGGCCGGGGTAAAGAAGGTGAAAACCTAGGGTATGTAACAAGGGGGGAATGGATTATTTCTGGGATCTTGAGTTCTTTCTATTGGTTCAAGCAAAGGTTAACTGGAGTGACACGTAGGACCCATTTTCATCTGTGGATCCGCTCATAGATCCTGGCTTTGTACCAGCGCTATATATTTATAAGTTGAAATACTTTTGCTTTCATTTTCATAAAAGATCGCCCGGGTCATATCCACTCTTTTGCCCTGGTCGTTATTTTTATTACCCCGGCCGACTGTAAGTTAGGAGACTGAGACTGGGGATCATGTGGATCATGTACCAACTCGCTTAACCCAGACGTAAACGCCGATCCAATTTTTTTTTTTTTTCAATATAATTCTACCCTAATACGTTCGACTTGTATTCTCCGCGTGTTTCTAATCAAACCAATAATTTCTCGCGTTATGATGGGTTTACGGCCAAAAGTGCACAGGGTATTTATAGTACATCCACGTTATTTCCATTGTCAAAAAGTTGCTAAACGCCCGCTACGCAAGCAAAATAATATAAAATGAAAATCGTACATCTTCCCTCGCGATAACCAATGCTGCACGAGCCAAGTATCATTGTGCACCAGGGCAACTAATAACATTTGTCGAAAAAACTGAATGCCATGGTTAGCGGTGAAACTAAGCAAAATCAAAGAGGACGGTACCCCGAGTATATGGGGAGACGCATGAGACAACTTACAATTCCGCAGGCTGAAAGCAAATCGCTCGCACCAGCACAGCGTTTGCTGTTACCGCAAACGCTGGAGACGCGGAAAGTTCTAGTGACCCTCCTCGTCGTGGCTGTGCTCGGCCTCGCCGGCTTCGAGGTCGGCTACATCACGCTTGGAGGTGGCGCACCGGCCATTGACACAGGGCAGGCCATAACCGCAGCTTCCACGGCCACTGCACCTGGGTCCTTGGCGAGCCTAGAGGGTGGTGGCAGCGCTCTGGTCCTCGTTGAGGGCAAAGGTGCCCATGGCGAAAAGGCCGACGATAAAGGTGATCTTGGAAAACTGCTTCTTGCCTGAAGATGTTCTAAAAAGAATAGAAATGAAAAAAAAAGAACTGAAACGAAAAAAAACAAAGGCTGGGTTTGAGTTGAGAAGGTAAATGGGTAACAGATGGATGAGGATAGATGGGATTTCGAAAATCTGGGAGTTAGTTGTAAGGCACTTCTTCATAGGTAAAGTAGCATGCTGAATGCTCAGCTTTCCATGTTGTTGGTGTTGTTTTTCCTTTTCCATTTTCAGAGATAGGAAAACATGCACGGCTTTCAATGTCGTTGAAGACGCCTTGCCTGACTCCAAGATCTGGGCGCTTAAGCCAAGACTAGGCGCAGTCGAGCGACTGTATAATATTAGCCCAATTCTGCTAATTACGGGGTTGAAGAAAGCTCTCCAGGGCGCTGGGTTGGGACCATTGTGGGTTCACTGGCTCCTGGTGGGCCAAGGGGTTCGCTAAAATAGATGCAAAGGGAAAACTATTAGCTCTGGACCCACACCTGTCAAACCCCACCCGACATGCCACAGAACTTTGTTACGGCCAAGAACGGTTGGACCGGAACCGAACAGGAAAGTCCCAAGTCTCACAACCCAAACCAGGACGACACGAGATCACGTGATGCCAAGCAACTGATCTATCTGACGAGATCAAGGAAGGTGAGCTCTGAAAGACAGGTGGGAACAAAATTTGGTTGGGGTTTTGTAGAAGAGATACAAACTGGGAGGATGATTGAAAGAAGGAAAAAAAGTTAGGTTGGAGTGTTTTGATGACTGCGTCTGTAAAAGCAAATGTCCCTTTTTTTTTTTTTTTTTTTTTTTTTTGTATCGGGTCAATAGCAGCCTGGTCAGTGACGGGCCGGAGAGAGAAATCGATGCTATTTACAAGAGAGTTTGAAATATGCTCAATGAAGTCTACACTCAAACCCTATGGTCGCTTTGTTCCGCATCGCACAGCCCCATTCTCTTACGAGCTACGCGAAGTAATGGCTGGAAACGGAAGCCTGGGCAACCTCGAAAAATAAACCATACGGATGATTAGCTGATATCGCCGTGAGAAAAGCTAGAATAGATTATCATTGAGGTGATGGAGCGAAAAGACCTTTTGCTGTTGAGTAACCTCGAAGCGCCTGGAATAATGAAACCAGAAGAACAGCATAAGATTGCCCAGCAACTTGCCACTGCCGGCCAGCCTTGATAAAATACAGAACGGCCTGGGGCTTCTAGCCCGAACCTGCAACCTTCGAAGATGTGCATGCCAAGGACAACGTAACTGCGTGCACATGTATCAGCCTGTGTGGAACATGACCAACATATCAATTGTGACCTTTTGTATCTAAAGACTCCCAAACGCCAGCAAATGCACATCACGAGACCCCAATACTATCATGTGGCACACTCATTCCTCCATGGCAGCCTTGGCCGCCTTCTTCTGCTTCTTCAACTTCTCCTTCCTCTCCTTGATCTGTGCATCCAGCTTGGCATCGTCGCTCTGCTCAGTCACTTTTGCTTTCTTGCTCTTCTTAGCCGGCTTCTCCACCTCCTCCACTACATGAACCTGCTCCTCGTCCTTCTCCTGCTCATCAGCAGCGGGGGCCTTTCTCTTCTTGCCGACGTTGGCCTTCTCCTTTTTCTCCTCGAGCGCCTTGAGCTCCTCTGATCCTTCAGCGAGGATGTCCTTATCTCCGTCCAACCACAGCTCCTCCGTCTGCCAGATGGGCAGAGCCGCCGTCTCGGGTCCTTTGAGGTAGATGGCACGCAGGTTGTCAATGCCGCGGGGAATGAACTTCTCCACAAGCGCGGTCACTACCGCCTCGGCGTTCTCGGCGATCTGCTGAGGCGTGAAGGCCGCGTAGCCAATCTTGACGGCCGTGTTGGTGCTCTGGGTCAGGTGCACGAGCGCCGCACCCACGGCAGCCTCAATCTCCTTGGCCATGTCGCCCGCCGGCTTGGCGTGCTTGACGCTGCTGCCCTGCTCCTTCTGAACCTTCTTCTGCCCCGGCGGGGGCTTGGCGCCGTCGGCGTTCTTCTCCGGCCGGTGTAGCTTCACCGGCACGGGTCGCTTAGCCGTCGTCCTGAAGAAGGTCTTGCCCATGACTTTGGGCAACCTGTTGACGATCCTGTCGTCTGCCAGAAACACGTCGTGCTCCGAGAAAAGCTTCCTCTGCGCCTCGAAAGTCTTGAACTTGGCCTGGAGATGCTTGAGGTCGACGACCCGCGTGATGCGCTTGCCCAGTGTCTCAGGAAAGTCCTCACTGGCTACAACATCCTTGTAAAAGCGCTGGGGGTCCGCAACGATCAGGCAAATGGTCGTCTCCGGGTCCGTCCGGTTGAGCGGGTGTGGGAGCGTGACACGGCCAGGCTTGAGCTTGTTGGTGTCGCGGACATTGCGCTTTGTCGTCGCCGTCAGCCAAATGGGTGTCTCGGCCTCGCTGGTCTCCTCGAGAAGGTTCTTCTTGTCGGCGGATGCAGCTGCTTCCTTAGCAGCCCTGTGCATATGTGAAAGCAGGGCTTTTGAGGCTTTGAGAGTCTGCGCGTTATGCATACTTTTTGTTAGTAGAAGTTGCTGGTTGGAGGGTATCTGCCAGGGCAACCAATTGACTAACCTGCTGGGAAGAAATTGGAGCCACTGATGTCTCCTCCTTCTTGGCGACTACCGATGACTTGCCCATCTTGACTCTGTTTGCTGGTAGAATGTGGTAAAAGAGGTTAGAGTTGAAGGGTAAGAACCGCTGTATTGTCGCGAACTTGCAAGGCGCAGAAACAGCTACGGTCAATCTACCAAGTCAAGTGTGGGGGTTGGAGCACTTCAGGGAACTTTTTTTTTTCTGCCAGAAGGCGGTAAAGCAAGCGCAACCAGGATTGGTGGCCATGCTCCGCGTTATATGGGGCCGAACGAGACCGGGAATTGCGGGTCATTCGACAACACTACGGTCTTGGTCTCGTGAATTACGGATGACTTGAAAAGATATATCCGTCATGAAGCTTTACCTATTATGAAGCAATAGCATGTCAGTTCACACCTCATATCAATACCAAAGCTCAGTTCTAATTGACCGAAGACGATTGATAGCCGAAATGGGGTATTCGAGAGGTAGATCGTTACGGTACCCATTGACATGTCTAGAGATGCGAGTAACGAATCACGAATGATAGAAAACCTGTGTGTGCATCATGCTCACAGTAAGTAATCCTACGTCGTGACCAAGAGCCAAATACATATTTTTTTCTCGGCAAAGACAAGGGCACAGCGAGACCGACGCGCTTTGACACCAGGGAAGACGTACTTTCACTGTGAAATGACTGATAGATGACACATAATATGTAAAAAGGCACCGCAGTATATAGACACAAAACCCATAACCGAAAAACGACGCCTTGCGCTATGCTGAAAAAAGAAAATATCTATACACAAGGCTAAAACTAACAAGAAAAGAAACCCAGATAGACCCAAGAATTTGAAGGAACACGGGGTATCGCCGCCAGCAAAAACAATGGAGAAAGTCGACCCTCCAAAGAGAAACGAGAAAAGGAACGGAAAAAAAGAGCTAATGTGTTGGTCTTAATGGCCACTGACCAGTGCATAAATGCCCAGTGTTGTAACAGCAGCGATTTCAGACCACTAAACGCAGCAACACCTTCTCAAGGAGTCTTGGGCCGTTTCCAGTAATATTGCTATTTCAAAAAAGTCAGCTTATGATATAACGATGAATGGCAAGGGAAGTTATCGATTTTGTTGACAAGCAAAGACTGCGAAAAAATCCAAACGAACCTTGTGTTGCTTTCTACAGGCTCTTAAGCTCGGCTTCCGCATGCCGTCCGTGACTGCGAGTCTTCGGAATTCATCCTCGTCCTTCTCCGGCATGTAATAGTACTCGCTCTCAAGCGGCTTGCCGGCAGCGTCCTTGCCTTGCCTTGGGATGGTGCCGACGCAGGCAATCGACTCCTCTATAATATGGCGCAGAGCATGCTTGCCCAGCTTCCCGTCACCTTTGACATCAGCGGGCAGATGGCTGAGGATGGCAGACAAGGGCGTCGATTGCAGTCGCGAGTAGGCAAGCTGATTGACAACGTGGTTGGTGATGGTCGGCACGTCAAAGGCGGACAGGTCTAATGACGGCTCGGCAGCGGAAGTGGGTGTCCCTCTCCTGTTGCAGGATGCCGGGTTGGCAGTCTCTTGGCGCTTGCTTTCGCTGCGACTGTTGGCTTTGGCTTGAGCCGGGCTGGGCGATGACGCGCGGGGTGTTTGCCTGGGTAATCCAGTGAAGACGATGGCGGTGGATAACGCACCGGCAGCAGTTGTTACTGCCGTTGTCCCTTTGCTGTTGGCAAAGGGTCGGCGTGCAGCATGAGGCGACGGCCTGGAAACCTTGGTAGGGCTGCCGGCGAGAATTGAGGCCATACGGTCAGATAGGTTTGCACCAAAAGGACCAAAAGAATGTACTATAGGGTCGTTCTCCTCATTGGGATCATTTTCATGGTCATCCTCAGGATCGCTGAGGTCGCTCGAATAGCTCTTGTTAGTAACTTCGGTCATGAAGCTTGCGTTGGCGTCGTCTGACGGCAACTGGGGGAGCTCTTGCTCATCTCCGCTGCTCGGGTCCTCATATATTTGTATCTGTTCATTAGACAGAGCAGAGAGCGAATCTAGGCTTGTGGCGAACTTCTGTGTCGGTGACTCCGGGGATATCATGCGCCTTTGCCGTCTCAAGGGGCTTGATTGCAAGCTCCCAGCACCAGCCCTATCTGCTCTAGGACGGGTCGGTGATTCCTCCCACGACGAGTCAGACAGGTTGCCCAAGCTGTCAGCCCTGTCTTTCTTAGGCCACTGGATCAGGACACGAGCGTCCTGCACATCGATCATGATATCGGCCGACTCCGTCTCCGAAGCAAATGTGTCCCCCTTTGCAAGCTCCCATGTCCGACCTTGACAGTGCACCTTGAGTCCATTCCAACCACTGCAGACAATCTCAATCTTGCTCTGGCCAGGCGGTGATGCGGCGGGTATATATCGTGCCTTGACGTGGACGCGGCTAATGAGGCGGTTGGCGGACAACTGGTAGTGGGACGAGTTGCTGGATCGGCCCATCAGAAGAGCCTCGCCGTTCTCGTTAAGCTCAACTGCTGGGACTGCGGACAAGGGGGCCCGTTCCGTCGCTGCAGAGACGCTGCGTTGCACGGTAAGACGTCCGGCGACGCGGGGTGGTGACGACGAGAGGATGCCGGTGCTTGAAGTTGGCACCGGTGTCGGGTACTTGTACGCGCCATTGCCGGTTGCCTGCCGTTTCAGCGGCCTTGGAAGACCTGGAGAGGACGATAGGGGCTCGAATGCGGGAAGTAAAGATGCTGGGCGCTTGACTCCCGCGATTGTTGGGAGCGAGGGCTCCTCTGCCTTGCTGCTTCTGGGAGAAGAGTCCATTTAATTTGCCTTTGCTATTTGTTATAAATTACTATCCAGCATGTCATAGAATAAATTGGAAACCAAGTGTGGTCCAAACAATTGAGCGGTGGAGGTTGCTGGCACGCGGGTGAAAGGTAGTGTAGTCGGTTGGTGGGATCCGAGCAAGCCCACGCACACACGTGTGGAAGGGTAACAAAAGCGCGTCAAAGTATGGCCGCTAGGTTTTGACGGCTGTCTAATGCAGCTACGGTACTAAGGGAGGCAGCAAAAGAGAGAAGGTAGGGCTGAAAGGTAGAAACAAAGACAGTCTGCCGGGCGGGTGAATGAGATATCAAAAAAGAGGCTGCAGTTTGTGGCCTACCGATTTTCTTCGAATGTAATCCAAAATGGTTTAAAAAACAGTAGCATGGCCGCAAAAGAAGGCCTTGAAAATGGGTGTGGGGAGAATTTGACCTTTAAGGGAGCGGATCACGACAGACCGTGGAAGTGCCCGTCGTGTAGCGTGCTGAGTCGGCCTATCTAAACCCCAGTCGAGACGCGATCTTATTGCTGCTGCTGCACGTAACCGCGTCTTGGGCGTGAGTGGAGTGGAGTTGTGCAGTTGGTGCACAATTCATTTGACTCGCCAGCACGCGTGCCAGCCAGCACCCACCCTGAGACTTTACACCGCCTGGCAACGGGATCAGAGGGGTCTTACCTAGATGGAGGAATTAATTGTGCAAGAAACCACTATAAATGACGTATCTTTCAAAGGTCGAGTTTTGCGACTAAGTGTATGAAGCACTTTTTTTGTTGTCTCTTCCATAGCCCAAACATTTTACTTTTTCTCTTTAAGACATACGCTCCCTTGCACCCGTCGGCTGGTCGATCGTCTTTGGCAATTACTTTTTTGTTGCCGCAATTCCAGCTTCCACAATTGTACATTTATGAGCGGGCGGAGACGTAATGAAAGGCGCGTGTCTCTCCAGCAGCCAGCCACCTTGGATGAGCAAGCGGGCCGAGTGAGAAAAATCGCGTCAAAGGCTCGGCCAACCCCACCCAAGAAGCCCGTAATGCCCGCACCACCATATCCATGGATTTCAACAATAATTTAGCAGTTGCAGATGCAAATACGTACAAGACTGAAGGTATTCCGTTGTTAACAAATCTCAAATCGGATTTCGATGAATTGGTCATAGATGGACCTGCGAGGGCAAAGTCCCACATTTCGACGGAAATGATAGCATAGCCCTAGAGTCTCCTAGTTCTCGCAAGTCTCCGTGTCGGATACTGAAATGGCTGGGCTTGGCCCCGTTCCTTACGCGTCGGCAACTTGTAGTAAATCGTGCCTGCTTCAGCGGTTTGTGAAAATTTGAAGACAATGCATTAGCATCATAAAAAAGGGACCAAACCATCAATCAACCACCTCCAGCTGTTCTTCAGTCATTTCACTCATAACACTAAACTTTGCAAACCTATTTACCTACCTACATATATATCATTCGACTGCCTGGTATTTGCTTACCATTTTTAGCCACATTACATGTGGAAGCCAAAACCTAAAGCCAAAATCCAACCCTAACTAGTCAAGACCCAGTACAGATAGATGCCCGCTGCATGGGCGGAGTGGAAGGAGGAGAAAGAAAATAATAGAAAAGAAGGGGAAAAAAAGAAGAAAAAAAGAAGCCTGATCAATATCGGGAGTCAAATGGTCAATGGATTTGTCATTCCTTCAAGAATCCTATACTACCTGCATGCACGACACGAAGTTTACCAGCCTCCCAGCCGCCAAACGTGTAACGAGGTTTCCATTAATATTAGTGTGATGTCGAGGAGCTCTTTTCCACATGCTTTGCTGTCAATCACGACAGGGGCCCACCAACCGCATGAACATATTTTTTTCTGCTCCAAAACGCCAGTACAATTTACCTGCGTGGCTGTCACCAATTACAGCGAATTTGATTTGACGAATATGTTTTGCACACAAGGCCAATGGGCAGACATGATCAATCTCAAGTCAGACAAGCCGTGGTTGGATTGTCGCTGGGCTACCATCCCCCAAGGAGGAGCTATCTAAACTTTACCCCGCCTTGATTTCTGATCTGGGGGGAAGGTGAGTTGGTGGACTAGGATCATTCACTGATGTCAAGCTGGGTGGCAAGTGCTGCACGATGACCACAAGCTCATGATAGCTCGCCGCGCCCGGTATTTCATGTTCGACAGAGGTGTTAGAACAGTCTGGACGCATCACTTCTCATCTACATCATAAAATAAACTATTAAACAAATATCACGACAGTACCTCTGAAATCCCGTAATCTACTACCGAATTACGTTGCCAAAATTCTCTGGAACCTTGAAAAACCGTACATTGAATGTACCAAAAAGCCACCCTCCCAATCAGACAAACACCCAACCAGCCTCACAAACAAATCCCAACAACAATGTCCACCTCTCAGCAGCACAAGCCATCGACCGCCGAGGCCGTCGCGGCCACCGCTGACCTCAGCGACGCCCTTGCATCTCCTACCATCGAGAAGCAGCACTCTGAGCTGCAGCAGGGCCCACCCCAGACAGATTGGAAGCCCTCGCTTGGTCGCCGGCAGAGCTATGCCAAGGAGGATCACAAGCGATCGATGCAGATGAGCGCCCTCAGCGGCGACAACAACTCCGGCGGCCAGGGGTTCACCGAGAAGCCTCAGTAAATCTGTGAAATATCCATTCATAGAATCACCCAGAAAAGCACACGGCGCGGAAGAAATCAAGGCGACTGCAAGCGATGAGGTTATTGTACGGCGTTTGTGTGGATCGGGTCGGGTTTTTGGGGTATTCCGTTCTGAGCAGATTGCCCAGGTTTCTTAGTGACGCTGTTATGGCTCTTTTTTTCTTCTCTCCCCTCCTACACTAAGTAACCCAAGTGCAATTATGAGCGCAGTGCTTGGGCCAATGCGATTGTACCTTACTACGACATGAGCCAAAATTGGTGTATTAGGGAAACGGCATGCTTTGTCCAACACTTGACACTTGCCTAATTACTGTCTTTACGAAAAAAATATCATTCAGTGGTGTCAAAATATCATTTGTGAACAATAATTTATTTTTTGAACTTGAGAATATCATAATCCAAAACTGCTTAACCAATGCAAAATATCCGACAACCCATATACTTGCCGATAATGCAAAGCGTGTCGTCATGTCCCATTCGTAATATATAACGCCATTGCCCGGGGGAATATAGCATGATCCTTCAAATGCAAAAACAACATGGAAACCTGGTCAAAGGTGTGTACCGCCTCCGTAATAAAACACCACAAGTACAATTCGCAAAAAGCAACATAAAAAAAAAGACAACAGGATCCTCACAAGCGCTTACGGCCGTTGCCGCCAGCGGACTTGGACTCAGCCACAACTCCGACTGCGTATGCGATGCACAAGACAGAGGTTGCTCCAAACAAAAGTCTTTTCACAACACGTGGGGGTGTCTTGGACGATCTGTTCGCCTCCGACCGAGACGTAGAAAACTGCTCTCCCGCATAGGGGACGAAAGTACCCTGCCTCTTCCCAGGCTGGAATCTCTGCGGTGGAGGCGGCCTTTGATCAGTGGTAGGATCGGGTTCCGGCTCATAACGGGAAAATCCCGTTGGCGATAAGAATGCCGTCGCCGTCGTAGAGAAAGTGGACGCCCCAGTCATGTCAATGGGGTTGATGATAGGTGCTTGTGTGAACGGCACCTCGTCGGCAAAAGGATCCTGGCGACTCTTACGAAAAACAAGGATGTTTCCGCTACCAGACACGATCTCAAAACCTTGGGCTTGGAGAGGCTCGAAGTAGGGGAAAAACTTGGTAGGATGGGCAAGCCGCACCAGTGCCTCGGCTGGCGGTAAACCTGTTGTGGTATCAGGGACTGTTGATGTAGTCTGGGCCATATCGACAGTCTGCGTGGTTGGATCGTATGCGAGGACCTTATAGACTGTAGATAATGAAGAACAACTTGGGTTCGAACGAGAGGAAGTGGAGGATGAAGATGGTGTAGATGGTGTAGATGGAGAATGTGATGAGGCTGAAGAAACGGCGCCGGTGGAGCCTCCTATCTTGATCGCATCCAAGAATCGACAAGGCGCAGCCTCGGAAACGCCATAAAACCTGGTAAAGGTAGGCCAGGTCGATCGTCCATTGCATTCATTTGCATACGAGATTTCTAAACCCATAGGCTTCAGGGAGTACCCGTACCCATCCACTTCTTCTTTTGAACCAGTCAGTTGGGGTCCTCGAGTTGATTTAGGGGAAGAGATAATCATGGAATCTTTACAATTCGAAAGTTTGCCGTGACCTGTCAGGCCCCATGATCTTTCATACACCTGAGGTGTGCTGTTCATCATGAAAATGTTGCTGACGGCACGTGCCACTTTGCCGATGGGTCCTTCTGAGCCAGGCTCAGTGTAGCCAAGGTTCATTGACTTTATCTCCTTGCTGAGATCGGGCTCGCTCATCTTGACATCTGTGTCTCGAAGCGCATAGCGACCATTTGGTTCATATGCACGATACCCTTGAGAGTACTCTGATAAATCGGCGTACTTCTTGTCAAACTTGTTGGCCTCGGTGGGCTTTCCATCGGGCTCGTTGTAACGGAATGCATAATACGTGTCCAAGTCCGAGTAAGTCTCCTTTTCATATGGGGTTGGCGCCAGAGGCTTGCCATCGGGCTCACAGTACGCAAACCCGTCCTGGTAGAGATGCAGGTCGTTGTAGACCTCCTTTTCATACGGGTTGGGGATGACCTCGACGTCAGGGTAGGGTGCTGCGTATAGGTGTAAATCCTGATATACTTCTTTTTCGTAAGGGTTCGGCGAAGTCTCTACATCAAGATAAGCTGCAGAGTAGCCAGGAAGGTCTTTGTAGACCTCCTTCTCATGAGGGTTCGGCGTCTCCTTGACATCTGGCACAGGTGTGTATTGGTCAAGATCGGTGTACTCCTTTGAGGGGTCTTCAGCAACTGGTGTCCTCTCCACTAGGACGGGCTTGTACTCTTCGAGATCCTCGTACTCTGCGGAAGGATTTTCAGGAACCGGCGTTCTGCCTGTCATCACCGGTTGGTATTCCTCAAGATCCTGATACTCCTTGGTTGGGTCCTCAGGAGTAGCGGGTGCTTTCTCCATCACCGGTGTGTACTTGGACAAATCATCGTATTTCTCTGGATTTGGCAAATTCAAGTAACCCTTTGTGGTGACGCCATTTGCATGATGCCAATAGACATTGCCACTCGGGCGGCTGTCGCTAACGGTAGGATCTGAATCAATACTAGGCTCAGCATATCCCTGAAGCTCTTGCTGTGTCATGGGGAATTCGGGATCAAAGACTGGCGAGTAGACCAGAGGCGATGGATCAGATTTTGGTGCTGGCTCTACACCAGAGAATTGCGACTTGATGGCAGGTGTGGCGAGAGCATCGCCCAACGAGGTTGGAGTTTCAACCTTGTAGACCTTTCTGTTGGTGATTGGATCGATCACATAGTCCATATCTGAGGACTGCAACTGCTGCGACGACGCCGTAGCTTGTATGATAGTCTTATCGGGTGTGCCTCCCGGATTCTGTGCTTGCTTTGTTTCTGATCCAAAGATAATATCCTCGAGACCCTTCCCCGGATTCTCAATGCTTGCGCCAGGGAGGATTCTGGCGGTATTATTCATGGCATTACTGACAGAAGCTTGGGAGGTCTGGGCAGACGGGTAGGAGCTGGCCATCCGCCTTGGAATCCTGGTGGGCTCCTCGACTGTCGGAAGAGATTCGGCATCTAGGGAGTTGGCGTTCAACCCGGCACTCTTCCGTCGCGAGTCTTTGCGAATTTCCGACTCGATAGAAGGACGGACGGCAGGACGGAAACCACGTTGGGCGATAGTTCTGAGGTGAAGAGGTGCAACTGAACGAGATGATCGTGCGATTTTGGACAACATGTTTAAGGAAGAGAAGCTCGTCAAGAGCTGCCAACGGTGTTACCGGGTCTATGATCTTTTGTGTTAGTTTTTGGTGCTGAAGAGTTGCTTAGGTATATTTGGAAATCGCGGGTGTCGTAGTTTGTGATTATGCCCTGCCACGACACCATTTGTTGGGGATTGGCCACATGATAGACAGGTAGAGAGTATTATGACTGTGCCCTCGCGTATGCATTCTCGACACAAGAGTATAATAAAGGACGGCTTGCGAAACTAAGGTACACACTTACGCTAATTGTGGAGCGCGAGTATATTGTCGACAGGTTATTGAGACTGAATGGCATGAAAGGCAGGATGACTACGGCAGTGTTGCACGCCAGGGTCTCGTGTGGAAGTCCAGGGCGTAGATCAAGTGGTAAAGAGCAGGTAGAAGTCAAGCAGTAGCCGGGATAGAAAAGTGGAAGAATGTGGAGGTAAGGTAGAAAACAAGAATGTAGGATGAAGGCAGATCGACTGCTGAAGAGTAGATCGTGGGGACGAAGGGGACGGAGGAGGATGGCGTGTTAGACTATCGGCTGGTCCTGACTCTAGTCAGGATATTAGTGGTCCTGTGCATGGGATGGCGATCGTCCCCTAGCATGTAAAGCCGGCCAGATAGAGAACCCTTGCGAGTGTTGGCGAAACTGACCAGAGATGCATGCCAATTCACACAGCGACAAGTTTATTGATGATCGACGTGCTGAGGCCAACCACAGGCGCACTGGTGGAACCAACGCATGAAGGAGACTCAGGGGATTGGCCTCAATGCTGCATCAGACGGGGGCTATGACGTCGCTCCGCAGAAAGTCCCGCGGGGTAATAGCGATAAAGTCATCTGAATGGCGCGCCGACATATCCCGGATCAGGCATCCTCGGACGATGCACCATTAGGAAGTCCTGACGCAATAATGAAGGAACCAAATATCAACAAGGGTTGGGAACGTGACATGGTGTTATTAATGGCAAGCCACCTAGGAGCCTAGGAGGTCATACAACAGTGGTGCGCTCACTCGGGTCAACTCAAAAGACCTCCGTAGGATCAACACTATTTATCTGACCGTGCATTGGACATTCTACCATGTTCGATACCGACTTGTCTTTTTCATAACAGCTTAGCAAATCGATATGCAGCTGTGCCGAGTAAGCCGAGTCCCAACAGATCCTTAATTGACACGGAATCGTGAATTTTGGGTAAAGTTATTTGTAAAAATTGAAGGTCCATTAGCAGCAGATTGGTGATGGATTTTGAGACTTGACTGCAGCTCCTCAGTATAGTCTTTAATCATCCTCGGGTCATGTTTATTCATCCACACGTGCATTCAGGCGGCAGCGCCAGCGTGCCTTCCCTGAGTTGCTAAGGAGGTTAGCTTGGGTTTGCCACGGCCATAAAGGGATCGTCGCCAGATATCGTCAACATCATGACAGGCGCCGGCTCCCACGCTTGGTTGGCTACTCGGTTAGTCGGGGTTTAATGTCTTAATGGACGACCCTTGATTTGACAGTTCAATCTTCGCACATAGAGTACGACGGAGTAAGGCGCCAGCCAGCAGTCACATGTTACTTATTAGCTAGCCACCCTTGACGGTCAAACAAATTGATCTGAAAGTGTACGCAGACATCCGACAAATACCACGTGTCAGTCAGGACAGTAGTTGGGCTGCCGCAACTCCAATTCCGTCAGCTCACTGATCAACTGGATGATGCACCGAGTTTCGAAGTTTTGGTCCTGGACACCTTTCATCGGAAGCAATATTACTCTGACTGGGTATTCGTAAGGAAAGTATCTAGGTCCCTTACAGTTAGATGTCATGTCGTACGATTTTGAAGTTGAAGTCATAGTGAAGCCTGTCAAAATGGTCCAGGAAGTGCTCAGGAGTTTGGTTTGCTAGGGGTCTCGATTACTGTACATAATTCTAAATCTGTCTGGAGGGGGGGAGAAAGAAGAAAAAAAAACCATTTGCACTGTGCTGCGGCTTCTGCTGCAGGGAAATCCAACCCCACCATCAATTGCGTCAGGCCAGGGATGCTGGGGTGCACAGCGAAATGTGACTACGTTGGAGATGCCGAGATTTATTATTGAATTCTCGTTTTCGCCCTAAGAAACATCAGCAGACGGCATCTTACACAAGCTCTCCGAGCTGTCCAAACATCATAAACCGACCGACCCTAGTTTACCATGAGCCGATTTTCTGGCAAGTCCCGTGCAGGAGGTGGCGCCAAGGGATTTGCCAGTCACTCTTCGACATCGTTCGGCGCATTTTCTTCCTCCGGCGGCGGCCGTCTCGCCTATCTTTTTGAGCCGCCAGATTTCTCCTCCGTCTCCGATCCGAACGTCGTCGTATCTCTCAAGAATGTCTTGAAGAAAGACAGCACCACGAAAGCACGCGCCCTCGAAGACCTGGTCGCGTATGTCCAATCGATAAATAACGATGGCGGGGTCGAAGAGGCCATCCTGGATGCTTGGGTGCAGCTGTACCCGCGCACGGCCATCGATAACTCGCGCCGCGTCCGGGAGCTTGCGCACAGCTTGCTGATCGACCTACTCAAGTCCGGCCGGAAACGCATGGAGCGCCGCATACCAAAGATTGTAGGGTCTTGGCTGGCGGGAACACATGACAAGGATCGCGTCGTGGCGCGTGCTGCCAGCGAGGGCTTGCAGTCGTTGCTCAGCAACGAGGAGAAACAACTGCTTTTCTGGAAGAAGTGCCAGCCGCAGATTCTGGAATATGCAATCGAGGCCGTGCAAGAAACACCAGACTCATTGAGCGACGAGAGATCGACAAGCAAGGACGACTCAGAGGCGAAATACTACAGGGTATTGGGTGCGGGGCTATCCCTAGTCCTGGGCCTTCTACAAAGGCTGGATGCTACTGAAATGAAGCCTCATCAAGATAGCTATGACGAATTCTTTTCACTAGAGGCCGTTTGGGACTCTGCAAACTCAGGGGATTCATTCGTGCGGCGCCAGTGCTGCCAACTCCTATGGCTGTCCATGGAAAAACAAGATGCTACCGTTGAGCAACACGTATCCAAGATAGGCAAGACGCTAGTATCTGAATCCCTGAAGGCCAATCAAATCGGTTCCGCTTTGGAGCTTGTCAGGATACTCACCAGGTTGACCAAGCGGCATCCAGAGATATGGGGAACCAAAAAGCCACCGTTATCCAGGTTACGTCCTTTTCTTGAGAAGGGATCGCAAGGCAGCCCTTCGCCAGGGAGCTTTTGGACTGCACTTGATCATCTATTTGAAGTCATGCCAAAGGAAAACCTTGAGCCCAAGGTTGTTGCTGACGTTTTGAGGTCGGTGAGGACTGGAGTCTCCAACCGTGATGAGCCTCGGAACGCCGCTGTCGATGCCTGGTCCTTGTACCTATCTGTGTGTCGGCGACTGGTGGCAGTCACCGAGCCGACTGAATCACGCTCTGCTATCGTCGTCGAATTTGTGCATCCACTAGTTGAGCATTACATCCAGCCTGCCGGAGATAAGCCGCTATTAGGGCTTGCTGCGCAGCTCGAAATTGCCGCAAAAGCAGTACAAATGTTGTCACTTATCACAGACGAAAGGATTCATGATAGCACTCAAGACCTATGGACGAAGGCTGCTCAAAATCTTGGCAGTCGTCTGACAGATACTCTTTCCGAGGCACCCCAGGACTTTGCAAAGGCGCAGAAGAATTTGGCGGATGAAGGGACCCGCTTCTTTTCTCTGATGGCAGCTCTAAAAAGAAGCTCCACTTCTTTGCCATCAAAAAGCCACAATGAACAAGCCATTGAGATAGCCTCCCCACCAGCATTGGAGTTGCTCGATGTGGCTTTGGAAACGCTGATTAAGGATGCCTATCGGTCATCCGCGGCAGCGTCGATTTTAGAGTCGGCTTTCACAAAGACACCTTTTATTCTTGACGGAGAACAAGGTGTGTCTCTTGTGAAGGAACTCTTCCCGGCTAGCAGCCCAACGCAAATGGAAACAATGCTGTCTTCACCATCAGCCGCATTCATGATATCCTGCCTTCTTTCTCTCAATAGCATCAAATCCGTCTCAGCCCACTTCGAACCGTATTGGAAGGCGGTTATCCACGCTCTCCTCGCGCACCCAGACGAGAAGCTTGCTTCCAGGTACTTGACCCGTATGGTCGCCCATGTGCAAGCTGCCCCGCTTGCTTCTCAGGAGGGTTCACTCCAGAAATATCTTGGAAGTAGCTGCCTTGGGTGTGCTCAGGGGACAATGGATAGGTGGGAACTTTTCGAAACGTGCTTTGCATTTGATGTCCTGGCCTCGGATGTTGCGGACCAGATTGCCAAAAACATATTGGACCTTTTTAACCACTCCGAGCCTGCTACAATTGAGTCGGCTCTCAAAGCGTTAGACATAATCGCTCACAGGAAGCCCGTTCTGCTATCACAAGACGAAGATCTTCATCTATCCCTCGTGACCAAACTCCTGACCCTCGCCGAGTTTCCCAACGACCAAATTTCCAGCCATGCTGCGGGTATCAGACTTCTCTTGGAGACGCACAACAGCACTGACGGTGGACCACAGCTTGTGAGGATAATCCAAGAGAGCCTCGAAACGGCGGGACCTGCTTCGCTTGGTATCGAAACCTTGGTGCAACAGGCCATAAAAATCTCCAAGATGGCGGGAGTCTCTGCGGAGCAGCTTTTCCCAAGCACGACAATCTGGTTTGAAGAGCTCGCGCAGTTCCTTCAAGGCAGCCTTAACCCATCGCTTTCTCTCACCAACAATCTTGGGGGCGTTTACTTCTTAGCCCCCGCTACGGCACCGCCGCAATCCCATGCCTCCCAGCGAGACCGCCAAGGCCTGGCCGTGCCGGCCAGAATGGCAACCTACACCAAAAGTCTTCTTGTGTCGGGGTTTAAAATTGAGGCACTACCTGTCGAGTTTCAGGTCGAGCTTTTATGCTTGCTCTACCTTTCCACTCTCGTAGTATCTGATCAAATTGTTCTTATGGAGGATGACAAACTATGGGGATCTCTTGCTAAGTCAGAAAATCTGATGAACGCAGAGGAGTTTGTCACGTCTGCACGAACTAGTTTGAAAGAAATGGTAATGGGTTCACAAGGCGGCAATATGGAAAGCTCGCACATCTCTGGACTTCCTGGGGACCTCATAAAGCTTTTGCTCACGCAAGCAAGAACATTGTCCCCGCTTGGGATTTACAGCGCCAGAGCTCTTAGTGAGATTCTCCAGGCCCTTGCCGAGGAATATGGCTTCAAGCCAGCCCAGCAAGAGGGTTGGATTTCTAGTCTTGATGTTCTCAAAGCGACGCCAACTAAAGTGTTGCCATGCGTCGCCATTCTCACGGGGTATGGAGAGCTCCTTGCATCTTCCAAAGCCATCAACACATTGCTTAACCGTCTCATCAGTGATGTCGCTGGCTCAAGTGCAGACTCGTTGCAGACACTGTTAACACTAATCCTCCTCAATGCCTGCCTCTCAATTTACGGGACCGATGCGTTACCTGTCGCCAATAACCGCCTAGTCTTTGCCATCAAGCAAATCACATCATGGTTCGAAGCTCCGGAAACGGTCGGAAACAAGACAGCTACAGAGACGTGTCGTGTTCTGACGCGCCTCTTGCCGAACATCAAAGACGTATATGGGTCCTACTGGGAGAAAACACTGGACTTTTGCAAGCATCTCGGGGATAGAGCAGCTAAGGAGGCCGAAGACCGGAGATTGCCCTATGTCCATGCGTCACTAAAGCTCGTCGGGACTCTAGAATCCTTGAGTGAACCAAACGATGATCTCGAAGATGCAATCCAGGAATTTTCAAACCACAAGAGGAAATACCTGATAAGCCTTTTACGACTCCAAGAGGATTCTACGTCACAGCCTGCGGAAATAGTCAACTCTTTGCTCTGCAGGCAAGTTGATTCCTTGTCTCCAGGAGACATTGCTGAGCTTGGAGATGTTTATGGGCTGGTTGATTCGGTTTCTAGAGATGTGCAGAGTGCTGCGTTCAACCTTCTCCATCGAGCGATACCGCGGGCACAGGAGAAACTCTCAGTGGATATTGTCTTGGAAAAGAGCAGTAAGTGAAACTTTGGGACTATCATCCGCTTGTTACAAGTGTGACCTGCTGACTATATTGCAGATGTTCGGCTCCCCGACGAGCTCTTGTCTCTTCTTCTTGACCCTCCGACACTTGAGGCTTTCCATGATGAACTTATTGCAGGTTTCCCGACCCCAGTCCGAAGCTACTTCCTGGCCTGGCACCTCATATTTGATGCCTTTTCTGCGGCTTCTTTCCCACTACGCAACGCATACACTGAGAATCTCAAAGCGACAAACTCCCTCGAACCAATGCTCAACTTCACATTCGATGTCCTCGGTCACTCGGCCGCACACCCAGTCAGTCTAAACCAGGTCCATCTCGCAGACAGCATCTCATCGTACGATCTCCAAGCGGCAGAGGCGGAACCAGACGAACGGGCAATGCAGTGGCTACTTGTTCACGTGTACTACCTTGCCCTGAAGTACCTTCCAGGGCTGGTTAAGGGGTGGTACATCAATTGCCGGTCCAAACAAACACGCATTGCTGTTGAGAGCTGGACCACTCGCTACTTCTCGCCTGTGATCATTTCCCAAACATTAGACGATGTTGCCAAGTGGGCAGACGAACAAGATCCTCCGGCCGAAGACGAGAAGGAGCTCATCATCAAGGTCAGCAAGCTTTCGCGGGAAGTCATCGTTGGCTACGAGGTCGACGACCTTCAGGCCTCGATCTCGATCCGTCTTCCCCCGGCCTACCCTCTCGAGCCCGTTACGGTCGCGAGTGTCAACCGTGTAGCGGTCAATGAGAAGAAATGGCAGAGCTGGCTGATGACGACACAGGGAGTCATCACATTCAGCAATGGCAGCATCGTGGACGGGATCGCGACCTTCAGGCGGAATGTTATCGGGGCCATGAAGGGCCAGACGGAATGCGCCATCTGCTACAGCATTATCTCGACAGACCGCCGGGTGCCAGACAAGCGGTGCGGGACGTGCAAGAACCTGTTCCACCGTGGTTGCCTTTACCAGTGGTTCCAGACCAGTAACCAAAATACGTGTCCGCTGTGCAGGAATCCTATCGACTACCTGGGGGCTCCAGCGCGGAGGGACCAGAGCTGGGTGGATTAGGGAATGGAAACTGTCAATACTTGACAGCCTCCCTTCCTGTTCGAAACTGATGTTCGCAGCTGGGTCCTTCTACTTTTTTGATGGTAGGAATTGGCTAAATATATATCCTCACGGAATCTGACACAACTGCGGGCGTTTCAGCCATCTCATATCGATCATATATCTGATCTGGGTACACTTCGCTCCTATTAGACTTGGGTTTTATGGCATCCATAGTACAACTCTTGCCTAGAATTCATCCAAGTTCAAATGGGTAGAGTGTGTGCTCTCATCATTTCGGATCGCCGATGATAGAAGAGAGCTAGGTATGCATTTGACATGGAAAACACCTGGAAAAGCTCGTTTATTTGTAAGTGGGTGACCTAAATACATGCAAAAATGGAGGGCCACAAGCTGTTTTCTTCTACTGGCAATTTGTGGCATGATAAATCATCCTGGTATTCGAGAAGCCCTCTTCCCATGGCGAGATAGCTATCAAGAATTCAGAGACCTGAATCGCAGTTCAAGTCACACAGCCGCCCAGCGACATTGATGAGGGCATGCCGCAAAACCTATGAAGTAACCATGTATTTCCTCACTGATGCCGAAATTTGCTACGAGAAAGTTTTGGTGGGTTTCTAAAAGGGGAAAAGAGCGCGTGACGATCTTCTTGATCGAAGTCGGGAACCCAGGAGGTACGCTTTGGACTTGTCTGTCGAAGTGGAGTTGTCCGTTGTATTGGGCGTAAATGATTTAGACTGGTGCTGATGCAGCAAATCTTGCCGAAGGTTGTTCATCACTTCGATGGCGAGATCCGGGTGTTGACGAAAGACTTCTTGCATGTTATCCCAAAAGCAGTCAAACTGCATCTTCTTGGATATCAACCGTTGCATTCCGGGCCGGAGGTTGAGCTTGGCATCGGTCGGCGCCAGATTGTATATCTCATCGACGACGGCGGGCAAGTCGTCAAATTGCGTGGGCTGAAAGCAGAGGCTATGATCTATTTGCTTCAGGAACCGCGTCAAACTCAACTCCTTGAGACCAAATGCCCTGTATTTGTCCGCGAGGGTGTACATCTTGACCGCTACGAGTATTGATTCGTCATCGCCGGGATCCTCTGGTTTGGGGAAAAAGACCGGTGTCAGTGGTAATCATGTGCTGTAAAGATGGCTAAATTGGGATGGAAAGCTTTGCACTGCCATCATCGCGATTTGACGTTGACGTCCGGGTGTAAATAGTAAAGCCCGTAACAGAGAGTGCGAGGGAGATATATGCTGGTAGGAATATGCAAAGCATACCTCCTCCCATCTCCAAAGCCTGTTAGTGAAGATTATATATCATGAAACACCTAACGCTTACCATCGCTGGTTTTCAGCGTGTACGTCCCAGTGTAAGCGTACTCGATGAGCCTCTCGATAAGGGCAGGGTCATCCTCTGGGAGATCGATTGTGCGAGTGAGAGCTTCCTATTAGAGACCAAAGTGAGTCTGGTGAGCGCGGTCAGGAAACACAAATTAATGATAAGGCGCTTCTTAGACATTACCTGAAAGTTGCCGGTACATGCAGTGTCGAAGAAGTCGGAATGTCCGCAGATTACCGCTCGATGGAGCATGAAGGTCTGGCCTTTGCAGGTCACTTTTAAGTCGGTGAACCGGTAGATGCGTTGGCAATATACTGTCAGCGTGGCTGCTTTATCCGAGAACCGACATTCACAGGGTAAAGTAAAGGATTGGAACAAGGGCCAGAGCATGGAGCGAACCTTTTCATGCTCCCGCATCGACTTCAGATGTGCTTGGTGAGAACTCAAGGTGATTATGCTAAGTCGGCAATGGCCTTTATGGTGATGGTTCCGTTGCCTCTAAGCTTTAGCATAAAAGTGGAAGTAGAGATCGGAGATGAGAATGAGGAGTCTCATAGAGCATTGATGAGCTAAATAAGAGAGAACATAGAGCTTCTTGCAGTAAATTGGAAGACCAGAGAAACAACCACAATTATTTGTAACAAGACTGTGCTAGCCTTGCTGAGCGAGTGCCAACTCTGGTAACCTGGCAGGCAACCCTTTGCATCGTTTAAGATGCTTGATACTGAAAATTGGCCTAGTTCATTCATGAGCTTTTGTTTTACGTGAGCTAGAAAATATTGTTTGCTGGAAACCAGACGCAGTCCAAGTCACAATCAACTCTGGTTTTGATATAGCTGCTCTGCGACGTGAACATGATAAAACAAACCTAAGTTGGCATTTCAATACTTTAGACGCTCTATTTCAGAGTGATGTCACATGGGTCTTTTTCAAATGTGTTTCGCAGTTAGCAGCTAAGATCTATTTTACTTTGTAGCTAGTTGCGACGGGATAACGGAATCTTTACCAGAGAGAGAACAAAGAATAGATTGCTTCAACCAGTCAAATCGTGCCATCCCGTCCCAGAAGAAGGACATTGGCAACATTGTAGCCTGTGGTTATCTCATTTTGCATGATCCCTAACCCATTTTCCAAAGCGGTAAAGATACTGCGCATATGTCTGTTCCAGCAACGGGTGGAAAGAAGTTCAGACAGCATCAGTGTCATCACCAGAGTGCTGACTAGCCCAAAGGAAATAAGCTCTCTCCCCCCGCATCCATGCCACGCTTCGAGGCTTGCTCGGTTTCCATATCTGGTTTGGCGGGAATAAACCGTCACAACTGACGCAAATCCAGTGCGCGCAGTCACGATAGTCATAGTGATCCTTTTTAAATATGCTCATAGGGTTTCTTGCATCAATATCATTGCTGTGTCTTGTGTAAGCATTGCATGATGGGCAGAAACCCACACAGCCTTGTATGTCGTCCCGATTGCCATCATCCACCTGGTCTATGGGAAAACGTAACTGCATCGAGTGGTAACTAAGCAGACCTCGGGAAAAGTCTGGATATTCTTGTGCGACCAGATCTACTGGATGCAGCAATTCTGCTGCATTGGTCTCCTTGAAATGATGGATGGGGCGGCAGAGTGGCTCCTTGATCGCCAGATCAGTGCTTTTGGTGCCGGAGTAGACAAGCTTGGCGATCCTGCCAAGATAGCAAACATCCAGTGAGTCCAGCTTGGCACCAAACTGCTCAAGCAAGGCGACGAAGAAGCCAAACCTTCGCAGAGTGAGTATCTTGAGTTCGGGCATAAGCAATCTCTCGGCTGCCGTATAGAGCATTGCAGACTTCTCGAGGTGGCTGAGAAAATCTGCGATCTTGCCGTCGACCAACTGGTTTTTATAGATGCCGGGAAGCTCTGAGCCCAAAGATCCGATTTCCCATGCCCAATGGGCCATGTTATGATCGATGTCGTGCTCGGGGCCGTAATCAGTTTCCAAAGATTCTAAGAAAGAGAAATTATGTCAGGACAGCGACTTCTACCTCCTCTAGGCTCTGAATGAACGAGCTCCGTATATCTTTAGTTCTCAAGCTAGGAAGCTACTTACCGGCAACCACATTGCCGACTTTGCCAGCCGCACCAAGGAACTCTCCAAGAGTCATTAGCTGGAGCTGGAGATCTTCGGGCGTGACGCGCTCGAGGGCTTTTGGATGCGGGTGAAGCTCCGTCTCTAGGTCTTCGATATAGGTACCAGTGTACATGAACTGAGTGATATTGCGAAAGACACTGCCACTCATCTCAGTAAGATGGATGATCTGCGAATTCCCCTCCTGAATCTCGAGAATCAGTCTATCTTTTGCTCCTCTTCATTGGCTTCATAAGGTTGATGATGGTGCACCTACCTGAAAATTACTCTTGCAAGCCTTCTCAAAGAAGACTGACCTCGTGCAAACAACTATGCGGTGAAGTCTGAAGGTCTCTTTATCTTCTGTGATAACCGTCAGATCCGAGTAGGCGTCGTTTGAGAGGTAGGAGCTGAGGTTCAACCCCAGAGCGTCCATGTTGAAATGCGGACCCAAACCCCAAGGTGAATGAAAATTTAAAAGGCAAGTTGATAGTGTAGAAAAGGTTTGATTGAAGCAGGTCTTGTGGCGAAGAGGCCGCACGATAGGATTGCTACCTGCTGATAGGCTGTATCTGAGAGACAATGACGATAGATGGTTGGAGTTATGGAAAAGCAACGCCTTGGTTGTGACGGTCTAGTCTACGTTGTGCTGAGAAAAGGGAACCAACGAATAAGGTAGCGAGCTGCTTGGTGAGTCCCGCCTTTTTGAAGCTATCGAGATTCTTATTTCGTTGTAAGATTTGGTGGTTGACAGGTTTTTGAATGAGACGCACATGAAGGCAGTCTTAGCCTCTCTTGATAAATTTAATTCATTCCATTTCAGTTGACATAAAAAAGCTCATCAGTAACTGTGCAGCAACAACAACCTGCAATCAATTAAGCCTTGTTCATCTGCTTCGTGTCCATGCCACCCGCAATGTGCCTAAACACCCCCGCCCTGGCCTCCTGCAACGCTGCTCTGGCCGAGACCAACATGAATTCTTTTTCCTTCACTTCGTCCTTCAACTGATCATGCCTCTCCTTCGACTCCCTCATCAACTTGGCGTGCGCGTCGTGACAACGATGAACCTGCTGCTGACTCTGCCGAATTTTGTCGTGAAAGGCCATGTCCGTGAAAATATTGTCAAAAAAGACATCGCTCATGATGTTTCCCTGTGCCATTTGCACATTCGGTATCAGGTCCAGATTCACAAACGGGCTTTGCATTTGTGCCTGCATCGCCAGCATCCTCGCATCCCGCACCGCCACGTCCGCCTTATGCAGTGCCGACCGCTCCATCGCATCCGCCATACTGCCGCCACCAAACATATCCCAGTGCGACGCCGAGACGGCCTCCTGCATCATCCTGACGCTCAGTGCCATGCTTTTCCACGCCTTCTCCAAAAGCTGCAGCGCCCGCAGCTCGCCCTCACAGCGGACACGCGCCTCGTGGTAATTGTCCCTCGCCTGCCTTGCCGTTTCTTCCTTTTGATCCTCCTCTGGAAACGCCGGCGTTGGGCCCTCAAAGATTGAGCTGTACAGCCCGTCCAGCTCGACCTGTGCCTCACGGTGTCTGCGCGCGGCGGCCTCAAGCTGGCCCTTGACCTCGTGGGCGTCCATCAGCATGTGCTCGAGGTTCTTTCTGGATTCGGTCTCGTGGTGGCACTGCTGCAGAACTTCGAAATACTCCTTTTCCTCCTTTTCGGCCCTCTGCGTGAACTTTTCCCGTTTGCCAGTCGCCTTGTACGCGAAGCGGCGCATGACCGAATCGCGGTACTTTTCATGGTCCTTGAGCTCCTTGTCGCGCTTCCTGTCGAGGGCAGCAATCGCCCGCGAGGATTCGCGGATCTGCCGGTCAAGGTCGGCGATGAATTTGTTGTGGTTGTCTAGGTCCGGCTCGGCGTGGTCCGTCTCCTTGAGGGTTTGTAGGAGGGCGGCATTTTGAGCTGCTGCGGCCTGAATCTTGGCTTCGATGGAGGTCATGGGCGCAATTGCAGGGTTCGCTTTTTGCGAACAATTATGTGAGTTGTTGAATATGTTGCTTGTTGTGGGTACAACTGTGCGAAAGCTTGTGTAACTTGTAATAATTTGAAGATGAAATCCGGGGAAGAACAGCAACCGGATGCGTGAGATGATGCGCCTGCTTTTAGTACTCTTGGTTGACGTCACAAGCTCTCGCCGTTGAGCAGGTCCAATCCTCCAATTACACGTTGAACAGAAACAATAACTACAAATCTGACAATTTTCCATTTACCGATTCTGGGTCTTTATGAATGCGAGTGGGTTGCCTCCGAGTCTGCGCCACAGTCAAGCATTTCTTGGCATCCTGATGCCTAATTCAACACCGTAAAGGTTGTCTGCTTAGGCATGCTTACAGTCGCTTTGTCCCCACCTTGGAGGTGAGGCAGGAGCATTTTAAACATCCATCAGTAGGTGCCTATATAACATACCACTGTGTCAATCCAATCGACCTGCCAAGTATATTGTTCATGCTAGTAGTAAAATTGTTGATGCCGGATTCTGGCTGTCACACCCAATCGTGATCTGTTCGTCTGCCTATCGTCCGCCACTTGGGATTATATGTAGGCTAGGTGACTAGACATGAATGAGGTTTGAGATAGCAAGAACCAGGATTAAGCCCTTCGCAAACGGCCAGCCGTCTTCATTTTCCATGGGAGCAGTATCGCTCAGTTTTTATGTTGTTATGGTAATTTGAGCGCTATGCAGGCAAATGGAGGAGATGTTCTGTTATTTGAGCAGCCAAACCAAGAAAACTTTCCAACCCAAAGGCTACTGCTTCCTCCTGATATCACCACCCTCATTTCAAACCATGCTGCTTCAGGTAATGACGGTTGTGAACTTTAAACCTTCTTTGTGGCTCTTGCAGACACTTGAACACCAATCCCTCAGCGCGGTTCCCATTCGACTGCATCTCTTTGTCTGCACGCAGGTGTATATCCTCGTGGCATTTTGCAATATCGGTGATATGATGATGCCCCTTGATGGGGACATGCTTGACGCCGAACCGTTGACACCACTCCAGCACCTGATTGGCCGGAAGCCAGTCACCTTCGTCGAGGTAATCGTAGATATCAAAAGCGAAGAAGTCGTGTTGGGCCGGTCCATAATCGTGGCGGTTTTGATTAATTTTGTCACCGACCAGCTCGCCCTGGAGTACCATATCCAAATTTTGCTCGTTCATGATCTGCGGCAGCTTCGCTCGCAAGGCAACCTCCCAGTATGGACAGTCCTCACGCTCTGAAAGGTCGTGGTTGGTGGAACAAACACCAAACCGGCCGTTGGACAGCATCATATGAGGACCATGGGGCTGAGGAAGAGAAGGTAACGTTTGGAAGAACGGAGAGTATTTTGGGATGAAATATATGGACATGGAGCAACCATCCATTTTCACCGACTCCTGGTATGTAAAGCGCTTATACTTCGCTTTTGTGAAAAGGTTGGGGCAGTTTTCCAACCTCGACATTCCAGCCTTTTTGTAGAATCCTGGCGCAGGTCCTATGGAATGAGGATGCATTTTAACTTTCCACCTTGCTACCCCAAGTATCTTTTCCAGATTGAAAAGGGCGTTGAGATCCGAGATGGCCTGTAACTCGCAGCCATAGAACTCAGTAAGTCCGTCGAGTATTGCTTCAACCTCTGGAAAATCCCTCAAGGGCTGGACAATTCCATGGCTGTAGAGCCCATTGCTGTAAGCGTACTTCACCTGGACCCCAATTTCTCCATTCAAGGTAAAGTTAGACCCCAAAGATCTGAAAATGTGGTGTGCATTCCTTGGGAGGAAAGCTTGAGGGAGGAAGATGATAACACAGTCGCCCTCTTGGAAATCGCCGTGTGCAGTATCAAATAAGTGGAAAGTCGAACCTTGTCCTGGTACCTCCACCACGGCTCTGTTAGTTGTACCAATTAGATGTCGGACATGAGACACATGTCGGACTAGAACGACTCGGTCTTTGATGTAGTCTTGCTGGTCATCAAATCCATAGTCCTCATTGAAGGCTTGTGCGAGTCTATTGGGCATGTTCTTGACGACCAGAGGCTTGTCGGCCATATCCAAAATAGTGGTCATGATGTGAGGTGCGCAGAAAAGAATGCCGCTGACTGGATATCGAGCATATGGACTCGCTTTAATGTAAGCCTGAGTATTGTTGGTGCTAGTGAGCCTCACGAGCCAAGATCCAGCCAGTCAGAGTAACTGAAAGCTGCGTGATGCTTACCTGAAGCTAGTCGTGTTGGTGGTAGCTTAAAGCAAAGGGCTCATGAAATTTAAAAAGCAAGAATACAAGGTAGATGAAATGAATTGCTTGATGATGAGAATGCACTTCGCCACGAAAATATGTTTGATTCCCCACCGGACAGCAAGTCGCTGTAGGATGGCTCCAAGTCATACGGTGAAGAGGAACGAGACAAAATTATCGGTACCAAGTGATTTGTTAGAAAGGATAAGAAAGCTTCCATGAATAGCTGAAGTGTAACTTTGAATGATCAAAAGCAATTGTAGTAGGTTGAAGAGGATCTAATAAGAAACAATCATTTTGTGTATGGTTGAACCTCCGAGCGCCATGAGCAGTAAGATGGAGTTGAGTTGAGTAAAACAGACTTGATTATGGTGGAGACATTAAGAATGATAAGTAGAGCCAAGCAGTCGAACAGTTGATAACTGATGCGTCGCCTTGTTTGACTTGCAAGTAAGTGCACTCTTACGGTGACAGTGAAGTGACGATTCGCAAGCACCTGTCAAGGGTTAGGGTATGTTGTGGTTGCCTTCTGCACAGAACAAGCGGTTCCTTGCAGGCTTATCTAGGCCTAAACAAGCTTAGCTTTGCTACTACCTCGCTGCCTTAGTCATCAGAATCGCGGGTCAGAAATCTTTCCACGACGCGACTGGCATTTGCATGGAATTGAGATAAAGCAAGCATACGAAAGACGCACCACAAATTATCGGTGTCAGAAAAGAGCGCCACTCTTCCCCATCGCAAACATCACTGCCGCTTCGTTGTTGACGATTTTCGCACGTTAGATCATTCGAACCTCATTCGAGCTCTATTACCATTTCAGACCAATTCCTGTGTCCGCTACTAGCTCGCCCATTCTCCGTCTAGTCGAGAGCTCCTCTGTTTGCTCAGCCCTGCCCGCAGATCTTCAACCCACATTCGAACAATCACGCACCTCGCGCCGCCGTCAAAATGTCGGCGGTCTCGGCGCCCTCGGGACCGCAGGCCTTCACTTCATCCTACGCGCCCAGATTGCGCACCTACAACAACTCACTCCTCATCCCTGTCATCAATCAGCCGCAAGCTGGTCCCACATCGCGAACGACGAAACGAGGCACGACAGTGATCAACTATGCCGAGGACGGCTACGACGACTACGACGATGATGATGACGACGGCAGACGCCGGCCGACTGGCCTGCGAAGCCTGCGCCGTGAGGATAGCGTGAACAAGGCCGACCAAGCTGAGAGGGTAAACAAGGAGACGACAACACCCGTGACGGTGCCAGGAATTTGGAGGGAATGGATGGGCAAGACGCGCATCAACAGACCAGAAGCGCACAACTTCGCGCAGGCACAGCTTCCCTTGACCCTCATCCCTATAAGGTTGGACGTTGAGATCCCCGCATTTATACCAGGTCCCAACATATCCAAGGTTGATGACCCGAACCAACCAAAGGAGATGACACCGCCGTATCGCCTGAAAGACACCTTCATGTGGAACCTTCACGAGACCCTGATCACCACAGATCACTTCGCGACACAGCTGGCGCAGGATCTTGATCTCCCCAACAAGGCGCATGTTATCAGTGAGATCAGTAAACAAATACGTACGCAGCTTGAGGAGTACGCCGGTGTCGCACTTCACCCACTTTTCCACTCCGCACAGAAGAATGCGCCACCAACGCAAGGAGCGACGGACCGCGACGCGTTGTCTACACCGATAATCGGCCGACCCGATACCCCTCTTCGGAGCGCAGCGCTTGGACGAAGCACACCCTCGCGACCCGCAGCACCAGCTACACCAGCACTAGGAACATCGGTGCTGCAGGGTGAGGTTACTGCCACTGCCGAGCACGTCACGGCTGAATCGGACGACTTCAATCTAGACGACACTTACCGCTGCATTGTGGAGCTCAACATACACCTCGGATCGCAGCTTTACACGGACAAATTTGAGTGGTCGCTGCTTCATCCCCCAGGCACAGCCGAGGCGTTTGCTAAAGTGACCTGCGAAGATCTGGGTTTGGCCGGCGAATGGGTTTCTGCCATGACACATGCTATCTACGAGGCGGTGTTGCGACTGAAAAAAGAGGCCTGCGAGTCTGGCGGACTGGTTTCTGGTCTGGCGGGCGATGTGGGCACTGTCGACCCAGCTTTGGGCGTCTACACGTCATCATCGACGGTTCACGGTGGCGCCGCGGCTGGCTGGCGCCACGACCCGGACCACCTTGCCGATGACTGGGAGCCCCGGTTGGAGATGCTCTCCAAGGAGGAAATGGAGAAGCGTGAAGGTGATCGAGAGAGGCAGATCAGGCGACTGAGGCGAGAAACGGCCCGCTTTAGCAGTCTGGCCGGCATGGCCGGTGGTGTACCTGTTGGCTTCGGGTTTGGTGGCCTGATAGAGCAAGAGGAGGAACGTATGGGGCGTGGAGAACGCAGCAAGAAGAAGCGGAGGTTCCGAAGCCTTTCACCGATTGGTAGGTCCGCTACGCCTGGTGGTAGGGGAACTCCAGACGTAGGCGGCAGTGGCGGTTACGGAGGAGGCGGCTCCCTGACGGACGCGGAGCGATATCAGTGGCGATGCGCCCACTGCAAGGTGGGGGGAACATGTGTCTGGGCCGTCCGTGACGGACCCCATGGACCAAGAGTAAGCTTGTCTTTTTTTTTTTGCTTCTGTTTCTTTTAATTTTCTTCTCCGATCCGGTGGCCCATTTGCTGACAGTGACATTGCGACCAGACATTATGCAACAACTGCGGTTTCATGTACGAGCGCGATCAGAAGCTACCGCGGTTCACCAAGAATTTGCACCTCAACGACTTACGCTTCGCTTAGTACTCGCCAGCACCTCAGATCGGTGCCTGCTCGTCGCTGCCTGTCAACAAAAACAGCAGCCATAGCAGCCTTGGCACCCCGGTAGCTACGATCATCGCCGGCACGAATCCGTTCAAAAAGAACCATAATTATAGCATTCCCCCCATCATGGTGCCTAGAAACAGTAGCATCACTCAGGGTCTTGCTGTTTCGCTGCCGCGTGCTGCCTAAAGCGTTTTTTTGGGAGTCAAGCCTTTCATGATATCCATGTAATGCAGAACAACTTTTACTGATTTCGCTCAGGTAAACCAAAAGTCGTTCCGAAAAAGTGGCAGTGGCTTAAATATCGAGACTACAACTGGTCTCAGGACTCACGATTTTCTTCTTTCATGTGTTGTTGTACTATATCAGCTGGCGGTCGGTTCGGGGATAATTATAGCTGCAGGATTACTATTTACACATTTGACAACAACGCCTTCATGGAATGCCGGACCTGTCTTATGAGACTGCATATCACAGATGATGTGTCGTTTTAGTAGTCGTTTTAGTCTATGTCTGAACTAATTGCTGAACAAAGACGCACAATCTGGTCGCATGTGATTCTTAGACCCTGGGAGAGACATTGATGTCAAAGGAAACTCGAGCAATGGAACGCTGTGGGTCCCGCTAATCAAACCCACTAGATTGGGCGCAGGGTTGGCGGTCGAGGGGTCTGGATAAAGAAAGAGGACTTTTGCTCTACTGATCCCGCGAATGACGAAAATTCCGATCGACAGCAGCTCTGACACGAGCAAGCTGGGTGCTCTGGCTTGGATACAACCCCAAGCCAATTCTTTTCTCCTTCTATCATCTGCAATTGCTGGCATCATACCGCAACATTTCAACGACACAGAAAACTACTTTTACCAGTACAATTAATTGCCCTTTGGCTCGCAGCAACTATTATATTTGATGAATTGTTAGGAACAAGCGATTGACCGACCGAGCGAACCCCTCCTCCCATCCGTTCCATATCTACCTATCATCGACAGCGCAGCTACGACTTCCACCCCGCCCACAATCAACTCAAATGACCTGGGGCGCCCATACACAACTGCCACGAAAAGCGCGTTTCTCTCAACTATCCACCGATGGCGATATAAACTCTCCGCTGCTTTCTTTGCAGAGATATTTTCTTTATTTTCTTTTCATAGCTCGAGGGCAACAATAGCGCATTTTCATACTTTATAGAATCGCTTCAAGTTTTCTTTTTTTTTTCTTTCTTTTTTTTTTTGTCCCCTTGACTCCACTTGGTATTTAATCGAGCCATGGCCAAGAAAAAGAAAAATGTCACCAGCAACGGGGACTTGTCCGCAGCCTCCGAATCCTCCGCGCAAGCTACACCTCAGAGTCTCCAAAAGGAGAAGTCCCCAGCAACGACAACAAGGTTCAAGAAGAAGGTGGCCGCTGGCGGGAGTGGCGAGGGCGTACCGTTAATAATATGTCGGAACAAGTCAGCTTTTTTCTTTCTGTTTTTCCCCCATCTCTCTCAGGAGTTTCCATATTTGCCAGCTACCTAGGTGTATAAGGAACTCAGGCTAACAAGCAACCATACCGCAACACAGGCACTGGCGATATATATCCTCTTTCCACGGCCCGTGGCTGCATCTACCCCTCGAAGCGCTCGAATCACTCGCACACTCCAACTACAACTCACCACGGCCCCGGCCTATAGATCCGGGCGTCTTCTTCGACCTTGTAAAGATTCGCCGCCTCGTTGGCGAGGCAACACCGCTGACGGTCAACGCCGCCAATGGGTTCGGTCCAGGGAGCAAAGTGCGGCTGTCGCACGAGAGGAAACACCGGATGCGCGACCAGGCCACGCGCCGGCTGTCTCAAGCCTACCGTATAGATGAGATCGCCACCAGCGTTGCCATTATGCAAGGGACGACGAGCCTAGAGAACGTGGCCGAGCTAGTACTGGACAAGAAGCCCGACGACGTCGACGCCAGTTACGTTCACTTCTTCCACGAAAAGATCCCCTCTCGCCACGTCGTCGAGTCGACCCCTTTCGAGCCGCTCAATAACATCGTCGGCGCAAGGCCCATGGAGCCCGAGTACCTCCGTACGCGCGCCATCTTGCGCGTCTTCGGTGAGGACTTCGACGGCGCCGTCGCCGACCTGACTTCGGCGATACAGCTGGTCAGGTACCATAGGCCAGCGCATAACAGTCGCGACGAGGTTGTGCCCACGCCGACGCCAGGGAGGAGACTGCCCGAGGTTAAACTGGGCGAGGACGACCAACCCACCAGCCTTGAGATGCAGCTCATGTTCCAGCGCGGCGCGGCCTATCTATCGAGGGCGTGTCAGTGCGTCTACGCCGCATTGCCACCTTCCGACAAGCCGGATATTGACGCACGGATATCCGAGTGGCGCGCAGACGCCCGTGGGCCTCACGCCGCCGCCACCAACGGGGACCCGACGACGCCAAGCCCGAGTAGTGAGGAGGAGGCTGAAGCGCAGCAGATGGCGGCGCGCAAGCTCCTCAAAACCATTGCCAAGCGTGCGCTGCGGGATTACATGGCATTCCTAGACCATATAGAATACTCTCCTGACTTCCCGCTCGAGGATAGTGAGGACTACTCCCGCAGAAACGGCGGGAGCAGCAGCGCACGTCTGTCACACCCCAACGGTCGCTCAACGGCAACCTCACAACCACAACACAGAACATACCGCCTCTCCCAACTCTTTGAACCCACCCCGCCGTCCGACCTACCGCCATATCCACCTACACGACCATTCCACAGAGACAATAACGATACATCTCAACAAGAACCATCGACATCCTCACCGAACCAAACTACAACCATCACTTCTCCATCCAACATCGCGACCGCCACCATAAACCCTCCACCGCCGTCCAGAACAGAGTACATAACCTACCATCCTCTCCTCTCCGACGCTCTCCACGCCCTCCTCCTCTGCCACAGCCTCCTGCAGACCAGCACAAAGGAGCTTCTCCGCCACGCCCACATGGTCGGCCGCCTTGCCCGCCTCGCTGACGGCTACCCTATCTTCCAGGCCAGCCGTTCCCCCGCCCGCGCTGACTGGATCGAGGTACTGCGCCGCGTCAACGGACCAGACTGGCTGGGCCTGCATACATCTTGGGAGTCCCTCTGCCGCCCTGCGCCCCTCTCTAGTAACCCCATCAACAGCCCCGCCGCCGCCACAAGACCCCAGATCGACTCCACACCATCGACCAGCACGACAGCAGGCATGACCCCCGCCACCATTACCTCACCCAGCAATTCTGTCGCTACAATCGCCGCCTCCGCTGCCGCAGCGGCCGCCGCAGACGCCTACGACGAGGATAGCAGGGAGTATCCGATCTGGACCGAACGTGCCGCCGCAGTCGTCAGGTGGGTCAAGGAAGCCCCCAGTCTGCCGCCGCTACCTGCCGCCGGCGGCGCCAAAAAGAAGAAGAAGGTCTCTGGTAGGTCCAGGGTCGCGGCTCCGGCAGCATCGTCAGAATCGCAACCAGCACCGGCCGAAGGCTTGTCACTAGTGGCAGCGGCGACGAAGCAGGTCGAGCTGAAGTCTGGTCCCCCGCCATAAATGATAAACATGTTCAATCAAGCGTTTCTCTTGGATATTGAATTTAGGATCATTATTAACGTGGAATTGGACGATGGCACTGCCAAGGTGATATGATAGATATAAACAAGCCTTCCTAAAAGGGTACTTTGGCGGGTCTGTATAGAAACCCGATGATGGCTAGCGAATAAAAGATATAAAGTATAAACTGCATCAAGCGACATTACTGGTTGTTGGGCCTAAGAAACCAGCCGGGCTGATTTATAGTCTCATCAATTCTGTCCATCTGTGCAAGTGTCCCATGTTTTCGAATCATACTTCATTTTGGCATGTTTGTCCTGACTACAGAAAGAGGATACCCAACTTCGAGATATTGACGTCCGACCGTGGCAAGAGGCATAAAGTCATGGGCTCTTTATGTTGAATCAAATGTCTTTTGTACTTCATAACCGAAATGTCCCTGCTCGCAACGCTAATCACCCAAAGAACCGTCTATAGTGGCCCGCCTGATATTTGCACCCAATAGATACCCAACACCTTTTGCTTTGATTAGCAATTCCAAAACAAAGATTAAACACATGATTTTGACGTGACAGCAGAGTGTAATTCGTAAACCTATCCGAAGCATCACAACATCAAAAAAATAAGACAGAAATCACCACCTTATTTCACCCTGAACGCCACCGCCACCTCCACCGCTGGGACCGATTCCAAGCAGGTGGTTGATCTCGTTCATCCCGTCCTGCTCAAGAACGCCCATAAGCTCAGACAGCTGGTCATGCGTTAGGCTGCCCTGCCTCATCGGATCCATCGGGAAACCGCCGAAGCTGCCGAGACCATCGTGGCCTTGATTCATGTGTTGACCGCCGAAACCCGCAGTCGGCATGGCGCCCAGCATTGCGGCTGCACTGCCCGGGTCGCCAAAGTTGTGCGTACTGTTGTTAAACACGGCGGCATTGTTCTGCGAGTAGGGGGTATATTGGGGCATGAGCGGCGCCGGAGGGTTGAACCACTGTGCCAACGGCTGCTGTTGCTGCGGGTTGTGCTGATGCACATGTTGAGCCTGCCGCTGGTTCTGCTGTGCATGGGGCGGCAGTGCAGGAACTGCAAAGATCGGTCGTTGTTGTGGCGTCCCCTGCGGCGTGGGATGGCTTTGGGGCGTCTGCGGTGTCTGAGGAGTGAACTTGATGGTCGGCGGACCCGGGGTCATCGCCCCTGTCTCGAGGGGAATCGGAGGGCTCCGGTGGCTCATGACCGGAGTATGATGTACAGATCCCGAGTCGGCCAAGTTGAGAGCCGGGGACATAGAACTGGCTGATTGTGTATGACTACCATTCTCCAGAGACTCCGGAGGAGTTGGGATATTGTTACGAGGTGACGGGAGGCCGCTGCCGTGGGGCGTCGTAGAAGCAGGTGGCGTGAGATCATCGATTTGATTAGGCCCTGGGCCTTCATCTTGAACAAAATCGGGAGGAAAGTACGACGGCCTCCTCCCACCTCCGCCGCCTGGTGCGTCTGATGCAGGGTTGTAAAATATGGAGCCGGTGCGAAATTGCGGATGACGAGGAGGTGGAAATCCGTCATCGTAAGAGTTATCGAACTTGAAATTTGAATCTGGGGTCTGCTGCTGGGGCTGATCAAAGCTGTAGCCGAAAAGTTGAGAGTTGTTAAACAACGGCTGCCCATGTGGTTGCTGGTGATGATGATGCGGTTGTGCTGACGTTGTTGATGCTGCCGTGTGAGCGGATGTGTCCGATGCAGATGGCGAACTTGTATAGGTTAGCGATGGCGGTGTTGCAAAGCTGTTCGAGAACACAGGTGGAACAGACTGATCATATGCTTGCTCGTAGCTGTGCATGCATGCTCTTGCAAGGTTTGCATAGTTCTGTGATGCTGTCGCCGTGCCGGGCCACCTTTCTGAGCACTGGTCAACTGTGTCGAGACAAGTTTGCACCAGTTCTTCGAGCTGCTCACGCGAATGTACTTTGCGCACTTCGGGGTAAGAGACCGACCAAAGCAATGTGTTGAGAGACATGTAGATAGTCAACAAGAATATCCAGGTGATGTCTACCGCCGACTGCTTGAGTTGCTGGCTCGAAAGCTCGATGATATGTGCCGACGACTCAAAGCATCTCAAAGCCGCTGCACTGGAAGGCTTTGGTACCTGCGGCGATGGCCTATAAAGGCCAACAATCATGCTATGATACTTACCAGTGAACCTAAGTGAAGTTAGCTATGGCCAGGGCAGGCAAAAAGTGGGGATGATGAGTTCACTTACCAGGGGCCACACCAGGCCGGTTGGTCCGGACTGGAGTCACGCCAGTCCTGAAGTTTCTGCAGCATTTGAGCGAACCAAGGATGGCGTTCATCCTTTGGTTCCGGCCGCTTCTTTTCGTACAACTTACGTCTGATCTCTGCTTGCAGAAGTCTCATCTTTAGAAAGTGGATTGACATGAGCTTCTTTTCACTCGGCGGACCCTCTTTGATCCCATCAGCTGTTATAAGCTCATCTGGACGGCTGTCGAAGAAAGCAACATCCATAAAATCATCACCCTTGGCGAAACCGTTGGGTCTGCCCATACTGTGCGCCAGACCATATTCCATGGAGAGAATAATCCAGCTCAGCCTCCTCTTGAGATCAAGAGTGACCATATCGATGAGTCCAAGGTCATACTCTCGCTTTATTGTCTTTTCTTCGCCCATACCCAGCTGCTGGCAAATACGAGTAGCAAGGCCTATAATGTAATAGACTGCTGATCGCGTAGGTGTGAGAGTTGAATACTGGCCTATGAGAACCAAGCATTGAAGTGTCCGCAAGTCCTTCGCTCTAACGACTTCCTCGAAGTACTGCATGGCCGCCAAGTAGAAGCCGTCAGCAAGACCTGCATACTGCAGCTCTAGTTTTTGGAGGCTGATTGCCAAGACCATCCAGACAATAAAGTTCTTGTGGGGATCTTTGTCTCCATTGTACACCTCGTCAAGGTCTTTCGCAAGGACAACCTCGTGAAGCGTAGGAAGGAAAACTTGACCTGCGAGAAGGGGAATTGATAAGTTTAGGATCGGATAAGCCCATAAGCATCAACAGCCCAACCAAGTGGCGCTCACCTCTCTGAATGTAAACCTCTAGCAATTTGTTAGCCATCGGTCGTGACGGTAACTCCCGAGCGGCATGAGCGCTGATCATTGGATAGCTCTTCTTGCGCATGCTTGGCCCACTTATGCTTCCACCGTAGCTAACAACACTCTGCATTCTGTTCGACCTATCCAACCTTCGGGAGCCCACCGAAGGTATGACATCCGAGATCTTTTTTGCTTCCGTGAATCGCTTTGCATCCTCCATCACCAGCCTCGTCATGGCGATGCCGCTGCTCGGGCCAAGGTACCTGGGCGTCTCATCATGGTCATCCAGCTTGACCAGCCCACCTGGCCGCACCATGTCCTCTGTATTGCGCGGGAACTCATCGTCGTCGGTGAACTGGGCAAGCTCCGATTCGAGGTGTCGCACGCGGGTCTGTAGTCGAACCACATAGTTACGGTTGATCTTCTTGCCTTTGGTTGTGTCAAAGTATTCGCAGACGGAACCTGAACGCTCGCAGGGAAGGCAGCGCGGAAGTGTGGGGTCGCATCGTGTTTTGCGCTATGTGGAGGGCCAGTTGTCAGCTAAAGGTCATTGCCACTACATTTGCGATAGAAGATGCACATTTCGCTTGTATGCGAGAGAGCCAGAGTCATTCTAAAAGGCGCCATAGAGGAATGTGCGCGCGTTTGGGAAACGTACCTGGCGGCAACGGCAACATGCTGTGAGGGTATGCGCGATGCGATTCGATGATCCGTCACCGTCGTCGTCGCGGTGTTGCTGGCGAACACGAGCGGCAGCAGCCGGTATTGGTGGTCGCTGAGAGTGGAAATACTGGGTCGCTTGTGGACGAGGGAGAGTGCCGACTGGTAAAGCCCCAAAAATGAACGAGGGGTCCATTTTTGAGGACGTTCAGAGGCGGCGGCAAACCAGCAGGGAGTGAGTTCTGGCGATGTTTGGGCTCTAGGATGGATTTCGGTTTGTGCCCAAAGTTGTTTTATCTCTCGCAGTTCTATCCGCTAATTGGCGACTGATCGTTGGTTATCGTGGTGGGAGGGTTTGTGACTGCGTTGATAAGGTAATCTCCTGAGAAGTGCAGCGGCGAAACAGTAGTCACTACTCAATCTACGGTAGTCTGGCAAAAGTTGGTTGGTCGCTGCCGCCGTGCAACAAGTGCACGTGTACCGCCACTCTTCAATTGCTTGCCTTCCCTGAAGATGACATATAGAAACGGCGAAAGATAGGGGTGTAGCTTTTTGGAAATTCGTCTCGACCTGGTTCCCCGTTGTCTTTGCCTTGCTGCCAACGTACTCCTAGAGCGTTGAGCGCGTGCTGCACGTAGCCGCCGGGTTTCTCGCAGGGGAGTTTGCTTCGCGCAGGGGTAGAGGCGGTCTCTCCGGACGAGGTCCAAATGATTAATGATAATCGCATGCGAGTTCAACCGGGCTGCAGCCGTTTGTCATGCGTTTCGGGATTGAGTATAAAATTTGGATATATTTCTTTTTATGTTGATTTGCAGCATCAATGATGGTCGCATGGTTTTGGCAAAGCAACTCGAAGATTTCCTTCCAGAAGACCGGGACTCGAGGGACGCGACGAAAGCTGAATGGATAGAAGCGGGGCGAGTCGAGGGACGGGGCGAGGAAGCAGACGGTCAGTCCCTGCGTGCGTGTGGTGTGCTACTGTACTTCCAAAATGGTAGGGGTCTGATGCTGACGGTTAACGGAGTCTGTGGGGAAAGCTGAATTTGGTCCGTCCGATGATCGGGCTGGAGTGAGTGAGTACCTACTTTTGGAAGCTATCATCCTGCCTCCCACGTGTAACAATAACTTGGTACTAAAAAGCAAATTTGGCCACAAAAGGCGCAGGTATTAGGCTAGTTCTGGATTTAAACTTGAACTGTTAACCTCCGTTCAACTAGCCCTCCCGTCGCGCCTGCCATAGAGGTCACTGAGACACTGGTTTATGTACGGAAGCAGTTTCGCCTCGTTGCAAATCTGTCTGTCGATTGCCCATCTCCTTTTCCGCTCGCTATCGGTGCGCTCGGATCGTCGTCTTTAGTTTTTGTGTCTTGGCAGATAAGACAGCATGAACACGATCAGAATACAGCAACTTTTTTGCAACCCATTTTTCGCAAGCTGTGGGTTTTTTATTTTTATTTTATTTTTTCTGGACTCAGATGCGAGCTGATTGCCTTATGCTGTAGCTGTCCTCCTGTACCCAGTCTAGTTTGCATTCTTGCGCTCCGCAGAACAAGCTTCCCTTGTTGGCGTAGCGATGCCCCATTTTCAGCTTCTTTTCAAGACCTCACACACACCGGTTTCCACTCAGTAGACCTCTGGTGTTTGTCAGCTGAGCCGTTGTTAGCAATACGTACGATAGAAGCATCAACAGAAGCAGGGCATGAAAACACTCGACATGCGCCCAGCACTATTGATCCTTGGGCCTTCTAGAGCAGTTCCATAAATGGAGAACAAGGCTGCATTGACAGGGGTTCCCAGGGGTTATTTGGGGGCGCAGAGCCTCTTTGACCCTGGATGGACCCGAAATCCCACTCACCTGTGACGCCAACCCTGACTAGCGCCAAGCGAGCCTGGTCTATTCTTGACAAGAGATATGCTATTGTCCTACGTTCTTGGACTCCCTTGCATGTGACCTGTCGTCTGTTGTTTGGGTGCCTTCTTTGGCTAATTGACCCATGCATGCTCCTGCAGATGAGACAGCAACACTTTGGTATCGAAGAACCACATCCTCAATGATTTAGCATCTGCTAAAGTAGTACAATCAATTGGTTTTAGACGAGCTTCGTCATGTTAAAGACAAGCAAAAGGCAATAAAAGCCACAGTTATGGCTGGGTCGTGTAAAAAAAAGTCCGGTCAAAGCTGCCGAAATCCTATTGCAAAATAAAACCAGCGCCACACTAAAGCGATTAACTTTCCGAAATCTTGAACAGAACAATCAAAAACCAAGGACCGTTGAGATCATATCCACATTCGTCAAAAGCTGGCCTTAACCACAGAAAAGGATAGGCCAACATAACGTATCGGCAAGCCTCCATGGCCGCAGGGCTACGTAATTTTTTTTTTTTTTTTTTTTTTTTTCCCTTTTTAGAAGTTTTCCTTGCATGGAAAAGCAAGTAAGGGATACTAGATGTCGAGGGGAAGTGTGTCACTCGTGTATTTCATCCATCACCCTTTTCACAAAGACTGCTTATTGTGCCTGTGGTCCATCTGCTATACTAGTCTTGAGCTAAAAACTCCGTGACGTCCCGGTTGACATTGCGCTCAACCCAACGTCAGTGAACTTTGACACGTCGGCCCCGCCGTGCTGCGGTTAAACCCAATCAGGCCACTTACTGTGGCTTATGTAATGAACAAACGCATGGAGCCTCCATGTCGATCCTTCCCCACCTGACTTTTCGATTTGGTCGTCCCGTTTGTTGGAGGAGCCGCACGCATCTCACCCTGTTTAACCCCTCAAACCTCTACCAAAAACCAAGACCGACGCGACAGGCTGCGAATGCAAATTCCCCGGTCAAAGGCCATCCAGCATATGTTATTCTGAGTATACTTTCTTCGTACTGTCAGAAACTTTGTATTCTTATTGCTGCAAATCGACGACCTCGCAGGTGCCTCAGCACCTCGCTCCACGATGCCACGCTCGAGCTTTTCTGATAACCCCCTATTGAGGGTTTCTAGGCCAGTGTCTGCTTGCTCAAGATGTCAGTCAGAAAAACCTCGCACCAGCATCGCATAGTCTTGATATCTGCGTTAAATAGTTTGCAGCGCAACTGACTTGTCTAATTCTTTGGTTGGTTGCAGGTCGAACAGCCAAAGTCAAGGTGACTAATCACATTTTCCACACCATTGTTCCCACGATCAGTCGGTTTTCTAACTTGAACATTCCCTTAATAGTGTGACGGAAAGCTACCCGCTTGCACAGCCTGCGAAAAGGCAGGCCGCGAAAGCGAATGCTCTGCAGCTAATGACCAGTTTGCCCGCGGCAAAGAGCGCAGGTAGAGTTCCTGTTAACTGGTGTCACGTGGCCTAAGCACATGCTGACCTATCTGTCTTATTACAGCTATGTTGCGGCTCTGGAGCTTCGTGTCGAGAAATTGGAGAGGCGACTCAAATTTGCAAAATCTCGAAAGGCATCCATGGCCCTTCACGATGTTGATGCACCTCTTGCACACTCGGACGATCGCAAGGGCTCTATGGCCAACATCCATGCAGCAATTTACAGGAAAGCCGCCCGGCAGAGAGAGAACTCCGATGTGAATGCACTAGTCTCTGACTTTGGATTTTTGTACGAATACATTGCCCCTCTTGGCATAGAGACTTTTCTGAGAATCGCATCTTGTGGAGCCAGTGGCCCTACTAACACATGACCTCCCTTAGGTCGGTCAACGCAACTGCACAAGACTTCGAGCCCTCAGTTAGCAACATGACCTTTGCCCGGCTTTTGTTGGCAGCATCAACTGCGGATCCCCTGCCAGAGCCCCAGACGGATGCTAACCCGCCCCGCGATGTCGCTCGAGGACTCGTCAAATACTACCTGGACAACATATATGCCCTGTATCCATTCTTTCCCGATGTTCACCTGCATTCTGCTGTTGAGAATCTGTACCATGACGACCGGCGACATCTCAAGCACCATGACTGTTGGCTGTTCTGGATGGTTCTTGCCATTGCTTCGACAGCTCAGAGTCACAGTTGCAACGACAAGTACTACCACAGTGGCGTCGAGTATGTCGCCAGGGCGATGACATATGCCGATATGGCTTTGATGCCTGGTAAAGAAACTCAGATCCGATCACTTCTATTACTCACGCAATATTCCCTGTTGGACCCTGCTCACTTTGACAGCTGGCATCTGATTGGCTTCACTTGCCGTGCTATCATTGATCTTGGCTTCCACCAGGACCCATCATCGACAGAGCGAATCGACAAGTTCAAGCTAAACCTTCGAAGGAAAATCTTCTATTGCGCATATGCTCTTGACAGGTATGTTCATTTGCCAATACCATTTCATAAGAACCGAACCTGACGCCTCTAATCCTGGACACAGGTGCATCGGAATGATGTCCGCTAGAGCATTCTCTTTTACGGACGACGCCGTCAACGTGGCACTACCCAGTATGACTGGGGTTGGCCGCATCCCGTCCATTACCGGCACCATCAAAGGCCCCGAATCCTCCGATCCAGCAATTTTATTATTTCAGCTCCGTCAGACGCAGTCACATTGGTATCAGACTCTAGTTCAATCCGACCCATCTGTCCCGCTTGAGAATGCAGCCTGCTATGTTTGGCAAATGTGCCACGAGATGCGCGAATGGTTCGAGTCGCTTCCTGACGGTGACGAAGGCCTTCCAACCGCCATCCGCCAATCATTTGAGCTCGAACTCAAGTACAGCTATGTCTACTGCATTGCGCCTAGTTCACGCGCACCGACAATCACGTCTCACGGTCGACTTTTAATATTCGAGTATGCAGTCGCCTACATGAACGACGTGTATGACATGGTACACACCTCAGAAGCGAATCCACAGCTTGGCCAAGTGAAGCCTTCACCTACACTGTCAGCCTTGGCCTTGTTGACCTATGATCAGGCTCTAAGGGTGTACTTCATGGGTTCACAGTTTCTGGCCGTCATGGACGAGATGGGCGAAACACTTCTATCAGAATCACCGGTGCAAGTACCTCTTCCACTTCCCGGCACCGCCCCTCCGCCACCTATGCCCGAAAGGCGCGGTGGCGATAACCTGGATAGAAGCTTGGCCTGTCTTGAGAAGACGAGCGCGACACTCAAAAAGTTCGGGGAGCGATGGAACATCGCGAACATGCTTAGGGAGGATTTTGACAGGAAGAGCAAGGATCTGTGCCTGAGGATTGCGGAACTCAAGGTTTTGAGAGACGAGCAGCAAGAACAACAGCGGCAACAAGTCCAACAGCAAGAGGAACATCAAAAACAACAACAACAACAACAACAACAACAACAACAAAAACAGCAGCAGCAGCAGCAGCAAAATCAACAACCGCCACAGCAATTACGTCAGCACCAGCCACAGCATCAACATAATCGATCACAGACACACACGTCCCCGCCGCATCTTCAACCTCAGGTCCCGCCTCCGCCCCAATATGCAATGCCAATGGGCCCACATTCCATAGCGCCCATGAGTTCTCCTTTACAGCAACACATGTCACCGCCTGCTGGACATATATCACCGCCTCAACGGGGCGGCGGCATGCAACTGATGGCAGCACCTCCGGCCCTTCCGAACATGATGACTGCAGGGTATTCTGTTCAACCCCATATGCAACAAACTCATTTCCAGCATCAACCACAGTTTCCTGGCCAAATAAGCCCACTACACCCTCAGGTTCAGCAACATCCACAGGTACAGCATCACACACGACCAGCTGAGGTTAACTGGGCTCCAGTCGACATTGACGAAATTATGCGTCAGGGCGGCGGTATCTAAACAGGTACACCATATTTTGATCACATGGACTACTGTTAGCTTTGTTATTTATTCATTCCATAAATGGGTTTCACGAGTATCCATAGATCACTCGACCATGGGACGACTGCTAGATATTTTCTTCTGAGCGAATCTTAAAACCATTGTTGCATCCCATCCCACAACAGACATGTAAGCATAATGAAAAGAATCTAGCGTAAATAGCATTCTCAATTTTCAGCTGCTTACATGAAATCTTACCTTTCTACCAATCGGCGTTGGACGGCATCCACTATGGCCGATCATGGTTTCTCAGCCCGAATCTGGACCAGAAAAACGATGAATCGATAGAGTCCAGAGTGACCCGGCCCATGCCCCTGTACCCCAACTAGTGTCGTGAGCGGCAAAACTTTTCATTCGTGGAATATTTGGTACCTGAGCCGCCCACTCCGCTTCTCCACATCTACCCCAGTGGTACTCCAAAATCCTGGGGGCGGACACTGGCAGCATTTGCCATGTTTAAATTGGGCAATGTTGAGATCAAGAAGGGGTAAACTTGGGCATTTTTCAGGTATTGCATCACAAGTTGCTCGCTGGTGACGAGAAAGCCAAACAATCACTCCTTTTCTATGTTAGCGGCAATACGCCTCCCTGTCTGCAACTTATTTCATCGCGGCTCAGTCTTCAATATGACCAGGGCACCACATCTCGAAGGAACAAGCAAATATGATCCATACCTACAATCATCCCCATCAACCCTAGCGTCTCCACAAGCACTAAACTAGCTCGTGATCCACTCCCGAGTCGTTTTGGCCCTTCAATAAGCTCGTATGGAGATGCCCCCGACAAGGCTATGGGGTAGATAAAAACGTCCTACAATGCCGCTCATCAGATCTTTGGTTTCTTGTTTCTTTCCTTGTCCTCTGCCATCCACGCATCGGCACGATTTATGCCTGGTAGACACACAGCTGCAGTCTAGGCACTTTGACGGCTTCAAGATGGTTTCCTCAAAGCGAGCGTACAACTGGTACGTGTGCATGGTCGCTGCCATGGCCATGGTACTCTACGGGTAAGTGTTGACCCTCCCACCTTCTGGCGACTGGCTATGCCTACGGAGAAAGAGAGTTGCTAAAGTTGGGGTTTCGTTGACAATGTTCGCAGATACGATGCGTCGGTCTTCAACAGTGTTCAGGGCAGCGACCACTGGCTCGAGTGGTTTGACCTCAAAACGGTAGGCACTGATAATCGCGACTTTATCCAAGTGAAGATCTATGACAGGATCACTGACCAATTTTCTACTTCAGGGTTCCGACGCGTACATGATTGGTCTGATCAACACATCTTACACCATCGGAGCCATCCTTTCAGGATTCTTTGTTGGTGGACCGTTGGTGAGTCTTCCTTGACTAGCTTGGGAGGGGGTTGAGAATAATGATAATATCGACCATTGGAACTGGCATCTGACGCGACTGGAAACTGCAGGCCGACTTTGTGGGTAGACGATGGGCTATCTTCGCCGGGTGTGCCATCACTGTAGTGGCGACTTTCATGCAGGCTTTTGCTCCGTGGCACAGTATCGGCGTGTTCATTGCTGGACGTGTGGTCATTGGTCTTGGTCAGGGTAAGTTTTCTCTTATTCGGGTGTCTGGGTCTTGATCATTGGCTGCTGCGCAACTGCTAACGGTTTCTTGTTCGATATAGGCTTGGCTTTGAGTAAGTCTGGGCAGTTGCTCCATACCCGATTTGAAAGTCCGTTATATAGAGTTCATCCTCTGGTCTAACGCATATCACCCTGTCTGCAGCTGCTGGCCCCGTCTACATCAACGAGATGGCACCGGCTGAAATCCGTGGAGTAGTCATGGTGCGTTTGACCTGCCTTGATTCCCAGATTTTCAAAGTGTTTATGAGGCTGACAAGTCGTTCCATCCACTCCTTCAGACCTTCTGGCAGCTATTCTATAGTGTTGGTTCCTTCATCTGCTTCTGGACCAACTACGCCTGTTCTCAGAACCGCAAGACCCTTGGCCATTGGGACTGGCGCTTGGTGGTCATCTTCCAGGCGCTGGTGCCCGTCATCATCATGGTGCTGATCCCTTGGATCCCCGAAACGCCTCGTTGGTATGTCCAGCGACATGGCAACATCCAAGGCGCTCGGGCGGCACTGCACAAGATCCGCGACACGGAAGAGGAGGTCGAGGCGGAGCTGGTGACCATCCGCGAGGCGATCGAGTACGAGAAGGAACTTGCCCAGGGTTCCTCATACAAGGCACTGTTCAGGGATGCTTCAGTCAGGAAGAGACTCTACCTTGCTATGATTTTAAACGTTGGACAGCAGGTAAGTCGACAAATTCTCACCGACAAAACTCCTTGTTGGTAGACCTTTCAAATGGCAAATGCTAACAGAATCACTTCTGACGAACCCCAGCTCACCGGCCAAGGCACGCTCAACAGCTACAGCACGGCCATTTACAAAAAGGTGTGGCCCGACGTCAGCACCATCAACCTGATCAACGCCCTCAACGCGACCTTTGGCATCCTCTTCACACTCAACGCCGCCTGGACTGCTGACCGCTTCGGCCGGCGCTGGCTCTTCATCGTCGGCGCCATCGGTATGAGTCTGTGCATGCTCGCTGTGCCCGTCGTCGGGCTCGCGACTCCGGATATCGACGGTGGCAGGAAGACGCAGCCAGTCGGCATTGCCATCGTCTTCCTCCTCTTCATGTTTGCGTTCTTTTACAAGCCCAGCTGGGGCGCCACGACGTGGATCTGGACGGCCGAGGTCTTCTCCATGAACGTGCGCGCGCAGGCGGTCGGCATGTGCTCGCAGATGCAGAACGTAGCCAACACCATCTTCCAGCAGTTCTTCCCCAAGTTCCTGCAGGATACGTAAGTTTTTTCTCTTGTTTTCTAGAGTTGGATGTTTTATGCCGCGGTTTGCTGCTGAAATTCTGTGCCGTCCATCCACTAACCCAAACTGCATTCCATGACAAAAACAGCGGTCTCAAGTGCCTCTTCTTCTTCATGGGCATCAACATCGTTCTTGCCGTCTTTGTCTACTTCTGCATCCCCGAGACCAAGCAGGTGCCCCTCGAAGAGATGGACGTCCTCTTTGGCGGCGTCAACCATGTCGATATGGGCGCCGAGAAGCTCGGTCCCGACGAGACCAAGGCCGTCGATGCCGCGACCGTTCAGCTGGACGAGGAGAGCGGCGGCCGAGCCACCCCGACGCAGGGTGACCGGGCCAGGTCAACAGTTTAAGTTCAGCGCGGTTGTCTCACAAAGAATAAAGAAGTAGGTGGTGGTGGGGTGGCTTTGGTGTAAGGTACCCTAGGTAGCTACGTAAAGGGCAGTCTCCAGTCGAGGAGCCATCAAGCTGCCTGAAGGCAACAACATCGGAGCACCCGGTGTAGTATATTCTCTCAGATAATAACAGGGCCATAATTGCCTTGTTTATATCACTGCTGCGATTTATCAAAATTGGTGCCACTGTAGTTACAATGTGGGATCTTGATAGGAGGGGCACAAGTTCATATCAATTCCCTTGAATGAATATACATGTGGGGCAGGAAAATCAGGTATACAAATGTAACATGCGGCTGACAGTGAGCTGCTTGTACAGGAGCAGCTGCAACCAGCATAGAGCTTGAAACACACTTGGTGTTGAATTTACGGTAAAAAAAAACCCCTGTATTATTTCGCTAAAACCTGCTTTTTTACTGTATAGAAAAAGTGGTGTTGGGCAAAAAGAGTGGCTAGGGTACTACTATTGGACAGGGAGTTGGTCATATATACCGTATCCATATAATGCTTGTATTATGTAAACAAATAAATACAAACCGAGAAAACAAAAGCCAGATCCCCACGCTTATGTATGCCTAGAAATGCCTGTAAATGCATGATCCAAATGTTCCAAACTCCCAAACTCCCAAACTCCACTTGCTATGCAACCTCGACTATTAACGTCATCTGTAAAGCTCTGTTCTTTTTACCTCGTATTCATATCAGAAACCATGTTACAGAACTACCCAGCGGCGTGTATTTCCACGCGCCTGGGGAGCAGGAGACGCCGACTTTGTTTTGGCATTAGCAGCGGCACTGGCACCAGCACCAGCACCAGACTGCTTTTTATCCTTGCTTTTGGTCGCGTCGCCGGGCTTGGCAGGTGCACCGGCTGGTTTGTCAGCGCTGGCAGGGAGGGTATTTGCGCGCTGGAGCCCCGGCTTCTTGGTGGCCGCCGACTTGGATCCAGGACTGCAAGCCGGGAGGCCACGCTTGCCGACATTCCCACCACCGGCGGGTCCACAGGTGGGAGCAAAGGTTTGGGTGCCGATCTTGTAGGTCAGCGTCTGAACAAAGTTGGCGGCCACGGGCTGGGCCTTCTCCATGCGGTTATAGTCAACGCCGGTGATGACCTGGTAGCCCTTGTGTCTGAGGAAGGTAAGGCAGCCGTAGTCGTAGCATTTTAGCCTATTGGTTTGACCGTCCAGCGGCCGGCCGTTGTCAAAGTTGTGCCCGGAGTTCTCCGGGCTGTTGGGGGGGATCGCATGGCGGGAGATACTTTCCGTCCTCTCCAACCACCACAAAGGTGGTTTGTGCCGGGGGCGGCCACGCAAAGGGGGCCAGTGGCATCCTGCGCCGCTCATTGCTGTACTTTCGGAAAGTCGAGTACTCGGCGCACATGGCCGACTTGATGTGTCTGGTGCCCCATTTTTTCTCCAGCTGGTCCAGGACTTGGTCGACCGAACCTTCGACCGACGGGTCGATCCTCTTGTAGTACTTGCCCAGCGGGGCCCTCGGGGTCCTCACCGACATGGTTAGGTAAACAAACTTGTCGACGCACATGGCCGCCATGGCCCTGGGGTACGAGTTGACATCCATCCCGGGCCTGGCCCGCAGCTCTGCCATGGCCTCCGCGGCGATGATACGGAGCTGTGGAATGGTGAGGGCTGATGCTGTGGCCGCGTCTGCAAACTCCATCTTGGTGGAAAAACTAACCCACTCGGACACACTGATCACATCCAATGCCGGTGGCTTAGGCGGTGGGTTATCGCGCCTAAAGTTGAATTTGTCGGCTGCATGACAAACAGTAACAAAGACGGTTATCACGTGCCACAGAGAGACAAGTAGATGCATACTGATATATGCTGAAATGAGCCTGGTTGAGTGGCTAGCTGTTTATGCGTGGGTGGGTGTATGAAAGATTCTTTGAACGGGGGAATGCGAAAAGAAAAGGTTACAAATGTCTGGAATAGGTGTTATATAAAAAGTTGTAGACGTGCGGTATGGGAGAGATGGGGAGATGTTGAGGACTGCTCAGGCTGTGTCTGCAATGGAATGGTGTAGAGGCATTGTCATCCCAAGGACGCCATCCTCTGTGATGTTTTCTATAAAGGTCAGTCCAGGCTAGACATGATCTCGTCTCCAAGTGCTGAACATCTTTACTACACCCAAAGACGCTAAGAGTAGACGGCATCAGAACGAAAATGCCACAGCCCGGCGTGTCCCTGGCCGCAGTCGAGGATCTCGAACATTGAATAATCATCAAACCTGCCCAGGGTCTCCTTAGTCCGAGCCTAAACCAGCAAGTACTCTACGGCTCGCCTTTCCAGTCGAGACTACGGAATGTCGGGAGGCAAACTGCGTACACCTCGGATTCTCGATCGAGTGGCTGACTTGTAGCCTGTTCATTGTGGGCCCTCTTGCGACTGAGGCCTCTGTGGATCGTGTGCTCGTTCTAATGAAACTCACAGCAGTACTAGTACTGTCCATCGTTGAGTGGAGATTTACAACGTAAGCAACGAGATGTCGAGAACTAGGCTCGGTTAATAATAGGCTGCCAAGGTGCTATCCATGGTCTTTGTTTAATTTTTTATGCTTTACTTCGCTTATTGGTCAGTTACGGGAATTACGGTCAATGTAAGCTGTTTCTTTGCTGACTTACATGCCTTTGTTTAGGAAATCCTGACTGTGTCGAGGTCCGCAAGAATTTCCGTCTTGCTGAGTTGAAAATCACTGGCCGCACACATCATTGACCATCTTCTACCAATTTGATGTTTTTGATTAATCACGCGGAAGCTTCTGGCTACACGCATGCGCAAACACCCACAGCGTAAACCATTTCAATTATATTGCCTGCCATGTTCTCCAACGCCTCTCCAATCAACTTTGACCAGTTTCCTGGCGAGCTCCTGTCTCAAATCTTCACCTTGGTCAAGTTTGATGCACCTTTTGATCTCGATGGCCTCAATTGCTTCGAGAACCTGACCAAAAACACTGCCGAAATCAAAAGCCTCCGGTTGACGTGCCGAAGGTTCGCCGAACTAGCCGCACCATTGATTCTCCCCGTCGCCTCGTGCAACATTTTCGAGCCCGAATCACTACGAGCGTTGGAGCGTATATCGCGCCACCCCGTTTTTCCCCGCATGTCAAAGCTGTCCGGGTGCGGCTCGGGTTTTATGACTATGTGCTGGCTTCGGATCTGGGAAGCCTGGCCGAGTACCTCGCTGTTACGATCAAGGTATCGGGGTAACCTGTTCTTATGGTAAAGTACAGTGGGTTGAAGCAACTGAGCGTCGACAACGTAGCTAGGGGAATTCTCAATGATTGGGGTGAAGTTATGATCGGTCTCAAGTAAGCATTGAGGTTAACTAGAGTTTGATTGCTGCTAAGCAATCCCGAAGTAAAGCTATCTACATAGTAATGATCGTGTCCTTATATATCCGAGGCTGCACAGCGGCCTGCCCCTGATCACTGTGATCTGTAAATGATTGAGGTGAGCATCGCTCTGTATGATCGGTAGGTGATCGAAGTGATCACTTGTCCTGGTCACGTGAGCCTTTGTCACGTGACCTTCTGTACTCCGGTGGGTCCTGATTCCCTCACAAGTAGAGCGCGACCCCGCGTTTCCTGTTTCGTCACGTCCTTTGATCGAGCTGCAACCAACGGTCGTAACACTCGCCTGGGTCTGGTCCAGCTTCACCAAAAATGCTTGCACCTCAGATGTTCAGTCTCACCCTTTGACGACACAAGTCAAGGTTGGGAAAATTCTCAACGAGTGGTTTTCCCTTGCAAAAAAGTTGCCGTACGTTGATGAACTGGATAATTGCGATTCAGTAAGCTGTGCCGGCCTGCGCGATCTTTGTCTCATTCAAGCCAAATATCGCCGCCGTTATCTCAGGCAGCAAGACCTGCGCAGGTCCGGCGATGCTGTCCGTTGTGTCGCACAGGCTGTGGCTCGGATGCCGGCAGCTACTCGCCTGATTCTGGACGACCATCCTCATCATGAGCAGCAGCAATGGCGCCTCGCCCATTCACTGGTTTTAGCGCTGGGCTCAGGAGCTGGAAAAGGCACGACTGATCAGCTTCAACTGGCTCGACTGGCGACCCCCATGAGCTGGGTTGACTGCTGGAAGGTCAGAACGGAACTCCCTGCCACTACATTCATGACGGCAAAACTCGCCCGTCTAAGACCCCCAGTCGGTCTGATCATCGACTTGCCCGTTGAAGTCCACCGTGCGGGTGTCAGGCTTAGCAGTCTCCGCGTCATGGGCATGCAGATTCCACAGACAGTGCCGGTGTGGTTGACTGCCGAGTCGTTTGCGATACAATGGGAAGACCATCCGATACCCGGCTCCGACATGGCAAACGCAATGAAGTTGGAGGATGAGATCAGACTGGCAGAGCCCGCCGAGCTGGTCGAGGTCTGCCAAACCCTCCAGGCGCTCGAGATCACACCTCGGTATAATGACGAATATTTTGACCACACCTACTCCAGACTGATGAGTCCACTGTGGCATCCTCACCACGATGCTCCGACGCAGCTGTACGAAGTCGTGGAGCACATGTGCACAGAAACAAAAACCTGCGGCAGTTACATCTGGACTGCTGCAGGTTGTACCATTACGACAGCAAGAACTACGACATCGTGGCATGCGACACAATGTTCAAGTATCTACAAACCTGTCCTCTGTCAAACCTCGAGCTTCTTTATCTGGAAAACGCCAAAATAGAACACAGCGGCTCGCTGCTCGGCATGATTCGCAACTTCGCAAATATCCGCGAGTTGCGCCTCGGCACCATCACTCTTGGGTTTTACTACGACCCTCAAAGCAGACACATGGAAATGTGCTGGGCGTCGCTGCTCGACGGCCTTCGAGAAGAAACACAACGCCTGCGGGAGAACGGGGCAAGGCGGCAGGGCTCTGGACGAGAGCTGCCGATCAGGGTGAGAGACGCGTGCCACGACTGGAGAATGCGCCGGCGCGACGGGTCCTGGACCGCGCTGCAGGCCCACGTGAACCATCTCTTTAATGATGAGTCGGATCGTGGCTTCACCCGGGTGGATGAGTACCTTTTGGGTGCGGGAGTCAATCCTCTGGTGGAATATCACGAGCAGGGTTTGTTGGAGGACAAGGAGGAGGATTATACTGACATTGAGTTTGAGAGCGAAATTGAGAACGGGGAGGATGTGAGTGAGGATGATGAGTAAGGTTTTTTTCGGCTAGCTTCCAATTAATACGGACTGAGTTAACAGCCGCAGAGAATGCGAGATTGTTTGATTTTTGAAAAAAAAAAAAAAAAAAAAAAAAGAAAAAAAAAATGATCCTGTACATGCAGGGGAACCACTGTGACAAATCGAAATGTATTTGTGGCACTTGATAAGCTTGTAGGGGAGAGATAGTTAATAGTGTTGTCGTACTAAGCATGTACCGTGCCTGTCTTCTACTTGGAACTAGTATAACAATGGAAGGGCACGATCCCAGGTCCGACATTCCTCCTTCCAGCCGACGGCCTTTGTATGCTGCATACATCGGAGACTCTGAGCCCTGCTACAATAAACACAGCATCGGGGTTCTCGCCGGCCCTTGCCGATGCAGTACGGCCCAAGTTTGTAAATAAAATGAATAAACCGTGACATTTGTTGTATAAACGAATTGAATCCCACCAAAAGAAACATATGTAACCCAACCTTGGATTCAAAAGCCCCGAGATTCGATAAAAAAAAAGCCTGAATGGGTTGACCTAGTATTTTAGAGGTGATGTTTTGTAAGTCTCTGAATCGAGGAACGGGGTGAATCAGCAAGTCAGCAATACCACATTCGCTTATAAGGTATCGTCGGTCATCGTATAATCAACGGCCGGATTTAGCCCACTAATTCCCCTTCCCGTGCTTGAGATGCCTCAGCAATCTTACATTTAGCTGTCTTGAAGAAGGGCATTTGTGTTCATCCGGATGTAATTTCTGACGTGACGACTATGCCAAGTGGTTGTCTTACTGATATGGATGCAGGCGACGCCGCGGGGTCCGCAACTGAAAACCGCCATTTTAGGCGGGCGGTGTGAGACTGAGGTAACAGCATTAGAGTAATGATGTTACAGTCGTACCGACCAATAATACTAAACTTTGTAAGGGTTGACGCCGAGGATTATGGTGGCTGCCCGCCCGTTGGCCCGAGGTCGGCGTCTTAGGGGCAGGAATTGTATCATGCAGTCATCAATCAATTTACACACAATGACAGTTTTGGCACTACATTTTAACGTTGGATGCATGCACTATTGAGGTTGGCACAAAGAACTTCGGCGGTCTCGGAGGTTTGGTTTGTTGCTAATTACCATGTAATTGGCCAACACGGGCGCACCATCTGTCGACCTGACAGTAACTCGCAGTTCTAATGCATCATGAGTAAGGAACTTGGGAGGAATAGCATCAATTTTTAGGGCCAGGAAGGAAAGTTGTGTGTTAGTATAGACTAGGCAGTATTATGCATAAGGTAGGTACCCAATTTCTAGAAACCAGTTGACAGCATCACCATCGGCTTATGGGCTATAAAAAGAGAGTCATATCGACCTTGTCAAAAACCTTCAACATCTTGTTTTCCAGCAGCCTCAGCAGCCCTCTTGATCAGCTCCCTAGAACCCCAGAAAATCAAGCGCAGTCGCCTCTTCCGCATTTCTCGCCAGCTTCTGTCCTTAGCTCAAACAACCAATCTTTTCAAGATGCAGCTCATCGTTGTCCTCACTGCCGTCCTGGCCACCGTCGCCCAGGCTGCCGACGTCTGCGGTGCTTCGGGTTCCAGCTGCGGCGGCACCCTCCGCTGCTGCAACGGCATCGCGGCCGGCAGCTGCTGCGCCTTTGGCGCCTCCACCTCGGTCCGCTTCCAGCTGCCCGCCAACAGGTACTTAGTCCTTTCCTCCCGGCTCTCATAAAAGTCCGACAAGACAAAAAGCAAAGAAGGAGAGCAGGATAAGCTGACATTTTCTGCCATCTTCACCAACCAAAAAAAACAGCCGTGGTCAGGCCTTCACCAACGGCAACTGCTCCGGAAACCTGATTACCTTTAGCACCGCCACCGCCGGTCAATTCTGCCTTGCCTGGTCAGGACGTGGGTCGGGTCGCTGGCTCGAGGGCCGCTCTCTGGTCAAGGTCCGCAGCGACGGCACCGAGGCCACCGGCAACGAGGAGTGCGAGCAGCCCAACGCCTTCTACAACGAGGATGGCATGGAGCTCACTGCCCTCGAGGCCCGTGAGGCTGGACTCCTCGACCAGGAGTAAGGGAGATGTGACCGACTGATTACTCTCTTTCGATAGGGCGTGGGAGGGTGTAAAGTTGCTGCTGCGGAAAAGATGAAAACAAGCATGGAAGCTTTTGAAACGGTCTCTTCACATGCCAACCTTCTACCCTTTACCTCTCGACCTACTTTCTATTAGAATATTGGGTCTTTCTTGTCTTTCACTTCTGGTAACACTCGAGAAGCTAGGGCCCAGCTTCTTGTCTAGAATACTTTTCTTTTCTTTTCTTTTCTTTCTCTTTGACTAAAAAATAAAATCCACCTTGAGCTCAAAACACTCTACTCCCGCGACTGGAGAAACAAAGGGGAAAGGAAGCCCGTAGCGTACAGTGTATCCGAGTGATCATATTGGAGATCTATCTGTGTATCAAGAGCACAACCTAGATTTTAGATGACTTTAGGGGTTTCAAAGCATCACTAGCAAATTATCTGATCTTTCGGGTACAGTCCACTTATCTCAAAAGCGCGTTTGCGGGCGGCTAGCAAGAGCCGATGTTTACCTGAGGTCAAGTTCATTTTCAGGGTAGATTGGAAATCGTGGACTGCTCATACCGGACTCAAACCTAGGCAGCCAAGCCCCAAAACAACATACCTTGCAACCGACGACAACATTGAAAGTGAGACGCGCAGTAGGTGTAGGTCCAACGGGCAGCAAGATTATTGACACATGTAGGATCTTGTAATTTCATCATAAACGCGCATGCTATGCTATGGAAAACTCAATACACAAAGAAAGAAAAAAAGAAAAAAAGAAAAAAAGAAAAAAGAAAAAAAGAAAAAAAGAAAAAAAGAAAAAAAGAAAAAAAGAAAAAAAGAAAAAAAAGAAAAAAAAGAAAAGAAAAAACCTGGGGTATAAAAGAAGCGAAAATAATGCAACCAAAGCAAAACAAAACAGTGAATCCCCTGTTACACTCCCATTACATGGCATTGCGCACATTGTCGGCAAAGTTGGGGTCCTTGAACGGGACGGTGGCGGCTCCAAAATCAGACTTTGCCAGGCTATCGCGCATGGCGGCAGGCATGGCGTCCCAGTCGACGATGGGCTTGGTGAAGCCCCTCGTGTCGCTGGTGAACTGCACCTCGTGGTTCTTGGGGAAGCTGTTGAAGTACTCGACCTTGATGGCGTTGCCGTCGAGCGGTACACTGGTCGTCTTCTTGTACTTGCCGTGGCCCGACGCGGCGCCGCTGATGATCTTGGTCATGGACGCGTCGAGGAACACGACGACGTTTTCCCAGTCGTGGCGGTGCGCCCCGATGGTGATGGTCCTCGGCTGGTCCTTGGGCATGTACCAGGCGTACATGATTGCGAACTTGCCGTCGACGGTGTTGGCGCGCGCGTACGTCTGCCCGCGGAAGGGGTCGGCGCAGTTGGCCGTGCTCCGGCCGCCGGGGTCGAGGCCGCCGCTGATGTTGCCGGCGTCGTCGACCGCCGTGTACGGCTCGCAGCCGCCGTTGATGCGGAGCTTGGGGCTGAAGCGCGCGATGGCGTCGCCGATGGCACCCTTCTGGACGGTCTGCGCCTTGGGGAAGAGGCTGTCGTGCGCGACGACGGCCCGCCGGGCCAGGGCAGGCGTGCTCCCGGCGTTGCTGCCGTCTGTGTCGACTGGGGCACCGGCCGCCAATGTGGCGAGGGTGAGGAGGGTGAGGGTTGCAAGGTTCTTCATTGTCGGTGTGGGAGTTAAGGACTGTGGAAAGGAGATTGCGAGACTCGAAGATATAGGAAAGTAAGCGAAAGTCTTGTCCGGTCCGAAATATCGACGAGGGTTGAGGAAGAAAGACCTGTGAGATGGACGGTTCCGGATGGTGGCTCGTCCGGTTAAATATCAATGAGATCGGTTAGGTGGCCGATGAAGAATGTTCTGCTTTAGTACTGTAGACCTGATGATAATATTATTGGTGTATTTAACTTAAGTTGTAACGCTTCCGGGGTCGATAGTCTCCACGGTATCCACAAACAGCCGAGGGGCTTTCGAGCTGGCCATGATCACGAAGCATTGGTTGTGGATACCACTGCTGCATCTTGATCCTGAATTTGACAGATCATGTTCAACCACAGGCCGCCGAGATAGTCGCATTGTGCGAATTCGCATTGAGTGAGGTGAATGGAGAAGAATTCTTGGCTCTCCATTTTGTGACAATTAAGTTTCAAAAAACCGTTAGTAGCTAGCTGTCGAGGCAAAAAATAACTGCAACCCTAGATGTTACCCCACATTCTAAGCGACGTATCAAATAAAAGAAAGATTGTTATGCTGGATTGTTATGCAGCAACCCTAAGGCTAACTACACGTGGACAAATAATGTCAACTCGACGTTACTATACTGTCCCGATATAGATTGGCAAACTTTAGCCCCCATACACTGGAGCACAACGAAAGTTTCGCCAATATGAGTTCGCCACCACGATCGGTTCAACGTTATACATGAACATATCACGTTTATAAAGCCCTGTTTTTGGTTTACTGGAAACCCTTCTACGCGTTTATCTATTTTTCTTTGCTTATTTCTTTTTTTTTTTTTTTTTTTTTTTTTTTGCTCCCAAGAGTCTCAACTGACTGAAATGTTTTGATAGTCAAACGGCTGTCAAGATGCCTAGCAAGTGCAATCAAGTTTGCGAATCGCCGACCGTGGCCAACCTGCTGCCAACTTGACATCGAGGATGAGATATAGTCACGCAACGCGAAATAATATGAGACTTAGTGTAGCTGCGTTTGTCTTTGCCTTTTTATTTTGTGGTATGTTTGTGCTGCTATAAAAACATTGAACAACCATTACCATGAGTCCAATTTGCTATTTTTGGCTTCTGCTGTATAATTATGAACGAACCCTTTTTTGCCAAGCAATCATGCACTTTTCCAAATTCGTTGGTGCCATTTTGCTGATCTCTGCAGCTATTGTGAAAATTGTGGAAATCTTTGTGCATGACACATCCCCTCACAGCACAGGAACCCTGTCAAAATCTGTGAAACATGCCATGGGAAAAAGAGTTTCTGTGATGCTCAATAACCCGTGGAGGAGCTTTAAAAGCTGTCTTCCAGTTGAATCTGAGACCGCCAAGCCCCTACAAATGCGATCATGTTGCAATACTAGCATAATCCTTCGTAGACATGATGTACCACAATTGTTACATATAGTACTGTAGAATCAGTCAACTCAAAAAGCAAGTGGAGTTTTAGCATCAGCGACTTCCTTGTCATATGATCGTCGCCCTTGTGATTTTCGTTGACGGCCAAAGTATACATTGTAGTATCGATCGAACATCGTAACAAGGGGAAAACACCGAGATTCTGCATTTGACTACTGTAGACTAGTCTAGTTCCATACCCATAACCCGACGTCAACAAAAAGCAACTACTCAAACCCGATTTTCCTCAGTTTACCAGTCCAATAAGGCCACGGGGAATTGCAGGGATAGTAAACGTACATGTACAGTCTGCCGGGGTATTAAACCATACAATCCAGGATGCTTACCAGGATAATAGGTGGATATTTTCGGGCGATCTTTTATGCGAGTGGATTACAGGTATTTCAACGCCTAAATACTTACCTTCGGTACATACCAGGCCCCTAGCAAGTAACACTGGACCTTGCCCTACATCCTGGTTTCCCTTTCAGTTATCCAACGAAAAAGTTTGAAGCCCCTAATAACAAATCCACTTGATACCCTAATAGGTATCCTGGACTGTATGGTTTATTACCCCGACAGACTATATGTATAAATAACAAGCAGATGCTTGCTTAGCCTTTTCGCTTATCCTGAAATACCCTGCACTGATACATTAGCGTGTGTGAACTTAGCGTGCACTTCTCGGAATCCAGTACCGAATGTCAATAGCTTATCCCATGCAATACCGTCATGCTGATCATATATTGCGCGCGCAAATGTTGCCATTTAAGGATCTGAGTGATTTGATCCTTCGCACCTGAGTATGGCCAGAAAAACTTTGTGCATTGGGTGTGGGAGCAGGGCGAAGGACTTGTTTTCTATTCTCACTGAGGGCAGGGGTAGCGGCTAGGCAAGGTGGGAGTGGTCAATTAAATGTGTCGATTGAAGACAGAACCAATGTCCCTATGACGCCCGCTGAAAATCATCCGAGTTTCTTAGCTGCATTGACGGAAAGATACCACGCGAATTGCAATTTGCCATATTACTGTATCAAAATCTCTCAAAAGCCCAATGTTGGAATTTGGCTGAGATCACAGGAAATGATCGCCCGTCCCTCCAAACCTTCTGTCCCCGATTTGTCAAGACCAATACTGCACTATAAAAGTTCAAAGGATATGACGCCTGAGGAAATTTTCTAACCTCCGTAAAAGGCGGCCTTACAATTAAGAATACAAGGGTACTATGCTTATTACATGCAGACATTCCACTTTGATTCATTGGCTTGTCTACAGTCGCCCTGCATTCAGCCAAGTTCCGAGGGTCCATGCCAGTCTTCCAATTGCTGTGGCATTATGATGAAATAGGGTGCCGGTCCCTTGATAAAACAATGATATTTTCCCTTGAAGTCTAGTACCATATGGCTTGTGCCAGCATAGCATGGCCTGAAGCAATCAAACATTAACCACGTATAAGCTCCTCAACGCCTTTGAGCAAGCGGAGGGTTTCGCTGTATTGCCCTCCGTACAACTGAATCATAAACTCATCCCCAAGTTTCTGACGAAGCTCATTTGGCGCCAGGAGACTTGTGCCCGGATAAATCTCGGGACGAGCCCTCTATCACTGCATATTTCAAATTAGGCAAAGCCAGTGATTTTCCAACTCAAATCCAAACATAGAGATTTTGCGAATATGCTGACAAACATTTCCAATAAGCCCGTTGGAGAGGAAGGATACCTGATTATGATCTTTATTTGGAATTTTCAGGGATGGTGGAAACGGAAATGGGGCTGCTTTCTGTCAAACCCGCGAACAACCAGTCTTGTAGGTGGAGCTTCAACAGGCAATAGTTCCCGAAGAGGAACAACCTGGATCTCATTGTCCTGAGAATTTTTGGGGAATGAGAAGACGCTCGGAACTGCTATGTAGGGCGATGTCCTGAGGTGGTTCTTTGGGCGAAGCCGTTTTAAATTTCATAAACTTGATTTCAAACTACTCTTGTGATTCTCGCCCCCTCAATGAACTACTTCGCTCAAATCGTGAGCTTGGGTTCTCTGGAACGATTCGACGAGCTTTCCTATAGGTTGACTGATACCTCTGCCATCCGAAGTTTCATATGCATTTGAAGTTGAAAATGATTTGAAAAAGTGTACCGGTATTGACTGGAATAAAAGCAAAGCTGTATCACGTCCAAAAATATATACGTTGGTTGCGTCAACTAAACACAGATCAGCGCAACCGAAACGAATGTCAAAGAATCAAAGTATCCGACAAAAGAAAACTGCGGGAACAATCAAGTCTAAGTCCTCTTTTTACCCATCCCGGGCTTTATTTCCCGCCTCATCCCTCACGTCATCCCGCATATCCTTCCTTGGGACCCGGGAGACTCAAGGCCTCTGGGAGCACTGCAGCGGGTTGCACTCGGTGCCGCACATGCACCTGTTGTTGTCGGTGTTGCACATGCCGAAGCCGTTGGTGCTGGAGCAGCAGTCGTTGACGCTGCCGGAGCAGCTAAAGGCGGCCCCGCAGTTGCAGGCGCGGGCAACGAGCTCCGAGCGCGCCGCGAGCTTGGAGTTGTCCATGACGCTGCCGTCGAAGCGGGCCTCGATGATGTTGGATGGGCTGCCGGGGCTGGCGACGGCGGCGCTGCTGGCCAGGGTGGCGAGGGCGAGGGTGAAGATGGCGCTGGCGTGCATTTTGTTTGTGTTTGTTGGGGGTGTCTGGGAGACTGAGTGTTTGGGCTACTGTGGTTTGTTTGGAGTATGGTACGTTGATAGTGTCAAAGGACTGAAGAGGCTGATGGTGAGAATGTGTTTTGGTTAGTCGATGGTGGAGGTTTCGAGGCCCTTTTATATCTGAATTGTCTCTTGTGCGAGTCCGTCAGAAATTCCGTCATTTCCTTCCAAGATAACCACAGCGATTTACTCCCACTGTCTGCCAATTTGAAGCCGCGTCACCAATTGCGCTGTGTGACAAAGGAAGGGATCGACTTGGACTTTTTACGAGGATCTACGACTCTGCGCCTTTTGATGATCGTTGGAAGTAAGCTTACACAGTTTGTGATCCCATGGTCTGATAGATACTACATGACTTTCCACATTTTCCACAGAAAGTTTGGCAAGACGTTCCAGTTGAACTTGTATTCTGTGACCCGCCTTTGTGGCCTGACTGCGGGCAAACGGCAGGGAAAAGCTGATTCCCCACTTTAGTTATCCTGAGATGTAATGTCATCAAGTAATAAAAATATAGCCACTGTCGATCGTTCAGAGATCAGCTCTCAAGACCACCCATCAAAACCTTGGTCCTCGAATTTGGCAATTCATTGTTGAATATTACGCCGCCTACCTCGAGAGTTTCGATTGGCTTATTCACAAACGTCAACGGGCCGAAGATCTTGGCTTCTGGGAATAATTTGCCCGTACATCTTACAGTAATAATTTGGGGGTCTCGGGCTATTTTCTCTCGAATCAGGATTTAACTGTCGATTTTGCCCAGCGTAGATCAATCAGGAACGGTTCGTCTCGACAGCGCATCCTCCCACCACCGGTAGAGGAATAGTTACCTTGTCTTGCTTGTCAAAGACCTGGGCTACTTTTGTGTGGGAAATAGCCCCCAAATAATCCTGGGCACACGTCAAATTTTCTCAACAATAAAGGCGAAGCATCTGACTTGCAGTGGACAAAGACCAAAAACTCTGGGGTATTTCTGATCGCCCCCGGGGGCTGTGTCGCAGTATTGGTCCTTTGGGCTCTATTTTCGGCCCCGTCAAGCCGCGTAACTCGGTGATCCTTGGGCCGTATGTCGGCGTTAGATATTCACTGTCATCATCCAGTTCTGGCATTACTAGCTCCGGTCAATTACAAGGAGTAGACTGTTTCGAGTTGAATATTCCGCAATTGATTTGTTGTGTCTACCTATTTACACAAACACGCACCAATGTTCCACCTCTCAAGCCATCCATTGTTGAGCCGACCAGATGCACCACAAAGCCAAATACTAGCGTGAAAAGGTAGTCAGCAGCTCGCTAACCGCTTTACAAGTCACCAATGGACTCATCCTCGATCATGTTGCTGAGCGGGCCCTTCTTGACCATCATGCTCATGACCTCGTACAGCACATCCGCTGCCGCCATGGTGGTGTGCTCGGCATTAGTATCGTATGCCGGCTTGGGTGATTGTCGGAAAAATTAGCTTATCATCCTGGTGGTTGAAGAATATTGAAAAAAATAAAAGAAGCAAAACCAAAGACGAGGAAAAAAAATAAATAAAGAAAACTCACCGCAACCTCAACAATATCCGCAGCAATCAGATTCAGATCCTCCAAGCCCCTCAGGATGGTCCTCAACTCCCTAGTCGACCACCCGCCCGTCTCGGGCGTGCCGGTAGCAGGCGCAAAGGCCGGGTCGAGGGTGTCGATGTCGATGGACAGGTAGACGGGGTTCTTGGTGCCGACCCTCTCGACGATGCGCTTGATGATGCCGGCGGTGCCGATGGTGTCGATCTCGCGGGCCTCGACGATCTCGAAGCCGCAGTAGCCGTCGTTGGCGTAGTCCGAGGGGCCGCTCAGGGTGGTGCGGATGCCGGCGTGGATGTTGGTGTCGTTGTGGAGCAGCCCCTCCATCGAGGCGTGGTAGAAGTAGGTGCCGTGGTTGATGGCTGCCACCTCGGAGGGGGAGCCGCCAAACACTTTGGGTTTCCCTGTTTTGTTGTTGAGAGTTTAGCTGGTTTGCTGTATTATTTTTATTTTTAGGGATTGTGAGCGCAGCCAAAGCAGACTAACAGGTGTCGAGATGGCTGTCAAAGTGAATGACAGACACGGGCCCATACGCTCGCTTAATGGATCGCAGTAGAGGAAGGGTGATGGTGTGGTCTCCACCGAGAGTGATGACCCTCGGCAGGGTCTTGGAGCGCAGAGCCGGGCCGGCCTTGTTTGCATTGGTAGCCGGGGCGCGGCTGAGGATTCGGTGGTGGCCTTCTTCGATCTGGCGGAGGGCCCAGGTGTTGTCGTAGCTGTAAACAAGTAAATATCATTAGTATCTAGTTTGTATAGCTTGAGGAAGTGCATGCTGGGTATAACCTACGATGTCACGGGGATATCACCGCAGTCCAGGACGGTGGCCCAGCTGTTGAAGGGGTTGACCTCCAAGGGGACGTTGTATCCGCCGCTAGTACGTGTCAGCATGAAATAAAATAGTAAATGTATGGGTCGAGTTCGGCTTACTAGAGGTTCAGTCGACGAGAGCCTTGACGGATGCCTGATGGTCCGAAGCGTGCACCAGGGCGGTACGAAGTGCCCGTGTCAAAAGGAGCGCCTTGATTGCAGTTTTCATATTAGGCATTCCAGTCTTTCTCATTTGTGTCATGCATGACTACCATTCCTTCCAGAACTTACCAATGAACGCAATGTCATAGTTGACGCTTGGGTCCTTCAAACACGGCTGGTATGGCAAGCGGCCAAAGGTGGTGATGCCGCTGAATACAGAGTCGGCCTTTCATCCACAGAAAAGTCAGCAAACATCTGGAAAAGACTCTGTACGTGATCATTCAAGATTTCCACACACCTGAGTTCCTCCATCTCCAGGCAAGGTGTTGTACCAGACCGACTGGAGTGGACCAGCAAGGGGCGTCTGTTTTTGTGTATCGTGAGCGCTGGCAAGTGCAGCCCACCCGAGGGCCAGAAGAGAAGCGTGAACCATGGTCACGCCGACTGAGACACTGGCCGAGTCTGCGCGAGCTGCGGTGGTGGCTGCCCAACCCAGGGCGAGTATAGTCGCGTGCATTCTGGAGATGGCAGTAGATGATTCTGTAGATTACCGCAAGAATTGTTGATCTAGATGGAATGTTCAGATCGAGTGAATCTGATGTGTTTACATGTTTTTTTCTTTTTCTTTTTTTCTTGGGATACCAAGGTATATACATGTATAGATCAATCGTCATGGCTCCAGTCTGTGTATTTCATCCGCTTTGCGATGTCGGAGACTGTATCCTGCCGTTTATTGGACAATTGATAGGATGTTTTACAAAAAACCTACACTCAGGACCCTTCTAACATGTTTGCGGACTATAATAAAAAAACCTGATTTGCGCTATCAGAAGGTTTCCATTGGTCTGGTCTCGTGCCGTTCTTGCATTCCGTCATGTCCTATTCGCCGATGTCACCATGGAATCCGTTGTCGTCCGATCCCGGATTTCCCACCCCCGCCCGCCCTGCCGAGCGGAACCTCAGTGGGACGAACTTCAGGGACATGCATCTCCGACTTTCTTATCGTCAGAATCGCACCTGAGGGAACCCACTCCGGGGATCCAGCCTGGCTCCAGTGTTTTCTGCATCCTGCAGATGTCCATCAGGTTGGAACGGTATACCATTGGTGCTTTTCTCGTGGAGTCTGGATGCAACTGTTGTAATCTTTGGGAGAACGTCGCCTCCACCAAGACCTGCGCATTAAACGCCCCCCCAAGGTCTAGAGCATGACGACATGCATGCGCGGGATGTAGGTTAGATCTTAATCGGATTCTTTTTTTTTCTTCTTCGGCCTTCGATCTCCTATCATCTAGTTATCATTCGTCGGCCCACCGAGGGAAGCTTAGCGTGTGATTTTGATGGCTTAAGTAATGACAATCGAAAATGCGTCAAATCCATGTGTAAGCACGCGGTGCGAGATATCGTCGGAAGATTGGGCGAAGAGGAAACAGATTAATCTCAGCTGGCGCGAGACCGGACGCGTTTGCCTGTGTTAGTCTGTATGAATGGTAGAGTTAGTTAGCATCCAATCTTTTTCTGCACACCGCTCATTTCAAACCTTGAGACGTCCTAAACGTCTTCAAATTATCCCTAGAATCAAATCGTAAGATCAGTCAAAAAACAAAAAAAAAAAAAAAAAAAAAAAGCAGAGGAACGACAAGACCTCAGCTTTTCCTCTTGCCGATACAGTACCTCATTTCAACCTACTGGCATCAACACCAAAAACAACCATGCCGCCATCGCTTCCCCCTGGGCTACCGGCCCCTGAGGAGGAAGGCGATGAAACCACTGCGCTCCTTCCTGGACACCACCACCCCCGTCCCGAACACACAGAATGGGTTCAAGAAACATGGTACCTCACCAAGGCCTGCATCCCCGTCATCCTGGCCTACATGCTCCAGAACAGCCTGCAGACCATCTCGGTCCTCATCGTGGGTCGGCTATCCCCTGAGGCCCTCTCGGCCGCCGCATTCGCCTACATGTTTGCCATGGCGACGGCCTGGCTCATCGCGCTGGGCGGCACCAGCGCCCTTGACACCCTCGCATCCTCGTCCTTCACCCGGGCCAAGGACAAGACCAGTCTTGGCCTGCTGCTGCAGCGCGGATTCGTCGTCCTGACGGGGTTCTACGCCGTCGTGGTGGCGGTGTGGTGGTTTGCCGAGGACTTGTTCAGGGCACTGGGCCAGCCCGAGGAGATCTGCGTGCTCAGCGCCAGGTTCCTCAGGCTACTGGCCCCGGGAGGTTTGGGGTATGTCTGGTTCGAGTGCATGAAGAAGTTCCTCCAGGCCCAGGCCATCTACCGCCCCGGCACCTACGCGCTGCTGCTGACGTCGCCGCTCAACGCCCTGCTCAACTACCTCTTCATCTACAAGTTCGGAATGGGGCTGGACGGCGCCCCCATCGCAACGGGCATCTCCTACTGGCTCTCCTTCCTGTTCCTGGTCGGATACGCCGCCTTGGTCAAGGGCAAGGAGTGCTGGGGAGGGTGGGATCTGCGCCGGGCGGCGACCAACATGGGACCGTTTGCGCGCCTGGCCATCTTGGGAGTCGTGCACGTCGGCACTGAGTGGTGGGCGTTTGAGATGGTGGCGTTGGCGGCCGGCCGGCTCGGCACGCTCCCGCTCGCGGCACAGTCGGTCGTCATGACGGCGGACCAGATCATCAACACGATCCCGTTCGGGCTCGGGGTGGCCGAGTCTGCTCGGCTGGGGAACCTGCTCGGGGCGGGGGATTCCAGGGGCGCGCGAAGGTCTGCGCACGCCGCCGCGGTGCTGTCGGTGGTGTTCGGCACGGTGCTGCTGGTGGTGCTGATGGCGGCGCGGCACAGGGTCGGGGCGTTGTTCAACGACGACGAGCGGGTCATAGCGCTAGTGGCAGAGGTCATGCCGTACGTGGCGCTGTTCCAGATCGCAGACGGGCTCAACGGGAGCTGCGGCGGGGCGCTGAGGGGCATGGGCAGGCAGTGGGTCGGGGCCTTGGTCAACTGCGTGAGCTACTACGGTGGAGCGCTGCCGGGGGGTATCTATCTCGCGTTCAACGGATGGGGGCTGGCGGGGTTGTGGATGGGACAATGTGTGGCTCTGTCCCTGGTCGGAGTCCTAGAGTGGGTGATTGTTGGGATGAGCGACTGGACGGACGAGGTCAGGAAGGCAGTTGATAGGTTGCGGGAGGACGAAGGAGGTTATGAGGGTCTGGTGGGTGAGGACTTGGTGGAGTGATAGAATAGACGTGTATCAGAACTATTCTAGACTAGATCTGGAATAAGCTGTTGTCTTCCTATACTTTGAACATTGGACATCATACGTCGAACATTGGATAGTGTTTCACAAGCTGTGTTTTGATGCATCTGATTAGAATTGTCACTTGTCTGTTCCTGCATGGGCTGCAACCTCTTTGCAGTGGTAGATCCTTGATTTTTCCCATTTTGATTTTCTCTTCGTCTTGGAAAGACGCAACGCCAAGGTACAAAATTGTCCGCGTCACTTCAGCCCCCGTTGCGATGCACTTGTGTGGCTCTGGCTTTTGAATTCAACAGCCCAGACCAAGCCAATCAAGCCCACATTGTAAAAGCAACAATTCCCAAAGCCAGGATATTTGATCTTCAGTATCGGTGGAATTTTCCTTTTTCAAAATTTGAAGGACATGATTCGCCAATGGCCCAGATGACAAAAGAAAGTCAAGATAGATAAGAACAAAGAATGAAGTACCTGTAGATAAGACGGCACGCAAGATAACTTTGATACCCCCGCTTTCTTATCCTTGCACATCAAAACATTAGCAGAAGCGGCACAAAGCACCCGTCCAAGGTCAGCTCGCCAAGACTTATCAGGTGTGAGTGGGGAGTCGAAGATAAGCACTTAAATGCTGGATTGGTTTCTCTTTGATGTCGATATGCTTAGATGCCGAGTGAGATGTTTGATTTCGACTAGAGCCAGTGGAAACGGCTCAGATCAAGGGTCCGAAATCGGTAAAAATGGCTTGAGAAAAATACAGCATGCTAGTGTCAGAAGTACAGTACGGTACAGCCAAAGATTGGATCAGGGTCTTTTCGGTCTGATTACATGCGTATCCGGGACGTCGGTACACGGATCTGTGAGATATGATCTGCTGCGACATTTACCACTGTAGATAGATTTCGGCATCACAACATCTAATATATCGTGCCGTGCTCCTTTCCGCATTGTAGTGATTTTGGCAACAGCTGCTTTTGTCTGTCCAAGCTTCCCATGCAAGCCGTCGTTCGTGCACAAATACCTCAAGTATGCAAGATCAACAAGAAAAGAACAAGATTCCGTCCAAAGAACACCATGACGGTCATGATCCAGAAAACAACGCTTTGCAGACCGGCTCAACTGAGATCGTGCAAGTGACAAACAATGGACTCACATTATTCCCACAGCCGGTGGCCGGTGACGCCCTTGATCCCTTGAACTGGTCGAGTGCGCAGAAACACATCATTCTCGCCATAATCATGGCCCTGTACGTGGTCCAAGCCGACAAACGACCCGCCCCCCTCCCAGCCCCTGAGCTCTGCCGATGCAATCTAGCCACTGAATTAACCTCCCATCTTTCGCTCGCACAGTTATTTCATGTTTACCTACATCACAACCGTCACGGTGCCATCTTTCGCCGCCCTGCAGGAACACTACTCGGCAACCCTCGAGCAGGTCAACTGGACCGTCGCGATCCCTGCCCTCGGTCTCTCCCTCGGCCCGCTCATCTTCGCCACTCCGGCCGACACCATCGGACGCCGAACCATCATCATCCTCGGCACGGTCGTGGCCCTCGTCTCGACCATCGGCGCCGCCCTCGCCCCAACCTTCCCCAGTTACATGGCCGCTCGCTTCTTTCAGGGCTTGGGAGTCAGCCCCGCCGCCAACGTCGGACTCGCCGTCATTGGGGACCTTTTCCATGAGCACGAGCGTGGGTCCAAGGTCGGCCTGTGGGTGCTCGCCATCGACTGCGGCTTGCTCTTTGGTCCCCTGATAGGCGGTTTCATCAGCATGGCGGGACATGCCTGGATACAATGGTCGTGCGCCATAATCTTTGGTGCTATACTGCTCTTGGAGCTGGCCTTCCTCCCAGAGACGTTGTACCCGCGGGATCTCATGGCTGCGTCGTCGACGGCGGGAAGCTCCTCCGATGCGGGGCGGGAGAAGAATTCCACCGCTGCTCCGCAGCAGCCCGTCCGACGAACAAAAGAGCTGCCGTTCCTGAATATGTCACCCATCCCTGGCATCCAGCACCCGAATGCATTCGACACCATCGTGCGGTTCGTAAAGACGTTCAAGTACACCGTCGTCCCGATCGCGGTGGGCACGTACTGCTTCGCTTGGTATTGGTGGGTTTTGTCGGTGGTGACGTTGGTACCTGTCGCGTACCCCGACTACGCGCCAAACATGCAAGGGTAAGTATTTTGTTTTATTTTGTTCTGTTCCCCTAAACAATACATCTTAGACCTGCCACTGATAGCAGCGAAAGCCTCTTGTTCATCGGCCTCATCGTTGGAACGCTCGTGTCAGAGGTGCTCTTTTCCGGCAGGCTTAGCGATCGACTCATCATCCACTTCACCAAGCGGGGCGCCGTCAAGACGCCCGAAATGCGCCTCTGGCTCGTATACCCTGCCGTGATACTTACCACTATCGGCCTGGTGGTGTGGGGAGTGAGCGTGGACAAACAGTACCATTGGATGGTGGGACAAGTAGCATTTGCATTGTGTATGTCAATCTCTTCCGCCCTTCTTTATGCAAACACAACAAAGAACCCCATCCCTCAAACTAACACAAAGCCACAACAAACAAAGTCGGAGCCGGGATCCAAATGGGCAACACGGCAGTCTGCGCCTACGCCGTCGACGCCTACCCGCTGCAGAGCATGGCCGTCATGACCTTTTACGCCGTCATGCTCAACATGTCGGCCTTTGTGGACCCCTTCTTCATCGTGTCGTGGATCGAGGCCGCGGGCTTCACGTGGGCCATGGCCGGCCACGCGCTCGTCACCGCCGGCGTCTGCCTGCCCGTCTTTGCGCTGCTGCACCGCTTCGGCGGACGGCTGAGGCGCGCCGCGGGGAAGCCGGACTGGACGAATCCCGAGTTTGGTGGGAGGAGTTGATGCTTGATGGGGGGGTTCGAAGTTGTTGATATAATTATTGTGAACTGCTATGGGAGCTTCAATATTGCTCTTGATGTTATATCTCCTCGATCGGTACCTTTGCCGGGAGTGTTGTGTCTCGGATAAAAGTGCACATCCCTCGTTCTTGTGATTTGTTAATCGTGACAATATACACATCAGGGCCAGTACCACACCCAACGCGCACAGACGCAGTGTCTCTGCCCCCTTTCATCCCACCTCTCACGCCATGGCAATGCAATCGCAGACTTCAGACAGAGGTCGCACTTGGTCCATCCGGCCGTACAAAGAAAGCCATGGCCGTCAACGCATTCTGCCTCCACTGCTCCACCTTGTCCTGCTGCTGGCCTCTAGGGCAAACCTCTACTATGGCCCGGATATGGTTCACAGCATCCTGCATCGTCTTCTGCTCCAAATTGGGCTCGAAATCGCAAAGCATGTCACCGAGACCTTTCTCATGGCACACGTCCTCAAACACCTTGTACAAGGCGTACTTTTCCTGGTTGGCGGACGGGTCGTCCGATGCATTCCAAAGGAAGGCTCGGGACGGATTCCAGCGCCACGCGGGCACGAAGCCGGCGAACTCCCAGTCCAGGACGGCGGTGATGTGGAGGTCGTCGGACGGGTCGCACATGACGTTGGCAAAGTGCAGGTCCTTGTGCGCCATGACGTGCGTGGCTGTGTTTATGGTGTTGCGGTATCCCGAGGAGCCTATGGCGTCGATGAATTGTTTGATCTTGAGTATCATGTCCCGGAATGGCGCCAGGCTGTCATGTATCTGGATTGCGTGGCAGTAGCAACGGCAGCAATCCGAGACGTAGCTTGTATAGTCAGAGTAAGACTCGTGTTGGATACCGATGGGATTCATCGACTCCAGAGTCTCCCCGGGAAAGTATCTATCTATGTCGAGTGCTTGCCAATACGTCTCATCGACTGGGGGACCTGTTTTCATACTCCTGTCCGGCAGGGCTATGAATCCTCCAATCATAGATGGGCTTCCATTTGAATGCAACTGGACGAGGAAATCAGCCAGCTGTTCCACAAGGCGGCGCTTCTGTGAAGCATTCAGATCCTTGTAGATGCCGCCGACGCTCACGCCGGGGGCCATTTCCAAGAGTGTAAACTCATGGCCGATCGGGTTGTCCTCGTTATCACTCCACCTGATGACGGCGGGTACAGGGATCTTGGTGTGTCTTCGAACCCACGTCATGCAACCGACTTCGTTCCTCGTCTTATATCCTGGAAGATGACGGCCTGAGACGCGCAGCACAAGCGTGGCTGATCCGTCCGCATTCTTGTTATCACTGGGGATGTCTGCACTGTGGTGGCTGTCAAAGTGCACAAGATAAATGGCGTGATATTCGGCAGTGACTTGCATGGGCTCGACCCTGAATGGAACAGGGAGCTCCAAAGAAACAATCAATAAATTAATATCTTCCTCAGATAGCCGAGGCGGGAGATATTTCGCCGGCATGCCCATTTTTGCGTCACTGTCGAAATGTTAACGATTTTGGGAGGGGTATGGATCAAATTGATGTGAGTTTTTTTTTTTCCGGCTTGGTTGAGCTACTTAACTTTAAACTGACGTCAGTCAGTCAGCATTGAGGTCCAATTACCGTCGGTCACATGATAGCTTCGGGGATTTGGGGTAGTTCGAGTGGTCTATCTAGAGGCAGGACAAGAGCACAAACAGAATGTATACCAGGCCAAACAAATGCTTTCAAGTTGGTAAGTATATGTAAATCAAACCGACAAAGCAAAGTTACCTGGTTAGGTTATTGTTCTTGAAACAGGCGTAAACCACGAATGAGCCTACATCCAACTGCACACGACACTAGTGTCCCGTCCAACCAGCCCAGCTTTCTGTCTACTTGCCCATAACACCTAGACGTTGTTGGCCAAGAAATCAACCGCCATTAGTTGAGTCAGTATCGCCAAGGAATTTTCCTTGGATCCGGGGAGAAGTCCAAAATGACAATGAACGGCTTCTGAGAGAGCAAGTCTTGGCTTTCATAGTTCATGCTTGTTGTGGGATTTGTCGCTCTTCGGAAGCGGCTAGTTGCGGGAAGCACCGCCCTCTAAGCGAGAGGCTAAATAACAACACGAAACACCTTAAGTTGACCTTCTGAATGTTCGTTTTTGACATTGCAGTCAATCCTCCAGCTGCTCGTGCTAAAGAAATGCGCAACTAATGCCTCTTTTGGAAAGATGCGGCGAGAAGCCCGTTTGCGGCCGCGGAAAACACAATTCTTTTTTTTCCTTGTCCAAGCCTTCAAGCAAAACTTCTCTTCACTTCCCCCGCCAGCAACAAGCAGTCTCAAACTTACATATTCCAAGGAATGACGACAGATTTGAACCAAGCAATTAGTCTTGTCTTGCTATTTTTGGCAATATCTTACGTCCATTCATCTCCTGTGTGGCTCCAGTTTTATTCTTGGTGTTCTTGGACGTCTTGGTATGTCTTGGTATCTCCATTTTCCAGGGTATAGCCAAGTCTTCCTTTGCCCATCACTTTGCACGACGCCCAGGAAAGGATAAAGAAACTCCCGCTGACCTTGCCGGCAGTCCGTCCATCTACATATCTCCGCAAAATAACATGACAAATGAAGCCCCCGAGACGCGGGGCCCCGGAAGGATGAGCGGATTGTGATGATGGGGTGCATAAAGTCGGGGATTATTTTTCCTACCGTCGTCAGGGAGTGCACCCTTATACTTGCCAATTCACCTCTGTTTTCTTGATGTTGAAGCTGATCAGATATCAGACACTAAGTGAGCCAGGCAGCTAGTGAGTAGGTGAGCATTCCACCAAAAGCAATACCGCAGTAATGGCTGGCAGCAACGACGAGAAGCGCTCCTCCTCGGAGCAGACCACCAATGGCAACAATGCACCGATCAGCACCACTACACCCGATACCGGCGTTGGCGTTATTGACGAGAAGACAAACACGGTCGAGCGCATCGAGTACCCCGAGGGATCGCCCGAGGCCTACTATCGCAACTTTGAGCCCATCGCGGCGCTTAACCTGCCCGATTGGCAAGCTACAGAGCGTGCGCTGGTCCGTCGCCTCGACTGGACGCTATTACCCACCGTCTGGATCCTATACCTGAACAACTACCTCGACAGGACCAACATTGCGCAAGCCAGGCTCAACACTTTTGACGAGGACCTCGGCCTAAGCGGTGACGACTACAACAACGCAGTCGCCGTTCTGACCATCGGCTACATGATATTCCAGCTGCCGTCCAACATGTTGCTGACGCGTGTCCGACCCGGGCTGTACTTGCCGCTCACTGCCATCATCTGGTCTGCCGTGTCCGCCGCTACTGCCGGGGTGCGAAACTCGCAGGAGCTAATAATCGTCCGCTTCTTTTTGGGATGTTTAGAGTCCCCGCTGTTTCCGGGTGTAAGTCAACTTCTTCCATGCATTCTCCACCCTTTTGGTGTCAAAGACAAAAGAAGCTCGCATTGACAAGAACCATAAAAAGTCCGTCTACCTTCTGAACTGCTGGTACACACGCAAAGAGATTGCCCTCCGCACCGCAATCCTGTACTCTGGTCTTGTTCTCGCCCAGGCCCTGTCCGGCGTCCTGGCAGCAGGAATCTTCTCGGGTATGGAGGGAGTGGCTGGTCTCTCTGGCTGGAAGTGGCTGTTCATCATCGAATCGCTCATGAGCACGGTTTGCGGAATCGCCGCCTTTTGGACGCTGCCAGACTACCCCCACTCCAACACCGGAAGCCAGCGGCGCTTCATGACTGAGGACATGAGGCGTCTTGCCGAGGCCAGACTTGTGGCAGATCGCGTGACCGGCTCCACCGGCACGGGCAGGGTGGTGGATGGCATCAAGCTAGCCGTGATGGACCTCAAGACGTGGTCTTTTGTAAGTTTCCGCCACACTGTATTCCGGTTGACCTTCCCAAAGATATGATTTGCTCAGAAACTCACCCTCAACAGGTCCTCCTCAACATCTTCATGACGGCCTCGTACGGCTTCAACTTCTTCTTCCCGACGCTGGTGCGCGGGCTGGGCATCGGCAACGACATCACCTCTCTCCTGCTGACCTCGCCGCCGTACCTCCTCGGCGCCTGCACGTCCTTCTTCGCCTCTTGGAACAGCGACCGCATCCGCGAGCGCGGCTACCACATCTGCTGCGGCCTGCTCGCCGCCGCCGTCGGCTACGTCATCACCATCTCGACCTCCAACATGCCGGCGCGGTACGCGGCCTCGTTCCTGTTCGCGCCGGGTTCGTTCTCCGCAAACGCGCTCGTGTACACGTGGGCCGTCTCGACGCTGGGCACGACGCCCGAGAAGAGAGCCGCCGCCGGCGCCATCGTCAACATCTTTGGGCACCTGGGGAATGTGGTTTCGCCGTACTTTTTCAGGGACGAGGAGCAGCCTGTTTATCGGTTGGCCTTCATCCTCATGTTGGTGTTTGGGGCGACGGCGTTTGGGATTGCATTTGGGACCAAGATGTTCCTCAAGTACAACAACAAGAAGCTTAGGGAGAGGTCTGACGAGACGGGAGAGGTGTACAACCCGTACATACTGTGATTGGTTTGGACATGATGGCGACCAGCATATTACATAGGGCGGCGATGGTTCAGGTTTTGGCGAGAACTTGGAGACAAACATCTAGCTACTGGTGCAGAAGGAAACATCTTTGTTATGTGAGAGACAAACGAACCACTTGTCAAAACTGCCCTGACTGTCTAGTGTTCAGTGCCTCAATCTGGCAGATAACTTGATCATAGCGTGAACAGGAAACATGAAAAACAACCTTATCCCCCATTTACTCAGCCAGTATTATCCCGCATGCACAGCAGACCTTGCAAACAGCTGGCTCTTTTGAACGTGCTGGCCTGAAAACAGTGTTTCATCTTGGTCTGCCGACTCCTTTTTCCAGCGCCCCGCAAGACCACTCTCAATTCTCACCCGACTCCTCTGCTGCTTGATCCTCATCCTTAATGCGGATTTTCTGCTGCTTGATCCACCTTTCCCTCCTGAACGATGCATTCATCCCATTCCAGCCCGGGGTCTGATAGAATTCCTGGGCGATGTCACAACCGCAGCCTGCGCACTCGCATGGCTCCACCAAAGTCCCATGTCGGCAGTGGGCAGCGTCGCAGCCTTGCCACAGCCGCAGCGGAGGCTGGGAGTAGGCCCAAACGCCAAGAAGGAACTCCCTGTGCCGCTGTAACTCTGGCACCGCTCGCAGCCAGAGGTTTGGCGAGTGCGTCATGATCTCGTAGAAAAAGTGGCAGATGCGCTCCGCTACCTCCAGGAAGGGGGTGGGCGAAGTGCCGAAAACTTGGTCGACAACAGCCGTGAACATGCCCATGTGATCATCGACCGAGGAACGGTCATGGATGCTATTCTTGGCTTCACGGATATAATAATCGAGTCTCTGGAGTGCCTGCACCTTCAGATCGGGAACCAGGAGCTTGTCTGCTAAAACGTAGACGCGGCAGCACATCAGCATGTCGTCTTGTACTGCCGTGGAGTTCGAGTCGTCCGGTACTGCAGAAAAGGGAAAGTCAGCGCTTTTGAATATATAAACCAATGCGATATGTTCCAATGTTATTCACTATCAATGGCAAGGCGGGTGGCATTACCTTGCTCGGCTCGGCCCAGGATGAGATCGACGTTATACTCGTCCGCATAATTGTGGGCATCCTCCGGTTCGTCGAAGTGTCCAAGATAGACGAAGGCGATGAATTTCTTGAAGATGAACGGGTCGTCCTCGGGCAGCTGGACATGGCCAGTGATGGCCTCCTAGAGTTGAAGAAGTCAGTTTGGGGAAAGGTCTGTCACAGCATGGCCAAGGATAGGTTTGCTTTACCTGGAACGTTCCACCGCAGGCCTTTTCAAAGAACTCGCTGCGGGAGCTCAGAAGCACTCGATGAAGATTGAAGGACTCGGCCAGCTCGCCTTGGCCGACAGTGACGACGACATCTGAGAATTGGCCAGAGGCAAGAATGTTCCGATATGTGAATGAAGCCATTGAACTGGCGCGAGGAGTGTTAATTTGCCAGGAATTAGAAAGGTACTTTGATGGTGATGAGTATCTTTGAGTCCATAGTCTCAAAGATGTGATTAGTGAAGGTGATGTGAGGTTGAGAAGATGGTAAGGGCATATGATCTGGAATCAAGTTGGGCAGGTAGGTGGGTTTACAAACAAACAAAACCCACGCGTGGTGGGGCTTCAACCTTTTAGGGCTGTTAATCACCTTGACTACTACTTACGTTTTCCGTTCCCATACAGTTTGTTTTCCTGGTAGCTTACGCTTCTTCTTCTATGTACCTTTTGACTCTCGTGGAACTCCATATTCTGGCCCTAGCTATCCCAATCTATATCATAACAGTTATCTTCGACTTTGTTGGCGTCCCAGATGGACACTCCTTCTTTCCCTCCTCATGGCCATCGAGTACAGCCAGCGAAATAAAGCCACAGTATACGACTCCGCTCAAGCGCTTCCGTGGGAGCACCCTACTCTCAGATATCACAATCAAAGGCAAAAACAGAGAGGTAAACCTTGACCGTCTCTTGCTGTGCTTGCTTTCAGTCTCGCTACTGCAAGAGGATTTGCACAGCAAGCTTCCAGGTACGTTTGTGCACGTCATCACCACATGTGGTCAGTGGTAAAGCTCCATGTCTTTTCTTTAATGTACACAGGTACATGTACTAACTTGGTTGACCTCGCTGGATTCCTAGGAGCAGTGGATGAAGCTTCCAACCAACAGGGAGAGCCAAAGTACCGGTGCCGAACACGCTGTTAACCATACCATTGTCAACTAATATTGGGACAGCCATCGAGTAGGTGTGAACAACTAAGAAGAGTAGACGAGAGTCACTTTCAACGCAATTTACAATTCCATCATGCAGTAGCCCTTGCTGGGATACAAGCATCTTGCTATTAAAACCAGTGATTGAATCCAGTATGGGAGAGGGACTTTGCCGCAATGATATGTCTTGTGGACACAATATATAGTAACACAACTGGAACCAACCTAGCGTTCAAAGAGCGCCCGTATTGTTGGCTTACATCCATTCTCACGCAAGGAGTCCTCACAGTCATTGTCAGTATTTGCCATTTCAAACCTATCATGGCAGACCATTGGGGCTTTAGCAGGGCGCTAATAAGATACTCTTCCATGACTACCATTCAACATCCGACAAACTTCTTTTGGGACGCCAAGTACGATCAAGGTCTACCTCCAGACCTTACCATTGACGGACATTGTCCGAATTGTAAACCTTTCTATAACCATCTTTCCAAGATTGATAAAGCATGTAAGGAACCAGGTGGATCATACATCGAACATCTTTTTGGTGCATCCAGGATGGGGAGATGTTGATGTCTGGCATAACTCGAGAGATTTAACCCATTCGTCATGCTTGGATTGCCAGATCAAATCCCTCACCCAACCTAGAGTACCATCTATTCGAGGCGCTGTGAGCATAAGGCAATTCATGGGGAGGGTCAACAAGATTGAGGTTATGAATGCTGGGTCTGAGAGTAACATGGTACGAGAGAAACTATATCGGCGGCGGACATTGCAACGTTGTGGCTTAAGTCCATACGTAGCGGTCTAAATAGTGTTGCAGGTGCGGCAACAATTAAGAAGGATCCCAGCTACTATGGATAGACTCGGGAGAGCGCGTACTGCAACGCAATCTTTGGATCTTGAGCTCGGAGCCACGCCGAGGAGCTGAATACTGGGCTCTCTGGAACAAAGACAACAAAGATTCTGCAACAATGGTTTCTTAGAAGAGACCGTCAAAGTTTCCATATTAAGTCTCATTGAGCATCAATGAATAAAGAAACTAAATAAAGTGTTTTCCAAAAAGTAAATAGCCCCAGGGAAGGAGATAATTAGATATCTCCAGATCTGATTGTTGGTAGCATTTTTCTGCTTATCATTTACTACACCATATCAAGTTCAACCACTTCCTCGGCAAGATATCCCTCCATAGATTGTGGCTCTTAGCTGCAGCCACTCTGAGATGAACCAATTCAAATATATGTCCTGCTCTGGAGCCTTTGTTGCTAGAGTCCATATCATTGACAACAAAACAGGCTGAGCAAATCGAGATTAAGATAGAGATCCAGTCGATGCCGGGGAGCTTGATGGCAGCTTCGATGCAAAGTGGGGGTTTAATGGCGATGCAGCAAGTGCATAATTCAGGATGGCTTTCGGCTTTTTCTGGCAAGACCAGCAATCAGCCTAGATATGCTGGCTGATGGAAGTTTTGCGGTAACAAGAATGCAGCAGCAGTCGAGAGTGGTCTTGATGACGTAAGTATAGGCATCATCTTAGCTGCTACAATTGGCGATCTCAGCCGCATTCTGCAAGGTATGTCCCCATACTGAGGTACCCAAGGTGGGGAAAGAGCTTGGTAAGCCAGCCAAGAATACAAACCGCATCATGTTGATTCCGCCGACTTCGTCTAACAGTCTGTCCTTTCTCTCGAAAATCGATAGTTGATTGGTAGCGGAAAAGATTAATACTCTTCCTAATCAGGACAAGATGCCGGTCACTAATGAGAGCTAGAGCAACAGGCCTCTAGCGTGGCAGGTACAGAAAGCAACATCGGTACATGAGCTTGATGGCTTACGTGAGATGATCACCCACCTTCCCGTGTCTTGGTAACACAAGACTCACAAGCAGGCAAGCAATGAAGGCATGATCTCACGCGGGGTAATTTACAAACTCGCCCAAAACCTCCTCTTTGAAATTATATTACACGCTTGACATCTCCATATCGCCATGTCTGCTGCCAGCGATCTACCCGAGGCCAAAGTAACCTGGTGGGATGCGAGATCCATATCCGCTCGGTGCCCCTACTGCGAACGGATCCACCGTCACGACTTCGTCTCCACCAAGTATGAGCCGCAGCAGTACCGCATCTCGCCCTGCAGCCGCGGCTCATATCTACTCGCCTTCCCGCTTTCACCTAATGGAGATGGCTACGATGTCGACAAGAGGAGGGCTCTCTTCGTCACCGCTGGAGAGGATGCCGCCGAGGCTGAAGACATTCTCCGTGTCCTACACGACCTGAGTGGTCGCCGCAAGTGGAGCGAGGCCACGGAGATGGTCAGAGATGAGTGGGGGACGCAGAAGAGGATGTCACGCGTTATTTCCGCACTAGCAGTTGGCGATGTGAAATACGTGCGCCAGTATCTCGAGTCTTCATCAGAGGCAGATCTTTTCCTCCACGGCGTCGGAGCCCATCAAGTCACCTTTCCGGGGCTTTATGGAGGAGACAGCGAGGTGGAGTCCGAGGGACAAGTTCAGACCATCACCCACGGCAAGACGGCCCTGATCATGGCCGCCGAGGAGCAGTTTCCGGAAATGGTCAAGCTTCTTCTCGACTTTGGAGCAGACCCAAACGTTGGCGATATCCATGGCCAGACGCCATTGATGGCGGCCGCGATGTGGGGACGACTGGAAACTGTCAAGATCTTGTTAAAGAAGGGAGCTGACAAGCAGCTAGAGTGCACGGGTAAAGGCCGGTTCCGGCATAGAGCAGTAGACTTTGCGAGGCCACTGCCGATAAACTCTGAAGAGCGGAATGCAATCTACTCACCGTACAAAGAGGACACTTACGCCAGGGACCTGGACAGGAGGCAAATCGCTTACCTGCTCGACGAGTATATCCCCTATCATGACAACAATTATGAGCGAGGAACCGACAAGCCCATTTTTATCTTGGCCATGCCTGGCGACCGGGAAACCTCACTTTCGCTTTTTGCTTCGTTTGAAGTCAACAACAGATCCAAGACCATGGGTGTTCTCTGGCGTGGTCCAAAGTTGCCCGTCAAGGCGGCAATGAGTCGCTGGGGGTACCCGGCAAGAGCCGACGGTGTCCCCAAGATTGATGAAAAGGACTACCTGACTGAGGTTTTTAAGCTTTGCAAGCTTGTCGGGCACAGCCTTGCAGTCAAGCCGAATCGAGACAGAGGCGAACCGGGGAGGTTTCATGCCTCGCACGCGGAGAAGCAGCTGGTTGCATACCTTGTCAGTCGGCACCGGTTTTTACCCGACTCCCTCCCTGATATTGCCAGCCCGAATCTTGCCGACGGCCGGGAGCTGCCGGTCCCTAAACAAGAGCTCTCTAATAGCAGCAGTGAGCTTGCGGATCTGGCCGGGGTGGTGCCTCCCGTAACACTGAAAAACGCAACTATCATGGTATCTAGTCAAGTATGTGATGACTGTAAACTCTTCTTGGAACTTGTAAATAAGTGCACTTGTCTTGGAGTGGAGATTGAGGTCCTCCATCATTGTGCAGGGCGACCATGTCAATCGTGCAGCAGAGGGTGATGTTGGACGGTGGGGATTTCTGTCGCAGAAGTTTGATAGTGAAACATTCGAGGCAAGCATCTTGGAGAGGGACAGAACAAAACCATCACGGAAAGTTAGGGGCCCTGGGGGTAAAGTAACCTTTGTAGCATATTACTGTTTTCTTCCATCATAAAAGGGTGTAGTTATATTGCCGCAACAAATCGATAATTCGCCGCATTGGCTTAATCCGGTGGGCCGTTTGACCGTTTTATGCCGCTCGTGATGTTAACAATACCCGGCCGACTTGATGTCGCTTGCCAAAAAATTCCAACAGAAAAAAAAAACAAAGGAAGAAACAACTTTATTTCCGAGGTTGACGCTCGTTATTAAATGCTCCAGTCCGGTGCAGTTTTCTACCCTGAGAAACGACGCTGCCCTGGTAATAAAAGGGACAGACCGGGGTTGTTATTAGAGATGGAGGATGCAAAGAGGATGCACGGGTTGGTTCAGTACCCCTCCCCCCCCCCCCCCCTGCTTTATCTTGCGCAGGGTCCTGGTGCGCCAAAGAGCAGAAAGGGTCGGCCAAGTAGCACCGCACCAGAGATGCCATGCTTCAGGGCCCCAATAAGTTCCCTCTGGCGACCACCTTTTCTGCCCGACATGTGTTTGCACCCACAACTTAATTAGGCTAGAAACAGGACCGAGGAGTTCAATGCCCGATAATTGCCAGCCGCCCACCCTCCAACCCTCCAGCGACGACAGCGGTCCAAGATGCTACGATGGACCGCTAGAGACGACTTGCGTCAGCCGCATCGAAGCATACCGACGTTATGAGATGGTTTAAAGGCTGGCATCAATTATACCTCCAGGTGCTCTTTTTCGCGAAGCCACTATATCCATCCCAAACGGACAGCCAGGCCCCTGAGAATGGGAGTTTTTCATGGTATTAGACCTCCAAATAAAAAATGGAGCGTTTCCGCTCTACTGGTTTGCAGCATTTTTCTTTCACAGGACCAAATGTGGGCCAGTCAAGAAGCTGATCGTCTTTCAAAGAGGTGGAGATGTTTTTTTTTTATGCTACATTGGGCCCCTACTTATCCGGAGTCGCAGCCAGCTCCCGCCCCTTTTACCACACCGAAAAGTGCTGTCTGCGTGCGCCATTATGCTAAAGTGATACAAGAAACCACGTCGAAAAGAGACAAAGTTGTTTGTAGTGTGCCAACGCACCCCATTCCCAGCTAGTGGACTCCAGCGCCGTTACAAGTCGGGCAGGTCCGCCCCTGAGGCACGTCGTAGATAACGACGCCCGGGTGTTGGACGGAGCATTTGTCGCGGCCGTTACCGCCGCAGTGGTTATTGGAGGTCAGGCCGGCCCCATTGCAGCCGGAGCAGGTCGCGTAGTTGTACGTTACAAGGCCGCTGCCGGCACAGGTCCCGCACTGATAAGGCATTCGATGATGTTGTTAAGTGCTAGTCGAGTCAAATGTGGCTTGGCGAGTTTTTTTGTTAGCCAACATGCTGCTGGAAAAGGTCCCCCCGAAAACTTTGGCCAAAAGAAAATGTGTGGGGGGATGCCTACTTTGTTCTGGAACTGACAGTGGCTGCTCTGGGCTAAGTTTGAACGGTTTTCGGCTTTATTTGAGAAATGCTTTAGTTTGGAACCAGCAAATTCAATATTCGACGCGGCCAAGCAACCCTTTTGATAGCCGCCCTTTGGCCCCAAAGATGCTCACCACCTAGGGCTTTTGGCCATTTATAGGCAGGCACGCCAGGGGTTACAGGCAATCAGGGAAGGTTTGTAGAACAGGTATAGATCTCCCACACGTCGCACGTTGACGTGGCACGTAAGAAGTATGGCAAACAGTTCGTTTGGTTAACCACAAATGGACGTCGGTCAACCTCGCATAAACTTTTTTTGGCTGGACATCCCAAAAGACTATCTTGGCATTTACTATCGAGGCCTAGTGCTGATTACTATTGGAGATGGTGCGCTGTGCTCAAACGCAGCGAAATGGTAAGGCTGCCGCAAAGTATCGAATTGGGCATTAGTAAAATCAATATTTGGTAAGGCTAAACAGGATTCCTATCCGAATACCGGGAGGCATATGACACCACCACCACATTATACCCATCACGCCAACCATGCGTTGCAATCATTGGTCTGCATTGCCATCTGTCCGAATTTGGTGGGCAGTGTGAGGGGTTTTTAAGACGACGCCGTCTTAGCGCGTTATCCTTCCCTTGTATTAAAAGCTTTTGGCGGGTGTCACTGTTAGTGCGCACCACCAATCTGCATTTAAATTTTAACACATACGTTCGATAATGAAAAAGGGAAAAACCAAACCAACCCTCAAGACAGGCGACAGCACTATGGTACCGCCACCGGCAACCCCCCACCATAGCCCTGCCCTTAGGCGGGTGATAGAGTCGAGTCCGAGTGTTTTCCGGACTCCCTATACCCCCCCCCCGGGGAAAACCTCCGGGCTTTTGTCAGGGTGCCAAAAGAAAAAGCAGACTGGGCCCGGGAATAGACCGGATACGGCGTCCGAAAGGCCCTCGCCTCAGCCCTCGGACTCCCTTTGGCGGACCCCCCAAAAGCTTATAGAATCCCTACCAGCGCCAGACGAGCGACAAATACACCTGTGATTATATTTGTACTTTTTGGTGACCTGCCCAGCACCAATGCCTCTTGCCCCATAGGCCCGCCACGATTCCCGCCGATATAAACGGCGACATTAAAATGGGGAATGCGTTTTTTGAATTATCCATCCCAGTACAAAAGCCATCCTCCCATTTTAATTTCCTATACAAAGGTTGTTTATTTTAAATCGTTTCCGGCGATCGGAACTGGTTCGAGTTTTCTTCAATTCCTTTTAGTAGCTGGCAATGTTTTAACAAATACGTATAGTCTCATTTATGAAACGCTATGAGCTATTTGGACTAGACTGGATAAATAAGCCTTCTCGCCCCGTATTTGTGAAAATTATCCTTTGCTTTGATAATTGCGGTGACCTTCAGATGGAAGTCGCTGGTATAAATCCGGGTCAGACTGGAAGTTTTCGGAAGGTGTCTGGAACGGGGAGGGTGCAAGTGATTCTGCCGACACGGAGCTAGTCAATGTCCGAAAGTTGGGGCTTGGAAAAACTCCGAGCAGCCCAGCATCTTCGATCGGACTTTGGGCGGAAACAAAGGAATGGGCCGAATTGTACCGGTCGGCTTCGGACCAGCTTGGCCGGCTGTGGGCAACCAAGACCGTGGGAGGGGATTCTGGCTTGGTCCAGGGGCTTGGCTCATCGCCGTTCTTGTGGTTGTTGCCTCCTATATCTGTTTCATGACTAATATTTCCATCCTGGCCATAATGTTGTGCATTAAAGTGTTCCGGTTCTGGAAAGTCATCGTCCCGCTGTAGTAGAGAGTCCACGTCCATGTCGGAGTGCCGCGCATGTGGCCTTCGTCGTCGCACCGTACCAGAAGTGTCGGCACTAACAATAAATCCAGGCGCGGAACCAGGGTCGAAGCCAACCCAAATTTTCTCTGCCGTCTTTTTCATATGCCTCAGGTCCATGAGTCCGTGGCCTGGCTGCTGATTCCTTGCTCTGATCTCCCTTTCGAAATCGTCAGCTCCCTCGTCCCGACCATCGCGAAGACCATAAAATATCAACGGCAACACATTCGCCTTCCACACCGGCAGGTCGGGCTCCCTCCACGCAACGGTAACAACACCAATCAGCAACCCCACCGTCAACAGCACCAGCACGGCCGGGAACGACAGCCACCGCCAGGACGGCACCGTACAGACCGCCGTCTCCCACACCTGCCCGCGGACAAACATCCCACCATCGCCGACGGCCCTCAGCCTCTCCTTGACCTCGTCGCTGAGCTCCGCGGCGCTGCGATCCGGCCCATCGACGCGGAGCTTGTTGGTGACGGCGTCGGCGAACAAATCCACCGCGCGCGAGACCGACCCGAAGCTCGCGCTGCGGCTCCTGTACATCGGCGCCAGCCACCACGCCGGGCTGCAGTCTGTCACGTTGCTGTTGGTGAACCGCCTCCCGGTGGGAGCGCAGGAGCCGTTGAAGATGCTCGTGGCGTAGTCGCCTATCGAGCGTGCGTAGCGGTAGGACATGCTGTAGATGCACTCCCCGGGGGCCTCGGTACGCTGGAAATCCCCCTCGGAGTCCTGCACCGAGATGTTGTAAAAGACCCGGTTTGGGGTTCGTGGGACGGAGCTTAGGTTCTGCACCGTGTATATGGTCTCCTCGTTGGGGAGGCGGCAAGGGAAGCGCATGGCGGTGTAGTTGGCGGCAAAGGCATTCACAGCTTCGGGAGTTTTTGACTCGAGGCGGGCGGGGACGGTAGCATTAAGGGTTTCGTTCATGACGCCCTTGTTCACCTCGGCATGATAGTGCCGAAGACACGGGTACAACCTGCAAGACGTTGCAATGTAGCTCGTGTTTCTGTCCTTGTTCAACCACGCGTTGGCCACTTCGCGTGGGCACTGCAGTGTTCCGTCTGCGCCCTTGCTGCAGGGAGCATCCGAGAAGGCCAAGATGGTAAAGTTGAGGATGGAGCTCTGCGCAACCTCAGCGAATCTGGGACTCCAAGCGCCCCGAGCAAACTCGAAATCCCCGCCAGGAGTGACGGCCATCAATCCATTGTTGGAATTTATAGTCATTGTATTCTCTCCATTGGGGAGGATGAAAGATTTTAGGGTTGAGTTGTCCTCTGACTGTTCCTGGACAAAACCCGACGTGTCGATGCAGGTACTGCAAATCCCGATGGAAGAATGCGTCCACCCGTCGATACTCTGAAACGTACAATTGCCCGTAGGGCACACAGGCACGACGGCAGAGTCCCTGCCCAGCGGGTTCGTCAGCCCGTTGTACATGGTCGCCTTGAAATCTGCGTTGAGCTCGAGTATCAAATCGGTGGTGGCGGTCGAAGGGAGCGTGCCGTATGCTCCAGAGGCGTGCTGAGCCACGGGGATGGTGGACTCTTCGACTTTGCTCCGCACGAGACACTCGCTTGTGTTGATGGCCTGCTGGAGCGCGGGTCCCGTACCGAAGCTGACCAGGGTGAGAAACGCAGCCATCAAAGCCAGGGCTCCGGCGGAGCTGGTTACACCGCGTCGCCAACCTCTCCGAAAAACCGCCATGAAGAGATTGAAGGCGCCTTTCATGCTGTATGGTCCCCGGGTAAAACTTTCCAGGTCACGCAGCGGGCGTGATGCTGACCGGTTGCGGTGAAGAAACCAGGACCATCGGGCTTGACCCAGCGCCTCGGTGACGACAAGCATTATCAGAGAACGCAAGACAGCAGCTACGATGGCGACGATGGCGTTCAAGCTGATATCCAGCGGGAATCTGTGAGATAGACTATCAATATATGGGTGTTTATTTTGATCCCCAAAGCAAAGACGGAGGCGATACTTACGATGGCAAACGCTTGTTGTCGTTGCCGCTCACAACATAAGCAAATGCCCCGATTATGCCAATTGCAACCACGAGACAAATTATCTCCCATATCCACACCCGCATCGTCAGATGCCTCTCCTTCACCGTGTGCAATGTAGACTCGGGTTCATCATACTCAGAAGCTGCGACGGATTTCGCCTGCTCGCTATTCTTGATGTCAGTTTTGGTTGTAGTGCGTCCTACGTTATGTAGCTCTAAGCTATCTGCATCGATCTGGCGTGGCGCATGAGATTGATGGTAATCCATCATGTGTGAACCGGCCTTTGCCTCACAGCAGTGGGTACGATGTTGGCGATACGATACCCGATACTACCCACCCAATGTGCCGTCTGGCGTGAGTGAAAACAAAAAAGCAGACCTGGAAAATTTTTATGCTTATCGTTTTCCAGGCCAGGTAGCCATTCGCCCATGGAGTAAGCGTCCAGGCAACCTTGGCAGATCTGCAAAGGTAAGGGTTTGTGCTTACTGTATGAGGATATTTTTCAAGCGACCCGGCGGGTTCGACCAATCGGGTTCAGATTTATTTTCTTGGCAGGGGATAGCTGCCACGGTCTCGAACGAAACAATTGTTTGAATTGATGTTAGCACGCATCGCGTCGTTAATTGGCTGTCTTTTTTGGTGCAGACGCGTTTGAAGGCTTGGCACTTGGTTCTGATTCATCTCACCGGCCCCGGAGCCCACAGTGTACGAGGAGGGTGCGTATGATCGTGGCAAATATGAAATGCTCTCAGGTGTATTGTAGTTACACTATCTAGAGCGACTTTGTGGTTTGGTAGTCCAGTATCGTTTTCATCAGATGTCGCCCATTGAGAATAGCAGCGATCTCATGGGGCATATTATGGCCAAATCACGCAACAAAATTTAAAGTGATGACTGTCCGACTTTGGGGACGACCTGCTTTGATAAAGGAAACGCCTCCAAAACCCAAAACAGTCGGTCCATCTATTGATGTACAACCCACTGCCAAGGCGAATGAATCCGCCAAGTTTCTCAGGTGGCTTTTGCACCAGCGGCCTTTAACGAAGTGCCGAACACCAAGATGCCACTCTGCCCGCCAAAGTTTGGTGCACATGGAGCTCGTCGGTGTGGCCAGCCATGCTCCATTCTACAGCGGAGAATATTGTGTTCTAACCCCATAAATGTCATCAGCAGCTACCTAATCGAGGTGTGGAGACAACTGTCCCCGAATTGTTAGGTACCAGCACGAGTGGGGATTTGTATTGCTTATCTGTAATTTAATCTAAATTATCGGCATCTACTGCATGCCTCATTTTCCAATTCAGGAAGGAAGCTACAGCTATTGCAACTGTTTGTGAAGTGAGTGGACTATCGGTTGCGAAGCAGACTGCGAAGGGAGGGTGGTAGGCCGAACCATAAGAAGGGCCGCCCCTTGGTTCGCGATACTTGGCGCTTGGATTCTCTCATACTTTGCTCCCGCCTTGTTCATCAACGCTTTGCGTCACCTTTTGGGGAACTAGCACAGAGACGACGTAATACATCTCAAAAAAAAAAGAAAAGAAAAAAAAAAAACCAGGAGCAAACATGTACTTCTCCACCGTCCTAACGACACTTTTCCTCGGCGTCGCCACCGCCCTATCCCTCCCAGCCGCTCCGGAAAGCGAAGCAGCGGCCGCCAAGAGCCTCGTCAAGGTGGACCTCCCCTCTCCCGACAATTGGCTGACGGATAGACGGCTTTTCCCAACCAACCTTATCGCATCCTACAACGCCGAGCTGGACGCCTACCCGACGGCCGACGCTTGGAACTCGTTCATCCTGGACAAGTGCCAGGGCTATACGGACTGCACTTCGACAGCAAGCTACCAGGGTGAGAAGACGATGTGCTTCACTTGCACAAGACAAACAAAGAAGACATGCATGGCTAACATGACGCGGGCAATAACAGCCATCAACAGCGGCAGCACCGGTGGCCGCTACTGGTTCGGTGAGGTTTACCGCGGAGGCGCCACAACGGCCGCAGACTACCAGCGCGTCTCCGATCCTGTTTTTGGTGTGAGCAACTCGCAGATGTATACAATTCAGGCCTAGGGGGATAGTTACTCTTCTTTTTTTTGGTCGCCGATATTGTTTTCTCCTTCGACTCTAATACCGGTATAGCCAGCCCACATGTATAACTGGCAATTTCAATTGTAATTCAACACAGCCGTGATGAGAAGAAGCTAGAGCTACCGCGCGTGAACTTCCAGGCCGTGAAATCTTCTATTGTTGAGCAGTCAAAAACCAAGAGACCCCAGCATGACTACTCATACCCAGCGGGACGATAGATTTCCCGGGGCGTACCAATGATTAATCGATCGTACAAGAAGCAGCCCCATCGTCGATACCCGTGCCAAGACAGAAACACGATACAATTGATAGTCACACAAACCCAGATCAAAACGGGGTTGATGTAATTACCTGCGTCAGTTGCGGTGCATGCGTCAACAATGTCGTTGGGGAGTCCGAGGCCGCCGGGCCGGCTGCCGTCTAGATGCCTAATCCCAGAAATCCAACCCACGGACGCTTTTGGAACCCCGTGGTCCGGAAATCGAAAATCCAAGCTCAAAACGGTAATAAGATTTCCACGGAGTTCGTCCAAGAGCACAGCTGTCACATGGTAGTGAAAGAAGGGCCTTGGAGTGTTGTTCGCCATCAAGATTGTCCATTGTATTATCAGCGCAATGTGATGGAATTTCTGATTTGGGCAATTTTGCAGTAAAATGTCTCCATCAGGAAACTTTGAGGCATGGCCAAAATATGTTTTTACCCGCTGCCACTAGTCTAGTAGGCTGCTACATGTCATGAAAAATGCGGCTTTTCACAAACACCTCTTCATGACCCTGCGGCGGCTCCATGTTGACCCGTGTGCGCAACTCCAGGCCACGTGCCATGGTGTCAACTTTAGCCGGGAGCGTGTCCGCCCGTCTATGTCAGTCACCCTCTGCACGGACCGATACCTCAGCGTTAGAGTGTCATTACGCCGTATTCCGATACGATACGTCGATCTTATGAACCATTAGTGCATCGTATTTGCCGAGCATGGGATCCCACACGAGACGAAGAAAGAAGAAAGAAGGAAAAGCTCAAACAGCAACTAGCCTGCTTCGAGTACGGGCTTCGTAGTGATCGTCAGTGGGGCAGGGCTGCACCTTGTATTTATCTTCGGCCGATGATGTAACTTTTTCAGCACAAGGAAACAGACCAAGCATATATCTGGTGTTTTCCAACCCTAAAATCATGTAACTTATAATTGCCGGGTTTTCCGAGTCAACAAGGCAGGCTCGGCGCTTCATTGTCATGCAGTAGGGGGGAAAGAACACCACGAGTTGAAAACCAAGAAAAATCAAAGGAACAAGTTATGACTTGTAGCACACACAAAAGAGGTACCCTACGGGGGTTTGGTTCTGGTTCTGCTTTGACCCGCTGAATCATTGCCCGCTCTGAACCCATGCCTCGGCAACCCTCCCCCATGAACTTGATTGGACAACATCGCGGGGGGGGGGGGGGACCACAATGGAATCGCCAAGCCACGGCGGACTTTAGAAGACAAAACGCGCGTGGGCAAATATTAACCGATTTTTAGAAGCTTATTTAAACTTCTCACCCTGGAATTTAGCCGTCTTTCTCTCAACCACCACCCAAACCATTCGCGTTTATCGAGAGCAAGCGAGCGGAATTCGACTCAGGTCTGTACAAATTTGCCAGGAATGTGGGCCAAAAAAAATAAAAGGAAATAAAGAGGAAATAAAAAGAAAACAAAAAGTTTCCATCGGGTACGCATCCGCCGACTAGGGCTCATTAATGGAAAATGTGACTCGCTGGAACGAACGCTAGATGCCTGTGACGCGCAATCGAAACGTTAGATGTGCTTCTTATCGCATATTGCTTTCCATCATCGGCAACCTAATGAGAACTAGTTTGCGTGTTGTGCATGGCAGGTTTAGGAAGCGCAGCGGCCGCGCGATTTGGCCGCCATCTAGGTCAAGGGCTGGATGATGAATTTGGTGTCTTTTTCTTTTCCCGCAGCAGCGAATGCTTTGTCGAAAAAAACAAAAGAAAAAGAAAAAAAAAAGAAAAAAACAGCATGGTTTGAATAACGGCCAATTGGAATTTCTACTCCTGGTTCTCTGATTTTGCGCTTATTTCGGCATGAATGTGAAAACTAGATTTCTTGAGGTTGATCTGCAGAGTGGCAAAAAACAAGGGGATAAACCAGAAATATGAAGAGAAGTCATAGTGTTACCCGTGGTCCACCACCCAGCTGGCAACCCAGCTGGCAATCAACAATGTACCAAGACTTCCGCCATGCGAATGCCACGCATCTGGTTGGTTGTAGCGCTCAGGGGGTATACTGTGTATTTTTCATTGTGCGATGAAGCAACATCTACCACGCGACATCACCTTAGTTCAGATAAATCCGAAGCCCTTTGCGGGCCGAGGACGGCCCTCAGAAGGTCTGTCGTGGACTGTAGTGCGTTGATACCCTTTTCTGATCTGATTCCCCTCAGCGTCGGTTAAAGTATAGATATCCGACGACCACGAGGGTGTAAAATCAGGTGTTGAACTCCTTATAGGATTTTTTGGATTATAGTTTGTGAGCAAAGTATATTACAAGGGCGGAAATCTGATGTATGGATGCACAGACTTTCTACCGGGTATGCATCGGGTATGCCTCGATAGTTTTGAGCATTCGTTTGAATAAATTTTGTCGACTGAGGCGGAGCAACATCAATACAGTTATTGTATAGAAAAGTTAACTTTCCCCAGCTTTCCGTCAAATATCCCATTAGTATTATCCATGCGAGACAAGATCGATCGAAGCATTCCAGTAAATCAGTAGTTGCAACATAGACTCGTGATTTGGCCGGTTCCATCGAGGCCCAGCATTGCTTGACGTCGAATTGATCCCTACACCTTGTCAAGACTTCACCTAGTACGTATCACTACTGGCTAGCCAGGGATGTCAGCTTTGGTATCACCCAGGTAGGCTGTGAGGTACTTTTGACACGCAACAGGGACAACATAATCCAACAATGCTTGCCAATGCATTTATATCTCTTTCCCCTTTAGGGAGTTTTCATCAACTACGCTACACTCATCTGATCTGATCCCACTTTCTATTACTACTCTATGTTTTCCTGATGTAAAATACCAATCAGTGACCTCTTCGATTATAATTTTCTTCCTCTTTTCTCTTGTTCCCTAATCTTTGTAGCACACCCTCCCCAATAACCAGTACTCTTGACAACTAAGTTTGCAGACAAAAGCATAGCATCAACACCCAGAAAGCCGATATCAGCCGGACCGTCAATAGATGGCTCTCGGTGAAAGAAGCAAAGCGGGACTGAGGACTTCACGTCAGCAAAATCAATACCCTAGATTCCAGAAATGGTCCAATATGGCAGCAATCCAGGCTGAAGTCAACTACCAACCACCACCGCCGGCATTGCCGTCGCCGTCGCCGGAAAGCCTCCCACCCTTGGGACTAGAGAACAGCTCGTTTACGACTCTGCCTTTGTCCTTGCGGCAAGGGTTGACAGTGGTGACCTTTTTTGCATTCTTGTCATTTTTCGCCGGTCTGGGACTGTTGGTCTATCTCAGCTGGAAATTAATATCTTGGAACCTTCGACCTTTGCCTTCGGAGCGACCGAACCAGCAATGTTCACAGATCCCCGAGCACAGATCGCAGACCACTCTCAACTACGGTGGCTCGACTCTACCGGCCGAGCATCTGTGTCCCCAAATGGACTACAACGATGACGCAGACGCCGACGAGAAATCCCCAAAAGGCCTGAGGTTGATGTGGGAGCGGCTGAGAAGGGAGCCGCCGAACCAGTTTCTCGTTCTCGTCTACAACCTTTTGCTGGCCGACGGCCAACAGTCTCTGGCCTTTCTACTCAGCGCACGTTGGATCGGCCAAGGGAGTATTGACAGCGAAAGCAGAATATGTTGGGCGCAGGGGTGGTTTCTCTCGACTGGGGATCTCGGGTCCAGTCTTATAATTACAGCCATTGCCGTGCACACGTATTTGGGAGTTGTGAAGAGCTACAGGCCGCCGACCCGAGTCTTTTACATAGTTATTGTATCACTATGGCTCGTTAACTACACTTTTGCGTTGGCGGGAGTGTTGATAACCTGGCGAACAGGCCCGACCCTGTATGAGCAGGTGGGTGTCTGGGTAAGTCTGATTATTGCCAGAGGCGTCGGTTGCTATTTTTGGTTTGTTTCAAATGGGCCTGGCGTGGGACTAACTAGCTCGTTATAGTGTGGCATCAGCCCTAGGCATCAAGAAATCAGTCTATACCTCCACTTCCTCTGGACCGCCCTCTCCATCCTCATCGTCGCCGTCATATACATCTACATCCACTTCTACCTAAGACGAAACCGCATCGAGTTCACCAAGAGTCACCAGTACCCGAATGGACCCTACCATCAAGCATCACCAGAGCAAAATGCATCCTCCACCGCCACGCGGGAATCCGAAAACGACCCAGCCAGGGTATCGACTCTGCCAATCCCTGAGCATCCACAAAACAACACCGACGAGGGGACCAAAACAAAAAGCAGCAGCACAACCACGATGAACAGCCTAGAGCCACTCTCCTCGAACAACCCCCAACCAAACAGCCGCTACCCTGCCTTCCTCCTCTACCCGATAATATACATCCTGTGCAACGCCCCTCTATCCATCTCCCGCCTGACGGACCAGATAAGCTCAAAGATGCCCCCGGGCTACTTCTGCTTCGCCGGCGCCATGCTCGGGTCTGCGGGCCTGCTAGACGTCCTACTGTACGCGACGACGCGGCGCTCCATCGTCTTCTCGGGAAACACGCCGCCGACGCAGGACACGGGCATCGGCACGTTCGCCTTTATGCGGACTCCGCCGGGGAGGAAGTTTGGCAACGTCGTGTTTGTGCGGGGCGGCGAGGCAGACGAGGAGATGGGTCTCGGAGGAAGAGGACGCGGCGGCGCTGGCAGCAGTAGCAATAGTAGCAGCGACGATGCGCGCGTCGACGTGAGCAAGGAGAGGCGGAAGCTTCCGTCTATGGGGTTAGGGGGCTTTTTGCAAAAGATACAGTCTTGTGCGAGGGAGCAGAGGAGGAAAAGAAAAAATAATCACCACCTCAGGGTCTCGGGGATGGATACCACGAGGTTGAGGATACAGTGCGAGACGGTCATGAGCGTCTCGGTCGAGATGGATCCGGACAGAGCCAATAGGTCCCAGGGGAGCTTGGCAAGTGAGGTTTTGCCGCCTGAGATGTCTTTTGCGCCGGCGTCACGGCAGTGATCTGCAGCGCATCTGTATTTGCTGCGATTGGCTTGAGCGTTGGGAGTGACCATCAAACAGGGTGGCTATAGAGTTTTCTGGTACAATACCGTCTAATCTGGATAAGCGGGAATGATTGGGAGTTGTAATTTGACAAAGTAGCTTGATTGGTATGTAGCCTTGTAGCAAACTCTAATCATCTTTCCTCATTTGTTCAACGAATGCCACATAATCTTGGGACTTCATTAGGAAATTTGCAGAAGCAAATCGTCTCAGGCACAAAAGCTTTGAGCGCGTGTTTGACCACTTGGTAAAACTGCAAAAAAAATAAAGCTGTGACCGAAATAATCGGCGATATCATGGTTGCCCAAAGCTTCAGCTGCAGAGTGTCTCTAGCACCTACCAAAGACGTGATAGGCAAACTCGTGGCGCTTCAAGCTAACAAGCTCCACGTGTGCTGGCAAGGGCTGGAAAAAAACGGCTCCAGGCATGTGCAAAAACCAGCGTCGCATCAAGGACTACCTGGCTACACCCGCTCCTGCTCGGCCTGAACTAACTCCGGTAGTGCATGACCGCCTGCCGAGAAGTTCGGGGCGGGGCACAAGGCGCACTACAAGGCATTGAACAGGACAAAAGTACCGCAGTTCTAGACGAATGACACATTTAACTGGGCTCCACACTGACCTCTTACTCTTGCAACAAGTGGTGTGCCTTTAATCGTGGACGTGCGTCCTGGGCATCAGGGGTGACCCCTTGGTACTTGTTTCTTCTGTATATTTTGATTCCCGATTGGGACTGATGCAATTGTCAGAAAATGCCATCTCGGGCTTTTACTTTGTTGAATCGCATATGGGAGAAAAAGTGTGATTAAGGACGGATCGACCGATCGCGTGGAATCAAGTCTGGAACGGCAAATCGGACGGATAATTTTGCCCGTTTGTTTACTAATCAAATCAGCAAGGAGCAAACAGGAATGACCCTCAACACCATGCAGACTTTTAGTAGGTAAGGAGGATCCATGGTCAACGCGCACAATCAACTCGCCGCAGCTATTGCCTGTATGAGACGGTAAAGGGAGATGATCTGCAGTCCCTGGGCACGTATCAAAAAGCACAGTACTATACACCACTGGGTGCCCCCGCACGGTGTCAATATCACTACAGTGTCGTACCTGATTCAACCGCCATTGGCTTCGCAGCAAGTTGGCCTTTGACAGTACAAGGCAAGAAGCGTGTTCACGAGCTCAACCGAAGATTTGCTGGAGTGAGATAGGTCAAGTTGGAGGTGGTTCTCCCCGCCGTCGTGGGCCGAGTCTTGCGAGATCGCCAGCGACGCCCCGGATTTGGATGTCTACTTGCATTCGCTCTCAAACGCTTGGTCGCAGGTCTTGAATCTGTGCTACGGGGAAGCCCGGCATACACTCGGTGATTATTGCGGACGCCAAGGCCCGCGTTCGCCGTGTGAGGGTCCCTACTCTGTCAATGGTGCGACCATTCCTCACGTATACCTCGAGTTCGTTGAAAATTGAAACTTGTAAAACTAAAACCCATAAAGTAAAAGCCAGGTTTTAACATCTATGCTACTTCATCTTCATTTCCAATTCAAGTTTATAGGCGTATCACCGCGTCGTTACCAAGTGACTATTGAGCAAATCCTTGAATATCCGTTACTTTTTTGTTCCATTTCCAAATTTATATTTCACGTTTCTTTTCATTTCGGTAAAGACTCTTTTTATTCGATCTATCCAAGGGAGGGACAACACACTATTGTCACTGACATGGAGGATTGCCGTCGTGAATCTTCCTTTTCATCCATAATCCTAAATTGCTATCTCCAGCACTGAGCGAATAGTAAACGCCGACTAAACCGATTCTGCCATGATTGCGATACGGGCAAGAGTCGCTTGAGTCTGTGGCGCAGTCGTCAAAGTCCATTTCCATTTTTGGGCCTCCAGTTCGAATCATTTAACCCAAAATCAAGTATGAGTCGAACTCAGCAAAATTCGGGCCAAAATTTGTCCATTTCGTACTTACAAGATTTTCTTATTTGGTATAAGCTGTAGCAAGCAGCAATAACTGATGCGAAGGAAGGCCATGGCTGAAAGGGGTATACGTTGATTATGGGCATTTTTATTACAACAACAGTGTAGTGTATTTCTTATCCATCTTCCTATTACCGATCTGCTTGACTACTACAATGGTCTATCCTCCTGCTTAGCTGGGCACCTATTGATCCAACTGCCCATTCTAATACGGAAACCCTAACCTTCGTACACATACACACACAAACACCTCTTAGACAAAGACGGGCTCCAACATCGCCCGTCGACACTGGCTGGAATCCGGCACCCTCTCGGCGAGCGCCAGATAGTTGCTGCCGTTGCAGACGTACAGCGTATTGGCCGTATCGGCGTCGCAACTGAGCGTGGGGACGATGTCGCACCTGGGGGCTATGTAGTTTTGGTTGAGGGCCGCAGGCTTGAAGAAGAAGAGCGCGCTGTCTATGAAAAATCGCGGGAATGCCGCAACGTTGCCGCTGTTTGTGGCAATCAGATTGCAGGCGTCGTTGAGGGTGAAGACGGTGGAGGAGAGGACGGGGCCGAACGTTATGATTGATTCGCTGCGGGAATCGTCCTGGATGGCCCAGGAGCCGTCGAACTCGCTGCCCGAGCCGGCCATGAGGAGGCGGAACCTAGGTTGTGGCCCGCCTGGGTTGCAGGCGGTTATGGATGGCTGGGTGGAAGTGGTTGTTGTCGAGCTGGATGTGAGGGTGGTGCTCGTGGGTATAAGGGTTGGGGTTATGGTAATGGGCTCGTTGTTGCTGCTACTACTACTGCTAGACGAGGAGGAGGTACTTGTAGTGCTGCTCGTTGGTATAAGGGTCGGGGTTATGGTAATTGGTTCGGTGTCGCTGCTACTGGTAGTAGACGATGAGGTGCTTGTTGTGCTGCTGGCTGATGTAGTTACGCTGGACAAGGAAGAGCTGGTTGTAGTGCTGCTGCTCGAAGTCTTGGTGCTGCTCGAAGTCGTGGTGCTGGTCGAAGAAGTGCTTGTAGAAGCAGTGGTGGTGGTCGATCTGGTAGTGATTGTCGGTGCGGTGGTGGTGCTGCTGGTCGTGGTCCGGCTTGTTGTCGACGAGGATTGACTGCTGGAAGACGCCGTATCGCACCGACCGTACTTTGTCTGGCAGGACTGAGGGCCGCAGTAGTCGAATGTGCTTCCGCACTGATAAAATAAAAGTATTATAAGCTTGTGGTAAAAAGATGGGCGACACTATATACGTATGTATAAAAAGAAGACTTACGTAGTGGTACTTGCTGCAGCAATTCCCCCATTTACTCCCAAGACATGTCTGCCCGCCAAAGCTAGCACCACACATGCCATTCTTGGAAATCGGCTGGGAGGGTGACGACGTCGGCAAAGGTATGGATGTCGATGTCGAGGTGGCTGCTTTGTTGCAGGATCCCCATCCACCTTGGCAGCCAATTCCACAGTAGTCAATGGAAGATCCGCTACATGTTTTGTTATAAATTTGGAAAGATTAGCTGGAAATCACGTTTGAAAAGTGCGGCATATAGTTTGGTTACTTACCACCATCCGTTCTTCGAACAACAAAACCCAAATAGGCTGTTTAGACACGACGTGCCGATAGAAAGACCACAGCGAGCATCCAGAGATATAAGGGCAGCGTCGATGCAGAGAAATAGCCAACAGGCTACAATGACTGAACGCATCGCGAAAGTAAAAATGACAGAAATGAGTGACAATGGGATGGAAAGCTTCAGCTGGCGGGTTATTGATACGTGCTGTGAATTGAACAAAGGCAGTCACATTGGGGACCGACGTTTAAATAGCCCAAGATATTATAGAAGTTTTCTTATTTGCCATTCGATGGCGTAGATGGCGCTTTCTCTTTCCACCATCCCAGATAGATGTAGGAGGGTGGTCTAGAATTGTTTACAAGTTGACACTCAAAAACAAGAAAGAAAAAAAAAAAGAAAAGAAAACGGTTTAACCATCACAGATACCCCTAGCTGTTTCATGGGGATTTTTGAACTAGACTAAAGCTGGGGATCTAGGCAGTCTATATCGGCTGGCGCCGAAGACGGCTCAGCTCACATATTTAAGGCGGTAGGGCCGAGGCAAGCCACCCCCTGGCTCCCGGGACGTGTAATTAAACGTGAGGCTAGACTAAACTAGATCTAAACCAGAGCAATGATATCGGCAGCTTCCTAGCAAGGGGTACTGTCAAGGTCGCAAGGCGGCCTCTCCGCCTTTATTATCTTGGACGGGGGCACCAGAAACATCCTGGGGAGGACATCTGCGGCACGACTAAGACCAGCAGTGGCATGCCTCTTTGCCCTGAGTGGCTTTCCCGGGGCTGGAGCACCCCGGAGACCAGTGGAGGGCTTCCTCACACTGGCGGGCTGTGCGTTGGGCTTCCTTGTGCCACCAGCCCTGTTGGGCATTGGGTGATGGCCTAACTCGAGCAAGGGCAGCACAGTGCCAGCTGCGGCGAGGATACCGTCGCGTTGTGCAGGCCAACGAGCGGCAACACTAAAGCACCAGCTTGGACCTTGCCGCCCGTACTCTTAGCCGCCTTCCTGACCAGCGCCGACTGAGGCTTGATCTAACCGGCCACGGAGACGGGCTGCAGATCGCGACGGAGTTTGCCGGTAGAGTACATGGCATTGTTGCAGTTGTCAATGTACAATTTCTAGCAGATGCGGTCGGTGTCCCTATAAATAATTCCCCCACCGTCCTATTCAGGATCAGCTCTGGCATGGATGTCTAGGGGTCGACGCGGCCGCTCCTTTTCGTTTGTCGGTTGGCCGGTTTGATGAGTTCGTAGACACCAGTCTATAACTCTGCGAAGCGGGAATATTCCTAGATACTGGAAGAACAACACTTTACCAGAGCATCAGACTAGACCTATCATGATAGAAACTTTTATAGTCGATATTAAGCGGGCATATTTCAAGTAGGATACCTCTCTTAATGTCATGCTGCCCCAGAGTGGGTGTTAGCCGTCTCTTCAGCCTCTGTGTCCCTTGGAGAAATGTTTCTGGCTTCTTGAACCTTCCTATGACGCAGGAAGCTGGAAATATTTAGATCCGGCGACAAGACTTTCAAAGTCTTGCCGACCATCCGATCGCATCCAGATTGTCAAGGTGCCTCCTCAGTCAAGCCATCAGCGAGGCATGGTATCTTTCGCTCCGCCACAAACATCCATCCACACAGTGCCAAAGGTGCCGTGGCATCTTCAAAAGACGACCATTATGCCTTGTTATGGTAAACACTACGCCATCTCGACAGATTGAACAAACCCACCACCGGAGCTGGCTAAAACGACACCAACATCCAGGAATCAATTTTTGAAAATAACTTCACCAAATTAACTATTACCACAATTTTGACGGCAAAAAATGGATTTAGCTCATTTAACCGGTTCTTTTAATACCAAAAGCATTGGAACGCATACAATGCGCGCGATCATAATATCAAGTACCAAAAAATAAATATCCATACAACCGGAAAAAAAGTCGACATGATTTTTTGGCCTACGATATTTACACCAAAATTCCATTTATCAATACAATATATACCTACCTACAAAATTAATATATTAATATATAAAATCGTTTTGTGGAAAAAACAGCTGTTAATTATTATTTGGATTAAAAAAAACATTATAAAATATAGACATTGCAATTTTAACAATGATAGCGGGAAAACGAACGATAACAATCAACAATAAAACAAATATATATATTTTTGCACAGATTTTTAATCGGACAAAAAATAATATACCAGGTTTTTTGCAATAGCGGAAATCGCAAATTTATAAAATATTCAATTATACGGACCAAACCGTTATTTATATTACCCCCTTTTTATTGCTTATTATTTAATCCAAAATATCCAAACCATTGGTTTGCGTTACAGCATTTTGAGGGTGGAGGATTAGGGTTAAAGGCGAACAAAGGAAACCATGGGCTAGCTTCTACCCACACATTTTTTGGCCGCGTTACTCATGACAGAGTAGAAGGCGTAATGAATTTCAATCAATCAATCAATCAAACCACCGGAGCTGGACCGTTCATCATCGACTACTCCAACGCGGGCATTCTGGTCACAAGCCATGAAGCATATTTCGTAACACCCAATGACAGGACAGATCAATCAAACGCTGTATACATTCAGATTATTATTTACCATTTTACCAGGTTTTGTACCATGATCGGCGATGCCCTTGGATGAGCCACTGTACATCGTTTCCGGTGCCAGCTGCCAGGGGAAATCCTAACAGAACTCGCAAAGGTCGACCTCCAAACCCACGATTGAGAGTGCTACGGACGAAGCCGGGGTTGTTCAGCTGGATTGGACGACAAAATCTTAGTACCGGCACCATAGCCGCTGTCTGTTGCGCGTAGTAAGGAATCGGTGGGCGTTGACTGGGTCTGTGGGGCAGTGGCCAAGAGACGTGACTCGGCTTTTTGGGAGGACGAGAAAGAAAAGGCAGAAAGCTCACCCTGATCATCTTAAACTGCGTAATAAACAATGTTCTTCGGGAAATGTTTCTGAGTAAATTATACAAGTAACTTTTAATCCTTTTGCCTCACCTTGTTTAAGATATGGCACGATCTCGGGTGCGATTGATGGGCAGAAAGAATCCCATTTGTAACCGCCAAAGCCATTTGGAAAGAGGCATTCGGACGGGTTGTCCCGGCTTGCCAGTGACCTCGTGGATCTTTCCCCACATGGACGTCATGACAGGGGAAATGTATAAGGAATTTTACACCAATGCAGTAATTGGTCTCCATCCCCTCGATCCTTTGGGATTACTAGAATACTTAATGGCTTGGGAGATAACAAAACAGTCCCACCCAGTCTAACTAAAGGTAGCTGCTAAGAACAGGCAACAACATGAAGACTTTTGGATTGGGAAATCTTCGCAGACACGTTAGCGCCAGTTGATCCTCTTGTTTTCTTTCCCCCATCTTTTCTCGTCTTGGTTTTCTCTACACCTAGGGAGGATCAAAATACTCCGGATTCTATTTTTACTCTGCAATGATGACTCGCGAACATCGCAAAACACTACGCAGGATTCTCAAGATGGAACCATAGTTGACCTATGCGTAGATTTGGCGGCTTGAACTCGTTGAAAAGAGAATAAAACGACAGGCTGGAAACTTGGAAGAGGTGGCTCATTACTCTCATCGTTGCCTATTCTTCTCACGATTTGCCAGTCCAAAATATCCTTATATCCTCGTCACTCTGCACGTAAGATTTGAGACCTTCAGTATCGAAAAGCCTCCCCAGAAATAAGACCCACAAGAGCCATAATCCAGTCTACTATCCGACAATGGTTTATTACCTCACCAGCATACTCCTCGCCTTAGCAAGCGCGAACTCGGCTCTAGCTCGAAGCGTATCTGCAGCCCCTCAAGCTCTGATTCACGCTAGAGACGTGTTCAATCAGCCTCCCAACACGAACCCAGACCTGCAGTCCACCGTCGGGAACGAGCCTTTCCAGGGTAAATATCTGTCGACCGCGCCCGCGGATGATGTGGTCATCACCCCGTACATCCTGAGACGTGGCAAGAGCAGCGTCGGGCCCCAGGCCGTGGGCGAGGTTGATTACACCCAGACGCCGTCATCTGGCGCACACGGTTTGCCCATAAGCCCATCTCTGCCTCAGCGGCCAAGCGAGGGCAAGTTAAATCGGAGAACAGATCTACCGCATCGTTCCAAGAATAGATTTCCGGCTGCGAAGATGATGGAACCAGCAAGGCAGAGAGCAGCCGAGGACTGGAAGCGGGGAGAGGAGGCGAGGATGAGGGTGCAAAACAACCGGCAGAGTAGGCCGGGCGACCAACCGGTGGATAAAGGGAAGGGCAGGGAACAAACATCGTCTCCGCCGCCCCCTTCGAGGATGCCAAGCACCCGGAAGGGAAAGCCGAGGGCGGACCGGTCGCCATCGCCATCCCAAGCGCAGGTGCCGCGCCGGATCCAGATCGAGATTGCAGGTTTTGGGGCCCGCAAGTGGGTGGATTTCACTGTTGAGACGAGTGGCAGTAACAAATTCATGAAACTCAAGCCGTATATAATTGGAATGGGTGGGATAAAAGCATCCGAGGTGGAGTCTTGCTACATTTATTTCGCGCGTAAGAACTGGAGTCTCGAAGATGACTTGGTCGCGGCTGGAGTCAAGGATGGGGATAGGGTGCAGCTAAAAAGCGCAAAGTTTGTCGGCAAAACAGAGTCGGACTCGAGCTCAGATTCAGAGTCAGTGTCGTCTTATTATGGATATTAGCCCGAAGATTCAGATGCCGGAAGGATTGCTAAGTATTTCACGCATTATCGGGTAAGACTGCAGTCAGATGGGACAAATGTTTTTTTTGGGCAGTACACAGGAGATGCAAGCTTGGAAAGCCGGGTTCATCTGGTGCGGCATGGTACTCAACGCAACTCGGAGATTGACATGACCCTTCATCCACGCATATCAACACCCGCCTTTCTCCTCAAGATGGTCTTGGTCACGTTGAGGCTCCTCGCCTCAGCCAACCGCTCCTCAGTAAGTACCAAGGCCTCAGGAAACCACTCTGGCACTGTCAAGACGGCATCCGCATCCTTCCCCTGCGACTCAATCAGCATCCCGCTCAGCGCCTTCCCAGACAGCCAGGCAAAACACATTCCCTCGCCATCGTAAGCCGCCGACACCCACTCTGCCCCGACCACAGAAGCGCCACCGTCGCGCTCAGGCAGCCGCCCAACCCAAGGGCGCGAGTCGACCGACGCGGCCTCGATGCCCGTCCACACACGCTTCGTCCGGCCCGCCCAGATGTCTCCATCCTCCAGCCCAGCCGCGGCCACATAGTCGGCCCGCTCGGCGCCCCAGCCCTCGAAACCAAAGTAGCTTGCCAGCGCGCCGGCCAGGTACGACGCGGAGCCGTGGTCCGGGGAGGCTGCGTCGTCCAGCACGGGCTGTGCGACGTGGTCGGCCGTGGCGCGGGCTTCGCTGACGGGCCCCTCGCCGCCAAACATGAGCTCGCCACCGCCGCCACCGGGCGACGACGGCTGCTGCACGAGGTAGTCGAGACCGTGCTCGCGGTAGAAGGAGTAGGCGCGGCCGCCAGGGTCGCTGCTTCCGTTGTGAGTGTCGAGGTAGGGTGGCCAGGCTCCCGCCGGGGGGATGCTGGTGCCGCCGACTTGGACTGACATGTGCAGGCGGCCGGCGGCGACGACACCGCGGAGAGACGGGATTAGGTGAGGCGACCAGGCGTTGGTGGCGTGGACGACATGGCTGGCGGTGATGTCGCCGCGCGGGGTCGATACGACGTAATGGGTTCCATCAGCAGAGATGCTGACGTTGAGGGCAGTCGTGTGGGTGTCGAGGGAAAAGGAGGGATGGGTCTTGAGGAGGTGGTCCAGGGCGTGTGTGACGAAGCGGTAGGGCCACATAGCGCCGGCGACCTTGGGGGTGCCAGCTAGGATGCCGACGGTGTCAGGGAGGAGTGATATCTGAGGTTTGGTGTTTAGTGTAAGCAGGGAAGTAAATACTAGCCGCATAGAGTAACTTGGACCGACTCACATTACGCGCCTCGTCGCCTTCGAACGCAAACCACTCATTCCCCACCTCAGGAACCTCCCTCCGCAGGACCTCCCACTGCTCCCTAGCCGTCTCCCACTCGTCCTCGTCGAAATACGCGACGATCGAGTCCATGGACCTCGCCTCCGAGGCCACCCTACCTTCTTCAGGGAGCAAAGCCGCCGCCTCGAGCATCGCCTCGACGTGCCTGGCTCGCAAGACCGTCATCTTGGCCGCGTCCTCCACCGACGTGATCTCTTTGGCCTCGTGGTGCTCTACGTGTGACGAGGGCCGGAGGTGGCCACCGTTCCGGCCCGTGGCTCCTGAGCATGCCTGACGGGCCTCTAGCATGGCGATGCGGAGAGGAGGCGGCGACGGGGCATCGTCATCGTCTTCGCTACCCCGGAGCAGATGCCACGCCACACTTGTACCCGTGATGCCGGAGCCGATGATGACGACGTCGGCAGTGGTCGGGAGGGCGGCTGACTGGTGATCTGCCACCTCGGCGTGCGGCGGCATCTGCCAGAAGGACTTGGTGGGGTTCGGCACCGGGAGGCCCCATTCTTGCGCTCCGACCGGTGCCAGCAGTGAGCCGAGGGCGAGGGGAATGATGTGAACCTTCATGGTTAAGAAGGGCAGGGTGATCTTTGTTAGGAGCTTGCTAAAGCGGGAGAAGCTCAAGTGATGGCTGTGGTGAGTTCTGATAGGGAACCTTGTGTAAGGGAGTCCTGTCCATTGATATACTTAGCCCGATCCCAACAAAGAAGCTTTTACTCCTTTCGCCGTTCCAAAAGAAGTTGTTGCTACCAAGCACAAGTGATTTGATGCTAATTACTTCGGCATTCTGAATATCGCCGATGGAATTGATTGTTGAGGAATACTGGCTAACAACAGGTTGCCGATTTACTTTTTGGATTACCGCCATGGCGCATCCCATTCTCCTATCAGACTCAATATCCGGAAAGCCAAGACTCAAGGTTGCATCTTGAATGCAAAGGAACAACGTGTATGGGACGTTAGCATAAATTCACCAAGGCCTAAATTCACACTATCTTCCATTACGATGTATGCGCTATGGGAGGTTGGGTCGTGGTTGAGAGACTGTTACAGGTTGAATAAGGGGGCTATGGTGGAACCAGGCTTTGGCAAGTAGGCGGCCCTTTGCCCTGTGTTATTCCTTGTATACTACAGTACATATGTAAACATAATGCACGCTATGAGGTTTGAAGGTATCTACCCAAGTTGATAATAGTATCAAGTGAAATTTTACTTGACATACAATTTTTAATATAAAACTGAATTCGGTAATTGCATGTAACTTTCACGGGGCTCGCTCATAATCCAAGTGTCCGAGGCTGAAACCCTGAACGCTCAGCCACGTTAGCTAACTAACGAAAAGCAACGCAGAACCTCGTATACAGGACCCCTCATTCCGGAAACACGAAGTGGCTGGTTGCGGCCGGACCTAGTAGCTCACACGAGGAAGAATGTTTGTGGACCTAAAGGTAACCCTTTTCTGGTGTCCGTGGGAGGCCATAGGTTATAGAGGCTATTCCACGTCGTACAAGCCTATATTCGGCGCGCCCACGAGTAGAAAACGTCCGCATTGTCTTTACAAGTTGAGAACAAATATTGAGGACTGAATTTGTTCCCTCATGGAAGAGTCTCAGCTGCCTCTGCATTCTTTCCGAGGCAATTAGTGGAACATTTCAACATGTTAGCAAACAGCGTCGCTGACAACTCGGGACCAAGACTGAGCTGGCTCTGCATCAGAGCCCACCATGAGCTAGATGCACAGGTTTAGTCGGCAAACACCTTATGTGTTGCCGATGTCGCAGCTGACAGTTAAATATTCAAAGGTGCCTCATCTCTCGACGCTTGTATGCAATCAATCAGAAGTGGTATAAATGGGATGCTAGAAGCCGGTGGTGGAGAATTATATGCGCAGCTTCAAGGTGCCATTTACAGGATTTGACAGGAGTTTAATGTGTTGATAGGATCACACAATCGCTGCGATCACTGAAATTTTTGTACAAAAAACGTAAAATCATATTGAAGCTATCTCCGAAGCAACTTCCCCTATCTACGTAATCACAGAAATCGGTAGAAATCTCTGTTGTGTTCCAAGATCACGTGCATAATTTCCACGTACAAGTGGGGTTCAGGGGAGGCTGGGCTGCCTGAAAATGTGGGGCCAAAAGTCAACAGCTGCTGCTAGCCCCGCGAAAAACAGGCCATCCATGCCCTCGATCTAGGCCACACAAGATCCCGCCTGCAGCCGTGCGACGCTGTCCGACCAAGCAAATTTGACAGCTCTAGTTCGAAAGGGACCTATAGTAGCTACCGCGGAGTGCCCGATCATTGCTACTGGAGGCGTGTTTCCAGCCTAGGTATTGTCCCAAAGTCCACCCAAGGTGCCACCTCAGGCGCGTTCGAAAGCCCTCCAACAATGGCTAGCCTCCAGGTTTTTGCTCAATGGATTACCGTAGAGAACATCCGCAATGTCGCCTTCGGCTGGGCCATCGGCACCGTGCTTAGTAAATGCCTAATGCCTTTGCTCCTCCCTCCATTCTTTTCTGCCTTTGACGTCTGGAAGGCCTGGATGTGGCCCAAGATCGAGTATGATCCACCCACCAAGGAAAACCCCGAGCCTGAGGTCATTGAACCAAATGCACCCGAGGGTTTGCGAGCACCATGGTCTCAACAAGGTTCCACCTACGACGCGGATGCCGGTCCGTACCGACTCTGCGGTACCTGTCGACAGCTTGACCTTGGCTTTATGGGCCTGGAGAAGGGAGGGTACCTTGGTACGAATGAACGAATTGTGCGCTTAGGCCACGGCCTCGGTGGGGTCAGCTTGCACAAGGAATCGTGCGACCTGTGCCATGTTATTTGGGATTCACTTTTTGGCGAGGGGATGAGAGCGGCGGGGCGCGATTTCCCAGATGACACTGCTGTGTTCCTTAGGCTGGGGGGATTGACGCACGATTCGGACTCGGTCGGGGATAATGCTGGCCATAAGTTGAAGAAACCTCAGAGAAATTTGGGCGTCGAGGTCAATGCCATTCCAACTTTTATCGGATCACCTTTTCCTACTTTTTCGCCAGGCGAGGATTTACCCTCGGGATGGATCATGATTTATGCACGATCCGATCAAGGGCTAGGTAAGAAGATTTCACCGGTGACTCATGGTTTGTTCCTGCGCGTCCTTTTGTCTCGACTGCACAGTACAGATATCAACAATGTTTTATCTGAACGAGGATCTTAGAGACTCTAATTTTACAGCACAATATGATGGCCATGCTGATTTCTTGGGAATGAATTAGACCCGAACGATCCGTTCTCTCAATATCTTGTCCAGCAGCCTTTGACACAGACAAATTCTGAAAAAGTCATCGACACGATTAGCTCCAGGCTTCAAATATGTCTCAGAGACCATAAGTTATGCAGAACGTCAGGGTTTGAAAAGGCGCAAACGCGGGCACCTCCACCCAGATTAATAGAGATAACTTCTAGTTATGACGCCGTTCGTCTTATCGAGGCAACGGATATACAAGACCCCTACGCTGCTTTAAGCTATTGTTGGGGTAATTTAAATCCGCCGAACAGCCCTGTACAGACAAAATCAATGACGACCTCGGACACCTATAAGGAGTTTCAAAAGCGGATGCCTTTAGAATCCCTACCTTTGACGATCCAACAGGCTATCGAAATCACTCGCCGTCTTGGGATCAAATATCTTTGGGTCGATTCTATTTGCATCATTCAAGGCGATCCTGTTGATTGGAAAAAAACATACAATTATAATGGGTTCTATATATACCAATGCTGTTCTTACCATAGCGGCTACGGGGGCCGCCGACAGTTCACAAGGCTGTTTTCAACCCAATCCAAAGGCCGATGGCGGGGCGAAATCGATTTACAAACACGGAAAAAGGTTACCAATCGTTATTTGGGGCCGTTACGTGGGTGACATGTTCGCAGTGTGCGTTCCGGATATCTACGCTTTTGAAGGCATTGAAACTCTGCAATCCGACATCAAAATTAGCCGTTGGAAAGACAGAGCCTGAGTACTGCAGGAGCATTTCTTCTCCAGTAGGGTCGTGCATTTTGGCGCATTCCAAGTTCACTGGGAGTGCCGGGAGAAAATAGCCAGTCAAGTGCGACCGTTTGCCAAATCGACCCATACCGAGGATGACATGTCAACATTGATTGCCGAACACTGGTGGTCCAGCTTGTTGGTGAAATATACCAACTCAAATTTGAGCGTGGACACTGACCGTCTCCCTGCCATCGCGTCTATCGCAAAAGAGATATCCGAAAACTTCAAGCTCACCTACGTGGCGGGTTTGTACGTTGAGATGCTTCCGCGTTGCTTGGCGTGGGTTGCTGCGGCTACCGGCATCAATCTTGATGACGAAGGTCACGTCGGGACAGGGCATGCTAAGTGTAACGGTGTAAAGCCGTTGCTGCCGCCAGATGTTGACCCTACTCAGCGAGGTAAGCTGCTCAATCTATTCATGTCAAAGCAACCCGGCTCCTTTTTGCTCCCTTATTAGGATTTATTAGTGGCGACTTCATCCTTCATAATTTCATATCGTATTGGAGCTTTATACCGCCGCGATATAGAGTAAGTCATGGCTAACTCAAGGACCTTCAAAGCGTCGTCCTGGAGCTGGGCACACTGGGAAGGCCCGATTGTCAACTTGGAAGTTCGCGACACTGAACTGTTCATGAACCACATAGGGGGCATGAAAGTGGTGGAGCGTGGAGACGAACACAGTCGCCATTCGTCGCCCTTAGTCTTTTGGTCGCAAATCCGCCGTGTAACCCGCTCGCAGCGACGGATGAATGCCTCCGAGATCGTGGCCAAATGCTTCAACCCAGCATTTGGCATATTCAAGCTCCCAGGATGTTCGACTTGGCCCCACACCTCGGTATGCCATGCCATGCCATACTACAAAACCACACAGACGGGAGTAGAAGTGCGGGTGACGAAGGATTTGTTGTCTTTGACGACCCTATGTTTGCCGCTCCGATGGATTTTGACGTGATCCCGATAGGCTCCTATTATCATCGCAACTTTGACAAAGACAACTGGCTAGACAGTGGTACCTGGCGCATCGACATATTACTTGCTGCTGAACGTGTGGAAAATAACGGCAGTCCGGCTGCGGATCTGGAGAGGCAGTCTCGAATGCAGGCTGGAATGGTAAGAGATGCGCCGCCACCATGCCAGTACCGGCGGCTGGGGCTCGTAATGAAATTTAGGTGGCGTGTTTCGGATGACGATCGCTGGGAGACCTTTGTCCGTAAATCGGAGCTTGGGTACGTTAAGACTTTGAGCCGATCCATAAACAGGGCGATGTATTATGTGACTTGTCAATTCTTCCCTCGAGAGTTGGTTTGTGGACCCTGTTAGACCCTTGAGAATTCATCAAGTCGTTGCGCTCTCAGCTGTTTCCCGACTTGGCGGAGAGTTCCTTCATAATAAGATAAACAATGGCTGACAATTGAATTTGCGAGCTTGAATCTCCCACCCTAGTTCCCTTTTGGTTTCTTCAAAAGGTTTCACTCTTACGAGAAGATTTGTCTGATATAGCGTGGAACTACATTGCAATATGAAGACAACGGCCGACTTGCCATTTGCTGCGCTGGCAATAGGGAACGTGTACAGTTGATATGATCAGTTTACAGTGACAAGATTGGGGGTTTTTTCTGATATGCTACTTGCAGAGTAAAACAAAGCTATTCGATCTTGTTAATTTGCAGCCTCAGGACGGTGCCTTGACACTCAAAATATAAACTAGAATCCCAAGCTTTCCAAATGGTATAGGTTGTACTTTTGTGCCATATTCAAGACTGCAAAAATGGTACCATGAATCCTACTTTGCCAAACTGACATGGCTTTATTTGACTTGTGCATTGTTTTCTTGAGAGTAGGTACAAGATCAGAAACCTGTGGTACCTTCTTCCAGCTCAACAATAATTACTGCCTTTTTGATGTCCATTGCAGTGCATTCCTTACAATACCCTAGGAACAACCTTTATTATTCCGAGAGACAAAATTACACAAAGAAGAGAGCTTGTAAGAAAAGAAAAGCAGGGGAAGTTGAGATGAAGAAGCTAAAAGATAACCAAAAAAATAATGGCAAAATAAAAGAAAAGCCGATTCAAACCAGCACCTTGGGGAAAACCATGCCACCCAGTGCCTCGATATGGGCAAAGAACTGCACCAAAGCCGGGCTCAACCCAGCCTCGCTCGCCCGAGCCGCCCACTCCTTCAACGTCAACGTGGCAATCTCGAAGCCAGTCTGCTCCTCCAGCCTGCTCCGCCACTGGTCGAGGGGTATCTCGACGGGGCCGCTCAGGTTGACATAGCGTGGCTGTGGCTCCTCATCCCCTGTTATCACGTCGCTTCTTCTTCCGGCGCCCAGCACCGCGGCCCGTATTCTCTGCACGACGGCTTCGGTGCTCACAAAGTTGATGACGCCCCGGATCGACGTGCTAGTGGGCACGGCCCGCAGCTTGGTCGAGTAGTGGAACACCTCCTGCCACAGATCGCGCGGCGAGGCGCCGGCGTCTTGTGCGGCGTCGGCGGCATTCAGTATAGTCTGCAGATCCACGGCGCCCGTGGTGGATCCACGGACGATGCTGGTGGGGCGGAATATAAACACCTGCAGGTCCGGGGCCATGCGCGCCACCTTGTCGAGGAACCGCTCGCTCGCCCATTTGCACGCCGTGTATCCGTCGGCGGCGGGCGGCGGGGGGAAGCGCGCCACGGACAGCGGGGCCAGTTCGGCCTCGCCGCTGTAGACGGCGACCTCGGCGCTGGAAACGTAGTGGATGGGGGTCCGGTGCCGGAGGGCCAGGCGCGCGACCTCGCGGGTGGCGGCGTAGTTGGATGGTTTCAGACTGGCGTAGGACCGCATGTGGGACACGTCGCAGCCGTTGTGCAGGACGGCGTCGGCTGCGGAGAAGATGGCTGAAGCATCGTGCACTGAGAGGCCGAGGCGGGTTTGCGTCAGGTTGCCCGGGTAGATTGAGATTTTGGAGCTGCCGCCGGCCATGGCGGAGAGTTTGGCCGGGTTCCGGACAGCGATGCAGTACACGTGTCGGACGGCTTCGTCGTCGACGAGGGCTTGGAGTAGCTTCTTGCCCAGGTATCCCGACGCCCCGGTCAGCACGACGCGCTGGACGGGACGGCTGGCGCTCCTAGTGCTGTGGCTCGGCTGCTGGCTCAGCCACTCGACGGGCACGTTCGTCTCAGCTTCCCAGTCGTGGTCGGCAGCTGCGGCGTCGACGGAGTGGGTTTTGACCCAGATGGCCATTTTCCTCAGTGAACTGCATTCGAAAAGCTCGACGAGTGGGATTTTCACCCCGTAGATTTTTCTCAGGGAAGCCTGCAGCTCGATAAGCAGCAGCGAGTTGCCCCCGACGTGGAAAAAGTCGGTGTTTGGCGTGACACGGACGCTCCGGCTGTGAATGAGATTACCAGGGACCACGGCAGCCCATATCTCGAGCATGGCGGATTCGGCCGGACTCAGATCTGTGCTCGAGAACGAGACGTCCTCGCTGGCCGAGAGAGGAGTAGCCCCTGCAGCGTTGGCATCCAGAGACGGTAGAGGCAGCGTCGCGATGGCGCGACGGTCAAGCTTGCCCGACACGGTGGTGGGGAGACGGTCTATGGGTGAAATGACGGCCGGCAGCATACGCAAGGGTAGCCGGGATGCGAGATGCTGCGTGCGAAACAGGTCCAGGTCCAGGTCCAGGTCCAGGTCCAGGTCCATGGATGTCTGCATGCGCGGCCGCAGCACGACGTGGGCGACGAGTATCGCTCCACCCTCGCCCTCGCCCTCGCCCTCGCCCTCGCCCTCGCCCTCGTCCTCGTCGACGCTCACAGAGTGACGAAGTGAAACAGCAGCCTCGGAAATAAAATCGCTGCCGGCGCCTGTAATGACGGCCTCGATCTCGCACAGATCGATCCGCATGCCATTCAGCTTGACCTGCGTATCGTCCTCGGCGGCCCTGCCCTCGACGAGGAGCGTGCCATTGGCTGCCCACCGGCCGCGGTCTCCGGTGCGGTGGTGCAGCGTACTCCACCCCCTGGTACGGCAGACGTCGGAAAATAACCGACCAGGGACGAACCGGGCCTGAGTGGCGTCCGGGCGGCCAAGATAGCCTTGGGCGATGCCAGCACCGGCAACTACTATCTCCCCCGAAAACCCAACCGGAAGCAGGTCAAGACCTCGGCGCTTGGCTTCAACGACGTACACAAAAGTATTGGGGGCTGGCCGACCGGCAGAGACCATGCCGTCTACGTACATGGTGCTCTGGGGGTTGAGGTAGTCGACCTCCCCCTGGTGGCCGAGCAGGTCGCCTCGGTGGGGCCGTACGCGTTGAAAAGGCGCAGGTCGCTTTTGCCCAGGGCCCGGAAGCGTCCGAGGAGGGACGGCCTGATGGGCTCGCCACCGGCGACGGCAATGCGCCAGCCGCCGCAGCAGCCCAGGAGCTCGCCGTGCGCGAGCCACGTGCTGTACTCGGATGGGGTGGCGCCCGTGAACGTGATGCCCTCGCTGGCCATGGCGGCGGTGATGCCGGCCGCGTCGCCGCGCAGGGCCAGCGGCATCATGCAGAGCGTGCCGCCGAATGCCAGCGCCGAGAAGATCTGCGTGAGCGACATGTCGAAGCTGAGTGCGCTCTGCTGCAGCACGACGTCGTCGGGCCCAAAACCGTACGACAGCGCCGACTGCTCGACCTCGTTGGCCAGATTGCCGTACGTGAGCACGATGCCCTTGGGCGTTCCGGTTGAGCCGCTCGTGTACAGTACGGCGCAGGGTGAATCGCTGTCGGGTGCAGCCGCGGCTGCTGCCATGGGAAGTACGGGCTGTTTTGGGAGGTTTTCAACGTCGAGGATCTCGGCGTCCGAGCTTGGCCGTTTAACCAGGCGAGCTGCTGCTACCTCGGCGGTCTGGTGCTGAACGAGCACGACCCCAGGCTTGCAGTCCAGCACCATCTGGGAAAGCCGGGAGATGGGGGAGCCCATGTCAAGCGGCACGTACACGCAGCCAAGACGCATGATGGCCAGCATGGAGCAGATCCAGTCACTGGTCGGCTCCTGGTACACGGCAACCACGAGGCCCTTCTTCTGTCTAGTCATTGGCACGAGGGCCTGGGAAATGGCAGCGACCCTCATCTCCAAGGCTGCGTAGGACATGCAGCCCCCGTAGCCGTCCTTGATGGCCGTCTTGTGCGCGTATTGCTTCGCAAGGGTCATGATCCGATCGAACAGGCTCATGTTCCACGTCGAGTCGCGAACCTCCCCCTGACCAACCTCCATGGCCCGGGTCAAGCTCGCAGGAGGAAAAGGTGAGACGGCATCTAGCTTGCGCGATGGATCCGCCAACAGCTCCTTGATCAGGTGGTTGTAGCAGGAAGCCAGAGTCTCGGTGGCTGCGGGGCTGTAGAGGGACTTTTGCGCCATGAGCGAGACCAGACAATCACCCGAGCCGCTGCTGCCGTTGTCGATTATGTCGATGCTGACGTCGTACGCCGAGCGGCCCGGCTCGAGGCGCAGCAGTTCCAGTTCGCAGTCGCCCAGGGGAAGCTTCTCCTGTGTGCCCATCCGGTAGTCGACAAAGGCCTGGAAGAGGGGGCTATGGCTGCGTGACCGCGGGACCTGCAGCTCCTGCAGCAGCAGCTCGAATGGCACGCCGCCGTAGGCCAGCGCCTCGTACGCTGTGTGTTTGGTGTCTAGGATGAGCTCGTCCAAGGTGGCGGCGTCTGGAGAAGATTTTCCGTTTTTGGACTTGAAAAGCAAAGGAAGAAGCCCGAGGAGGGGCCCGACCGTGTCGGCGGTTTCCACACCGTCGCGGTTCGCCTCTGCGATGCCGATACACATGTCCTGGTTGGTGCTGGAAAGTTTTGTCAGGAGCAGGCGAAAGACGGCGACGTAAAAGTGGAACGGGGTGCAAGTGAGGCGGCGACAAAGGGCCCTTATCGAAGAGCAGATTTCGGCGTCGAGCCGCGTATCTTGCCTATGGTGGTGATAGCCGTCGAGGGGCCGACGCGCGGAGACCCGAGCCACAGGAAGTAGAGGCAACGGCGCAGGGAGCTGGCTGAACTTGTCCTTCCAGAAGCGGAGCTTTTCATCCCAAGCTCCCTGGGTAAGCATCTGGAGCTGACGGCGCGCGAGGTCAGGGTACTGTAATATGTCCCAGGGCAGCGGCATGCCAGAGTAAACCAGCTGATAGTGCCTGAGGAGGACGATGGAGCTGAAGCCGTCAAAGTTGATGTGGTGGCTGCCAATGACAAGATAATTGATCGTGGGACTGCTGCCTAACGAGAGGAGCTTGGCGCGCATGAGGTTTCCGCGCTCTAGATCGTAGACGTGAGCCATCATCCTGTCCAAAGCCGCCCAGGCATCCGCCTCGGTCTCGATGGACTCGACCTCCAGCTCCATCAGGGGCTCCTCCATGATGCCCTGGTGGACCTTCCCATCCTCGTCCTGGAAGAAACTCGTCCTCAGCGATTCGTGGCGCTGGGCGACGGCGCGGACGGCGCGGCGGAGGTCGTCGACGTCCAGCGGGCCGGTGATGCGGCATAATGCCGCGTGGTTGAGCGTGGTGGGGTCATCTACAAAAGTCTTAGTGAACCAAAACATGGCCTGCCCATACCCGAGGGGTTCAGACCTGAGCATTCCCGGCTGGCGAAACTGCTCCTGGGATTTGATTTCCAGCTGCTGCTGCTGCGCGGGCGGCGGCGTCAGCGAGCGCGGTGACGGGGAACCCGAGTCCTTGGGGCTGCCTGCCCCTGACGGAGAGGTGAGGGCAGGGGTCGAATCGTCGTATATCAGTTCATCTCCGCTGTCATCTGTAGGGTGAGTGGAAACAGAGGACGCCGAGGAGCTGTCGGGCTGATGGACAGTATCAGCACTCGCTACATGGGTGATGGAACCTTGGACATTGGGGGTGGCGGCGGCGGGCAGTTCTGCCATGGCCGAGCTGACGAGCTCTGTGATGGTAACGCCCGAGAGAATCTTGAGGACCGGTATGCTGACGCCGAGCGCCTGTGAGAACCAGCCTCTGATTTCGACGGCAATGAGAGAGTCGATGCCGACTGAGTCCAGGCTCCGCGTGGCTGCCGAGTCGCTTTCGATGTTGAGCTGCAGGGATCCCTTGAGCTTATGGATGAATGCATCTGTGATACGAAAAGAAAAAAAAACGGTCAGCTGAGTCTCGGGGTCCGTCAAAGAAAGGACAGAAAAAAAAAAGAAAAAAAAAAGGGGGTGCACAAGCGCTAGAGGCCTGACCTTGAACAACAGCATGGGCTTCAGCGGGCGAAGCACACTCCAAAAGCTGTGCCTTGACGGACGTTGCCGACTTTGAATCCACAGCCCGCGATTCCACGGCCTTCCGCACGCCCAGGTGGCTCATCCGCGGGTTTTCGCTCCAGACAGGCTTCTCGTCATCATCGGGAGAGAAGGACCGGACGCACGTGGTGATCTCCAGATCTCGACCCGAGTCCGGCGGGCTCGCCAGCACAGCCTCGGCAAACGCGGCGTGCAAGTCCGTCTCGGACATGAAATCGTATCCCGTCTTGACCAGCCCATCGCGCACGGCGCCGCGGTCGATACGCTCGACGTAGCCGACGCCCACCACGGGGCCGAGGTGCAGCACCGAGGCCGCCAAGCCGCGGCTGTGGCGCTGCCGCGCCATGCTGACCATGAAGGCGTTGGCGGCCGTGTAGTTTGCCTGGCCCATGCGGCCGGTGACCAAGGCGCCCGAGGAGAAGTAGACGAGGAAGTCAAGGACCGTGTCGGAGAGGACCTGGTCGAGGTGAATGCTGCCGTCGACCTTGGGCCGCAGCGCTGTCATCATGCTGGCGTAGCTCATGTTCTCAACGACGCAATCGTCGAGGACCATGGCGCCCTGTGTGACACCAGCGAGGGGGGGTAACTGGGTGCGAATCTGGGTGTGGGCTTCCAGTAGAGAGGCTTTGGAGGTGACGTCGCTGTTTTTTGTGTGGATCAAGTTAGCATTGAAAATAATACCGAGAAAAAAAAAAAAAAAAAAAAGAAAAAGAAAACGTCGTGTCCAACAATACGGCACAGGACGGCGAGGCTCACCATGACAAGACGACCACGTTCGCCCCGAGGCTTTTCATTGCCTCGAGCCACTTCCCATCGATCCTGGGGTTCCTGCTAGACAATACGAGGTGCCTGGCACCTTTGGTGATCATCCATTGGCAGAGCGAGAGGCCCAGCGATCCAGAAAGACCCTGCAGCCAATAGGTTCGATCATTGCGGAACGTGATACCTTCATCGGCGGGCTCCAAGGGTACTTTGACTTTGTCTTCCTCCCCAAATATCCAGTCCACAGTACCCAGCGGATCCTTACCAGACAGACTTGGGTCAGCCTGCAGCAGACTCAACGAATAGGCAGGCTTTACTTGGGGTTGCACCGGCAGCTCACAAGAGGCAGTCCAGTCGGCACAGGCGGATACTAGGCTGGCCACCTCGTCGGCCTCTCGAGGATTCAAGTGGGCAGCTTCCTTGGAGCGGCGAGCCGTGCCAGCGCAGATGCGGAAAGGTGACGGCAGATTGGTGGTTTGATGGCCGAGCAAGTGAATCAGTCGATCGAGGAGTGGATCACGGGCCAGGCTGTGTGACAAGTCGACGAGGACAAGGTCATTCCGCCGAGGAAGCAGATGGCGTATCGCCTGTGTTGTGGCATGCTGCGGGATGCGGATCCAGCCGGACGGAAACTGTCCACCGAGTGTCTCTGGCGCTGCAAAGGTGATTGCGATTGACCTGATGCCGGCGAGCGCCGACAAGATTTCAGTCTGAACGGGGTCTCGGCTGTAGACCAGGAGAGACTGCCCATCGCGGACGGGTCGAAGGACAGCAGTCGCAATGAGGGTTTTGATAGCTGCCTTCAGGTGCTTTATGTTGGATGATGCGCCCAGCTGAAGCAATAGGGAGCGAGGGATCCGGAGGTTGCGAGAAACAACAGGCACCAGGGCCGCAACGACCTGAACGGCTTGCCCGTGTTGGACACGACCTGAAACCACAAACAATGGTGGAGCTCCCGGGAGGAGCTTAAAAGGCCTCGCGCTTGACTGGTCGACCGTGACTTCTGCATAGTCTCCCGTGATGGAATTCAGGGGACACAGGGCCGGGTCGGACAATTCGAAGAAGCCGAGGGAATCTTCGTCCTGGACCGCCAACGCAACGCTGGAAGCTGCCTTGTCATGATAGATGGGGCGTCGGCGGGAGTTGTGGCGGTCGTTGAGGGCCCGGCTCCGCTTCAGACGCGGCAGCAGGACGGCGTCGGCGTGGACGATGACCTCGTGTTCCAGCTCCCACAAGATGTTGCTCGCCTGGGCCGACCCGTCGGCGGTCCACTGCGCATAGCACGCCAGCCGGACCAGCAGCTCCGCGAGCAGCCTGGCAGACGAAGGGCGCACGGCTTCCAGGTCCACGAATTGGCACGTCAGGCCGACCGACTCCAGCAGCTGCGTGCGCCCGAACCCGAGCGAGATGTTGGCGTGCGGCTTGTCTGCCATCCGGCCCTGTGTCACCCAGAGCACCTGGCCACACCTTTCGAAAAGCGCCTTGATCATAGCCCATCGCTGCTCGGTCAGGCCGCGGAAGGCCGGGTCCTCGACGTCGACGAGGCACAGGACGAGCGACTGGGGGCTCAGGTCGCCCGGGGACACGGCCTCGAGCGTCTTGGCCACGGTGGCGCGCCGGCAACGGCCTTTGAGCAGGTCGGAGACGGACCGGGCGAGCTGCAGGGTCTGCAGGGTCTTGCCGCCGACGACCAGGAGGTCGAGGGTGCGGAGAGGGTCGCGGAGCGTGTCTGGCGCCTTGAGGGGCTCGCGCAAGCTCTGGACACGGTCGTCGACGGCCTGGGACACGATGAGCGACACGGGGTGGGCGAGGGGGTCTGTCGAGGGAGTGACGGCGTCCACTCCCCCGAAGCCGGTCCGGCGCAGCAGCTGGTCCCAGTCGACGACGTCGATGCAGGGGGAATAGACGCGGCCGTCGGCGCGGCCCAGCCACCAACCCGGCAGGCAGCCAAACACAGATCCTTCGCGGATCGGCTCGTTGTCGGTGACCTCGAGCATCATGACGTAACCACCGGGACGGAGGAGGCGGCGAACGTTGCGCATGGTCTGCTCGAGGGTCTCGGTGGCGTGGAGAACAAAGGAAGCCACGATAAGATCGTACGACTGTTCTGTGAAGCCCTGCTCCTTGCCGGAGCGGCCAATGTCGAGCGTTTTGAACATGATTTTGTCGTGGTGGTCGGCAAAGATGTCCTTGGCGGTTGGGAAGAAGCCAGAGGAGATGTCGGTGAAGGTGTAGGAATTGAAAGAGTCGCCGAGCTGACTGATAATGCTCTTGGTTGCGCTACCAGTGCCGGCGCCTTTTTTTTTGGGTCGGTCATACGGGGAGTAGTTAGCAGAGGAAAACTGGACGCTTTGATGAAATGCAGACAGACTACTCGCTACTCAAACTCACCAACTTCGAGGATGTTCATGTTTGGCAATCTGTGGCTCAGCTGGGCTACGGCACGGCCGATGTATACATTGTACTGCGGGAAGGCGAGCGCCTTTTCGTAGTAGCGGTCCAACAGGTCGTCCTTGCGCATATGCTCGAGCATGGTGGTCTTGCCCCGGACGACGTCGCGGAAGTTCTGGCCGGCGGCGTGTATCATGCGCATGTCGACTGTTTCCTCGTACCTAATCGTGAAGAATAAAACCAAAAGTCAGTCAGTCAGTCAGTCAGTCAGTCAGACAGACAGACAGACAGTCAGTCAGTCCGAGTCGTGGATTACGCAAAGGGGCTAAGGTAGCATCTGTTTCTGGCATGGCAGCAGCTCACGGTTTACAAATCCCCTCAATCGTCTCCCACGTATCCGAGTCCCATTCCTTCTTGACATAAGGGTGATCTTGGCTGGCAACGCGGTCCAGCACGTAGCGGGTGTACTCGAACATGCCCACATACGGCACCTGCGTGCGTGCCGGATGGTCCGCCGGGATCTCGCCGTCCAGGAGGCGGAGGTAGTAGTAGCAGGCCCGCTCAGCCGCGACGGCCAAGTCGTGCTCGTACAATGTCGGCTGGCCATCGTAGACAATGGCTGCCATGTCGGGCTTGTCGACGCCCCAGGTTGTCTCGGAGAATAGAAGGGTGTCGTGCGCCTCGGTGGCTCGGGCAAAAGGCACGCAACGGATGCGCTCGACCTGCACGACTGCCCTGCCGTCGCGGCAGAAGTCGAGATCCCCGCAGATTGGTGCTGCGTCGGCGCGGTCGAGCTCTGCAATGACATGGACGCTGGAGGCTGCGGGTTGCGAGTCCACGTCGACAACTACCCGCTCGATGGACGTTGGAACGTGCAGGGACCAGAGCTGGCCGTCATAGGGGGCGGTGAAGGCGAGGATGGCGGTTTGGAATCCGCAGTCGAGGGCTGCGGGGTGAATGAGGTATTCTTCGGTCGACGACGACTGCACTGCCTCGAGCTTGCTGCGTGCCGAGTTGAGGCACCGTTGCATGTCGGAGAGGTTGCGAAAGTGATGGTGGTATCCGTAGCCCAGCGAGTCGAGGTATTCGTAGAACTCGGAAGCGTCGAGTCTTGTCAGTAGTCGGCCCTCAAGGTCAACAGCGGGATGGAGGAGGGTCGCCGAGTCCGAAACCCCATTCTCGCCGTCCTCTTTGACGGCGGCTTCGACACGTCCATCAGCCGCCAGAGTCATGGATTCACACTGGCTGTCGGAGCTGGTAAACAAGGAAAATTCGGCGCTGATGCGGGAGTTGTCGACCTCCAACTCGGTCAGGGACAGCAACGTCTCGACGCTGCCGTCGTCATCGCCCAGGGTAACGGCGTGGCGAATAGAGACCGACTTCACCTCGATGAGGTATGGCGTTTTCCCTAGCCGCTGGGCAGCAACACGGCACGCTTCTATTGCCATGACAACGTAGCCTGCCGCAGGGAAGACGGTCTGGCCCTGCAGCTGATGTCCGTCCAGCCAGGGGATCTCGCGGGGGCTCAGGAAATTGCGCCAACTCAACGACCTTGACGTGACCTCGGGACACAGCCGACCTAGAAGCTCGTGTTGCCGTCCTCCGCCAACACGCAGCATTCTTGAGCGCCGAGACTCGTGCCAGTGCGACGTATCGTGGTCCCAGGCGTAGTTAGGGAGCCCCGTAACGACGGGGGGTTGTTGTTGTTCCTTGGCGCCGCTTACGAACCTCAGATAGTCCTCCATATCCACCACAGAGGCCCCGAAATGCGCCCAAATATCCCCCATGGCACCTGAAAGGGAGGAAAAAGCATCTCTGCCTCTGGAAAGTGTCCCAAAGTACTTGGGCGCTGGCTCTGCGCCCAGGGTCTGGAGGGTCGGGGTGCGCAGCGCCGGGTGCGGCCCTACCTCGATGGCGAGATCAAAGGGGCCCTGTGCGCGCACAGCCTCCTCCACGGCATGGGAGAAGAAAACTGGCTTCACCATGTTCTCAACCCAGTACCGGCCGGTAGGTCTGTTGGCCACCGCCTCGTGGCCCAGCTGGCCCACATGGACGCTGGAATACCACTGGCACTCGGTCGCCGTGCCAACATCAGCAGAGATTTTTGCAGCCAAAGCCGCTCCGTAAGGCCCGGCGCAGGGATTCATGTGGTGCGAGTGGTAAGCCCTGTCGACCTTGAGAATGCGCGCAAAGACTCCCTCGCCGTCCAGCCTGTCTTTGACGACAGCCACCGTCTCAGCATCACCGGAGAGCGTCACGCTCTTGCTCGAGTTGCTCGCAGCAACCGCGACTCGCCCCTCATATTCTTCAACCAGCCGCTCTGCGTCGGCAAGAGACATGCCCACCGCCAGCATTGCACCGGGTCCCCCATCCGACCCCCGTGCATGCTTACTGTGCAGGCCACGGTAGTATGCAATACTGATGGCGTCTTCTGCCGATATTGCCCCGGACGCAAAGGCGGCTCCAATCTCGCCTGATGAGTGGCCGACCACGGCGGAGAACTTGACGCCAGCAGCCCGGAGGACCTGCACCAGCATGATCTGCACCGCAGCACACAACGGCTGCGAGAGGGCGGCTTGCGACACGCGCGAGGTCGCCTCGTCGGCCAAGAGCTCCTGGTAAAGCGTCCAGTCTGGCCTGTCCGCCTCGGGGAGCAGCAGGGCGAGGTGCGCGTCCAAGGACTCGATGATTCCCCTGCACATAGCAGACTTGGTCACAAGCTCCCGGCCCATGCCGGCCCACTGCGCGCCTTGTCCGGTAAAGACGCCCAGCACGCGGACGGTGGCCTCCTTTGCGTCCCGCACGCGGCGACACTCCACGCCCGGCTTCTCCTGCGAGGCCGCGTTGCCGAGCTTCTGGGAAAGTTCTGTGGCAGTTGCGGCGTCTATGGATAGCCTGATTGGGAACGCAGCGCGGCGGCAGAGCGTGTGCGCAAGATGGGCTATGTTGACAGCTGGGTTGGCGGCCACGTAGTCCACATAAGATGAAGCAAGTCGCCGGAGCGACTTTTGTGACTTGGCTGATATAACCACGGGCAACGCAGCCTCTTCTTTACCGTGGACTGCTGCCGGCGGCGGCGGCGGAGGAGGTCCGCTGCTTGGATCGTAGGCTTCGAGGATTGCGTGGGCATTGGTGCCGCCGAAGCCGAAGCTGTTGACGCTCGCTCGCCTGGGATCACCTGGGGGCGGTGCAGGCCAGTCCGTCAGGGCTGTCGGAATCTGCAGATGGCCGTAGTAGGGCTCGACGTTGGGTGCCAACTTGTTAAAAAGCAGGTTCGGCGCGATCTTGCCTGCCTGGAGGGATAACGAGGCTTTAAGGAGGGCGGCAAGCCCGGCTGTGCCTTCGCTGTGCCCAATGACTGTCTTGATGGAACCAACGAACAGTTTGCCGTCGCCGTCATCTTGGGAAGAACATCCACCTCCTCCGAAAAACGTATTGTGGATGGCCTGGGCCTCGACGGGATCACCAGCAGGCGTACCGGTGCCGTGGGCCTCGAAGTACTGGGGCCGTGAAAGCATAGGATCGAGGCCGATCTCGCGGTAGGTGCTCCGAATCAGCTCCGTCTGCGACGTCGGGCTGGGCATGGTGATACCAGATGTCAGGCCATCCTGGTTAACACCGGTATTCCGCACAATGCACTCGATGTGGTCTCCGTCTGCCAACGCCTGGCTGAGCATTTTCAAAACGACGGCTGCCACGCCCTCGCCTCGGGCATATCCGTTTGCTTCCGCATCCCACATCCGGCTCCTCCCATCAGGCGACAACATGTTGAGGTTGCTTTCGGCAATGTAGTTTTCCGGTCCCAACAGCAAATTCGATCCTGCTGCCACCGCCATTGTGGAGCGTCCACTCCTCAAGATCTGAACGGCCTCGTGGACGGCGACGAGGCTGGAGGAGCAGGCGGTATCCAACGTGATGGAGGGACCCTTCCAGTCGAAAAAGTAGGATATCCGGTTCGACATCAAGCTACGGCCTATACCAGTCGCATGGTACCGCGCCAAATTATCTATATCTCTCAAAAGAAGGTTCTCATAGTCTCCGCACATGACGCCGCAGTATACCGCCGTATTTGTGCCTCGAAGCGCCTCCATGTTGAAGCCGCCGGCCTCGATGGCCTCATATACAGTCTCAAGGAGGAACCGATGCTGCGGGTCCATTGTTTTGGCCTCGGCGGGCTTGATATTAAAAAAGGACGCGTCGAACTTGGTCACGTCCTCGTCCAGAAAATACGAAGCTTTTACGTTGCCCGTGCCGTGGTGAGCAGCTTCGGAATGGTGGAAGCTGTCAACGTTGAACCTGTCTGCCGGAACCCGTCGTGCGACATCTCGCGGCGCACTCAAGAGCTGCCATAGCTTGGAGGGCGAGGAGCTGGAGCCGGGGAAGCGGCAGGCGGAGCCGACGATGGCGATAGGCTCCATGATTAGGTCAAAGGGGACGGGTGTGGCTTGTGCCAGGGAGATATGCAACAGAGGGTAGCCGATTGATTGCTTGTAAAAAGTGGTATTATATCTGAATAAAGAAAAAGAAAACAAAGGTGTTTTTTTTTGTTGCGCGCCAACGCCAGGTACTTATTCAATCAGATTAATTTTTCATACCTTCCGATAGCATTATCTTGTTTCTTTCCCGGCCCTGCTCGGCTGATGAGCCAATGAGATCGGTATCCAGCGAGGGATATGTTACCTTTGCACTGGATCCTCACACTAAACACGGACAATCCGCGAATACAGCTTTCGTCTTTATGCAGCTTGGTACGATCTAATGGGTGGTATTCCAGACCATTCAAGATTTACGCCCGACCGAAACCACCGACCGAGCCAGTACACCGAGCCCTGCCACCGGTTCCATCATTCAGGCCGGCCCCTTCCCGGGTTTACGGTTGCGGACATTTCGAAGCAATTTGTACCGAGCGAGGTGCTACAGCTGTTTAGGTAGTATCTGAAGATTCCATTACTATTATATACTACTATGTTGATGTTGCGCAGGCTCACCCATGTGACAAGTCTCCGGGCCACATGGGCACGCGGTTCTGCTTTTTATAAGAGACGGCAAAACACGGCTAATATATAATAATAGGTTACCTGGCACTGGGAGCTTGCGAGTGCTCGACAGCGCTTATTTGGGCCTATCCTGTTAATTTACCAAAAGATTCACGAAAGTACCGAGTGATATCATTACCCACTCATAATCTAGTAAAACGCGCGAGCTAAACTCCCATAATTAAACATACCCCTGGCTCTAATTAAGTGAATATTATCGTGGTATGTATCTTTTTTTCTTTACCCTGATTAATACCGAAATATGCTTTTAAACACATTCAATTGACAAATCACATCATCGAATATAACCCTATTTTTTTTTTGATTGCATTATGCTGCTATCTTTCACAATTCGGGCATTTCGGGGGTTTGGCAGCCACATCTTAATAATATGAGCATTCTCCACCTGAACCCGAAATGCCGTCAATGTCCTGGCCAAACATGAAGCACAAGTACAAGATCCGATTCGCCTCGTCCAACCCGTAACCAAGGTGGCCTATGTTTTCGTCGTGAACCTGTGTTCATCTGTTAGCAACAATTATTGTGAGTGGGGAGAGAGATGCGCAAGTTCGGCACAAAGAGCTTACCATGTAAAACTGCCGAATGTTCTCCGTCTTGGTGCACCGGTAGTCGAATGCCGCCTTGAAGCTTTTGACACCGGATGAGGATTTGGGGTCGTAAGCTTCGGCAACTTCAGGGCCAACTGTGCCCTGCCTTTGTTTGTTGATGTAGTCGAGACCTCCTGCTTTGAGCAGATCGGCAGACCACGTAGACGGCGTGCCCTTGGCCGTGGGGCAGTGCACCCCGGTGATGGGGAACATTTCAAACTTGTAATCTGCAGGTTGTAGCGGCGTCTCGTGTTCCTTCATCGCTCCGACGTCACCGAGGACTTCATCTTTGACGAGTGGGATTTGACCCGATGCATCGTTTGCTAGGCCGCGACCAGCCAGGGCAAGGAGAAAGAAATTAACTAGAGGGTATTTCATGGTAGAAAGAGATGCGGGCGGGATATCGTGGGCAGTGGTGTAAGGATCGTGGGCGATACCAAGAATGAACTGGTTTAAAAGCCCGCTGCCCCTCGGCATATTTATATATAGCCGAACCGAGACCGATGGTCAAAGGCCACATCCGCTGCCCGCAGGTAGCGAGTCATCGCGATGCAGCAATTTATGGACAAGGTGGGCTGCAGATGGTAGTCTCCGCACGCGCGTGCAAAAGCATTGTGCACTTGCGCATCTACAACACCTACGTAGGTACCTATCTATCTAAACACCAATTTCTTTCCCGAAAATAAAATAAAATAAATAAATAAATAAATAAAATAAAATAATAAAATAGTCAGCGGCTAGATGAGTATACCCAGATAGCCCTTGCTACTCACTCTGCAACAAAACGGAACAAACATGGTCTACGCAAGCCTCGCCGGCGTCACAATCGGCGTCATTTTGCTCGCCGCCTTCGCAGTAAGATCATCCTCCCGCCCCAAGGACGGGAAACCACCCTTGGCCACCGCCACGTCCTCGCTGAAGGGTAAAATTGTCTTCATCACCGGAGGCTCGGCCGGGCTTGGCAAAAGAGCCGCGCTGGAGCTCGCACACTGCAGACCGGCGCAGATATGGCTCACCGGCCGCCACCTGGCCCGTCTCCAAAGCGCGGCCGCCGAGATCCGCCAGGCCTTGTCACCAGACGAAGAAGCACCCCATATTCATCTCCTAACTATGGATCTGGGCTCGTTTAAGAGCATTCGGGCGGCGTGTGACACCTTCCTCTCGGAAAGCCACCGTCTGGACATCCTCATGCTCAACGCGGGCGTCATGTCCGTCCCGGCGGGGATGACGCAGGACGGCTACGAAATCCAGTTCGGAACCAACCACATGGGCCACGCTCTCGTGACCAAGCTACTCGAGCCCGCCCTCTACGCGGCGAGGGGCGCCGGGCCCCCGCGAGTAGTCGTCCTCTCATCCAGCTCGCACCACGACGTTCCGCCAGGCGGGATCCGATGGGATTCCCTAAAGACCCCCGGCACCGACGTCTTCCTTTTCAAGCGCTACGGGCAGAGCAAGCTCGCCAATGCGCTCTTCGCCCGGGAGCTGGCCAGGCGCCGACCCTGGCTTCTCGTCGCGGCGGTCCACCCGGGTGTCGTGCGCGGGACCGAGATGCAGGCGTCAGCAACAGGCATCCCGCTGGTCCTGAGGTACCTGATAGCCTCTGTGCGTCTCCTCTTCACCATCAGTCTGGACGAGGGCGTCAAGAACCAGGTTTGGGCCGCCCTGGCGGAGGGCTACCCCAGCGGGGAGTACTTCGAGCCTGTGGGCAGGCCGGGGCAGGCCAGCGCTCATGCGACCGATGATGACATGGGGGGAAGGCTGTGGGAGTGGACAGAATCTGAACTAGAGTCCTGGCTATCTGCGCAGAATTAATTCGGCATAGTGTCTGGCTGGATGCTGAGTACATGTGTTGGACAGGCCGGCGATTGGATACGCTTCTCGGGGAAAACCTTTTTACCGAATGCCCATTCGACAAGAGAGAATTAGCATAAGAGTTTGACTACTATAGGTTTAATCGCTATTTGAAGGCACTTGCTAGGGTGGCTACATACCTTAACCTTGGGAGTTCTAGGTTTTGACGTGCCTTGATTTTCGATAATGAGATTTTTCCCTTCGCATATTTCAATGTGGGTCTCTGTAAGTCCCGATAGCCCAGGCAATTAAACTTCTGGTGTCCGAATCCCAGTGGGCGGGGGTTTTTTATTTCTTTTTTTTTTTTTTTTGTTGCATAGCTATTGACATATAGTTAGGCTTGAGTCATAAATCTGTTCTCGCACCCTCCTGCTATTATCCCGAACTATTTCCATCTCCTTTCTAGGGACCCGCGACCTCAGGAGGACGTCAGTTTACCCAAAAATCGACACCCGCCCATGCCGGCCTAGTCAAACCTATCTGTCTTACCAGTCCACATCATATTTCACGTCGAGACGATGACGAAGTCGGGACTGGTTAGTAGGTCACTCGTGGTCCTGTTAGCTCTGGCCAGCGAGGTCTCAGCCAAGAAGACGAGTTTAGCATCGGACCTTAAACCAAGTTACGATTACATTGTTGTCGGCGGAGGCACAGCGGGCTTGACGATTGCCAACAGACTGAGCGAAGATGAGGAGAGTATGTCGGCATCTAATCGAGCTTGTCTGTTACATTCATTCTGAAAGAGTGGAGAAACTGACCATGGAACAGAAACCGTTCTTGTGATCGAAGCAGGGCCCATGTCTGTCATCATCAGCTCCCTTTTGCCTTCGAGCCCCTATCTGGCCTAGGTGTAACACATCAACTGACGGGAAAACTCTTGTCCCCTTTCCTTCTTTATACAGACCTCCATTGTCGAAAGAGGCTGTAGTCCCTTGGTTTGGGTCGACGGGGGCCACGAGAACCCTCCACACATGGAACATGTCCACCGTTCCGCAGCCAGGGCTTGATAACAGAGAAATACCGAGCAACCAAGTAAAAGTGCTGGGCGGCGACTCGGTGGTCAACGGTATGGTGTTTGACCGGGCGTTGCCGGCAGATGTTGACGCGTTCCAGGCCCTAGGTATTAGTGGATGGGGATGGGATGATATTTTGCCGTACTTTAAAAAGGTAGGTTGGAAGTCATGAGCAAACTTTGGGGCCTTGGCAATCTGACAAAAGCCACGCAGCTCGAAACATTCTCCCCGCCGCCGCCAGACAAGGTGGACAAGTTTGGCGTCACATTCGACGAGAAATGCCACGGTTACTTGGGGCCGGTTGGGGTCGGGTGGAATAGTTACGTGTTCCCACATGACGGTAAGAGTATCCGGCGGTAGCGGGGGGGGGTGAGGGGGTAACTGGTGGCGGCTAGGCAACAGGCAGGGTCCTATTTGCTGATGAGAAAAAACACAAAGACGCATTTCTCCAGGCACTGGACAGTATGGGAGTGCCACGTGCCCACGAACCGGCCTGCAACAAGCTGGGCTCGTTCTTGATGCCCTTCACGGTCTCCCAAAACAACCAGTCGCGCATCGACGCGAGGAACGCTTACTTGGACCCGGCTAGCGGCCGCTCTAACCTCGACATCTTGTACGCAAACCAAGCCACCAAGGTTTTGACAGAGCTACGGGATGGGCAGGTGACAGCCTCTGCCGTAGAGGTGAGATGGATAGGTGACAGTGAGCTGGCCCTGGCTGTGCTGCATGAACTGACAGGATAGCCTACGCCCATATAGTTTGCTAGAGACAGCGACGACACGCGCAAGACCGTATCCGCTACCAAGGAGGTCATAGTATCGGCGGGTACCTTGAGATCGCCCCATCTACTAATGTTATCTGGGATTGGCCGAGGCATAACGCTCGGCCAGCACAACATAACACCAGTTGCCGAGGTGCCCGGGGTGGGCTACAATTTGCAAGATCACTATACGGCAGCGGTGTTCTACAATGGTATGTATGGCTGGCGGCTGTTCGAGAGGACCGGGTCTTTGCTAACAGTTTCACAGTGAAAAGGGGTGTTGAAACGTTGGACGACGAGACAAACTCGACTTTTATGGAGGAGCAGGAGAGGCTCTACTTCCAGAATAGGACAGGCAAGTCTTTTTTCCTGGCAGCGCTCCTCCGACTTGAAGCTGACCCAATCACCTGTTTATCAATGAACTTAGGCCGATGGACTCGGGGCTATGCATCTGCGTTTGCATACCTCCCTCCGTCAACCCTCGACAAGGTCTCTAGCCAACAACCCTTCTACCAGCAGTACAATGAGACTTTTGACGAGGCGACAATCTTGAACGACACTCCGCAGACGGTGGCCGCGGGCTACCGCAAGCAGTGGGCCATCTTGCGCAATTCGTTCCGGGCAGATGACATTGCGGCGTGGGAGCTAGCCATAGTCGGCGGCAAAGCCACCACGTCAACCAACCTCCACCCCTTCAGCCGCGGCAACGTCACCCTCGCATCCTCAAACCCATTCGACCCCCCGGCCGTAGACCCGCGGTTCCTCTCGCACCCGGCCGATTTCGAGAACCTGGCCCAGGGCATCAGCATCCTCCGCAAAATAGCCTCCACCGAAGCCATGCGCGAGAATCTGCTGCTCGGCGAAATGCTGCCCGGCGCGAACGTCACGGCCCCATCCGCCCTGAGGAAGTGGGTCAGCACGGAGTCGGGCGGCGCCACGGGGAACCACTACGTGGGCTCCTGCGCCATGCTGCCCCTGGCGTACGGCGGCGTCGTCGACGCCCATCTCAAGGTGTACGGGGTCCGCAGGCTCCGCGTGGTTGACGCCAGCGTGCTGACCATGGTGCCGTCTGCACACACCCAGGCCACCGTGTACGCCTTGTCCGAAAAGGCTGCCGACATGATCAAGAGCGACTACTCGGCATAGCAGCGCTTGGGTGTGGGCGGGGTGCGACCCTGCACGGTTCAATCCATGTCTGTTTGTGATGGTTCATTTCTCCTTGATTCGGGTAGCTATTGTTGATGGATGGGTTGATGGAGCCTAACATCACACCTCCTGTGTGCTGACTGCAGGCTGGAAAGAAGGAGGCTAGGAAGAAGGAGGCTAGGAAGAAGGAGGCTAGGAAGAACGGGGCTAGAAAGAGGGACTTCGACCAACGTAATCCATGACTTTCTCTATCTCGGCCCTCAGAGCGCACTGATTCACCTGCCCTTCGTGGTTGCGCAGGGGCTAGTGGCATTTTCAGCCTTGGCCGCGGAATGGATAATAGCTGAATACAGGTCACAAACACCATCATCACCACAAGATTCACCCGGCTGTTGTTCCTTCTCCGCGCTCTCCTCCCTGTCCTCGTCCGCATGTAGATGGATGCCTATGGAATCCTCCAGACAGCCCACAACATGCAGCACAATCTCCATTGTGATCTTCACCCGCAGCGTCTCCCTGGCCCTGAAGTCGGTCGGCGCGGCGTGCGACGCGGCGGCCGAAAGCAGGAGCTTCAGGGTGTCCTCGTTGCCCGCGACGAGCGCCTGGTACGTCTGCCGGAGGATGCCGGACAAGGCCCGCTTGACCTGCACGTAGCACGCCGTCGCCATGAGGACGACCGCGACGTCTGCTTGCGCCAGCGCCTGGCGGTCGCCCAGCCCCCTGGAAGTCGTCCGTGTCTTTTTCCGGGTGCCGGGCTCGGTGCTCTGCCCGTCAAAGATGTTGTTGCCTGTGGCGTGTGGCAGTATGTCGAGAGAAAATGCCGCCGTCGCGTCCGTGCAGAGATACTCGCCTGAATTGGGGGGGGAAGCGTGGGGGTTGGTCGCATGGCAAGCGGACCAGGCGCCGGCGTCCGACAAGTCCGCCAATGAAGGCTCCGACCAGCGGGAGGGATTGCTGACGGCGTGGGAGGAGGTCTCGGGCTCGCACCCAATCTCGGCGACGAGGGCTGTGAGGTCAGAACAGTGCTTTAGCACCTGGTCGAGCAGGCCGCGCCTACAACTGCACTGTCCGGGCATGGCAGAGTGGGGAAATGACTTGAGCACGCACTCCTCGCTCAGCGGCGATATCCTATTGTACAGTACGTTCAAGCGATGCATAATGTTTGGGAGCTGGCCGTTGCCGAGGCTCGATGAGGGGCCCTGGCTTGTTTTGTCTTGAGCTGCTGTGGTACGAGAAACTGCTGGCAGCCTCTCCGAGAGCGGGTCGGACCCAACAAAGTCTTGTTCAGGCCAGAGGGACGATATAACAGTGAGCATGGCTGGCGGCTCGCTGATTATGGGGTGATCGCCATTGGCGGATTCTCTTCCGGCGCCCAGGGTTGCGGTGACACTGGTGTTCTCAAAGACGTCAAGTCTAATGTGTTGCTGTTGCTGTTGCTGCTGCTGTTCTTGTGAACTGGGAAGCGCTCCTATCACTGTGTCCTGGCCCGTCAAGTTCCGCGGCGGTCTTCCCACACGTACCGGAAGGCTGACGCAGGTGACCTTGGCCCGTTGGCAGCGCATGCACTGGTTCGAGGACCCTGTCCGTATGCAACGCAGCTTTTGTCGTCTGCATCGGGTGCAGGAGGATTGTTTGACTGGTTCATTGCTGCTCGGAGGCGTGGAATATTGCGGTAGAGGGCCATTGCGGATGATCATGTCGTTATGCGATATATGCATGAGTCTGCGTATATGTTGCGTCAATATAGAAATGCTCTCTTATGCAAGAAGGGTTATTGGCCAGGCCGAAAGCGACACCGTGCTATTCGAATCAACTTTTGCCGGAGGTTGGATTGTATGTATACAGATGTATCTAGTTAAACCTCTGTACACGAGTTGAGTTGTTAGCAATAGATTTTATCACTTGCATGATTTTTTTAACTTTCATGTCAACTTGTTTAGAGTACCAAGAGGAGCTGGCGGTGGAGATCGGGGTGTGGGGTGTCTGTTTTTACGGTGTACCTCGGTGACTTGGAAGGAGACACGCAATGGCGGTCATAAACAAGGCAGATATTTATTTTATTCGTTTTTTATTACCGCAAGTCGCCAAGAGCCGGCTACTACTGCTATACTATATCTCTACTGGTAAATCCATAACCCATCGGGGCCACGTGGAAGCCCGAAACGTCGTCGCGTAGGTATCGATGCTACTTTGTCACCAGAAACTCACCATGTGGTGCCAGCGCGGTCGTTCGTTCAATTAATTGTGGAGAGGGCAGTGTTACGACCAGACAAGTTGGGCCAGCACCAAGGAGGCCAGGTGGGGTCACACCCCTCCTGACGACATTCGCCCAGAGAAATCACCGACCGGCAGGAACAGGATTACATAAGGGAAGGAACACGTGACATCACGTGATCGCCAAGGAAGGGATATGATTGATATGTCGCATATCAAGCATAGCAGGACAAGTGATATGTCGGTTAGGGAACATATCAAGCATATCACGACCAGGACCACGGTCTATATAAGACACGCTCATTACCATGTAGACAAAACTTAGCTTAGGATTGCTTAGCAGCAATCAAACTCTAGTTAACCTCAATACTTACTTGAGACCGATCATAACTTCACCCCAATCGTTGAGAATTCCCCTAGCTACGTTGTCGACGCTCAGTTGCTTCAACCCACTGTACTTTACCATAAGAACAGGTTACCCCGATACCTTGATCGTAACAGGCAGTGCCCCCATACGACTGGGAGAGGAGGTACGATCTCGATGGAATTTGGGTCTGCAGCCTAAACTTTGACTCGGCAGCTCTTGAATCCCGCGGCTTGGCGGCGATTGTGTTGGGTCGTCAGGCAGATGTTACTTGGGGTCGTTGTGGGCCCCCTCAAAGAGGGGGTGACAAAACTTGATTTTCGACAAAACCGTGGACCAGACAATCAATCTACCATACAAATTGTTGGCAAAACTGTCAATAACAATACTTGAACGTACATTACCATATAAACACCTTTATTAATATAATTTAATATAACTTTGAAAAAAATTAAAAATTGAGTTACTTTAACACTGGAATGTAAATCGGCCATTAAATAAAATATCTGTACCTAAAAAAGAATTAAAAAATTAAAAAATATAAAACAATATAAATATAAAGAGATTTTTTAAATTATACCAACCTATATTTTCACGTTAAAATAATTTAATTTTCTACTTTTTCCCCAGTTAAATAAGCATTTGAGCTTTTTTTAATTTATATTAAGTTTTATTAATAAAGGTGGTTGCCGGCAGTAGTACAGTGCGTGGTTAAAAATAACGCAACTTTGTAAAATTATACCAAAACTCTCCCTTTTTAAAAATTCAAAACTAAATCAAACAAACTTTTAACAGTTTCAAAAAATCTACAGCTACCATATTGTTAAACAAATGGGTTGCTAACAGGGGTTTAGGTGGTTAACCTAGGTGCGGCGTTGTTCTAACGAATGTTGTAAGGCCCTAAAAATATAGGGGCGAATTGGGTGTAAATACACTAGATTTTGGAACGATTGATTATATTGGTTGGGGAAGGTTTTACTCTACCTTCCTTATATATTTTCCGACATCGTGTTACATTCGCCCGACGATTTAACAATTGCGTCAATAAACCAAAAGATTCTGCAGTACCTGCAACCTTGCAAATACTTCGTCGGTCCCAATTATAAGCTGTGTCAATTCAAACGTGACACATCGAAATAGGGGTTCGCACGCCAAAAAGCCTTCCCGTACCGCAAAGGGTTTTACAAAAAATTAATTTGTATGGGTTTTTCAAAAAATACCCTTATTTCCATACAAATCATCTCTGGGTTCGCACGAATCGGCCAACTTGGTAAAAATTTGGAACCAGGTACAGGGTAACTAACTTACAGGTATAGGGTAAGTAAAAAAACCCGGTATAGGGTAACTCCTATTTTTTCCTTTAAATTGCAATTCCTATAAATATAAAATTAAAATTATTCCATCACCCTATTCTAATATTATATATAATAGGCTATATATAAATAAAAAAAAACTTTGTACATGTATGTTACGACCACGGATTGACAGGACAAGGAAGAAGTGAACAACCAGTGGGACCCGCCGGGAACCACTGGACAAAGACAAAGGACACCAGTAGAGAATTACGTGAAAATAAAATAAGGGACCCTAACCCGATCACCAGGCGACAGTGATCGCGATCACCGCCAAGAGGGTGATCAACCCCTGTTGTAATCACTAGGGAGTAATCACAATCACTTACACGAAGTGATCACTCGGCTATATAAGGACACGATCATTACTATGTAGATAGCTTTACTTCTGGATTGCTTAGCAGCAATCAATCTTATACTCTAGTTAACCTCAATACTTACTTGAGACCGATCATAACTTCACCCCCCAGTCATTGAGAACCTTGGTTATCCGTCACGACGCTCAGTTGCTTCAACCCACTGTACTTTACCCTAAGAACAGGTTACCCCGATACCTTGATCGTAACAATGTAAAACAACGCATATAATTAATATATATAATTACAGTTAGATTAATATATTTAAACCTTACTTTAATATATATAAATTTGTAAAGATTATAATAATTAAAATATAAATTTATATAATTAAATAAAATAAACTTTGTTAATAAAAATAATTATTAGTTTACTTATAGGTAAAATATTTGGAAATATATTATTTTATATTATATTTACTGTTAAATAATTAAAAAAAAGCTTTTTTACTATTTTTTAAAATACAAAAACTTATACTTAAAATAATTAATTATAATACATTTTATATAGAATAATAATTTAAATTAATTTTCACTTAAACAAAATAAAATTATTATTTAAAATATTTTCTTTTATTTATTTTTAAATTTTTAAATAATATAAATTAAAAAATTATTATTTATATATTAAATAAAATATATTGTTACGACCAGGGAACGATTAAACCAAGAATAAACGTTACGGTCGAAACCCGACAAAGAAAAAAGGACAAAAAAAAACCCACCGGGAATTAAAATCTAAATTATATAATAATAAAATAAAAAACCCTAATCTAATTATTTGGGAAAAATAATTACTATATACAAATAATTACTTATACGGAATAATTACTCGAATATATAAAAATACGTTTATTATTATATAAATAGTTTTATTTTTGGATTGTTTAACAGTAATTAAACTTTAGTTAATTTTAATATTTATTTAAAAACGATTATAATTTTACCCCCAATTATTAAAAACTTTAATTACCTGTTAAAACGTTTAATTGTTTTAATCCATTATATTTTATTATAAAAACAAATTACCCCGATATTTTAATCGTAATATTTTAATTGTTTTTGTTTAATATTTTGTTTTAAAGTAAACCGAATAATACCGCCAATACAATATTTTCCAACCGAATTACCTTTTAAACCCTTTTAATTATTAACGTTCCGGCCAGCGTTAACGTTTTGCGTTAAATAATTGCAATATTCCAAACTAAAAATAAACAATTATAGGAACGAATTTAGGAACAAATTAATAAAATTAACAGGAATATTGTAAAATATCCCCTACCTGCCTTTTTTAACGGTACCCCCAATACCCTATAGGGATTTTTAACTGGAACCCGCGCGTATTTTTATTTTAACAAAAATAATTTCGACAATAATGCCAAAAAGATTGTTTACGCAATTTCGTTTTTAAAAAACAACGCCTTTGTTTGGTTTAAACCAATTTTGCAAAATTACCTGGATTACAGAAAAAAAAAATTATAGGGTTAAAACCAATTATATTTTCGACAATTACAATAATTTTGAAAATAATTTGAAAGAAATATTCGGCAATTTTGACGATAAACGTACAACCGAACGCAAATTGGCGTATTTCGTTTAAACTAAATTAATATCCAAATATATTAATAAATTCCGGCAAATTACAACCAAATTATTATAGGGCAAAAAAGCCCTAATAGCACGTTTTTATATAGGATTTAAAAACGAAATAAAAAACAAATTGGTTAAAAAAAAACGACCAAACGTTGTGTTAAGATACGTGGAATTAACAATTAAAATTAACAATTGTATTTACGAACGAAAATTGAAAAAACGCGAAAAACGCAATATTTGGAAACCCAATATACAATAAATTAATACAGGGCGCAAATACCAATACCCCAAACCGCTTTGCCAAAACAATATAATATACGGTACTTATAATAAACCTATAAACCTTAACGTTATATATTACCGAAAAAATAAAAAAAACTCCAAAAACGGCAAATGTTTTAAATACAATAAGCCAAAATATATTGTATAAAATTATCCCAACAATACCCCTAATTTGCAATTTAATTTCGCAACAAGAATGGAAATAAGAAAAAACAAACCGTAAAGATTAAACGCTACAACGCAAATTTTTTATAAACAATTAAACTGGATTAAATATTATAATAATAATTATATAATATATAATAATTTTAAAACCAATGCCGGTTATTATTTCTAATAATCCAAAAAAATACGTACCCTGGTAGTAAAAAACAGGATATTTATTAAACCAACCAAATAACCAATTAATTTATACCGACAAAAAATTAAATTGCCGGAAAAAATGGATTTAAAAAAATTAAAAAAAAATATTATTGGAATAAACCCACTCTTTCCACAAATTACCAAACAATAGCGAAAAAAAAACTAATAACGAAAAAAATATATTTAATATATATATTACAATAAAGGAAAACCTTTTAAACTTATATAAAAACAATTAATTAATTTATACAAAAACAATTAATTGGTGTAATTTCTAAAAAATACCTATAATTTATTCCAAACGGAATTTGGTAGAATTTGTAAACCCCGTTTTTAAAAATTATTTCCAAATTATACCATTATATTCGGACCACCAAAATTTTTTTGGGCGGAATGTTTTAAAAATACCTACGAAATCCATTTTAGCCGGAAAATTTTCCATAATTTTTTCCCGCGCAAACGCAAACAAATTGGAATTTACCAAATATATATAATATAAAAACTACTAAATTGTAAAATTAAAATTAAATTCAATACCAAATCAATAATTATATTTATATTTTTAAATATATATTTTGTAATATATTACAATTAACCAATACTTTTATAATACCAATATATACGCAATATTTGTAAAATATATATATTAATTAAAATATAGGCCTGGTACGAATAAAAATCCAAATTTCTAGGACTTATACCAATAATAAACATTGTATAAAACCCCAGGATTGAAAAACAAGGGAATATAACCAATATATATAAAATACCGGTATTTTTATAGGGATGGAAAAATAAAAAAAAGGGCCAAAAAAAAAGTATTTAGTTAAAAAACTAAAATAACCAAACAATATAAAATACCGAACGGCAGGAAAAAAATAACTACTAACAAAAACCTTAAATATTACGCAAAATACCGTGAAAAAATATACGTATATATTCCTTAATATACAATTTAATAGTTAATTTATACGAACATCTTTTAATAATAAAATATAAAATAATTATATATTACCAAAAATTGTAAACAAACGACGGATATTTTGGCAATAAAAAAGAAAATTATACCAAGTATAAATTGTAAAAAACAAAGCAATTTTAAACGGCTACGGCACCGTTAATACGGAAACCGTATATTTTTAAATAAAAAATTACGGACGAAAAAAACAAATTACTTTAAACATTACGGAAATAAGGGACAAAAAAATAATATTAAAAATTTTTTGGTTTAGAAAAAACAACCCCCGGATAAATTAAATAACCGGCCAAATTTAATGGAAAAAGCCGTTAGTTTTTGAAGGAAAAACTAAAAAACGGACTTTATACAACGCGCGTAGGGCATAGGAGCAAAATTACCAAAAAATTATAACGTTATTAAAAAAAACAAACCTTGCCTAAAGCCAATATTAAAAGGATTGCAATTATTTACGAACGAAAAACGATTAAATTTTACCATATTAATTGATAATATTCCGGCCGAATACCGGATATATAGACGGCTATTTAGCCCAAAATTCAAAACAAAATTACCCGAATATAATCCATTTGATTACGAAATTCCCCTAAAAAAATACAATTAAAACTCTACAAAATATATAAATTTAACCCGATACAAATAAACGTATTTAACAAATATTTAAAAAAAAACCTTAAAAAAAAATATTAAACTATTAACATTACCAGCAAAATATCCAATTTTTTTCGTACCAAAAAAACGGAAAATTATAATTATATATAAATTATAAACAACTAAACAATATTATTATAAAAAATTACTACCCGCTCCCATTAATAAGAAAATTTAGGGATATATTTTACTAAATATAATAGTTTATTACCCTGGATTTTAAAGAAATATATAATTTAATTTGGATAAAAAAAAGCGAAAAATAGAAAACAATGTTTAAAATTAAACGTGGATATTATAAGTATTTTATAATACCTTTCGGCTTTACTAACGCCCTAATAATCTTCCAAATTATAATTAATTACGTTTTTAAGAAATATTTAAATATTTTTGTCGTTTTTTATTTGGATAATATTTTTATTTTTTCCAAAACGTTGGAAAAATACCAACAATATATCCATATAATTTTGCAAAAACTACAAAACGTTAAATTCCTAATTGAATTAAAAAAATATTTTTTCTACAATAAGCAAATTAATTTTTTAAAATATATTATTGTTTTTGAAAAAGTAAAAATAAAGGAATTAAAAATTTAAACAATAAAAAAATAACTTTAACCAAAAAACATAAAAAACGTTCGAACATTTTTAAAATTTGTAAATTTTTATAGACGATTTATTAAAAAATACGGCGCGATTGCCACCCTATTAACCAATATAATTAAAAAGGATTTAGAATTCCAATGAACGGAACAAGTATAATAAGCTTTCCAATAGCTACAAAACGCAGTAGTAAAAAAACCAATTTTCAAAATACCAAACCTAAAAAAACTTTTTAAAATTAAAACCAATGCGTTAAACTACGCAATCGGAAAATAATTAAGCCAACGAAATAAAAAAAAACAATTATACCCCTGCGTTTTTTTTTACAAAAATTATATGGACTAAAATTTATTTACCAAATTTACGATAAAAAATTTATAACGATTATACAAATATTCGAAAAATGGAAACTATAATTACTCGGAACTAAATACAAGGTATTAATATATACGGATTATAAAAACCTAACCTATTTTACCATTAACAAAATATTAAATAAACGACAAATTAAATGGTTAAAAGTTTTGTTAAAATTCCATTTTAAAATTGTTTATTGAAAAGGAATAAAAAATAGCAGGGCCAACGCCCTCAACCGAAAACCAAATTACGAAAATATAATATTAAAAAAAGCACAAATTATCCTTATTATAAACGAAACGGGAATTTTTTACCAATATACCAAAACCTAATAATAATAAATACAATAATTATACCAAAAAAAATACGAAAAATCCACGAAAATAAAGCCCACGGATATTAAAAAATTTCCAAAACGTAAAAACGGTTAAAACAATATTATAATTTTTAAAAAATACGGCAAAAAATACGAAAAACCATTAAAAATTGCAAACTTTGCGCGAAAAACAAAATTGCAAAATACAAACCCTACGGATTATTACAATTATTACCAACCTCTAATAAAGTTTGGCAAATTATTACGATGGATTTTATAGTAAAATTACTATTTTCGGAAAAACCTTTTACAAAAATTAAATATAATAGCATATTAATTATTGTCGACAAATTTACCAAATATACTTACTTTTTACCCTACAAAAAAAATAGCAACGCCGAAAAAATAGCCTATATATTTTTACAAATAATTGTTAACAATTACGAATTACCAAAAACCATTATTACAAACAAAAATAAATTTTTTATATTAAAATTTTGGCAATTTTTGATAAAATAGTTAAAAACAAATTATAAATTATTTACAATATTTTATTTTCAAACGGACGGACAGACGAAACGAGCAAATTAAATATTAAAATAATATTTAAAATGCTATATAAATTACAAACAAAATAATTAAATATAATTATTACCTACAATATAATTTGTTTATAATAGTTTGAAAAACGAAAATATTAAAACTATATTATTTTATACCAATTATGGATTTAACCCTATAATATATAAAAAACCAAAAATTACAATTACGGTACCCCGTGCCAACAAATAAACGAACAAACTATAATAATTATATAAAAAATTCCAACAGGAATTGGAATTCGTACGAAAAAAAATAATAAAATATACCAATTAGTATAAAATAAAGGGATTATTTTTCAAAAAAAAATAACGTTTATTTTATCCGACGCAATATTAAAATATAAAAACCCAATAACAAATTTAATTTCAAAAAACTCGAACTTTTTAAAATCAATAAAAAAATTAACAATACCAATTACAAATTATTACTACCAAATACCGTAAAAATCCACCCTATATTTTACGTATTATTATTGGAATTAGTATTATACGGCATAAATATGCAAAAAACAATTGAAATCAACGTAAAAAAAACCTACGAAATCGAACGAATATTTAATTACAGGCGACATTACGGCAGAATAAAATACTTTGTTAAATGGGAAAATTATGGGTACGAAAAAAACATTTAAAAATTTTTCAACCATTTTCAAAACTGCCAAATCCCCTTCCAACAATATTATTAGGAATTGGATTTGCGAATAAATTAGCCAAAAAAAACGGCCTAAAAAGGCACTACCTATTATTAACGGGAACCAATTCCGGAAAAACCCAATTAAAGAATTTAACGACCAAAACCGCTAATTAATTAACAACATTTATATAGCCAAAAACCTGCGTTTTGGAAACCAAAATAAATTTGGCAGGGCCATTAAAAAATAATTTATTAACCTCCAAACGAACCCGTTCGGCCAAATTTTCTGCGTCTAATTCGGCACCCAAACGCGCGGTTTCCACGTCCCCGCGGGATTAATAAAAACGTTTTTGTTTGCAAAAACGCAATAAACAATTAAACGCAGTAATCAAAACACGTTAAAAACGGAAAATTTCGTCCTTTATTTTGGATTTTTGTAATTTCATTTTTTTTTTAATTTAACCAACCTATTAGAAAAAAACGCCGGTTAATAAACAATTATATAAAAATAAACTATATTATTTACAATTGGTAATCGGTACGGATAAAATATTGTATTTCCGACTATAACGGATATATTTACTATACTGCAAATTCGAAATAATTATATAATATAAATAATTTTGGGTCGAATAAAAAAAATATAGTATAATTTTAAAACCTTTAAGGGCGATAATTTCGGCCAAACGTTTGCGGCGGAGGGCAAACGCGGAAATTGTACAAATAGCCTGCGATTGTTTTTTAATACAAAATAATATTACGGTTAGCAAAAAAATTATAAAAAAAATCCAATATAATTAAAAACAAAAAAACAAAAATACGACCTATTTATACGGCCACGGGATTTGGTTTTTGGGAAAAAAACCTAATATTACGACCAGGGAACGATTAAACCAAAAATAAACGTTATAATCGGAACCCGACAAAAAAAAACCGACCGGGAATTAAAATCTAAATTACGTAACGATAAAATAAAAAACCCTAACCCAATTATTTGGAAAAAATTGTCACGATTGTTGAAATAAAGCTATCTAAGTCTTGATTGGGTGCGAATCCGTAGCGATTCGCATAGCGCTCTTTTGGCCTAAGTGGGAAGGCGCGGGCACAAAACCAAATCTTGTGACAAAAATAATTATATTATATTAATAATTACCACCAAAATATAATTACCATATACAAATAACTACTTATACGGAATAATTATTCGAATATATAAAAATACGTTTATTACTATATAAATAATTTTATTTTTGGATTATTTAGCAGCAATTAAATTTTAGTTAATTTCAATATTTATTTGAAAACGATTATAATTTTACCCCCAGTTATTAAAAATTTCAATCACCCGTTAAAACGCTCAATTGCTTTAACCCACTGTACTTTACTATAAGAACAGGTTACCCCGATATTTTGATCGTAACATATATATATTTTAATTATTTTAAAAATAAAATTTCAAGACAAAAGATATTAATATTCGCTATTTGTTTATTTAATGTAGGTATTGTTGTATTTTTGCGATTTTATTTCATTTAATTATAAGGTTTTAGGAAAAATAAACTGCATATAAGTTTGCTTGCGTTGCGTTATTTTCGGCCAGGTGCTTTAATAAGGTGGCCGGCAGTAGTGACAGGTGCGTCGGACATGGTTGCTGCTGCTAGGCACGGACCCGCAGCGGGCGAAAGGCGGGTTAAATAAGGTTACGGTAAGGTACGGGGCGGGTTTGGGCACTTACCGAAAGTTGGTCATGGTAAGGAGGGAGAAAGGAAGGAAACGAAACTCGTTCGCAGCGGGAAAAACGCTGATAACCACGAATCGAACCCCACTTCGATTTAATTGAACAAAGCCGGAACATTAAGCTTGTTCCTTCTTTACGCCGGATCCGGACAAAATTATTTACTCTACCGCCACGCGACCGCAACTATCCCGCTACGCAAACGGCAGGAAACTACAAACAAACGCGTCCAACGTCGCCGGATTCGGGAACGGCGCCTAATATTCGTTTTCGGCCGCGGACCCATACGCTAGCAGCGATTACGCCCCACCCCCTGCGTTAGTACTGAGTAGCCGTTTCCGGCCATTTTCACTTTCCAAATTTCTGCAATCGTTAACCGCGTTTATACCGCAGCGGACCCGCGAAGAGTACAAATTACCGCGACCCAAATTACTCCCCTTTTATTTCGTTATTACCTCTATTTCCATTTTTTTTGTCGTCTATTTTATACTATTAAACCGTTATTTGGATGGTAAGATCCGGTGACGAGGTAGTTTAGAAAATGCGTTGTAGGCGGGGTGTGCCCGCAGCGACATAGTACCGGGTTTTTACCCGACCCGTAAGGGTACGGTTTTACCGGTAGTTTAGTCCATAGAAGTACTAGCTGGCCTATGGCCCCCTAGTATAATAATAATAATAATAAAAATAAAGGTGGTTATATGGTAATGTACGTTTGAATATTATTATTGATGGTTTTGCTAACAATTTGTATGGTAGATTGTCTGGTCCACGGTTTTGTCGATAATCACGGTTTTGTCACCCTCTCTTTGAGGGGGCCCACAATGTACAGCCCCCAAGTACAAAAGGAGATTCAAGGGATTCAAAGGGGGAAAATACACTTCTCTTTTGGTGGATATAAAGTATATATATATGTAATCAAATTTCATAAGTGGCTAAGTTATTGTGCAGTTATCCCCTAATTCATCCACAAATGCGACGCTATCGGGTCCAGATAAAGGGGCCTTACCTTACGGTCTTTCGAAAGCATGCCCACAATAGTCGAGCCCTGGATCTTACTTACCCTTGTAGCTGGCAGGCCTACTCTTGATTCAACTGGGAAAACCTAATAATTGGCCGACCGTTCTACGCGCGACGTAACAATTACCGACTCCCACTCGGATACGGGACTTTTTGTCACTAGGGTTTCGCTTAATATATGAAAGCTGCCCCAGCTCTCTACGCCATGGTCTGAGCAAATTCTCTGGCCGCTGCAACCCGACAGACCGATATTTTATTGTTTAACCCAGACCCCAAGGTTTTCTAACATGTACTCCCGCGTTCTTTCCATGATTGCCTTGACGGCATCGCTGGTTTCGGGGGTCTATGGTGGGATCCGGTACCAGTACTACTTTGATAGGTTCGTTGCACTTGAATCGTATTTTATCAAACACCCCCATGTTCGCCCAACTGATGATATTCACCCTAGAAATCACCTGAACACGTTCCCCGACCGCCAAATTAGTCGTTTGACAACCCATGCGGTTTTGGCCTATGAGGATCCCGACGCATTCGCCCAGGATGAATTTAGTCCCCCTGAACCCATCATTCCATTTCCCAAGGTCCGAGGTCTCTTTACGGATCCCATCAAAGTGTGTCTCTCTATCGGGGGCCTCAACAAGGCTGTCTCCTTCTGGGAAGCTGCCAACAGCGAGCACAACCGCACACGCTTTGCCAGCAACGTCAAAAAGACGGTTGATAAATATGGCTATGACTGCGTGGGTAAGTTCCCCCCCCCTGCTCTCACAAGCCGTTCTTTTTAGCCCTTTTGTCTGACAATCTCGATAGAAATTGCATGGGCCATGCCTGGCGGGAACGGTGCAGGATTCAATCAGATCCCCGTCCCTGGCATCCAATCTAGCCCGAACCACCTTCCCGACCTCCTCGCCACATTGAAGAAATCTACAAAGGAGCTGTCGATAATGGTGCCGGGCCGAGATATGGATATGGGAGCATTCGACACCACAACGGTCAAGAAGATCGGCAGGCTAGTTGATTACGTTACGGTGAGCTCCATCGGCGCTTGTCACCTCCCTGCATCTCCTGCCATCAAGCTGATATTTGTGTTTCGCAGGTCAAAACCTTCGACCTTGCCGACGGGCGCGACGCCACCAGCAACCACACGGCCGGATTCGGCGCCGTCGGTGAGTCCTTGAAGCGTTACATCGATCTGGGCGTGCCGTCGATCAAGCTCAATCTCGGCTTTGCCTACTACGCGACCTGGCAGCGCGTGGAGCCGGGAGCCATGTGCCTCCTCGCCACCATGTGCCCCATCCTCAAAACCGGGAGTCCTGCAGAGAACACCGGCTTCGTGACCTTTGAGAAGCAGAACCTGGAGCCGAACCCGCCGGGGATCGACCCCGTCATTGCCACCTCGTTTCAGAAGGCGATGCGGGAGGGCCAGGTCGACGTGGCCATGGGCGGCTGGTGGTGGCACGACGAGGAGAACAACCTGTTCTGGTCGTGGGAGACGGCCGACATAATCTACCACAAGTGCCTCGCGTTCATCCCCAGCCTGGGCCTGGGCGGCCTGTCGTCGTACTCGGCCACCATGGACAGCGCCTCCTGGCAGAGGATGGTCAAATCGGCGCTCGGCGTGTCTTGGATCCCCGGCGACTTCTTTGACGACCTCGAGCGGCAGCTGGCTGAGGATGAGAAGCGGTGGGCTCACGAGGAGCTCTAGATAAAATGCTCACCGGCTGTGTGTGTGTGTGTGTGTGCTAATAGGCTGACAACTGCCGAACAAGTCAACGCTTGAATTAAAAAATTCTGTATGAGGAACCTTTCTCAGACATCTGGTAGCAAGCGAATGGAAATTATTATCCACGAAATATCTGCTCATTCACCACAAAGACTGCCTGCCCATGTGTGCTTTCATCTCTAGGTAGAGAGAGAGAGATATATATATATATATATATATATACATATATACATAGAGTCTATCCCTTATATCTCCTGGCAAGTTGCAGACCCCCGTAAAATATTGGTAGGCAGAAACTCGACCTTGGTTTCGGGATCCGCAACTATGTCAAACCTGGTATTCCACGACGCCAAGTCAACAGGAGTCTCTACCCGGTAGAGACGGTAGCCTCCATAGCTGGCATTAGTAGCCTCAAACTTTAGAGACATCTTCTCGAAAGCCGGCACCAGAACGCCCTGTCTCGGCACTTTGACAAAGAGGTCCAACCTAGGAGCGCCCGCTGGGCCTGTCTGATCATGTACCGCCGCCACGACTCTCAGATCCATCTTGCCGTTGCTTACAAGAGTATTTAGGCAGGATTCCCGCGGCTGGTAAAGCAGTCTGTCAGAGACGGGAAATCCACGCCCCGCGTTGTCTACTATCTGCAAGTGGCCCGTGGAAGGCTGAATCAGTCGTATGTCAAATGACTTCATGCCAACGCTGCTCGGCACCGTCGTGCCGAACTCGAACCATGCAAACTCGTCGCCAAAGTGGCCCGCGGACACGCCGCCGGACTTGGTGCCGCGCACGGTCTTGACAAGCGTGCTCCCGGTGCCGCTCCGATCCACCACGGAGAGCTCGACGGCGAGGTCGCTGGCTGATCTTGCGGTGAGCAGACCAACCCGCACGCGGACGCGGCCTGAAAAGCGGATGGATCCGTCTCGGCTGACGGATTGCTCCCTGACGTACGGCTTCACGTCGACTGTCTGCAGGGGTGGGCTGAGCCGAGCTTGACTGTTCTGCGGAACCAGGTTTATCATGCGGTTGAAGAGGGTTGCGCACTGCTGCCGGAACTGCGATGGGTTTGCAAGGCTCCCCATGGTCGTGTTCCCGTCTGATCCGAATATGCGCTTGTCTGAGTGGAACGTCTCGTTGGCGCTGTGGAGCAGCAGGTTGGAGCCCGTCCCGGACAGGTATTCAAGAACAACGGCGTTGTCGAAACGAGCCGGGGAGCCGGGGGTCGCCTCGAAATGCACCACGTTATGCCTTGGCGAGCTGTGGACCTTTTCAGCGCCGGCGAGAATGCTGGGGAAGTAGGCTGGGTGGACACCGCCGAGGGTGTGTCCACAGGCAACGAGTGCGATCATCTCCGAGTTGCAGAACCCCGCGCGGGAGAAGACGGCCCTGTGCGTGTCCAGATCTTGGTGCGGCATGGGGGCGAGAGCACCAGAAGCACCGGCTCCAGACGCATCCTGGCGCCCTGCACGGAAGGAGAGCTGTGGACCGTGGCAGTTGGCAAGGCTTATATAGACTCCCAGCGCGAGCAGGTCGGCCATCGACGACCTCGGCGTGTGGAAGAGGTTCATGAACTGCAGCGTTGTCTCGAACACGGGCCGCGTATCCACGTTGTCTTGTCGATCCAACTCGAACATGATGGAAGCGTCCAGGCCCCCTTCTCCCGAGGAGGCATTGTGATCAATGACGTCGTGGAAGGCCGTCCGGATCCATTCTGCCGCGTTTTGCCGGCCTAGGGAATCTTGGCCAAAAGAACATGGACTTGTCTCTTGTATTCCTTGAGCATAAGTAAAGGTGCATATGTGGGGGGGGGGGGGGGGGGGGGGGGGGGGGAGAGAGACTAAACACTCTTTCTCGACCTACCGTCGGAGAAATGATTCACAAAATAACCTTCCTTGAGGGACATTAGATCTTCAAGATAATCGTGTTTTGATGGCCAAATGTAAACGTCTTTTTCCTGTGACGGTTCCGTGCTCGAAAAAGAAACTCGATCTACGTATAGCAGGAAAACCTTCCTAGAGACCCATGATAGGACGGCGGCGATTATCAAGCCCCTCAACCCCGACCAAGGGTATCCGAAATTCATTTTTGAGCCGTTGTTCAGACGTGCGGACAGCTATCACTGCATCGCGAGCGTGTCAGAGAACTTTTCGTTTGAGATCTAACTTTTTTTTTTTTTTTTTTTTTTTTACAGAATATGGATGGCACTGTCCTAGTGGAAATCTAGATCTCGGACCCGTCGAGTCAAGCCCCGGCCGGGGGTTTTCTGCAAATCACCGAAAATTTTGGCACGGTTTCGGCAATTGCGGCCGGCGTTGATTCATTTCTATTTATCCCGACCCGCCATCGGTAGAAAGGTAGGGCTCACATTAACTGGGTTATGGCCTTACAATTTCTAGACTACTTTCCGCGGGAACTTTGGTGGGCTGATATGCCTCGTCATGTAGAGTCGACGGTGTTATTATTCGCTCGCTATATATATAGACCGGTTATTTCTACTCGCACCCGGAATTTGATTGACACGACGACAAATGTGTTTTTAGACAATTTCAACAGCAAGACCACCCTATAATCAATTGAACTCATTCAAAGCTCATCCCCAATGGCCGAACTGTGGAACCCTTGGAAATACACAGGCTCCAGCCAGCAACTGACAGTCTCCGGTGTTCTGGCACGGGCAAGAGACGTGGATGTCGTTCGGCTGGCAGTCGCTGCCTCAACGATAGTAGGGTTCATTACAGAATTAATCTCTTCAAATCTTGTTATTAAATCTTGACCGGCTGATTTGATGTCTCATCGGTTCCACTAGGTTGCCGTCTATGTCTTGAGCGTCGCCACATACAGGCTCTACTTCCATCCGCTGGCCAAGTTCCCCGGCCCCCGTCTGGCGGCTGTTTCCAACACCTGGTACGCATTCGCATGGTAAGTAAAATAACTGTCCAAAAAGAAAAATCCCCATTATGGATGCATAAGATAACTGGTCGGTCAAGGTTCACTGGGAAGTATCCACACAAGCTCGAGAAAGCATTTCAGGAGTACGGTTCGTTTATACCGATGCCAACATTCCGCCATACGGAAGCGCTTCCGCAAATGCATCTGGACTCTGACCTTTGCATCCAGGTGATGTTGTTCGTGTCGCCCCGAACGAGCTCGCGTTCATAACCCCCGAGGCATTCAAAAGTAATGTGGCGCCCCTACCAATCCCAAGCCCACCACGCCTGAGATTGCAACTAACAAACAAGAACCCTGTCTGCTCAAAAAGCCATCTACGGCACGGCCAGGCAGAACCGCGAGGTTTTTGTAAAGACGGCGTTTCAGGATTTCGGGCTCAAGTCCCCGGGCATCACTGCGGAAAGAGACCCCGATGTCCATCGCCAAATGGCCAAGATGTTGGCGCCCGCCCTAAGCGTGCAGTCTATTCGTGCTCAGGAGCCTTTGGTGCACCAGCACGTGGACTTGCTCGTCCGCGAGATGTCGCGGGAAATGAAGACCCGACAGGTTGTGGAAATGAAGCACTGGATTGACTGGCACACGTGGGATGTGGCCAGCGACATGGCTTACGGCCTCAAGTGCAACCAGGTCAAAGAACGTAAGTGGAGAGTGCTTTTGAGTATAAATAAGATAATGCACTGCAAGCAGGTCTCTGACACAATAATCCTTCTCAAGAAAAGGACGAGGTCTTCTTCAGCATGTTTATCCGGGTCGGGCTGTGGGCGACCATCCAGCAAGTCTCGAAGCGGTTCCCCTGGCTGAGTCCCCTCATCTGGTTCTGCGTGCCGCCCAAAGTCGCACTCACCTTCCCGACCGGCATCAGGATCCAGCGCCAGAACATCAAAGACCGTCTCCGGCGAGCCGGCATTCTCGAGCACGCCGACTACATGGAGCAGTTCATCTCGCAGGACAAGATGGACCCCACCGAAGAGTGGCTGCTGGCGCAGGCGAACGTCATGATCGTGGCCAACTTCGACCCCATGACCAATGTAGCATCGGTCGCCCTCTATTACCTGATGACGACCCCAAGGGCCCACCAGCGTCTTCGTGAAGAGCTTGTTGAAGAGTTCGGCAGCTACGACGAGATTGTCCACGACAGGCTGCAGGGTATGAAGTACCTGCATGCCGTCATCTACGAGTCGCTTCGCATCCATGCCAATGCCGCTTTTGGTATGCCTAGGTTCAGCCCGGGGATGATGGTGGATGGGCATTATGTTCCCAAAGGAGTAGGTTCAATGTATTCTTTTGTCTTTTTTTTTTTTTTTTTTTTCTTTTTTTACATGATGCCATGTCACACTTCTTCTATCTCTATCCACATCAAAGCAGCTCATAAGCGCTTGATGGCTAAATCCATGCTGATTCGAGTCTAGACCACCGTTCAAACCTGCCACTTTGCGACGACGCGATCGGAGCGCTGGTTCAAAGATGCGCTCAACTTTAACCCAGAGCGATTCTTGCCCAGGGAGCACCGCCACTACGACACCCGCTTCGAAGGGGACGCGGTGAGCTCCTTTTCCCCCTTCTCCATGGGGCCCCGCGGCTGCCCAGGGTCGAATCCTGCCATGCAGCGGCTAAGGATCCTCATCGCCAAGCTCGTGTGGAGCTTCGACATGGATCTTACAAACAAGCACGACATAGATTGGCAGAGGGACTCCTACCTATACGGCATCTGGGAGCGGCCCGAACTTTGGGTCAAGGCCGTCCACCGACCCGATGCGAACAAGGTTCCACTGGCTTGAGCGGGCTAGGGAGGGTTGATCCTTGTTCTTATTGCTGCTACAGCTTTACCATAAAAGGCGACACGCATGTGGTGCCAAGAGGTAATCGAATATGTTAAACAAGTTATTGGACATTTCAACTCCATATTGCAATCAGCCGCCCCCGCAGTTCGGTGGTTTTGGACTTGACCCACTCAAGGTAAACTACCGAACCGGAAATCGGTGTTGCGTTATTCTGGGTAAGGGGTTCAAAGTCTACAGTCAGCTAGGATAATAAAGGTTTGGTACATTAGACCGACCCTAGGTACAATATCCAGCCTGTTACCCCCCCAGAAAGCCTTGAATTGCGCAGTCACCATAGTACCTAAAACCCCCGGTTGATACTATCCGCAAAATATCCATTTCACACCCCCAGCTGTGTGACCTTATTATCCCGACTGACTGTAGATAGAACCAGACTTCCGTGATTCGGTTCTTTGTCTCCTTCCCTTACGGGACCTTTACAGAACTTGAGATGGATATTTATTCAAGGCAGCTCAGAACGTATAAAGTGGATTCGGATCTTTCATAGTTAAATTAATTAGTACTAGATTCCCCATTGCGGGATATACTTCATCCTCGCCAATCCCTCAATCATAGTGTCCAGGCCGTCACCGTCCCAGTTCTGCCCAGCCGGTACTACCACAGCTACATTCACCATGTCCTCCTCAATTTCCAAACACAATTTTAGCATGGCCTGCCAAAAGTCTCCTACTACTGAGTCGTTCAAGCTTGAGGAAGGCCTCGGGCAGCGGCGCAAAGACACCGATTTTGAAGGATCCGGTGCGACGCAGCTTGTCGAAGCGAAGGCCCCAGAGCACCCGGTCGGTCTGCGGCTTTTCTTCATTGTTGTTGCTCTCATTCTCAGCAACTTCCTTGTCGCCCTCGACATGACCATCATTGCCACCGCCATCCCCAAGATCTCAGACGAGTTTCGCAGTCTGAATGAGGTTGGCTGGTATGGCTCTGTTTTTCTTACCTGCGTCGCCGCCTTCCAATCGACATGTAAGTTTTCTCTCTGTTGGGGCCAACCTGTCCTGACCAGTCGATTAGGATACTAGGACTAACCAGCTTGGGGTCCTTGAAACAGGGGGCAAGGTATACAAGTACTTTCTACTCAAAACAACCTTCATGGTAGCAATCCTGATCTTTGAAGTCGGTAGCCTCATATGCGCCCTTGCCCCCAGCTCGACGGCCTTTGTTATTGGCCGCGCAGTCGCCGGCGTCGCAGCTGCAGGCATCAGCTCCGGTGTCCTCATCATCATCGGCTTCTCTGCCCCACCCAGCAAGCGACCAATACTCACTGCCGTCATCGGCATGGCGTTTGGCATCGCATCTGTCGTCGGGCCTGTGATTGGCGGCGCCTTTACTGACTATGTAACCTGGCGTTGGTGCTTTTATATCAACCTCCCTGTGGGAGGCTTCTCGGCACTTGTGATATTTTTCTTCTTCACCACCCCGCCCCAAGCTGTTCCTGTAAAGGCTACCCTGGCCGAAAAGCTGTTGCAGATGGATCTTGCTGGGTCTTCACTTATAATAGGCGCTACTGTGTCAATCCAGCTTGCACTTCAGTGGTGAGTACCTGCCTCCTCTTCACCCTCAGCCTGAACATTGGAGTGGCAGAATCGATAACTGATTGTAATATAGGGGCGGCCAACTCCTCCCATGGAGATCACCTACTATTATTGGCCTTTTGGTTGGATTCGCCTTGATTCTTACTGCCTTTGTTATGTTAGAGTGGTACCAGGCCGAACGCTCCATGATCCCCTTCCGTCTCATGCGTAAATACAAATTCTGTCTTTCTTGCTTTTTCTCCTTCTTTTTCATCGGGTCCTACTTCGTCCTTGTCTACTACCTACCCATTTACTTCCAGTCTATCAATAATGCCACCCCAACAGAGTCTGGTGTCCGCAACCTTCCATTCATAATCCTCGTCACCGTCACTACAGTCTTTTCTGGTTGGTTTCTATCCGTTACCAGCCTCTATTCTCTGACCCTAATTTTCAGTACTGCTGTTGCTACCATCAGCGCCGGCCTCATTTACCTCTTCGATACTGGTACTAGCTTCGACAAATTAATGGGCTACCAAATACTTGCTGGCGTGGGTTGGGGTGCCGGTTTTCAGGTTCCTATTCTTGCCAACCAGGCCACAGTGGGCTATGATGATCTCGCTTCTGCCACGGCCATTCTGCTTTGTAAGTCGAGTTCTAATCCCGAATGACCCTTTTTTTTCACGAAACGAACCAACTAACTCAAATTACTGTAGTTTTCCAAACTATAGGGGGAGCCTTTTTTGTTTTTGCTGCCCAGTCGGCCTTTATGTTGACCGCACTTGGCAGCATTGCTCAGAAAGCACCTGGAATTAGCCCGGCTGCGGTCCTGGCTTTTGGCGCGACCCAGATCCGCACCGCTTTCCCCGTCGAAGCTGTGCCGTTTATCATCCAGGGATATATGGACGGACTCAAGGTTGCTTTCGCCTTGGTCATCGCTGGGGCTGGCGTGTCTTTTGTTTTGTCTATAGGCTTGGGGGTGATAATGTCTAGAAAGCTGCCCAAGGCCACGTAGAATTCTAGGAGATCTTACATCTGAGCTTATTCTCTTTTCTTGGGGTTTTAGACGTCATGGTTGTATTGATATTTTTTTACGGCACAACTAGCCCAACAAGATCAGACAATTTCAATATACGTACTTACCATTATGCCATTCGGGCCCCTCTGCTATGGTCAAAACTCACAAAGACGATACGGCGCACACTCGCATCTGCAGATTTATAAATCACCTTGCTTTCAGTAAGAGTCCTGAGGAGAATCTACAGGCAACAGGTTCAAAAAGGGTAATCAATGCACAGGTTTTCTCAACAGCGCTTATCACCCGCGTTCCCCTATGACGAAAAGCATACTGCCCTGTTTGTTGTCCACAGCTTGTTTTTAATGATTAAAAAGTGGGAGTAGCTCTGAATCACCAGCGAAGCCCCGAACAATGCAGGCTGCTGCGGCGGAAGCTGGCAACCGGGGACCGGGGACACTATGTCGTTCCTTGGGGCGTACAAGGCCGCCGTCCCCAGCATCATATTCAAAATCATCCATGCTGCAGCTTGCAACTACGACGTGACCCTAGGCTCTGTCGGGAGGTAGGAGCTTGAAAAAAAAGAAAGATAAAAAAATATCACCGACTTTTTTGTACATCGGCAAGATCCGTGGTAATGGAATGAGATCCCAAGCACATACACTGGGTATTACGCAAGAGTTCCATGTCAGACGAGCTTGAGCAGATCTAGTATGCATGTGCATATGAATCAATTGAGATAAGGTTTAAACTTGAGGGTTAAGCTGCGCCGAGGCAACGAGGTCTAACGGCTTTTGATGTCGTCGGTCAATCCCAATGAATAGCAGAGAGCAGAGCCGCACTGGCTGCCACAATTAGCGCTCTGGTTTCCCAACTGCGCGATGCAACCGGTCTACCTGGTACAATAATACCATCTAATGTCTGTTGACCTTGACCTTGCACGAGATTGACAATAAAGTCAAAAAGCCCCTTCCCTACAAACTTGGCTTGCTAGAGTTCATCACTGTCTTCATCCGATCATCCCCAACACCACAGTACCTTTGTTGGGAATTGAAAATGATTGAATCTGATTTTAGGAGCCTTTACAAACTTGGCCCCAGACCTTGATATTTTTTGTGGTGAAATCCCTTCTAAGCACTCCTACTTCCTACCAACTTTCCTTCCGGCAGCCTCCTGCCTTGTCAATTCAGACACTCCCACCCTGCACTCGGAAATCATGAAGAACAAAAATGCCCACGCAGACAAGGTGCCTACAACGTCGTTGACATTTCCACTACTTCACTCGCGGGTCCTCGAGGCCGTCGGCGAAGACACATGCCCAGCTTGGGCCAGCAACGCGAAGCAGAGGAGCCAATACACCAAGGAACACCTCACGCACGTATCGGGCCATTTCCGATGCAGCAACCGGACGTGCGGCAAGGCCTGGAGCAGCGGCCTCGTGGCGATACGCATCAGGGCCTTCCGCGACGATCGGTACAGCGCGACCGTCTACAATCAGCGTTGTAAAGTCTGCAACGCGCTTGGGTTCCTGAAGCTCGACGAGGACTCGTACGTCGAGAGGATTGCGTATCGGCTCAAGAAGTGGGCGGGGGTCCCGGTGGAAGTTCCACACTATGAGAAAAAGAGTACTCCCCCACATAGACGGGAGCTTTGTGAGGGGTGCAAGCAGGGTTGTTGTCAAGAAGGGGAACGCGATTTTATCACAAGAGACCTGCAGAGAATGAGCCTGTACTGAACCTCGGTTCTGAAGAGTTGAGGCAGGAGTGCGTTTTGTTGTTGATGGCTTATTTCCATATCGACGGCTTTGGTGATATCGATTTCAACCAGTTTGTGCTATAATAACAGCTGGTCAGGTATTCCAGCGATTAGACTTTGTATTGTAGGGTTTAAATGTGTTCTCATTCCTAATCCGTCTCCTTGATCCCATCCTTCTCCCATCCTCATGACCAAAGATGATAAGATGCCATGATCCAACCAGTACATCATCAACGCCTGTGAGAAATCTACAGAGCCGACTAAGTTGATATCTTGAAAAGAAAAAGAATATATTGAGAAAAATGGATGCAGATGGTCTCACGGCTACACCCACAAATCAGCATAGGGCGAGCCTCCAACGCCGCCTCTAATTACATGACTGTACGGCAAATGCTGTAGATGCTCACAGGCGCCTTTCCAAGCAAGCCGGGTCAGCTCGCTTGGGGTACTTCTGGACCATATTCTTCATTGCCTGGAAGAAGCGCATACCATCCTCATTTGGGTTGCCGGGGACTTCTGCCTCTATGCGAGACCACATTTCCTTCCAATCAATCCACATGATAGCGACGTGCTTGTCCGGTTCCATCACCTGATATCGAGAGGCATCCAGAAAATTAGCGGACTTGTTTTGAAGTCTCTGGCTTGCAACAATACGCAAGAGATAAAAGGATGTGCAATGGTAGAGAGCATGGATAGATAGCTAACCTTGGGCTCCTGCGACTCATCGACTTGCTCCACCACAAAGAAGAAACAGCGCCACGGCTCGTTCAAGTAGTTGTCGACCTCTCCCCAGACATGCTCGTCCCCGATCTTCTTAATGACGACATCCACGCCGAGCTCCTCCTTTATTTCACGTCGGACGGCCTCTTCTGGAGTCTCGTCTTCGTCCAAAGCACCGCCGGCAAAGGCCCATGTGTCTATGCGACCACCGCCAAGGGCAAGTCAGCATGGAGTAGATCACTATCGCGTTGTTTGACGGTTAGGGCCTACCTGGAGGTCCGTTTGTCTTTTGGGTCTCCGTTTTCTTCCTCCGGTGAATCAGGAGAACCTTGTCCCCGCGTCGTAAAATGCCCATAGTGCCCATTCTATGCTTTTTGCCATAGATGCGGCGTTCAGAGGGTGTATTAGGGACGATAGAAGACATTTTGAGATGGCGTAATTGAACAGGGATGGGTCCCCAGGTAAGAAATGAAGATGCAGTCGATTATGTCGCCTTTATCGACACAGGGTGACGGGGGACAAACGGCGTTATATTACCATCAGGTCAGGCTACAGCAACGAAAAAAGAGGCAGCTTTGACATCCCTGACCAACTTCCTACAACGCAAAGCTAACCAATAGCCTAGTACACAGCATTGGACCAGTCAAGTCGAGAAGGGGTCCAAGATTCAATTTACCCCAATTGTTACCTTGGACAAGCACAATCGCCGCGCGCTACACTTTTAATTTGCAATTGTGGGCTAATCAAATTTCGCAACGTGTAGTGGGACAGGGGTCGCGACTGCGCCTCGTGCTCTTTGGCACCAGGCAGCTGTATTGCAGCATCTTGAAAAGAATTACAGTACTTTTGATCCTGCAGGAGGGCCTATTCCGCCTTGCCACATATAATTATTTGTTGGCCATGGGAGTAACGTCGATGATCCACATTTCGAGGCGGGGTAGTTGGGCACAGGGTGGCAGTATCTGACGTGGAATAAGTTGTTACTTTTCATGCCGGGAAACGTATCCGAGGGAGGTAACAAGGAAAGGGTTGGTGCTGTATTAAGGCTGAAGGAGGTGTTGCTCACCCTGTTTAGGTTTAACCTGTTCAGAAACTGCTTACTGTGGGGTTAAACCCCGCAATTGCCACCTAGAAGGCCCCCAAATCGAATGTGCGCTTGCTCTCAGCCGAGGCTGGGATGTGGGGTTTACCAATTCCCACACATGTGGATCGCCTTGAGATTCCTATTACCGCATACCTTTTGCTCCTCGAAATGAACGACAAGCTTGCAGCACAACTGAATAACACCAAGTCTCAGCAAATTAACCGTAAAGACTCGGAATAGGAGAGCACTTCTCAACCAAACAAGCAAGCTGCCAATATAAGGTTCAATATGGGGGAACTATTGCCGTAAGATTTCCCTTGCACCTACCTGACGAGACTTCGTTCTCGATCCAAGAATGCTTCCCAACTATCAGATAAAAAAAGCTCACCGAAAGACGCAGGTGGACCGAGCCAGCTTGGCGTCATGGGCTTGAAAGTCCATACTACAACGAGTCCCACCGCAAGCTCCAAAAGTACGTTCGGGAACTTATAGATACTCACCTGCTTCCGCAAGCCCTGGAGTGGGAGGCGGCGGGCGAAGCACCACGTCACGTCCGAGAGCTACTTGCACGTTCTGGACTTGTGTTTATGGACGTGCCGCTCGAGTACCGGCCGCAGGACCAGCACGCCGTCGCAGGCATCCCGTACGAGCAGCTCGACGCCTTCCACGAGCTGATCTTGATGGACGAGCTCGCCCGCCTGCCTAGCGGTGTGGCTATCGCGGTTGCGGGCGCTTCCGGCATCGGCGCGCCGCCAATCATCAACTTTGGCACCGATGAGCAGAAGCGCCGCTGGCTGCCGGGCCTCTTCTCCTGGGAGACGAGCTTCTGCCTCGGCATCACGGAGCCGACTGGCGGGTCTGACGTCGCTGCCATCCGCACCACGGCGGTGCCCACCCCCGACGGGTCCGCCTACGTTGTCAACGGGTTGAAGAAGTGGATCACGGGTTCGCCATGGGCTACGCACATGACGACCGCGGTGCGCACAACAGACACGACCGCCCCGGGCGGAGCGGGCAAGTCCTCCTCGAAGCAGTCGGCGCGGGTGCCATCGCGATCCGAGATATCCCTCCTCGTCATTCCGCTCGACTCCCCCGGCATATCGATCCGCAAGATCCACAACTCCGGCTACAACGCCGGCGGCTCGTCGTGGGTAGAGCTGACGAACGTGCGCGTCCCCGTCGGGAACCGCATCGGGCCCCAAGGCGGCGGGTTCCCCATCATCATGCGCAACTTCAACAAGGAGCGCTTCATCCTGGCGGTGGACTGCAACCGGCAGGCGCGCGTGTGCCTGTCCGAGGCGCTGCGGCACGCCCACGACCGCGAGACGTTTGGCGCGCCGCTGGCGTCGCACCAGATCATCCGCGCCAAGCTCACGTCGCTGGCCCGCGACGTCGAGGCGCACTGGGCCTGGCTCGAGCAGCTCGCCTACCACGTCAAGCTGAGGGGTTGGCAGTCGCGCGACCTGGCCGGCCCCGTGGCCCTGGCCAAGATTCAGGGTGGGCTCATCGTCGAGCGCGCCGTCCGCGAGTCGCAGCAGGTTCATGGAGGGCTGGGCTACGAGCGGGGAAGGACAATGACGGAACAGATTCAGCGTGACCTCAGGGTCAAGGTTATTGGGGGTGGAAGCGAGGAGATTTTGACTGATTTGGCCTGGCGAGAGGAGCACAAATTGGCGAGAGAGCGTGAGGCTAAACTGTAATATATTGATAGCATGTAACATTCGTTTAATCTACGGATTTGATCGCGACTCAAGAGCTGTGGACAATCCAGACGAGTTCAGATCCCGATTCATGTTGGCTGGTGTCGTTTCCATCGAGATTCAAACAAGCCCAATGCTCTCTAAACCATGTTTCCACCTTCACTTTCCCCCTTCAAAGCCCCAAAAATGCGGGCGCTGGCATTATCACACGTAGGCTGTCAGTGATTGTTAACGTCTGTAGGCTTTGCCACCGTTGTAAATGCAGCCTGGGGGTGGAATAAAAAAGCGAGGCTGGGTTTATAGTGCAAAAAAACATTGACCGGTTTCGATAAGATACTTGTTAAGAAGTTTTGTTGTAGATACACAAGGAAAACTGTTCGGAGGCTCAAAGATTTTCGATACAGTAGCCGTTATGGAGTGAAATAATGGTTTGCAACTGGAATATATTATCGAGTTGCGGCACTTTGCATTCCAGCATTCCCCAATAACTTTCAAACAAATACGCGCCGCTGTCTTGTCTTGCCGCCTTGTGAGCTAGGCGTTGAATTCCAGAAAATATATTGAGAGGACACCCCATCCTAGGGAATCCTTCAACTGGAATGATGTCAAAATTTTCGACAAGTTCATTGGGCTTGGTACTGCTAATGAAAAAAAAAACCACGACCATCATAACCACGTACCCAAGCCCAGTGGTCAGGCGGTTCCTGGAGGTGGCATTCATGCGCGCTTAAACAAGCCTGGGTTCTCAGAGATGACGCCGCGGTGAACTCATTAAGCTCCCGTACTTGTAGCCTCGTGGCGTGCGGTGATGGACAAACAAAAAGAGCACGAACCAGTGATATTTCTCCCGCTAGCTTGGTTTATACGCTTAATGAAGATGATTTCAGCCAATCCGTTGAGGCCGTTGAAGAAAAGTAAATCGGCAGACGACAGGTGCTGTGGGGCAGCGGGCAAAAAGGACTGACCATAAAAATACATTGTTGGCACGATGCGCGTATGCTTCGCGGTACTTTCGAGCCTGTGCATCGGTATAGGGTTGTTGTCAAATAGACCATCATCGTTTCAACCTCTGTCTCTCTCTCTCTCTCTCTCTCTCTCTCTCTCTCTCTCTCTCTCTCTCTCTCTCTCTTTCTTCTTTTCTTTTTCTTTTTCTCTACTATGTGCCTTTAAATAGTTATCAGTTAAGTTCAAGATTAATTGTTCAGCTTTAGCTTGTAACTCCTTTGTGGAAGTTGAAGTTAAACATCTGGCCGTTCAAAGGGAAACAGTCATTGGTACCTCGCTGCAGTCTCTTATGGTGCCAGGCCAAAGTGCGTCGCTTGGCATCTTGTAAGCCATTGATATCATCATCATCTTGGCATTGAGTATCTACTTGTCTTTGTCAAAAATTTGTTGGTGGCTCTTCGTCCCCTCGAGCAGCCCTGACTTGATCTAAAGTCACAAAGGCAGAGGGACAGACGAAAGAGTACAAAACTGATTTGCATATGTACTTACAAAGCTGAACCCTGAATTTCCAATATTGGCCGTCAACGTATTTTTGACCCGCTGACAAGGCGCGGCTGGGATGGGTTGAACCTGGGGGCAGAGGGCTGAACCGCACGATTGGGCTGAAATCCATAGGGTACATTGTCATAAAATCAAGCTTTTATAGGGGATGGATTCAAGCTTTCTAAAATGTCCTGGCCTCAACATCCAAATATTGCATTGGATAGCATGTTAGCCAGTGAATGTATTATAGTTGACTTGGTCAGGTAGCCACCTGTTAAGGATAGACGGGCCAGACACGTTGCTCCAAAACAAAAGCTTCCATGCTGAGACTTTTATTTTCATTGTTCTTTCTCCTCCACTGTATGCACGCGTTGGCAGAGCCGATAATTACATCGTCGTAATAACATTGTTAGCATAGCATATCCAAAATTCGTCGACATTTCGTACAAGACGACGATTGGCAGTCCCGAAAACTGTAATCCACAGACTTCGAGCAAGACCAAGGAGGTTGCGGTGGCCCTGAGACTAAAAAACACCAACATGACAAGCTCACAGACTATTGAGAAAAGGCGCGTGTTTTTGGGGCTTTCCGTGGGGCTTTCCGTTGGGGCGTGCCCTGCATTTACCTGAGTGCGACAATCAAGCGCGGTTGGGATTCTAGACTAGGCCATGTTTTTGGTATCCAAGACAGAAGTGAGCCTCAACGCCTCCTAGGAACAAGGCTAGTGGCCTCAGAGACTAACCTGGCGAGATCTGGGGTCATGGGTTGAGAGATATGGTGATTGACGATGCTAATTTCCGTGGGGCTGAAAGTTGCGAGACACCCAAAAAGTCTGGAGAGCGGCTGAGTGCATTACGTCGCATAGCTACGGTCGAGCTTATGTCACTCCACGGGGCAACTTACTCTTGTTATAGCGTAAAAAAGTGGAATATGATAATACAAAATGTACAAGACTCTCCCCATACTTGACGATCGTCATTGTTGTTGAGCACCTTATCAAATCTTGAATGAACAGACGTGAACGAATTTTTCAGATAATAATCCACTCTTTTTATCCAAAATGAAAATAACGAGCATCACCCCTCTTGGTGCATTTTTATGGACGCAAGCCGTCACTGGGGCGAATATATCGCCCGGCGGTCCCAATAAATGTGCCCTACGTAATACGAAGCTGCAGAATAACCCGCGACTGGAGGATCTGCTTGCCGACTGCTCCAGCTTTGTGCGAAATACCGTGCAGCCCGCGACAGTGTAAGTCTGCAAGCGACACAGCAACCGACGGCCCGTATAAACGCCGGGGGCACCGGAAAGGACGGCTAGCGTATAGCATCTTGGATACCACTGCCCATATACTCTTACTGACTGATGCTTGTTGATCCAACAGAACCACAACCAAAACATCCCTTGTAACAACCACTACCTTGACTGGCACGACCACATTCACCACAAGCACATTTACTACCACTGTTACGCCGGCTAGGAAGCGCGGCGCACCGCAGGGCCCTTACCGCATCCCCCTGTACGCTGCCGGGCTGTGCCCGGACGCCGCGGCCTACCGGTCTGCCTGCGCGTGCCTGGGCGTCACGACGCGCACGACGACGACGACGACGGTGGGGCCGACGCCGACGGTGACGGTGCTGATCACGTCGGTGGCCACCGTCACCCAGACGTCGACCTCCACGTCGACGGCGGTCTTCACCGCCATCAAGAATACCTGCACAGTCAGCGGGGACCGGTGCGACCTTGGTGACCCGGACGCGTGCTGCTCCTTGACGTGTTGCAACTCTGTGAGCGGACCTTATTGCTGCGGATAGCAACTGATGCTGGGGCGGGGCTTTTTTTCTCTCTCTTTATTATTATAATTAGAACAAACAAAAAAGGGTGCGGTTTCCTGACAAAAGAAAAAAGAAAAATCTGTCAAGACATACCCACTTAAGATGTGAAGCAGAGAGAACGGTTGGGAGGCAGTGGGGGTTTGGGTGATGTCGTCAGGGAACAGATGCTTTTTACGTCATTTTGAGAATGCGTACAAAGACTTGTTGGATATTAACAAAGTTGTAATATTATATTTTTACCAGCGACGTTGCAAAACAGCTTTTGGGTGTTTAGATCCAAAGGTTATGGGAAAGGACCGCTTTTTTGGGCTTAAACAACGTTATGTGAACAACAAGTGGTATAAAACGTGCAACAGGAAGGAGGCTGCTAATATTTGGTTGATTACCAGGTGTATCATAGTAGGCTCGGCTTGTAAATGTCGCTCGAAAGCTATAGAAGCCGTGCATAGAACTTAACCGTCGCCCTCGGCTTTACTTTTAAGATGTGATTATGAAGAATTCCACATATAGCTGCTGTAGAGCGCAAATCCCTGATGGAGGCGCTGCTCGATTACGAACTGGTCCAGGGAAAAGGCCGGACCATTGCGATGGAGCGCAACAAGCAAGGGAATACGCCCCTACATTTGGCCGCGATGGAGCGGAACTCTGGCGCCATCGAGGGGCTGCTTCGGTCAGGTCGTGTTGACGTAAATTGCGTTAACAGTTGTGGTCAGACTGCGCTTCATGTTGTAACTGAAGCACGTCCTTGGTCAGGTGTTTATCACCGAGGATCTGAACAACTTGAGAACCTCAATGATCGATTGGCACTGCGCTTGCGAGATTCGTTGCGTGTGTTGATACAAAGCGGTGCGGATCCCGGCGCAAGAGATTTGCGTAAAGGCAAAACACCTCGGGAACTACTTCTGGAAAGAGTGTATAAATTGGAGTCAGGAGATGTAGAAGCGTCTGTGGATGACTATCTTCAGCTGTATGAATCTCAGATTGTTCCTATTTTGCAAAGCGTGTTTGTGGAAGTAGTGATTGAGCAGAGGGGATCAGCTTCCTGATATGTAAATAGATACAAGAGCGAGATACCAAATGTATTTTCATCAGCGCAATTGCAAATTTTACCGAGATGTTGGAGAAACTCCACAAATTCAAGGCTAATAACTTTTCAATGACCTATCAGGAATCCAACATTTCTAGAACTAAATAGAGTCAAATAGCATCATAGGCTAGTGTCCCCCTTAGATGAGGCACTTATAATAATACCTTCTATCAAGGCTTCTCACACAGCAAAGCTTGACCAGTCCTCAATGAGGCACAACGCCCGTGAGGACGCAGCGGCCATGGTTCGGTTGACAAGACGTATACGTACCGAGATGGGCTGACCGCAACCCAGGTGATGGTGCTGGCCAAGACTGAGGCCACGGCCGTCCTCGCATGACTGACGCCCATCTGGGCGTCAAGCTCGTCCGGCCCTCTGGCCGCTGCCTGTGGGTCAGCCAGGAGGTTGTCGATGCTATCAAGGTCGCCTCGGCGTTTGGCGAGGGTGTGGGCGTACATTTTCGTGCCCACCTGGCTCAAGGACATGCCTGGGCTGCTGGCAAATACTGGACGGCGCCGTGACCTACAGCTCCGTCATGGGCAACTTTCCGACGGTCGCGCGCGCATGGTTGCCTCCACCCCTGACACAGATAGTTCGCCCGCTCCCTCTCATCTGCCGGCGCGGTCACCACATCGACCGTGCCAAACTCCGCCGTTTTTTTTTTTTTTTTTTTTTTTTTTTTTTTTGAAAAATAGCAAACTAACTCTTTTATTTTATTTATTATTACGCTAGGGGGCCAGGGGCCGGCTAGTACTTCTATTGGATATTTTTACCGGTAACAAACTACCTTTTAAATATACAAAAAGTTTGGCAACGGGGTAAGTGATATTGGAACCTAGGCTGCGTTAGAAAAATTCGGCTATTTAGACCGTCTCCACCCTCAATTGATCTCCGCCCGACCGAGCACAGAACTAATCTTGACACACTAAACCATAGCAACGGCCGTTTCGAGCCGTTCAATTGTCGTTTCGCTGGTAGCGCTGCCACCGTTTGATGTTTGACTAGATTTCACTTGCGATTACTCAATCTATTACATGGTCGATCACTGGCGACGCACATCGTCATCCCAGATATACTGTTTGAGCTACCTTTTGTCGAGATAAAGCTGCCTGTTGCTCCAACAAAAATGTCATCTCCTACCATTGCTGGAGTCTTCCAGACGCACTCACTTGTCGGTGATGATACGATGTTGATCCGAGATGAAATATACGGTGAGGAAGTGGTCAAGGAGCCAGTGCTCGTCGAGCTTCTCCAAAGCCCCGAGGTTCTACGACTGCGGGGCGTCTGTCAGCATGGGGTCACTGGATTCTTGGGCCTAACACCACGGGTCACACGTCTTGAGCATTCGGTCGGTGCGTTTTTACTTGTGCGGAGGGTGGGCGGCACGGTTGAGGAACAAGTGGCGGCTCTTCTTCATGACATCTCTCACACCACCCTCAGCCACGTCATCGATCACGCCCTTTCCAAACCCGGAGAGGGAAGCTATCACGAAGTCCACAAAACACGCTACCTAAAGACGACGCGGCTGCCGGAGATCCTCACCAAGCATGGAATCGACCAAAAGGTCTTCGAGGAAGAATTGTTCCCTTTGGTGGAGATGCCATCGCCTCAACTTTGCGCCGATCGCCTGGATTATGCTCTACGAGACGCCGTTTCCTTCAGCAAGCTTGCCATGGAAGACGCCAAAAAGGTCTTCAACTCATTGAAGGCGTTTCCCAATGCGACAGCCTCCCGCCGTTTGCTGGTGCTGGACGATCCTCAGATCGCGCTGATTCTTTCTCGCGCATACATCGTTGCCGACAGGGACGTCTGGTCCAACCCGGCCCACATGGACATGTACCAGCGGACGGGCCGGGTGATAGGCGAACTGGTCAAAGCAGGGTCTGTGGATGAGAAGACGTTGTGGCAAGTGTCGGACGCGGAATTTTGGGCTTTGCTTCGTCAAGCGGCGAATTCTGAGCAGCTTCGCGCTATCGAGAGACTGGAGAAGGAAGGGCTCCCAGAGGAGAAGGGACTTGGGCTGCCACAAATCGCCAAGATTCGCACTCTCGATCCAGATGTGTGGCAAGGAGAAGGGCAGCCATCACCGTTGTCGATACTGATGCCAACGTGGGGATCAGAGCGGCTGGAATACATTCTCAGTCGTACTCGGGAGTATCAATGAGATAAATGTTGCTTCCTAGGTAGCTATTGTCGTCTGTGAGCAACCATGCAGCGTGCACAAGAACTTATGGCAGCTCGGCACAAGCGGTGTATTCAATGAAAACCCATCTTCTTGGATGCTACTACAGCTTTATTATTGCCTCCAATCTAGTCATGTTCGCCTGAGATGTAAGCGCATCGGAGGGTAGTCGAACTTGGTGGCTCGGCTTGGGTTGTCTCTCCACTACGCAATTGCCATGTTTCCCCGCGGCGGTGCACTTCCAGGATTCAAAGTCAAACCAAAACACATACGTGTTCTGGCAGCACTCAGACAAGGTCATCGTCAGGGCCAGTTTCACCGGCAACAGCTGCTTCACCAGTGCCATGGTCGTGATGGCGGGCGCAGGGGCAACACACCTCTGACCGAGTAGAAGTACGACTCTGCGGCATCATGCAAGTGGACAGCGGGCAAGCTCTCACTATGCCGGCTTTAGCCAAAGTAACTGGAACAAAGTAGACTCTGGATCAACACCACTCTCAGTGATTTTATGGGTCCTGCCCATGGGCAACTCTGCGGCCATTTCTTTCACTGAACGAGTCGAACACGAAAGGGAGTATCTTGGTCGGTCAAGCGGAGGTCTCCAGACCTTGAAGCACCGTGACTCGACAGTCCGGTCGCTTAAGTAGTCGTAATATTAGCCAACAAGATATTTCAACATTATCTGGTTCAAAATTGGCACTCTCCAACAAATGCATTGCTGTTTCGATGTGTCCCCTGAGCACACTCTAGCGATATGCTGCCGCATAGCAGCTTTGTTACTAGCCTAATTAATAACAAAACGACACTGACTCTCTTCTCTGAGTACGCTACCAGAGTTAACTCAGCTCTCCGGGTGTGCATCTTCTGCAGTAGCGGTAGATGTTTCCAGCTGGATGGTGACAGCTGGGGTTGTGTCGTTATTGGAGGCCTCATCCTCGTCTGGCGGCACATACTTGCGAGTGACACCAATCCTAGTCAAGTAGTCCACCAGAGGCTCAGGTTTCTGGTGCCCATTCTGAATTCGCTTCCGAACCTCCTCGTTGATCGCACGTCCAGCCCTCTGAAGGATCTCTGCTTTCTGGGCGAGTTTCCTCCACGTTTTCTCCCATGGAGAAATATTTATAGAAGCAGCGATAAATGGTTGAAATTCAGGTAATGATTCGATTGGGTTGGATTCCAAGGTATAAACCCCAACCCTCCCCAAAAATATGTCATTCCATGGCGCTCTATTCGACTCGTGCCTTTGACAGACGCCCACGGCAATTGCGCGGCCCTCTGAATGATATGGCCCTCGGCTTCTTCGAAAACGAACCAGCAGAGAATTCAATTCACCTGGCAAGCTATCCCACTCCAACTTTAGCATTGCAAAACGGCGCAATATGGCTTGCAAAATAGAAGCTGCAGGGTAAACGACTAGTGCGAGCGGACGCACCTCCTCGTCGTCTTCCTCTGCACTCGGCAGTGCACACAGCACGATGCGGCTGATTTGCCGGACAGTACAATCATTGCTCCCAATCTCCAACAAAACGTACATCTCATCACCGAGGCTAGCCCCATGATCCAGCATTAACTTCAAAAGCTGCAGCACATAAGCCCAATTGTGTAACGGTTTATTTTCCTCCGCTTTTGTACAGTCCATCACCGTTTGCCACATATGCCAAAGCAGTTCTTGCAATGGTGTCTTGTGATTAAAGTATACGGCAGAAACACCCGACAATCTTGTCACGGGATGTATTTCAGCTTTCATATTGACGTCTGTTCCGCCTTCGACGAGGTATTGGGCAATCTTGAGGAAGGTTTCGGCCAATATCATGAATAGATGCGGATATTGGCAAGCCCGTGTGACAATAGAAAGTTTGGTTTCTTGACTTAACTCGCGAGTCTGGACGGCATCCAAGAGAAAATGAGAAGACGACCGGTGGTAGTGTGCTGACAAACTGGTGAGAAACAAATGTTGCTGGCGGTCCCTTGACTTTGTGCAGACCCAGGAACGGTATCTGTTCCGTGCAATCTTCACTACAGATTTGCCACGGTCATCCGCGCTGTCCAAAACCATATAACCCGAGTTGAAAAGTTTCTCGCTGAGGAGGAAAAGCCGATGACGCTCAGCTGGCTTGACACGAGCCACAAGAGGACAAAGTCTCTCAAATAAAGTCGAAAACGTGCTCCGAATTTCCGTAAAGGAATCTCCTTCGACACTCTTTACACCTGCAATGATACTAGACCTCAGATTGAACCGAAAAAGATAAATCGCCGCCAGCTCGCTTTCTGCGAGTCTGACCACCATCTCTTCCCTGGTCAATCTATCATACTGCAATAAATCACGGCCAACGTCAGAATTCACGAGGAAGTCAAAGACAGTACGGTGGATGAAGTTGAAGAAGGAGCTTATGTAAGGAACAAGTGGTTCGAACTCATCGCCATGCCACGGCGTAATGTATTCAAAAACAGCATCGGGATTATGTCTCGCGGCTGTCACACAGCCAGCGCACCTCAATTTGATGTCGCGAACCGTTGCTTCACATTTGCGAAGTAGTGACACCGCGGACGACTCTTCGCATAGGTCGAAGTTGAGCAGCGCCTGAGATACTGAAGGATCCATTGCCAACATTGTATGGAGCACGCTCGGTGCCTTGTTTGTCCGTGGGAACATTTTATAATCCTGGCGTTCAATCAAGAGACGAATGTAACGAGCTGCTCGTGCCTTGAATACATGGCTTTCATCATTCATTCTGGCCCACATATCTGCGTACAGAGTTTCCAGGTCTCGAGGAAGGTGTTTGATCCGATGCTGTAGATCCTCATATGGCTCTGCCTGCTGAATGGCCTTGTTGACAGCATATACTGTGAGACACAGCCATAGGAAAACTCCTTCGGCCATTATTACCAGTCTTCCAATGATCTCCGCCTTGAGTTCAGGCTTAGTCATTTTGCGACTGGTCACCTGCAATGCAGCGTAAGCCTCAGGAATCTTAACTTGTGCACGAGCATAGCGAAGCAGATCCTGTTGATTCAGATCTTGCAGGCGAATACATGGATGGAAGCAAAGTCGCGCTTCCAGGAGAGGTTCCGCTCTAGATCCTAAACAGAATTTGATGTGTCTTCCTCTGCCAGCTGAGTTTCGTATCCACTCTATCGTTTCCAGAAGAGCCAGCATACCGTCACTTGGGAGTACTTCGTCAAGTCCGTCAAGGAAGACACACAAATCGTGCGTGATTTGACCCAAAACAGGCTGTAGCGTTGACTTTAGCTCCGCCATAGGCCAATCTGTATCTGAACTCTTCTGAGATATATCGCTTCCTTGTTTTATAATAATATCTGTTGCTGAGACGTCATGAAGAAGCAATTGATATAGCAGTGAACACAGCAGGCCCTTGATACTTTGCTGCATACTTGTGCCAGGGCGCCAGAAAAAGTGGGAAATCATGACTGCTCCAGGGCTCCAAAGATTGAGATAAGTCTGAGTTCGAGGGTTCGATATGATGTACTTCATAAGTGTTGTCTTGCCTGATCCAGGCTTTCCGCTGATCCAATATGTGTGGATATCTGCCGATTGACGAAGCCAGTCAGGAAAGCTATCCCATGTACGATTTGCGTGGTCGTTGCCCTCGCTACCGTCACTTTGCTCTGAGCTCGCTGATTCTGTGTCGGATGCCACGTCTGCCGAAGCATTGTCGTCCCCTGTGCCCACACTGGACGGGTTGCTGGACTGGTCGTCAGAGTCGTCCAGGTGTTCGGTTTCTGCTTTAGCTTCATCCTGCAAAACCCATCGGAAAGTCCGCGGATGTGATTTCGATACTTGGTTGCGTCGTTCATTAATATTTGCGAACCTCAGGCTCTGGATCAGGCGCTCCTGGAGAGCCTCGCGGTGCGCTCTTTGCTGTGACGTAACCTCTAGCTCGCCGATGCTATGTATTATTTTGTCAGCAGTGATGTGACTGGAGTTTGTGATGTGGCCACAAATAGCAGCTTCAGATCGGCGGACCTCCTCTTTGACGGCTTTCTGATTTCGCTTGGACTCGGCCGAGACATGCTGCCTCGTCTCGGTAGACTCTATTTTGACAAGACTAGATACATCGGCGTTTCCCTTGCGGTACTCGAGGACGAATGATCGTAGATTCGAGTTGATTTTGGCGAGGTCTGAATCGCTGAGGCTCGTCCGTTCACTGGCAATCATTAGCAGAGCGAAGGGTACAGATGCGGGCTTTCCAAATGATAACAGGGCGATAGCTAGAAGGTAGGTTCATACTAGATCTTTGCCAGCAAACCAGTTTGCATACGCCTTTCAGCATCCCCTAGTTTCCGTTCAAGAGTCTCCAGTCGTCGCTTCCTCCAATTTGCCTTGGTTGCAGTCTTGACCGTCGCGACAAGGCTGTCTTTGGTGCCATGACCATTCGGAAAGCTGACTTCCTCGCACAAGTCTCGCCCGGCACCTTGGCACTTATTTGCCAACTCGATCAGTTGCCTGTCCAACTTTGATAGTTGTTCTTGGCTGGGTGTCGGTTTTGTCGTCGCAGTCGTTGGCTGGAGGCTGGCCTGTAGCTCGCTGATGACCTTGTCCAGCGAGTCGGCGCCATTTGTCAGATGAGGGTCGAGTCGGCCAGAATGGTAGACTTCCTTTGCCACTTGGATCGTTTCGCGACCGAAGCTGACAGCCTGGAAGATGTTGCAAGCGAGTCCTAGAGCTGCGAGAGCCTCCATGATTTAGCGGTACGTATTAAAGCAGGATCGCTGGAGAGGTGCGAGTTGCCAAGTCACCATTTGCCGGTAGTGAAATCTGAACATGCATGGATGCAGGGTTTCATCAGATTTCTCCAAGAGAGGGAGGAAGCCTCGATGAGGTCAGGCTGGAGATGCACAGCAGTGGATTTTCGGTCCCTCTTCCCAGTTGGCCAATCAAAGCGACATCACACTCGTCGACTAAGTTGGCTCAAATCACCATGCCAAGAAAGCAATGGGAACGAGCGCTTCGATATTCTTGACGAAGTTCATGGCATTAAATAGAACGGCAAATAAAATGGAATCAGTAAGGTGAATAAACTTGTCAGCTTCAAAGTCAGTTGTTATTCTGTGATATATCATGTGTCGAGGCCTCATGGTTTCGCTTTGTACAGCATTTGGAACAGACTCCCTCAAGTATTTTGGGGGAATTTTGCGTCATTCCTGCCAGCAAATCCCAGAAATTCCAGATGCTTAAAGTCGATCATGGTAATCGTAGCATAAGGCCCATTGTCAGTTGTGGCCGTCATTTTAGCCAAAACCGCTGGCATAGACTATGCTTGCGGAACACGTCTGGCGTACCTTCCCAGCCACCAAAGATTTTGGACTTTGTGTATCTCCTCGACTGCGCAAAAAGTCACACCGAACTCCAGAGACAGGATTGCTGATCGCTGCCAGGAAGTTAAGCCCAATATCTTGACATCTGGCGCTGTCATGCCGAAGACTTTGCTCGTCGGGCACCTCTGAATCGCTGAGAATGAAGCTCACGCCAGCGGAACACATGCTGATGTGTCAGGCGGTGCTCGGGCCTCATGAGATGTCGACCTCCATCTCCTCGGTCGTCGTCTCGCCATCCTTGGACTTGACAGCTTTCTTCTCCGTAACATCTGCAAGAGCATCAGACAACAGTCAGCAGAACAATCCAGACAGCAGCTCCAGACTCCCCCGCCTAACACTGTAATGGAAACCCACCTTTCATCTCAACCTCCCCCTCAGCCTCCATCTTCCTCTTCATGGCATGCGCCATTTTCCTCTCCAGCTTCCGCGCCTTCTTGGAGCTCAGCTTCGCCCCGGGCCCTGACGTCGGCAGAAGACCCGGCCGGGCGCCACGCTTGGTCGCCGCCTTGCCCACCCTCGACAGCTTTCCCTCGGCCGACAACTTTTGCTGCACCTTCTTGCCCTTGGCCGCGCGGGCCGCGAGCCGGTTCTTGGAAGGCTTGTTGGGATTGCCGACGGAGACCATATTTGCTCTGTTGAGTAGGTTTCGTCGATATTGTGTTCGGCGGGAACTGGTAGTGTGGGATTTGGTCTGGTTTCGATAGATTTCAATGCTGCTTGCGTTTTACACACTTTGTGCTCGAGTTTGGCTCGGAAAGTGTAGAAGGAGTCGACTTGAAGCGGGGTTTCCAGAAACTTTTTAGTGGAGACACTGCTCGAATCGACGCGACGCGGTGAAGAGAACTGGCACGTGACTATAAATTGACATGTACTTACTCGACTTCAAGTCGCCCAAGTCGCCTGACAATGCGCTAGGAAGCTACGGCCATTTGTTAGAACATGCTGCACCGTCAAAGATTCTGATTAAATTCATCTTTGCAGTTATTTTTTTGATATCAATCAAACACCCAAAACGCCGCCTGACCCAATATGCAGTATGCTATATACATAAGAAAAAGGGAGCCATCCCACTCCAACCCGAACGCACTTGTTACTGGATGTGCCTAACGGATGTGATATAGTTGTGAAGAGTTTTAAGGAAATGGGTTCTGTAGGCATCCGGTAAATCCTCCGCGTTCCACAGTCTGATGAAACATCTTACGCAACCCGATCACTGTTCCTTCCCACAGTGCTCGGGCTCCCGGGTCCTGAGCTACTGCTACCCTTCACATCATCTTTCTCATTCTTTGAAAGCAGCTTCCTGTTCGCCGCGTCCTCGTCATCTTCATCATCCGTCATGAGGCCATCGAGCTCGAACTCCTCAACGTCCCGGAGCCGGCGTCGCTCGCCCTCTGTAACAGCGTCTTCCCTCGTATTGACTGCGGTCAGGTTCTTGTACGCGTCAGAATTGTAAGAAGCCCTGTCGTATACGTGGAGGAGCATGCAGACAAAGAGGAACGTGAGGAAGGCGAGGCTGTAGAGGATTAAGATGTAGGCCACGTGGTCCATGGGTGAGCTTTCGAGAAGCACCATTTGCTCTTCAGTGGCGCCCATGAAGAGATAACCCGAGGCAAACAGCAGCTAATTTCGTTGCGTTAGTAATACTCCTAAGAAATAGTCAAACCGTAAAGATGCTATACTTACGAAAACGGGCACATATTGAAAGCTGTTGACCTCGTCACCTGCCGTTGAAATGCCAGTCTTGTCCTGAAGCACAAACGAAACCTCGATGATCCTCGTCACGCCGGCAGCCATAAGCGTATAGCCGAACATGGTGTGAAGTGCCGAGCTGGCCATCGAATGTTGAGTGTGCGCAGACATGGACCAGCCCGTAATGATGAGCACAAAACCGGGGATGAAGTTCCGCTTCGGTGACCCGTCACGGCCACGACTGAGCCAGATACCGGCCAAACCGGCACACCACCAAACTATGCCCATGGCAGTGTGCTGCCAGTCGTTGCCCCTCCAATCCTCTCCCCAGCGGTGCTCGGTAAAGGTGTTGACGCATCCCCAAGCGGCGATGATGGCGCTGTCGAAGAACTCCTGTGACCTCCCCGTGCGCCTCAGCCAAAGCTGGCCGGCCAGCAGCATGATGGTGAGCAGGGTTCCGTAGGCGATGAAGGCGCTTCCCATGATGAAATGGGCCACACACTGGCCAAGGTGATCGTCGTGGCAGAATCCGAGCGCCGCGATGCCGCCGAAGAGAAGCTGCACCCACGATACGACGGGGAACACCTTTCCGTTGATCCCGTGTGCCAACACAACCCATTTGCGTATGCGGCCGAGGAAGCCCCGCTCGATGTGTAGTTTTAGGTAGACGCCGAGGACGATCTGTGCGAAGAGGAGGCCATAGACGACGTCGCCGAAGTGGGAGTGGGCATTGTCGGAGAACTCGCGGCCGCCGTGCGAATGACCGAGGATAGCGCCCAGGATTGCGATGGCAGAGGCGATGGTTTGGACGGGGACGTGCCATCTGCTTTTAACCATCTACGGGTTAAGAAGTAGGAATATGTTAGAGAACATGGTCCGGTGCAAGATCTTGCTAAACTGATAGAATGAGCTGCATAGTCCTACCCCTAATACCATTCCCAGGGGGAATAGCACGCCAAAGGCGAGCATCTGGACGAAGATGTGAATCCATAATGTCGTGTCCTGAAGGGATAGCGATTAGCTCAAGTTCCACCAGTGTTTAGATACGTTCGTAGGTGAGGTTGCACTGCATCAGATAGCCGGTGGCCCGAGGGTTTGGCGGACCATCTAGAAGACCTAAAGCCAAGTGGAAGACAGACGTACAATGGGATCCATGGATATTGCATCTCCTTCTTGAATCTTCTCTTGATGGTGTTCGTGAGACATCCCCATTGGAGCAAATAGCAGCACGGCTGCTATTAAGTACCACGCGCCGTTGGTTAAGGCCGATGAAGCAGAAGCAAACAGCAGACGACGCGGATGAACAGACGAGACCGAGGTCAGAAACATCGGGCCTCGCAGCTTCATCCCATTTTTCGACCACGCCATTGGGCACCTCTGACTTTATTCTGATGTACTGTACGGTAAATCCTTGACACGTTGATCCGCCTGGTAGCGCCGCCTGCCCAACTGGCACCCAGTACGAGTGTTGTCTGTGGAGTCTTGTGGTTACCCCTTGCTGGGAGGTTTCGAAGTAGTCGCGGGATTGCAATTGTGGTGGATCAGACGATGTCGGAGGGGCAGGGGCCGTTCGCCATTTGTTGTTTGTGTTGCGGTACAGCACGAATGACTCGGTCGTGGTGTCGTCGAGGTTTTCGTGATACTTTGGTTGAGGTTAACAGGAAGGGTTCAGGCTAGGTGATCGTAAGCGTAAGTGCCGAACTCTCAAAGATGAAGAAGACAGGCTTTTTGAATTACTTCTGGCCCTTCAAAGGGATTTACAGCTGATCCGACAGACCCGGCACTTTTGACTCGGGGTACAGCGCTAACCCGCTGTTGGATTGGTACCACTCCTGTTCCATGGAACTCAATTGGCTGGTGAACATTTAGTGGGTCTATGGTAACCTTCTTGCTTCCATGGCATATTTGCCCCGCTTGCCATCCATTCCAATGTCGTACAGATTGAAACCTCATGTCCTCATGTCTCCTAAGGAATTTGTCCTGTGCATGTAACCCGTTCGTTTGGCATCGCTTTGTCGGACGAAGTTTACAGTGTATCTTTTTTTTGTATCCTCACTATGAACTTATGCACTAGGCCGCTTTTCAAAGCTACAGCACCGATTTGGTGCCAGGAATGCCAAAATTTTGGATACCGTGGCGCGGGCTTCCCCCCCTTGGCATTTAATGGGTGCAAATTTAACACGATTCAACTGTCTGCCAGTTGACAAAACCGCCAGGTCTCAATGAGGCTGTGCTTCTTGGTATCATTTCCGCCCATGCCGAAGCTTTCATCAGAACATCACTCAGATTGCAATCAAGGCCCTGGAAGTGTTTTTGTACTTTGTCCAGCAAGAGCGATCCTGTACCGTAACGTATTGGCTCTAAACTGCAGTAAGTCGAACGCTGAGTAGGTTCACAGGATGGCGGTACTTACTGCACATGAACGGGGCTTTTTGTAGTCTCTCGAATTCCTGGTTAAAAAGACGTAAAAAAAAATCCATCGCATACAACTTCTTGAGCCGAACAGATATCACTTATGATGTCTATTACACTTGGTTGATGATTAACAGCTACGAAGATTATCCAAAGCCTAACTAAAATGCATGTTATATTGAGCTGCTCATACCATCCTTCAGATGAGAGAGCTCCCTTTTTAACTCCTCCGGAGATGTGCTAGGTAAGCCTTTGCTAACCCAGCCATAACAAATCAACATAGACATTACCAGGTATCTAAACACCAGGACGCACGCCTTGCGGATAATGGAAAACATCGTCCGGATCAACTGCCGTCTTGATCTCGCGCAGTCGCTGCAAGTTTCCTCCCCAGTATCCCCTTTGCGCACTGTCAGGGCTCAGCCTTGAGTCTGGGTAGTTGGGGTATCGACCCCATGTCTGGCCGTCGTCCGCCCCGAGAGTTTTGGTCAGGTCACCGACGAACTCATCGATAAAGTCAAAGCCCTCGGACGGATAGACGCCTTTGGCATCCACGCGATCGTAGAACAGAAACAACAGCAGATGGTCACGGTGCGCGTACGCCGCCGAGTCGACGTCCGGTTTCGACACTGCCGAGTTCTTGCCGCCGTGCAGGTCCACCTGTACGTACCAGTCGCGGCGTGTCGTCTTGCCTTTATTGAACCAGTAGTCCACGAAAGCTTGAATCTGTGTCGAGTCTAGTGCGTGGGTGTACAGGCTGGACGAGTAGAAGGTCTCGGCCTGGTTCGTGACTCGGCGGATGGTTAGTGGGTTGTTATATTAAGACAACTCTAAATTCTTCAAGGGGCATTGTGTCTGACCATCTTATAAGGCCTGGGCTGATCCAAGCTGAACCCGTTTCCGAAATGGGTCAGTTGCCCCAGCCAGTTATCCATCTGCGAATATTGCAGCTTAGCCCCGGTGGTATTTACCAACGGAGCCAACGCCTGCTGCAGTCCCGTCTTGTTTCCCCAGTACATGCCTTCAAGGTTCGCAAACTGCCTCGTGATGAACAACCGCATGTTCAACTCAGAAGGCATCTGTTCGGCCGCAAACTCCTGCAGCGCCTTGAACCCGTCGACGGCCGTCGTATTCTTCCAAGGCACCTGCGCGATAAAGTACGTCACTTCGTCGGGTGCCGCAAACGTATTGAAGCGCATCTCGGCCACGACGCCCATGGAAGACCCGGCGCCACGGATAGCCCAGAAAAGGTCCGAGTTCTCGGTCGCGGAGCACTCGACGACGCTCGAGTTGGCCAGCACAACAGTTGCGCCGACAAGCCAGTCGAGCGTCAGGCCTTTCATGTGTGATGACATGCCGTAGCCGCCATGCAGGGCATGCCCGCCAACGCCGACGCCGGGACACGTGCCATGGCTGATGGCGCGCTTGCCCTGCTTGTACAGCTCATTGGCAATCCTGCCGAGCCTAGCGCCGCCCTGTACAGTGGCGATGCCCGTGTCGACGTCCAAGGATACATTGTTCATACGGTCGAGCTGGATCACCAGGTGTCCATCCTCGCCGCCTGTGCCGAACGAGGCGTAGCTGTGTCCGCCTGACTTGGCATTGGCTTTGAGGCCTGCGCTGGTGGCGCAAGACAGGGCGGCCTGGATCTGCGGGATTGTTGTCGGCGTCGCAATGGCGGCGGGCGTGTAGTTGAGTCGCAGGTTGAAGGCTGTACTGTCCAGGAGCCAGTCTGGGGAGCCGGGAGCATCGATGGGCACCTCAGCGGCGGAGAGGCAGTCGTCGAGCAGTGCGATCTTGGATAGGGGGGAAGCCAAAGCTGTGCATGCCGCGAGGGCTGCCAACACGGTGGCTTTCGTGGCTCTACGCATTGCTGACTACTTCCAGGCTGTACAAGGTGTGCTAGCCAGGTTCCATCCCTTTTTCATAATACATTTGTAGCTGGGAAACAAGGTGCTATTTCTACACTTTCGTTATGCCAACGCGAACTCACAGTTTGCCCAGCCCTAATCTCGCGTCTTCGCCGACACGCCACGGAATCGGAGAAAATCTCATGATAATTATATTGATCCAAGGCCCGGATCTACAGCCGCGGATCGTACCTGCGTGCCCAGGAGCTGCCCGGCGGGCACGCAAAGCCTATTTACTCCTGAAGCGATGCCGACTGGCTTGGCCGCGGAGATTTGAACATGACAGAAGTCTTGTTTGCATTTCCGAAATCCCGACCGACCACGCGATGTAATCTATATAGGTAAGCAATCACATAAGCTCAATACCCGAAGCGTGGGATGATGCCAAGTTTGGAGGCTGATGGTTAAGTCCCGTGATAGAGTGGTTCGTATATTTGACTCTCCGTAGCGGCCGTTTCGCTTGGCTAGATGTACAGAAATAAACAGCCGCCGGCAAGCACTGGTAAACAGCCGGGCTTTCTCTGGATCGTCCTCATCTGCTCTAGTTCTGGGGACTGGCCAAAGTTGGTCTTATACAAAAGCATATCAAAGTTAATTTTTCTGCAAGCGGGTTGGCACGGAAAGAAATTTCGTATAAAGACACAAAAGGTTGAGCTAGGTAAATAGAAAGCCGGGGTTTTCAACATTGTATTACTAGCCTCACAGCATACAAAATGCGGCCAGCTGCATTTCCACTCACGCACAATGCTAATTTGCAACAAGCCAGGGAACATAACCGAACGGTTCCAGATCCTAGCCGCATTTTATCAAAGCAGGGACGGGGCACGGCTCATTCCTCCTTCCATCCACCTGACGGGAATAGGATTATAGGCATTGCATTTATCCGGTGCAGCGTCACATTAGATCAGCTGCCGAAAGCAGACTCCCGGATACCCCGAAAAATCTACGCAATAATTCCCGCTCGCCAATAAACACCACAGGCTTGCTCTGTGTGTTGCAAATTTGTCGGGCTTCTGTGCAAGGTGATTGGAATGTTCACGGGGGCGGCTCGATTAACCGGATTTACATGCACATAGCTATTGACCAGAATCTTGGCATGCTTTTTTTCTACCAAATACATAACAACTCGGCCATAAAATGACACCCCGGTAAAAGCCTCCATGATCTGCATTTAACCACAGCGCTGGGGAAAGCATCGAAACCCCTGCATCATAACCGCTGGCCACCCCCGGATCCTCAATCTCCAAGATGCCCAATTGGGGAAATCGGAGTTTGAAAAACCAGACCAAGTGCTATTTCTCCGCCTGTCGTTGTGCTCCCCCCCGCATCACATTCATCTTGATTTCTTAACTTGTTGTCATTATAGCAAAGTAACATGACTCCACAACTGATCAAAGGTGCTCATTTGTCTGGTTTCGGGTAGAGAAGCTCTATGCAGATCCACTGTATTATGGTTTTTGCGTTACAATAATACTCGCTTCCACCAACAGTGGCGATGCAAGCGACCAGTGTAAAAGGCCAGCTCGTGCCTCGACTCGTCAAAGACTTGGATCGTGACTGATACCCACCTCCATCCGTCTTTGTGTTTTCTCCCCTCCTGTCGCCAACTTTCGCAGGCAAACTCGGAACAAGACAAAAAAAAAATGTTGGCATCACTGCAGTCTTTGGCCCTGAGCCTCACCCTCCTGGCTGCGACGACGGCGGCGCAATCCAACCTCGTCGTGTCCCACTTCAATGGCAACGTCTACTCGCTGGCCTTCTCGGGCTCGCAGCTGACGCTCAAGCAGACGCTCAAGGCTGGGGGAACTGGCCGGCTTGGGTGACCTACGACAACGACACCCGCACCGTCTATGTCAACGACGAGGCCGGCTGGATCTCTCCTACCATCACCGCACTCAGTGTCTCTGCCGACGGCACCCTGACGCAGACAGCTACTGCGAGGAGCAATGGCGAGGTGCATAGTGGCTTTTACGGGGGTGCAGATGGCAAGGGTTTCATTGCTTTAGTTCAGTAGTATGTCTTTTTTTTTTCCCCTCTTTTTCACATGTTTTCCTACAAATGCCAGTCTTACTTTCTTGCTAAACCAAAGCTGACAATACACCACAAACAAAGCGAAAACTCGGGCATATGGACATACAAGCTCCCCATCACGGCATCGTCTCAACCGATCCAGAAGCTCGGGCCCTGGACCATGTCCGGTCCTGGCCCCGTCCCATCCCGCCAGAACAAGCCGCACCCGCACTCGGCCTTCCCCGACCCGACGGGCCGCTTCCTCCTGGTCGGCGATCTAGGCGCCGACCTGATCCGCGTCTTCTCGGTCGACTCGAATTCGGGCCAGCTGACCTCCTGCGCCGACGTCAAGACCGGCGCAGGCGACGGACCCCGCCATGGCACCTTCTGGACCTCGGGCAACTCGACGGTACTGTACATTGTCAACGAGCTGGCCAATACCGTCTCCACCTACAAGGTCGGCTACCCATCAGGCAGCGGCGGCTGCCTCACGCTGACCAAGTCCCAGTCCATCTCCACCATGGGCCCCGGTAAGACGCCTCCCGCCGGCTCCAAGGCGGCCGCGTTGCAGCTCGTCGGCGGCCGCCACCTGTACGTCACCAACCGCAACGACAAGACGTACGGCTCTCAGCAGGACGCCATCGCGCTGTACTCGGTCTCTGCCGCGGACGGGCAGCTGACCTTTGTTGAGACGTCCGACTCGCGCGCCTTCTTCCCCCGCACCATGCAGGCCAACAAGGCCGGGACCATGCTAGCCGTCGGCGGTCAGACGTCGAGCAACGTCGTCATCCTAGAGAGGAACGCACAGTCTGGCAAGCTAGGGCGTGTGCTGGGGAACCTGGTGGTCGGGACGCCGGGGAGGGCGGGTGAGGAGGATGGGTTGAGTGCTGTTGCTTGGGTCGAGTAAGGAGTTGGATTGGTGTGCTGTGGGGTGGGTGTGAGGGAGTTGTGCTAGACGGTTATACACAGCAGTAGGCAACAGATAGACTTTTGGGGTGCCGTCAATTGGACTCAAATGCCTACTTGTTTTATCCTCTCAGGTGATATGCCCTACGCCACTGAAATTAATCTGATAGTCAGGGTTCAGAGTCAGGATCAGTAGTACTGTCACTTTTTTTAACCACATCGGAAAGGCGAGTTGATGTGGGGGGTTTTGCTAATGATTTAAAAATCGACAAAAAACTAACTTCTAACGACATTGTCAGATCACAAAAGCGAACCAGCTCACCAAACATGCAGTTAAAAACAACATGTTGACCAACGAGTTTTAAGGGGATATGTACCTGGTATGGCAAGACACTAAACATGGCCCAACACCCGACTATGCAGGCACGACATCCCTCCCAGTCTTGGCACTTTCCCGCATCGCTTCGATAATACTCAGCACCTGAGCCGCCTGGGTCGCCGGCACAGGGACATCATCTTGTTTTCCAGATCTCAACGCGGCCGCAAGCTCCCTGTACAGCTGCAGGTATGTAGCAGGCGGCTCTACATTGGGATAAGCCACCTCCTCCGCCTTGCCCTCGGCAGACAGCTTTGCCAGCCGACCGGGCTTCTCGTCTCTGCCAAACTCCTTCTCGGTCCCCGTCATGCCCGCCTTGAGCTGATCCTCCTGCGTATCGAGCCCCGTCTTGCGGTACGTCCCCTTACTGCCGCGGACCCAGAACCTGGGCTGCTCGGCCTCGACGCTCAGCACGCCGATGCGCACGTGGACGAGCAGGCCAGAGTCGGCGTAGCTCAGCACCGCGTTGATGCTGTCGGGCTCGTCCTCGATGCCGCCCACGCCGGCGACGAGGCGGCCCTCGCGCTGCTTCACGAACTTTGCGCTCACGGCCGACGGCTTGCCGAAGAGCACGAAAACCTGGTCGACGAGATGCGTGCCCAGATCGTAGACGACGCCGCCGCCTTGGGACATGGTCATGCTGGCCTTCCAGTTGGTCGGGTTGGAGGCGCGGTGGCGGTCAAAGTGGGTTTCGAACTCCCAGACGCGGCCCAGCTCGCCGGCCTCGAGGAGTCGTCGCAGCGTGACAAAGTCGCCATCCCACCGGCGGTTCTGGTACACGCACAGTAGCTTCCCCTTGGCCAGGGAAAGGTCTGAAAGCTCAACGGCCTGGTCGTAGGTTGGCACGAACGGCTTCTCAACCAGGACGTGCTTGCCGGCTTCGAGGGCTTGCTTCGCAAATGCATAGTGGGTATCCGGAGTGGTGGTTATGACGACCAGATCCAAGGCTGGGTCAGCCACTAGGCTGTCGACCGATGTGTGGTGTTGGATGTTGGGATAGTCCTGTGGGGCCGAGTCGTTGGGTTTGGGGCTGCGCTGAACGATAGATTGCAGGGTGAGGCCTTCGGTGAGCTTGATAAATGGGATGTGGAAGACTTTGGCGGACATGCTGTTGTTCTGTAAGTACTGTAATGCGTTCCAGCAGATGGTGAGGGTTTATCCTTTTGCTGAACCACCTACTTACCCATATCCAACCACTCCAACATTAAAACTTTTTGGTTCAGACATGCTTAAAATAGAATCCACCAGTTCCTTAAGACCTTCACTGATGTATATACGAACTGAAAAAAAAAACCAGATAAGGAGAAGAGTATGAGTTGTTGTGTATTGCAAAAGGCAGGTATGTACAAGTTATATATGGTCTGTATCCTGGCAAAAGAGGGCTGTGAAGTGGATTTGAGCCGCCTTTTTCAAGGCCGTCCCGATCGGATGACGTGCCGTGACTTCGTCCCGTAACGCCAAGCCGGACAGAGCATTTGTCACCGTTGCGGTGGAGCTTAACCAGCTGTAGCAGATCTTCCTGGATCCATCATGGGCCGACTACTTTCAATTCCACACACTCTTAGTGCTGTCGTGGAGAGGGTCTAATGTCCACAATCTATTGCTGCGCCTCAGAACAGAGGATTGAGTCAGTTGATGTTTGCCAACGCTCGACGGAGCAGATCATCTTCGCGTAAATCGTTCGTTCGTATTTGCTCGCCAGGCACAGTCCACATGCAAAACTCCGAGAATCAACAGCAAAAGTAAACTACCCCTCCAGAGAGGTTCTGTTGGTGATTCAAGGGTTAGGGGCCGCAGGAGGGGCTTCTGGTAATCCCAAGCTTCCAATTGGGTCCAGATCTGCAAGGGTCTGCTCCGCAATCGGCCAAAAAAAATGGGAGCTTTTTGGTTAAGCTTCAATTGAATTGAATTCAGCACTCGATTAATTGCTGTGTCCCTGTGACTCTCCCTGTGATCTCGGGCCACATAACTACCTCGTCCAAATTGGCCTTGTTCAACTTACCGCTTCATCCGGGAATCCTCCACAGACGATGAGATAGTAGAACTAGAGCTCAATTGGCCCGTTACCATTAAATCTCCCATCACCCAGGACCAAACCGTCCTCATCGTCATCTGCGCCGCCATCGCCATGATGTCTTCAAACCTGTTGCGCGCCAGGGTTCCCAAAGCCCTGGCTGCCAGCAGAAGCCATGCGTATGTCCTCATAAATCCAAATTTACTTCAGACTGTCAAACAATCTATACCTAGCCATGGAATCGATCATTCGTAAACTAACGTGTACTCCAATATCACCAGGGCTCTCTTCTCCACAACCTCCCGCCGCGCTGAGCAACTGAACAAGATCTCGGCCAAGATCACACAACCCAAGTCCCAGGGTGCGTCCCAAGCCATGCTGTACGCCACTGGCATGACCGAGGATGATATGAACAAGGCGCAGATCGGCATCTCGTCGGTATGGTACGAGGGCAACCCCTGCAACATGCACATCCTCAAGCTCTCGGAGCGAATCCGCGACTCCGTCAAGGCGGCAAACTTGGTCCCCATGCGCTTTAACACCATCGGCGTGTCGGATGGTATTAGCATGGGCACCACGGGTATGCGCTACTCGCTGCAGAGCCGTGAGGTCATCGCCGACAGCATCGAGACCGTCATGCAGGGCCAGTGGTACGATGCCAACATCTCCATCCCGGGCTGCGACAAGAACATGCCCGGTGTGCTCATCGCCCTCGGCCGCGTCAACCGCCCCAGTCTGATCGTCTACGGCGGCACCATCAAGCCTGGTTGCAGCCAAAAGGGCGAGCCCCTCGATATCGTCAGCGCCTTCCAGGCCTACGGCCAGTACCTGTCTGGAGAAATCACCGAGGAGCAACGCTTCGACATTATCCGCAACGCATGTCCAGGCGGCGGTGCCTGCGGTGGCATGTACACTGCCAACACTTTGGCGTCGGCGATCGAGACTCTTGGAATGAGCTTGCCGGGGAGCAGCAGCAACCCCGCCGAGCACGAGAGCAAGCTGGCCGAGTGTGACCAGGTCGGCGAGGCGATCAAGAACATTCTCCGGGAGGATGTGCGACCCCGCGACATTATGACGAGACAGGCGTTCGAGAACGCCATGGTCGTGGTCAGCATTCTTGGCGGAAGCACCAACGCCGTCCTGCATCTGCTTGCCGTTGCCGACTCGGTCGGCGTCAAACTCACCATCGATGATTTCCAAGCCGTCTCCGACAAGACGCCACTCCTAGCAGACCTTAAACCGTCAGGCAGATACGTCATGGAGGATATTCACAACATTGGAGGCACGCCTTCTCTCCTGCGCTTCCTTCTCAAGGAGGGTTTGATCGACGGATCTGGCATTACCGTCACGGGTAAGAGTATGAAGGAGAACCTCGAGAAGTACCCCCCGATTTCCCGTCCGACCAGCCCATCATCCGGCCCCTCAGCAACCCCCTCAAGGCCACAGGCCACATCCAAATCCTCCGTGGCAGCCTAGCACCTGGTGGCTCTGTTGGCAAAATCACGGGCAAGGAAGGTCTTCAATTCAAGGGCAAGGCGCGCTGCTACGACTGTGAGGATGACTTTATCGAGTCGCTCGAGCGGGGTGAGCTCAAGAAGGGTGAGAAGACGGTGGTCATTATCCGGTATGAGGGTCCCAAGGGTGGACCCGGCATGCCCGAGATGCTCAAGCCCAGCTCGGCCATCATGGGGGCCGGACTCGGCAAGGACGTGGCGCTCATCACGGACGGACGCTTCTCCGGCGGTTCACACGGCTTCCTGATCGGACACGTCGTTCCTGAAGCAATGGAGGGCGGGCCGATCGCGCTGGTGCGCGATGGAGACATCATCACAATCGATGCGGAGAAGCGTGTCATCGACACGGACGTGTCGGACAAGACCATGGCGGAGCGGCGCGCCGAGTGGAAGGCTCCCCCGAGCAGGGCGTCCAAGGGGACACTGGCCAAGTACGCGGCGCTGGTGAGCGACGCAAGCACTGGCTGCGTGACGGACAACATCAGGAGGAAGAACTGAGGTGTGCAACGAACTTTGATTTCCTTTTGAAAAAGAATCGAGGTCAAGGTCCAGCCCCATGTGAGTGGGTCAGGGAGGATAAATTCAGGGACATTTTGGAGGGAGAAGAATGGCTTTGTCACTCAGACGAGGATAAGGTCATCTTGTCCAGGGCGGTTATAAAAGAGAAAAGGGGTGGTAATCTACCAAACGGAGCATCTATTCCTGATTTATTCCATTCATATTGTTATTTTACTATCACTTCCTGTTGTTTTTCTATCTGTTTAGCCGAGGCCATATACCTAGATTTATCTTTGTTTTGTTCCTTACTTGTTAATCCATATGTCCTCGTGTGTTCTGCCTGTGTGTACTCGATGATTTCTTCGACTCGGAACGTCTTGCATATGACGGTTTGAGTAGTGGTTAGGTCAATGCAGTCAGAAGGATGTAATGATCATGAGGGTATCCAAAGATCGATCATACATGTCTTTCATGGGCATTATCGATCCTGCATGTATGTCACCGGCTCTTGCTAACGATGGGTACTAATTCGGCTTGCTAAGCCCCAGCTCGTGTTCCTAAATACAAGTATTAAATGCCGACGGGAGATGCTGAGAGCCTAGTTGACCAAGTACGAGAATGCGATCTTGTACTTGAAGGAAAAAAAAGGATCCACCCGAGAAGAGGTGGCAAGAAGGCTGCACTATATACAAGCTGATTGTTTGGCTTCTGGTGTATGTTTAACGAGACCCGTTCGACGGTCGTATTAGTAAAAAGAGTGCAGTAGTTTGGAATATTTTAGGAAATGGCCGACTAAATCATCCTCGCGCATAGCTCTAACTTGGCCATTTGTACGGTCTACCTTACTTAATTCGTAATTGCTTGCTTGAATGGAGCCTGCAGTGGAAGGTCTAGGGCAGAGCCCAGCGCCATCTCTTAACCGAGGAACAAACAAAACGGCGTTTGTTTCTTTTAGTTTAGCGGGGGACAGGCGCGCTTGCCCGATTTAGTAGCCGGGGGGGTTAGGCTGCCCCAGGAGTGGGAATGATATCCCTAATGCCGGAGGCTGGACTTTTACGAAAAACCCTTTTTCCCGTTCATGATGTCACGAGATTGACGAAGCGAAAGAGGGGGGGAGGAATAGAAAACTAAACAAGCGTCCCTGTGGGACTGACAGATGCAGTTGCGCACGCGGCTGACAAGGGAAAAAGAAAAGCTCGTATCACCCATGATTCCGTGACCTGCCGACGGGGGAAAAGAGGATCGCTGCATGTCACTAGTCTAGGTGGTTAAATCCGGACTTGCTTTTGATGATCTATCTATGTTGTCGGTTTGTAAAAAGGCCCCTATTTTTTTCTATTCCTTTTTTTTTTTTTTTTTTTTTTTTTTTTGCCTCCCAGCTAACCTAGCGCCGTAACACAGCCTCGCTGACAGCAGATGACTGAACAACTATACCTATTGACAGCACAAACTAGCGGTAGGTAGTACGGCGTACACGGGATGTCATATCATGCAGTATTTCGGTCAAGGAGCTTCTGTAGGTACGCCAAGGTAGCATTTTGTTGTTTATCCCTCACAGCGCGTCCACCTTTCTCAGCTTAACACTACTACGTATAACCCGGGGGAGTTGGTATGTTGCCCTGGGCACGCCTCTCGGCTCATCAGGGCCAAAAAGGCAGCCGCCGACCGTTTTGCGTGGGGTATTCTTTTTGTTTGTTTTTAGGTGGGGGGATATAAGTTCCACATATAGCCGTTGCGGTGTGGAAGATACGAGCAAAAGAGCAAGGGAGAAGGGAGTCAGCATCAGTGAGCCGAAGATCTCAATTCTGTCTCTGGTCTCACCCGATACCCGATCTCCACCAAATTGGAGATGTTTTGGTATCAATCTTTTTTCCGTGTGTCGTGCGTGACCTTTGTTTGACTTGCTGTTGGCTCAAATATGCACCGTTTTTAGTAATCAGCCGAGGTAGGCTCGGTAGGGAATGCGCTTGCTTGCTTTTGTCGATCCAAAGACGCTTCGTAATTGCGGGGTTCCTGTTTTTTTTTTTTTTTTTTTTTTTTTTTTTTTTTTTTTTGTCTCTTGTTCCCTTTCCTTTCTTTTGTATCTGGAATTTTCTGCAGCCAGGGTCCAAACAACCGAACAACTAACTGACTGACTTGCTCCTCCACCACTTGGCCTTGACTAATCCACACCGCCGCGCAAGACGACCAGCAAACCAGTCTTTCACGATGCACCGCATCTGTTGTATTGATAACTTGGTGCTCTGGCTCTGCGGTATTTGCTGCTTCCCCCTCTTTCGGAGAAATCAGGCTGGCGTCGCATCGTTTCGTGTTTTGCCAAGCTACTGCCATGCGACGTAATAGTACTGTAGGCTCTTTTTTCACTTCTGCGCGTCTTTTGCTAGTCAGGCAATTCACACATGTGCACACCACCTGGTCTAAAAACCCCTTGTCGCCGATTTGCTTGCTTTGTTTAGTCGTCCGTCGTCGCCAGCCTTCCCCACAATCTTGCTAGCAAACTGACGATGACGGCATACCGTAGCAGCAGTGGTTACGAAGTGGTAGCGGTAGCTAGGCTTTTTACAGCAGTAGCTCTATCGTTTTCCACCTCTGCATCGGCCCTTCGGGTCTTTACCATCGCTCTTCTTTGTATGGGGTGTCTTTAGTTTAATCTTTTTTTGTTTATTTTATTTTTTCCGTCACTCTATTTCATACACCCTCGTCCAGGAGAATAACTCGTAATTGCTCCTCTGCCAGGTCTTCATGCAGATGGAGCTACCAACAAAAGAGTTGATCCACAGTAGCTCCCCTTGCCTTTCGGCTTTTTGGCCCCGGGGTTGCCCCGGACAAGGGTCACGTCAACGGAAAACCCATACGATAAAGTAACTAACCAGTACGTGGTTTGCAGAATACGAACAATGGGAATGGAACCACGAGAAGCAGGGTCTTTTGGCGCCAGTTTTTTCCCTGCTTTTGCCCGACAAATGGTGATCATCAAAGGAATATAAAGAGGCCAATAGTCCAACAGTCTCTGTGTCCCTTTATCCTTCATCCATCATCCATCACACACTCGCTCAAAGCATCTACATAAAACACAACAACAAAGCATTACAACTTTAGTAATATCTAAATAATATACCCCTTCATCACCCAAAGCAAACATGCAGTTCTCCAACATCCTCTCCATCTTCACCCTGGCCGCCGCCGCCCAGGCCACCAGCGTCTCCTACGACACCGGCTACGACGACGGCTCCCGCTCCCTTACCGCCGTCTCCTGCTCTGACGGTCCCAACGGCCTCATAACCAGGTACGGTTGGCAGACCCAGAGCCAGATCCGCAACTTCCCCTACATCGGAGGTGCCGATGCCGTCGGTGGATGGAACTCGCCTGGCGTACGTATTTATCCCTTGCCTACTACCAGCTTTATCCGATTCTGCTTCGTTTGTATATATGTGTTACATGTGGCTAACATAACAAAACAGTGCGGCACCTGCTGGCAGCTCACCTACAACGGCAAGAGCATCAACGTCCTCGCCATTGACCGCGCCTCTGGTTTCAACATCGGCCTCGCCGCCATGAACGACCTGACCAACGGCCAGGCCTCGAGCCTCGGCCGCATCGACGCCCAGGCCCAGCAGGTCGGTCTCAACGCCTGTGGCCTGTAGAGGAGCGGAGAGCGAAAACAAAAGCAGGATTCGCGGGGGAAGAGCAGCTTCATAAAAACATCTACAGCATGTTATCGGAGGCGTTTTGTTATTTCTTAATGTTTTTAAATTGGATCTAAAGTGATCCCAGCCACAGTAATGAGAATTAACGATTTTGATGTCCATCGTCCTGGGGCGGTTTTCTTGATACCTTTTCAAGTCTTCATGTTGGTGATTCGCGGCGTACTTTTCCAAAAGCAATAGTCTGTGAATATAGTGTAAGGGTGGAAAAAGTACCGTAGCATGGCGATTATAGGCTTGTGTAATACAGCTGTCAAGGTTGCCTTGTTTGCTTCGTTGTCTTGGTTCAAGCTCCGGAATAATTTGGCATTTCTCAAAAATAAAACAGGGAAAACAAATCGCATAGGGAGCACTTTAGACTAAGGTGTAAACGTACGGGTATTGCGGATAAAAAGGAATTTATTTTAATTGAGGATCGAATTATTCGATCCTAATCCGTATAGAGATCCATCAACCAACCCACAAAGTCCATGGCACTGCCAAGTGTAGATCGATGTTGTCAGTCCGCAGACTGCATATATACCATTTCTTCCACATCCCAGATTAGCCAATCCTCCTGGGTATACTGTGAAACCCCCCCCCCCCCCCCCCCCCCCCCCCCCCCAGGAACCCCTAAGTTGACATCAGCCAACCCTCCAGCTTGGTACCCACCACCGGCCACCTTCTTGAAATAAACAAAAGAAAATCCTTCTCCATTCCCCAGAAATCTCAAACCAAAATCTTCGCAGATAACGTGATATGTTATACCGAGACCACAATGACACAGCCAGAGGCAGATATAGCTTATGTTCACAATAACAAAGAAAAGCAGAACCTGAAGCTGCACTATATATGGCGGGTCAAAACAATTTGAAAAGTTATCCTCCGACATCCCTTGTAAACCTGCCTTGGAGCAGAAGAGACGCAAGACCGTATACCCTTGGACGCCCAAACTCGGATTCACCGACCGAGGAACCAACCTGACAAAACGAAAAATAGACACAACAGGAGACATACAAAAGTAAAAAACCAATAAACATAACGCTTGTGTAGGGCAAGGGGGTATCGTGTATAAGAACCCGAAGGAGTGGGGGAATGATTTTATGGGTGAGTAAGGCTCAGAGATATTTTTCAGTAGTGCTTCGAGGAGACCTTCCCCAAGGAAGACGCCATGGCGTCGCAAAGGTTCAGCTGGACTCCTCGATAACCTTTACTACCTCGACAGAGTGTTGAAATCAATTTCTGCCCCCATCATACCTCCACTGCCACCACCCATTGACACTCCCATTGAGTTAGTCAAGACGCTGATATCAGAGTTCGTTCTCTGCAGGGTTTGAAAGTCCCCGACAGTCCTCAACTGTGTATTGTTCGAATGGGGAGGTATCGCAAGACTATTTGATCGCTGTGGTGGCTGTGGCCGCATCAACATACTGGATCCACCGGACATGACCGAATGGTTCATCGCTCCTCCGGGACTGAATGGCTGCTGGCCCCTTACGCCAGCGCTGCTGAGAGGCTGTTGCGGTAATGGATGTTGACCTGGTATATTGGGCTGTTGATTGATCCCACCATGCATGCCATTTTGATGATGAGGAGAAATATTGTGACCCATGGTTTGAATCGTCGGTTTCGGCGGGTGGTTCTGAACTGGAGCCTGTGTGAATTGGTGGTGCTGTTGCTGCGGTGGTGGCTGCTGCATGCGATGTTGTGTTTGGTGAGACCCCATACCTCCTGGTCCATTCATCTGTGGTCCAGGACCAACAGGGCTCATCATGTCCGACATGGAGTTGAAATCCTGAGCCATTCCATGCGGGTACTCGACCTGAGGTGATATCACAGGCGGCGAGCTGCTGAACGGCGAGTTCATATCCGTGACTGATGGAACGCTTGCCCCCGAAGAAGTGCCAGGCTCCGTCTTAATCGGAGGCTCTGGGAATCTGTAGTCGAAATCATCCATTTGCATCGTATTCGGCTGGCCCATTCCTGCGTTGCCAAACCCGTCGAAGATGTCGACGCTGCACATGTTTTCAGGCATGTGCTGAAGCATCGGGCTGATCAGGCGAGGGATCACCTCGTGCATTTTACAGAGAAGCAGCGGCAAAAATCGAGACTCGTCTTTTCTAATGACTCCAACGAGGTTAAAAATCTGCTGCAAAGTCTCACGAGGGTTGAAAGGGCTGAACGGGTTTTGCGTTGCAGGCTGGACTGTCAAAACATCAACTAGTGACGAGGCAGTTTCGCAAAGTTTTTCAACCTAGAATATTTCCGTTAGAATACATTTTCTGGCATGTCCCGTGTTTTGCTACAGATCTGTCGACTTACAAAGCCGGCGTTTATCAACTCCGTGTTCTGGGTGGAAAATGCTGCGGTCATTGCCAGGAGTTCTCTTTGCAGCTCCACTGGATATTGCACCGTCGTCGTATCGCTGACGTTCTGGGTCTTGGCCATGCTGAGCTGCCAAATCAGTTGCTTGAGCCAAGTCTGGTTGCTTCGAGCATCGGCCAGTTGCGGGTCGACATTGTTCAGGTAGTGCGGCAGCACCTCGTTGAAATTCTTGTGGAGTGTGTTAATATAGCTGGACGAGCAATTGGTCCTGCTCTTGCACCAGAGGTTCGTAAACTGGTCGTCAAACTGCCGAAATATAGTGATCAGGAGCAAGAAATTGCCAAGTTGAGTTCCGAAAGGGTCCATTGGCCCGTCCCCGAGTGTAGGCAAGTTAATGGTGGCCTGTAGCGACAACGGACGGTTGCGTTGTATGGCGTAGGACCTGGTTTCTTGTTAGTAATGTCGACTGGGAGTGACTTGAGGGCCACAAAGGTCCGGCATACCTTTCCGTCATGTAGAGCAACCAGTATAGCCGCCTCCACCGCGATGCAGTAGCGTTGTCCACTGCTAGGTACGACTCCTCCTTGTTCATCCCGAACATGAGCGTGACAGTCAGAGCGTCGCGCAGATGATACCAAGCCCTGTCGTGCTCCTCCAAGCCGTGGTGGCACGCGAATAGAAAGAAGCTCGTACAGACGCTATTGAGGCTCGGCTTCTCGAGATGGTCGTATAACCGGCGAACGCGAGACGTCTCCTCCATAAGCAGGCGAGCTGACACGATACTGGCTCCAGGTTGTGCGTCCAGGCCGTAAGGGTCACCACCGGGCATCGACATGCCAGGCTGGAGCATCATAAAGGCGCAAAGGGACGTCATGAGACTGTAAGTCTCGGGATCTGTCTCCCATACCCGAGGTCGTGTTCGAGCTGCTGTCGGTGCAGAATGGGTATGATGGAGAACATGTTGGCGAAGTAGAAGTCGATGCACGCGCTGACCATCTCCTTGGTCAAAAGACCTCGAGATGGTGCGGGCGCCGGGCTCGCCGGTGGACTCGGCGCACCATTGAGGCGGTTGTGTACTTTCGTGGCCAGGCTAGTCTGGCGTTGCGTCTCTCGAAGTTCGCTGATGACCTTGGCCCGCGAACCCTTGGGGCCCTTTTTCTGTGGGATCGCATTGTAGGTGCACGAAAGCTGAGCCGATGAGCAGTTTCTGCAAGGGTTGATGCCGTCGCATTTGACCTTGCGACGATGGCAGGCGTCTGTTGGTTAATTGTCAAGGTTTCCAACGGTCAGCAATCTGAACTGTCAGGCGACAGACTGAACTCAATTTGGCCAACGGCGCCGCATTAAACCTACCGCACGCCCTTTTTACAGCAGTCGTCATTTTTAGCTGTTTTTATCTCTGATCGATCGAATAGCAGTAAAGATTTCTTGAGGGCTGGTTGAAATCGATGCCTTTGATTATTCCTGTCCTTTGGACCCCACACCTGGTCGTCGTGGTTGTCGAGTCGAATATGGGACGCAACGCCACGGGTTGTGCCTTGAATCGCCGCGCGCGTCTCTCTAGGTCAGGCACATCGGTGGTGTATTCCCGCTCGATCCGGTTCGCAGGGTTCCCAACGGTCGCCTTCGAGTTTTATGCACAGGTACCAGCGGGCCTTGTCGTCAATTAGAGTTATCAAGAAAACGCACGAGCGACGAGGCGATTCGTGGGGGAACTCCAGATTCTCTAGCGATCTGTATTCGGGCCGGAGGAGGGAAAAAAAGGATAAGACGAGGGAAAATGGTCGAGGGATGGATGAGAAGCGGAGACGTGGGAATGAGAAGGTGGGAAAAGCGAGGGTAAAGGAAGCCAACCTAATACGGTACAAATGGGAAAGCGGGTCGTGGGACTGGCTGGTGCACAAATGTGACTGGCTGTCTGGCTAATAAAACGCGGAAAATGCCCGGGGTGGGTAGTGGCAGGTACTTGGAGGTGTGGGTCAGAATTGCGCCTTACTTGGTTTGGTGCAGGGTGTGTGCGCGGGCCCGAGGCTATGAACAGAAAGAAGTACTGTACTTTGCAGTTTGGACTGTGTGGTCTCCGCCAGGCAGTTTTGTCTGTTTGACGGGCTGAGATTTTAGGACAGCCACTTCCATGCAAAACGAGATTGTAAACATGGAAAAGAAGCTGGAAGTTATACAGGTTGTAAAACAACGACAGATGTAGCACAACGCACAGGCGTGGGAATAGACAGACGGAATAGAGTAGTATCAGTTCAGCAGGAATGCTGCACAGGGCAAGCAAAATCGGAAGAATAATGAGATGACACAACTAAAAGTATCCTAGGATGGGATGACACATACTTCCATACCTCTCTTCTCTTTGTGATGTTTATTTATCCGTCTGATATGATGAGGCGGTCTGTAGGCTGGTCAGTGATGCCGTTAAAAAAGTTCGGTATGGTGACCGCCAAATCCAACCTTTGGAGGTACCGAATGAACGTACCCTTTTCCCCTCATTTCCACACCTTGGGGCAGTACCGTACCCGGACTTTGGAGCCAAAGTGAGCTGGGTTCGCACGTCCCGCGTCACACAAAAACAACAGCCACACGCATCCAGCTGCCAGTTGACCAGCTGAAATCCCAAACTGGAATCAACTGTCACTGTCTACAGTATTAGCAGGTATATGCAATCGTGAACTTAACCACCCGCACTACCGCAGACAAGGGCACATCCTAGCCAGCTGCATCGTCCGCATGGGCTTACTGGGCTTCATGCCCGCGTTGGCTCCCGCTAATTTGCCAGGCTTGCTTGGTATCTTGCTACCAGAGAGCACTTGGCAGCCTTTGTAACGTCGTATGAGGATTTGTGCTGCCTCAGGGCTAGTTAGTGTAATAATGCGCATCTCAGCCCATTAGATCGACTCAAACGGGAGACAGAGAGAACCTGTCCCTGGCCTTGGGTCTACTAACTACCTAGGAGCCTATCCAAGTTGCCAAGGTATCAAGCAAACTACTCCGTACCTAAGCTGCCCAGCTAGTTTAGCTGCCAATTAGTCTAGTAGTAACAAGACGCAGGCCTCAACTGTCAGGCCAAGAGAAGAGGCAATGTTTTCTTTGCCTTGACCCATAAGACAGGCGCCACTAGCAGCGTTTCCTTTCCATCTCTTTACACAGTACTTTATGTTTGTTCGTATGTCTATATTTTTTATCATCTTAGCATCTTTGCTAGCGGGAGAATGCGGAATTTGCGGAAGTACATTACGCGCGAGACTTTTCCAAAGCCACCCAGAGAAGAAACCAGGCGATCGAGATCTATGATGATTTTTGGGGTGCGGGTATGGCTACCAAACCGAGAAAGCCGTATGATCGTCGCACGTACTGTCGCACAGGAATGAGAGTTGATGCATCTCCAAGGTAGCTATTTTGTCGATCCTGCACTTCTGCACAATGTTTCTTTTCTCCTGGACCCTAACGATCGACGGCTTGCAAACCCCTTTTTTTAATCCTTGACTGTTAAGGGTCTCGTTGTTTGGTTTTGCCGTGCAACTATGCTGATTGACATGAAGGCAGGGCAGGCCTGGGAATGTCTCCCGAACTGCGTTGCTTTTCTTCTGTAGCCAACGAATGTTCGAAAGCTGGCACGGTAACTTACCAACATCATGCACCGGAAAGCTTCCAAACAGACCGGTTTGCGCAAGTCCCGTATACGAATTTACTTTCGGATGGTTGGACTTTACGGTATCTACAACTTAGCCTTAGGAATTTCATCAATCACATCTACAAGTAATCACGGAAAGAGTTTCTTCCGGGGAGAAAAAACCGAGTTGCATTGTAGACATTAGGACAAGGAATGACGGCGCCGGCTCCAAGTCTTGCCCTAATCAGTCATTCCAATGATCAGATGAAAGCTGAACCTAACAAAAAGGAACAAAACGCCCAGACTAGTACAGTCGATATCACTCAGCACCATCACCAAAATCTCTACTGTAATCAGGTACAAAATGCGATCCCTGCTCAAAGTTGCCTGTCCGCCACGCCCCACATAAAGCACAACGTTCCATCCCTGAAAAACTGGAGAAGCAAACCAAACAGTTTGACAGTCTTTCCGCCATTCGCAAAAAGAACACCCCTGCCAGTAGTGTTTTGCAGGTACGTACCTGGTAAGCTCCATGCCGCGGGGTTTCCGAGGACTAAGCTTTTCGGGCAGTCTAGCTGAACACGTACGAGGGAGCAGTATGGCACCAGAGGACAAAAGCCAAGAAGCAAATCAGTGGCAGTTCTTTGCCGTCAGTCATGCAAGCAGAGCACATGCAAATACATGCAAAATACCAGGAAAAAAGCCACCGTGAGGAGTTTGGGTATTAGAAAACCAACTCGAATCCGCAAATGCGGCTTTCTTGCTAATTTTACGTTCACTGCGAGGGCAAACCAGGCAACTCGAGCCAATTCTAGTACAACGTACTTTGCGGGTATCGTTGGTGTCCACACAAAAAGCGGCTTCTACAAAAATGTGAGCGACTGTCAAATATGCGGTTGGCTGGTCATCCTAGTTTAGACTAGTTTTTTTTATGTGATAGTGGCGTCTTGTTTAGATGCAAAGGGTATTGACTAGAGAGGTTAGGTTGTGATTTTGGATCAAGTACCTAAGGTAGTCACCCGAAGTAAATGAAACCAACAGCCTGGTCCCTTGATGAACGTTGGTTGTACCACGAACTGCCAAATCTACCTCAAACCTCCAACTGCCTACAGGACATAGAGTACCTACTCCAGTCCATCCGCTAGATATCTGGGTTCATGCGGATATGATAAACCTGCTCCCCCGTTGGCGCCGTTCCAAAGCTTACTCCTCCACTGCCAACTCGGTCGTTTCAGGCATTGCCCATAGCATTGGTAGCACGCGTAGCAAAGCCACTCGACGCTTTGTGGGACCAGAACTATCCACACACAGTCACACCAGGACCAACAAACAAAACAAAGCAAGCCAAACCCTACCGTGCAGTCTGGGACAAAAACAAAGACGAACGAAAATAGCCATGCCTTTTGGCCGGCCTACGAAAACGCCATGTTGCGTCAAGCCTCTGTGGTACCCGGAAGCCGTAAGCCGTAGCAGAATACTAGCCACAAATACACCAATCCAGTCTCATGCTGGGGGACAGACCGGCACTGGTGGAAAAAGCTATCGCTCACCCGCAACGAAAAACCACTGCTGTTGTGGCTTTGTTGGTGTTGTAATTTCCTTGTAAAAATCACCTTGTTGGATCCATCCCAAGAATTTCTAGGGGTTTGGAACAGATGGGAACCCCTTGCCGACATACTTGCTTATTCATCTAGGAGATAGAAAAAAAGGGGAGCGGGTCAAATTTAGTAACGATAATTTTGTGGCTGCGCGTGGCATGATATACTAGAGCGTCTAGTCTAGTTCCCTGCTCCATGCTCCATTGTACGGCTTCTTCCGTCTCCAGCCTGCGAGCTCAGCGGAGTAGATGTCCCGGTCAATGTGGGACCTGACTGCAAAGACTTGACTGAAAACCGCTCGATTGGTCGCAGCGGATGCAAAGCAAACAATTACTACACAGCATAGGAACCTGAGCTCTGCTTAGAAGTGAAGAATAAAGAAGAAAGAAAAAAAAGAGAGAAACGTAACTCGCGTTTAAAGACGATATGTAAATTCCCAGTAACAAGTCAATCTTTATCATACATAACAAAATTCAAAGTCGGACGAAAAAAAAAGAAAACGCCATTTCAAATGCCCAGATCCTACTTTCACAACACGATAAATTAACAACATGGATCCTTCTCAAAACAAAAGCCAAAACAGTACTTCATCACCTGTGACACGGAATCCAATCACAGGTCCCCACGCCTCTTCTTGGGCGGGTACTTGATCCACGGCGCGCAGTTGGTCGCGTCCCTGCCCGTCGGGGGCGCGGGGACAAACTCACCGGTCTGCAGGCTCCCCTTGACGTAGTAGACGAACCAGGCCTCGTTCAGAACGTCGCCCTTCCTGTGTCTGTTCCCACCCCTGCACCGCAGCGCGACCTTGCCGCCGCCCAGGTACTCGGCCAGCGCCTTTTGCACGTCGACGAGTGGATAGCGCTTGCGGGCGTGCGGCACGATCCCGGCCCGCTCGAGCGCCGTGTATGTGTCGAGCGTCTTGAAGAGTGCCGTCGCGCGAGTAAAGTAGTCCACCACTGCCATCTCGCCGGGGCTTGCCACCGCCGCCTCGGAGCCGCTGCTGCTGCTGCACGAGGGCGAAGGAGACGAGTAGCAAGATGGCGCGAGCGTGTTTATGCACGTCCCGTGCTTATTCCATTCGTGCTCCCATAGGTGGTCGTTGGTGCCCCGGTCCGCCACCCAGTATCGGTTCATGTACGAGACAAGGTCCGCCTGCCCATGCGTGTGGAGGATTTCGGTTATGTTCCTGTACTGCGGGGCTATGTTGCAGTACTGCTCATAGCCGCCGTTACACAGATCCGGCCTATTGCCGAAAATGATGGTTAGCTAAGGGACTTGTTTGCTAGTCAAGAAATAGACCAAAACTAAGAAACCGAAAGACTCACCAAAGCCCATGGATCGTCCAGTCCTCGTCGGACCCTCCTTCATGAATGTCCTGATCCCAAAACTGAGTCAACATTAGCTGACCGCCGGGGTGCACGAAGCAACACGAGTTGCCATCGACGGGTGTGCTGTTGTGACACGACATAGGACCGTCGATCGGGCAGGCTGGCGCGCCGGTGAGCGGCGAATAGTGGCACTGCTGTTGTTGGCCAACGTTGTTGCCGAGAACTGACGAGCCGGAGTCGAATGGATTCGCGATTCCACCAAGCGGGACTTGGGAAAAGATGTTGCCCGCGTAGGCGAGCAGAGCCCGGATGGACTGCTGTGGGGCCATCGTGTTGCTTGCTGCTTTGCAAGTATATTGGTAGTATTTACGAGTTCTGATATGAATGATTCTAATGATAAATGAAGTTGCTTTTGGATGAGTTTGGTAGAGTGTGGAAGGATGGATGAACGAAGGAAATGAGGTTCTGATGATGACGATGCAACAGTTAATGTTCCGGGTTGTAGGCTGGATGCCTCAATGCGCAGCGCTTGGGCTGGTCAGCTCCCCACTCGACTGCCCCGACATTGAAGGTTTCAAGCTGTCTAATTGGCCGGAGTGCAGCTTCCCCGGGTCCACATTAGCTTGGCGATTAGATCGGTAGTTGAGTTGGTAATTGAAGCGAATGAATATTAGAACAGCATCTGCGTACTTCGGTCATCGTTGCACTACTCAAATACTACTATAGTGATATATTTCAATTAGAAACAGTTTAAGTTTGAATGTTCGAGTATTAAGTATAATCGTGGTCCTGTAACCCGCCTTCAACACCAATGTCGATCGAAACAGCAATGACGCGCACGCTATGGAACTAACCCCACTGGATGCTATCCACCCTAGAATATCTGTCTATCGTCTAATTGAAACAAATGAAGCCTCTAGTCGACAAGGAATTCAGACAAACCTCACCTCGTCGAAAAGGCCTGCCCTCGCCTGCACAAGACTAGCCAACTCGAAAAGGAAACCCTGCAACACCAGCACGTTGGTGAGTACATGTGAGACCGACACCGTCTTGGCAGCCTCTTCCTCCTCCGCAGCCCGAGTAGCCTCTTCTTCGTCCGCTTCCTCCTCCTCTTGTCGCCTTGACGCAGAGATACCATCCGAATCCGGCGAGGGCGCCATGTTCCGCTGTCCATGCTCCAACTGGCGCTCCTCATCATCATCATCATCCTCTTCGCCAGGCACTACCCCCTGTGCTGGCTGTGCGCCAGCCTTTGTCCCAAAATCCAGGGGAATAGGGGCGATCCCGCCGGTTCTGCCTTTGCCAGGAACGATTGCTAGTGTCACCCTCCTCGCCAGAATTTGCTGATCTATAGCGCGGAACGCCTCGATCTGGCTGGCTATGGCAGGGTCGGTCGTCGCGGATAATGTAGGCGAGTTTGCTCGGTTCTGTGCGCTCCCGCCCCTCGGTGTGCCTACACCGTCATGATTGATTGGGAACTCCTTGGGTGGCACCATGCATACTGGCCTACTCGTAGGCGTTCCCACACCGTACCCGCCCGACATCCCACCATGTTGCTGCTGTTGTCTCTCATGTGCGTCCGGTGTTGGTGACCTGGTCAGGCCCCGCATGATGCCCTCCTTGCGCCCCCTGGGACTTGCACTCCTGCTGCTGGGGCTGCCTAGCTCCGCCATGATGCGCTGCGCAAATCCCTCTAGAGCGGAAGGCCTCTCCACGCTGCTGGCACGTTGCTGTTGGGCCGGTCGTGGGGTCATGGGTGCTTTTGCACCACTGTCAGACCGCGACAGGACCTGCGGTGGTTGCGTTGTAGAAGCACCTGATGCGTCGGCTGTCTGGAACGCCTCTCGGCGCTGTTGTAACAGCTCATCGAATCGAGGGATACTCTCCCGATAAGCCTCTACCTGGTCTGCTAGCATCTGAAGGGTGGACATGAGTCGGGGCAGGCTGTTGGGGCTCCATTTTGGACGGCGACGACATTGTCGCATGCTTCTTTGTCGCTCCTTCTCGGCAAACTCGGCTGATTCGGGATCGAGAGGCGGCTTGTCGCCATCATGCAGTAACTCCAAGTCGTCATCGTCGTTGTGATCGTACTTGTATGCATCCGGATGCCGCAGTAGCCATCCCTCGCCACAAGTGAACCCACAGACTGCGAGATCGAATAAAACATCCGTAGCCGAGAGATTTGTTTCGACAGGGTTGATGAAGAAAGTCTGTAACAAATCCAGAATCCCATTCAATAGCGGGTCATCTGCTCGAATGCTGTGCTTTTGCACATCTTGCGGAGCTCCTGGCAAACTGTCCGGCGGAATAGCGGGTAGTTCGTGGTTGTTTGTAGATGTCTTTGGAGCAACGAGCTTCAATGAGCAGGGATGGCTCTCAAGCCTGATGACCGCATCGCGCAAAATATCTTCATATACAGCATCAAAGTTGTCCTGACCTCCGATGCCACCGGCAAGGGACATGAAAAAATCGACTTCCTGCTTGTGTGCACCCACCGTTCTTTGTGGAGTTTGAGAGAAGATGGGTTCGGTGCGCAGCAGCGTCGCCGTTGCGTACCGATGGTGGCGGCGGAGGATGGCAGACACAAGCTGCAGGGTCACGTGGATCGTCTGGTGGCTTGGTGACCTCAGACAGGCAAGCATCAGATCGACCAGATTGTACAGGAGCGGGTCGGCAGCCTCCTCGACCTGCGCGGCTAGCATGGTGGCCAGATCCATGGACTTGCGCTTGCGCGCTGCACTGACGGTGCCAGGTTCGGAGGCTACCTTGCCTGTACCCAATGCATCGGGAAGAGCAAGGAGATAATGGAGAATTAGATTTATCATGTCGGGATGATCTAAAGATTCGAGAATACGGCGAAGGTAAGTGAGAACGGCGACAGAAGAGCCACCATCTAGATCTGATGACTCGAGGAGGGAGGGATATCTGGCGGTTGGTGTTAGCAGAAGCGTCGTAGTTTGGGTTCGCATGAAACCTACAATAACTGCTGAAGAAAGATGACTTGAAAATGCTCTAAAAGCGTGCTCTTGACCTCGACCGATCTACAATGATTGAGTACATCCTGCCAAAAGAGCAGGTGTGATAGAAATGTATCAAGATGGGCTTGAAACTCTGACGAGCATGAGCTGACAATCTCGTAAGTTGACCTCGGATGCTGATAATCGGAGAGTGCAAGGATTGGGGGTAAGCAGTCAGGTGGGTGGTCCACGACAAGTTTGCGGCTAAGCTGGCTGTACAGCGCGCCCAGTCCTGTAGCCATGAGGGTTGACAGGTCACTCTCGACAATCCATTGTTCTAGCTCAACGGAGCTCGAGGCTGACTCGATGATGTAAAGCAGCCCAGTCCGTGCAAAATCGCCCACCTTGCCCTCGACGTGGATGTAGTCAACCAAGAGGTAGAAAAGTGGAAAATCCTGCTTCTGAGTTCTCCCCGCAAACTTCTCGTGGCTGTCCTCAGGCGCTCCCTGCTGTCGCTGCAGTCGTTCTGACAACTGTGACTTGAACCAAGCAGGAAGCACTGTCTCCGGGTCCAGTCGAATCTTGGTGGTAATGTTGAAGGCCAGCTCCACAACTCTTATTTCTGTATCTGAAGCCAGTGGGACGCTGTGGAGGCCGGTGATGCGAACCAAGAGGTTGGTCAGACTAGTAGCAAACGCGTCACTCTCGTAGAAGGCTTCCTCCTCGCTCTCAATTAGAGTGGCAAAGAACTGCACGGCCTCGCGTACAATCCATTCGCTATACGAAGTAGTGGCAATCTTGGCGATGGGCACATAGATCTGCTTGGAGGCGGCAAAAGATATACAAGGATGCGGGAGCGGGCGTCTCGTCTCGTCGGCGAGGATGTTGGTGAGCTGCTGTAGCCGAAGCTCTATGGCCTCGGCAGCCTCGTCGTCTCGAGCCAGGCTGGAGGTATTCCTCCATATTTGCTATGTGGTGAAGAGAAACAAGCCGTCAGCATCACTGGGCAAGCTTAACAACCAGGGTAGTATCTGTCGGGGGCGGATCTGCTGGCTCGAGAAAATATGTGGAACAGTGCATACCAGCATTTGCCCATATTCCTTTTCAAAGCGATGAAGTCGCCGGATAGGGTCGCTGGCAAGGTCTCGTCGTGGGCTGCTCGTGGACAGCGGGGTGTGTGCTAGCAATCGCGACCACTGAGTAAAGGTCAGCCATTGAGGTTCTCACAATCTTGGGAAACATGTTGATCTGCGAGAGCTAACTTACGAAATCCATTTTGACGAGGCCACCGGCGGCATCGCGCTCACTGCTTCAAGTCTGTATGCCAGAAGGACAAGGCTGCGCAAATTAGTTGCGAGAACTTGCCCAAGAGGCGGTGCTACGGATGCTTGGTGGGAGAAGTTAGCGCATGAATCTAAGTGTTTCGGGCTCCCAGGCTGAACCGGGCATTCACCGGACCGGAATGTCAAAATCGCCCCACTTGTCATTCGCGCCGTCGATGATTGACGGGGGAGCTCCGGGCGGGGTGGGGTTAGTCGTATTTCATCAATCATCAATAAAATTGGTTGCACAGAACGATCTCATTCACTGAGGAGCTTTGAATCAGCTTTGTGTTGATGGTATGTAAGTCAGCTTGCCCACCAGTTTGTGCCAGTTTTGTATAAAGCCAAATTTCTCATCTAGTCGAAGAATCGCTATTTCTCCCTTGTTTCTTTCTTTCTTTCTTTTTTTTTTTTTTTTTTTTTTTTTTTTTTTTTTTTTCTCTTTCTCTCATAAATGTTACCATACCGCATTCAACCAATTGCCAAATTGATGATATTAGTTTGTTCAGCCGAGGATGGTGTTCGCTTCTTTCAGGAATCTCGAAAGCATCCAAACGATCATCCCAAATCCCACGTGGTAAAATGACATTCAAACGACCAGCAAACCGGATCTTAATTCCGTACTGTCCCACACCAGTGAACAAGGGCCGCCAGACGGCTACTGATGGAGTGTACAAACCAAGCTAACTTCTAACGAACTGGCTGTACAAACTCATGGTCGGTAAATTGGTATGCCACAAGACGGACCCTGCGATGTTGCATATGCGCTACTATAACACCCAGTAGTATGCGTTGCCAGCAAGCCTTTTAGTGGATGTCCCCTGCCGCACCAAGAACGCCCCCACAGCTTTGAGTCACCATCGGCGGCTAACCGCAGCAAAAAAAGCACAAAAGCTCCACGATCCTAGCAAAACTGTCCTGCGTTAGTATATCTTTCCCCTGCGCAGACAGTCTATGTGCAAAGTATTCGCAGTTTTACGTCCGGGGAGCAGGCATTATTTGTACACCGCTGCACAGCAGAAGAGTCATCGAGTGGCACCCCAAAATGGGCCTTGAATGAAATATGCCCCGTTATAGCTTGTCTCGCTCATCGTGGTTCGCCAGAGCAGAAAAAGTCCACAACGCAACGAGGTCGACCCTCGTCGATAAATGGCGGCTTTTTGTTCATTACCCTCGTGCCCAAGCCCGATCTGCAATTGGGGCTAGGCGTGGGGTTTTACGGCCAATCATGAGCTAGAAGTGGCATGCGAACTCGAGGTAGGGTAGGGGTCGCAGGCAGGGGAGCTTCTTTGGTTCGCGAGGTACGCGCCCCGCGCTTCGGTATGGTCCAATATCAGAGCCGGGAAAGGTGGGCGCGACGGAAGATAGAGTAGTGTGCAGACATGTGCTACCAACCTCTGGGCCCCCTTGTGCATCTCCCTTTTATTCTACTTGGCCGCCTTTTGTGAGCTCCGTCAATCGCCTCTTCTTCTGTTTCATCACCCTTTTCAGAACTTGGGTATACTAAACTACTGGCTTACATTGATCTCCTGCATTTAATATTGTTTCCGCACCTAGACGGTTTCTCTAGTTGCTTGGACCTTTCCCCGCGAACAATCTAATGCAATATTGCCTGATTACATGCTTCAACATCTCCCAGTGGAGTCCACCTTAACCTGCACACTTTCATGTCATCTTCCCCTTGCAAGTTGACTTTGACTGTTTAAGTCTCGCCCACCATGGGCTTCTTCGGTTTAAACAGGAGCAAGAAAGCTCCTGCCAACATGGAGCCATCACTCAAATCCGCAACACAATCGCCGCCTCCTCCATACACAAGGAAGCCGATGGTGCCTACAACATTGACACCGGGAGCTCCGCCCCAAGCAGCCCGGCCTCAGACTGCTTCCCGGCCACCAGTCACCTCTCATCCTCGTATGGGACTCCCGTTCCGTCTCAACCCCAACCGCAATGGCAACAGCATCCACAACTCCCGGGCTCCGTCCCCGGCAGGCCTCGATCATCGGCTGGGACTACATGCCTCACCATCCCATCGAGTTGGGTAACATCCTATCCTCCATCATCATACCAATTTGCAGACCCGCGCCAGCAAGGCCATCACCAGCAGCCAATTGTAGTGAACCAGTACTACCTTGGCCAACAGCTCCCTACTGTCCACCGCCCGGCCTATGGTTGTGCCACCGCCAACAGCGTCGTGAGCATTGGAAACTCGGTTGTCGACATGGCCAATGGATGCTTGCCATCTAGCTTCCAGGTCCGCCACCTGCCGCACCACCTTGATGATGGCCTTCCGGCCTGGCACGGCTATGGCTCCCAGCTCCTCAACCAGAGCGCCGCTGCGTGTGATCAGCTTGGCCAAAGACTCAACAGTGTGCTGACCCTGATCGATGGGGATCGATGCAAGGGCAATGAGCGGGAGCTCTTCATGTTTAACCCGCAAGGCCCGGGCGCTGTGTCGCCGCCAGTCGCCAAAGCGGATGTTTCTTCCAAGAAGATGGCTAGACCTAGCAGCAAGTCTGGGGATAAGACATCTAAACGGTCTAGCCGGATGAGCTCACCGGATAAGAATTCCAAAGGGCAGACCACAGCCATAGCAGCCAGTGTCATGACGGGGGATTACTTTTCAAAAGTAGAATTGTATGCCAACTCTAGGCTGCCCATGGACCTGCCCCCTCTCAAGCTGTGAGTTTTTTTTTTTTTTTCTTCTCCTTTGATGTGGACGTCATGTCGACAATAGCTATAAACTTTCTACGACCTTCATTAACTGACAACATGACGACAGCTACATGCCCACATGGCCAATTCTCTGCCTTGCAGCGCAGTACTCGGAGCGCGTCTATGCCCGCCCGCGCGGCGCTGAGATGGACACCCACGTCGACGCTGACTGGCGCACAGGAGCCAAAGCCATGGTGATAAAGTCGGTACCCATGGACCACATGAACACCATTGTCTTCGCCATCCGTGGCAGTGCATCATTCATGGACTGGGCCGTCAACCTCAACACGGCGCCTACCTCACCCCTCGACTTCCTCGACGATCCTGGCAATTTCTGCCACGCTGGTTTTCTCTCCGTTGCCCGCAAGATGATAGCCCCGGTGGCAGCCCGCCTCAGAAAGCTGCTGGAGGAGGACCCTGGACGCAGCACATACTCCCTACTGTTGACGGGCCACAGTGCAGGTGGGGCCATTGCGTCGTTGCTGTACGCCCACATGAAGAACCAAGCCGTGAGGTCGGAGCTCTCGGACCTGGCGGGCTGTTTCCGCCGCATCCACTGCGTTACCTTTGGCGCGCCGCCTGTCAGCCTCCTGCCTTTGGCCCCTCTTGACTCTGACAAAAAAAGTCTATTTCTGAGCTTCGTAAACGAGGGTGATCCCGTGGCGCGCGCCGACATGGCGTACGTCAAGAGTCTGTTGGAGCTGTTTGCTGCTGCTGCGCCCACGAAAAGTAAGGACAAGGATGGCAGCAAATCCAAAAGCAGCAGCAGCAGCAGCAAGTCGGACAAGGAGAAGAAACGGTCCTCGTCGTCCACCGCGTCTGTATCCAGCAAATCTTCTTCGTCATCCGATAAGAAGAAGGCGTCGTCCTCGAAACCTACCTGGAAACTCCCGCCCAGCACGCTCAGCAACGCAGGGAGGATTGTGGTCTTGCGGTCAGGCGACCAGAAGCGCGCCAAGAAGGCGTGCAGCGACCGGCGCACAGTGGAAGAGCGTTTGAATGAGGGCGTAGTTGCGCAGGTCGTCACAGACCAGCAGCTGCGCACCGTGGTGTGGGGAGATCCTGCGGCTCACTTGATGCGGTTGTATTCCGGTCGGATCGAGACGCTTGCTGTTGGTGCTGTCACGGCAAGGGATCATTGATGAAGGGTGAAAATGCTTTTTTTTGTTCTGTGTTTCTACTGTGATTTTTTCTTCTTTTCCTTTTTCTCTTTCATGTTGGCTCATACATTTGTGGTGTTGGGTGACGACGAAAACGATTATGTCTTACGATCCGTTATGACTTTGATACCTGGCTTACGAGCCGAATTTCCTCTATTATATATTGATGAGTATATAAAATCTGAGTAATATCCCGGTCTATGCTGAAAAAGCGTTGTGTTGTGATACCTGACCCATCCGATGCGATATGGTGCTGTTGTCATGACAAAGACATCCCATCAAAAGTCTCGCAGGCCTCCCTCACGGCGGCTGACAAATGCTCAATGTTATGATCGGCAAAGACGTTGAAGTGATGGCCCGGTATGTTAACCACCCTTAGTAACCAGTCCTTCCTGTACTGATCCCACGCCAAAGCCGAGTCCGCCCGTGCTAGATCGACCCGCGCAACCCCTCCACCATCCATCGGAACGGGGTCGACCGCCCTAAGCAGTATGGCGGGCGGTGGCGATTCGTGCTCCTCCCAAGTCGGCATCTCCCACTTGGCTAACATGGCGGACGCCTCGGCAAAACACCTCTTGACCTTGTCCCGTGTCTCCTGCTTGGTTGTGGGTTTGAAGACGTGCTGCGACGCCACTTCCTGAATGGAGGGGCCCTCGCCGGCTGCCCGCAGCCACGTGAGCGGGCACACGCTGTCGATCAAGACCAGCCCCACGACATTGAGGGAGCGGTCGCCGCGAAGCACCCTCGCCATCTCGAGCGAGATCAGTCCCCCAAGGCTCCAGCCGCCCAGGATGATCCTCCGGCCCCTCATCGCGGCGCCAGTCTCATCGAGGACACCCCGCAGCAGCCGAACGTAGTGTTGTGCCATCTCGGGGATGCCACCGGGGAGCCAGGATCGGCCCGTGTGGAAGTGCGGGTTGGCGATGCCGAGCACGCGCCGGCCGAGCGGCGGGTCGATGCAGTGGTAGTTGAAGACGGTGCCGCCGCCGTCGTGGATCAGCACGAGCGGTGTGAGCGCGTCATCAGGCGTCCCGGGCAAGGGGTCCTCGACGGAGCTGGGATTTTCGTCCCACATGGCTGAGTTGGTGATTTTGATGGCGGTTTTCTAGGGCAGGTGCGGTATTTTAGGGGAAACCACTTGAGAGAATTGAGTTGGAATTGTGAGTTTAGTTTGACGCATTTAATGAGTTGATTGTTGAGTGAATTCAATCTGACTGTTATCAAATTTTATAAGTAGGATGCAGGATACAAGATAGATCGGTTATCCAGAATGCTGCAGTCCATCGTTTGATGTGCCTCGCAAATGCTTAAGCTTCAACAAATCATGCCACAAATTTGATCTGACAAAAGCTTCCGAGCTATCGGGGTCCAGAACCATTGGTACTTTTCTACGCCCGGGGTTTCCTGTCGCCGGCATTTGGCACGTTGTCCGTCAGGGGCCCGGCCGAGTCAGCTCTACTCCATGATAAGCCCTGTTCATTCAGGCTGCTAGTGGGGGTGGGTCCCTGTGCCGGTGGACTTGATAAAGTCCGATTCAACGCCTTGGCCGTTGAAGGGAGGCTTACCCCACCTTCCTAATACGTAACATCCCAAATCCACCCCCAACCACCCAAGCCAACCTCCTTGCTCAGCAAGGGACGCGCCGAGCGTTGTCGAATTGACGCGATCCCCTCATTTTCTTCTGTTTGTGCTTTGCTGCTTTGACCTTGACAGAAATAACCGGCATTGATTATACAGCCCTATTAACTATGGCGTATTAATACGCCCGCAAATACTCTGCAACTATTCATGGTCTATCTTGTCGCAGATCTCATTTATGCCGTCCGACCTTTCGATGTCTCTGGCGTCCGTGTCAACCATGACATTGCCTTGACCACCCGTCTCGCCCTCGACAGTTGAGAGCTGCAAGGCTTCCCGGAAGAAAACCACAAGTCGGATACGAAATTAAACAAGCAATAGCTTTATACCCAAGCTGCCATTGGGAAACTCGAATATTCATCCGATTCTACGAGTACACAGGAACAATGTCAGCCAAAGGCCTGTCTAGCAGCCGGTGGGCATCCCCCAGATCGAGCTCCGTACCAGCCACACGAACGAGCAGCTACCCGCCGCCACCTCCAGACAGCCTACAATCCGCCGCGGTCGACACCCAGATCAGTTGTCCTCCGCAATCATTGAGGCCTCTCCCTCTGCCCAGCTCCGGCATCCACGTCCCCAACCCAAAGACCTCAGCCACCATACCCCTGACTGTCAGCCAAAAGGAGGCCCCGCGAGCCGAGTCCGAGTTGTCACGATACTTGCGCATAGTACGGCGGATGAAATGGAAGTTACCCTTTCTGGCACAGGGTTACAGGCAGGCAACGGATGTGACGAGCGCCGACTTTGCCGACGCGGACATGATGTTTAAGCTGGACTTTTTTGAATACTATATGTTGCTGGAGCGGGCGCTGGTACACCTTCAGGCAGTATTCAATATTGTCATTACGGGCAAGCACAATGCGTCTTCTTCGTCTTCCTCGAACGGAACCGGACCATACAAGCATAGATATCACGCCAACGTCCTAGAGGCGCTGGACAGCACGGACAACCCGCTGCATGGCGCCCTGGGGAAAGGCAACGTGCGCCGGGCTCTTGGCAGGGCCAAGGATTTGAGAAACAGGTGGAAGAACGCGGACGATGCTGACAGTGAGCAGGCGCCGAATCTGCCACTGGACAGCTACGACCTTGAAAATATACTCACAACCGTCTATGGTGGTCTTGACCACGCCTGCATAGTGGCGACGAACTATGTCAACGAGCTCAAGGCCATTGCTGCTGCGGCGGCCCGCGCCTCGGCCGCCGCTTATCCCAAGTTCAGCTGGGCTGACGAGATGGAGACGCCGACGCCTGGTAATGAGGATCGCCCTGCGCCTTTCGAGGAATGGCCTCTTCAGGAAAAGAGCAAAACGGATGAGGAGGCGGAGTGGCAGTTCATGTTCGATGCTATGGACTGGCAGGCCATATGAGGTCTTCAGCTTGCCGCGGCTTGGGACAACACTATTCTGAATTGGGGCTGAGCTACCTGTCGCAGCACAAAGAATCATTTCCTTTTATTGCTGCAAGTGCAGTAGGTTATCCCTGAATACTGCCTGAGCCCTCTCCCCATTTTCCTGCGATGGACTGTCTAATTATTAAGACTGCATCTCCTTGGTGTTAACGACTGGTACATGGAGCAGGCGTTACGGGGTTTTTGGATACCAATATCAAGTTATGAATGCATATTATCAGTTATGGACTAAACCTAAGCAATACTAGGGTAAAGGAATACTTGTTTCTGTATGCACAACCATGTTTTGTTGCACGACTGTTGTTACCCCGTACTATCGACTTACATTCAGATACAACCCGTCTCTGTATTGACATTTGTTCAGATTCTCAGCACTCGAACACACAGGTCACCTTTTTACTTGCGCCTAGCATTGCATCAAACAGATTTTTACTTGTGGGTTTCTATTACTCTGCTCCATATCGCTGCTTGCATATGATATCAAAACGCTTTTATGGGGGTTGGAATATCCCACATGGAAACCAGAATTCTCCTATCGCCCTCCCATGGCTGGCGCCCATGGGAGACTTGGAAATTGTCCACCAGAAGGAGGTCGCCTGGCTCGAGTGTGAGGCTGATTTTCTCCTTGTCGATTACATCGATGAGCTTGTCTAGATACTCGCGGGGAATCGGGGTCTCGTCGCTATAAACACAAGGGAGGTCTGTGGGTTGGAATCGATTGTAAGCAATGCCGCACGATACTTTGCGCGCCAATTTAGGACGTTCTTACATGACATTCAATCACGTCCAATATGGGGAGGCTCAAGCGCGCCAATGTCCCGGGTGATACCATGTCTTCCGACTAGCCCGTTGAACCACAGGGGCCTGTCGGTTTTCGGGTGTCTCCGCAAGCCTGATATTATCCGTGGGAAGTTTGGATGAGCATTCGCGCGCACACAATACACACCAGTCTTTCGTCCAGAGTAGCATCACTCACCGGGAATATGCTGGGTCAGCTCCACACTCCCGTCCGGCAGCCATTTAAAGTCGTCCGTCAGCCTGCGGATCTGCTTCTCGGCCTTTTGCCTCTTGGTTGCGTCGTCGTCGCCCGGTTGGAACTCCTGTCCAAAGCTAAAGAGGCCCGCCCAGTTGAACTCGTTCTCCTTGCCCTCGTTGCCCGGGGCCCGAAAGACCATCTTCATTCCCAGCCCGCGCTGCCGCACGCCCTCGACCAGCTCGGGAATCTCGGCTGCAACCTTGTCGTATACGTTGGCGCTGCGGGCGATGGGGGTCGCGCCGCCTGCGTATAAAGTCAGTTTAGAAGCGAGAGGGGGCGCGGTTGATGATGGGAGGGCTATTCGGACCTTTTGGTGCTTTTTCCACGCAATAAAAGTGGATGTTGGACGGGAACCGAGTGTATCTTGAGAACTATTCGGGTCACCGCATTAGGCTTCCACGTGGTCAAACGGCCAGGCCTCACTTTACTTTGTCACTCCACGCTCCCATACACTGCAGAGAATATCCGGCACCCACCTCGTTGTGTTGGTAGAAACGAGTCGTCGGCGGGCCCTCGTTGGCAGTCCACACATCTTTGGACACCTGGTTCCTCTTCCCAGCGAGACCTATCTGCTCGTGCTGGTGTGATCCGCGGGGAACCTCGGCGGCGTGGATGAGGCGCGAGAAAGTCTCGGCCGATACGTGGCCGAAGCCGCGGAGGAGGACGGCGCCGTGCCGGTCCAGCAGGTCTTGCAGCTTCCCCGAGGCGCTAAAGGCCTGGAGTGTCGCGACCGACTCGTCCAGCGGAGCCGGGCCGGCTTCCTCGCTGCTGTTGGTAGGGGTTGCCTCCAGACCGTAGGGCAGGACGTTGCCGTAGTACGTCCTGGCGCCGGGGACGTCAAAGAGCTTCAGCTCGACTGGCACATTTTCTGCGCTTGGTGTGTTTTGTCAATGTGACACAATAGGGCCAGTAGGATGATGGGAATAATCGAGCTGGCATGGAGGGTTTGGTGGTTATAATGACAACAAGGGTCCGCCCGGCGAGCTATCGGCGCCTGGAGCTTTCGGTTGATTTCTCCTATCGAGAGCTGCTCCAAAGTGACGAGTCCTTGGGGTAAACCACGACATTTGTTCTGAGGTCCAAATTATCAGCTGCGGCTGATTTCCGGATTCTCCGATGCATTCTGTTGATGTTTGGAAGATGCTTGGTGTTGCAGATTATATATACTCGGCACAAATTCTATGTAACCGCGAAAAACTCCACGACTATCACGAACTAATTGGTCTCTTATAGAATCAAAGTATCGCCAGCAATTTGTCTTGACGATTTAAGGTTCGGCCTATTAATCAGCCAACTTATATTCGTCTTCAAATTGGTATTCTCGAATGTAACTACACAGCACGCATTCAGTTTCGAAAAGCACGCCATTGAGATAACCACCTCACAGAATTTCAGGGATAAGCTGGTGGGCTCGCCCGTGGGGCCCCTTTACTAGACTAGAAGCAGGCAATGATACTACACATTGGGCGCCATGTTCCTCGGTGAGTGCGCACAGGAACCGATCAAGTCGAGGTAGGGTATAAGTGCACGTCGTTCGCGTGTTGGCGACTGTGCAAGAGATAGTTCGGGTCTTTTGTGGCTTGTGGTCATTGATACCTTGATATCCACGGCCTGATCAGAACGGGAGCAGTCAGCCAAAATGGGCACTCCTGATGATAAGACTCAAGGTATGTGGTTGCAGCAAGTTGCATTTTTTTGTGCTGTCAAAAAAGAAAAGTTCCATGTTGCTAACAGCTCGATTCACTCAGTCCTCCAAGCAGGGTCTCATGATGGCGACTCTGGCACAGATGGCGAGAATGCTCTAGGGGTTGTCGAAGAGCACATTCTGCAGGACCGCACCATTGGTATCTTTGGTTCAGTCTCGCTGATTGTGAACAAGATTATCGGCGCTGGTTACGTCTGTCTGTCTTCATATGGTGCTTACCTGCCTCGGGCTGTACCTGCACATACTAACACGGCTATCATAGAATCTTTTCGACTCCCAGCACAATCTTCAGACTGTCTGGTAGCGTTGGCATGGCCCTCATGTGTTGGGTCATTGGCGCCATAATCTCAATATGCGGTGTATTCGTCATGTTAAAATTTGGCTCCGCCATCCCTCGGTCAGGCGGCATCAAGAACTACCTGGAGCGCTCATTCCACCCGCGGCTGATGCAGACTTGCATATATGTCTTTTATGGAGTATTCCTGCGTAGGCTTATTTATCCCTTTAAAAATTTCATGATGAGTCCTTACTTGGAAGGCCCCGCTGACACACATTTAATCTTGTCCAGAGGTTTCTGCCAGCAACGCCATCACCTTCTCATCCTACATCCTGGTGGCTTCTGGCGTCGAGTCCACCACATGGCTCCTTCGCGGAATCGCCATAGCCGGCGCTGTGTTCGCCGTCGGCATACACACCGTGGCCCCGCGCCTGGGCAGGTGGCTTCAGGACGGTCTCTCCGCGCCATCAAATTATTCACACTCTTTTTCATCGTTTGCTGTGGGTTTGCTGCACTAGGAGGACACAGGCAGATTCCAAAGCCCGACAACTTCAGCAATGCGTTTGCCGGGACTTCCAACAATGGCTGCAATATTGGGTCTGCCATTATCAACGTCATCTTTTCTTTCCAGGGATATGATAATGTCAATGCTGTAAGTTTGTATATGGAGGCTTGATGCTGTATATTTGTCTTTGGAGTCTAACATTTGGGTAATAGGTTCTTTCTGAAGTGCGCAATCCGCAAAAGACGCCGAGGGTATCGCTACCACTGGCCATGGGCTTCGTGAGTGTTTTGTATTTGCTCGCGAACGTGGAATATGTATGCTTCTTCTCCCATCAAGCTAGATGACACTACCACAATTGAACCAGCCAACATTCATGACAGTTTGCGGCCGTACCCAAGGATGCCTTCTTAGCAGCAAAAGTCACCGTGGCTGCCACCTTGTTCGAGAACATCTTTGGCAAAGCAGCCGGCGTCAAAGCTCTTCCAGCATTGGTCGCCTTGTCTGCTCTCGGCCATCTTCTAGGAGTTGCCTTCACCATTCGTACGCTCTCGACTGCATCCCAACACGGTAGACTTGCTACATTGCGCTGACAAAACCTCAAACTTTTGTATAGCGCGAATCCTCCAAGAGCTTGCCAAGGATGGCGTCTTGCCCTTCTCCAGCATCTTTATGGAGAACAGGCCGTTCAAGACACCAATATACGCCCTGCTACTCCACCTGGGAGTTACGGTCCTCTTCATTTGTGCCCCTCCGGCGGGCGACGCCTTCAATTTCGTCGTCAGCCTATCCACATACCCGATCACGCTTCTCTACGCCGCCATCACCGTCGGTCTAATCAAACTCCGGCTGACTCGACAAGAGAATTGGTCATCCCCGATGCCTACCCCTTGGCCTGTCATTGCTGTCTATCTAGCTGCGAACATAGTAAGCCCCAGCCATATACTCCATTATGACTACAGTTATCCACTTATCATGCAGTGATTAACTGAGCATCCATTGCAGTTTCTTTCCGTCATGCCGTTTGTTAGACCGCCGAATGGAAAGGGTAGCGTCGAGTCGGTGCCGTACTGGCTGTCGTCGGTCGTGTCGCTGAGCATTCTGGGCTTGGGAATCGTCTACTACCTGTGCCGTTTTGTACTGGCGCCCCGACTTTTTTGGTTATAGGCATGAAAAGATGCAGGCAGAGCTTAGTGATGGTTCCAAAGTCAGCAGGTTCCGTAGGGTTCCGAGGGGTTGACGTGGGGAAGTGATGCTGTCATAGGCATTGGCTTCATGAACCAAACGCTTCAACACATTCTTGATTGGCATGTTAAACCGACCACGAAACGAAAGCAACCTTGGTCACAAGACATCCAATGACATGAGCAGCAATCCTTGGCGAAAAAAACCTTTTTAGTTAAAAGAACCATCATCCACGCTGTCGATGTCATGATCAGACTGGCATGTCTCTGCTTGGGCATCTGGCATCTGGGAAATTTGTTTTGGAGGCCGGTGGACATGGGGCGAGATTTGGATCCCGTCTCTCCAAAAATATTGTCGAAGAGGAAGAATCCGGAGAAACAGCCACTCCTCGCAACATTGTGAAAGTAGACGCCAGAGACGTCTGCAGGGGGCTGTGAAGAGGGTTCGTTTTTACCATACTTATAGAATTCTCAAATAATATTTTAGGGCGATAAGGGATCTGATACAGCTTTAGTCAAGGTATATTATGGTGACCTATAGGAAGGAAAGAAGACCGGTCGGCTGCGAGCTGCTGACCGCTTGCTCTAATCAGCGATATGGAACGGACGGGCTGCGGTCGTGGAAAACATTGCATCCCGAAAAGTGAGCAGAGGAGATGTGGCACGGTAATTTACAGAGATGAAGGTGATTCACTAGCTCGTTCGAAGGTGGAAAAAGTCTAACAGACTTTTGAAATGTTGCCTTCGACGATTCGTCGAGGATCCCATGATACAAAAGGCGCAAGACAAATCCGGAAAAAAAAAAAAAAAAAAAAAAAAAAAGATTCTAGGGGTTTTCAACATGCAGCACCCCTCGTCACCCCTCAATATTTGTTACACTCCCATTCGTTGGCTGTTACCTCGCAGTTGATGCTGTGTGAGGCCTCTGGGGAGGGGCTGTGTCTGGAGTTGGATGCATATAACCAACCGCGCCTGCCCTCGGAAAAGGTGGCAAGGGTGGTTACAACGCAAACAAACAACCATGGAGCAAAAAGAGCAGTCGAAATTTGTTCACAACTTATAGCCTGACCGTCTACCATCAGCACTCAGAATCTACCTACCTATCCCATTCTGCGTCTTCTTCAGACACCTTCACCATATTCGCTCCCACACCGCCCGACAAAATGGAGCAAGCGCAAATGTCGCTGATCTGCGCCACGCCCGTCAGCTCTGCGCAGAAGTCGACGGCGGGAGAATGCGGCCGTCGCAAACGAAAGGCTGATGAGATGGTGGATTCCGGGATCGGAACAGCTTTACCGGCGCCACCAAACCCTCTGATGCTCCCCAAAAGCTTGAACAACGACATTTCAGAAGACGAAACCCTGTGCAAAGACTGCCAAGGGCTGGATATTTCGGTGTTTCTGTTTCGCGAGGACGCACGCATTCCTGTTGGCGCGAGATTCCGATCACCACCCGCTACCCAGTGTCCTTTATGCCAAATGCTGTGGCGCTCATGCAGTGCCATTCAATCATATCTTCCGGGAATGCAAAGAGACTTTGGAGATGCCCTCGCAGAGATTATCGAATGTCAAAGTGACGTCCCTCGTCAGCTTCAACCTACTTCTTATTCCTGCCCTGGTCAATGACCACAGACTGTCATGCAAGGGAGATTCCACAGGGCAGCTTTACCTTGCAGTTGTGCCTTCGGCTCTTTTTACATCCGATATTCGCCAAGGTAGAGTCAATTTTGAGGGGTATCTTCAAAGGATCGGTGCCAAGGTGTACACAGCTATGATGAAAACAGGCCACCCGGTTATCGAAACGTCTCGCCGAAGCTGGAGAGTCTTCCAGCCGAAACTGATTCAGGATAACTTCGATCCGGGTCTTGCATCATCTTGGATCAGATACTGTTCCAAGAACCATCGCGAACTCTGTTCTGATACCCGGTAAAAGGAGCTTGGAGATCTGGCACTAGTCGACTGCAATACGCTGCGAATTGTCAGCGCAAACCCAGCTGCCAAGTATGTTGCCCTGAGCTATGTCTGGGGAAGCTCAGGAATCCCATACAACATTTGGGGAAACTGTTGGCCAGACTAGCCTTGTCGAGACGGGCCTTCCACTTGTTGTCAGAGACGCCATCACGGTAACCAAATCTTTGGGGTACCAATTCATTTGGATTGACAAATGCTGCATCGATCAGTGCAATGGAGAGCGTAAGCAGAACCAGATACGGCATATGGACTCTGTCTATAGTTGTGCAGAACTTACGATTGTGGCTGCAGCAGGGCATGATGAAAACTTTGGGCTACCGGGTGTCACCTTCCGATGCAGAAAAAAGCAGCTGGTGGCACGATTCCCCAATTTGAACATTATATCAACTATGTCGGACCCGCATCAGGCCATCAGAGACTCGCATTGGTTTACCCGCGGATGGACGTTCCAGGAAGGGTTGCTGAGCCGTCGCCGGCTTGTGTTTACCGAGCACCAGGTCTACTTTGAGTGCAACGCCATGAACTGCTGGGAGGCTCTGTCAAGCGACCTAGATCTTGTTCATATTAGAAGTCGGACCAAGATGTACGACTGCATGCGACAAGGGCTATTTGGGAGGGACGAAGAAACGAGATTTGGGAAAATGAACCCGGCCACCATGACACTCGCCCAAGTGTTTCTCACATAGATTATAAATATCCAGCAGTTCACAGCACGCACGCTAAGAATAGATTCTGATGCCTTGGATGCCTTTCGGGGGGCGATGAGGAGCTATTGTATTCATCCAAACCCGGTCTTCAACCTTTGGGGCATTCTGTGGTCTCTGGAATCCGATAATCCGTATATGCCTCGCCATGACATGTACTTCATATATGGTCTTACTTGGTACCATCGGAAAGAGGACAACAAGGGCGGTAATCTTCCCAGAAGGAGACCTGCATTTCCGTCCTGGTCATGGGCTGGATGGGAGGGGGCAATAATTTACAGAAGCATATCTCATGCGAAAACCAGCAGCTTCCTGGCCGGAGCTCGACTGGTAGAGGCCGATGAGTCTAGCCTGAGGTTGTGGCAAAAAGCACAAATGATGAAACATACGACCAACATCGACACCAAGGAGAACCAGCGACTAGTATTAAACGCTACCCTTATACCAGCAGAAAAGATTACCTGGTCGACCAATCAACCTGGGGTCTGGGACCTCAAAACCCTTAAGCCGATCAAGGGCCTGAGGCTTTATCTTTCGCGGAAGATGAGCGAGGCAGACATATATAACCTTATGCTTCGCCAAGATATGGTTACGTGCATCGTCTTGGGAAACATTATTACCACATGTTTATTTATGATTTTAGAAAGAAGGGGCCCGGATGGCAGTGAAGGCTACTCTCGAATCGGGCTTTTTGTGGTTGAAACTACCAATTATCATACGGAGTTTGCTGGGGACGACGGTTGGGAGCGTAGAGACTGGGTGATATACTGAGCTTAGTTCTTAATATGTATCAGGAAAAATCAAGGGCAGATCCTCTTGATCCGCCAATATTGAACTGCGAGGCCTCCTGGCCTAACAGAGAGCGATCCATCAAACCCAAGGATCGCTGAAACCTGTTCAGAATTTGGACAAAATTGTGCGCTTGATGACCATGCGCCTACTGTCCGTAAACTAGCCGCGAAGTTCATCTTGGACCGTCGAAAATCAAGACGTCAGCCGGGCCTGTGAGTCGACCATATTCGTACCCCTGGAAAAGAAGCCCCAGATCAACAAGCCAATTACATCATTGCGGGATAGGCACATCTCACGTAAAACTCATGTGATAGACAGCCAAGGAGACATCAAGATATTGCGGTTGCACGAACACAAAAGTCGTGCAAGCTGGCTTGAGTAAGAAGATATCAGACCTAACATCCCCTTTCTCCTTGCAGGTTTTCTCAAGAACGGTTCTGCAAGACGAAAACCTGGTTATCTCTGCAGGCAGTCGGACAAACCTAAGGAGATGTGCTGGCATTGACTATCGCTACCCACCGATGTTGATCCAACTGTACCTAACAACATCTCGTTCGGAGGTGCACTGTGAAGTACCAAATCCGAGGCCCCCTCCCCGAGAGAAACATGTCTTGACACACCAAAACCTCACTCACCCCGCCCGCAACATCTCATGGACCGCAACCGCCAACTCCTTCCCCTCGGCGACAAATCCCCACGTCTTCCGACAGTTGAACTCCACCATCAGCCTCGCAAAGTCCGGGCTGCTGGTCCCCACGCAATCCCTAAGCAGCACCGTATCGAACCCGGCATTGCACGCATCCTGCAGCGACCCCAATACGCACTGATCCGTGTTGACCCCCGCGAACAGCAGCGTCGCGATCCCCTCCTCCTTCAGAAACTCATAGATCGCCGGTGCCGCCGCCCCGTACGGACCGCACTGGAACCCCGAGATCCTGTTCTTGTGGAACAACCTGTCCGGGCGCGGGCCGCCCTGCGACTCGTCGTAGGACGCCTGCAGCGGCGGGTGCAGCGCCGTGTTCCACTGCGACCGCACCAACTTCCTGCCGGCGGACACGGTCTTGCCGTCGGGGAGGGTGACGGCGCCCATGTCGTCGCCGAGGCCCGGCGGGGAGAGGACCTCGCCTCCGGGCTGCTCGACGCGCCTCGTGCCAAAGGCGCGGAAGAGCACGGGAGGGAGCGCGGCCAGGTCTGCGTCGGTCAGGCCCCAGTTCAGGTAGATGATCTGGATGCCGGCGCGGCGGGCGGCGGGGATGGCGTGGTCGATGAGGGTCTGCGTGGCGAGGTTGCCCGGGCTTTCTGGGTCGGCGGGGCGGCCGAGCGCCGGGGAGAGGAAGAAGTTTTGCATGTCGACTATGACGAGCGCCGTCTTGCGTGGGGCGATGAGGATGGGGACCGTGGCTGTCGGGAGGCGGAGGGAGGGTGAGGGGGACGGGGTTGTGGGGGAGTCTGGGTGGGTGAGATTGTAGGCGGTTCCGTCAAAGAGCCAGAAGTTGGAGGAGGGGTCGCCTATGATGGATTGTTCTTCCATGATGTCTGGCGAAAATGAGGTGAGGTGATAGCAAGTAAGTGAGAATTATTGGAGTTGGGAGAATTAGCTTGCGAAAGGGTGATGTGAGCCGTTGGAGAAGTGACATATGAACCGTCCGAACCCCGCTCATGTCGGTGATACCTACATCCCATATGATCTGGGCATGGTTGAAGCTATCGGGCACATGAATATATGCGCCGTTCTGTTTCAGATCCAGTCTCTCTCAAGGTCTCAGCAGCACACATGGATGTTTTGATAGGGAATTATGATTGGTAGAACAAGTCATGGCTTTCACGTGAAATAGGTGCTAACGGAGGGAGCTGACCGTTAGCTTGAATCGAAAGTCGATTAATATATACTTATGCAGGTGAACAACAGACACAGCAATGCTGATGTCACGAACTAGCCACCTCGCAGCAACAATCAAAACCAGCCTTTCGACTTTTTCCACAGCTGAACAAAAGCAGCCTTATCCTGCATTGTCAGTCCGACCCTCTTGTTCCGGCCCAGCCGTGCCAGAGCCTCGGCAACCTTGTCGAGCGTCTGCTGTTCTTCAGGCGTGAGGTCGTTCGAGCCGGCATCTGCGGATCCGTTGCTTGAAGACGACCCATTCGTCACCGCAGTAGCCCCGTTATGCTGCACCTCAGCGATCCGAACGCGGATGCAGTGCCTGGGGCGGCTTAGCAGCTTCCATAGGAACGACCCCCAAAGCCCAGGAACAGGAGTGGTAATGTCGGGTGCTGTGTAGCGAATGCTGACGGGGTAGATGCCCGTGTCCGCGGGAACAGAGGCGAGGCTCGGGCCCAGAGGCAAAATCCCTCTGCCGTTGGTGGTGCCGCACTCGGGGAAGACGACGACGATGCGGCCGGGATACTTGCGGAGGAGCTCGGCGACGTCGGTTAGCGAACGCGGGTCGGGCTCCCGGGTCAACTGGCTGCGGCCCAGGGCGTGCAAAAACATGCGCGGTAGGCCGACATGGCGGACCTTGCGAGAGCTCGGGTACGAGATGGTGAAGACGGGGTTGAAGACGGCGGCGAGGTAGAGGGCGTCGATTGGGGATGTGAAGTTGGCTGCGATGACGCAGGGCGCCTTTGGAAGCTTGTCGCTCTGCTGGGAGACCTTGCCACGCTTGACGCCATCTAGTTGTAGGTCCACCCACCATATTCCCGGTATGCCCATTGTGATCCAAAGGAGGATCTTACGGACGCCGGACGGGAAGGGAAGGTAGTGCAGAATGGTCAAGTACACTGCCATGTAGGCAATGAAAAAGGGCAGGCGGACGAGGAAGATGCCTGTATGAGCCAGAACCCAAAGAAAACTGCCCGAAGGTGTTGATATTGGCATGAAGGGAGAGATACCGGAACCTGCAATGGAAGGACATTGTTAGCTTCTACGATGCTGCAATGCTGAGATGCAGAGGAAACTCCGGAAAATCAGGAAACGGATGCTAGCAAATTAATTTACCTCTGTCCCGGAATTGGGAAAACTTCTCCATATTTGATACGTGTGGCTAGAAGCCGGTGTGATGGTTGCTGGTCTGGAGGTTTGGCAGAGTTGAGAGAAGACCGAGGCGATGCCAATCGAGGGGTTTGCTAGGGCTGGAACTGCAATTGATGTACTGTGTGCGCGCGCTTCCTGTTGCACCAAAAATTATTTTTATCTTTATCTTGGGATCGATTTCTCAAGTGGCGACCTGCACCGTCAGAGACTAGACAGCATCGCGCAGATCGAATGTGTATATCTAGCGGTTTCAAGGTTGTTGCTAGTGTTGGTTGGCTGTAGAATGTCGCGTTGTTCTTTAATTTTCTTTTTCGTTTGGTAGATTGCCAAGCACCCCTCGAATGGCATGTGAAAGATGACGATGGAGCGGTTCATGCTTTCCTAGCTGATGTTTGCTTACGTGGTACATTGCATTGTGCTTAACGGTCTTTTGCGGCTTCCATTTTCTGTGGTCTGTGCGTCAAGGATTTGACGTCTCGCGTAGTTCAAACTCCACTCTTGCGGCCTGCAGCTCATGATCCACAACAGCTGTTCTGATTGGAAGTTACGTCCGAGTTGCTGGCGCAACCGACAAATAAACATTAATCCACCGCAAATCGAACCGGGGCCTAATTCTGTTTCTTTTGGCGGGTTGCACCTTACAGTCTAAGCACTTTACGGGGTGAAATCTTGGTGAAGAATCACCATAGGAATCAATCCGATCCAATCCCGCGTCCATCACGCCGTGCCGCATCCACACCCACTCCAGTTCACCCCATGAAACCATTCTTTGCCGGGGGGCCAAAGACACAACACTGCAGCAACGAGGTCGAAGCAACTTCTTTTCCTTATACACGGCTTTTCCCTCACCTCCACCACCACTCTGCCTTCAACGCGCTACAACACGTATCGTCCGTCACAACGACTCCTTCACCCATCGCGTCGGGAGCACTGCTCCTTGCATCGACCTTTTTGCTGCAACGCGAACTGATCCCCCGCTTCCGCTCGCTCAGTATGGATGGCAGTGTCGAAAATGCGGTATGTGAAGGAATCACGTCATGAGAAGCGTCTCTCCGCCTCAATGGCCACAACAAACTGACGCGCTGAAATTTCCAGGCTCAGCGACCTTCTGGTCTACGGCCCCCGACTAGGATTGGAGCACTGAACGACATTTCCGAATCGCAAAACAACGCGCGCGTCGCAAAGAACACCATGCTGCCACTGTCCCAGTCTAATCTGAAGCGGCCTACACGGGATGATTATCGTGAGCGAGCCACACCACATCAGTATTTTGCAATGCGACTTTGCGCCGTCAGGAGACCAGTACTAACTGATACTCTGTCGTCGCCAAATAGTCCCTCAACAACCAGAGTCAAAACAGCGCAAGACCTTGGCTGAAAGGGCGGCTGAATGCTACGGCTCCAAGCCAAATGTCGCCGCTACCCCAGCTCCTCGACACGTTAAAGCCTCGTCGATAGCTAGTCTAGCTGCAGTACGTTGTACTCATCTGCACTGCGCCTCCTCGATATCCCCCATGTCGACACAAATTTTTGTTCATTGCTAACCTGACTGCCGAAAAAAGAATCGCCTACCTTCAGCTACCCCAGCTGTCCACAGGCAACCGACCAGAAACAACTTTGGAACTAGTCTAGGCCCAGGGGCGCGGCCACCATCAGCTGCTGGCAGGTCACAGACTTTCGCCAGATCAGTCAATGCAGGCCCACGAGCAACCACCCGCCCGCGCCCAGCAACAGCATTCGGTAGCTATGCCGCCGTCGACGAAGATGACCCACCAAAACAAAACGGTACGAGGCACTGTGCCCTAAATTCAACGAAAACCTCCATCACAGATAGTCTTAGGCGGAAGAGGTTGCGCGGGGCCCAGTCTTTGCAGTCACTGGCTGGGATCACCCATGCTCCCAAGAGGATGAGGGAAAGCTCTCTCAGCTGCCTCGCCAAAGGAATTGAGAATCTGAGTCTCCGAGACGCTCAAGACTCTCTACTACCAGTCAAGACAGTATCAACCGATTGTATGAGAGACCAAGCGGTCTCCAGCTTAGAGGGGAGTGATCCGGCGCGGCTAGAGCCGTTGAACGAAGTCCTCCCTGAGAATGTCACACTACGCCCCAGAACCAACAACATTGGCGGCCGAGGCGCCGCTGGCGAATCATCACCCTCGCCGGCACAGCCAGGATCCCGGAAAGATGCGGCAGAGTCAAGTGCCATGCCGCCACCACCGCCCACGACTCCAGGGCCCACCAGCCGGATGGACCTCGACGTCATGTCGGCCAGGTTCAGTCGCTCTATCAGCAAACTGAAAGAGGACTGCTGCTTGACCAACTCTCCTTCCAAATCCCGGGCCCCTTTTTTGACTAAGGATTCTAACATACGAGCCTATACAGGATGGGATGTGGACGAGAGGTTGCAAAAAGTCGAATCACAATGGCAGGAAATGCAGAGTGTGATGAAGGAGACCGTCTCCGAGAAGAAGGTTATGGAGCAAACCATTGAGTCTGCCACCAAGAGAGGTAGGTTGAATTGCGCCTTGTGCTGGAATTGGCCGAGGATGGCACCCATCCCTCAGTTGGATTATTGATGCTGTCTCACCTTGCACGTCGCATCTGACATTCCACTGTACTGACAAACTGTGATTAGCATCTGCTCTGGAAACCGAGCTTCTCGGCCTGCGCCAGCAGGTTCAAACGCTGACTTTAGATCTCGAGTCGGAACGAAGGTCACATAAATACGACTTGGAAGACAAGATTAGAGAACATCGAAACGAACTGGACAATTTACGACGAGAACTACGTGACGAAGTCGAGCGGGCCGAACGCGGCGAACGAGAGGCTCATGAGACCGCTGAGAGGCAGAAGGAGCAGTTTGCCGTTGAACTACAACGAATGGCGGAGGACCGTGAGCAAATGCGCGTCATGGGTCGCGCGTTACAAGAAAAGGACACGGAGATCGATAACTTGCGATCCCAGTTCGAAAGGTTGCGCATAGACCTCGATAGGGAGAGGGAGGACATGCGCGTACAACTTGGGTCGAAAGAGCAAGAAGCCGGTCGGCTGTTACGAGAAAAGGAACGAGACAATGACGATATGCGATCCCAAATTGAACGGCTTAAAGGCGACCTTGACCGCGAAATGACTCTGAAGGAAGGCGTGCAAAGGGCGGCTGTTGAGATGCAGACGGCCAACTTGGGTCTCGAGGCTCAGATTCAACAGCTGCAAGGGAAAGTGCGCTTCCTGGAGTCCAGCAACCAACAGCAGGCAGACTCGTACACAGAAATGGAATCGAGGCTACAGGATGCTCTTCAGGCGGCAGACGAAGCCAGGCAAAAGTTGATCAAGGAGGAGACGGAGAGGAGAGTTCTTTTCAACAAGTACCAAGAACTCAAGGGCAACATCCGCGTCATGTGTCGCGTGAGGCCGGTGCTGGATAGTTCAGAAGGCGACGAAGCTGGTTTGGCCTTCCCCGACGCCAAGACCTCTGCTCAGATTGACGTGCAGACCGAGGAACGGAGCGCAACTGGCACAGTCAGCCGACGTGTAATGCCATTTGAGTTCGACCGGGTCTTTGCGCCCAATGTGCAGAACGAGGAGATATTTGGCGAGATATCGCAACTGGTTCAGAGCGCACTGGACGGTTATAACGTGTGCATCTTTTGCTACGGCCAAACCGGGTCGGGCAAGACGTATACAATGTCCAGCCCGGATGGTATGATCCCGCGGGCGACGCACATGATCTACGAGACGATCGAGCAGCTCAGGCAAAAGTCGTGGACTTATACAATGGAGGGCAGCTTCGTGGAGGTGTACAATGAGGAGCTACATGACTTGTTAGCTTCGGAGCGCGAGAGGAAGAAGTTGACAATCCAACATGATGAGATCCGGAAGCAGACGACGGTCGTTAACTGCAAAACCGTCCATCTGGATCGGCCCGAGAAGGTCGAGACGATGCTGCGCGAGGCTCAGGGCAACCGGTCAGTGGCAGCCACCAAGGCCAACGAGCGCTCGTCGCGATCACACTCGGTCTTTATGCTCAAACTGGTGGGCAACAACTCGGCTACAGGCGAGCGGTGCGAGGGTACGTTGAACCTGGTCGATCTGGCAGGTTCAGAGCGGCTCAAGCACTCGCAAGCCGAGGGCGACCGGATGCGCGAGACGCAAAGCATCAACAAGTCGCTTTCTTGCCTTGGAGATGTCATCGAGGCGCTTGGCCGGAAAGGTGGCACCTCACCAGGGGCCCACGTACCCTACCGGAACTCGAAACTGACGCACCTTTTGCAGTTCTCGCTCGGCGGGAACAGCAAGACGTTGATGTTTGTCATGGTGAGCCCGCTCGAGGCGCATCTGAAGGAGACTGTTACGAGCTTGAGGTTTGCTACCAAGGTAAGTTTTTGTCTCTTCCTTTGACGTACCTGAGCTCATGAAGGGAATCGCCCACTAAAACAAGTCTGCTAACACATATTCGATCAGGTGCACAATACGCATATTGGGACGGCCAAGTCGACCAAGAAACTCGCACAGCAAAGGGACTCGTCAAGTTGAGCTCGTCATTTTGCATGTGTCGCGACAGGAGACCCCTGCTGTTAGGGGTCACATCAAGTGTTTGACGAACCCACATTTGGTTTCTTGATGAGCAGCACTGGATGATCAGATCCACCTGGACTGCATGCAAATCACCCCAGGCTCCGCCTTTCGAATCCCTCCTACGACGCTTCATTCCCTACACAATTTGGGCTGGTTTGTTTAGCTTGGTTTTTGTCATCTTTTACTTTTGTTGAAACAATCGCCAAAGGGGAACCGGGGAAATGGTTACCGTGTTTCTGATGCTTTTTTGTTCGGGTAGCATGCGTATTGCTTTACAGGTGTTTTTTTTTTCTTTTCTCAAGATTATTAACCATTCAATTCTTGGTCGATGGCGGCGATTCCTCGGAGACCTAGGGAGCCGCTCTGGTTTTGTACATTTCATGGTGACGAAAGGGAAATAGCAGAAGGAGGCATTTATGATAATGTATGCAAGGTGAGAACAAGTTTTGTATTAATGCAGAAGGGTCAAATCCAGGTGCGCTGAAACGAAAAGGCGACGGGGTTTCGTACGATTTGATTCCTTTTATGGCTATTAAGCGATGGCGAAAATAGCAGCCCACGCGTCGTCGCATCACCCGTGACTGTGTATACTATTGTTGACATCTCCATTGATGCTACGTTGATTGTCGATCATACAAGACACAGTGGCGGGGAGACTGGCGGAGAAGTCAGTATTCAAGCTTTCTGTATGAAGCTTGATGATTGCAGTGGGTACGTACATATGGAGAAAAAAGGATCAATGGGCAGCTGTGAAGTATTCCAAACTTGGAAGGAAGCGAACACGAACGTGTCACGGGCATTTTCAAAGTGGACAAAAAGTTCACCAACTACCAGGTGGAATTTTTACCGAGCAAGCAGGGATTTTTTATTAAGTGACGGTGAAGGGAGGGGGGGGGATCGCGTTCCAATTGTCGTCTCTTGTCTGTAGCAAGCACCACCTTGCCTCATACGGGTAGTTCTTGTAGTTCCTGTGGCAGGTAGATGAAGAACGCTGAGCCTCTCGGGTCTGCATTGCGAAAAACAAAAAAAAAAATCAAATACCTAACACAGCAAAGGATTTGTCAAATCTTGACTGTTTTGGGAGCGGGAAGGGAAAACCAAGCCGACGGTTGGAGCGCGGGATTGACTCGCGATTTGGGACGATTGCCCAACCTACCTAGCTAGGTAGTCGAGGCGACTGGGAGATTCTTTTTTGCTTTGGCTTTTTGTTTGGTGTCGTTCGGTACATATTATTTTTACTCCTTTCTTATGGGATGACGACGCCTCCTTTAGTAAACCCTGGTTCAGACAATCGTAGGTTGCGTTCGGCCGCGGGTTATTGATCCTCACGACCTTGTCAGAGAATAAAGTTAGGTTATAGGTTCTATTAAGGGGAGGCTGGATCACCAACATGGACCATTCCACACTCCATGCTTAATCATAATAGAGTTCACTACAAGTATTGTCTGGGGTTGTTTCTGGAACCACAACGACGCATCAGGGCTACTGACGTATGTAGGTCAAATTCAAGGACTACAGCACGAGTAGTGATAGCCCGACACTCAAGTCTGTTCTCCATCCGTCCCAGAAGATTTTAGCTGGCATCATGGATCATCCCAGCTCTTGACACGTAAGGTACCCAGGTAAAACACCCCTAATCCAGCGTTTTCTAGACCTGTCATCCCAGCTTGTACAGATCCCTTTGGGCCGCACCTTTTGCGAACCCTACAAACTCTATCTCTAGAGAGCGGAGCGGCTCGCCGTGCGTAAGGGGGGGACACTTGTTACATATTAGACTAAAATAGAGACCAGGGAATTGTGGGTTTGCACGCCTCGCCCTCCGAAGTCCGCGGGCCGCCACCGGCCATCGTGGCGCTTGCTCTTTGTTTGCCTGACAAAAGATGGGAATGGCACCCCAACTCATACGAGACTCGAGTCGTGAAGGACGGGGGGTCTGGGAAGGGTTTGGGGGATCATAGCACGATCGTGAAGCCCATATAATAAGGTCGTGATCCCGCCGTCCTTGGCATTCCCGATAGTCTTGGCATTCACCTTTTGGATAACCTCATTCTCTATACTCTCTTTTCTCATTTCCTCTACGGGATCTGTGATCCTGTTATTACTATTCCCAAGCCTGGTTGCTTTGATTTGTTCACTCCTTCACCGCTTCTTAATATTGACCCGTGGTTCCAAGAGAAAAGAAGAAAGATAAAAATAAAAAAAATGCAGATCAAGACCCTCCTAGTAGCCCTCGTCACGGCCTCGGCCGCCGTCGACGCCCTGACCATCCCCGGCGGTGCCGCCCTGGCCATCAGAGGCACCGCTCTTGACGCCAGCGCCGGAGCGGCGGCGGTGAGGCTGTCTGCGCGGCAAAACAACCGCGACAAGAAGAACAACGCCGGCAAGAACAACGCTGCCAAGAACAACGGCAAGAAGAGCGCGGCCGAGTGCGCGGCCGCCAAGAAGCTCGCCGACGGCATCGAACAGAACATCAAGGCCCAGAAGGGCGAGCAGGCGGCGGCCGCCAAGATCAGGACCATCGTGGGCAAGAACGCGGTCGACAAGAAGCAGTTCGACGCGGCCAAGAAGGAGCTCCTGGCCAACGTCAACAAGGGCATCGAGATCCGCAAGAAGAACCAGGCGATTGCGCCAAAGGGGAATGCTGCTATTGCTGGTCTTGGAGCTGTATGTCTTTTCTCTCTCTCTCTCTCTCTCTCTCTCTCTCTCTCTCTCTCTCTCTCTCTCTCTCTCTCTCTCTCTCTCTCTCTCTCTTTTCTCTTTTTCTCTTTTGTTCTCTATTATGAGGGGTTTCTACACAACACCACATCAAAACATGGATGGAAAGTGCTAACGTTGGAAATTTGTCACCTCGCTCAACAGGTCGCCACCGCGCAAGCCACGGAACTCACACAGTCGACCGGTCTGAAGGGCAACGCGCAGGACTTGGCGACGCTGACCAAGCTTGCGACTGAGTTTGCTGCTGGGATCAAGCAGAATGAGAAGAACAAAGCAGACGTGAGTAAAATTTTATGCCCGGAACCCGTGGATACTCGTTGTGGGTTTTCATTTAATTAACATGTATCACAAACCTTTCAGGCTCTCAAGGGATGCACTTAAGCGGTTCTGTCTGTTGGGGTACGACGGCGTTTACGGGGTGGGACATGGTTTCGTTTGCTGGAAGAGTGCGTTTCAAAGTAAATAAATATTTCGATTCGATTCCCGTGTACTAGTAGCGGGTACACTTTTTTTTTCAATGAGGAATTTGGCTATCTGCCGTTGAGGTACCTTGATGAATGGGAAAGTTGATTATTTGTGGGAGACTTTCCTTCTAGTCTTGTCTAGAGTAGAAAGAATATTTTCAATCCAATGATCCAATCTTCAGTAAGACACCACTCGTGCATGTGCATACTTCAGATATAATATTTCATAACCAAAATCTATAAACCGATGCATAAACAATCATCCTACCAAACAAAATCCAGCTACGTCAACTGGACAATTCTAGACCGGCAAACATGTACACCTCGACATTTGGCAAGCCAAGAAACCACCACTCGCAGCTATTTTCCCCCATCATCTCCAACCCTTTATTTTTCCACTCTCCCCACCTCACCTCTTCACCAAAATCCCACAAAAACGTGCCCTTAAACGCAGTTGTTAGGCCTGACATAGGCCAACTGTCCGATGCCACCGCTGCTGGTGCTCCTGCCCGTGTACGAACTGAGCAGCTGGCAGCTGGTCTGACCCTGGCCGGTGTAGAGGCTGGCGGCGGCGCACTGGGGATTCTTTGCGCACGAGGCCACGCACTGGGCGAGCGTGGTGGCCTTGTTGTCGGCGGCCAGGTAGTCTCCCGTGCCCGTCTTGCCGGCGCAGTCGACAAAGAACTTCTTGCCGCTCTGCACGAAGCACTTCTTGTCGTCCTTGGCGTTGGTGCAAGATGGGGCTCCGTTGTTCTGCGTGCTGGCGCATGCGGGTCCAGGGCACGTGTCGCACGTGCCGAAGAGCGCCTGGCAACCAAAGTCGCAGAACTCGTCCGTCGTGCCGCAGTAGCCGCTCTTGGAGCTGTGGGGTTTGGGGGAGGTGTGTTAGTTGGGTGTACGATGGCTAAAGCAGGGGGGAGATGGCAGGATGATGTGAAAAGGAAGCTAAAGAAGGAGAAAAAAAAAAAAAAAAAAAACATACCAGCACTGGATTCCAGGGCACTTGTAGCCGTTGGTGCCGCCGCAGCTTCCGTCGGGGCTGATCTTGACGGTCGACGAGGGGGCTGCGGAGGAGGTGGTCGAGCTTGTCCTGGTGGAAGAAGAAGTCGTCGAGGTGGAAGTCCTGGACGAGGTGGTAGAAGTGGAAGTCCTGGACGAGGTGGTGGAAGTTGAAGTCCTGGACGACGAAGTGGTCGAAGTGGTCGAAGTCGACGTCCTAGAGGTGGTAGAGGAGGTAGAAGTGGATGTCCTGGAAGTGGTAGTCGACGACGAGGTTGATGTCCTGGACGAAGAGCTGCTGCTGGAGCTCGAGCTGGAGCTGGAAGAAGTCCTAGTGCTTGAAGCGCTGCTCGAGGTGCTGCTTGGGGTAACGGTGTCAGGCCTGGTGCTGGTGCTCAACGTAGTCTGCTGGGCTGTGACACTGGAAGAGGATGACGACAAAGGCGAGGAGGCCGAAGAGGACGAAGCCGAGCTGGAAGCCGACGATGCCGCTGCTTCAGAAACAGAGGCCGACGATGAAGATGAAGCAGACGAAGAGGCAGCGGACGAAGAGTCAGCGGACGCCGACGATGTCGCGACCTCAGAAACAGAAGCAGAGGCCGAGACCGAACTGGAAGCAGAATCCGAAGTGACAGCAGCAGCCGAGGCAGAGGCAGAAGTCGACACCGCAGCCGTGGTCGAGTCGGAAGAAGCAGCAACCACAGTCGACTCGACGGAAGCGGAAGCGGAGGCGGAAGCAGAGGCGGAAGACTGCGCAACCGAAGACGAAGCAGCAGGACCGGTGCAAGTGCCAAAGGCAGGATCGCAGCCCTCGCCGCAGTAGTCGGCAGCAGACCCGCAGAACCCGTAGGCGCTGCAGCAGTTACCGAACGGGCTGCCCGCGCAGGTGAAGCCGCCACGAGCAGTACCGCAGCTGCCGTCGGGAGAGACGTTGCTGCTGCTGGCGGTGGGGGCGTTGCAGGATCCGAACGTGTCCTGGCAGCCGATGCCGCAAAAGGCCTCGGCGCTGCCGCACCAGCCGTGCGCCGAGCAGCAGTTTCCAAACGCGCTGCCCTGGCATGTCTTGCCGCCGGCCTCGGCGCCGCAGCTGCCGTCGCTGCTGACTTTGCTGGTGTCGGCTGTGCCGGCGTCGCAGCTTCCAAAGGCCGGGTTGCAGCCCGCGCCGCAGAAGATGGGGTCCTTGCCGCAGTAGCCGTAGGCGGAGCAGCAGTTGCCAAACTCGCTGCCCTGGCACGTGTTGCCAGCCGTGCCGCCGCAGCTGCCGTCGAGGGAGACGGCGGCGGAGGCGATGCTCGCCAGGAAGAGGACGGATGGTAAGATGAGGCGCACCATTTTTCTATTGCTGTTCGTTTCTATCAGACAAAAAAGACTTGAAAAATTACAATTCTTAATTAAAGAGTGTTAGGGCGCAATAGGCCAAGTGAATGAGTGAACGTCTTTCTTGTCGAAATTAAAAGAGTGTTATGGAAGGAATACCTTGCCGGGATGATGTGCTATCCTCTTCATGAAGCAACAAACAACGAGCTGCATCTTCAAATATATATATATATATATATACATGTTTCCAATGTTATCGAAAGTACTTCAAATTCAAAATGCCAAGACTATAACTCGGTTTCGGCCGACAACGGCAGCCCAGAACCAGAGCCATGGGGGCAAAAATAATACGATAGCGTCAGTCATTGCGCAAAAGGGAGTCAATTCCTCAGCAAAGAGAGATTCAGGGGCCCTCAGGTCCCCAAGGCCTCACAAGGCACAAAAAGGGGAAATCTCGCTAGAATCCTGTGGCGTAGAGACTGGTGCCAGCGACGGCGACGGCCCTGCGCTTCCAGCCACCTTAGCGTCATGGGCTGAACTGGATTCAAATCTTATATGTGGGCTTTGATGGGTTGATGTTGGTACTATAGCCGACGAAGCTAGACTAGCCTCTCCAAGGAAACCGCCGGATTCTGGTACTCTCTTCAGCTGGCGCTCTGGTCTGGAACGAAAATACATTGTAACTATTATTCTCGTGCCACTTGTCGTCTGTTGCCACTCTGGTGAGGGAGACTTGTTACCCAGATCACAGGCTATGACATGCTACTATACGCGCTGGCCGTCTAAGCGCACAAGGGAGGGAATCAAACTGTCTTGAATAGGTGACGCCAACGGCGCTTGGAGTTTCCATGAGAAGAAAGGTTATGTTCGCTTTGCCATTGTAAGTTTTTGTCTTGTCGATTCCCGTCAGATTTCTATGACAGACAGCACATCCTCCGAGAACCGATCCTTTTTGGCTGTCAACTCCGATAGCCGATGACACGAAGCCAACGCAGGTCAGATAGAACAGGCGAGACACTTGAATTCAGCCCTCATTTGCGTGTCCAGACGATTGCTTCACTCAGAGCTAGTGAAGGAGGAATTGTTCCTAGCTTGTTGGGTCTAGTCCACAGCTCACTAGTCTGGTCCCAATAACAGAAGCCCATGTCTTGATAATCTCTGAGAGATAATCTCTGAGAGTTCCCTAGTCAAGCAAATCCGATGGTAGAATTGAAAAATTGGTTATAAATTGAATTAACAAAGCTTTGTGGCCAGCCTTGGCGTGGCAAAATCACACCACGTGGTACTCTTGCAGAAGCAGCTGGCTCGGTTTCTCTTTGCAAGTAGCTGTTATGAAAGACATCTAACTAGGGAGTATTTGATCTCTGTACAGAAAAATCACCGTATGTCATGTTTAGGTACACACAGCAACCGAGGCAATCTTTTGTATGTCGTCTTCTTTCTTATTTCTTGTTTTGGTTTGCCTCTTTCATATACTAGATAGAACCTTTTGGTATCTTAGTGCTGTCTGAAACCTTTCCTTTTCCCCTAATAATTCAAACCAAGACTCCGTGGTCGTATCGTGTACTTTCCATTGCTTTGTTCCTTCACGAATGTTCGTTTATTACACTCGGTGTCGCCAACCGTCCTTGACAGCTGGTATATGCCCTTCCACCGTCGAGACCTTTTCTTGATTCTTTCGTGGTCCGACAAAATCTGCTTTGAAGGATCTTAAACCCTAGACAACCCATGATTCTCAATTCTCAGTCGCCATGTTTGTCTTGTGCCCAGAGCCTGCCCTTCTTTCTTCCGCGGCCTGCTTTCATCCCCAGTGCTCAAAAGCCCAGGATAAAATCATCCCATAAACCAAATCGTTTTCAAATTCAAAAACCCTCAAGACCCACCCGGCGGAGGTGAAAGCCCCCCGCCCGGACCCATGGTCGATCCGCTGTTCCTCCCCGGCTCATCACTCGCCGAGTCCACCGGGGCGATCTTCTCAACCGTGTGGATCTTTTCCTCGTCGTCATCCTCCCCGTCGCGCTCCTCCACGACCGTGTCCCCCGTGTAGGTCACGTCGTCGAGCACGTCTTCGTCGGCAGCCTGTCGATGGCGCTGCTGGCCCGCCTGCAACCCGGTCCTCGGCTTGTTGGCGGCGGCGGCGCGGCGCTCGGGGTCGCTTAGGTGACTGCGGCTGTCGGACCAACGGAGCAGAGGCGCCAGGCTGGGGATCGAGGCGCAAATGATGCCGACGCTCGATTCGAGGTAGCTCCAGCCAAGGACTTTGGATGCCTCGTCTGTGGATGGGGGTTATTTTTTTGGTATTAGTATTATTTCATAGGGTAAACAAAGAAGAAAATAGGCACCATGACAATCTGGAGGGGTTTGGATACTTACATGTGGTGTCGATGAGCAGTTTGTCGGTGGAGTTGACAAGCCGCATCACGGTAGCGGCGCAGGCGCTTTGAGCATTATTTTTGTCAATATTTGGTTGAAAGTCATCCGAGAAAAGCTTTGGTCTTCATTCTTATGCTTCAAAAAAAAAGAACGAAAAAGAAAAAAACTCACATAAGACCAGTAGCAAACAAGGCACACAGGGCAAGACGCTTCTTGAGGGGCATGTTCAGACGCCACAGGTACGGGATGGGAAATATGACAAAGACGAGATCTGTGACTATGATGATGCAGCTGCCGACCTGCGAGAGGGTGACGACGCTGATGCACTTTGCCTCGCCGACCAGGTTTATGTCCCAGGCGGCCTGCACCGGCTTGCACTGGAAGACGTAGGTCATCATGACAGCGAGGGTGGCCATGGTCGACACCACCGCCGTGGTCCACATGACGATGCGCAAGGTCCGGTCGGTGCCGAAGACGCGAAGCAGCGACACGACGATGGAGAGCTTTGTCAGGACGAAACTGGACTTGAAGACAATGTTCAGGGGTATCGACATTGGGTATATTTTTGCAAAGACGGCAATCATATCCGACATAGTCTTGCCTGTGTTCCATATATGTTTTCCGAAGCCGATTTCGATAGCTATGTTTTTTTTATCAGTATTATTATTGGCACAAGGTTTCCCATGATGAGTTACAACATCCAATCCAGAAATGAACCCTTTCTGGTAGAAAAACAAACACACCTTTTAGTATCATGGCACAAATAGCAAAGTTAAATGCTGCAGCGGCAAATATCATATCTAAAAAAAAAAAGGGCACGGCAGCCCGCGGTGGGGCAGTCGACAATGATTAGCATCAGGAATCCCTTCATCCGGGGACGGGCTTGACTTTCATCCTTACAGTCGTCGGCTTTGACATCTCTCACCATCCAGGCACGCACATAGATCCTCAGCAAGATGACAATAATGACTATCGTCAACAGCGCGATGCACCCGCCACGCAACAGGCCTTGCATGTCGGACTTGTCGGTAAAATCAAAGTGCGAGAGGATTCGCGGGTCGAAGCTTGATGTTAAGTTCATTGTGTTTTTCTTTGCTTGCGTGATGGGTTTTGTCACTTTGTGTTCTTGTCTCAACGAGACCCCTAATGATGCGTTTGCAAAGGGTCTTTCCAGAAAGAAAGACCGCGCATGCACGGGCAATCGAACTTGTAAAGATTGTTTTGGGATTTCTCCTATTGTGTTGCCGGCGCAACCAAACAAAAAGAACAGTCAATTAAAAGCCAGGAGGACCCCGACCAGAAAGACGATAAGAGGAAAAAAAAAGAGTAGCTAGTTTCAGAAAGGGTAGGAGGAAGCATTTGGAAGATTATGAGAATATGGATTTGTATAATATACAAGAAAAAAGCCCCTGGGCTTCCCATCCACGCTACCCCAGAGCCTAACCATGGCCGCATTATTGCCATTGATAAATGTTTTTCTCTGTTTGGAAAGAAGAAGGAAGACAAGACAGAAAGAAAGAAACGCCCCTACCTACACGAGGAGCAACTATGCCGGATGGCGAGCGCCGGCTTCCTGTTTTGCCCACATCTTGACCCATGGCGGGAAGATTTCCACTGGCGTGCTGGGCACAATGGGCCGTCCTCGATTCTGAGTGGTTAAACTCTGACGCCGCCGGCATGGGGGCCACGCGGGGAAACCAGGGGGCGGGCAAACCAATGCAAACCAAGGGGATTTGAACAAGAGACATTGCGCTGGTCTAGTCTTGTTTGCCTCTATTTGTCTGTGAGAATCCATGACAAATCAGGTTCAAAAGCTCCGTACCCCAGGAACCAAAAGATGCCTCAAATGTATTGGGGGCGTCATAGCTCGACGGTCTTAGCGGCTAGTGTCGATCTCCAAGTCCGGCGCTGCCATTAGACCCGCTCCCTCTCGATCCAGCCATGTTGAAAATGCGCCGTAGGAAAACCTGGGGTTTGTTAGGGCTGTTTTTGTTTCTTGTGGCAGCGACAATCACTCTTATTTTATTTCTTGCTTTTTTTTTTATGTGCGTCGTTTAGCGACGACATCTGCACGTTTATGAGGGGTAAGACAACAGCCAGGAGTTTGACAGATGATTCCACCAATTGACTTGGAAGGATGCCGTCCATTATTGCAGATGATCAAAGGAAACAAAAGCAGAACCAAATGCACTTACGCGGCCAATGGAAGCCACCCCAAGCGCCACAACGCTTGTACATCATGTCAGCCCTTGAAGAAATCCGCAATCTTCCGCAATCAAAAAGTAACCTTGAGTAGGTCTAGCCACACAAAAGAAGCAAAAACGCCGAGCCTACTCAGATAGCTCGCAGAAACAAAAAATTCATGGAAAGATCGTTGGCTTGCACATTAGTCTACCCCAGAACGGGACTGTCAGGAACGAGAACCTCCCGTCCAAAAAAGGCCCGAATGCGTCACTATCCATCAACACAGCTTTTGGAGGCCATGCAATGAAGAACCGGCCCGAGAGTGTTCCGGGGCTGGCAACGCGCACGGGGATAACCCGCAAAGCGCCAGATGGAGACTGCTGACGCTCGGGAGCTTTGTCCTTGAAATGAGATATGACTGCTCGCCGGCATGGTTCCCGTTCAATTATGCAACCCCCTTTCTACTTGTTGAAAAGCATACTGGGGATGGCATGGGTCTGGTTCGCCCGCCGGTGCATCGGAGTTCATGCCCCTTGGCTGTCTGTACTGTATTTGCGATGCTGCCAGTATGGGTCAGGCCGTCAGATCGAGAAGGCAAAGAAGGTCCTACTTCGGCTGTGTCGTGCTCCTGTCGGTAGGACTGCGGTTAGACGATGTATTGAAGAATGAAGACGGTGAGACTTTTGGTAGCCTTCTTATTTTCAAGTTGTCCCGCTGGCAAAAGGAGGCTTCTAAGAAATGAATATGAAAATACTACTGTCCTTGCTGTTTTTATTCAATTATGGGTCCGATGCAACCCCTGGGTGTGACAATTATGAAAGCATTTCATAACATGACCCTTTTTGCCATTTCCAGTGCCGTTCGATGGTTGTCGAGGGCATATATGTTGTTCTATCGTCTCTAACAAGCATTATGTTCTTGGTGTTGTTTTCAAAATCAAACAATTTTCAAGATTCTTCGCAGTTAAAGCAGAAACTTGACTGGTCTATCACTTCCAAGACCAGAAAGTCTTGTTGCAGTTCGATAAGGACAGGTCTTCATGTCAAGTCTATACTATCTATCTCACTTGGATGACGGTGGTTCTTCTCATAAACATGTATCAGGTGATGGCGGATTTATCATCACGCATTCCACCTTGAATATAGGCAATTCAGTCAAGGCCACAGTGGCGCATTACTCCCGTCGCTTTGTCAGACGTGTTTGTAATGTAGACAGTAAGTATGGAATCCTTCTAGTCCACAGCTATGAATTCCATAGTCACCCGATTTGACGAACCAAGTTCAAAGAGCCCGCAGTTCAGAGACCTAAGCCTAAAAAAGGTCTTTGTTTTTCAAAGCCCGTGCCAAATAAAAGCATCGACACAGACATATTTAGTGCAACCCTTCCTTATACTTAGTGGCCAAGTTAAGGTATATTTGCAATGACAACGTGATACACTATATGCCGTATAAACAATTAAACAGGGCGCTCTCAAGAACAAAACTTCAGCAGGTCCACACAATACAAAAGAATTAATGCACAAGCCAAACATCAGCCTATAACAATAAACATCATGTATTGTTCTTTTCCCAGCTGCTGCTCCCCGCTTTGGATAGCTCTTCAACCTCGGACTCGTCATCGATCGAAATCTTCTCCTTGGCATCTCGGAGCCCAGAACTCCCCGGCGACGTGCCCGGCGACGGCTCCCGACACGTCACGAATATGGCGCTCCTCGGCGACCGCGGAAGCCTCGACGACCCAGACTCCCTGGGGGTGTGCGACTGCTGCTGCAGCCCAGGCGCCTGCCCGGCCTTGGCCTCCTTGGCTTCCTGCTGACCGACGTCGATCCTCTCCAACGACCCGATCGCCGGCAGCGACTGCCTCCTGTACGGCCCGCCCATCTCGTCAGCCTGCTCCTCCCCACCGTGCCACGTCTGCTGCTGCAGCCTCGCGTCCCCGCGCCGCCTGCCCCGGCGCTCGAACTCGTCCCCGGCCGCGTCGGACCCCGCGACGGTATGCGCATGCTTCGGCGACATCGAGTCGTGGCGCGACAGCGCGACGCTGGACGAGCCCTTCCTGACCCACCCGAAGCCCTGCGCCGTGCGCCGCGACGCCATCGACACGGCCCTGGACCCCTGGCTCATGGCGGCCGAGACGCGCGCCGCGGTGCGTCGGCAGATGACCCGCAGGCGGTTCGGCACCATCTCGCCGACGAGCGGCCGGAGCGGCGGGAGGCGGGGCATACACACCGCCACGATGTACATGGACGTCTCGATTATCGACCAGCATTCCAGATCCACGGAGGCCATGGTCCGGTCGTCCAGGGCCTCGGTGGAGAAGAAGACGGTCGTGCGGACGACGGCGGCGACGATGCCGCTGGGTAGGGTTTGTAAGCGGGTGGGGGGTTTTGTTGGGTTTGGGTTGGTGTGACAAAAGAAAAGAAGAAAGAAAGCATAGTGGTATACTTACAAACTACCAACCAGGAATATCATGCCCAGCGCTACCTTCCTAAAGAACGGCAGGTTCATCCTCCATATGCTCTGCAGCGGCAGCGCCAAGATGCCCAGGTCCAGGACCAGGCCGGGGAGGGCCTGGGCGTGGTAGAAGGTCTGTATGTCGATGCAGGTGCCGCCCTCGATGTCCTCGTCCCACCAGTACGCCAGGGGACGGCACTGGAAGCAGGCCACGATCACCAGGGAGAGGGCCAGCGAGGCGTTGAGGAAGATGAGCAGCATGGCCAAGAAGCGCTTGGCGCCCGTCCATTTGAAGATGCGCAGGTACAGGCAGATGATGGCGATCTTGGGGAAGGCGACCGAGACGAAGTAGCCCATCTCAAAGGCGAATATGCTGATGGCCCAGCCCCGGACCTGCCAGGGCGTGTCGCGCTCCACGGCCTCGATGTGACGACCGATGCCGCCGATGTGAGTGGAGGCTGGATGAGGGTTGTTTGTTTAGTATTTTTTTTTTTTTTTGATCAATTGTATAAAAGGGGATTTGGTCTATCTTCTTTTTTCTTTCTACTTGTGTTCTCTTCTTGATCCAAGCTCAAGACAAAAAAAAAAAAAAAAAAAGCCATTTGAGAATACCCACTGACCGATAGCCATGGCGCACGCAACCAGGTTGAGCAGGTAGCCAATAATGAGAAAAAAATCATAGGCGTCAAACCGAGGAGCAGAATACCGCTTTGCATAAAACTGCAACGATACAACCATGGTCGTGAGGACTGCAAAGGCGCAGGCGATTCCGATCAGCTTGCCGCCTCTGTCCTCGGCGTAATAATGGGGTGGCAGTGATGGTGGCGGATAGGAATCCATTGTTGTTATTCTTTTATTTATTTTTTGGACCCTTGGGTCTTGGTGTGTTTCTCGAAATTCTTTGTCTTATCCCATATCAATCATGATAATTTCTGGACCTGTTGCACACATTTGCAAGCGCGAGGGTCGACGTTGGTAGTTGCCTATGTAGTCCTGCTCTTCTGTCTAGACGACAAGAGACGCGCAATGAGCGTGCCGCTCCTAGCGAGAAATACAGCATCGTCCGGCATGAACAGAGCCGGAGAATCTAATCCTTGGTAAACCTGCTTGTGTCTACAAAAAGTCAAAAGCACGGGGTTTTGAGTGAAAGGTGGGTTGACAAACCCTCATTGTTAATGTCTTAGTCGTGTTCTGTCAATAGAGAGAAGGGATGAGTCAGAAAAACTAATAGCACGGGATCTCAGCTCCGCCCTGGGACATATCGGCCGATGTCTAAATATCTGGAGGATGCCATGGCGACTTTGGTATATCGATAAAACACACTCAAAAGATGCCATTCTCCTGCAGGGTTTTGAGCCTTCGGCACCCATAGAATTATTCACCTCAACACCCCCTCACCATGAGAGGATTTCCAGGATGTATTGCCGGATCATCAAAATGCGAGAGCCAATTTCATAGTTTGTGTTTGCCGGTTTCATTCGACATCCTTCGCCAGGTTGTGTTGAACTTGAGTGGCTGTCATTACGCATCAAGATGGGCCGGTAAACATCAGCCTGCTCGGCCCTTGACTCGGGGATCTAGCCTTGTATGTTTAATTGATGATTATCTCGAGACGACGAACACTGGTCTTGTGTCAGTCGGGATGACTGGTGCAAATCATTAGCGTCGTTGATGATACAAGTCGTGATTTTGTTTATGATCTCCGGGAAACTAACGGTTTTATGGTTATCAAGATATCCAGAATCAGGATAGTTCCCCACTTGATAGGTCAGGTAGAAAACTGCCGCAGCCGATTCCAACATTTAGGTTAGGAGATATGAATTTAACCTTGCATGCATGCATGCCCTACATCACGGCCCCGCGTCTCGCTTGTACTCGTCTGATTTCAAACTTTCCACAGTGGAGACTGAGGCGAGCTTCGTGATTCAAACACGCACTGAGTCCAGGGGTTGACATGTAAAAAGCTTTGCCAGGTACCGGGGCTTGTTCTGTGATGGACAGAGATTGGCTGTTACTCTAAAAAGGGGCAGAAGAAATAAAGACTGGTCTTTCTGAAGACTGGGAAATAACTTGCTTCACCTTTGGTTTATCAAATGTTTCGTGAAAAAAAACCGAGCTGGACAGTATTGCGGCTCAATAGTCGGGGTTCCCAGTCGATGCATGACCTTTTCGACGGTACCTGTCTGGTTTATAAGACGATCTTGCAAAGATGGTCACGCAACCAGCATATGCAGTGAGCTGACTTTGCGTTTTATACTCCCACGCCGGCATTTTTGAATCCAACCCGGCAATACACTAATTTATATGTTACTAGCTACGTAGAGCTTCATTATAGCACCTGATGGTATGCAGGAATCTCGACCTGACTCTTGGTTGCGCAATATCTGCTGTCATCAGGACATCTGTTTGCAGACTACATCAGCGTTGAATCCTATCTGCATCCATACCCCAAGTTTAACGAGATAGCCGGGTAAGCTTCAATATGTAACTGCCGTTCGCCAGAAATGCCCCGAGACGTCTTAGTCAACATGGGAGGGCCAAAAGGGTCTGACATTCCGGCTATATATCGCCAAGACACGTCAGTCAACGTGCAGAATTGCCAAGCCGGCCGGTAATAAACGTTAGCTGCCAATCACAACCAGCTAGTTCCAATTCAACCATGACCCCGAACCTGGGGGGAATTTGATTTTTTGTGGTTCTGCATCGGAGGCTGTCGGCAGATTGTTGCCGTTCGTGATAATAAACATCAACCCTCAGGGTTGCCATGGACCAATCGTTTATATTAAAGCCAAATCAAGCCACGGACGGAAAGCTGCATGTCGAGCAATTTAGCAAATACCGAGTACGTTGATTGCATCGGCAGTTTCTTTTGTAAATCAACCTCTTGACATATCTCCGAGTGGCGGCCGGTTTCCATCATCATGTGCAACAAAATTCTTGATATTTCGAAGAAAAAGATGGGCGACCGCAACAGGCCTCCTTGTATCTCTTATCTAGCCTGTTAGAATCCTGGGCTGTCATTGTCACTTTTATTACTCTCGTGGCCGGACACCTTGACACTGTTATTATAACCAACCCAGCACCAAAAGTAGACCGAACTGCAAGAGGCATCAGCCACGCAGGGATCCAGCCAACAGAAGGACAAGTAATAAAAAAAAAAGAAGAACAAAAAACAAAACAAAACCCCCCCCCCCCCCCCCCCCCCCCAAAAAAAAAAAAAAAATGCTCCTCCCACGCCTCCTAGCGACAGCAACCACCGCCCTCCTGGCGACGCACCAGGCGGCCGCGCAGAACAACATGCTCCGGTTCGCATGCTCCCAGCTGGTGGTGGACCGGGTGGACCCGCTGGTGAACCCGGGGATGCGCTACACGCCGCACCTGCACCAGATCGTGGGCGGCGACTCGTTCAACGTGACCATGGAGCCTGGCGAGCACGACCTGGCCGCCCGGTCCAGCTGCACCTCGTGCTCCTTCAGGGAGGACCTGTCCAACTACTGGACGGCCGTCATGTTCTTCCAGCACCGCAACGGGAGCTTCAGGCGCGTGCCGCAGGTCGGGAACGGAGGGCCGCAGGGGAGGCTGATCAACGACGGCGGGTTGGACGTCTACTACATGCCGAGCGGCAAGGTGACGGCTTTTAAGAAGGGGTTTAGGGTATGTGGGAGTGTTCTTTGCGTTGTTTTCTTGGGAGCAAAGGGCTGAGTATGGTTTATATTTGTGTTTTGTGGCTGGCTTTGCTAATCTGCTGCGTTGACTTGAAAGATGCTCGTGGGTGACGCTGGTCAGACCGACCCCGGTAAGGTTTCCAAGGCAAACATCTGCCACAGGGTAAGTAACAGGCCGTCTGCTGTTATATATGGAATGCTGTGTGCTGACCTTGATTGTTCCGCAGTGCTGGACTGCTCCATCTGAAAACACCTTTATTGGCGGCGCGCCCTGCTCTGGCAGCGACACAGTCGACATTCGTACGTGGATATACCTTTCATTAACGAGATGATACTGCTTTGAACCTTGACTGGCAGTGTTTGGGACAGTAATGTTAATTCAGCCCGAGTTACAGCGCAAAACCCGAGTTGCAAGATGATTAGGCAGACCTTGGTGTTTCCAGTAAGTGACCCCTGGCCATGACAGGACTTGATTGATACCTCTAGAGACTGTCTTAGATCAGTGTAGTGAGATACAAAGTACTAAAAAATGACGACAGTGGTGTTGGGACGGCAAGAACCTCGACTCTCCTGATCACAAAAGCCACGGTATGTCCTTCTACTCCCCTATAGCTCACATTCTTGAAAGAACCACAGAAATATAGTAACAATTCCCAATGTATTAAAGTGGCCTATGGCGCCGGCCTGGGAATCTCTGGCGGAGGAAACTGCCCAGCATCCGTAAGTACACCCTGGTTCACCTCAAACCCCCAATAAAATATAAAAAAAACCCCATCTCAACTAACAAAAGCCCAACCCACCGCCAAACAACAACCAGCACCCCGTCAAACTCCCCGTCATCATGTACGAGCTCATGTGGAACGTGACCGAGTTCGGCAACCGCAACGACTGGCCGGCCGACGGCAAGCCCTTCAAGTACAGCATGGACCTCGGCGGCAGCGCCGCCCACGGCGACTACGTCTTTGGCTGGAAGGATAACACCCTGCAGCTGGCAATGGACAACCGTTGCAACCTGAACCAGCCTTGCCCCAAGGCGGGGCTGACGGCCGCCCAGCCGGCAGAGTACAATGCCTGCAAGCTCCGGCAGCAGGCCCCCGAGTCTGTGAATGGATGTAAGTTGAGATCTTGTCTGGTGCTGCTGTGTTTGAGGCTGGTTGCAAGTTGCTAATAGATATCTTACTCGGGGATGATAGGGCTCAAGGCCATGCCCATGGGGCAAATGGCTATCAAGGCTTAGGGTGTCTAGGATGCTATGTCGGGTTGGGATTTGTAAGACAGATTGCAGTAGAGTGTCTGGCTCATGTTAACAAGAGAGAATTTCATCCGCCTTGCATATTCGCTTATGAATAATTGCAGTAGCATGGCTCGTTGATGATTTGATGTCTGATTCTGCTAAAAGAACCTATTCCCTTGGTTCAGTGATAAGTGATTCCCGGGACACAATACCCTCGTTCGAACACAAAACCTTGGTCCAGATTAATTTGTGCAGTTGTTTCCACTTGCAAAAAAAAAAAAAAAAAAAAAAAAACATACAAAATCACCTTCCATCAGCCCAGCAAACCTCCCCATCAACAATCTTGGGCGCCTCCATCCCCGGCCACTGGATCTTGAACCGCACCGCAGGCACCACCTTGGGCAGCACGACATCCCGCCCTTCCTCCCCATCCACTCCCGCACCATCCGCCCTCATCAGCCTCTCCATCCCCGCCCTGACCGTCTCCTCCCCGCACCTGGCCCACCACTCTCCCAGACACCTGTCCAGACAAAAGGCGTGCGAGTGGTGCGCCATAGCCAGCAGCCTCGCCCTCCTGCCTCCATTCCACTGGCCCGTCGCCTCCCCGACGGCCAGGATCTCTCGCATCCTCGCCGTGTCCCCGAGCGGCACCACCTCGGTGACGTGGTGGCACGCCTCGTGCGGTATCATCTGCCGCCAGTACATGCCCACGTCGACGCCGCCCTCCTCGATCCCCTCCCCGGCCAGCACGTCCACCGACCCGACGTGGTCAAACTCCCCGATGGCCTGCAGCCGATCCAGGTACCCCTCCACCCCGCCTCCCGTGCCCTCCCACGCCGCCGCCCCGAACCCCAGCGTGACATACACCGTCTGCACCGTGACCAGCACCACCCCACCGACGACGCCGCCGCCGCCACCCAGCTCCCTCAGCACCCTCCCCAGCGAAACGCCTCCTCCCCCGCCCGCCAGGCGCGCGAGGTCCAGCCCCAGCAGCCCGTCGTCCTGGATCGCCTGCCCGCGCCCGAGGAAGTGGTTCAGGCCGAGGATGACGCCGCCGCGCAGCCGGCCGACGCAGCCGACCAGCCCCGCGAGCCTGCGCCCGTCGGGCGAGTTCCCCAGGTCCAGGCGGTCGTGGACCGTCAAGCCCGTCGCGCCGGATTCGGGGATCGTCGCCGCCAGCACAACGTCGTACGCCTCGCGACAGACGCCGGCCAGCGCGGGCAGGGGCACGTCGGCGTGCCAGTTGTGGCGCCAGGCGCGCACGACGCCGACCCCGAGCGCTCGGCTGCTGCGCGCCCGCAGAGCCAGACGCCAGATCTCGAGGCGCAGCTCGGCGGGCAGGTCTGGGAAGCGGTGGAACACGGGCTGCTGCTGGTGTCTGTCGTGTCGTTTCTGCTGCCGTTGCGCTCCCTTCGCATCCCTTTTCTTCTTCTTCCTAATCTCAAACGCATCACCACCCTCACCGGCAACATCCTCATCAAAAGCCCTGAGCAGCCTCGACCTCGCGGCGCGCACGATCCTCGGGTCGGCACGCCCACCGTCCGACAGCGAGAACGGGACCGCATCATCTAGCATCTCGGCCAGTACGTCGTGCGCCGCCTCGTCCTCCACGGGCCGGCGGCACGCGTCGTCGGCGGCGGCGAACCACGACTCGGTCAGGTGCGCACACGCCACCCCGGCCGGCCAGCCCTGGCGTATACCCCTCCAGTCGGGCGCGAACTCGACCGTGCCGGGTTCCCGTGTTTGATGATGTCGTTGCTGCTGCTGCTGCTGCTGCTGGTCGTCATGCTGATCCCGCTGCGGCCAGCCCAGGAGGCGACGCAAGGACCACGATGTCAACTGCTGCGCTCGCTCCAGCAGGCGGCTGTGGTAGGGGTTATCCATTCCACCGGTGCCCTGTGCTTGATGAGTTTATGCTTGGCGGCTGGGCCGGGACGAGTTCATGTGGCGGAGATAATGACAGTCAGCTGAGGCGCAGCGCCTTAGTAGTTTCGAATACAGAACAATGCCAAAAATATGAGAAAAACAAAAAAAAAAAAAAAAAGGGGGCGTTGGATGTCAGTTTTGAGCACGGATTGTGCCAGTATGTACTTGGCTAGGTGTATAAATGTTGGATTACTGCAGATGACTTTGGGAACTACACGTGATTGCTTATTAGTAATACCTCGTTGCATGCCTACATCCCATCTACAAGTCATTTCACCATCACTCAAAAGCATGTTTCATCCTGCAAAATGGGTACGGGAAACTTGTAATAACAAGAATTGCGAATAGTAAATTGATAGAATAACCGAACTTTTTTTTTCTGGTGCTCTTCTGCGCTTTAGACTCTGAAGGCGGTACCCAAGGGAACACCAACACAACAAAGACAAGACCAAACCACAGACCAGACAGTACCACAACAAGGACATGTAGACTAACTCTGAGTGAAAATCGCAGCCGCCGATGATCGCGATGATGATAAAACTATGCGCAGTTGAAACTCGCACCAGTGTCGTCTGGAATGAGTCAAGAGGATCCAAAGACAAGGCCTTCGTCCCTCGACGTCGTTCAGTACGCCAAGTGCGTAGAGCGGGGCCGCAGGCTACTACCATCGTGGAAACGCCCAGACGGCAACACCATGCCCTCCCAGCTGGCCGAACGCAAGATATCACCTCGCCCATAACTATTATCACCAGCATCCTGATCGTCATCAGATTTGTCGTCATTGCCATTGCTGCAGCCACCACCAGCAAACTTTGATGGATTAGGACAAGAAGAAATCCTCCCCAAGACGTTGCCATCAACCACGACATTCCGCCACCGAGGCCCAATGTTCTAGATCGGACTCGCAGGTTCGCCACCGACAAGCGAATCGCCCGACTCGCGGCTGCGCACACTGCCGCTGCTGCTGTTGCCTCCCGAGTCTGGACCTGAGTTGGACCCGCCGAGGCCGCAGCCCGACCCAGAACCGGAGCCAGTGTCGTTGCGCCGATGATACGCGCGGAACTGCTCAAATAAGCCTGGAGGAGGGCGCTGGATGCGTGAAGGAGTGCCCGAGGACGAACCTGCGCCGCCGCCGCCGCTTCCGAAGCTGTAGCCGTGGTGATGATATCCGTTGGTTCCCTGGTCCTCGTCGCCGCCGTGGTCGGATTGCGTAAATCCAGACACGTCAGAGAGCATCGAGCTGGACCTACCACGACGCTGCTTCTTGGCTGAGGTGGGAGGTTGAATTGCTGCCTGGGGGTTGAACTGCTGTGGAGAGGACGTTACTGTAGGGTAGTGGTGCTGCAGACCATTCGAAGGATGCGGGGGAGAAGATAAGATCGACTGCGAAGCTGGGCCTGCCGAAGCCGCGGCTGGCCACATGGACATGGCCATTGATGTCGGTACGCTGTACGACGGCTGTGCCGGAGCCGGAGAAGCTCCCCACATTGGCTGATAGCTTGTCGAGTCCTGCATTGCCGCGGCTAGATTGTAACCCATGCCATCGTACGGTAAAGCGCCAGCCGCCGCGGATTCATAATACGCAGCCAGAGTCGCACCCAATGCAGTCACCTGCTGAGCTTTCTCCGTGTTGTAGGCTCGAACCGCCCCGATTGTTTCGGCAAAAGACTTCTCCGTCCGTTTCACGTCTGCTTCAAAGGCCGCGCGTTGTTGTCTTCTCCTTTCGGCCTCGTCAAGTCCGCGGGCATTGGCGTCGGTGATGCGCGCATGTTCGTCGTCGAGCTTGGCAATACGCGCCGCAATCTTGTTCCGCTTGTTCTGCAAAGCATCCCGGTCAGCGACGAGCTGCTTCATGCCCTGGTCGATGTTTGCCTTGAAGCTTTTGAATGCCGAGCGAGCGGCGTCAAACTTGGTCTTCTCTGCGGTCCACTCTATCTGCTTTTGTCGATACCGGTCAAGCACCTCCTCCGGGACCGTCTCCATATCCTTGATCTGTATCTCGAGCTCCCGCACAGATTGTTCTGCCTGGACTTGCTGTGTGTTGTGTTGGTTGATCTTCTGTCGCCACTTCTCATCGTTGCTGCCCGACGACTGAACCGTGTTGGTCAGCTTTTCGATTTCTTTGCGGAGCTGGTTGACCTTGCGATTGTTCTCTTTTCTGAGCCCCTTGAGTTTGACCTTCTCCTCGGCCAACTTCACCTCCTGGTTGGCAATCGAAGTTTTGAGCGTCGTGGCCGGGTCCTTGCGGGAGAGCACCCGATGCGTCGTAATCTGGGCCGTGGTGGTGGACTGATCGGCGTCCCTGGTCCTGGCCTGAGCCGTTCTAACACTTGTCAAGAAGATGACCTCGTTGGTCAGGGTGCTGACAAACTCGCATTCGTAGCTTGACATGGGCGTCAGGCCATAAATGTCGCCCGTCCAGCGCGACCCGGGCTGTGTCTTGCCCTCCTCACCATCCTCTTCCATGCGCGTTATGCGCGTTGGCTGCCAGATGGCGTTGTTGACTCTGACAAAAAACGGCTTGCTGCTGTCGACCCACGACGTGCTATGCCTTGAATTCTCCTGCGGTTCTTCCTCCTCGACCGCGTCGTCGGGGAAATGGCTCGTTGCAAAGCAAATCTCGTCGCTGCCAACGTAGCATACCCATATCTGACCAGGTTGCGTGTTGAAAGGCGCGTTTCCAAGATTGTGAATGTCAGTAGCGTTTGAGCCGGCGGATTCCCGCGCGGCGGTTGATAGTTCGTATTCTTTTACCATAACAATTTTTGTACTTGCGAGCGCAGCCCAAAGAGGCTGCCGTATCCGAACCTGCGCACTCTGTTTCCGTTTCTTTTTTGTCGAGACCGACACCGTCGTCGACGTTGGGTTCGCACCCGCGGCCGCCGAGTTGCTGGCATCGATTTCTGTCTGAGGCCCGTGTAGGCCTTCGGTGGTTGATTCTCCAGGAAACAAGGTCTTGCCGGCTTCCGGATCCAGCTGGCTTTGAGGTTGTGCATCTCTTTTTTCTCTTCTTAAATACCATTCGCGAACAAACTTGACGAGGCCCTGCATGACTATATGTACGGCTAGGACGTTCCTTATCCAGGCATACGTCCCGTTCCTCCTTGATGTCGAAAAGGCAGGCGTACCTGACGAGCCTGAGTCGTCAGAGGACCCCCAACCATTTCCTCCCAAGAGCGTTGTTGTGCGGGAAATGCTTGAGACATTGGAATGTTGTCCGAAACGTGAAAGGCCGACAATGATGGTGCAAAGCATAAAGGTGTTGAGCGACCCTTGCCGTGAACTCCCGCCACCACCCAGAGTGAGAGCAATAGTCACCTGGGCAAAGTCAAGCAGAAAGCTCTGCAGGAGCCCCGGCAGAAATATCCACACAAGCAAGAACACGCAGTCTATACACAGCAATACCGTTATCGAAGGGGTGCCTATGGCAGCTTCAAACATGTCGGTGATGCTGAGACCCGAGCTGGTGGTGACAGGCGGGACAAAGGTCAGGAGCGTGAAGAGGCCGTAGATCAGTGAAAGGGCAATCGGAGACAGCTGCATAAGGATTATGAGGATGGCTATGGTATCGTAAAGCGGGCAAGACCGCAGGACGGTCAGGGCGAACTCGAGAGGACCGGTATCACGGTGGACATTGGCGTTCTTGGCGGCGTTAACATCGATACGGCGGGCGTTCTCCTCCGGGTTGCAGAAATGGGTGTGGGCTTGAGCAGTGGCAGAAGTATCCGAATCCGCCGACATGAGACTTTCCGAGCCGGCGATTGTCGAAGTCCTCGAAAGCGCGGTGGCGGAATTGAGCTCGCAGGCCGAGGCATTGGTGGGGGCGGGAGGAGTCATGTCGCGATATTGTCCATTTTGTTGGTGTTTTGAACCGATTCCGTTGCCGTTGACATAGCCGTTGGCGTACCCGTTGATCTTGCCGCTCGTGTGACCATTCCTAGCTGGGGAAGGGGGATTCTGCTGCCTCGAAGCAGATCGGGCTTGATCATTATCGATGTTGTCTTTGGGGGCATTTTGGCAGTTTTCGAGGGCGGACTGGCGAGGTGCGCCACCATCCAGCAGGCTCTGACTCCTCTGCTTGCTGCTTATGCGCTTCCCGGGGCCCACGAGGCCATTGTCGTGACGGGTGTTGGCGTCGCGGCTGGCGGCTCCCTGATGTCGCTTTGCCGAGGAAGACGCGCGAGGCATACAGCTGCTTTTACCGGCTCAGTAACACGACGAACGTGTTCTGAGCCAGGTAAAATGTTTGAAAGGGAAGCCTGTGGTTTCGAGGGGGGAGTTGCTGAGGGCTCAGAGCCAAAGCATGACAGGATAGGATGGTAGCTCGCGGAGTACGACCACCGAATTCTGCATGTGTCCCTCCTCCACTTTTCCCCCTGTGGTCGTCGATTTTGCTGAGGGTTTGTGTCGGTCGACGACGACTCGGATGGCCCGTCGTGTGGGCGTGTGAGTCGAGATGTCGGTCGGCCGGTCGGGTAAGGATCGTGACACCCGTTGATTACTCAAGGGTCTGTGTGTTTTGTTGGTAGGTTGGTGCGGCCACGTCCTAAAGATGGGCGTAAAACTTGGTTTTCGGGGAAAGAGAGTATTTCAAATGGGTGTGGAAGGTTGTGCTGGGTGGATTGAAGAAAGTCGCACTTGACTGAGTTAGTGACCCGCGCCGTGTGCTAAACTGTACTGTGTGTCTGATGCTTGGTTTTGGTGGGCTTGGGTTGGCCTGAGCGTCAAATCGAGGCCCAGTTCGGTTGCAGCAGGTGCCCGCTTGTGTTGTGCCATCAAGTCAGTCAGCAGTGCAGGGTGGGCTTCAAGGTCAAGGAAGGAGGGTAAGGGGTAGGGAAAGGAAGGGGGGGACGGGCGGAATCTGCCAGGTGAATAAGTGGGAAAGACGCTAGCTAGTATGAACATGGGTCTTGATTCGCGGGGAGATGTGATTTGCTCCGTTCAGAGAACAGGACTTGCAGGACCAGAAAAAAAAGAAAGAAAAAAACACGAGCGCAATTTGCCGTTGGCTGAGTCGATCACCATCAATGTGCATGCAGCAGGCAGGCTTAGGTACCTGCTAGGTGCGATAACAAACACCGCCAAAGAGCACTTGTGTGCGCAAAATAAAGATCCTTCCCCTCCCGCAGTCACCACGCAACCAAGTCGCAACCAATTTATTTGTTCCCCAGCTTACAATTGACCCAGACAAAACAATGACATGAGGCTCTAACTTTATCTATCCATTTTTGATTTGCGATCTACATGTAAACAAAATAAGCGACAATCTGCGACTCACCGCCTCAATTGCTTATTTTCCGGCTTTTTTTTTTTTTTTTTTTTTTTCTTACTCCATCGCAAGTGGCGATGCAAGCAACAGCCCTGCTTTTCAGCAGTTTGCCTCGGGAGCTTTTTTTGTTATCTGAGACTGTAAATAAAAAATCCGCTACAGTACTGACCAGAAAAATTTGAACCGCAAACGATCGATTAGCGATGCATTCACCCAAACTTGCCTGGGCCGTCCGCCTGACTCGTGACGGCCCTGTGCCAGCCTTTTTCTGTTCCATCCGCAGCAACTGCTTATTTCCCGTCGCCGTCCAAGCCGCAATCGTTCTTCCCAAATACTGTGCGTGTTCTGTTCTGCCACCTATCATCCGGCCTTTCTTCAATTCTGGGGTTTTTTGCCATGTGGCGGTAATATTAGGGAGCCAAGTACGGCACTTGTCTCGCCGGATGCCGCCCAAGTCTCCCGGTGTGGCTTTAGTTGGCGACGGCACTTGTGCTAGGCCGTTGACTTGGTGTTCTCCATGTCATTGGTTTTTTCTTGATTATTCCCGCGGCCTCTTAATTATTGGCAGCTTTTCACCATGTATTTTCCGTCCCACGCAGTAGACTGGAAGGGCCACTTCCAAGTGTCCCGAGTGAACCAGATAACACCTACACGCGACAATATCGTCATGGCAAAACACAAACCTGCTTTTTTGGTTTTTGGTCATCCTCTGGCACCGCTTGGCCGATGTCGCTCTGGAAAGAAACCTGACTGGTCATTAGCAACAAGCTTCAAAGTCAAGCGCCAGTCACTCCCCATTTCCCCGTATCCTACCTTGTCTAACCCCCGAAGCATATTGCAGATCACAGCTACATATGACGCTCAGTGATATCCCAAAGGCTCACTCTCGACGCGGGGCAACTGGTCCTGGTGGGTGCATATGGGCCCATTTCCTGTGATTTGACTGTCTGTCTTGCACAACTGGAGCCTGAAGACATGCATGTGTGAGAAGAAGGCAACCTTTTGAAGCATGCCTTCTCGGCCACTGATGGCGCCCGAATCTGCTCCTTGTGCGAACACAGTTCTAAGGTTGTTCGGTATGAATTCTAGACTGGACTCAAGCTGACTAGTTTTGTGTGGAACTGCCAGCCGCCAAAGTTTATCCTGTATTTCCCCTTTTTTGCCAAGGTCAGTCAGTATTTTAGACCGTAATCGTATCGTCGCAAAAGCAACAACTACCCCATGACTTTATCATAACAACAACTTGACCTCATTGATCCCACCATCGCGATGCGTGTCTGAGGGCGACAGCAAATTACCGCGTAATAGAAACGAACCCCACTCATCGCGCCGAAAAGCTTGGCCCCAGATAAGACGCCTTTGCATGTCGGCAGTCGCACGGCATCTATCACACCACCCCTGGCAAACTCGGAACGAAGTTTGGTAGGTCCGGTTTATTATTTATCATTGTTGTTGTTTTTTGCTTTCTTTCATCGCTTTTGCCCAGATTTCTATTATGTAAGGTAAGGTGGGCAGGTACCTAAATGTGTGTGTGTCAGGGTCCAGGGCTGCTCTTATTTGCCTTCCATGTGCTTTATGTTTACACAAGGTCGTTCCCTCCACTTATGGGCATGTTGACAAAGGGCGGTCAACCTCCCATAACGTACTTTGTACGACATGAGATTATACAAATGCAAAGCGCTTTCACCTTTTTTTGACTGGGCCCATACTTGTCCTGAAGATGATCACAAGAGCGGGGGTTCAAACACGTCGGAGTGTTGCAGGCCACTGATACCACCCTGTCACAGTCAAGCAGGGCTTTACGCCTAATCCGTAATGATCTGTTTTGCTGTACCCAATTTGCCAGGAGTTTGCAAACTCCCGTCGTCTCTTCCCTATCATCGCATAGCGTTGTTTTGTTTGGTACCATCATCGCATTTGCTCAATATGTAGATGTCATCTCCACCGTCGCGGACTCATTGATTATTTTTCCCCATGGGTATTTGCTTCTCGCGCCTCTGATTCGTCGCCTCACCGTGTCGCCCTCAGCGGCATAATCGGCCTTTGGCAAACAATGAACAAGGTTTTCCTTGTCACAGGTCTTTCCCGGAATAGAAAACGTGGCTACCATGGAGGATAAAGCAAAAAGGCTGCCTCCCTGTTTTGACTAACTGGCCAGAAGCAAGGCCAGTGCAATACCGAATGGTCCGTCGTAGTAATTTGCTACATAGTATGTCGACGATGCGATGGATCTGGTGCGATGATTCACTCGTAAGCTTCTCACACGTGAGTTCTTGGCGTACTTGGGGGTTGTAGGCACAGTCGCCAACTTGTACTTTACTAACAATGGTTGCCTAATTATTGTGGGAACGCTTATCCAGCAGTCATTTCCAACCATACAGTAACAAATACACTCAGATACTCAGCACTACTAGCGGTCACCGGGGTAAATATGTAGAATTTTATACTGTGCGGATCAGAAATAGGCTGCTCGCTACTAGAATTACCGCTTTGTAATCGTCCTCTCGGCTACCAATACTCCCCTGCGTATAAATGTGCTCTAATCCGCCTGCCTTCAATGCCCTTTGCCTGCCATTCCTCCACAAACAACACACATCGAGCTCTAGAGTTAATAGTTTATAGCTGCAATTGAAGCATCCAGCCGTACCTGATTACTCGCTCTCAAGTGACTGTGCATTGCTGTAGACCAGTTTTGATATTCCTTACGGCATCATGGACGACCATGCTCTCCAGACTGTTGAGTATCGCATTCGCGATCTGCCCACGCGCTCTATGACACTTTTCCCATCGCGAGCCCACGTGATTCGTGAGCTGAATGATGTGCCACTCAAGGTAAGATATTTATATTTATCCACTTCACACAAACACAAACTAAGTAGAGGTCAACAGTCTGGGATCAATAAAGTTGTGATTGCTGGACTCAGCCCGACTGTGGATAGCCAGTCAATCACTGTACAGGGAATTGGGAAAGCTGCAACCTTTACCGACGTTTCGTTCGAGCTGGTCCCTAATCGCGAGCTCTGGCACGACATCTATCCAGACTCTGACGATGAAGATGAAGATGAAGATGACGATGCAAAGGAAGAAGCCATCGGTGAAGGAAAAGAGACAACTAAGCTTAAAGCCTTGATCGAAGCCAAGTCTCAGCAACTCACTCTCCTAGCTGACGAACAGGAGCGCAGCAGAGAGATCCTTGCCAGTGCTGCGGCGCAGGTCAAATTGCTCGACCTGTTTGGAAAAGGCCTTAGTGACAAAGAATGCAGTACTTCCATCCAGGACGGCCTTCAAATATACCTTGAGGAGCGCCAAAAGATCTTCAATAACCATATGGAAGGAGTGGTTCGCCAGCGCCAAGCCGACAAAGAGATCGCGGCCCTCAACAAAGAGCTGGATGAGCTTAAGGCCAAGCTCGTCGATAAGAAGAAGAGTCCACGGGAGATGAAGCAACAGGAGAAAGAAGAGCTACGTAGAGCCGAGGCGAAAAAGGAGAAGGAGCGCATTCGAAAGCAGCGTGAGAAGTTCTGGCCACGATCATGCTATGAAGTCCGTATCACTCTGGATGCCTCCCCTACCACTACTTCCCTCTCTCGGCGTTCCTCCGTCTCGAGCATAAGTGGACACAACCCACATCACGTTGAAAAAGAATCCCTTCAGTCTCAAAGCGTCGATGCGGGCACTACCTGCAACCTCACGCTGTCCTATGTGACCACCTCGGCATTTTGGTCCCCTAGTTACGACCTCGCCCTGTCGACAACAACCAAAACAGCCCAGCTGTTTTTCGACGCACTCATCACTAACACAACCAGCGAAACCTGGAAAAATTGCAAGATTACCATCAGCAACTCCCAGACCACGCTTTCGACCATGACCGACGCCATCCCAAGTCTGACGACGTGGCGCCTCCGACTTGCGGGCAAAGCGGCCATTTTTGGAGATTCCGGCGATATCTCATCCAGCCGAGAAGAGAGAGCGCAGAGGTTGACGCGGGAATCATGGCAAAACGCGAGAGCACTGAAGCCGCGAGACCATTTGTTCGGGGTTGACGCTTACAAGGCCACTTCTAGTGGCTTCTCCGCATTAGGCACTAACAATGTCACTTCTACTGCTGCCTTCGGATCACTCAGTCAGCCTAGAGGTTTTGGTGTAGCCCACACAAATCAGTCCCAAACCCAAGGTGGTGGTCTCTTTGGGGCATCCCAATCAACCCAATCCCCCGCCGCGACAGCTTTTGGTGCTGCCTACAGCCAGCCCGCACCCTCGCTGTTTGGTATGACGTCACATTCGGCCCAGCCTCAGGGCACTGGCCTCTTCGGTAACCGCTCGCAAGTACCTGGAAATCAACTGCCCAAGACTGATGATGGCCAAGACTACGGACCTGGGGATGAATTCAACGCCACCCCAGAAGCTCCCTTGGAGATGTCATTTCAGGAGTCCCTCTTCGAGGAGACAGGCTTGACTACGACCTACGACCTTCCTGGCCACAAGACACTGGAGCCTGGCCCAACTGCTTCCAAACAGCGCGTTACCCACATGACGTTCACTGACGTCTCCTTCTTGCGGACCATTGTTGCCAAGTATAACCCTGCAGCCTACCTCAAGGCCACAGTACGCAACGCCAGCAAGGCAACTCTCCTCAAGGGTCCTGCCAACATCACTTTGGACAGCTCCTTTCTCGGCCGCTCCACACTTCCACTTTGCAGCTCGGGGGAGTCCTTTTCTCTCAACCTCGGCATAGACCCGGCTATCAAAGTGTCGTAGTCCAAACCCAATGTCAAACGCAACGCTTCTGGTGTGTTTAGCAGGGATAGCAACTTCTCACACACGCGTACCATTACAATCACCAATACTCGCGCCAGTCCCGAGGAACCAGTCGAGTTGACGGTCCTCGACCAAATCCCCGTCTCTGAGGATGAAACGCTTCGGATCTCGACCCTGCACCCTCGTGGTCTGAGCGTCGATGGTGCCGCCGTTAGTACAGGGAAATCAGGGCGCGAGTCCCAGAAGGACTGGGGAAAGTCGACTGCTGTGCTGAAGAAGGATGGGGAGGTGGCTTGGGACGTTTCTCTAAATGCGGGCCGCAGCGCCAAGCTGACTCTCGAGTATGAAGTGAGCATGCCCAGTGGCGAGCATGCCATGCAGTGCTAAGCTTATGAGGGGGGCTGGTGGTAGTTATCATGAAGATGTTGTACATTTGCTCAAAGAGTCTCTCGGGAGTTTATCTTGATATTTTTATTGGACTTGAGGACAGAGTGATGTTTGTATTGCACCATCAATCGAATCAATATAAGTAGGTAGTAGTCAAGAATGGAAATGGCTGTTAGCTCGGCATAAGAATTATGATACAATTATTCAAGGTGGCATTGACAATGCATGTAGAACCTCTGAGTGATGGTGATTTTGCACCGATTGGAGGTCAGGCGAGTTAACAAGCAGGAAGCCAATCACATATCTCTTGTAATTGGAGCATCAACGCACGGGATGTAAATATATGCAACGGGGTTTTGGAATCATTTGCAGCCCTTCCCCTCAACTAGACCCCTCGTGCAGACGAACCATATGCATGCACTCCCGGGCTTGAAAGCTGCCAGTTGTCACTTTTTTTCATTGTTTTTTTTTTTTTTGTTCACCACTCACAACCAAAGAGACAAGAAAATCTTACCCCGAATGCATACCATTACTAATGTGTAGCTATCACCTACTTAGGGTGCGCGGGGTTGGGAAGGCTAGGTCCATGTAACCCCCCCCCCCCCCCCCCCCCCCCCCAGCACTGGCGGCTGCAAAGTAGTATCGTAAGTTTTCTTTTTACCTTGCCGATCCTTCCCGCCCGCTTTCCCTCTATCCACCGTATACCTGCATCGTCCACTCACACAGGAGCCGACAAGAGCGACGGGCTAAGCCTTGAGGGGAAATAATTTAGTCACGTACTGCCCCGTTTTGGAGTACGAATCTCCCCAATCTCCACTTGATGCTCCTACTCTATGTAGGTACCTGTATACTATAGTGGCATATAGCTCGCGAGGTTGCCGAATGGTATGGGACGTACATGGGATGGGGGGATCCAATTTCCTCACTTTTGCTCACTGGAAACTTTATGCTCCGTCTTACTTCCTCACTACACCAAAAGAAGAAGCTAGTGTTGTTCCCTCCCCACAATAGTTGGGGAAAAAAAAGAAATGTCTGCCTGGCTCAAGACTGTAACATGTACCGCGTCAGTAGGTACAAAGTTTGGTGGTAATTTCTGCTGATCAACCCCATGGCTTACTAAGTGCCATGCTGGAGAGATTGGGTTGCTTTCACACCCGTGCATGCTACCCTCCACAAAAACTCGGCAAAAGGAGTTCAAGTCAAGAATTGACTTTTTTGTAACCCGAGGCTATATGTCATTTATACTCCGAGACTAGCCTGGAACTATTATCCTGATCATAGCCCCACCATCTGGCATATCGATCCGTTATCCGGCAGTAGTTGGCGCAGGTTACGAATTATAGTCAATATCGAGCCACTTTCACCGTGTGCCTCAATCCCCTTCCTGATGGCCATGTAAGATCTACTCTCTGCACTGTTTAACAGCTGACAGCAAGAAGAAGCCAACGTCCATTTCGTCAACGCATCGGTTACATACCGGAACATTCGATCCGATAAAAAACAAAGTCTCGGCCCGTCCGATGCTTATCCAATGCAGCAAATTTCTACCTTGACTTTGGCATTCTGGTGATCACCTGGTTATCGTCCGAGTATAGTAGGAAAACACATCTCACGCTATATCTATAAATGATGATTTTCCGTGCTCACCAAAAACCTCGGATCGCCACCATTGCTCTAGGTATCTCAAATCCGGCTTATAAACCGCATCGGCCGTCAGAGATTCACTTGCGGCCATGGCTCCTGTTCTTTCTTCGTACGCTAAATCAACCAACTTGACATGACTCTTAGCCCCAAGGGTCATTCCTACACTCTTGTCCGTAGACCTTACCTCGAGGCTTCCTATGAGACCATAGGCCAGACCGGGGTTTGAGATGATTGTTAGCCTCGAGGGACCATTTAGCAGCGCCATCGGTCGATTTGATAGATTGTCCGGCATCTACTTCTCCTGGTCGTAATTCCACCCAGCTGAGACGCAGCCCCTGCCCACTCCCATCTCACTGCAGCTCACCTCCCCCCTGCAGCCGTCCCAATGTCCTCGACCGCGTCCTCGCGCTTCCACGACTCCACCTCCAACCTCTCAACCTCTGCCCTGAACTGCTGGATCCTGAGCGCGGCCTCTGTTTTCGCCCCCGCGGCCTCGGAGCAAGCCCGCCGCAGGACTTTGAGGGCAAACTCTGGAGCGTCCGTCTTCTTCCCGGTGCGGTAGTCGTAGAAGAGCACCTTTTCCGTGGTGTAGGCCACGATGCGCCTCTGCTTCTTGGACATGATGACGCAGCCGAGGGTCATGGAGCTGCGCGATCCGGCGTCCCCCTCGCCATGTCCGTCGGGGGGCTGGATCACCTTATGGTAGGCGTTGAGGGTGTCTGGGTAGACGACGGGCTGTTCGTTCCGCAAGGCTTAGCGTATGTCTGATGGTTATGGCAGTAGATTATGTGACTAGATGCTGCTCTCTACACTTCCAGAGCTAGATAGATGTGTGGTTGCAGTTTTGTTAGAAATTGCAGACAAAGACTTACAGACAGGAATCTAATAGAGATCTCGGCCATTATCAACCCGATCGACTGTTTAGTCATCAAATTCCTCCATTTCTCACCGTTTGAAGGATCCTTTTGAGCAAAGCCCGTGATCCAATTGACCCGGGAGGTCTCTGCATAGCGAGAGTAGCGAACGTTGTTGACATGACCCTGCGTCGGGAGTTACCTCGCAGTGTGAGCAGTGATATCCCTCTCACATTGCCAAGGGAGCAGGGTAATTGAGACGATTAAAAAAAGATATCTTCTTACGAAACTGTCCATATCACCCCAAGGTACAGTATGATTACGCAGACCATCTTGGTCGGTAGAGTATTCATCCATATGCAAGGCCAGCCTCTCCCACTCGGCCGAAATTGCAGCAACCAAGTCAACCGCCCGTGCGAGCTGCCCCTCCGACAGGCCAAAGATGATGCATTTGCCTATCCGCTCCCTGAGCTGGAAATACCACCTGCCGTTGGTGTCCTCTTTTGGGATGGTCTGCAAGTGCTGCTGAACGTCTGGCCCTGGCTTGGAGTTGATGTCATTTCTGGTAGAGAATGAGGAGGAGGAGGATGAGAAGGCACGACAGTTGAGTGGAGTTCCGTCACTTCCAATTGACGCCGCGTCGCCCAGCAAACATACAAATCGACGATTGGATGATGCCGGAACCCGCGATACAGAGGGCTGCTGCTTTGGTAAGCTTTTCCACGGCCGCACTTCACTGCAAGCAGTCGATTGCGATCGCAGGCCTTGGTGGGTTGAAGTTGTGGCTTGCAGTCTTAGCCTGCATCGCGGTATCAAGCTCAAGCGTATTGGAGGTGGCATGAAGGGCGGGAACACAATCGTTTATTGGGTTCGAATAAACAGAAATTCACAAAAATCTTAGTACTTTATCAATAAGCCAATCTTTAATATCGTCTGGGTAGAAAAGTTACAAAATTCAGTCAAGGCACCTTGTAAGGTTTAGGTGGTGGTACACCGGAGTTCGGCCTCCCGCCGAGAGGTGCACAGTCGATAAGATAATGCATGCAAACACTCCCCAACCTCATGTCGTCATGCGGAGCCGAAGCCACCCCCCACCCTCAAACAACAGTGATGAACCTCAATCACATTCAATCCATCTAGCAACCCGCGCGTTCACGCAATGTAAAAAAACCAGCAAACGCGACAATGCCACCACCGCCAAACCCCGAGCTTCGAAGGCAAGTGATTGCCATCTACAAAGGTATGCACTCAATCTACTTGTACATGCAATAACAAGGCTTCAATTTCCCATCCCAGCCTCCGGCGGTCATGGCTAAAAAGCATAACGACTCCCCCAAAACAAAACAGAGCTCCTCAACCTCGGCAAAGACTACCCCCAGGGCGGCCTCACATACTTCCGTCCTCGCCTGCACAAGGCCTTCATGGCCAACGCGGACCTGCGCGACGAGGTCAAAATACGGGAGGGGATCGCGCGCGCTGAATTTGTGCAAAAAGGTTCGGGTTTTCCCCCATTCTCTCTCTTTTCTTTTTTTTTTTTTTTTTTTTTTTTTTTTTTTTTTTTTTTTTTTCGGTTCCAGCCCCGGGGGAAAGAAAATTGGGATTACGGTCGTCGTTCTGTAGCCGAGCTAACAATTTTTTGGAACAAACCGACAAACCAAACAGAGATCGAGGCTTTGTACTACCTCAAACGATACAGGGCGTTGAAGAAACGATATAGCCCCGGCTGAGGAAAAGACGAAAACCCCAGACGGTTGAACATCTTGATGAATCCAAACACCACACAGACTACCAGTCTAAGCTCGATTGTATACCTGACGACCAGGGAGTATAGAGGAGACAAAAAAAAAGCCACATCCAACGCACAAAGTGTTCAAAGAGCCGGGGCACAAAAATCAATATCTTGAGGTGGCCGCCGACCAGGTCTACACCGCAATCAATGGACGGGGCTCCCTGATTCTGCAGTGGGTGGCGTTCAAACCCCTGACCTCGTGGGAGCTGAAAAGCCCCCTTCAGCTACCACTCCGGCAAGGCAAATAATGATGAACGGGAATGCAGACATCGGTGCCAAGTGCTGTGGCCTGCAAGCCCGGGTGTGAAACATGCAGCCACAGGGCTGAAGCCCATGAATAAGATAAGAATACGCACATTTCGAAACAAGTAGTTCAGCCAAGCTCTATATTTTGAGACATAACGAGAGAGAAAAAAAAGATAATCAAAATTGGAATGAACAAAGTGAGCTCACAAAACGCTGAATGCCGCCTGTGCCAGTGCCGTAACTTGTCTGAGTAGACAACCAGAAAAAAATAAACATTCAAACGGAGGGCGAAACGGCTACAAGAACCACCTGTCCCCCCCTTGGACCCCATAATCAGGAACCTCTGCAGCCCTATTTCCTCTTCCTAGCCCACCAAGCCCCAACCTCAAGACATTCACCCCAGCTCGTACCGTTCTCCTTCAGCAGATCGTTCATCATCTTGCCCAGCCACCCATCCCACTCGTCCTGGCTCTTCCCGCTCACCTCCCTCAGCAGCGGCTCAAGACTTTGGATCAGCTGCACGACCGTCAGCAGCGCCGTCCTGCGCAGCGCTGCCTGGTTCGCTGACAGCGCCTTTCCCTTGCCGCCGACGCTGCTGGTGCTGCTGCTGTCGTTATTGTTGCCGCCACCGCCGCTGCTACTCTCTCCCCGCAGGCCCTTCACGTAGCTCTTACCGTCCTTGGTCACCACGCCGCCGACGCCCTCACGCTCCCACTTGACCTCGGACAGCGGGACCGCCAGCCGCTTGGACCCGATCCCTGCTAGCCCCTCCTCCTGAAGCAGGAGGGGGTTGATAGCAGTGCAGGGAACCGGGCTGAGCGACCGCGCGTCAAGCGCCTTGGTCACCCAGCTGTTGTACTCAACCAGGTAGTTGTTGAGGGGCGACGACATGGGCGTGTTGGCCGTCATGACGTACGCACCCAGCGACGCCGCTGCCCGGTCCGGGTCCTCGTCGGATGACGTGTCGTCTGAGTCTGAGTCCTCATCCGAGTCGTCGTCCGACTCCCCAGAGTCCTCGTCAGCGGCCTGCTGGCCCGACACTGGTCCTGACGCCGCGATGGGGACGTGAGGCCGCAGCATGCGGACGATGTGGTCTGCTTCCCAGAGCTCAATGACGCCGCCGGGGCGCAAAATACGCATCACCTCGTCCATGAACTGGTCGCTTGTGCTCTGCGGCGCCGTCAAGGTGACGGCTTGAATCATGACGAGGTCAAACTCGTTGTCTGGAAACGGCCAAGGGGGCTTGCGCAAGTCCTGCTGGACGAAGCGCCACTTCATGTCCCTGTCTGGCCTGGGAGGGATGCCGAGACCATCGCTACTGCCGCTGTTGGAAGAGACGCCAGCGCCGCAGATTGGTACAATGTCAAGGCCGGTGAATTGAACGTTTGGGTGTCCCCTCTTGGCCCAGTACTGGTGGCACTTCATACTCCAGAAGCCAGTGCCGCAGCCGACATCTAGCACGCGCACAGGCGGGCGGTCGCGGAATACGGGTGAGCATATCGGCCTACCAAAGAGCTTAAGCATCATAAGGGTGCGCATTGACTGGCGATGGAGCTCTGGCAGGTCGACCGGCAGGGGGTAAGTGACGGTGGGGTCGGCGATGTATGTTCTGCCATTGCGGTTGACAAAGTGCCTCGGCGGGCGGGCATTTCGGCGATGCTGGGATCCTTCCGCGTCGGAATGCTGCTCCGTCGATGACATTCTGGTGCGACCGCTTAAAGATGTAGCGTCTGATGTGCTCGAGAGGCTGTCGATGGTGTTTGAGAGGGGTATACTGTTGAGCTTGTGTTTTGTTGAGGTGCCATGTGGCATGGCGGCATGATGATGCTTCCTAGGTGTTTCGTGCGACTTGGGTCGGGGCTGAGTCGATGGTGTGTGTTCGGATGGGGACAGCGGCGCCTGCGTCGAAGACTGTTGCTTTTGAGTTCGCCTGTCAGACAGGTGTTGTGAGATGCGCTGGCTGAAGTAGCTCTTCGAAGGCGAGGCGAGTGCGTGTGGTATAGAAGCTCCGGACGCAGCAGCGAGAGCGGCTATCGAAGGCGAGATGGTGTTCACGACGTCAACCGCTGGAACGGGGTGTTCTTCGGTAACCGATGTGCTCACGAGCCGTGCGTCGGTGGTTACAGGTTGACGGCGGGGAATGGACGGGAGTTCTTTGTTTTGGTACCTTGAAGCCGATAATGAGGGGTCAGCCGCTTCCGGTAGCTCTTTGGAGAAGCGTGGCTGCTGATGTGGTTGTGGTGCTGAGGCGGAAGCGGAATCGGGTTCAGATTCTGCTGCTGGTGCATCGATGACGGGCAGTGGCCAATTCGGGGACGAGTACAGACTGTGCTCTGATTCCTCTGTCGACGTAGATTTTTTTGCACTGCTTGCTGCCGCCGCCGCTTCCTGTGACGCTGCTGTCCTCCTCAGATGCAAGTGGTGGTGCCAGCGGCTTGGATGGGCGGGGCGCTCCCGGTCACCGCTGGCAGTTTCCCCGTCAGTACTTGCTCGTTGATGGTTGGCGGCGCTGCTGTCGGTGGATGCTGTCCTCGCGTGGCCAAACAAGAGCGGGCGCCGATTAACGGCCCTGCTTGTAGAACTGGACCTTGCGAGAGGCTGTGGCTGCGACGGTGGTGAAGGTGGGTTTTGGGAAGAAGAGTCTCTTGTTAACGGGGACGATGTCTGGTTGTTGTTGTTATTCTTCTTCCTGTTGCTGCCCACTCCCTGATGAAAGGGGGGGCTGGCTGCGGCCCAATAGTACATTGCGACTAAGCAAACTGAGTTTTGCAGCCGCCCACCCAGGCAGGACACGATGCTACGCTAAAACACTAGCAAACCCCTGCTACTGGCCAATCAGCCACTACCGGATATCTGTTCCGAGGGGTAACAGGGTCCCGCACAACGCTGTTAGCAAGTTTGATGGTGGGGTTAGTGATTGATTGGACCTCTTGGTGGGTGCCCTTTTTTTCTTTTCTTTTTTCCTTCCCTTTCAATGGCCTTGTACCGTCACTGTGGGTGATATAGTGGATTTGCCCGCTTGTTCAGCAGTCTGGTTAGCCCTGTTTTTTTTTTTTTTGCTGTCAAGACAGGAATGAGCAGGTAGGCTCTGTTGATGATCAAAATGCCGCCGGCAAGTCTCCGATACTTACTGTCAAGTCAAGGTGTTTCCCTTTGGCGAGAAAAATAAAATAGTTAAGCCTTGATGCTCGTTCGTGACTCAATCTTGAAAGCAACACTGTATTCGGTATCGGCTTAATCCGAAAGTGGCAGGTCCCAGCCTGAGGAATGCTAAGGTACCGCCGCAATGTTGTTCGAACTGGTGGGCAGATGGTGGCTTGACTTGGAGGGGTACCGGCAGGCCCGGAGTTCGTCCGGTATCTCCTTCCCCGGCGCGCCTGCCTGTCCTGGGGAAAGAACCGAACCCGCTGTGAATTTCCTCCTTCTTTCCCTCCTTCTCTTTTTGCCAATGGACGGACCAGGGCGTTTTTTTGCGTTTTCGATCGATTGGTGTCTTTGTCTCTTTGGCATGATTTGCTTCTCTTCCAGGAACGCCTCTCGAATATCTTCCATAAACCACAAACCTTCCTTGGTTGGTCCGGGTTTGGTGTATCGTATCGATCGATTCTTGGATGATTGATTTGAAAATTGCTTGCCAATTATTTTCAGGCTTTGGGCGGCCCAGACAGTTAATTAGTCAACTCTCGTCAATGTGCAACTACGTTAGAGCAGTGGGCTTTGGACCAAACCCACGGTTTATCAGCAGTGCATGTCACGGGATATCCGAGAATATGCGATTCGCTCTTTGATTGCGATGATTTTGTCGTGCATTTCCTTCCAACCCTGACATGCTGACCTTGCAGGTCGTCGTTTGTCGAGCTTCAGAACCTGGTAATGTCTGTTCTGAATCACAGATGGATTCTTCTGGTTCCTTGCAGAGTCACTTTTGTTCGACTCGATGGCTCCGTCGCCCCTGAAATCATCCTTGTCCTCGCTTGGGATGATGCGACCTGCTCGGGCAACAGTGCGGGTGGGCGCGGTATGGTATGCAACACACAATCGCTTCCTGGTTTCTGTCCTTTTCTCCGAAACCGTGTCGTGGTTTTACCTTTGTTTGTTTTTGCCTCTTCCAAAGGGCAGAAGGAATGTTGGTGACTTGGGCTGACTCTGATGCGACTTTGTTTGCTGGCTATACTCTGCTATTTTACCTTGGTCTGACAAGAGATTGACTGGTACGTTATGGTTGGTGATCAGGTATAGTGTTGAGTATCAGTCTGATTTAAACTGCTGAAGAAAGTAACCCAACTGAAAGACAAGTCCAGATCTCATCAGATCGGCGAAACAGCACCCCTTATGTGTGCGAGGACACCCTCCCTCCACGAGTCACTCACGAGAAATAGTTGGCTCTTTTGACACCCAAACTTGCCCCGATCTAGCCTAACCCCAGGAGACAGGTGAGCTGGATCAAAGTGGACATGGGGCATGCGAGACAGCACACGTCTAACCGCCATCTCGGACTTGAATGGTAAGTGTGCTTGTGCTGTTGGGGTGTGACCAAGAGGCAAAATCCTAGCTTGAGCATCTATCCGGCCTTTCGTCTGATATTATTGGTTGTCTCTCTGGTTCTCCGAGGAAGTATCGTTACTGTGGGGATATGCCCAGACGTCCAAGAGAATCCGCCAGGACTTCAGCAAAACCAACCGCTTCGATGAAGGCTGATTTGTGTTCGCAGACTACAAAAGATTGTTGCCTATATTATTTTCTGATTTGCTTTCTTTTCACCATGATTCTTTGATCAACCAGATAGTGAAATATCTCCCTGCCTTCTTGAGAGGAAGGATACGTGTGGGAATCCCGCATGGTCCCCAGTTGGTGCTTCCCCGCACCCGGTCGATGCTACACATCCCGAGGTGTCCCTCCCGACGTGACCGTGCCACCAAGGCGCGTGCTTGGCTCATGTCCAGACCTTGGTCTCTTGGAAGCCCTAAACGAATCACAATGTATCGACAGACCCCAGCATCTGCAGTACAGCACAATATCATTTCTTTCGGGAAAGAGGTGCATGTGTTAGACGAATTCGACTCTGACCTTGGTTGATGTCTCTCGCGACTGCAACCTTCCGTCCTCGAGAAAAAGAAAACCAAGATAAGCGAGCAACATCTGGCGGTGCCAATCTTGGCGCCGTTCTGTTTCTCGGAGTTTGAATGCGAAGAAATCTTGGTTCCGGGCGAAAATGAGACACACCTCAATTTTGAACCGGGCTATCAAATGGGAGGTCCATCCTCGAATGGTCGCACGTACGCATGTTTTCTTACCCACGCCACACAATAAATGCAAGAGCTTCCTCCGGATTGATACCCCATGCTACACGAACCCCCCTCCTGAAATGGCAAGTTTTACCTACCAAGAGGGTGCTAACATACGAGGTATGGCATTGCGTCTGTATTTGCGTCTGCATCAACAACCCTCCAGATTTCGGTTCCACGTCTCGAAGAAGCCGAGACAAACTGAAAAGGAGAGAGACGATTCACTGCAATTAAACGGTGGTTGTTGGTTCCCGAAGCGAGGCACACGACCAAGGTCTCAAGTAGAAGGATGCACATTGAGTTATGACTTAAAGCTGAATAATCTTGCCAAAGAAACCAACACTCGTTCTTGTGGAGGGGTGATTTCCTCAAAAGACCATTCCAGGCCTGGATGGGTGAGTTTTTACCCGTTTTTACCCGCCTCACCGGTTGCGCAGAAGCTTCTCACACCCTGCGGCCCAGCAGGGGTTAATACGTCCCCCTGCGATTTCTCTCTTGATGCTGGTGATGAAAATCCAGGAATGTGGTTTTGATTTGTTTGTTGGTGAATCTCTGGGTAAAATCTATACTTCAAGCTCAGAAGGAACCATTGAAATACCCGGCTGGGTTGAGGAGTGATCTGATCAAAACCAACCATGCAGTGGATGCGTCCTCATAACAGTGCCCGACAAATGGAGACGTCGCCGGAGATGATTTATCTCAGCCAGCCCAACCCACTACCAACCTTGGTTGTCGCTTGCGTTGGAAATGCATCGGCGCCAAGGGATAACCCATCTTCAGGCGGCTGGTATACAACGGCCAAGAGGACGACTTCTTGAGCCTCGCTCTATATTCTGGCTATACGGCATCAAAGGCTCTAGCAATTATCCCGCTGTAGTGTCCTCCATATCCTCGTCGGGAGAATGAACATTTTCTTCGCTTGGACTTCTTGGCTCTGGGCCTATCTCGAAGTCCTTTTGATTGGTTCTTGTACGAGTGACCGTAGAATGCCGAGGGACTTAGCACTTTTTGCAACGGAACAGATGCAGAATTTTGGTCTTCCTGTGTCGGTAGGACACATATATCCAATGAAACGGTACATTGTCTCATTGTCTCATGTTTAGGTCTTTTGGCAGTGATGGATGCTCAACTAAATAAAAACGTACCTTTAATCTATCCTGTCACGGCCTGATATGGCCAAGTGACTGGGCGCTTCTCTGACATATAGCTTTATGCGGACGGGGATATCCCCCAAGGGGCGAGTGACCGTGCATGACTGTTGTGCTTTGCCACTTTTACAGTAGATCAGATGTGTGATCTTGAATAAACAGTAGCGGGTCCCGTCCTGCAGGCAGTGCAAATGCCAGATTGGTCCTTCAAATGTACTTTTTGAAAGCTGGAGCATTGATGTATCCCATGGTCAAGTACGGCCCGATGTAAGCACCAACACGAGGGCAATTTATACTAAAATAGTAAGTGGATAGAATGAAAGATGACGTGGCCGTGAACAGACAAAATCTACCGCTTGTAACCCCGGAAGGAGGCACACGGGGTTTGCCCACTCCGGGGACAGAAGTCGTAAGGGTACGGAGGAAGAAGACCCGAGAGACATCAGCGAAGAAAGCCAGAGTAGGGAAAACAACGGTGTGTTTCCCTCCATGGGTTGTCGTGTATTGTTGTGGTTTTTGTTTGTATCGGGCAGAAAATAGAATCCAGCATCTTGCTGTCACCACCAACGATTGATTTCCTTTACAAAACCCCTCCTCCCCAGTCTGTCCATGTCTTCCACACTCCCGCGTGCAAGAGGGCATAACTGGCAGCAGAACCGATCAAGCCAATAGACTTCAAGGGGCTCTGCAATCATTACAGGTCGCACTTGTAAACCATAGCTTCACGCGGCTATGATCTCACAGCTCCTTCCCGGCCTCCACAACATCAGATCACATATCATGAGCAAAGAGTGCAGAGATTATACCAAAAGGACATGATACAAGTTAAGAAAGTAAACCCGTCTTTGCCACACACTACCTGTCCCAAATCCCACGATATATGGATCATCCAACAACAAACAAACTCTCCCAGGGTCTCGGCAGGCAAGGTTACTCCCAGTCGAATAGCCCCAAAAACAAGCACGCAGAGGATCCGTTTGATTTGAATTTGTTTCTCTTTTTCTTTGCTTTCGTTTCTCTTTCTGTTCTTCATCTTTCATTTATCCTTGCGACTGGACAGGAGGCCATGGAGAGTTTCTCGACAAGGTTTAAACGCTTGACACGGGCGAAAATGGAACCCCTCAAAAACGGGGAAACCAAGAAGAAAAAAGACCGGACAAAAGCTACATACAAGTAGACATTTGTTTTGAGATGCGCCCTTTCTTGTTCTCGTTCCCTTTCCTAATAAACCGAATCCAAAAAAGAAGATGGGATGAAAGATGAAAAAATCGGAAGAGTTCATAGAGAAAAAGAGAGAGAGAGAAAAAAAACATACAAACCGCGGAGAGACAAAGAGAAAAATATGAAACGAAAGAAAAAAAATAAACCCAGACAGACAAACATCGAGACGCAACGACATGATACGAACTGAAAAAGGCGCGAGGGTACCGGTAAGAAAAAAAGCACATCAAAGGCGCCACTACGCCCCCGATGATCCTTGTCCACCGCCACCTCCACCGCTCTTCTTGTCCTTCCTCGCCTTAATGACGAACTCTGCCATGATTTGGATGTGGTCAGCCGGGAAGTGATAGTTGGGGAACCCGGGCACACGCTTGAGGTGCTGCAAGTCGGGCGGTCCGAGCAGCTCCACGACCTCAAGGTTGTTGGACGAGTACCAAATGTAATCGATGACATTGGCAAAGTCGGGCACGTAGTTGGTGAAGGGCAGATCATCAGGCGTGTTGGCAAGGTGCACGTAGGCAGACCGGAGGCTGAAGGGGTGCTCGATGCCATCGCGCGTGAAGATGCCGTACTCGTGGCCTGCCAGTTCTGGGTGGTCGGGGGCCAAGCGGCCCTTGGACAGCAACTCCACGACACCGCTTTCCGAGGTGGAATTGTAGTCACCGCACACGAACAGCGGAATATCGGTGTTGTTGCGGTACTCTTGCGATGGCGCCGGCTCTACGAGGACCGTCTCGTCTTTGCTGTCGCCTTCGTCCGAGCTAGGTAGACGAATCATCTTCTTGTCCGCGCAAGCAGGCCAGTTGGTGTATTTGGCCGCGTACTTGGTGATCTGCTCCATGATGATGGCCGTCTGAACGATCTTGACGTCGGCCAGGGTACCCTCCCACGCCAAATGTGCGTTGGCAACTATCATCCTGGAACCTGTCCTGCGGCTCTCGAAGAATCCCAACACGGCAATGTTATCTTTTGGCATCACACGATTGAAGATATCGGTCTGGGATTTCATATCGGCCCTATTGATGGCGATACTCTGCGGTTCAATCACTTGCTTGTCAAGCAGGATAAACTTGCTGTTCTTGTAAAAGATTGCGCAACCGTCAACCTGGAGGCTTTGCCTGTCGCTCATGAGCTTGGCCTTGGTGCGCGGGAAGTGTATGCCCTTGTAGTCCAGCTTTGCCAGCTCGGGGCTGAAATCCTCCCGGAAAGCCTCAGTGGTGACCTCTTGCAGACACAGGAAGTCTGCGTCGCGCTCTTCGATCTCTTGGTAAATCTTCCTCCTACGATACTCCCACTGTAGCGCCCCAGATGGGGTGTAGCCGTACATGTTTTCGGTCGCATATCGCTCGCAAAGGATGTTCCAAGAAAACACCTTTATCCTTTCTAGGGCTGAAGAAACATCTTCTTGTATCGTTATAGGCTTTCGTGGTAGCGGAGGCATGGGGACTGTGAAGCAAAGACAGACCGATTAGTACCATGCAATGTCGCGATTTACATTGTTCACCTCCAGACAGCAAACACGAGGGGCTTACCTGGTTGTTTCTCGAGCAAGTCCTTGATCAGCACGGCTGTGCCCTTTTCCTTGATCACGTTCATGATTTCAGAGTCCAGTGGGTTGCCTTCGATGCCAAGCTGTTCCAGGTGATGTAAAGACCCGACCTCATGGGGAAGCGTGTGTATCTGGTTGTTGAAAAGTAGCAACTGCCTCAGAGATGTGCACATGCCAATCTCCGGTGGCAGGTCTTTCAGCATGTTGTGCGATGCGTCGAGGATGCGTAGCTGACGCAGTTCGCCGATGGCGGGAGTCAATGTTTCGAGCCTGTTTGAGCAAATATACAGCTCCTGCAAGAACTTGTACTTGAACAGGCTCATGGAGAGGCTCCTGATCTGCTGCCCGCTCAAGTCCAAATTCTTCCACAACTGCTTCTCTTGTGGTTTCGCAGGGACTGGTCGTCTCCTATCTTCAGTTTCCCCCTCCGCACTAGTCCCGTCGGCACTGGCGGCCGAGGGTGCAACCCTGTTGTCGCTTGCCTTTGTCCTGGCGTAGTAATGCGGTTGCCCCTCATCGTGCATGGTAATGTGGGCTCGCTTTGACAACTCGTGCAGGCGCAACTGCTCTGCCCAGTGCTCCGTGATGGGCTGCGCCTGGCCGCCCCTCGTCACCGTGTTGTGGCCATTGGGAAGGTTGGCGGAGAAGGGGCTCGCGGTCGCCATGATACCGCTGGAATAGTTGGAATGATGTCCTATAGCGCCAGAATTGTTCGATTGAGCAGAGTGCTCCTGTTGGAGACTCGGGTGGTGCTGAGCGTGGGACTGGTGTTGAAGGGCCGACTGTTGCTGGAAGTTGTAGTGCATCGGCATCCCCCGGCCAGGCTGGTTGTTGTTCAGCCGGGGGTTGTGACCCTGCTGTTGATTGTGGTTGTACATGCCTCGGGTTGTTTGGCTCGGAGAGCCGGTACGGTTTGGAGATCGTGTCGGCGATGGTGGAAGGGAGGCGACGAACTGGTTAAGGAGGGATTGCACGAGGTGGGCGTTCTGTATAGTCGAGTTCGGCGCGTGTTGCTGATAAAATATTGGCCCAGTCGACTGCTGCTGATACCTAGGCCCGCCGGCCATCTAGGTAGGATTGATGTCGGGATGGGGAGCAAGCAGCTGAGCCCTGGCGGAAGGGGAGGCGGGTTAGATGATGGAGATAGTTTGCGCCAGTTCGAGCAAGGACGCGAGCTTCAATCCGCATAAGTGGCAAATCTTTCTCTAAACCGAAACGATTGTTGGCGATGGGAAAGCATGGGGCTCGGATCGTTCGACATGGACGGAGATGCGCGCGGTGAGGGAGTGACAGTTGTTCGCAGTCCAGGATCGGCTCGGCTCCTGCGCACTTTGCTCACACCCGCGGTTGTGGGCTGTCGGCTTCAGAAGCGCTCCATCAACGAGCGACTCGCTTGTCGGAGCAGCTAGCTAGAAACTGCTAGCTGGCCTTGTCCAAGGTCGGCAGATCCAGAGACCAGTGGACGCGGTCGAGACGGTTTTGGTGCGGCTGGGCTTTCGAAAGCGGTAGGTGGTGTACTTTCTCTCCTGCCGCTGGCAATTGGGTTATATCGAGTTGTTGAGATTTGAGTGTGCGTGCGTGCAAGTTCTGTGTCTGACGTTTCAGCCAATGGTGGGTTAGCAAGTCGAGTTATTGAATTTTTGTCTTGATGATGCCGGCAAGACAAGGCAATTCAAGACAACGCAAGGCAGTGCTCGTGTAGTCGATCTAGCCACGGGTGGGATTTGGCTTGGGATTGCGATCCGAGCAAAAAGCCTGCCTGGCTTGACTGTGCAGCTGTCGATTGGATTGGATGGCTTGGTCCAGGCGCGAGCCAGACTGGGCTCCGGGTGGGGCGGCCTCCAAAGCTAGCTGCCGACATGGAACTGAGGCAAATCATGTTTGTCTTCCAACTAACCTTGAATTAATGAATGCGTCGGAGACGGTATGGCGAGTGACTTGGGGGATAGATGTTAATGGTGACAATATCAATCTTTTTTTATTGTTTATTTTTTGCGTTTATCTCCTCTTCCCCCTGAGAATTGCGTGCTTACTTGCCAAAGTTAGTTCCGACTGGCCGACGATTTGTTGTTCACTTTCTCCAGCTTTGCCAAGGACCTACTTGACTGGAAGCTTCGATTAGGTCAGCAGAGCACGTGACTCAGCCTTGTCAACGTTCCTGTGCCGCCAGATTCCGTGAGGTGCACGTGACCGGGGTCTAATTATCCTTCGTAAAGGGTTCGATAAGTTGGACCGGTCACTCGAATACATTTGTACCTCTTTCGAAACGCAGTGCTCTTTTTCGCATTCGTCCGCTATTAGTCTACTGCATGACATCTACTGATAATTAATGGTTTGTAATATTGAAACTACGTTCACTCTTTAAAATTGGTTAAACCCGATTTTCCCACTGAAAACAATGGAACAAAGATTAACTGGACAAAAATCAACGATGATTACACCAGGCACACAGCGAGTCTTTACGAGGAACCGTGCAAGAATCTCATTCATCTTATCAGCCAAAAATCCGGCTTTGACCCTGATGCCTACACTCATTCCATGCCAGCCTGTTATTTGAGAGCTTCTCGTCATATGAATTCCCTTTCGAACACAACGATGACTCGACTCGATCCACTGGAGCCACTGCTTCTTCCATCATTCTCACCAACTGGGAACTGAAGCTCGACTGCTTGGCCACCATGGCAGCCGTTCGACCATCCCCATCAGCAAGATGTGGATCCGCTCCAGCCTCCAGTAACATTCGGGTAATAGCCATTCTGGACGCAATGCTCGGCACATTTTCCAACACGGCCATCAACAGTGTGCAGAGCCCCGGCCCCGGAGCGTTAGGGTCGGCAGGAGGACCATTCTTGGGCAGGAGCAACTGCCTAACAACTCGCTCATCCCCTCGCTCACAAGCAACGTACAGTGCCGTCTTCCCGTGATTGTCACTTATATTGGGGCAGGCTCCTGCTTCTAACAAAAACTGAACCATCTCTTCATTCCCATTTTCGGCCGCGACGGAGACTGCCGTCTTTCCTGTGTGATCCGCAGCGTTAAGCAACTGGACCTCGGGACGGGAGCTGGTTGCTACAGCCAATCCGTTGGATGACAATGGAGAAGCCAGTCGTTGTGCGTACTGCATCAGTAGTTTGGCGACACGCACACCTCCCTTCTTGTCCTGGCACAAGTGCAATGCAGACTTTCCGCGGTGGTCGCACACGATTAACCCATCGACATCGACCAAGCACGACCCGCTTTCCAGGAGCATCCCGACAACCTTATGGTTACGTGTGCGGCATGCCAGGAGCAATGGCGTTTGATCGTCACAATCACGATGCTCTAGACTCACAGCACCCTCCAACATGGGTCTGATTATGTCCATGTTCTCCTCAAACACTGCAAGGTGCAGTGGAGAAGTTCCCCGAAAGGCGCTGCAAGCTTCGAAGGCAAAGTTTACGGCATCGATGTCGAACCCTTTGGTCTGCGACCACATGTAGGCGTTCACAACCTCCTCGCTATCTTCTTCATCGCCTTGAATATCCTCGGCAGCCACCCTGATGGCCTGGCTGCCCCGTCGTTGGTTCTGAAGACGCCTCCATGGCTTTTTATATGAGCTTGGAGTAGACATGTCGGGCCGAAGCTCCCTCCGCATCCATTCCATGTACTCTCTTGCAGACTCAAAGTCTCCATCGAGGTGCATTACCCTAACCAAAAGATCCCCAGACTCAAGGACTAGATCTCGCGGCATGGGCTCTATCTCTCTCCTCCCATCGAAAGCGCGCTTGAGTAATGTCTTGGCTAGCTTTAGTCGTTCTGATTGGTCATGCTGGCCAGGGGACGACAACATATATATGCTACCAAGTCTGTGGTACAGCCGAAAAATTCGGTTCTGGTCCAGGGGCCTAGCCGGTTGCCTAACCTCATCAGCTAGCAACTTCTCGAAAATCTCGATAGCTTCAGTTTCGCTGTCTCGCGTCCCTGTCTTGAGCAAAATTTCGGCAAGATGCTCATGCATGTCTGCCTGCTCAACCCCGGGGAATGGTACCTCGCCGAGTATGGCCAGGGACATTTTGTAATCGATGCATTTACGCTGGAGCCTTGAGGCCTCTGCGAAAATGCCTGAAGAAACCAGTTGGGCAACCGTCTTTCGATTTTGCTCAAATAGGGATCGCAAAACGTGAGGGCATGCGTCGTCATTTTTACCATGCCGAGGCTCTGAGTCTTCAAAAAAGGAATTATCTTCATGCTTGCAATCAAAGGCAATATCAGCACCGCTGTTGTCTGTGATAGTCCCCAAAAGACTAGCTTTACTGGACGTGCAGATGTTGCTATCAAAGTCGACTCGAGGCATCCGATCAGAGCCGTACGAGCTCGCGGCGGCAGCAACCTTCTCGGCCGAAACCCTCCATGCTTGAATGTCAAAACCTATGGACGTATTGGCTTCGGCAACATTCTCACTCATGCCCATGAGGAATGGGGAACCTAGCTCCATGCTCAGCCTTGTGAGACGTAGCCGTGGCATAAAATCAGCCAACTGTTGTATCATGTCCCTGATCTCGTCCTGGTTCCCCTGCGCTGGACGCATTGCTGCGAGACTCAGCGTTGTCTTGCTCAGTTGCAGGACATGGTTATAGCTTTTAATATGACTTGTCAGCTGCTTGACCGGATTAGACCCTAAAGCCAGGTCAAAGTTGACCCTCGCCATGTCAAACTCGGCTTTCCCTTCTTGCTGCCACTGTTCACTGCGGAGCTGCGTCGCTAGCATCTCGAGCGTGCACAAGCACGAGCCAACAATGTTCTCGACATGTTCATAATGTTCGCGCTCAAAGGGCAGTGCTTCGGGTACGCGCTGGCGAAGAAGATTGGAGACTTCGACAACCGAGCACTGGAGCGCACAGATGGTTCTGTGGAACTCGCAGACTGCTGCGGACGCGTTCTTGGTTTCGATCCTGTAGCGGCCGACGGCTTGCGACAGCGTGGTGCACATTCCAGCGATTCTCGCCGTTGTGGATGCTATTGATATGCGATCCATCTTGGCCGATGACGGTTCTTGGGGCATTTGGCGGTGGGATTCGAACAGTGATTCAAAACCTGCCGCAAGCTAGATTCATGGCCCTAGTGGGCTGGCTGCTTCTGCCGTTCTCTTTGTGTTTGCTAGATGGCTTGCCGGTCACCGTGATGCCATGTTGATTTCGGAGCCGTTTTTGAGTCCAAGTGAAGCCACCTGCTCACTCATTTTCTTTATCGCGAATGCACTTTGCGTCTTTGTCGTCAAGTTTTTTTTCGATATTTGAATTGACACTTTGGATGTATTAAGCGTGCCAGGACAGTCTGGTGACGCTAGTCTGGGGCCAAGTCTCAGGTGAGATATGTGTGGGACGAATGCATATTTTGCCTCTTGATGACGGCTGACGTGGGGACCCCAGGCTCATGTATACAACCCCAGGAACCCGCAGAGGCGGTAGGGCTGAGCAGCATGACAGGTCAAGACGAGGGACGAGTCGCTTTTTGCATTGCGTACCACTGTGAACGCTGCTGCTGTCAGAAGGGGGCGTATGACAACAAAATACACTCGGCACCCAATACATTACCGAACTTGGTCACTGCTCGGCCCGCTGATCTCATCTGGGGTAATTTCTGAGAAAGGGGTGGCAGGGTTTGCCCACATATTGGGACCTTGAGCGCGTGATACTTGTCTTGTTAGACCCCAAAGTCGATTGCATATGGTTTGTGCCATGAATACGACCTGGAGTCACAGGAAGATGGCAAGTTCTGGACAAATCAGGGCCGCAGTTAGGGCTGTGCAAAAGTGCTAACACAGCTTATGGTTGCACAATGTAGCAGTATTTACTGCTGGCAGACCTTTTTTATCTATGCTGTACGCCTCCCCTTGCTCGGCTGAGTTCTCTGCTCCCATGTGCCAAATCTGAGGGCTTCGCTTTCTTATCCTACCCCAAATATGTCCAGTCAACTACAAACTTTTTCTACAGTCGACCTAGGCATCAAGGCCTTTGTTTTGTACTTTTCGACCACCTACTCAATTGCCAAGTGTCCAATCTATTCTTCATCGACCCCAACCGGTTCTTTGCGGAGGCAGGCTTGCAACTGTCGGGAACGATGCATACTTTAGGCTCGCACCCATAACACATACGACCCAGTGTTGATTGGTGCTTCTTGCTGATCGACAGGTTGATCATCACACCCTCTCCGCTTGGTGCTTGCCGCCTTTCTGTGGTCCAGTGGCTTGTCCTTGGCTGACTGGCTGAATGGCTGACTGAAAATGTCAGAAATCATTTCCCTGTCATTATTTGTTAACTGGACCTATTTACTAACTTCATGACTGGTTCTACTGGTTGTGCAAAGATTTAGGTTGCCGTTCTACTTTTTCCACTAAAGCATGGCTATTGAACCAGCAATATTGCTGTGCCATGATTTGTAACACGATTTATTCCTAGACTAGTCTCATCGAGCTGTGCATCGTGAAATTCTAGCTAACTCTATCGAAAGGAGATAAATGATCAAACATGAAAATCTCGGGGCAAACCAGCGATGGTGCTGGTTGTACCGCACAACAGAATGAATGACATGTGGATAGGCGGTCTTGTACGATTGCCACCCCCTCATCTTCTTCTTGGCCGTGTGAGATCCAGGTGGATTGCCGATGCCCAAGATACGTTTGACTGGGCTCATTCCCTCGTCAGCCTGCAGCGTAATTCTGTGTGACGACAAAACAATTTAACGCCTCATGCTTCGGAACCGACGATGGAGCGAGCTGCACATGGCGTTCTGTGGGAGCTCAACTGTCCGAATAATCTTACCTCTCTGAAATTCTACACCAGGCCAAAGCAAATCAATCGAGGCTTGATATATGGAGATTAGAACGCTTGTGCTCCAAACCAATCACACGCTCGACCTGCTTACAGTTTCTTGACAGCCTCCCTGTCCAACACATGTATGAATCTGGCATCATGACAGACCCTGGCTTAACCAGCCCTTTATGCTTCTCAAATATGCGACCGCAGGGCACGCCCCAGTCCTCTTACGCCCAGCACCAGCAGCAGCAACCCTCCTGTGGCCAGGGAAATGGCAACGTCCCAGAAACAGACACCAACACCACCACACCCTGCAGAACCAAGCACCAGCACCATCCTGAAGCCAGAACCCGCCGAGGAAGACTCCAAACCCAGGCTCGGCGGCGACGCATCAACAACCGCGCCATCATCGAGAACCCCCTGGCCCACATGACGGACGATGACCTGGCTCAGGACACCCTGCGCTTCTCACGCGCCTGGCTCACCACCCTGCCCGGGTCGGCGACCAAGCTTCTCCGCGCGGCGCGCGTGGCCAAGGACATCCGGACGTACGACGACGTGGCGCACGGCCAGGCCGGCGCCGAGGGCGCGGCACTCCCGGTCGTGCTGACTGAGGCGGAGAGGCGGGCGCTGCGGGACGAGAGGGACGTGACCTTTAGCGAGCGCGGAATGCGCGTCGTCATCCTGACCGTCAGCCTGGCGGCGTTCCTGCAGGGCCACGTGCAGAGCTCCGTCAACGGCGCGTCGACCTACGCCATCTCCTTCGGCCTCCACGTACCCTGGAGGGCCGGAGCCGGGGAGGAGCCGGCGGTGGGGCGGGACCGGTGGCGGCTCGGTGCGGCCAACGCGGCTCCGTTCCTGGCCGCCGGGCTGCTGGGGTGTCCGCTCGCGCTGCCCGTCAACCAGGCTGTCGGGCGGAGGGGCGCCATGGTCGTCGCCGCGCTGCTGATCCTGGCCACGAGCCTGGCGGCGGCGTTTGCGAGGCGCTGGGATGTGCTGCTCGTCATCAGGGTGTTTAACGGGCTGGGGATGGGGATAAAGGCTGTTAGTACGCCGATTTTGGCCAGTGAGACTTCTGTTGGTGAGCATCGTCGCCATCTTCTATTATAATTTTTATATTTTTACTTTTGAACTAGTGGCGTGGAGAGAGGACTGACGGCTGCGTGGCAGGGTTTTGGAGAGGGACGTCTATTCTAGCATGGCAACTCTGGTAAGTACCTACTCTTTTTACATCGTACAAGCGGTTAGTGTCCCTAATCTCAAGATCGCTTTCGCTGGAGGTTTGTTTGACAGAAGGTTGATTGCCTTGCTAGGGTCGCCTTCGGGATCATGATGGGCTTCATCTTCAACATCGTCTTCCACGCGGCCTGCGGCGACAACCAGGACCTCGCGCTGTCCCTGATCATAGGCGGACCCGTCGTGCCCTCACTCATGATGCTGGCAGGCCTGTGGTACTGCCCCGAGAGCCCGCGCTACTACATGCGGCCGAGGTCATCAAAGTATAGCCCTGCCAAGGCGTTTGCGATCTTGAAGAAGCTGAGAAACACAGAGGTTGGTGCAGGTTGTTTTCTATCTGGTGCTTGAATCTCTTTTGAAGTGGTGAGGCTGACTGGCCTTTGTGTGTCGTGCTAGCTGCAAGCACTCCGGGACCTATACCTCATGCACAAGTCCATCGAGCAGGAGGAGTATCTGGGCCCTCCCAAGACGGCCAAACGATTGCGTCGAGGATTTTCTGGCCTTGTGGCTGAGTATTGGACGCTGGTACGGCAGTTGTTTGGAGAGAGGAGGTTACGAAACGCCTTGATCAGCAGCTCGACTGTCAATCTTTGCCAGCAGCTGTGCGGAAGTGAGCCATAGTATTTTCATCTCTTTCCACTCAATTTGTTTGGCCAACTGCCCAAAGGACGACCCCACTGATAGCTATCTACAAATCAGTCAACATTCTAGCCTTCTACTCGGGAGATCTCTTCCTCCGCATCGGCGCCCAGAACGATACGGATGACGCGTCGGGATACCATAGGCGTATGGCGGCGTTCGGCTATAGCTGTGGCTTTGGTATGTTTTTTTTTCTCTGGAGTGGAACATAAAGTTGACAGGAATATGTCTTTGAATCAGGACGGCAAACTGACTATCGAAAGGGGCCATCAACTTCATCTTTGGGCTTCCCGCCATCAGAACAATCGACACCCTTGGTCGGCGGAAGTGGCTCATCATCACTTTGCCGCTAATGGCGGTGTTTATGGGTGCTGCTGCTGCTTCATTCAACATTGCAGACATGAACTTCAGGATCGGGGTTGTGATTATGTGGCTTTTCTGTTCGTTATGTTGGTTGCTTAATGGAGCTCAACCCTTCACCTAGAAATGCAATACGACTAACTCGGCTATGATCAATCGGCAGTGTTTGCTGCAGCGTACTCGCCGGGACTGGGTAAGTATGCCATTTCTTTTGTTATTTATGCGTATGAAATACGCACAGGTGGGCTGCTTCTGCAAAATATGTGCTAAAATGTTCATATGGATAAGGGCCTATCCCATTCACGCTTGCTTCAGAGAGGTATTGTGTAAACGCTTGATTACCCTTTTCAGTTTGTGCAATATTGTATATTAACAAAACTCAATAATAGTTTTCCCCTATCCCATCGCGAGATTGTAAGACAATACACCTTTTTGTGTCGGTTTAAGGATAGCAGACTGACAGCAAGTCACCCTCAAAACAGGGCTGTGCATTCGCCATCACCACCAATCTCACCTTTGCCGGGCTCCTCTCCATCTTTTTCCTCAAGTAAGTTCACTCTCCCACTTCTTCCAATTTCATATACCATTCCAATAACCAAATCCCCGAGATAAGCATCTACTCCGGCCTCGGCGACGCAGGCTGCCTGGCCCTCTTCTCAGGCCTCAACCTGCTGGCCCTGGTGTTTGTGTTCCTTCTAGTCGAAGAAACCAAGCGACGCTCCCTCGAAGACCTGGACCTCGTGTTTGCCGTGCCGAAACGCGTCTTCATGAGGTACCAGGTAAGGACCTTCCTGCCCTGGTTCGCGCGCCGCTGCCTGCGTCTCGTCACGGGCCGCCGAGCCGCGAGGGGCGACGAGGTCCCGCCGAGTCTGTACATCGACCGCACGTGGGACAGGGCGCGGCAGCAGGTTGATCGCGCTCTCTTGGGGAATGTTGGTCTTGGGCGTGAGAGGCCACGGCGAAGGTGGGAGGAGGGTGGTGAGGGGATATCTGCGGGGCGGGGGCTGAACGGTCCCCATCAGCGGCAGCAGGACTGGGAGTTCAGGAGAGGAAGTTTGTCTGGAACAGACGATGATAGCTTGCATGCCTGATCGTGGGCAGGCTTTTGGGGAAAGCGTTTCTGTGTAGAATATCACACTGGTGGATTACTCAATTTGAATATAAAAAGAGGATGCTCATTTTGTTTAAATCACATCAAACCCGCTTCAAGCAACGTCAAAGAGTATTGTGGTATCATTTAATATTCCCAGACCCAGCCCAGTTCTTTGGTCAAGAATCCGGCATCCCCGGGATGGAGAGCTTTGTACAACTATAATATAAGGAAAACAGAAGAGAAACCAGGAAAAACAGACCCTCCCAAGCAAAGCACCCCAGTTCCATCATCCTTTTCGCAACGCCAGTCGCTGAATGCCTTATCGAAGAAATGCAACCCTGATGCTCCCAGCTAACATACCCAGAGTTGTTGCACGGAAGAGAAACCAACAGAGTAAAAGAAACAAGAAAGTATGACAAAAAAAAAAAAAAAAGAAAGGAAAAGAACTCGTCCTCTCCCCATCATCATTTCACCTTGCAAGTGATGCCAGGGCCGTCCTTTACGCACTCTTGACCATCGGGGCATGTGCCCATCAGCACCCACTTTTCCTGGGCGCAGTTGAACATTTTGCGACGGTTGCATTCGTAACCGCCTGAGTTTTCGCCAGTCAACTTGCAGTTCCAGCCCTCCCGGACAACGAGCACGTCCCACAAGTTTGTTGGAGCAGCCGCTGCCGAGCTGGCGAGGGATGCTGCGGCGAGGACGGTGACTGCGAAGCGCATTTTGTCGTTGTTTTGTGGACTTGGGGGTTGTTGTGTGTATGATGTTATTTTCTTGTGCTTTGATTGTTGTGGAGTAGAAAGACTTGGTGGGGATTCAAAAACAATGATTATGAGTTTATAACTTGGGGTAGTAAATCGAGAGCAAATTGTAAGCTGCTTATGATAGATTGTTCAATCGACGCTAGGTTGTGAATTTGCTGCTTTTGCGCGTCGCAATGAGGATGAAGATGATGATGATGGGGAGGCAATGGCGAAAACACTTTGGCTAACATGATCCTTTTTATCTTCCTCAATTGTCATATCACCAAAATAAACTGTAGTCTACTCACGATGCCCTGACCATTAATCAAGCATCTACAGCGGTCGAGGCTGTGTGGATGCCAATTCGTCCCTTTTCGGTGCAAGTATTACTCTGCTTACCAGTGAGACGTCTCTGGGGGGTTTAGCTTACATCCACATCTGGTGTAGGGTTTAGGCACCGCCTTTCGCGTAACACCACCGCCCTACGATGCAGCCCATGTTCGCAAAATGGACAAGGGGCGAGAACAGTAATACAGCCAAGCTTTTCTGACTTTTGCGTCTTGACCTAATTCGACTGCACTTTTTGAGGCGCGGCGCAGCCAAGTCATGGTTTTACGCCGTTTTGCCGACTTTTACGCAACCAGTCGAACCAAGATCCTTTTTCCCACCACGTCTGTTCTTTCCTTCCCGGTCTGGAATCGGACCCGAGCGGTAGCGTAATCGGGTCGAGCAGTCTTGAGTGGGGGATTGAAGCTTTCGTTCCTGACCCTTCCACAGTAATTTATCAGAAAGCAGAAAGCAAGGCCTTACCTGGTTTGGTTATTAGTGGAAATTAAAAATAACTCCCCATGTAGCAACCTGACCACTTTTCACCTCATATCTATCCAGGCACCCAATTCACAATCAAGGACAGCAGACGGTCCCCAGTTTGGAGGTTATATCATGTATTGGCTATCTCTATACCAAGCTCCATAGGGAGCGCCATTTTTCCTTTTTCGCTCCGAGAACGAATAAATAAAAGACAATACACGGGCAAAAGACAGTCCAGGTCCTTTGTCCGTAACAAAACACACAAGAATTGGTTATTTATATATATATATATACAGCAGGTCCCTTTTCAAAACAAATACCAAGATCGTCGAGAGAAAGAACCAAAAGAAAAAGAAAAAGGTCAGACGCTGCAACATGAGGAATATAACATCAGAAACTTGCAAAACACGGGTTATGTGCCTTCTTCACTCCTCGGCGCTGAGGGCTTCGACAAGGGCAGCGGCCAGACGGGCGGCTTCGCGGCGGCGGAGGCGGGCCTCGCGCTTGGCCAGGCGGCAGCCGCTGTTGTTGTTGTTGTTGTTGTTCTTGCCGTTGTTGTTACCCTGGTTGTTGTTGTTCTTGCCACTGTTGTTGCCGTTGTTGTTGTTCTTGCCGTTGTTCTTGCCGTTGTTGTTACCCTGGTTGTTGTTGTTCTTGCCACTGTTGTTGCCATTGTTGCCGTTGTTGCCGTTGTTGCCGTTGTTGCCGTTGTTGCCGTTGTTGCCGTTGTTGCCGTTGTTGCCGTTGTTGCCGTTGTTGCCGTTGTTGCCGTTGTTGCCGTTGTTGCCGTTGTTGCCGTTGTTGCCGTTGTTGCCGTTGTTGCCGTTGTTGCCGTTGTTGCCGTTGTTGCCGTTGTTGCCGTTGTTGCCGTTGTTGCCGTTGTTGCCGTTGTTTCCGTTGTTGCCGTTGTTGCCGTTGTTGCCAGTGTTACCATTGTTTCCGGTGTTGCCGTTGTTGCCAGTGTTACCATTGTTGCCATTGTTACCATTGTCAACGGCACCACCGCCAGTGCTACCACCCGCAACCGCAATCTTGGGACCCGGGATCGGGTAGCTGGTCGGGTTGTTGTAGAGGTCGAACAGGATGCCCGGGTCGGCAGCCTTGTAGAGAGCCGTGGCCTTCACGCCGGCGGGCTTGTCCGAGCCGCCACCCGTGACCTGGATGTTGACGCACTGGGGGTACAACTGCGCGCCGCCCTGGCGGTTACCCTCGTGCAGGGCGATGATCTCGTGGCGGAGCACGTAGTTGCCGGCGGCCAGGGTGCGGGGGATGACGACGGTGGCCTTGTTGCCGTCCTTGATGAGCTGGTCGGCGGCCCAGACGCCGTTCTGGAGGCCGGCCTCGCTGATCTTGAAGAAGTTGAGCGACGAGGCGTCGACCTTGTCGCAGCCCGCCGAGCCGCAGTCGGCCAGGTAGTTGATGACGGGCCCCTTGTGGCTCCCGGCCCACGTGTCCCACTGGATGGTCATGGAGGAGCCGGCCGCGATGGGCACAGATGCGGGAGCCGCCTTGGAGCTCTTGTGGCAGGCGATGTCGCTGTTGCCGAGCGAGGACACGGGGACGAAGCCATTGTCGTTCTGCACGGTGCCCCAGCCGACGGTCTGGGCCGTGAGGGTCTGAGCGCTGATGCCGTTGAAGGGACTGAAGCCGGGGAACTCCTTGCCGCCGGCGGTGACCTTGGTGACGTGACCGTGGGCCGAGACGGAGGCGGCGCCGGCAATGGTGGCGAGGATGGTCTTGGTGGTGAAGGAAGGCATTTTTGCTGACTTGATCTTCTTTCTTTGACAAAGATTGGGTATCTTGAGAATGGTAGCTTGGAAAGCAAATATATAAAGAAAACTGTATACAGTCGAAAAGAGAGTTTCTGAAGCCGTCTGGCGGAAAATGAATGTGAATGTTACAGAGTCAAGCTTTGGCTTGTCGTCGACGAAGAAAAAGATGATTTGCTCAGTCAATGAAGCGAATGTGGGAAAAGTTGCAACTTCGGTATCGTGAAGAACGAAACGTTTTGGGTCTCAAGACCAAAGAAGATAAAGAAGGACAAAAAGGGTGGTTTACCGAAAAGAATGTGTTTTGTTACGGACAGAAGCGTGAGGCTTGGGATTGAGAGTAAAGATGGGCATGAAGCAGAGGGAAACAAAGATGCCTTTATATCGCTCCTTTCAACAAAGCTATCCACAGTCAAAGGCGACAGGATCGCCAACATGCTAATGCAACATGGGTCCTTTCTTCGGGCATCCGGGCCAGTCCCCCGATCAAAGCTGTCATTCTTGGTCTTGGCTCCGTCTGCGATAGACTGCGATGACCTTTTGTTCAGCTCCACCCTCCGGATGGTGTCGCCAAAGAGGGTAAACACCAAGACCCTGACTCCCTCGCCTGTCAGGGCTGGCCCCGTTTCAGCATGATGAAGATCGCAACCGATGGCTGGTGGGCGCTAGTATGTGTGGGTATAATACCAGGACCAACAACGGGGGGCCCGGCCTGTCGGGCTGAGAAAAAGGGTTGATTGGGAGGAGGCTCTGTTGTGCGATGTGGCGTTGTTCGCTTGAGGTTTCCATCAAAATCATGCAGAGTGGGTTTGTCAAAGGGAGCATGCAGCCAAGATGAAAGGGGTGTGGTACCAAGGTCGTCTTGGTCGGAACATACCGAGGGAGAGGGCTTTGGTTCGCCTGCAGTACCCTGGGTTTATGTTACCAGGGGGAGGGGGGGGCTTGTGTGAAATGAGAAAAACAAAGGGGATTTGTTGCGAAGAGAGAGTTCAGGGGAATGCAAGGGACATGAAGGACGTCAGACGAAATTCCATCATTGGTGGGATTTGGTGACGGAGTCCGCAAGGGGGGCTCCATTATCTGGAGTTTCTCTTGTTCGTATCATCTTACCACAATGTTTGCCGCTGTGTTGTGATTGAAATCATGATAAGTTTCGACAAGTGATCACGGAGGAAATTGCTCAACGCGGAGAATCGTTACCTATAATATTCCGGAGTATTATCTGAGACGATGGTGCCACTGATGGAGCCATTAAAAGTCGCAATCTCACTAGTTGGTTGTTAGTGTCATTACAGATTAAATGAAGGCATGAATGATGGGCTTGATTCTCATGTCATCAATAGCCTAACCTGATTTTCTCTTTCTTTTTGTTTCTTTGGCTCTTCCCCGGTGGAAATGGGGCGGCCAGTGTACTATAGAAACATGTAATAATCGGTGCTGTAACCAGGAAATACAGCGACCAAGTTTTAATGTTGAGGGGTTCCTGGTGAGTCCTCGGTTCTGGTATAGCAGTTAGTCGGAAAAATCATATTTGAATTTGAACCTCAGGGGTTTGTGGTTTCAACAAAGTGGATCCCTCTTGCGGCTTCCCTGCGTAAATCCGAAAATCTTCCAAAAAAATCAGACCAAGGATCGATTTCAGGGGGCCTGATTGGTGTCGACACCGAAGAGATGGGGCTAATTCGGGTGCGTCGTCAATGCAAAGAAAAGGGCGCTTGACCAAATGGTTTACGCGCCGCTGGTATCCGATCGCTTACTTGGTAGCATCGCTCATGCAAACAGAAAGCCGCGCTGGGAATGAGAACAAAAATGTCACGTCACGTCACGTCAGTCACATTCATGGCTTTGGATTAATTAAATGAGCGATTGGCTGTGACGGGTTATCCATGATACTGAGCCTACAGTACAGTACGGATGAATAACAGACTTCTTTTATATACGTTCATTATAATACACGAGTCAACTTGAGCTGTAGTTCCAAACATTGCCCTCACAGTTCAATTGTTACAGTACCTCGAATACATCCCTCGCTCTCTCACAATTGTATGTATGGTTCGTTGTTAAGATAACTAACTGGCAGGTATGCATTGCTTGTTTGCAACAGCTAAAGTGTTGTCTCCCTATCACCTCCACACCACCAAAATTATTCGCTTCGATTGCCTTTCCCGTCTTAGGGTAATGCATCACTTACACTTACATTTACAGTACGCACACTTACGGGTACACTTTTCGTCTATTCTTTTCTTCCTCGACGCCATCGACCATCCACATCCAAGATCGTGGATATCCTCCACCAGCTCCCTCACTACCGGCGATCCCGTCTGCTTGAACCTTGGTCAACCCTATCGTGGGTAACCTATACAGGTAGACATCACTCGCCAAGCTGCGTGTGAATCAGGACTTTTAGTGTTATATTATTTATTGTCAAGCGAGCACATGGTGGTTTTCTTTTGTGGTGGTCTGCGGGGCGATTAAAAGATAGGGAAAGGAGAGGCCGCTTTTGCCACCTAGCTGTGTCCCAGCTCGTGTCTTGGCATGTTGATGGGGTTTCCAAGAAACCTGGTAAACCTGACTTGAAGAATAATGTGAAGATCTGCAAACTGGGCATCGTCTATTCTTCCTCTTTTGTTTGCCCGTTGTTTCCTACTCAAGTGACAGCTGTCGGTTGGTTTCCTGTCTGGCACTGCCCGCGCATCCATGTGTAGATCGTGGGGTTGGCCGCCATGAGCCTCCATAAACTTCATGCCAGTATGCTTACGAGCTTACGAATCAAAAAAAACGCATTGACGGCGAGTCTGCGTTGAGGTTATTTTGGGTCGATTGTGATTTTGATAAAGGAATCATCCATGTACAAAGAGACCTGAGCTGATGATTTTTAAATCATCGGGCTTGATTCTAGGCATCTCCAACGGTTGGGGTAAACTGTTGTCTGCTGATTGATGATTGATCCAAAATCCGGGTGCCGGGTCAGCCGCGATGCTAATACTTTAGCTTGCGGCATTTCAGATGGCTAAGCGAACAGCTGCTGAGCCACGATGGTGGGGGTAAATTCTGCCCCGCATTTTCCACCTCATAAGTTAGGCATATATAAACTTTCATTTACGTTTGTTGCAGCTGATATGCGCTTCTGTCGGGAACAACCTTGTCTACATTTATTTCTTTGTCATTTCCCCCTTTTTTTCTCGCTCTTTCTTTCTCGTGTTTTATTGACTGAGAACTATGTAGAGCAGGCATCACCCTATTTCATATTTCTCAACGTACCTGAACAGGGAGATTTGTCAAATTTGTTCGGGTGCGCGACAAGAAAAGACTCTTTGATTTCATTTCGTCTTTGCCAAACCCAAGCGCTCTAATAGGGTAGCAGGAATCCAGGTGGCATACGGACTGTGCTGTGGTCTTCTACCTGCCACTTGTCTCTTGCTCCTGTTCTTGTTAATGATACCGTGCGCTCCAATGAGTATCGGAGTTACCGGCCTTTCACTCTGTAGCGGATAAATTTTCCAGCGTGTCTTTTTATTGGGAAGATCGACAAGCGTCGCTCCTCGATACGGCAACAACTTGCCCAGCCTTACGCTCGCACCCCAACTAATGCGCAGTATGATATCATTAGGATTCTAGAAATAAATCCCCTACCAAGCACCATTAACCAAACACTTGGCTTCTTCCGTTCCCTTCGTGCGTGCATACGCGTGATGCTGATTTTGGTGCATAGTAAGCACTATGGTCGATGGTGCCAAGGATTCACTTACTGCTTATATACCCAAGTAGGTTTATCCAAAGAATGCAAAGTGTTCGAAGAAAGCAGGCGACGAAATGATTTTTAGAAACATTTTTGTTTTTTTTTCGCCGGAAAAATGAAGCTGCCGACCGTGTCGACAGTTCTGCTGCCGATGGTGTCAACTATTTGGTAACCATACAAATACGAGGGAAAAGACGTCTTGGAGCGAATACGTGCCATGGTTATTGTTAGAAATCCCGTGCGTGCACGAACTGGACAGTGCCACAGCCCATACAAATACGATCTGAGGGTCTTACACACCTTCAAACGCCATGATGGTTGGCCTTTTCTAAGACTTGCAGTGGTACTACCTGCCCGAATCGCGCCAAGACTACGCCGGTACAGGAAGCTACGCGAAATAGCGCCAAATCACGACGGCGAGCCAGACGACGTACAGGAAAGGTCAAAGATGGCTTGGAGTAGAGGTGGGGCCAACGGCACCGGATCCCCAGCGATCTCCTAGTTGGACTGCTTGTAAAAGCCCTGGACTTTGCTAGAAAGCCTCTAGTTGACCCAATCAGCCCAAGGGTAGCGTGACCTGACCACGTCAGCCTTGCGCTTATTGCTTTTTCTTCTTGTCTCTTCTTGCTACGGCACGGGATCTGAGTGAGCCGTGTTCTGCGGCAAACATGTTCAGTTGCCTCATCTGGACAGTGATGTGAGCGCTGGTGCATTTTGCATCATAGTCAGCCGTAAGAGGCACTGACCTCTCATTGGATTCGACCAGACAATTATCGATACATGTTAGTTGCCCAGAAAGGTAGGTCCAAACATGCCAACCATCTCATTTCTGCTCGAATCTGATGTACGAATATTGAAAGAATCTGAACTAAAAAATAGCTGCATGATGACCTGTCAAGGAAACCCTTATCCTACCAACCTCAGCCTTCGAGTTAATATAAGGCTAGAGTGTCATCCCGGCAACTTGCCTCGGGTTTCTCAGATCGGATGAAAAAGCATCATCGTCTCATGAAGGATCCCATACCAAAAGGTACATGTCCTTACATCCAAAACTTCTGACCATTTTTTTCCCCATTTCATCACATCAGATCGCTTACCTGCAGCCGCTGTACAGCGCGGGTCCGCCGATCAATGATTGGGCACATGTTACTGCTTGGCCTCGTGGCTATTGGCGTCCTCGCCGACAGGTCCCAGGCTGCAGCAGTCCTGGAACAACAGCTCTTGGGGAAGTCGCTGCATTCCCGCCGCTGCGAGGTTCAGCCTCCGCGGGCGAACGAGGACTGGTACCAGCCCAAGCCCAAGCCCAAGCCTGTGCCAACATTGCCACCATTACCACCATTACCACCAACGCCAACAGCAACATGCACGCCATCTTATGTTGCGTCTGTACTGCTGTCATTCAAAGGACAGAAGGGCCTCGGCCTAACCCTTGAGACGGCAGTGCCTGTCTCCGAGGGAGGCTCCTTTGGCGAAGGACCAATAAACCTGGCCACCAAGTTCAACGCGACGCGGCTACCAGAACTCTGCGCCGTCATCGTGCGCGTGGAGAACTCCACCGCCAATCCCCCGTCAAACTTCCGCTTCGGGCTGTTCCTGCCCACATCGGAAACTTGGAACGGCCGGTTCCTGGCCGTCGGTAACGGCGCATTCCTCGGCGGCATAAACTGGCCATACATGGGATCAGGGCCGCACTACGGCTTCGCCACCATGTCCACCGACACGGGCCACAGCTCTGGCGCCGGCGACCTGTCCTGGGGTCTCAATCGCCCGGATAGACTGCTGGACTGGGGCTACCGGGCCATGCGGGGATCCGTCCTGGTGGCCAAGCACGTCGTGGCCGGCTATTACAAGGAGACTCCCTCGCGGTCCTACTTCACGGGATGCTCGACCGGCGGCAGACAAGCCCTAAAGGCCATCCAGGGCGACCCGGAAAGCTGGGACGGGGCGCTGATCGGCGCGCCGGCGTGGGACACCAAGAACCTGATGCCGTTTGCCGCCAAGGTGGGCAAGTCCAACGTCCGGCCTGACGGGAGCCTCATCTTCGACGCGGCCAACGTAGCCGTCGGTGGGGCCTGGCAGACGCTCGTACAGCAGGTGCTGCTGCAGTGCGACGCAGCCGACGGGGTCGTCGACGGCATCGTCAGCGATCCCGACAACTGCCGCATCGACTTTGCCCGCTTCACCTGCCCGCCCGGCGTGCCGCAGATCCCCGGCTGCATAACGCCCGAGCAGGTGGCGGTCGTCAAGGGCATGTACGCCGACTACGTGCTCGCCGGGCGCAACGGCAGCGACGCCCTGGTCATGAACGGCATGCAGCCCAGCTCAGAGGGCGACCTGACGGGCTGGGTGTCGTACCTCAACAACCCGGCCGACTTTGTGTCCGCCTACCCCCGCTACTTTGTCTACAACAACACCAACTGGCGGCTGCCCCAGTACACGGACCAGGTGGTGTTCGACTCGCGCCGCGTCAACCCGGGTCAGGCCAGCGCCGACGACTTTGACCTCTCGCCCTTCAAGCGCCGCGGCGGCAAGGTGATCCTGTACCACGGCGTGGCCGACGGCCTGGTGCCGACGCGGTCCACCACGCGCTACTACAACCTGACCCGGGACGCCATGGGCGGGCAGGCGGCGACCGACGGCTTCCTGCGCCACTTCCTGGTGCCCGGCATGGGCCACTGCTGGTTCAGCCCGCCCTGGGTCAACGCGCCGTGGATGTTCGCGGGCGTCGGCCAAGCCGAGGCCCTGCAGCTCCTGCAGCCGGGCTCGACCCCCACACCCCCGCCGGACGAGTTCCTCCGCGGCTGGGGCACCCCGCTCTTCCGCGGCGACCCCGACTACGACGCCCTGCTGAAGCTGGTCACCTGGGTGGAGAACGGGACCGCCCCGGACGACATCCGCGCGGTCGCCTACGGCGCCGACTGGAACGTCCAGAGGACCAGGAAGCTGTGTCCTTATCCGAGGAAGGCGGTTCTCGTCGACGCCTTGTTGTTGAATGACCAGGCGGGGTGGGAGTGTAGGTAACAAAGGGCTTATTCTTTTTCTTTTTCTTTTGTTGGTTGTCTGATGTTGACGTCATGCTGTAACGTAAGCGGACTGGGATTTCATTGCATGTAGGCTGGAGTTTAGCGATTGTTGTTTTTTTCTCTTTTTTTTTTCTGCTTTTTGTTTTCTTGGCTTTTAACATAGACTCTTCGGAGTTTTCGGTATTGGTATGTCGGATGATATGACCGTTTTTCTTATGTACTGTCACGGAAGTAGGTGGGACTAGATTGCCAGCACGCTTTGGCTCAACGATTATTATGACGCTATCACAGGGACAAATTGTTGGTTCCTAAAGGTTTTGAAGGGCTGGATCACAGCACAAGGGATAATTACTGTTGGGCAAGAGGCCCACTAGCAACCCACAGAAAGAGCTCTTTTATCATGATTCAATCAAATTAAAGCAGTCATTATTTAAAAACACATCAAAACGCCGCTCCAACTCCAGAGAACATGACCCTCTAGATAAAACACCATGTACAAACCTTCCCCCTTTTACCCCCTTCAACCCATCAGCTCCACCCCCCTCCTCACAACGCCAACCACAGCCCCCGTCTGCACGGCCTCTCCCGCGCCACCAGCAACACGGTGCTCAATCTCGGCCAGCCCATCCAGCCAGGTGATCATGACCTCGGGCTTGACCTCGAGCTTGGTCAGCTCCTCGGAGAGCGCCGTTATGATGTCGGCGAGGGCCAGGCCGCGCGTGGCCTTGAGGGCGTTGATGGTGCCGAGGCAAGACACGACGTCGCTGGTGGCCAGCAGGGTGTCGAGGATCTCCTTGATTGCCTCGGGCGGCGGCGCCGCGATGCAGTTGTATATCGTCTCGACCGTGATGGTGTCCCTGACCACCGGCACGGCCTTGTCCTCCGCGGCGCCCTTCTCGCGCAGCGGCGTGCTGCTCGCGTGGCAGGCCTGCAGGACGTTGAGGGCCCGGCGCATGTCGCCCCTGGCCAGCCGGACCAGGGCGTCGACCGCCTCCGGGCGTATGTTGACCGTCTCCTCCTCGACGACGCGGTCGACCAGCACGCGTATGTCGGCCTCCTTGAGCGGGCTGAAGCGGAAGCGGGTGCAGCGGGACAGCAGCGCGGGGGAGAGCTTGTGGGCGTAGTTTGCGATGATGCAGAAGCGCGTGTTGGCCGTGTACTTTTCCATGATGCGGCGGAGGGCCATCTGTGCCGTATTGGTCATGGCGTCGGCCTCATCGAGGATGATGAGCTTGTAGGAAGGCATGGGCCTCGTCGAGGATGGGTTGCTATTTGATGCCGCCGTCGCCGCCGCTTGCGCGTTCTTTGCCGACCCCATGGTAAAGATCTGTTTTGTGCTCGCAAACGTCTTGATCTGCTCCCTGACCACGTCGATGCCGCGGTCGTCCGACGCGTTCAGCTCCAGGACCATCTGGCGGACATTATCGGCACCGTAGATCCTCCTCGCCAGAGCCAGGATCGTCGAGGTCTTGCCCGTGCCGGGAGGGCCGTACAGCAGCAGGTGGGGCAGGCGGTTCGCGTCGACGAACTTGTTGACCGTGGCCAGGATGTCTTGGTGGCCCGAGACGTCGGCGAGGGACACGGGGCGGTACTTTTCTACCCATGGTAGGGAGTCTTCGGCCTCGACGGGAAGGTTCGCGGCGCTGCGTTTGCCCTTTTCGGCAGCGGCCGAGGAGAAGGTTATGGCTGTCGCTGGTGGCGGTGCGTCGATTTCCATTTCGTCTTCAAAGTCGGACATTTTGTTTTCTTTTTGGATGCTGCTGTTTGATGGTCTCTATTAGATTCAGACGACAATATATAGTCCACTTGTACTTGGTGCGGCCGGTAATTGAATTGTAAAATTGATTATTTTGCTGGACGTTGAGCAACTTCACAGCCGGGGCTTTACAGTACAGAGCTTTTCCGAAGCCATACAAAATGGAAAACCGCGTCACAACGCGTAAAGTGGTTGGTCGTTAACCCGCCCACTGCCCGCCCATGTCATTTCTGCTTGCTGTGCGATGGTCATCCGTATGCTCCACTATGGGTGGGTCTGGCAGGGTAAGCAATGTCTCATTCCCCGCTAAGGCTAGCGCTGCAAGCCACTAATAGCCTGAAGGATGCCTTGCGTCAAGTCCCGACTTTACCTCGTTAGGTACTCACACAGGGCGCAGTGATTTCTAGCGGCGGGGGCCAAGATGAGGGTCCAGTGAGGGGTTCATTCAAGCCAACCGGCTGCACTGAGGTGCGTTTCCTGCACGACACATTTTGTGATTCGATCTCTGCTCGCATCACATATCTCTTGCCAAGCCAGCTTATCCTTGTTCTAGACTCGTATACACGGAGAAGTGGCTCGTTCGTTTGTGGTTTGTGTGTGTGTGTGTGTGTGTGTCTTTCTTTGCCTGATGCCCGCGTGAGTGGGTGTTCATCTTGTGGCACATGCACACCTCCAGAAACCGGGCTAGCAAGCGCCAGACGGGAACAAGGCAGGCTAGGTAGGGATAGAGTCAGGCTGGCAGATGAAAAGGTAGACAATCTGGAAGGGTGGATGAATGGAGCCTGACCACCAGAAACTCCCGCCAGACTTCTTTAAGCAAAGGGTATGGCTGTTGACGGTGGATGACTGTTGATGGTTTCGTTCTCTTCTTCTTTCATGTCCTCCGTGCCATCTTGGGATTATTGCCTGTCTCCTTTGGACATCTATACCCCGTTGTTCGTTTTCTCTTCGCATCCTGAATTCAACACGATCAAAAGGCAGAAGAAACGCAGCTCAGCACGACCAAGCATTATGTCTTTCCGACAGTTAACATCCCGGCACCACTATGTCCGACAGGAAAAGTCCGAGTCTAGATCTCGCTTCGAGGCCAAGTTCTCGTCCTGGAAGAAGGCTTGTCGTCGACATTTGCCGTCACGGAGGAGGTGCACAAACCCAAAGTGTGTCTGGCACACGCTATTAAATATCCTCGGGTTCTTGTTTTCTTTACTGGAGCAACTCTTCAGCCGCTCAAAATACCATTGATCGACAGACGCGTACAAAAGAAGAAGAGAAAAGAAGCGGACGAACAACATTAAATCTGGTCAAACCCCCCAATTCCAGAAGCAGTCGAGATGATCGATTAGATCGCCGAAGAAGCTACTCTGTATGGCTGCCCATGCGATGTAGCTCAACAAGTTTGTGATCGATTCGACGTATTGAAACGTCATAAAACAACCTCCGGATAGCCCGGGAAATCGTATACATCATGCCACCCTATTTACGGCACCTTACCATATTTACCACAAAATCTGATCAACGCCATATATTCATCACTTGTTACTTTGACTATATTCAATTTTATCCAAACGAAGACAGTGGTACCTAGCTATCGCATCTTCTTTAGGCCTTGGACCACCATATTCAATCCAAATCTTCCCTCAGCTACTTCAACCCCTCACCACAACTTCGCATATTCTTGATCTCCCCGCAGACCCCCCTCTATCCGACCAACCATCAACACCAACACAACCAGAAAAGAAAGAAAAGAAAAAAAAAACATGGCAGACGTGGACACTACCATACTCGATCACGCGACCGGCCGAGCAGCTGAGCTCGTCAAGGCCCACTCGGCCGAGCATGCACTCAAGCTCTACGCCGGTTGGTTCTGCCCCTTTGTGCAACGCTCCTGGATCGTGCTCGAGGAGAAGCGCATCCCGTATCAATACGTCGAGATCAACCCCTACCACAAGTCACCCGACTTCCTGGCCCTCAATCCACGCGGCCTCGTCCCCACCCTGGCCGTGCCCCAGAACCCCACCTCGGGCGAGCAGCAGCAACTCAAGCCCCTGTACGAAAGCAGCATCATCAACGAGTACCTGGACGAGGCCTTTGACGACCAGGCGACCCACGGTCCACACCTCCTGCCCCGGGATCCCTACGAGCGCGCGCGCTGCCGCCTCTGGATCGACCACGCCGGCAAGATCGTCACCGGCTTCTACAAGGTCCTGCAGCACAACCCCGGCACCTCCAGCTACAGTGCTGACGAGGCCCGCGACGCGTTCCAGGGGGCGATCAGGACCCTCGTCGAGGAGATGGCCGACGGCGGGCCGTGGTTCCTCGGCGGGGAGTTTAGCCTCGTCGACGTGACGCTGGCGCCGTGGGCGCGCAGGCTGTGGCTGCTCGACCACTTCAAGCCGGGCGGGGCGGGGATCCCTGACGGTGAGGGTGGGGGGAGCGACCAAGAGAAGAAGGTCTGGAGGAGGTGGAGGGTCTGGCTCGATGCCGTCCTGGCTAGGGAGAGCGTGGTGTCCACGTCGAGCGACGATGAAGCATACATTGACTGCTATCGTCGCTATGCGGAGGACAAGACTAACTCGCAGGTTGGGCAGGCTACTAGGAAGGGGGAAAAGCTGCCGTGAGGTGTGGCTTTTGGCTGCTTATACTTAATTATGGCGTGCCCTTGCGCGCTGGACTTGATAATAATACATGTGATACGTGTTGATTAAACACGGGATGAGGATAAAATATCAGCTTGTTAGTGATGTAGAAGACCTACAATGAGAATCCCTTGAGCCTCCAACCCTAGATCTTTGCAAGACGGGTGTCTTCTGCAACGGAAAAAAAATACAGCACCACCGCAGCACATACTTCTCCGTAATAGCTAACTGCCAGGGCTCAAAGAGTTGCTGCGGTTCGTAACTTTCCTCGTATATATCCTACCTGGTGTTATATGCTTGCTATCATGCCTGGATGATCCACGCACACAAGTACACGCGTCGGCGTCCTATTGCGACTCACCTTACAAGGACGTTACTGCTAACACCTACTCTCAACCGATCCCATACATCCGGAGCCTCTCCAAACTTCAACACATCCTTCAGCTTCAAATGATCCACCACGCCTGCTACATCGGCCCCGTGGTCTATCAAGATTCCGGCAATTTCGAGTCTTGGTTGCGACAAAGGCTGGGCCCGCTCTCCATAAAATGTCCCAGTGTCGAGCACCATGTGCAATGCCGTCGGCCCTGCCCCTGGCACTGGCACTTCTGGTGACTCGCCGGTCCGTAACCGTACCAATGCGCCAACGTCCATATCAATACTACGGTCAATCGTGTCGATGATCAAACGCACAATGCTGGCATTACCCTTCATGGCTGCTATATGAAGCGGCGTGACCCTCCACTTCTCACCGACCCATATCCTCGATGGCCTGTTGTCCCGAAACTCAGGTGGCAGCGAGTGCGTCTGAGCCAATGCGGCTCGAGGGTGCGCGAGGAGAAGCGCCCGGGCTGCTTCAAGATTGTCGTTCCACGCCGCGAGGTGGAGTGGGTAGAAGCCGTAGGAATCGACCAGGTCGAGCTTGGCACCGTGAGACAGCAGTGTTTGGATTGTCTCTGCATGGTCTTCCACCGCGGCGAGATGCATGGGGCTTCGTTGATCGTCGTCGAGAACGTTGACATCAGCACCATCCATCCGCATCAGTACGTCGACCATGGTGGTGTGTCCTTTGCGTGAAGCGACGTGAATGGGCCGTTGGCCACGATCGTTTCCGATGGCTGGGTCTGCGTGATTTTTGAGCAAAGCTTCTAAGAGCTCAACTCTACCATGGCTAGCGGCTTTGTACAATAAGGTGCCGGTGCTGTATATGCTGTTGATGAGGCCTGCAGCATGCATGGCTTCACCAATATGTTGCATGGTCGTGCAATATGCGTCCGGTATCGAGGTTCCTTGAGGGGGGAGGTAACAAGTCCAGTGAGTATGGTTAGGGTGAGCCCTTGCGTGGTTCAAAAGAACCTCCAGGACAGTTCCTTTGCCACCCAGGGCGGCTACCAAGAAAGCATCAAAGCCCTCGCTGTTAGGTATGTAGGGATTCGCTCCTGCGTCCAGCAGTATCTGCACAGGCTGTGGTGTTTGACTTCCACGAGTGGCAAGATGGTAGAGTAGAGAACCACCCCTGACCTCTGTGTTGATGTCTAGCCCGTTAGCAACAGCTTTTCGGATAGTGACCTCAAAACGAGCCAGACCTTGCAGCCCTGCATTTTCTGATGTGTTCAAAAGCTCATCCCAGTCCGGGTGACTTTGGTCCTCATCTGTAACTACGAATTGAGCTCCACTTTGTAGAAGCAGCTCGACAATGTCAACTTCTAGCGCCTCGACAGCTTGAATCAGTACCGGAGTCAGCGGGATATTTGTATGGAATTTTGCACCCAGACGATTAAGTGTACTCGCCATTCTCCAGTCGGCCTGTGATGTGGCAAGTGAGAGAGGCGTATGTTCAGCTTCCATGAAAACCGAGGAACTAAAACAAGGTAACACTAACACCTTGCAATCAGTCTCCAATTTAGCGGCGCGATTTAAGTACTCTATACCGCATTCTCCAAGAAGCAATAGCAGCGCATCTGATTCGTTTCCGGGTAGACCTCTGGCCTCGGGTTCCTTGCAACTTGGGTTCGAGGAACCGTAGACGAAGTGGTGCATAGCTGTTCGTCCGAGTTCGTCCAAGGCCTTGGGGTCCCCACGGGCACGGATCAAAGTTCGGATGATTTCCGGGCTTCTGGTATGGCAGGCGTAGTGTATGGCTGTCATCCCGCCCGTTCGCGAAGAATGTGCGAAACGGATCCCAGGTCGAGCTCTTGAGACATGAGGCGTTCTCGCGTTGACATCAACACCATGCTCGAGAAGAAGTCTAATCAGGCGCAGCTTTTGGGCCTCGCTGCATTCCCGCCCTAAAGTAAGCACCAAGGGCGATGCTTGGGACACGCTAGAATCATTTTGGTCCAGCCCCATACTCGTGTTAACGTTGGCCCCTTTGGTGACCAACAATGCAGCTGTTTCTTCGGAGCCGTCGGCCAACGCAAGCTGAAGTGGCGTCATACCGTTACTATCCTTTAGATCTATGTTGGCTCCGAACTGAAGGAGCACCCTAACGAAGCTTGGGTCTTTCTGCAAAGCTGCTATATGGAGGAAAGAACTTAAAGTATCGTTCAAGTTTGTTTCCACTCCCAGCTCTAAAAGAAGTCGAACGGCCGACAGGTTTGCACCCTGGATCGCAGCTCGCAAGAGCCCTGCTTGCCATCGCTTTTTCTCAGGGTCGTGTGCTTTGCTCTGCCATGATCCATAGCGATAATTATAATGGTCGTGGCCAATGTATAGTTGTGATTTGCGTGTAGTTCGCCAAGCGTTGCCCACTGGAGGATCAAAGTGCCCGCCACTCCACAAATCTTCTGCCTTGAGCGCACCATTCGCCAACACCTCGTACAAATCTGCCAGCCGTCCATTGTCCGAATGGGAGTCTAATAGCATATCAGCGGCTTCTTCCAAAAGGCTGTGAGTGTGAACAACGGGACTTATTTTCTGTATAGTCGAGCCCCTAAGACAGCGCAAGGTTAAATGGCCAATGGCTTTCTTTGCTTCGCTATGGTGCTTGAGAAAAAGCGCGACCACGGGCACATGATTCCTTGATGCTGCCCATCTCAAGGCAGTCCACCCGTGCTTATCTCGATGTAGATGTGAGGCTTTGTTTTCCAGTAGTACGGCAACGATGGATACATCGCCATGGAGAGCTGCCCAAAATAAGGGCGTCCATCCAACCGAGTCTTTCAAGTTGATTTCAGCCCCTGCGTGCAAGAGGGCTCGGACGGCAGCCTCCTTTCGGGCAAAGGTGGCCCAATGTAACGCCGTCCAGCTCTGGGAGTCGGTTGCATTGATATCAAAGCCAGCCTGCAGCAGCTCACGAACTTTGTCTGATAGGTCCCAGAATGCCGCATAGTGCAGGGTCGTCTGGCCGGTTGGCATTGTGTCAAAGGTTGCAGTCCTCAGGGCCAAGTCCGTGCTCTGAACCTTAAAGTTTGCCACTTGGAATGCAGCAGGAGCGAGAGATGGACTACCTATAAACTCGTCGACCATTGCCTGGAGCTTGGCGTATGTTCCCGGGGGACCGGAGTCCATGTCGTCCGGCAGGTGAGTGCGCCAGTGTTGTGTCGCGTACGAAAGAAACGGGAAATTTCTCATCCGTACATCGGCCTCCTCTGCACTTCTCGTCGGCCCACTGGGCAAAACACTGAGGGATATATAACTCAGACAGGCACCGGCAACATCCTCATGGGTTCGCGCAAGGCCTCGATTGCGTAACCAGATATAAACTGTAGTGTGGACGAGAGATATGTGGCCATCCTTGAAGTTGAGGACGACGAGACCACCACAAACTCTCAAAATCGTCTTGACAGACACCATGTCCTCATCGTCCATAGACTTGGTTTCTTGGTCAACTGCTAAGCCATGGATCAACTCGGATGCTAGAAGCGGTCTTTCAATGGAGGAAATCCAATTAATGACGCGATGCGCCAGTGTGCTGTGGGACTTTGACTGTGCCGAAATTCGATCGAGGGTCTTTTCAAAGGCGACCTCCAGCTGGATCGGATATGACCGCAGAACTTTTCGCATCTCTTTGACTGTAGTGAGCGCCAAGAGTTGATTGACTAGAATCTTCCCCAGGAGGAAGCTGGAAATGGAAAGATTTAGCAGCGAAGCCTTTACTGTACGATGTCTTTGCCACGGGGCATCTTACATTCCGTTTGACTTTTCAACCACCTCAGACTCGAGGTCAGGATGCCGTTCTAGCAGCTCCTCCATGCCGTTCTCTTCAAACTGGCCAAGCACATATGTCTTGAGGTCGTTTTGGTCCGACAAAACCTCCTGGATCGATGCCAGGGGTAAAGCTGAGCGTATCTCGGGTAAGTCCCGACTGGTTACCATTATTCTGCACTGCATCTTGATGAAAGGCGCCAGAACACCTTTCAACACCATAGAGCTATCGAGTTCGTCGGGCCCATCAATGACAAGAACGACAGTTTGGGCTGAAAGAACAGTTTGCCATATATCTACCAAGTCTTTCAGAGATGCTGTTCCGGTGCCCGGTCGTTGAGAACGAAACGAGCTGAGAGCTTCGGCCACTGTTGAGCCCCCATGTTTGATGGCTTGGCTGAGAAGACTCCTCCAGATTGCCTCCTTTGTTTGTGATTTCCTGCTAGCAAAGTCGCAAAAGTAGCGTAAAATCAATCGATCTTCACCGTCGGTATTATCTAGTAGGTGCTGGAGGACGATTGACGCAAGCACGGACTTTCCAACGCCTGGGGGACCGTGGCACCATAGTTGTGGAGGGGACCCGTTACCCTTGATCCAATTTTGGAACAAGTCCGACTCTAGGAACCATACTCCTGTGCCTGGAAGAGGCGTCGGGGCTGGAATAGATGTATCAGTCGAACCCTTCACCCAATCCAGGAGCTCAACTTTGCTCTGCAGTATGCTAAGCTTTGTTACTTGACGATGGGTGGCTGTTGTCGTTGATGACGTTTGAGCGGTGAGAAAGGCCGAAAACAAAACACGGAATCGCACGAGCTCGTCAATGTGTTTCCGTAGGGACTTTTCTCTAATCGGCCAAAAGATGGAATGCGTCGGTCTTGCAAGCTCGACGCGGAGACTATCGAGTTCCTTTCTACAGTCGTCCATGACAGATTGGGAAAGTTGTGCAGGGCGGGCAGGAGCCATTGCCATGTTCTCAAACGCCTGGGCTGCTTCCTCGCTTCGGAGCAGAACATCGGTCAAGGCTGAGACTTCACGGAGATATTGTTTTTGTGTATGGTGAGCGGATCGTATGTCGGAGATGAAGCCATAACTAAGCTTGGTGATTTCCATGGCCAAGCTCAGAAGCCCGGCCACGCCGGATGCGATACTCAGAGGGTCAGCCATGGAAACAGTTGATTGATCTACCTGTAGGGAAGAGGATTCGCAAAACGTCTAAAGCGATAAAAAAAAAAGTGACTTCCAAGGGCGCAAATGATATGCCACTTCCTCAATACCTGCCACATACTTTACCCGCTATCCAATGGTTCTGCTGGTTGCGCCCAAGAGGCATCCATTGTCAAGGCAGTGTCGAGGCGCAACCATCGACGGGTGTAGAGGAGGGTAGCATTGGGTATGCATAGGTGTGTGCATACCTATCTAAGCTAACCATACCTTGTATGCCCATGATAGAGCTAGGCAGGTACTCTGGTAGCTAAAGTAGTGGTGGAAGATCAATTCGATCTTGTTTGGCAAATCATCTCATGTATCCTATGTTGCAGCACATTCAGACCATCGCACCACAACCTTGTCCCACTGTCGACACTAGTGTGATCTAGCAGGCCAGGAAACCCTTGTACCGACCTGCCCACATTTTCTTCCAGCCCTGACTTTTGACTCCGCCGCGTGCATAGGTCCCACAGTATGACACACAGAAAAAGCCGCCAGACAAGAAACCAACCACCCACGAGTGAAGGGAGGTTGGCAGTTTTTTCTCCTATGGAGTAATCGAAAAAGAATCCAGACTAAGACCCAGCAGCTTGCAGTATTGGTAATAATACCACCAACACACCCCTGCTTCCATCTATCCAGAGTAGCGGATGTATAGGGTGTGTCGTATAGGGGTTAGTACACCTCGTTGTGGCCGAGGAAACGCAAGTTCGAGTCTTGCCACGCCCAAAATCCGATCAATGGCTGATGGCACTCACAACGAGCCATCATTTTTTTTTCTTTTTTTTTTCTCTGTCTCCCTATCCTCACGGCCACATCTGGGAATATCAATATTCTTTCTCATTCCTTGTTAGATATGGAAGAGTTATTTTCATTCCATCCCCTCCTCGGCGTTGTGTAGTTTCAATTTGTATTGTTGCGGGAAATTATATCAGTCTATTGTCCCCCTTTCTTTTTTTCTTTTTCTTTCTTTCTTTTAGCCATCAAGCAACCCTTCACTGCTTATTATCAATCACACGCATTTCCACTCATAGGCGAGGCTGGTCAACACTTGTTGCAGAATCGCACCAAACTCAGCACACTTCGCACCAGAAGAAGCCTGGTTTTGGTCGAGGAGTGGGATACAAAGCTGACCTGGTGAGCAATATACCAACTATGTACTATGTATATTGTGGAACCATTCAAGATGAGCACGACGCTAGTCGGGCAAAAGAGGGCAACACAATCACCATGTACCCATATCGCACGATAATACATGGCGTCAAGGTAGCAAAGAAATCAAAACAAAACTGCAACAGACTATTACGTGTACCCCCACGATATATCTCGGGGCCTTCTTTGCCTACCGGGCCGGGGATCCGTCCGGTGAGGTACATGCAGTGCGCCAGCAGGCGGGACATATCTCTGGACTTAAGCGGCCTGCGACGCGGGTCTAGCCGCACATGAAGGCTCACGCCGAGGGATGAGTTGAAAAACTGGTGGTACATCAATCTCCATCGGTACGGGAGCCCCTCTCGGAACTCCGATCTGCATCGGCGGCGACCTGTGGCCTCCGTGACGATCTCGAGGTCCGGATCGCGCTCGGGGAAGAGGAAAGACCCTGTTCTCGCCCATGAACGCAACGGAGGCGAAGAGCAGCCATAAGTCCATCTTGGGGCTCTGAGAGTATTTGGAGTCTTTCCAGCATCTTGACTTCCATGTGAAGTCGAGCTCGGGCTTTCCGAATGAGCCTGTGTGGAGCCATAAGGTCTACCCTTTTCAAAGCAAAAGAAGTTCCAGAGTAGTCGTCAATGGCGCGAAATACCGCTCCAGACACCGCATTACCGAGCACCTTGATCGGGAAACAGTCGTCAACCGCCACTGTGGGCATCCTAGATGACTGCAACCGAGCCATATGGTACGGGACTACAGTTGAGACAGCGTCCAGAAGTAAGCGTTCGTGAGAAGGCAAATTCTTGGCTCGGGCCCTCGAGTCGTTGTATCTGGCAACAACCATGTTCTTCAGAATCACGGCGGCGTTGCTTCTGCCCACGTCCGGCCAGACCAGCACAAAGTAGTAGGATGGAATGGTGATGATGTAGCTATGCCCGTAGAAGATGACACAGTCCCCAAACATAGGCTCCGATATACCCCCTGTTTTGTTCGAGGCTATAGTCACGAGTCCATGGTTCTTGGTCCGAAAAGAAATCATGGCATCCATGATATGGAGCTGCATCTGAAAAGAGATATGTACTGAATAATAAGTGTGCCGAAGAATTAAGTCAGTGTTGCGCCCAATCTGGGTGATTACATGGGCCCCGAGCGTCTAGGCACATGAAAACCTATCTCCAGGCCAAAGATGACCAACAGGCTGGACAGTGCCTTCGGAGTCGCTATTTCCAAACGTATATACGCCATCATCTAAGAAACGCAGGAGAAATTCGACGTGCAAGAAAAAGAGAGGGAGGAGTCATCGAAGAAGGGCCGCGGTCGGCCATCCCAGTCGACAAATCAAGCTGAAAAGCCCACGACGACTCTTTGTATTGCGCCAAGGCGGCCAAAGTCAAAACCGCGACGGCGAATGAATATGGTTAACGGTGTAGAAACTCGACGTAGTGCCAGAACGGCAGCCAATGCTGCCGCAACATCCACACCAGTGTCTACACATTAGTCATCCAAGCAACCCGTGCAGTCAAAAGCTATCAAAACAATGGTCAAGAATCCACGGCCGGTCCCTGCACGAGCTGCCGCAGCACAGCATCCTAAGATGGCGCGCGGCCGACCAACGAAAGAGACCGCCTCCACGGAATCCAAACGAAGAGGGCGTCTCGGCAAGGTTGTGGCGTCAAGTGGGGTGGAGAAAGCGGAAGTTCATGCCAAGCGCGGGAGAAAACCAAAGGCTTGGGAAGCGGTCGCTGTCAGCGCCAAAGAAGCAGGCCTTGCGGTCCCGGCGCTTAAAGAGGTCGCCCAAGGAAGAGCGCGTGAGTCAGGGCCTGGACCTCGTAGACGGGATACAGAACACTGTGAAAACACATAATAAAGTATATTGTAACTTTTGTTTAGCAAGCGTACATATATTTCGAGTTGATTGTCGTGAATGTACAAAGATACTGATCACAATGAGACTGATTGCACTTGGTGCACATGTCCAAGATCGAGGGCTATTTCTAGGTCTGTGTAGTCTAGACTGCATGTACGCGATTTGTGCATGTAGCTTATTTAGTGGGGCACCCCGGATTTTACTTCCTCTGACGGGTCGCTCTAGCTGAGTAATCGGTGCATGCGAGTGCGTCTGGAATTAAGGAATTTATAGCAATTCCAGAAGCTGCTGCCTGTTTGTCTTTCCTGGCAACCTTTCCACCAAAACACATCACCAACATTCGCTCGTTTCGATCACTTCCTACGCACGAACCGCCGATTCTCGAGCATTATCCTTTGAGGAGGCGTGCTTTTGGCCGGGGGTGTTGCCATTTGCGGGCAACGAGTGCTCCATCGGACCAGGCCGACAAAGGATCTCACCCTCGCCTTTCTTTGTCTGCGCTCGATTCGACGGGTCCCTTTCAGTCTTTGTCCTCCGTACCTCTTTTTCCTGTCGCAGTCCGTGGCGTCGCTCGACGGCCACGCCCGAACCGCCAAAACGTCTTCGCCACTTTTACGCGATCTCCATACTGTAAGACTACAACAGAAAACAAAAGACTTAGGCCTCAGCCCCAAGTCTCGCATCTCAAAGGCAATTAAAGCAAAACCCAAAGCGAGTCGGCGGATCAAGAAACGCAAAAGCCGTGCGGCACTACAAGAGATATATAATCCACCTAGAAAAGAAGCGACAGCGGACAAGAAGGACGAAGGCAAAGACTTCCGTCAAGCCGCAAAGATGGCCTCCATGACGGATATGGGCCTCGAGGCCGACCCCTACCAAGCCGACCTGAATAACTCAATGCAATGCAACGACTGCGGCGTGCCCACCGTCCTTCAAGAGGAGGTGTCATCGGGTGACATAGTATGCACCGAGTGTGGCCTCGTCGTTGGCGCCAGGATAGTGGACATGGGCAGCGAGTGGCGTACATTTGCCAACGACGAGGGTGGTGATGACCCCTCGCGTGTTGGTGATGCTGGCAATGAGATATACGGTCCTAGCGCTCTCGAGACCAAGGTTGACATGCGTCGCGAGCAGGGCGCTTCGTATAAGATGATGAAGTCACTCAACGCGGCCAACAAGAAGATCCAAAACGAGAAGGGTCAGGCGGCTATCAATGCCGGTATGGCAAAAATCAAGGACCTGGTCGACAAGATCCACGGTGGCGGCAACGTTATCAAGCAGGCTCAGTCCCTGTTCCGCGAGGTCGAAGAAGCCAAGGCCTTGAAGGGCAAGTCGGCAGATGCCGCGGTTGCGGGCTGCATCTTCATCGCATGTCGAATGGAAAAAGTTCCTCGCACGTTCAGGGAGATCCACGCCCTCACCAACGTGTCCAAAAAAGAAATTGGAAGGACATATAAAGCCCTCGAAGAGTACGTCAAGAAGGTCAACTACGAGAACAGGGGAGGCGCCGCAGCAGTGGACCACAAGATGCCCACGGCCGATGACGACGATGACGAAATGGCCACCAAAGGAACTACGGCCGAGTCTCTGTGCACGCGGTACTGTTCCATCTTGGGATTCCGTGTCTCGCACTTGGCGGAGCGTGTGGCCATGCACCTGGCTCGCAAGTCTTCGTCGGTTGCAGACCTGGCCGGTCGTTCCCCGCTTTCGGTTGCAGCCGCCTGCATCTATATGATGTCCCATCTGATTGGCGAGGCTCGCACGTCTAAGGATATTGCTGTTGTGGCGGGCGTCAGCGACGGTACAATCAAGACGGCCTACAAATTCTTGCTGGCCGCCAAGGACGAGCTCTGTAGGGACGGCGAGTTCGACCCGGCCACCAAGCAGCGCCGTGAGGGTCTCAATCTCCCGGCCTCCTGCCCGGGGCCCAAGGCCCTGCCCTCGGCCTAGTTGAGCCGCGGCCGCAAGGCAGTGGGTCCAGTAACCTGCCCCCGTTTGCGGGCGCAGTCGTAGTGGTTGGGGCTGGGGGTTTGTTTTATCTAAATTACTGGTCCTTTCAGGCCTAATTCGCCGAGGGCCATCTCTTATTCTTGAATTTTCTGTCTGCTTGGTTTCGTCTGGGGGTTCATTCTCATCCTATTGGGCATTCATCATCATGGTTCATGGAGCATCTGGAGTTTGGGTTGTCAATAAGTGCACGGTGTATTCATTGAGCGAAGTAGGCCATAGGTAATACACCCTGTGCCTCAATTGTTGATCAGCGACAACACGAATGGCATCTGCTCCGTGTTTCTACGCACTTTGTCTAGCATACAAGTGTCCTGTTCCTATCCTGTCCGAGGAAATTATAGGCAACACAAATATGGCTTCCTAGGAATTACCATGTCTTTTTGTCCATTTCTCCGGGGCACAGCCAGTAAGCCTTACATAAGCCATATTGCTGTGTCGAGTAGCTTACTCAGTGATCAGCAGATATCTTATCAGCACGTGACGTCAACATACTGACATAATCGCATTGGAGAGCTCCATTTTCAACAACAACAACCAAGCAATTTGGCGCAGGGGAAGCGCGCCGGGCTCATAACCCGGAGGTCCCTGGATCGAAACCAGGAATTGCTAGGACTTCAAATTTCATTTTTTGAATTTTTATCGAATTTTCTTGAATTTTCGAAGGACCTGGACGTCTGTTGTTTTATTTCTCGTGACTTTGAGGGTCTTGCACAGGCAGTTGAAGATTCTTGAGGAAGAAGCAGCGCCTGGTCCAGCCCCACCTTCCTGATGCCGCGATTTGTTCTGCCAACATCACGGATGTGGCGTTTTTCCCCTTCATTTTATTCTTTCTTTCTCTGCGCCCTCGTTGACCTAGCGACATCCAACACGCAGCATGTGTGGCATACATTTCTGCGTTCGCCCAATCTCGTCAGAGTCTCGCCCTCTGGACCCTGCCGTCCTGGGCCGTCTGTGCAGTCGCGGACCTGATCATCTCGGTAGCGTCGATGCGCGACTCGAATTTTGGCAGCTTTCATTCACATCGACAGTCCTTGCGCTTCGTGGCGACTCCATCACCTCACAACCTTTTCATGATAAAGCCTCTGGTTCCGTGCTATGTTGGAACGGCGAGGCCTGGAGGATTCGCGACCGTGTTGTCGAGGGCAACGATGGCGCACAAGTGTTTGAGTTGTTGACCCGAACCTCCGATGCGGGAGTATCGGCGGACGATGTCGAAGAGGCAATCCTTAATGTGTTTCGTTCTATTGAGGGACCTTTTTCTTACGTTTTCTTTCATTCACCCACCAAGAAGATCTACTATGGAAGGGATCGCCTGGGTAGGAGATCTCTGGTCACATCCAGTGATGATATATTCAAGCTGTGTAGCATCGCAGAGTCTTCATCGTCATCCTGGCAAGAGGTCGAAGCTGATGGGATTTACTGCCTGGACCTGGGCAAGTGCTCACCTGAGCCGTCTTATCCCGAACCCACGAAGCAGTCATGGAGGGTCGATCAACAAGATATTGTGAGTTCTGCCAAGCTGGCAGTATGTGCCTTGGTCCCCGCGACGGACCTGACATTGTATGCCAAACTCATCTTCGCAGATTTCCGGCATTGGATGCTTCAACACCGAACTCCCCAAGGATTCTCAAACAACTTCACCATCAGAGGTGGATGCAGTGCAACCATTATATGACTACCTTGCAGAATCTCTAAGACTTCGCATCCTGAACGTACCGATACCCCCTAGTGTCGCTTCTGCGGCAACCTCAGACACTAGGATAGCTGTCTTGTTCTCTGGTGGCCTTGACTGCACGGTCATTGCCAGACTGTGTCACGAACTTCTCCCGGCGAGCCAGGGTATTGATCTGTTGAATGTAGCCTTTGAGAATCCTCGGTTAGCAGCTGCGCAACGCAAAGTCGACCGTAGTGCGAAAGACTTGCTAGAAGAACTGTATGAGGCATGCCCAGACAGGGTCACAGGCAGAAAATCGTTTGCGGAGCTGCTCCAAGTATGCCCAGAGCGACCCTGGCGGTTCGTTGCGGTAAGTCTTGACTCTTTATCTCCACACTTCTGTTTGCATCCCCATTTGCTCATCCACGTCAACAGATTAATGTGCCCTATTCAGAAACCACATCCCACAGACCTGAGGTTATTTCACTTATCCACCCTCACAACACCGAGATGGATCTCTCCATCGGTTATGCCCTGTACTTCGCGGCTCGCGGACAAGGTGTATGCTACAGGGACGCTTCGATGCCTGTAGACACCACGGGGGATTCTACAGCACCTGACTGTTTTACCCCCGCACGAATCCTTCTCTCCGGTCTCGGGGCTGACGAATTGTTTGGTGGCTATATCCGACACGCAACCGCATTCTCACGTCTGGGCTATGCAGGGTTGGTCGAGGAGCTTAAGTTGGATGTTGCACGACTGGGAAAGAGGAACCTGGGCCGTGACGACAGGGTCATGTCAAGCTGGGGAAAGGAAGTTCGTTTTCCGTTCCTTGACGAGAGGCTTGTCCAGTGGGCCATTGATCTACCGGTGTGGCAGAAGTGTGATTTTGGCGGTGGCCAGGTTGACGAAAATGGCATCGAACCCGGGAAACGGATCTTGAGGCTTCTAGCCGAGCAGCTGGGCCTCAAAAATGTCGCGAGGGAGAAGAAGCGTGCGGTATGTGGGTTTGCTACGCCAAACAATTTTTTTCTACCCTGTGTACTCTCCACTCACGCCTCGGTGGCTCTGATACATTCTGCAATCATGCATAGAAGGAGCTAACTAGTGCGACAGATACAATTCGGCTCCCGGACCGCAAAGATGGAGAACGGCAAGGTCAAAGGGACGACGTTGATAACGTAATACAGCGTTCCAACTTCAGCTCAGGGACGCAGTATCGCTGCTCAATTTCTTGGTCGGTCTGGCTGTGATTTCTAATGCATTCATCCTTCCTCATCATAATCCTGGCGATGATGACACAAATACAGATACTTCCGAGTAATGAGGGGTTTAGACCGGCTGGAGACACATCTGATCAAGCTGAGGCTGTGTGTTTCTCACGTCTTTCGATGTGCTACGAAACCCTCCTCTTCTGACGACGTCGTTTCCTACTTTGTCGGCAATCCTATCGGTACAGTGACGAAGTAAAGGCAAGTCTGAGCCAATGAGTTCCTTTTGCCTTGACAATGCCAACACCTTGTTCATAGTCAGCCACAATTAAGTGAATGCACGTCAACTTATCCATACTTGGCTTGGCAACCTGCAACCCGATTTTCTTCAATCTTTGGGACACTTGTGCCCCGTTGTAAATCATCCACCGATCTTTGTTTGCTTTCTTTTTCTTTTGACAGGTTGAATCACTTGAAATGCGGTTGATGCAAGGTCTTTTGGAAAGAGCAAGACCAGATCGCCGGTGTCAAAAGTTGCAACAAAACGCGACAGGGTGGGTTATGGGTCGAGACGAACGATCCGGGGCAGGAACCAGAAACTGTCAGGCCCTTGACACGTCAAGCAGCATCTCCACCACGGTGTGTGGCATGTTTCCCTGAGTCCCTCCCCTTGTCAGGCGAAATGATGTATGGGCCTGGAGGGCAGGCCGCATGTCGCAACAAGTGCCCAAGGCAATCTGTGGTCCAGCATCGTGATGCGACCCGATTTGAGGCCGTGGAGATCTAGAAAAGCTCCTAAATTTGTACTGGTGAGTTGTTGGCGAGAGTCGCCGTATATTCCTGTAAGGTCCCAATCGCCCCGCAGGTCCCCCAATTGGAATCTCTCAAGTATCGCGAGCACATGTGAGCGCAGTCGCCTACTGTACACAAGACGAGGACCTTTGTTTCGAGTCTCAGGGCGGGGCCTCACACACGGAGACACGCACAGCCTTGGTCTACAGACAGTACTGTAGCATTTTTCTCTCTTTGTTATATGGGTCCTTAAGACGAACAAATCGGCTTGCGACCTTGGTAATATTTTGATGTTTCTATTGCATCCTTTGTGGAGGAACTCCGCTCACCTTGCCGTTCTGGGGTGCCAACACCGCCCCCTGCAGATCCCTGACCCTGGGCGGAAAATCTGATGCACGTACTACTTACCAGACGCGGTAACGACTGTGCTCGGACCTCCTACTCCTACAGTACTTCCCTGCATCGCCAAACCGTTCCTGTCGTCGCCCTCGACCAGCGATCTTGTGGTGCGGGAGCGGCACATCTCTTCAACGTACCTAACAATGATTTTGCAAGGCACCGCAGGACTAGGATAGCCCCAGTTCTTCGCGCTACCCTACTCTACTTTGCCAAGTGACCATTAATCGCTTGCTCACCAGGTTTACAGCTTCACTTCCAAGGTTTTTCTTACTGCATCTTGATACTTGAAGGAAAGATGTGTTGTTAATCCGGTTCTCTTCCCGGGTGGTATTGGGAGAATCGATCTTTTGATCGTCTGGCCATGTGCTCTTTTGTCCATCACATCCCGTCACCTTAATTCTTCTCTTATACCTACAGCCAAGCCCGGGGCAGGTCTTTACCATCAACAGCAAGCCTGTTTTATCTTCTATTTTGTGTTTTATCTTATTTTGTCACTTTGTTCCTTGCTGGCATTGGGGTCATTCGGTTCTTCTACTAGGTGGTCTGGCCATCCACAACTGCACCCAAGATACTACTCGTCACCGCAGGACGCCTTGACGAACCACGTTGGAGGCTGCTGAAAGTCGAAACTCGGGACATTTGACTCCAGCGACCACATCTTTACAAACGCTAGGGTATATACAATTTCGTAGCGACGACAAAGGATAGAGTTAGACTACGTTATCTTGCGATTTCGAGACAGGATCACCATCGTGGCTGGATTCCAGACAGCAGCGATCTCGAGCGGGTCGAGATCGCCTCGAGCCATGCAAGAAGCTAGGAGCAGGCAGGGCGGATTTGGGAGGAACTCACAGATGAACGCCATGGAGTGGCCGGAGACACCATCTACGCCGTACACACTATTCCCGCCACAGCATAGAAGCGGCAACTCGGCGTCCCATCCTTCACCGGCGTTGGCGGGACCAGTACCGCCAGCACCACCGCTTACGTCCCATAGCGCTCCAAGCGGCGGCAGAGGTCGCACCATAACCGAAACCGGCGCGAGGGCACAGCCAGAACCCGACAACGAGCCGTGGCCGACATTCGCCCAGTATAACACGACGCCGCCGCTGGATGCGCCAACGGAGAGCTCCGGGAAGTCTGGTCCGAGAAGTGGCAAGAGGAGCAAGCGGAGGAAAGGAAGTCTCCGCAGCTTGATTGACGGCGACCAAGAGCGAAGGTCCAGGCTGGCGCAGGTTTCGATGCGGGCGCTTCATGTGCTGTCACATATGGCATTATGCGTCGTGGTGCTGTATGTTATGTTTATGTTCCTGGCGATGCCGGCCGTGACCACGACGCGGAACCAACGGTATGTTTCTTTTGTGCTTAATCATGTTCTTTGTCTATCTCGCGTGTGCAGGGGTGGTGTTTGGCCTTTGGAAATATCTACGCCTCGGCCAAGCCTGATTCACCCTGGCTACCTACTCCAAATAAGATACAAACACCAGTCTAACCTACGTCACTCTAACGTATAGATTAAAACAAATTTTCAACGAGCGCAACAACCTCAACCGTAAGGAGGCATTTGGCCTAGTAACGGTGCTGTCAGTTGACGTCCTCTTGGACCTCTATGGTCTATGGATGTGCCGGAGCGAATGGTCGAGGCCGGCACTGGTGGCACGGCTCGTGGTGGGCGGCGGCTACATCGCCATGTTTGTCGTGTACTACGCACTCGGAGGGCGCGTCTTCCCGCTGCAGTTCACCTTCTTCGGCATGAGGCCCGGCTTTGCGGCCCCGTTCGTTTACCTCTTCATGTGGACGCTCGGGACATGGAACGTGCTGTGGGTGGTCATGTACCGACACCAGCTGAGGAGGGGCCGCGGAAGGCGCGGCGACGGCTCAGGGGAGACGGGACTCAGCGGCAGCGGGTTCCGCTCACAGGGCACAGGGGCGCTGCACACGAGGAAGGAAAGCGCCCGTTCGAACGCATCTTCGGCGGGGCGGCTCCCGGGGACTTTTGGGAACAAGGGATACCTGGACGATGACTACGAGGGGACGATCAGGGTTACCGCGGAGCGGGAGTACCGTGGGCCCCGGGCGCCGCCGCCGGGGTACCTGGATTCTATCCGGCTGAGCCAGTGGAGAAAAGACCGGAATAATTGGGGTGACGGGGTCGGAGACGGGGCCGATGCGAGGCATGAGAGTGTGTATTTGCAGACGGCACGGAGGAGTTAGGCGCCTGGTTGGCGGGGTGGCTGAGGCCTGCTTAGCATTAAGTTGACAAAGCAAATCATGATTATCTTGACGGACGTATTGTACACCCGTGACAGGTCAGATGTCATCTAATCCCTTGGCTTATAGGTGGACGTACTAACCATGCTCACTGACGCTGATTGCTGTAGTGAAATGTGATTGAATTAAAAGGTTGATAGAAACAAAAGTGACAGAAGGAAGGGGCAGGTAAAGCAATATGGAAAGTGATAAAAGAGATACGAAGAGAGACGGAAAGAAGAGGGGAGAAAATATAAACGATGATGGGATAGATAGGCAAGGCGAATCTAGAGGGTGGAATAATAGCTAGGTTGGCAAATCACTGTCGTGTGAAGAATCTCGGTGAGATTTATTTGATACAGGTATGAAAGTACTTTTATAAGCCCAGATTTTGTTTTATATTAAATTCTGTTGTTCAAATACGCACACCAATAATTGAAGCCATTTTTGATTCCGTCATCCCAGATTAAAGGTAGGTAGGTATCTAGGGAGGTAATCACACTGCCGAAAGACGTATGTGCACACAAAATATAGAAGCAAACCAAACAGCAAATGCAACAATCATGAGGAGAAAAAAACGCGCATCTTGCAATGATGTACATATATATATATATATATATATATATATGTGGGTACTTTCAAGAGCTGCAGGCTGAAGCCATTCGTTACCCCCAATGTGTAGGGCACGGTATGTGGGCCACAAAACGGTCGATCGTGCATGCACAGAAGCGACGGAAGCTGCAGATGCTTGGAGAGAACTGGAAATCGGCCATCATTCCAACCAGCAGCAACCACCAAAGTTTGGTACGCTTATGTGACAAAGCTCAAATGTCCAAGAGGATATATCGCCCTGGAGCAAGCAAAAGTCACTTCTTCGAGGTGATAATCACGAATTTGGGGAGGGCGAAAGTATTCGTCGGAATCGCTCTCGTAGCAAATCCCTCGTTTGACAAGATAAAGGCATCATACAAAACACGCACAAAAAAATTAAGAAATAAAAAATGATACAACCCTCGCTCGCTCATTTTCTTCCAAAAGGACAAATTTGAGGCGGTTGTTCATTCTCGGGTCCGACCAAAGAACAAGTCGTACGCGGCACAGTAGCGGCCGAACCTAGCGTTCCCCGTCTGCTTCGCCTAACCTGGGGGATATGGGGCTGTGCATCGCGGATAATCTACAGTATGTCAATTGTGGGCGGTTACAAAAAGCTGGCGATCCAATTCTCAATAGCCGCTACAGAGTATTATGATTGCCTGGGCGCGGCTTTTCTTTTTTTGCCATCAGGCTCGTGGTTGGTTGGTTGGACGAGAGCCCCAGTCACCAAGAATAGCAACCACAGTCCCTTGCTGTGCGGTGGACCCACAGTTGCAATTGCAGCCTAGACTGGGCCACCCGTTATCTCCAGTACGGTAGCTTGCGTGGGCAATCTATGTACTTCGTAACTTGTTGCATCATTCGTCTGCTGCTCAGCCATGTGCGACTGTAACCTTCGAAACGAGGATCCCCTCCTTCAGGGTCTTCGGGGCTGCATTTCTAGCCCCCCCCCTCGGCACGTCACTCGTGTTGATCCGACGAGCGGCACGGAATCCGCAATGGGCTATGTCTGTTGGAGGGATGATCATTTGCGGCGCGGGTGTTTCTTTTGTAGAATAAAACCCCCAGTCAGAAGCTCCCTCTGGATTTTATGGTTAAATCTGCAAGGGCTTGATCAAGGCAGGAAGCCCAAGATTTTGATATTCCTTAAAGCATTCAAGGTCTAGAAGCTTTTTTCTTTCCCACCTCGCTGCAAACATACCACTGTGATTCACCATGGCACCATCACTACCTTTGTTAGCGCTGCGAGACGAGCCGATGGCAGCATCGTCCAACACCACCACCGCCAGCGTCTCCCAGCAAAGCAGCAGCAGCGACGACTCCACAAGAACATGGGTCCTCGTCGCCATAATAGTAGGCCTCGTCACTCTGATCGCCATCTCCGTCTTTGTCATCCTCAGGATGCTACGCCTCCGGGAAAGACGGCGGATACAACGCCAACACCAGCAGTACGGCCAGAACGACGACCAGAATGGATGCGAGACTGGCCACCTGTCGCCCTACCTCCACGCGGCACGGCCGCAACAGCAGCGCAAGCTCAGCAAGCTCAGCGACGCGGACCGACGGTCGTGGGGCGAGCACGTCGAGCAGGAGCAGCGCGCCATGATGATCCGCAAATCGCTCGCTAGCCGGTCAGCAGAATTCCCCGGCCGCCGGCACTCGGACAGCGTGTCGTCCAGCGCAAGCAGCGTAGCGGAGTCGACTTTTCCAACCGTCGCTGTGACGCCGGCTGAAAGGCCGACGTCCTCGTCGGAAAGGATACCGGCGGAGGCGGCACATCACAACTCCGACGTTGGGTTTGAGCAGGAAAAAGACGACGAGGAGCAGCAGTTCCCCGCAGGAGGGCTTCGGGATGACTGGAAGGCGTTCGAGGCGCAGCTACATCTTGATAAGTCGCTGTCTCGAGAGACGCACCCGGCTGCGGCGGGCAGGGGGACGTGAGCATTTGTGGTCGGGTATAATTTGCTCAATATGATGGCTCGATTTGTAGTCTTGCTTTTTGAGTATAAAACCTCCATCATATTGGATCATACCCGGAGCCGCCGTCAGCACAACCGAGTCTTGATAGTCGTTGCCCTTGTTTGCCCAAGCGGTAATCGACATCTCGCTCAAAAGATTTGCTTGCCATGGTTGAGTATTCCCACAACCGAAGGGAGCGACAAACGACGGGACACGACACCGCTCCTCCTATTCCAAGCCGGGTAAACTGTCACCGATGGTGACTACTGGCCCTCACATAGTCCACCGCTTGACTGAGCCCTTCCACGCCTTCGGGAACCGCTCCTGCAGCCACCTCGGAGCCAATAGATACGAAATCTGTCGTCAGACATCGACCAACCTGGGCTACTTTACGTGTCGATTATTGTGCCACGATCCGGAGGGACGCTCGATGAGTCGATACGGGCCCCCGGCTCGCCGTAACAAGGCCACGTTGGACCGGGCAGAACCACCTGAATGAAAGGGATACGGGAGTCCCGTGCATGGTTGGTGATGGGCCTGAATTCCATCAAGCATCGCGCAATTGCGCGGAGGAGTATCCATCGGCTAAGGCATAGCAAATCAGGTTGAAGATGTCTGCTAGATGAAGATATGAGAGCCGGACTTACGAAGCAGGCCTCTGGCCGTCGAGGTATTTGACTTGACACGCTAAGTCAGGTATACAAAGTGTAGAAAATAACACAAGATGGAGGCTCTCAGGAATTATGAGAACAGAAAGGGAACAGCGGATGATGGGAGGATGGTATGTTATGCTATTGGGGAGTGATAGATGCCAAGCATGCACACGCCGCAAGTGAAGAGGAAAAGCTTGCTTGCTCTCAAAGCCCAAACTTGTGGTAATTGTAAACAAATATAAAACCATTTGTTAGCAGCTCCGTCCCGCGCGCCTCGCTGGTATGGTGACGTTGGATTAACCATGACATATTTTCTTACTTACGGATACGATGGAAGGGGTGAAGTAGCGAAGGCTTGCTCAAAATGCATCCAGATTGGAACAGTTGATGGATTGGTCCAGCCTAATCCAGGTTGTCAGAGTGGGCCACTTGTGCAGAAAGGTGGATCTGATCCGCAAAAAAGTAACCTGCCGCGCGCGAACCGATTGATTGATTGATTCAAGCATCATACCACAGCGCGAACTCTGTTCTACAAAGTCGGCATTCGACCAAGCACCGTAACCACCACCATCGAACCCCATCCTTGCAGGAAATCCAACACGCAAACGCAACCGCCTGAACTGAATACAAAAACCAAACAAACAAACACATCACCTCCACAAGGATGGACTACCAGAACCGCGCCGGCTCCAAGTTCGGCGGCGGCGGCGTGGCCTCTCACAGCGCCACCAACGCCGACCGGCGCGAGCGGCTGCGCAAGCTCGCCCTGGAGCACATCGACCTCGACAAGGACCCGTACATCTTCAAGAACCACTTGGGCGCGTTCGAGTGCCGGCTGTGCCTGACGGTGCACCAAAACGACGGCTCGTACCTCGCCCACACGCAGGGCCGGAAGCACCAGACCAACCTCGCCCGCCGCGCAGCGCAGGAGAAGCGCGACGGGAGGGACAAGAACATCGACCCACAGACCGGGCTGCCGATGGGCGTGGTGGGCGCGGGCTTCAGTGCGCTGGGGCTGGGCGGCGGGGGCGCGAGGAAGAACGCCGTCAAGATCGGGAGGCCCGGGTACAAGATCACAAAGATACGGGATCCGGTGACGCGGGCCGACGGGCTGCTGTTTCAGCTTCAGTTCCCGGACATATCGACCGGCACGGTGCCCAAGTGGCAGGTCGTGTCGGCCTTCAGCCAGAGCGTCGAGGAGCCAGACCGGAACTACCAGTACCTGCTCGTGGCCGCCGAGCCGTACGAGACGTGCGGCTTCAAGGTCCCGGCGCGGGAGCTCGACAAGCGCGAGGGCAGGATGTTTGAGTACTGGGATCCAGACGCTAAGGAATATTGGGTTCAAGTTATGTTTATGACGGAGCGGGAGGAGCGTTTTAATGCCGCTCCGGGGTTGGGCCCAAGGAGTTGATGATCGTGGTGTGTATGGCGATGGTTATTACAGATGGATGAGAGCAAGAGGAATGGGATCGGATGGCCATGGTTCAGCGATTATGGCGCCCCCACGCTCAAGCGGCCGCTCCCAGGGATGGGATGCAGTTGCTGGGCCGTGGGAGAGAAGACTTGCCACGAAAAGCAGAGCTGCCAAGTCTACTGGTGGGCTCGGCTTCACTCGTGGGGAGGCCAGTGCGATCAAGACCTGGTGATGAAGAAGGCGCTCACAGTGCTACTGAGCAGAGTGGACTACTGCATCCACGTTTTTGGCTCTTGTAAAGATAATGAATGAAAATACCCAAAGCAGTCCAAATCACACGTCGTCGGCATTCCAGGCATCACTTCTTGGACCTGGGGCTCTAGATTTTTTGACACCAAAGTCGATTTGCCTACATTATCTCCATGACTATATGTCAGCCGCAAACAACGCTGACTTGAGACCTGGTTCCAATGATTTTAATCTTTGCTTGGGTAACTTAGACGAACACAAAAGATAACCCACTGGAATAGGCAAGATGCTGTCCTCTTCCGCTACTAAAGGCAATGAAGGTTATTTTGGTGCTCACGCGTATTGCAATTTGGTAATCTCTTGCAAGACGGTTATTCATTCACTCTTGACTTGGATCTTGGAACGAATCATCTCAAATTGGGAGTATGGAATCCGGGAAGAGGAAGACTGAGTACAACTCGTCAACTTCTTTCCCAGAACCCTGCATAAAACGTCCATAATAAACATTAAAAACAAGATAAGAAAACAGGCGAGGTATGTCCAGCTCCTCTGGGAAAAGGCCCCCTTTCCTCCCCCTTTCTCCAAAAAGAAACAACAAAAAAAGGCGCACACCACTATTCCTCCCAAAACCCCTCTTTCTCAGGCGCAGTAGGCGTTTGTCCCCTCCTCCCTGCACGCCCCCAACGGACAAGTCCTCTCCAACCGCCAGCTGGAGATCTTGTTCGGCTCGCAGTACCACACTTCGCTGTTGCCCTTGTTGTCCTGGCAGCGTCTGGCGCCCGGGTTGCTGCACTGCTCGCGCCGCAGCAGTAGGGAGTCGTGGGACGTCTCGAGCAGCGGGCTGGGAGCCGCGATTGCCAGGCCGGCGAAGAGGGCCGGGAGGAAGGTTGAGTACTTCATGGTGGGTGGTTTGATTATTATTATGATGATATATATATGTGTGTGTGGCAGGGGTAGGCGACCCGGTGTGTTTCTCAGTAGTGGGTAGGCTGAGCGAGCGAATATGATGGTTGAAGCTGAAGGTGCGGGAGAGTATACTTTGGATGGAGGACGAGACAAGGGGCTCAAGCCTAATCTTTATAGTTGTACGGTGGTATGGTTGGATGCTCGGCGCTAGTATCGATAGGTATTGCAGCAAGTCTATTGCTAACTGGATACCATGATTATATCCCCACAGTTACATTTTCAACCCTCTCTATTTAAAGGTACAGTACAATAGATATGGAAAGGATCACTTGGTGATCCATGGCGTCTTTTTTTTGGCGCTCGACTTATTCATCCCCTGGTGTAAGCTTCCACGATCAGCATGCAGGGGTAAGTAGGCTTTTAAGACAACCCCGGTTTTGTAAGCCTTAACCATGGCCGAGATTGTATTCCCGACCAGCGAGGGCACCCGCAAGCTGGAGATTCAGATTTGGGATAAGAGCATGTCGTTAATTATTACCATTCTAGCATTAGTACCCAAGCCGCTGTTTGCACGAAGCCTGACGAGGAACGGACCGAGAGAATTTTGTTGCATGTCTTTTGATAAGGGGAGATTGAGGCCAGCGGTAAGAGTGGGTAAGAGTGGGCTGAAGGATCGAGGCTGAGGATGGTATTCGCACCTGTTCACATTTGTGTGTCGTATTTTTACTGCAGCTGCTCCGCAATCCTTTTGCTAGACCAGGAATAAGTTAAATTCCATGCAGATCGGCAGCGTCAGTGCAAGGAGGGTAATCCACATGGGATTTTCTGTTGTAATGATTATGACCACGTAAAACACCGTGGAGAGTTGAGTGGCCTGGAGATTCAAGGCATCTTCGATGAATTGACAGTTCAGTCATATAAGACTCGAAAAATTATGGATGCTGAAGCCAGAAAGGAGAGTATGTGCATGCCAATCAGATCAAAGCCATGGTCTTTGAGCAAGAAATCTGGTTAAAAGGGGCATTTACATCACATACATCCAGGGCGAGCTTCCCTGTACCCCAGGCTGGGTTAGTGGCAGAACCGAAGCCAGCAGGGAAGTAGACGATCGAAATCTTGGTATGCACTGTAGTGTCAATGACCTTAGTATAACTCATCGATGGCAGGTGACATTTTGGATGAACGACGGGGAGGAGACCCTGTGACCAAAAAGAAGAAAAAAAAGAAAAAGAAGAAAGAAAGAAAACCAGCAGCAGCACATACAAACCTATCTCCAACCATGCACCCCACAATCTCTACCAAAGATCTTCCTCCCTCCAACTCCACAACCTTCTGTGAGTCTTCCCTCTTCTCACACCACGACACGGATGCTCACAGATTTGACTGCTAAGTATGGTTGTGGATACGGGGTTTGGTTCCCTGTTAGGCCTAACTCACTGAACGTTTTCCTATTCAGGACAATCAGACTGTAACCCGCACGCCGCCGACTGCTGCAACGTACACATCTTCTTTCAGACCCATATACTGCAAGGCCGTCATGAATAGCCGCTCGCTGTCGACCAGAGGAAAAAGCACGCTTGCTTTATCTTGAAGAAATCTCGTCCGTAAGTTCCACGCAGGAGTCACTCTCATCAAAGGTAGGAACTGCCAGGGAAGCCTCTCTCACCTCATTTGACCTCATCGGCCGCCATCTTTGAGGGAAGAGACAAAACATCTTAGATAGTAGAATATATTCTAAGAAATAGTGAGGAGCACTTTCAACCCTCAAATGCAGCAAACAGATCTGGTAATCATCCCATGGCTAGTCCAATAGTCTTTCCATGGCTTCACATATCAGAAACTGATTGGACTCTTTTCTATTATCTCTCCCCTCAATGGCAACAACATGTTCTAAACACTAAAGAATCTCAAGTTCCTGAGTTTAGGAGCTAAAGAGAGGAAAAAAGGCATAAAGCAGGTACCCAGCAGCGAGATTACCAAAAGTGCTTCTCCCCATCTATTGCCTGAGAAGATCAAACAAGAATCGGCCATGTGCCAAATTTTTGCCTCAATCGAAAGTGCGCTTTCCCACATGCTTTGTTTTTTGAACTCTTTCCTGCTCCATTGTCGCCGATGCTGCAAACTAGACCACCTAGGTACACAAAACACGTATACAGCACCAGGGGATGATTGAGAGAAAGTATAAACGACAACAGACATGACAACGGTATCATATCACCGGAAATTGTTGTCGAAGCGCTTGAATGTGTAACCAATGAAAGGCAGGCTCATCTCCACCGTCTCCTCGCGCACAGGCGCGCCACCACTGGTAGCCTGCTGCTGCATCTGCTGTGCCCGCAGCACAGTCGCGTTGTCCGTCTGGTCGATCTCGTCCGTCGGGAAATAGGTCGTGTCGATGGCGGATGTGAGCCGAGGTTCGAACGGAGCCCTGATCCGCCGCAAGCCCTCGAATTCAACTCCGCGGAAGAAGGAGTGACTCTTGATCTCGTGCGCTCCGCCCCGCCCCAAGCGATTCTCCGTGTTGCAAATGAGGCTGTGATGTTGTGCGTTAGTGACGAAAGAACGGCCCCACCAGGATAGGTCACATTGGCCAGCTCTCGAGGATCGGTCTTCATCGTAGAAAACTCACCTCCTAATCAGGTTCTCCGCCTCGACGCCCAGCTGAATGTCGTCGGGAAAGTACAGACTTTGCCTCCAGTTCACAATCTTCCTGTACGTGTCGTGGCTGTCCTCGGCACAGAATGGCGGCCAGCCGACCAAGCATTCAAACATGATGGTGCCCAGAGACCACCAATCACAGTCAAATGTGTAACCGTGACCAGTAAAGATCTCGGGCGCGATGTAATCGGGGGTGCCCACCGTGGAGTAAGCCATCAGTCGTCGTGACCGCCTCCAGTCGTTGATCTGCGCTCGGTTAGAGACGGTCAAGTTGATCTGGTCGATCGCGATCGAGTTGCGGTCCCCACGGGGTCGGTTCGATTTGCCTTGCAGTAGCTGCTGGTAGTAGTTGTTGTCGTGCAGCTTGTGGAAACCCGTCGACAGACCAAAATCTGTCAGCTTCACGTGCCCTCCCCTGTCCAGCAAAATATTGTCGGGTTTGATATCACTAGGAGAAGGGGTGGCTGGTCAGAGAATCATCGAGAAACTGCATGTACTTGTGAGGACAGTCCTTCCTCATATGGTGGAGCATTTACTTACCGATGGATGAAGCCAAGCTTGTGAACTGCTTCTATAGCGAGCACGATTTCTGCAATATAAAATCGCGTAATATCCTCCGAAAATATCTCGTACTTGATCAACATGGTCATAAGATCACCACCAGGCAAAAATTCCATCAGCATATACAGGAAGTTGGCGTCCTGGAAAGTGGTGAACAGCTTGACGACCCAAGGACTGTCCGACTCGGCAAGAATATCTCTCTCAGCACGCACGTGGGCTAGCTGGTCCTTTTTGAACATCTCCGTCTTGATCAGAGATTTCATGGCGTAGACCTTGTTGTCTGACCTCTTCTGGACCAGTTTGACCTCACCAAATGCACCCTTACCGATGATCTTGATGGTGTTGTAGTTTTCAGGCTTGTCCTTGGTGCGCAGGAAACGTAGGTACGAGCCTTCCTTGCGCCCTCCGGTCGACCAGATTTGCTCCTTCCTAGATTGCGACTGGTTCGGTTCGGAGAGTTTGAGCTCCATCTCGCTCTGCCTGCGAGTGGTACGGCGGTCACATTAGCTGACGACCCTTGAGAGAATAATTGAAGGCCATTTCACTGCGGATATGAGACAGTGCGGACGAAAAGGGGTAACTGACCTTTGGTTACGCTCCCTCGCGCGTTTGACGCTGTCTTTGAAGAAGTCGGCAGCAAGCTGTGCGCACTTCTTCTGGTTGTTGTTGGCACCCGGTCCATACTTGTCTGGGTTGCGCTCCGGGCCCGACTGGAACTCGAGGGCGGGGTATTGCGCTGGCGCAGGTGGCATAGGTGGTTGGCTGTGGTAGCCTCCATAGGGTTGCTGGCCAGGCGCGCCAGCTGTCCGGGGACGTTGCGCCGGGGACGGCCCACGCGAGCCGTATGGTGCGCGGAGGTTCTGCTGAGAGAACTGATGTGCCAGTCCTACATTGGGATCATTAGTCCCCGGGGTGTTGGAACGGGGCTGGTAAATGTTGCTCTGTTGCTGACCGCCGTATTCGGAGCCGTGCGATTGCTGGCTGTGCGGGGGCTGGGCGGGATACTGAGCAGGATACTGGTTCTGCGAGAAGTAGCCTTGGGGCGCATAACCCGTCGAGTATGGCTGGCCCTGCTGGGAAGAGATGCCGCTGCCCTGACCAGATGATGAGGGGGGCTGCTGGTTCGAGCTTGGGAAGACAGGCTGCGGGAAGGTTGAGGGCGTGGTGGGGTAGGCGCCTCGATCGTTAAGTGAACCGCCGGGGCGCGGATGGGAGTTGTCGAAGTTGAGGTAGAGGCGGTTGCCTTGATTGTCCATATTGGCGGGTAATTTGTTGTGGACTGGAGAGTCTCGAGAAGGGAAAGATGGTCGGTTGGGTATGGTATAGTACGGTTCAGATACCTCGCTCAGCTGCGGCTCTTATTTGAAGGCTTAGTCCATGCCCAACTGGCGCCCACCATTAGTTCTCAAAGCTTAGCCCAAGAAATACGTTGCGTTTCTTGCCACCAGCACAGCACAGGTGTGTAGGCAGAGCAGGTTGATTAGAGAAGGGTGGTAAACAAGGTAGCACAAAGTCTCGTGAAGAAAGTCAAGTCGCAAGGGCAGTTACTGAGTCCAAATGGCGGGCAATTGAGGCGGATGTCGATTGGATTGGCTCGGTAGGGTTCTAGTGGGGTGGAAAGGGGGGGGAAAAGTGGTGGTCGGCTGCTGCTTTGTCGTGTCAAGGGCGGGCTCACGGTGAGGGTCCGCTCTATCCCTGGCTTGGCCTCTATCTGGCTTGCTGGTTCTTCTTGTGGCAGGGACTGGAATGGAATGCAAATCAGGCTGGCTTCTAGAATCTTTTGTCACCAGCCATGCAATTTTTGTCGGGTCGGTGCAGCAAGGAGCGGGAAGTGACAGGAGCGGCCGCAGATGCACGTTGTGCTTTTGGTAACTCTGGGGTTGGATGAACGTGCTGAACGCAGCAAAGAAAAAGAAAAAGAAGAGACGATCTGCTACTTTTCTCAATTGGACTTGCTCGGAAATACTGCTGAAACTGCAAAGGGTCCTGACCGGGCGGCGGGCGGGTGTACCGACGAGTGGAGAGGTACTAATTCTGCGTAGCAATTCTTGGTTCTCATCTGTTGGAGTTTGGTTACCTATCGACATGGATCCGATTCTCTCTCTGGGCGGTAAAGGGATGAGGGGCACACTGCAGCAGCTCCTACGACGGCAGGCTTGGTCCTCCACGATTGGCAGCCGCCAACTTTTAGGGGCCACTTTGGCAGCAGAGGGGTCAACCTTGCAGAACGTTTGCTGCCATTACAGTACTGACGCCTCGAAAATCTACTCCGGACATCGTATCATCTACATTGATAGCGTTGAGGCGATTGTGCTCTGTACATGATGTCTTTATAGATAGGTACTTGCAGAAATCAATTGCCAGGCTAGACCAAGTCTCAATATACTACTGAACTACGACTGTTATCAGTAGACTTCAAAGGAAGCGGATGAAAAGGAGAGGGGGAAAGGGGGGAAAGAGACAAAAAAAAAAAAGGCGCCGGCGCGTCAACTAACATCAAACCACCAAGCTCTGTCCACAAGCTTAATATGTTTCGTGTACCATGCAACTTTAGAGAAGGGTATGTAAGACAAGGCACATGCCAAAGAACAGAAGTTGATCAAATCTGCGCCAGACGGTTCCAATCGAATTATGTATGATGGAGGATCTCTCAATCAAATGACTCCTGGGCATCATTATTATCACACACTTGAATTCAGTATATACTGCACACAGAAATTGGCATAGCTGCTGGAAGTTGAGACGATTTGAATGAATATTCTCAAGAAAAAAGGTCTTCCAATTTACCTGGTTGGTCTCAAAATGCACATGCACAACGAAACGTGGTAATGGCCCACATAATAGAGTCACTGGCCAATGAATCACAAGATATACTGGTGATCTGACAAGCTCCACAGCTTATCTAGAGGCTTATCAGATGCCAAGCTTATCCCTGATGATGGAATTTTTTGGTCAACCTTACCAGTGAGTTTATGTCGAGCTTGAGGCTATACCATCGCCATCCATTCCGGCGTGCCGACTGCGCTCCTTTCTGAACACCAAGCAGAAAAGCGGCACCGCTATCTCCTCCATAGTCCGCAATGGCTTCAACACAAAAGCCGCCAGAGGTATGTTGATTTACAGCCCATGAATAAGCGTCTCACACAAATAAACACAGCCAAAGAATACCAGGCTGACTAGTTTTTTCCTCAATCCACAGCGCAACCGCGCTTTGCGCATGCTCGGCCTCCCTGCCCTGCCCAAGAAGCTCCCGTCCCGCAACTGGATGATATTCTGGACAGTCACCACGACCCTCAGCACTGCCATAATCTACGATCGCCGTGAGAAGCGGCGTGCCACCGCCCGTTGGGCCCGCGCCGTCTCCCACATCGCCAAGGAGCCCGTCGCGAGCCCAGGCGAGATGCCGCGCCGCCTAACCGTCTACCTCGAGTCGCCGCCGGGCGACGGCTTCCGAGTCGCACAGGACCACTTTGTCGAGTACGTCAAGCCCATTCTGGCCGCCAGCGGGCTGGACTGGGAGTTTGTCCAGGGCAGGATGCAGGGCGATGTGCGGGCCGTCGTGGCGGAGCAGATCCGCCGCAGGAGGAAGGCCGCTGGCGAGGTCGCACCCGAAACTGCTGACGGCCAGCCGCAGCAGAAGTCGGAGCCGACGACCGAAGAGATTGTTGAGGAGATGCGCAAGAAGTCTGGCGTCAAGGAGTTCGACGGCGTCCGGGGCGACATCATTGTTGGGCGCCATACGTGGAAGGAATACATCCGCGGCCTGCACGAGGGGTGGCTAGGGCCTCTGTCGCCACCGTCAGAGCCATCAAATCCTGTTCCTGCCGATGAAACGAAGGCGGAGGAAGGAAAGGAGGTAGAAGAGAAGAAGAGCGAAGAAACCAAGCCGAAACGACCGCCACAACCGAAACCTTACAACACGCCGGAGCAATACGCGTCCTCTGCTCTCAGTCAATCCATCCCAGCCGAACTCACCCCTTCAGCCCCGATCCGTTTCCCTCATCTCCTCGGCTTCCTCGGCACGCCGACCCGTTTTGTGCGCTATCTGAACCGGCGGCAAACGGCGGATGAGATCGGCGCCGAGGTCGCAGCCGTCTGTCTAGCGACGTACCGCGAGTGGAAGTCTGAGGATGAAATCAAGAACTCACTCGAGTCGGCAGAGAAGGACTGGGTAAAGAGCGTGTGGAAGGCCGACAAGGACCAGGACGAGAACGATGCCCAACCGGCCAAGGAAAAGGTATGGGTCAACCCGGTCGTGCTAGACCCCAGGATCTCGACCAGGATGCGGCGGTTTGAGCTGAGGCCAGACGATAAGGCTCGGGCGAGGCAGATCGTTGTCCCCGAGGAAGAGATCGAGGGCTGGATCAAGAGCCACCTAAGGCAGGGGTGGCGGTGGGGTGCCAGGCTGTTCCAAAGGGACGGCAAGAAGATACCTAATGTTGGACCCCTGGACGAGTAATGTTCCATTGGCTACCGTGACCACCTCAGCTCGTTGCTGTGTGTGGTAGTTGCTCCTGAGTTCCGCTTTGGTCATTTATTTTGGCGCGTTCTGTACAACATGTGTATTTGTTCTCGTTGGCTGCATGTATAAACGGGTGGGAACATACGCAAATGGCTCCTAAGCTTTGTACAAGATTTAATGATCTCCTCTTTTTTTTATACTAGCGATGAGTTTATTAGGCTTTTTGCATAGATCTTTAAACTACTAATCCGAATCATCATCCGAACCGTAAGCAACCAAGCCCAAACTTGGTTTGGGCTGTGAATTTGCAACTGGAGCCACGACCGGAACCGGAGGAACCGTCTTGGCAGCAGCTACCGTCTTCTTCTCAGTCTTCGCCGTACCATCGACACGCTCAGCCTTCTGCGATGCCACATCACCGGCCACTGGGTCCCTCTTCTCCGCACCCTGCTCCGTCTTGCGCCTGACAACGCCCTTCAACCCCCTCAGTCCGCTGCCGTCGTCCTTCCTCCTTCGCTTCCTCGCACCCGCCGTTCCTGTGCCGAAACTCCAATCCTCGTTGTTCTCGTCGCCGCCGTCCTCCTCAGCATCACCACCACCGCCGCCACCGTCCTTGCCTTTGAGCTGCTGCAGCTCCCTGAACCGCCCAAGCCCGTCTTCGACCTCTCTCCTGGTCCGCTCCTCCTCAGCCCGCTTGGCCGCCGCGACCTCGTCCAGGAACTCAATCTCATCCTCATCCAGCGCGCGGAACTGATTCTTGATCTTGTTGGCCTCTTCGAATGCCGCCTGCTTCGCCGCTGTTCATTGTTGGTTTAGTTTTTTTTTTTTCAGCCCGTTTGTCAGTTATAGTCTTGCTGCATGCCCTATTTGTGTAGTTGGATTAAAGGGAACCAAAAAAAAAAAGAGAGAATAAGGACAGTTAAAGGTGAACCCAGCCGACTAGGATCTAGTAATTTTTTATTATTTTTGTTTAGGGAAAAAAAAAACACCTACCCTTGTTGGCCTGCAGGATGGCAAACAGACTCGGTTCTCCCCCCTCCTCGGCTTCCTTCCTCGCCTGCTCCTCCCTCCGTTTCCGCTGCTCGTCTAGTTCCCGACTGACGGCAGACCACTCCTGCTGCCGGCTGCTGCCCGCCTCTCCGCCTTGCTGCTGATGGTCGGGGCCCACCGCCTCTCCCGTCGCGGCGTCGATCGCCCCGGCCGAGACGAACCGCGACATTTTTCGGTTTGTAGTAGCGTCCGCCCCCTTTGGTTTCTTTTTTTTATCTTCTCTCGTGAGAAGCAAAATAAGAGAAAAGAAAATATCACGTCAACCACCGCCACCACAATTCGTGAAACTGCAACCTCCCGGGTTTGCTCGTTTGGTTTCCCCCCAAACTTGAATCGATTTAGTTTTGCTTCTTGGACGGAATGGTGTTTGGGCTATTCGTTGCAGTCTGATATTTGGACGGGAAATATTGGGTCGTGTTGTACATGGGAAGACTTTGAGAAAAGAAACCAATACTTTGAGTGATGGCTTCTGCTCATGGCAATTCGCAAGGGCCGTGAGTTTGCGCACTGTTTTAACACTGTATCACTGCTCAAGCATAATCAAGGACGCCCTCCGTCTGCCGTGAAGCAAGAACTGACAAATATCCTCCAGCCGATATTTCATGATCCGGCATTGCGAATCGGTGGCATTCCGTCTCCATTGATTGATTGGCCTATTGATGCTTACAAGACCATCAAACTTACGATGGAATTATTAATTTATGCTCAAAAAGTCACCGGACTAGATGAACGGGCAGCCAAGGCAACAAACAATAATCAAGTTTATCAGTTCCCCATTGTGTCGGTACAGAAAAAGAAATGTCCAAAATGGTGATGATAATCATATTTATATGAGATGGTTTGTTTACTTCCATTTTTTGTTGTTATATGACTTTGCCAGTTTTGTGCCTTTCCGCTCCCAAACAGCTCAACAAAAGAAAATAAGTATAAGCTTCAACTCCGCGACTCCAAGCAAGACTGAACCCCAAGATCCAGTCGTCCATAGACAGTCACAAATCAGCTCGACCTGCATGCGAATAAACCCGGGGAAGAAAGAATCAAAAAAGAAGAAAAAAGTAGGAGAGCTAGAAACTTTGATGTATCCACCCAAGTTCCTCCTCTTCGTGACCTCAGCGTTTATGAGGCCGTTCTATGAATTTCGCTGATAGCACACAAACTTTTCGTAATATCATATCATAGCGGAGCGCCCCAAAGAATGAGTGACAAAGTGAAAGAAAATGCAAAAAAGGAATATGATGGAAAGAGAAGATTCAAGGCTGGACGAATGTGCCCTCAATCTTGCCGCACTTATATAAACCAAAATCCCGCTTCCCATGAAACCAAAAAGAACGAACAAGGGGAATTGAAAAGGTGAAAAAAGCGGCCAAAAAAGAATTTGTTAATCAATCCCAAGCAATCCCACAAGAACCTTTCTAAAAATTATCAACTCCGTATAAAAGAATGAGCAAAATGGAACCCCTCAGTTGAATTGTCTGCCCATGCAATCAGTGCCTAATTTGCGGGCCCAAGGAGTTCCCGTGGTGTACCGGGAAACAATCGCTTGGGTGTAAAGGCCGATTCAACCGGGTAGTGTAGAGCTCGACAGCGGGTTCGTAAATAGTACAAAGCGAAGTGAAATGAAGTATTGCGCATAAAGGTCGGAATATCGTCTTTGTTTTGTGGAGTGATGTGCGAAAAGAGACGATCACACCCGTGAGATAAGACTTATGGATATGCCTCATTCCAAAGGCCAAAGTGGCGGTCGCAGTAGCGAAGACTGACAGACGCCAAAACGTCGAGTGATCTTTGAAAAGGGTGTAGTGTCCGATAGCATTGGCGATGGAAACCGATACATATCCGTTGATATGTACCGCTGATGTGCAAATCAAGCAACCATGATTCACATCGGCTTCTCCCTGTGGTTTGGAGGAACGTCCAAGACCTCTTGTCGCGTGATAGTAATGCTCGTAAAACGCCAAAAAATAGACAGAATTCCCCTCCCATTGATTGAAGACGTTCGTCGATGACCATGAAGACCAGGAATGTATAGGCATGTTGCCTTTCCGAATTGAGCGGTATCGTGAGGTCGAACGATGAAGGAAGTGATTCAAAGATTAGATCCGGTAAACGCCAAGCAATGGGATATAAATCGCCGACCCAATATACCGAAAAAGTAGGTTGAGAGTAAGAACAAAACAAAATGATTAAGGCATGAAGAGGCCTCGAGACGCTGCGCAGACGATACCGTCTACGTCGTCATCCGTCCAAGTACAGCGAATACCGCTGAGTGCGTGCAGAGCTATGAGAACCCCAGATGCATTCTCGTCTTGGGCTGCAAGTCGGATGGACGAGAACAGATCTCCGGTCGAAAGATTGCTGCCTCTTTGGGTATCTGAAATGCAAATGTATCGATTTTTTCCCTCTCCAAAATAAATGACTCCATAACTGTAAAAATGCAAAAGCTAAGGCAAGTCTGGTAGCTTGCCGACGCCGGGAGAAAGCGGCTGAAAATGAATGAATCGCGCAGAGTTGCGAGACTTGAACGACTGTTTGCATCAAAGTAGACTCGCATTGGTGTTGGGATCGTCTCTATCCCATCACAGGCTGACCGAAACCGTGACTGTGAGGCATTCCGAAGTAATGCATCGGCTTGGGATGAGCCGAAGAAGTGCAGTTGGAACATGCGCACTCCACTACATTGGCGTCCCATATGTTGTGGTGACCATGGTTGTATCCGTAATAGCCGGGGTGTGCCGACGCCGGCTGCCTGGCAGAATGGCAAACGTTTTGGTACGAGTTGCGGTGAGCGGTAGGATACTGGTAGGCAGATTGACGAGAGTGTCCATATGTGTTGGATGCAATGCCTCTGGCAAACCACTCGTTGTACTGAGCACTGTGGCTGGCAGCAGAATTAATGCTGTAGTCAGGAGTACCGTACCCAGAGTCCGGAGGGGTCAGTGGATGACCCCAAGTGACCGGTCGATCGGGATACCAGGCGTTATGAGCTGACACACTGCTGGGTGGCGATAACTCTGTTCGTTTCTGGTTGAGGCTCTGAAGACGTTCATACTCGGCAACCTGTTGTTGGCGCCAGGCCGGGTTGTGGAAAGCGAAGACATCGGTGTCGATTCGTGGAACGACAGGCATGTGGCGCTCGCGCGCAGCAGCTCTCTCAGCGGCCTTCTGTCGCTCCTTGTCTTCTTTCCACTGTGCCCAGCTAGTCAACCAAGCAGTATAGTCGGCAGTTGAGTCTAGGTTGACATAAAGCTGCCAATCCATAGCTGCCAGCCACTCCATCTCCAATGTGTTGAGTTCCTGTACCGGAATGGCACTGACCTCGGACCACGACTTGTTCTGGAAGGTATTGTCGTCAAGAAACTTGCTCCCGAGAAGAAAAGCAGTAGTCAACATCCTCCAAACCTGACCGTCATTAAACTTTGGAGGTGTACCCTGTCGCTGGGCCATGCTGTTGATTCGTTTCGCCATATAGTTCATGCCCAGGAGAATCGTCGTGCTTGGAAGCCGAGTGGATGTAAGGATCTGAGACACAAACTTTTGGAAAGGCGGCGAGACGGGCACATTGCCAAGAGTCAAACGTGTGGCCATCGAGGCAACGTATTCCGCCATCATCTCGACATCGTAGTCGAGGACAGCACACACTCCGCCAGGCATGTTGGGCAAGCGATCGGAGAGGTTGGTTACTCGATTAGATAGGTCGAGATCCAGATGGGTGTCGAATCGAGAACTCTAGCTACTGGGAGCACCTGAAAAATAAGCTCAGCAAGGTGGCTTGTTTCACAGCTTGCTGGCAAGATTTTCAAGGCTTGCAGATAGGCGAGCTAACGATGACGGAGGAGGTTTAGGAATGGTGAAATTAGTTGAGAAACCCAGCCATAGGAGTCTTCAGTTGCGGGTTGACTGGAGGTCAATTATAGCTTTCTCGTGGACAAAAATCTCACTGAGTTCGTCCGTCAGCGTCGTTTTCCTACAACTCTCAATTAACACGCGGTGACGATGGGTGAGCGTGCTGGTGACTGATTCTCGTGTCTTATGAAGACGGAAGACGTTCGGGCAACTTGTCGTAAATCTGCGTAATTCTGTCGAAGGAATGTGGAGGCGTATTAGAGGTTGTGCCGATAGTCGTTAACGCTACTACTGCGAACAAGTGAATGTTAGTGAGCAATCCCCACAAAACAAAATGTGACAAACAATCTAGTGAACGATGTTGGCAGGTCGTGATTCAATCAAAAGATCCGATTGCGAAAGTCAACGCAGATTCCGAGTCGCAGACTGCCTGTGGTGGCCATTTACCCCGTGACTCCCGTCGTAGTCTGGGATGTCGCTGAATATTCTGCCATGCAAATACTGTTTGTTCTCGCGTCTGTATGCTGGCTGGATGGGCGGTGTGGTTCTCCCAACGGCGAGAACGTAATTGAGGTTTGGTCGACGTGCTTCCAGGATAACACTTTAGGGATGTAGAACGGAAAAATAATGGATTAAAACGAACCTTTTTTGGTTTGACCAGCGGGCACAGCGTCAGAAGATGAGTATTGAGAAATGCCCGTTCCTTGGTGAAATGATACGGTTCCAAATGTTCAGCCTGTTCCGCTTTGAGGGCCTTGTCGAAGATCGAAGGGATGGTCCGACGAGGAAACTCTCTCAAATTTTGCACAGCAATCGACAGAGCTGACAAGAAAAGGCGTGTGGGCTCAAGGCAAAACAGAAAAAAAAAGAAACAGCGTGCGCCAACAGAATCCCGACTGGTCAACGAAACAAAACTGAATTTGTTCGCTGGGCTCGAAAGTGCTTCGAAAAGACCTTCGTATCAAATTGAGCGGATTCGGTCGTCGTCGGATTGGAGGATGGACGGGAATGAGGGAGGAAGGGTAAAAAAGAAAAGGAAGGGTTCTATGAGGTGCGGATGCACACCAAGAGAAAAGAGAAGGGCCAGGGCCAGTCAGAGTGGTGATGACGAGTGGACACCCCAAGAAACGGGCCCCGAACACAGAAAAAAAAAATAACAGGCGCTTGAGGGTGAGGGCGTGTCGGTTTGTGAAGGCACTGCAGGGGTAAGCAATTGGGTGGCCAATTAAATGGCATCGAGCTAGACGGAGAAAGACCAGGACTGGGAATAGAGGTGGTGGATCCTTTTTTTTTTACTTTTTTCTTTCTCTCTTTTTTTCTTCTGTTTTATTTTCCAAACGAACGGCCCTCGGTAATGACAGTGAGCAATCCCCGGTCACAGTGCGTTTAGTGCGGCTAGAGTGGCACATTGGCTCACGATCGCAACCAAATTTGGTCAAGCGCTCCGTGTGGATGACAAGGGGGCGAGCGCCCATAGCTTGTGAAAGGAGCCTGCCTTGGGAGGCACGGAGGAGCGGTCACGGTCACGGCCTGATTGCGACTCTGCGCTCGTCTGCTCTGTGCGTAAGGGAAAGCCTATACCAATTGTGAATAGGCATTTGTGCATTTCCCAGAGGTACCCAACTACAGTATGTACTGTACCTAGCTAGCTCAACCTGCTGTTGGTGACTCTCAAAATTACCCTGTCGATAGGGCATTTTCAGAAGAAGAAAAAAAGGCGTGAGTTTAGCAGCATTTGAATCCTATTCAAGTCTCACCTCAAACTCGCGACAGACATTATCCCTGTCCAAACAGCTCCTCCGTGCACACTCACACGCGCAAATTCAATCGAATTACCTAAGGTGCTAATTAAGGGCCTAGCAAAAGCATCAGTGGTAAACTTGTCGCCTTCATTCATTAGGATATAGCATGGTGAATTACGAAAAATTGCCGGGAGGCGAGGTCTACTCGCTTTACTCAGGTACACATGCAGCAATGATTGTGTCTACTGAAATTAGAGTTGGAATGGTCTGCCCAATACCCAATATCACAAAGCAAGCCAGGCCTGCTACGGGTCACCTGTCAAGCCTGCTTGGTGGACTGCCTCTTGATGCCTGCTTGTTCAAAACAAACCAGAATAAAATACGAAGAAGAAAGGCTCAAAAGGGGGTGGAGGCGATGCGACATGCAACCGTAGTGGACACTTTTGATTCTGACTTGGATTTTCCTTCTTGACTGACTTGCAGACAGTGGAACCCGCCGAGCTGCACCAATTTTGCGGGATTTTTGTTCTTTTCTTCAGTTTTCTTTTGTGACCTCAACTCTTCTACTGTGAAGGGTCTGGTTTCTATTTTTTGTTTTTGCCGTCGGCCTCTGGGATACCCGCGTCTGGACCTGGGTGCATTGTCACTTGATGCCATAGTCCTCGTCTCATGCATTGGACTCACACATAAAGAAGTGATAAATAAATAATGATATAAAAAAATTATAAAGGAAAAAAAAGGTCGATTTGGAAGATTGAAAAACTAAAAGCTTTTTTTTTTTTTCATTTGTGTCCACACAAGTGGATGCGTACATATTATACCTAGCGGAAGATCGATGAGTCGGCGCACAGATTGTTTTCTCTTTTCAAGCTCAATTTGTCTGGCAAGCAAAGAAGAAACCGAAAATCAGCAGAAAAATAAAAATAAACAAATCTCAACGTGCCCGAGTAAGGTATAGATTCCATCCAGTTTGGCACAGCCTAGCTTCTTTGCTGGCACATGGAAATCTCAGGGTCCAGTAGCGAGTTGACCATGCCTGGGCTGTCACCCAGGCTAGAAATTACTTGCCGGTATTACTACTCAACTGATCGTGACAAAACAATAACAAATCGTATTAATTTTCTCCAGCACTTGTCGGGGTCCTGGGGATCTCCCTGATGGACCAAAAGTCCAACAAACGTTAGGACAACAAAATCGGTCTTGGTTCTTTCGATCGGTATTATTTTGGGTCCCCCGTTATTCTTGCAGGATTTCCCGTACATACCACCGTTAACCAAAAATGGTCATGTGTCGGTCATGTGAGAAAGTTGTGCAGGACACCAAGAATTAATGCTTGATGCCAGGCGACGCCGACACATTTCGAGGTCAACCTTCACTTCTTCATTACGACACGACATATTCAACCCGTGAGTCGAGCCAAGGCGCACTTATGGGGTGCTGTCACCTGAGCGGCGCCGCTGAAGTAAACGCCTCAAAACGCGTAGACTTCTCGTATTTTTCTTGCACGGATTTTTGGCAGGCTGTGCAGGCCATAGCAGGAGTTGTCAGGCCAGCGATGACATTAATCCTACAAGATTACCAGACTCCCTCGCCAACAAACTGCGCCGTGGTCACTGTGCTTGATACTGGGTGTGAAGTTCCTTGTCATTTTCTCCGACGCCCTTCTACACCAAGTCACGTGGAGTGGAAGCAGAAGCGGTAGTTTGATTCGCACCAAAAGCAAGCTGACCTATCGGATCGGTGGGAATTTATAGAGTGAAACCCAAGACACAGTGTGCCCGTAGAAAGCGATTGGATTGACGGAAGAAGGAACGCTTCCTATAATCCGCTGAGGAACATCAGACTCCATCTTGCCACTTGTTAAGTAACCCTTGTGTGTCATGATTGTAATAAAGAAATATAAAAAAAATCTTCTACATATACACAATACTGTGATAGGCCTTCATAATCCAATTAAAAGGAGTAAAAAACATATTGACGCTGAAATTGCCACTACGTGACTTGCAATTAGGATGAAAGGGTTCCCTGTTGCTGACCCGACGTGTGCTGGCGGTGACGACAAACTCCGCCGCTCCATTGGATGATCACTGGGTCAGTCAGATCCAGCTCCAGTGTCACCTACCCTCCCAAGCAACAATATGAAAGCCGCATAACCGCAAACAAGCTCCCAACCATCCCATCAAACTGCGTAATGGTGGCGGGATTTGGCAGCCGCTGCAGCAGCTATTCCCATACTTTTCAACTGTGACTGGTCGGGGCTCTAAAATCAGGCACAATGCCGCATACGACGTTCTCTGTAGAACTCCGAGATGGGATAAGCAATGTGACCCGAAAGCGGCGCTGCTTCGCGTGAAACGCGGTTTTGTGGCTAGCATAAGCAATCGAGTAGAGCGGCGGCTGTTCAGCTGCCTTGATGGCCTAGCTCGCACATTTGTTGCGACACACACAAGAAAGGATCATAGATTATACATGCAAGAAAGATGACCCGACGACCCATCCAAGCCATTATGGCCAGCCAAATCACCCAGTCAATACCCACCCACGGGGGCGATGGTAATCGGCTGGCATGCGTGAATTCAGCAGCACCACCTGCCTGGTCGCTCTTTTGCCATTTTCCATGGGTGATGCATGCTGCAGGTTGCAAAGCTAGCCCTGGTGCTAATCCCCATCTTTTTTTTGTTCGCATTTTAGTTATAACCGTCCTGGGTCTCGCCTCTCCTTTGATTTTAGTTTTCTTCACCGCTGGATTGGGGCGGTCAAATCATGTCGCAGGCCAATTGTTACAATCTAAGACCCCCTCCCCCCAATACTGGCCCAGTCAAGGTCTCCCCCGCGTCAACGGAATAAACCAACCTGCAGAAGTAGCCTGGGGCTAGCGGGCGCTTGTTTGCTCACCGTGGGCGACCGGGTTGACCACTCAGGCAGGTGAGGCTGCAAGGGCCCAAGTCTCCGGTTCTAAATGACAGCGACGAGACGGTGACGAGAAATGATCGCTGGATGTGACCCCCATTTCCCCCCTCAGTAAACCGCAGCCGGTTGGGCGTTTGTTGACGTCCGCACGCTCCCACGCTGCATGGTTGCTTTTTTTGTCTTGTTCTTTTGCTTGAACCTAAAGCAGAAAGCAAAGCAGACTGACCGACCGTCTGGGCGCTGCTGTTACGGGATTGTTACGAAGCACTGCCGTAAAACTAAGCTAGACCCGGCTGATGCCAAGCGACAAAGTCCGCCACATTGTATCACAGGTGTGTTTCTCCAATCGTCAGAACAAGATCGGTTTCGTATGGAGTAGGATTGGCTCCGAAGAGGTCATTTTCAGCCACCTAGAATAGCGATGTCGGCCCGGACCCTTCGATCAACAGCTGGGTACTTGTAGCGGTACTATTGTACTGTCTAGAAAATACCCCACTTCCTAGGTACCAAAGACACAACAAACCTCAAGTATCGAGAAAGTTCCCGTGTGGAGTATGACTGGACGAAGTTCACGGGTGAAATTGATCACATCCTGGGCATTGGGAACATGCCTCTGTGCCTCTGTGTCCACTGTCCATTTACGACTCGACTTGGCAAAGAGTGGCTACCGTACGTAGTATACGACCTGCGGATTACGGAGTGATGTACTATGTAATAGACATGGCAAACCCCACGTGGGGCCGCGATACTAGACAATGACCTGCATCGTTCTCATCAACAGGCAGCTTAGCAGGTATTCCGGATTGGAGGAGGGTACCATCGGCGGAGGTAACGGGGCGGGTCACCAAATTGGAAGAGAAGAGAATACATGCAATTGAGAGGGGCGAAACAATTAATACTGGGGAGATTTTGAGGGAAAATGGACAACAACCACGCACGCGTTGGGTTTACCCATCCACGAAAAAAAAATCAACTCAATAATTTTACCCCTCGAGATGGGGGAGTGAGTGGGCTTGCCTGCATGATTACAACACAACGCACCCTCGGTCACTCTCCATAACGACGCGTATTGACAAATGTGAGCAGTCACGCTGGGAGTCATCCATACATCTACCAGGCAGGCATCTATCTTGGCAGCTGTTTAAACCGTCCATCGTACGTACTTGGTAGTTTAGTAGACGGGGGTTGCCTTGCGTGCAAAGGATTCTACTTTTGATGACTCTAGAGTGAGAAACCTGGAGCTTGAAAAGGGTTACCAAGGAGTAGGAGGGAGGGTTTTGGGTGGGATTCGTGGCTCAGATCAGGAAGCAAAAGAACAGGAGTGAGTGTATGCAGGATAGACGTCACCTGTCATGTCGGCACAGCCCTCGTACACATCGACAACTTAGTAGTAGTAGTAGTAGTAGTAGTAGTAGTAGTAGTAGTAGTAGTAGTAGTAGTAGCCAAGCGATCTGGCCTGGCCTGACCCTCAGTCCATGGTGAATGAAAAGGACTGAAACGTGTTTGCAGAAACCACGGGTGGCGGAGACGGACACCTGCGCCGCGCTCCCGTGGCCATGCCCTGGGCTGCTGCTTTCGAAGTACCGAAGTACATTTGGCATCATCGACCAGATGTACGTTCAGCTTCGTCTGATGTCAAGACCACCCCCTATACTACTTGTGGTATCGTCTTACGAGAGGGTACCTACAGCGCTACTTCAATAGATCCAGAACTAACCCATTTCCGGTTTTTTTCCCCCCCTCACCTCCCTTCTCTATCCTGGAAAACAGCCTTGCAGCTTTACAATTTTGTGCATCGTCCCTCCTTCAATCATAAAGCCCCACGCACACAGAAATGCCCAATCAGTAATACCAACTAATAATCAAAAGGGCGTTTGGTCCGGAGTCCATTCCGCATTCTGCACCACGTGCATTGGTGGCAGCACAAAGCTGCTGTACACCCCGTTTGTTGTACACCCCGTTCCCCCGATCTTTTTAACTTGGCCCGGGAATGCAGACTCGCCAGGAGTGTGCTATACAACAGGATAATATTGACAGAACCGTTTTTGGGTGGCATGAGTAGAATTTTGGCGACCCTCCTTTCATCAATCTCGGGCCGGCCAGAGACATATGATCGCTCAAATGGCAAAGGTCGCTTGTTAATGTTTGATGAGGTACATTCTTGCCACGACCGCCCAGTCTACTGGTCATAGGAACGGCGGGCAAGTGGTGTATCACCAACTGAGAGTGGATTCGGTGATATAGCCGTGGTTCTCCCGTCCGTTCAACCCTTTTTTATCCGTAGTTACAGTATATGCTATATATACTATGTAGCAGTAAATTCGTCGGTCCAAGTATTTCCAGAAACTGGAATGTTAATGTACCGAATGTTTCGATCACCTATCTGTCGTTCCCCTTCTCCACAATGTACTATACTGGAAGATTCTTTACCTTTCGAAAACAGGCTGAAAATAATAATAATATTTTAAATCCGGATTGTACGTATTCCTATCTCAGATGTTCACATATGCACGAGATAAACCCAAATCATGGTGGTTCATTACGCAGCTAGGAAAGAAACAACTCCACCTGCCCATTGGGACAAGACAAGTGATATGTGTCCAGGCGGATCTGATTTGATTTACGCATTGGGAAAGGCCCCGTTGTCGGCAAGTTCAAGGGACCACTTCTCGTGATGCGTAGCCTTCGCTGCCCAAAAAGAATACCCCTCAGTACTTACGGGCGTCATCGGCTCTATTTGGGACCCCTCATCAGTCACGAAGCTCGGTAGCCTGGACCGTCCGCCGAGAATCGATGACGACGGCGATCCACGCAATCTTCCTAGGGTCCTGGGTTTCCATTAAAATATGAACAATTCTAGCCCTAGACCGAAGCCGACATATGGTAGTTGGTGGATATACGGTTAAGAATATGTCCTTGACCCGTGTTGCTGTCTACATATCGACTAGAAGTAAAACCAGTCTAGTCTAGTGAATAGTCGAACTATCGGAACCCCTCCAGGAGTGTATATTGCAAGGACGGAAAAACAAGCCCACATGGGTTACTAAACAATACCTGTGCGTCTATGTTGAACCAGAAACCTGAGCAGGATCACCAACACCATATAACCGTCAACACTTTCAGGGTCCAGACCACGCTTTACGTACTGCACTCCAGTCAGGACCACGTCTCCCGCGTCCCCCTCCTGGCTAGCGCCGCCACAAATCTTGCACAAGGACCGATCACGAGGGTGTTTCCCCAAACCTGCTCTTGTAATTCTAGAAGACACCATCTCTTTCCTAACTCGCCGGAAAACAGGTTCCGTTCGCGATTCGCCGTTGGTAGCCGCGTACAACACCTCTTAGTAGTAACAAACAAGTAATAAAAAGTGAGAGACACCTTGACACACACCGTAACAAGATGTCTTGCACTGGATGACACATCAGAGACATAAGACCCTGATTTTAGAATCCTCTTGACTATTACACGTGATGGTTACACGTCTAGAATAACGGCCAGGCCTTAGGACCACCAGATTGTGATGGTAAGAGGGTGTAGATAGAGCTGTACATAGTCCTGCTGGACTGGACGTTCCAGATGATTTTAAAATTACTATACGTGGATAAAACGTATTGCCTCTTGACACCAATAAGCTTCCCCAAAACTCCTGTCACAACGCCAAAGAGGGCGGAAATATCTATCATACAAAGGCGTATGGTCTCAAAATGCACAGCCCGGAAAATAAAGAAAAATTAAGGAGTCGTGTGAGATTGGCATATGCTTGACCCGTGGACACTTGCCTCCCTACATATGCTCTCCCGTGATTTCTCACACATATGCAAGATGACTTGTACCAACACCTCCGGACATTCGCCTTACAAGTCTTCATATCATCTTCACCATCGGGACTATCGCTTTGTCGATGACTGGATCCCTCCTGCACGCAGCGTCCTTCTCTGGCCTCCACTTGGCGTGCCACTCGCGCTCCTGCCGCTGCGCCTCGTCAAAGGCCGCTCGGCACTCGGCCGGCAGCAGATCCCTAATGTCGTCCGAAACGGCTGAGAGCCCGCGAAACGGCGCAAGGAAGTCGGTGCTCCCGCGGTTGCGTGTGCTGCTACTGGTGCTGCCCGCCTTGTCGCCGTCCATGAAGAAGCGTCGGTCATACGAGGCCGGCGCGATGCCTGAAGGAGGCGTCTCAAGGACAGTGTCAACCACGCGGAAGTTGCGGGGTACTGTTGGCGGGAGAGGCTTAAATATTGTGGAGGTTGATGTGTCATCACTGTGGCCCTGATCTTTTGATTGCTCATACTCCTGCTGATGCTCGAGGGGAACGGCTTCAATGCGGGCATGTGTAGGCTGCATCGTGGCCGGGTATTGCATCATGTTTGTGTGCATGTCGTAAACCCCGTGCAGGTTGGCCTGACGCATGCCCGTCAGGATAGAGTTGAAGTTGCTGCGAAATGAGATTGTCAGTACATACTGGTTGTTATATTCATACCTTTTGAATGTAGACTTACCTGGCCTCTTTTGCATGCTCATACATCCAATTGGTGTCGTTGACAGCAACACGACGCTTTTTGGGAGCCACGAACACACCGGTCTGCTGCGGAACCACAGGCGCCGCAGAGTGGTAGACACTGGAAGCACCGTGCCAGGCTACGTACTGGTTCTTGTTGTAGGGCTCGCCGACTACAAAATGATCATTTGGATCGGCCAACTCGCCCTCAACAACACCCTCCATCTTTGCCTTGCCCACCTCATAATCATCTGTGATGCGCCGACCGCCGACGATAATGAGGGCGCCAAACTCCCTAAACACAGATCGCGCCGTGACGATACCTATTGACCGGCCCTTGTAGCTGTGTGGGATGATCTCTCGCTCGATCATGTCGCGCTTCTCCTCATCGTCCACGATGACCTTGGTCAACCTCAGGTGCTTTGTAAAGAAGAGGTACGAGTCCCGGAAGCCCACACAACGCGCCGGCTCCGTGGACAGCATATAGAGCCTGTCCCCGCGCCCAGCGACTGTAAACGTCCGGCACCGGTACTCGCGCCCTCCCTGCAGGTTACCGTTCTTGTCGACTTTGGTCTCTCCCTCGGGGTCCTCGGGGAGCGCAACCTCATCATTGACAATGTCCATCATGGTGCCCTCCTTATCGACGGCCTGCTGCGTCGGCGCTAGGCTTGCGCCCTTGCGCCCGCCACGGCCCCGCCAGCCACCCCGGCCACGCCGGCGAGGCGTGTTTAGGTCGCCCTCGCGCACCGGCACCTCAATCATGTTGTCCCAGTCCGGCGGGCGATTCTTGGGTGGCCGGCCGAGTCGCTTGCGTCGGATAGTCTGAACTGGGGGCGGGGATGGTGACTTTACGGCCTCTTCCTCCTCCTCAGCCTCTTCGGCGGGCTGTTCGTCCTCTTCCTCCTCGTCACCGCCTGACTTGTTTTCATCATCATCCTCAGCCTCTGGTTCATGTGCAGGGTCTTCATCCTCGTCTTCGTTGTCGTCATCCTTCAGAGGTTCCGCTTCTGGTGCGGCGTCGGCCATGGGCTCATCTTCGTCCATTGTTTGGTAGTGTTTCGGCGTGCTTTCTATGTCGAGTGGTGTGCGCATTAATAAGGGCATGTAATTAAGAAGAGGAGAAGTTTACCCAGTAAGGAAAATCATCGCTGGTGGATGTATATCGTGACATGACGCATGGCAGGAGCAGTGGACCTACCCAGGGCGGCTGCTGCCCGTCGCGCCGCTGCGCGGCCGGACCGGCGTCCCATTTTGAACTGGTTACCAGGGAAGCTTTTTTTGCCAAATGAGGATATCTAAGTTGACGAAGATATAATCCAGGTTTAGAAGAATATGATGCTGATGATACAATTGCCAATTGGGGGTGGCGCTGCTGTTATGGCTACAGCAGAATGGATGGACTATCCTTCTCTCCCTTCACGCGTCGTCGAACAGCTGCTCTCAAAAAGTCGAGTCGCGCGGCGCCTTCCCGCACGTGAGATTCCATTGCGACAAGTGGGGCCGTGCATCAGACTCCTTGTCCCTTGCCCCTAACCCTGACGACAATTGATAACCACTGCTGCCTGGGACATGCTGGGAAATGCCTGCCACTTGCATTTGACGTCGCAAGGGTCTAGTGGGAGCAGTAGCAGTCATGCCCCGGCCCGTGACGTTGACTGTGTGCAAATGACCGCTGCCCCGCCATCAAGAAACGCTCCGATCCTGGTGACACTGTCTTGGCTTGAAGAGCTGTAAGAAGAGTTGAGGTCGGACAACCGTCGTTCTCCAAGAGGGATCATTCACTCATTTCGGACCTACTCAAACAGCCCGCCTCGTTTCGGTCACGAGAAATCCCAGATCCGGGTCTAAACTATCTAGATCAAAACCGTCTTGCCACCAACCTAGACAGAGGGACCTAGCAGCGCTTGGTCCTTGACCAGATCCAAACTCAATCGGCTTCTGACCTGCCTAGCTACGCATCCGGATAGCAGAACTTTTCTTTGCCAACACGACCTTGAAAGTCGGGCACGGAGCCCCACCGGCTGAGCTCCGTTGCATGTCGTCTTCCGACCGAACGGGCCAGGAGTCCAAGCTCAAGAGCTCCGTCTCGGAACATGTCCCCCAGGCCACAACAACCGACGCAGAGTTGAACTCGTCTCTGCCTGTCGCATCCCCTGTAGCAGACTTGAAGAACCCTTCAACCGCCGCGGGTTCCAATATGGCTCCACGCGACGAAAAAAAGACTAACGGTCAAGTCGAGGACCTGATAGACCTCAACGAGGCACCGTCACTCTCGGCTACAGAGGTCGTCAAGGACAAGACGGTGACTGGAACGGAACTAAGATCAACAATGGAGCCACCTGCCCAGGAACCTTCAGACGTCATGGACTCGTCGATAGCAACCCTCAAGCCCACCAGTGCACCCTCAACAACCGTTGCAACACAGTACCTGACCATCGAGGCCAGCACCTATGTCGACCCAACCCCAGCAACCCCCGAAGCATCACAACCACCGTCCCGAACGCCCTCAAACGCCCATCGCTCCTCAAATGCAACCTCACCTGCTCCTTCCGACGGAGCATACGACTTTGACAAGCGGTACGTCAGCGAAGATGAACAGGAGCATGGTGGGAACAATAGCCGCTCTGAAATCCAGAGCATCATGGAGCAGTTCACTGGCGACGGCGGTGGTCCAGGAGCCGACGAGGTCATGTCGCCACGGCTTGAGATTGCTGGTCCCTTACTCGGCACGCCGCAGCAACACCCGCCTAGGAAGTCGAGTCTCGAACCGCTGGCGCCGAGCATCGCATCCCAGTTTGAGGACCTCAAGGTGTCAGCCTCTCCGCCATCCACAGGGAAGGCCAAGGAGGTGGCACCGGAGGATGAGGCGGGACCACCCGTGCCGCCCAAGGACATTACTATTCCCGACCCTTCGGTGTCCCAAGACAGCCTAGGAGAACAAGTACTCTCACCAACTGTATCAATGCACCGACCACCGCCGCCCGAGCCCGATGAAGAGCCTGCCCTTCCGTTCGACTTCCACCGCTTCCTCGAACAGTTGCGAAACAAGAAGGCTGATCCTGTAGCCCGTTACCTGAAGTCATTTCTTTCCGAGTTTGGTAAGCGGCAGTGGATGGTGCACGAGCAAGTCAAGATCATCGGCGACTTCCTTGCCTTCATTGCCAACAAGATGGCACAATGTGACGTATGGCGTGAAGTTTCTGATGCCGAGTTCGACAATGCGCGCGAGGGCATGGAAAAACTCGTCATGAACCGCCTCTACTCACAGACTTTCTCCCCCGCCATACCTCCGCCGCAGCCCATACCGGGTTCCAAGCCGAACAGGAAGCGAGGCGGTGAGCGACCAATGGGACCGGGAAGGAGAGGCCAGCATCAGGAGGACGTTGAAAGGGATGAGATCCTGGCGCAAAAGATCAAGATCTACGGCTGGGTGAGGGAAGAACACCTCGACATACCTTCGATCGCAGAAAGTGGACGAAGGTTCTTGAAGCTCGCGCAGCAGGAGTTACTCAAGATCTCGACATATCGAGCACCGCGTGACAAGATAATATGCGTTTTGAACTGCTGCAAGGTTATATTCGGTACGTTGTATTGGCCCCAAAGTGCATTGGAATCTGTTAGCAGACATGATTTCTAACCCTAGCATAGGTCTCCTCAAACATTCCAAATCGGATTCATCCGCCGACTCTTTTATGCCGCTACTCATCTACGTCGTCCTCCAAGCCAACCCTGATCACCTGGTATCCAACGTACAGTACATATTGCGATTCAGGAACCAAGATAAGCTGGGTGGCGAGGCCGGGTACTATCTCTCATCACTAGTACGTCCCGTGAAACTGCCTAGCGTGATTTCCGATTTGTACAGAACAAGACTGATAACATTGTCAAAACACAGATGGGCGCGGTGCAGTTTGTGGAAAACATGGACCGCACAACTCTCACTATCACTGATGATGAGTTTGAGCAAAATGTCGAAAAGGCCGTCATGGAAATCGCAGAGAAGCATCCGCCGCAGTCACCACCTCTCCCACCCTTACAATCAGAAAAGCCGCAACATTACAATTCTCACCAGAACAACAATAACTACAACGCCGGTGAATCATCCTCAACTTCAGCGAGGCCATCTCTTGATATTATCATCGACAGCAACAGACCTGGCTCACCGCGGCGCTCAACCGATGGCGGTGAGTCCTCAGACGTGGAGAAGGAGGCCGCCATCTCAGGCCTGTTACGATCCATCCAGAGACCGCTTAGCCACATTGGGCGAATGTTTACCGAAGAGCCGACGCCGGTCTCGGGCCCGAGCCGGGGTAGCCCGGTACACACCCCACAGCCTCGGCTATCCGAGGAGGTGCAGGGACAGCAGCAGCAAAAACTCCGACAGCACTTGTCAGCAGAAGAGTCGACGGCAAGGCAAGCGAGTGCAGAGGCGGCAGAGGCGCAGAGGCTTCACCGCGCCGAGCACGCCAACGTCGTTGAAACGCTGGCAGGGATGTTTCCGGACTTGGATCGTGATATCATCAGTGATGTCGTGTACCAGAAGGAGGGGAGGTGAGTCTTTCTGTTCATGAATTTTGCTTCCTTGATATTATAGGATTTATCCTGACACAGTGATTACCACAGGGTTGGACTGGCTGTTGACGCATGCCTTGCGTTGTCCACATAAGAGGACGAGATGAGGGTGTTCTCACCTGGACGTACTACGGCTCTGGCTATACGGATATATATAGCGATGAGGCATGAAACCACATATATGCTTAACTCCGACCAGCAATGATGTTATCTCACACCTGGGAGGCTAATCACTAATGGTGAAGGACGACGGCCAGTATCTGCTACCGATTCTGGGAGGACCGAGTCAAATGTTGTTTTAGCCAGCATGCTCTACAGCCAAATGTGGCACTGTCGCTTCATCAAATAGCCGCAATGTGCAGGATATTGATACGGGGTGAGATGGACGGTTCTTATTCCAGTCGACCTAGAAATCCTGGACATTCCAGTGTCGGAGAACGAGAGCCTGGAGAAGTCTCCTGCGAACGAGATGTGTCAAACAGTTTCGTCGAGCTCAGACACTCGTTGAACTCAGTCGCAACTTGCCCGCAAAAGAGGCGCCTCCGTAATTCGGCCTTTGATGTACAACATCTCGAACCCCTCCTCTTATGATAAAGCTCAGGAGGATCTATCATTCTCTTCCACCAGGAGAACTGGTACCACAAACTTCTCCCCTCCTCATTCTGTGAAAGCACAGAGAAAGTGACCTCGAACGAGATAAGAAGCGCAGGAATCATGCCAGCGAATTGTTTTTACCCAGTAGCCGTGCCGAACGGCGGCTCGCGATTGCCGATTCGAGCAGGTAATAAGCTCATCACCAGTCAGTGAGCGGCTGAATTCGGTGAACTTTCCATCATTTCTGTTGGGGAGCAATTGAGCCGGTAGAACTATGGTTCGCGCCCCGAGATGATGCCGACGTGATCTCGACGATCCTAACAACACGCGTGCTCGGTGTGGTGTAGCTTTGAGTAGTAATAAGTCTAGACTAGGTCTGGATGCTTACGGGAGAGGGACTCTACCACGTTTTGAGTCGAGTCGGAGTTTGGGAGAACCAAAAGGGGATTAGGGCGGAATAGCTTGAAGAAAATTCTGAAAAGAAGCTCATTTTGTATCTAAAGTCTTCTTTGCTCAAGACGCGCGAAACACAGCCCCACGTGAGCCTGCGCCGCCCTGACGCTGCAGAGACTGGGCGCTTGTAGAGAAATGTAACAGGCTATTACGGGCCAATGAGCCAGGTGTTTGTTAAATATTTAAGTGAGCATGTCAGACAGGGCGGTTTGGTCAGCAAACTGACAGACGGGGCCAGCCACGCGTGCTTGATTGGTGGCACGGCATTCTGAGCCGCAACCCTTGCATTGAGGTCTCTTGTGGGATTTTCTGACCGAAATCCAGGCCTTTCTCTCAGGGGATGGAGGGTGGCCTGTAGAAGAGCTGCTGTTAGGAGTAAAGATCGTCGAGGAGGTGGTCTGGACAACCTTAGCTGGACGACGGGATGGGTGGTGCGCGGTACGACACAGCACAGAGCCTCTCTGTCCTTGGAGGTTTTGGTTCATACATGGGAATATATCAAATTTCCTTGGTCACTTTATTAGATATGAAATATTCGAAGTCGGGTAAGACTTAACCTCACTGGGTTGCAACTTGTTGTCCAGTTTGCATGTTCAGAAGGCAGCCAAGCCCAGTAAATCACGAAAGAAACATGTACTTTAGATCATGCCACTAGCAGAACATGAATCTACAGAGATGACATACGCGGTTCCCTTGCCGTCTTTATAAGCATGGTCATGGTAGGAATGTAAGCCAAGCGTAAATTGTCAGGAACGCAGTCAAGTTGTAGGAAGGATGAAAACCGCAGCCCAGAAGAGACTTAAGGTCAAGTGTAGATATCCCATCCCTCGCCTCTTGCAGCGATACCGGCAAAAGTTGAAAAGCGAATGTTTTTGAGGGGCATGCCTCGACGAAAGGGAAAAGAAGACGGACTGGTTCAATTCTCGTCACTCTCTCAAATAGCAGATTTAACATAGTAACTCTTTGTCCGGGCTGATAATTGATGAGGAAATCCCCAGACTCTTAGTTGTGTTCAAAAAATTGCGACGGTTTCTTCGCCTTCCATTACAACCCTATCTCGGAGCATGATGGAGGTCAAAACAGAGTGTAGTAAGACAAGCGCGCGTCAGGCACCTGTCATACTTTTTCCTTTCTCTCAATTTGTTTCGTCTGATGGCTTGCTTGCAGACCGACGCTCTGTCTGATCAAGTTGAGGCTTTGTTATGCCTTTCGTGGCCAGGCTAAAGCAAGGTCAGATTACTTGTTACCTGAATAGGTAGTTCGCAGGGATGGATGGATAGAGGATCTCTCGCGCGGTGAATAAAACCAGTCTAGCGTCTGTCAACTGCCTCACCTGAGCTAGCCATAAACAGCAGGTCACTACTTAGGCTAAAATTGACGATTATTTTTTTTTTCTTTCTTGCTTTTTTCCCTTCTCGTCAGGCTGCCAATTTGCTTACCTCGTCTATTTCCTGACCAGCATCACAATCCTCATCCCCATTCAGCCCCGTCCGTTACTGCCTCAATGTACTGTGCATGCGCTTCGTTCACTGCCATATCTCCAAGTGCATATTGATGGCAAGCCTCAATGTCCCTTGAATGAGGAAATATCTCGAAAACGATTGTTTCAATTACTGTAAATTGTCTTCTTTTTAGTAAAGGTAATGCTGAACGAAAAAGTGCTGGATTGCTCATCTTCTCATCGTGCTGTGCAGTGTATGCCTAGCCCGGCGCAGCAAACTCTGTCTTTTACCTTTCAGGCTGCCACCTTTGTACTACCCTTGTAGCATTCATTGCCTTGTAAGCACGTCATAACCCCGACTGCCATCCCTGTTCCGCCGGGAATCGACCCGTCGAGAAATGCCACCTATCTGTCGGGGCTTTCTTGGACCGTTGAAAACTTTGGGGAATTCCGAAAGGGATTGTGAACAACAGATTGGAGACTGGAGATTTCTTCATGAAATCGAAGGAACAGCGGACAATACAGATTTTTGAGGCTTGCCTTGGCGGGTCTTGATGTTTTACAAAGCTATCGAATCTTTTTAAGAGGGAAAAAGACTTGCCATGAGAAAACAAACACCGGCAACAGGTGTACAACATTCTTATCACCTGCGGGAGAGACAAACCAAGCCCCGTCCACTCAGCATTCTGCTCCTTATCTTCTTTTAAGGGCCATAGTCAGCACAAGCAATCTCTCAAACCTTCCAGGCTCATCTTGATTGCCCCTGCCACCCACAAGCAAACGCGTCCAGTTCCAACCCTTACCGACGAACTGACCTTGGCCGCATATCTCAGATGTGCACTTGACATGACTCGTCGTGCAAGTAAACAGTCCAGGGTCAGCGAGGCGGAGGAATCCATCCTCCTTAGACAGGCGTTTGACAATACTTGAATCCCTGCCAATTACACCGTTAGTTCAACCGCTCTAACAGACGAGCCATGCACCTTTAATACAGACACCGACTAGTGTATCAATCTTGGGAGGATGAGCTTACTACTAGAACCGGAGAGCTGCCCCACTGGGCGTATCCAAGCCACACCTGGAGCACCAAGAGATACCTGTTTACCTAGTCTTGCTGACTGGTAGTAATTGCCTTGATGTGACAACGACACTCAGAGAAGCATGGAGGTGCTATTTCTGGTTCTCGAGCTACTAAGCCAGCGTGGACCCTTCAGATGCATAGTAAACCCTCGTGATTTGGGGTGATATAAGAAAACGTGGTTGCACAAGCGATGCCTATTTTCGATGCCATCTCTATCATAATCATCAGCATCTCCCAACTATCTCATCCATCGATACCAACCACAACTTGCCCTGAAATTTGTTTTCATTCCTGATTTGTCGACATCGCCGCCCTTCATCCCCCCGACCCCCCCCCTTCCCAACATCACCGGCATTACAGCCCCAAGTCCTTGCCCATACCGACAGGACCGGCAGTCCTGAAAGATCCTACCATGCGCTTCATGTCCATGACGGTTTTGCTGCTGGTGATGAGGCCCGTCGTGTCATCGCCGGAGCCAAGGCCCGAGCCCAAGCCCGAGCCAAACCCGCTACCAAGTCCCATGAACGAGCAAGGATCTGGGAGTGGCAGCGTTGCAGGCATCAGCAATGGCCAATGGTTGACGTTTGCCTCTGGCATGACGGCAATGTGCGTCGCTGCAGGCTTCGCTTATGCTAATTTGAAGATCTCAAAGTCCAATTCTGCCCTCGCACATAAAGTCGCCGAGTTTAACGAAAAGAAAGAAAAGGTAAGTTAATTATTTCCCACCAATTGCGCCTTACAAAGAAAAGAAGAAGAAACAAAAAAAAAAAAAAAAAAAAACGGGCGGGGAATCTGAGAATCAAAGGGGGGAAAAGGGGGAAACAATCGAAAGAGAAAGACAAATACTGACATGGCCCCCCCCCACGAAACAATAGTTTGCAATCACCATAGTATCTATCGAGAAATTAATCGAAGGCGTTGAAAAACAACTGAACGTCCTCAAAGACAAGGACATACAAGAAGAGGATCAGAAAAGTCTGCTAACGTATTTGCAACAATCCCATGGCAAAATATCGCTACAGTTCCAACAAGACAGAGGAAACCAGGCACAAACTATGGACGGACAGCTTTTGATGACCAAATATTGCCCTTTGGTCGACGGGATGTCGGACAATATAGTAAAGTTGTACGACTCGCTGGTCAAGACCCCGCCGGGCAGCAGAGCCAACAGCAACAGCAACAGCCCGCAGGGCTCAGGCAGGAACAGCCCGCAGGTCTCGGCCATGGGCAGCAATGATACGCCCTCGAGGCGAGGCTCGCTCTCGTCGGGCTCGAGGCGAAACTCCGTCTCCAACCCAGCCCCGCAGTCGCCCGTGCTGGGTCAGAAGAAGACGGGCAACACCACTCCGCCACCCCAGACCAAACCTGGCGCGCCGCTTGGGAGGACACAGACGAGTAGCACAACAAGCACAACAGGGCTCATTGCGGCCGAGGAGGGCAAGGGGAAAGGACCGGCGGGGAAACCAGTGCCTCTGCAGAATATGCAGTCAATTCAGCAAGGAGCACAATCCACCAGTGTCGCTCCCGCTGGGCCCCTGCCTGTTCAGCGGAAGAATTCCATCAAAACCAAAGGCAACGAGGTCAAGCCAACTACGAGACCCAGCACGCCGACCCTACGGAAAAGGATGGCGCGCAGCGCGCTGCGGAGCAGGATGTTGCATTTCGACATGTAGAAGGGACGAGGGGCCTTGGGGTATGGAGGACCATGGAAGGGGGTTCGAGCAAGGATCCTATGGGATTGCTCGTCTACGTCCACGGGATAGAACGGATCTTGTATATGTAGTTGCTTGGAATATGGGTCAGGGTTGGAGGATGATGATACGGTGGCTTGGGCGAGTGGCATAGCGCTGGAGTTATGGTATATTCTGTGCTTTTTTTTCTTCTTTGTCGAATCATTATCATATTTATCATCCTATTTGTGACCTTGTTGTTTGTGGCTATGGGCTGACATTGGCCACTAACTTGCAGGTTACAGTTAGCGCTCTTCAGGGGCAGCATCTACGTCAAACATGGCCTACTACCCCTTCCTGGTCGGCTCCATGTCGGCGACATACGGCTTCCACCAGCGCTCGACCAGCTCCTCACTCCGCCAGCCGCTCCAGTTGTAGTTGGTCATGCCCCACGTGTCCTCGAACCCCTGCCGCCCCTGACGGCTCCTGTAGCTGCCCGCGATGCTCCACGTCATCCAGCTGACCTTGTTCTTTGTGTTGAAGCCGCGTAGGCACTTTTGCAGCACGTTGTTGGGAAGCGTCGTCATGTTTTGCTCATACCTGGTAACAGAAACCCAAGTCAGTTGGTTGTCCAAAGAATCACGAAAAAGAACAAAACGACCGTAGGGAGGACCCAAAAAGAAAAAAAAAAGAAAACCTACCCAAACTCGGAAAATATGACCGGCGTCAACCTGACCGCATCCTCGCAGTCCAGCCCCAGCGTCTCGTTCCCACACGCCGCCGGCGCCTCTATCCCGAGCGCGTTGAACCCGTTGCGGTACAGGTTCGCCTCGATGACATCGCAGTCGCCCGTGTCCTGGTCCTCCGACATGTGGTACATGTGCAGCTCCCAGACGAGCTTGTCGCGCCAGGCGTGAGCGTCCAGGTCGAACACCTCTGGCCGGCGGCGCCCCGCGTCCCGGATCGCGGTGCAGCGGTAGCACGGCGCCGAGAGCAGGTTCCTCCCCGCCGTGAGGGCCGACAGGTCCTGATCGTACTGCATGCCGGACCAGGTGATGAGCAGGTCCGGGTTCGCGGCGTGGATGGCGTCGGCGCCCGCCGTCATGTTGCCGACCAGCGTCTGCCAGTTGTAGTAGAGGTCGGTGCGGTTCCAGGACTCGCGGAGCTCGTTGCGCAGCGACAGGCCCAGGACGTTGGGGTGGGACTTGGCCCAGTCGGCCACGTACGAGAGCCCGCGCAGCCAGTTCCTGACGTCAAAGTGCACATCGCCAAACCAGGCGTTGCCGTCCGTGTGCCCGCAGCACCACTGGGCCTTGTGGACGTGCACGTCCGGGATGGCGTAGATGCCGCGCTCGGCGGCCGCGTCCAGTATGTCGGACCAGAGCTCGAAGCGCGTCGTCTGCGTCGTCCAGCCCGGGTTGTGCTCGAGGATCTCCCTGGTCACGCGGGAGCCGTTGGCGTGTCCGAGCGAGGCCAGCGCCACCTGCAGCGGAACGTCCTCGCCGCCGCGCTCGTAGATCTCGTCCACCATCTGGGTCGCGTAACCGAAGCGGATCACATTGAAGCCCACGCTGGCGATGCGGTCTAGGATGGCATCGAAGGACTGGAACTCGAGGCCCTCGGGGATCATGGTCTCGCCGGACATGGGCCAGTTGACGCCCGCGAGGGTGAGGGGCTCACCGCGGGAGTCGACAATGTCCCTGCCGCGGGTCGAGAAGGGCGCGTACGGCCATCCTGATGACGTGGAAGGCTTGTCTTGCTGACGGCGGTGAGGGTGAGCGGCGGCGCGAGTTAGGCCGATTGGGACCTCTGGCGTCGAGATGACTTGTGCCGTCGCGTGGCTGGTGACAAGAGCCAGCTGTGCGACAATGACGAAGAACTTCATCTTGGCTTAAGTCGCCGTCGATCGAGGCGGGCAACGACTTGGCTGAGATTTCCCAAAGACTCCTCGGGCAAACTGTGTCAAGTGCCGTGAGGAAAAAGGAAAGACCTTTAGCCTCGCGACACCGGGGAAATTGCAGCCATGCATCTTTTATATGATGTAGGTGCTTTTGCGTGCCCTCGGCTCCATGCTTTGAAGGTCAATACCCGCCCGGGTGTAACATCGCTTGCCGCTAGACCTGCTCGATTGCCATGTTTACTCTTATTATTTTTTTTCTTTCCCCAGGGCCCCCGTCGTCAACAAACCCCAGTCATTACGTAGTTGAATGCGGAGGAATGTGGAGAAGCTTTCATTGGGAGCCGCGAAGAATACATTGGCATGCGGTAGTGAGACCACGAGGCTTGCAAAGCTTGCAGGGTGTGTAGCATCTTATCCTACTAGCGCTGCTTCTTCGTTCCGACTGCTCCCCGACGTCACTTCACCTTTATTGAATCTGTATGTAGTCGCAGCAGAGAGGGCTTGACCGCTGACTTCCAGAATCGTCGACCCATCAAGCCGGTTCCAAGAGTTACAAAAGACAACCCTCACCAGCGGGGCCGAAAGCGGGGGCTGGCGTCGTCTTTGTGGTAGCTAAGCTTGGCGCTCCGGGGAGACCGTCATTTATGATTGGTGCGGATGAGGTGGTGTGGTAACCAAGTGCGATCCTTGTGTCGCTTTTGAACTGACAGCCGTTGTTGTTCGGGTGTAGATTGCTCCTGCATCTGTCCGTTCGGATGGGTCAACCAACACAATTTCGGCCCCCAGCTCATGAGAGGCCGGCCTGGAAGAAGTAGTTTGATTTGCGCCACTAAATAACAACGCACGCTAAGAAAAAACCAGGCATATCCATGCCTCAACAACCAGATTGAATAGTACACACAATTCCAAAGGAGAAGAAATACAAATGTTGGACCGCCGCCCGCACTGAGTAGCACGACCCACCAAGTAAAACTCACTTCTTGTCCCTCGGCCTGAGCCTCGTGGTCACGCCCATCATGGCAACCCTGCCCAAGCCAAGGCTGCCCCATTCACTCGCATTGTCATCCCAAGCGCGAGCCTCGGCGCTCCGATCATCCGGGCCCAACTGCCTCAACTCACGTTTACCACCTGTCTGAACGACGTAGAACGGCTTATTTGACTGCTCGTCTTCGACGGCCTCTTTCTCGCGGTTCTCGTCGACATCGTCCTCCAGGGGCGCGCTCACGTGCGTCGAACGCCGCCTCCGTGCAGACTGACGCCGCTCACTACCCTCCACACCAGTAGACGTATGTACATTCAGGTGAGGATTCCTACCGCCTCCGCTCCCGCCTCTGCTCCCGCCTCTAGCATCATCTCGCTGCAACTCCTAGTGCGGCAGCCGCTGCCCGTTCCCGCTGTCCTACACAACCGAGACTGGGGCGGCGCTTTCCTGGTTCTGCCGCAGCAGAACGCCGTTCTCCTCTACCGGACGTCCGTTGTCGTCGTAGACCGTGTGGCTGAAGGATTCGTGGTCGCCCCGGTCCTCGAGCTGCGCGTCTGCCATGGTCTCCAACATCCTGAGCGTCTCCCCTATCTTAGTCGTCGGTGCGCCGTTGGCGTCGGGACGCTTCCAGGCGTTATAGTTGCCCGCCAGGTCCTCCCAGATGCCCTCGTCTGAAGGTCTGGCCGAGATGGTGATCGCGGCAGCTGGTTTTAGGCCTTGGTGGACCGGGTTGGTGGGCGCTGACGTGCTGGGGCCAATGCTGGAGACGGACGCAGTAGTCAGAAGGCCTGTTGGGATCCCTACGGCGCTGCCAGTGTCGTCGGCGGGAAATATTGGCAGATTTGGATGCAGATTCGTGCAGTGGATGACCAGCTCGACCAAATCGGCGTGGGATAGACTGCTCAAATATGCGCGTTTCTGTGTTTACCCATAAGATTATATCAGTCTCCATTGCATCTTTACCGGTGCTAAGTGCAACCAGGACAACGAACGGATAGAGCTTACCTGGCCAGACGTTCGCTTAATCCAGCTGACCTTTCCGATACTCCTCGCTCCGATGTTGGAATTACTCGTCGACGGAGGGGCCACAGCGGCAGCAGGTTGCTCCGCCGTCGCCGCGGAGCCTCCCGTCTTATTCGACGCTTTCTTACCCTCCTTCTTCTCACTCGCCTTGGTCGCGCAGCCGACGCAGTGCCACGCCTTGGCCATGTCGTTGATGAACGAATCGTCAATATTTGGAGTATGACAATTTTGGTGCCACGCATAGTTGCATCCATCACAGAAAACAATCAGATTCCTCTTAGTATCGGCGATCCTACCGCAGGCCCTACAAGGTGTCGCCGCCGTCTTGGACTCTGGTGTCTGATATGTCCTCCTGGTGCTTGCCGAGCTGACTAGATCCATCTGCACAGGATTGTACGTCTCCGGCTTCTGGATTTGTCGCCCAGATTTGGTGGTTGTGAGTGGGGTCGAGGTCGCCGAACTTGCGGCGGGCACCGTGGTCGTCACGCGCGGGGATTCGGTATCGGAAATGCCGTCGTCCGACGATAGCGATCCGTCACGTCCCGCGTCGTCCCTCAGGCTCCGTTTACGCTTGACGGCCGTGCTCGTCGCCGTATTCTTACTCTTTCCCGAGCCAGGCGGTCTTCCGGGTCCTCGTCCAGAGGGAGGCGGTTTGGGCTTGCCACTTCCGGGTGGTCGTCCAGGTCCGCGTTTAAAGGTCGCTGGCTTGTCGTTGCCCGTTGCAGCTGCTGGCACGGGCGTGCTCGGCGCAGATGACGCCTTAGACGCCTTTGATGTCTTTAAGGCTGCAGCGGCTTTGGAAATGTGCCGGCCTGGGGCATATCCCGAGTTGATCTTAACTATTGCGCTCTTGCTTGAGGCAGCCTTTGACTTGCTCGTGCTACCGGGCCGGGAAGATGACGGAGTCGATGGACTGTGAGCCGCTGGGCTAGTCGCGTCCACGAGAACATCGAATCGTGCAGTCTCCGAATTATGAGCCGGCAATCTTGGTGCTGGCATGGAAATGGTAGACTCAGACAACGTCGAGGAGCTCATCGCGGCTGTGCTTGGACTGGGCGCTGATCCGGCTGTAGCAGTTGAAGACGATATTTGCATCGTCGTAGTACTCATGCTGTCCATTAATCTTCTCCTAGCGTCCGCAAAGGTGGATGGCTGTATCGCTCCGGGAGTCATGTTGGCAGCCGCCGAGCTTATAGCAGAATTTGTGCTGTTGCTTTGACCCCTAATCCTGTTCAAAATCATTTGTGTCGCGGCAGAGAACTGTTGTTGGTAGCGCGGGCCTGGAGACGTCGGAGTGTTGGCCAGGACTGATGATTCTCCTGTTTCGGCTCCTGGTGCTGCTGGAGGAACTGGTGTTGCGGCCCGTGGGAGTTGTTGTGATATAGATGTGATGTTTGGCGTAAATGATGATAGTGATGATGGCAGCGGTGAAGGCCGAGATGATGGAGTTGACAATGCGTTCTCATCCAACATGACGGGAGTGATTGATGCCCGTGGTGGAGCAGCGGGATTGTCCCAATTTAACGCAGCAGAGGGAGGGGCGAAGGTTTCAAAGCTTGAGAGACCTTCGGTTGCCATGTCTGTCAGTGGCTCATGTGGTTCTGCCATTTTCGAGGGTGCCTGCCGAGAGGCATATAACTTGTAGTCAATGCGCCCCTGCCTGATGGGGAAAAAAAGGTTTGGTAGAGCGTCTTGAGAGGTAGACGGCGAACTCAGATGAAAGATGTATCTCTTTGTTTGGAATTAGTGTTTGCGTTGTAGATGAGGTATGTACCTATCAAGGTACCCTGCGGGTAGACACCGATGCAGCAATAAGGGTTCCGTTCGAAGACGCTGCACGTGGGGGTGGCTCGGCTCAGTGACAGTGTTGGATTTTGCGCACTAACAGCCAAACTGCTAACAAAACGAGTCCAGAGCGAAAGGAATTAGTGTTTCGCAAGGGCACCTTGGATATGTAAGGTAGTGGCAAATATGTGAAAAAATATGGCGTGATGTCGTGGTTTAATAGAGGGAAATTGAAGGTCGTTGTTTCCCATGCTCTCAGTGGAAAGGTTGCAAATGCGAGGAAAAATTAAAACCACGTGATTTGCACGTGCACGTGATGTAGTGTGACAAGGGTTTGTCTTGTGGGCTGATATGCAGGGATACCCTAGCTTAAAGTTTATGTGGTAGGTAGTTGCCAAATTACCGACAGGAATCAAGCTTTAGGGCGCACCTCAGCTGGTAACCAACTGTACTAACATCATTTATTCCAGTACCTCAGCTACCTCACTACACCTCTCTCCCTCAGTCCCTCAATCTCCTTCCCATCAATCCCTAAAACATCCCCCAGAACCTCATCCGTATGCTGGCCCAACGTCGGCGGCGCGGTTCTGATCCCCGGCGTGCTCTCGCTGTACTTTACAGGCGTGTTGACCATCTTGACGGTCCCGCAGCTAGGGTGCTCAACCTCGACCACCATGCCCCTGGCCTTGGTGTGTTCGTGGTTGAGCGCCGCTTGCACGTCGTTGACGGCCGAGTAGGGCATGCCGCAGCCTGCCAGTATGTCAAGCCATTCTTGCGTCGTCTTGGTGCGCGTTACCGCTTCGATTTGCTCCTCGAGCTCGTCGCGGTGCTGCACCCGTAGCGCGTTGGTCGTGTAGCGAGCGTTTGCCTTGAGGTCTGGTCGGCCGATACGGTCGCATAGGACCGCGAAGAGACGGTCGTTACCGCCGCCGAGGAGGACGGCGCTGTCGCGGGTTTGAAAGGCTCGATAGGGTACGATGGAGGCTGTTTGTTGAGTTGGTTAATATGTGAGTGTGGAAGTAGACGTATTCAAGAATGCCAGCCAGTGCGGAAACTCACGATGAGCCGTTCCCCACCGGCCTGTGTCCTTCTTCCCACTGATCAGGCAACTACTTGCAATGTTGGCGAGTGTTGCAGTTTGGCAGTCGCTGAGTGCAACGTCGAGATGCTGGCCCCTACCCGACTTTTGCCGCGCGAGCAGCGCCGCCATGATGCTGTTGCTGGTGTACAGCCCCGTTGTCAGGTCCGTGACGGCAACACCCACCTTGACAGGCGGCCCGTCTCTTGTGCCCGTGATGTGCATCAATCCGAACTCGGCCTCAACCATAACGTCATAGCCGGCCCTATCGGCGTACGGTCCCGTCTGCCCGTACCCCGTGATACTGGCGTAGATTAGGGCTGGGTTGATCTTGGCTGCCGTTTCATAATCGAGATTGTATTTTTTGAGTGCTCCGGGAAGGTAGTTCTCGACCAATATGTCACATTTTGCCATGAGCTTGTGCAGGATCTCCACGCCGGCTGGGTCCTGGAAGCTCAGCCCAATGGACTTTTTGTTCCGGTTCACCGTCAGATAGTAGGCAGACTCGCCGGGCGAGGTCCCAGACAAGGGTGACTCTGGCTTGTAGGGGGCATAGGGTGGGCCCCATGCGCGGGTGTCATCTCCACGAACCGGGTGTTCTATCTTGATCACCTCGGCACTAAGACAAATTGCGTTGGGGTTGTGTTAGTAGGCAGTGATGTATTTGTCAAACACTCCGGGTAGAGCGCAAAGGAAGAGCAATCAAACAAACAATACTTACCCCAAATCACCAAGAATTTGTGTGCAATACGGCTGTGCAACAATATAGCGTGATCAGCACGTGTTTTATGTAAAGTGCACCACCTGCAACGTAGCCAGCTCAGTCAAGGTACCCAGACGAGGCGTATCTGGGTGTATGCAGCTTTGCAGGTGAAAATCAACTTACTCCCGCCAAAACCCGCGTCATGTCCAACACGCGGTATCCCTCCAACGGCAGTGCACCGGCCGACTTTGGCCTTGCAGCCGCGGATGAGTACGAGCGCCATGACCTTAGTGCACCTGCACAAGACTGTCGTGGCAAGCGAGCCACACAAGATCGAGTTATCATCTCAAAATCCAACGATAAAAAATAAAAAAAAACATTTACCGAGAAAATGACTGCAATGTCACAAGACGCTAGCTCGTTGGATCAGACGGGCAAAGTGGGAGCTTTTGGGTTTGAAGGGATTGGCCCGGCAATTAGGGGCACGGACGGAACGACTTCGGAGAGCCTGTCGGCTGCTGTCGATTGCGGGTCAAAAAAAATGGCGCGTGTGGGGTTCATGGCCGCTAGTTTGCAGCTTGTGGGGTCCTAAACGAGACAATGGATGGCCAAATGTCAAGGTCAAACATGGGACGGTTGTACAAATCGAGCGGTCAAATCCCATTGCGGTGCACACCATCACAACTCGCTAGACTGATCGTCAGTGCGTTGCGATCCCGCTTACCCGGCGTATTCTTTCCTGGTACATGGTTCTAGCGGCTGAGAGATGACGCCGATGGTACGCCTCCATGCAATCAAAGGGCAAAGTCCAGAATCGCTTGTCATTATCGTAGACATCTATGTGAATATGACCTCTCTGTCCATGGAGATGTCAACCCCTTCAGTAGAGCAGACCGTACCTAACAATGCACCAAGTTTCAAGAATAATCCAACAAATGCACAACCCATGGATCTATCTCCAAGACATTAAGTCGCCATACTGGCCGCAATTTAGCCTCCTTGCATCGGCGGGAATGAATCCCTGTATAGCAACCAGTGTTGCCGTGCCAGTCCCCAAGACTTGTTTGCAGTTGTGCCCCGTAGATGCACCACATGCCCAGGAACGTCACTCGTCCGAGCTCGCCTCGGCATCCAACGCCTGGCGGATTCTCCGCCTCCGCTGCAGCGACGCGAATCGCACGTGAGAATCCACCGACTCTGCGACCGCCGTCTCCACGTATTCATGAATTTCGTCGTCATGACGTGCAACCATCTGTTGGTAGGCCTCAAAACAGTCATCGGTGGCCTTCAACCTGGCCCTGGCCCGGTCCAGCTTGCGCCTCATCTTGAGAAGGTCGCTTTCCATCTCCTCCATCTTGAGCTGCGCGGCGCGGCGCTGCTCCTCCAGCTCCTCCTAGCGCCAGATTCGAACCCGCTCTACACAGCCCATGACGCTCAGGCAAAAGTGCAGACCGGCGACGGCGGCTTGGCACGCGAGCGCATACATCCGGTAGGGGTCGGCAAAGTAGGTCCCATCCGCCTGGAGGCCGTCGGCAAGGTCGCCCAGCGCGAGGGTGAGGCAGCCGCCGATGCAGAGGCCAAGAACAAGGACCTCGAGAATGGCGACGGCACCCCAGTGCATCCGGGGCACGGTGCGTTGGCGGTCCGCGATGGTGGCTGCCTCTGCCGTGTCGAGGATCAGGGCAAAGACGGCCTAAAGATATGGGGTATAAATTTAGTAAATCTGATAGGTCAAAGGTCACAGTTGGACGCCTGAAGCAACTTACGGCAGTATATGACCATGTAAACGTCTTATCAAGCATGATAGTCATGTATAATAGGAAGATGATGGTCAATGTGGTGAGGATCGACGCCAGGCCCCGGATGGCCAGCAATGCAATGGCGAACCGGGATGGTATGCGTGGGCGCGCCATCCTTCAAGCTTGCTGTGCCAATCCTGCCCTAAAAGCGTCGATTGCTCTCTTCACTCTCTGCCCGATGTTACCAGCGTCGCAATAGAGACCCAGTAACCCTAAAACCCTCAGATTGCAGCTCCGATCCGTCCTCGCCTTCCGTCCGTGGGCGCGCCACGCCCTTCCAACCCGTTTGTTGGCGCCAATTGAAGAACCGGTCGGCGGAGCTAAAATTTGATTAATGGGCGAAAATTGACGGGTCACACTGGGGAAAAGGTTGAGCCCCAGGGTCGATGCCCTATCGAGGAAAAAAAAATAAAAGGAAAACAAAAAGGGTTAGAGAAAATGACTGGATAAGGAAGGAAAATTACAAGGGAGCTCAATGCCGTTACGTTTGTGTGCGAGTCGCGTCGCCAGGACGTCGGCGACCTCAAAAAATGCTGGACGACGTTGTGGAAAGTGGGTGTGCAGCAGGGAGAGTAAAATTTGTGGTGTGGACAAGGCTCGCTCCCTTTCCTGCGGGTCCCGGGCGACAGTCCAATGTTCCTCTTCGTCATGCGGTTACAACTGAAGGGAGCATTTTCAGATGTTCAGGGAGCAGGATGTCCCGGCCCTGCAATCCGTTTGGCTGTCTCAGATGGTAAAGATGGCCCCCCAGGGGAGCACCCATGTCAGATGGTGGGGTTCCGAAACGTCCCACGGAGAGTGGAGGAGAAGCCAATTAAGAGTGGGACCAGGGCTCGTTGACTGAAAATAGAATACGGGTTTGTGCGGGCGTCCAACAAACAGTCAAACATGCACCGGATAAGCAATTGAGATCTGATCCGTACCTCAATTCGCCGCACAAAAGTACAATAATTCCCAACCTTGTTCTTGATTAGATTGCTTCTCGGCGCGCAAGTGCTTATTCCCTTTTGAAATTCGTTCTTCCCGTTCGCCTCGCTCTCGGCTGCGAGCTTCTCCGCGATGGCTTGATTCCAAGTGTTTTGCGCAAAACTCAGCACTGAGCCAAGACGCCAGAGCTTGATAAGATAATATTGGGCAAGCAACGACATGCTTGCAGACAGCACCGACCGATGATTTGTTCGGTTCATTGCCTTATTTTACGACGGATTTTGCGAGAGTCATACTCCTGCTGCTCTGTAAATCCTTGGCAGAAAAGCTAGGCTTTGCTTGCAGCACCTCGCGTCACGAACCCGAGCTATCCTTTTGTCCGCTCTTCAATCCACGCGGTCCTGTCAGAACATACCAGGCACTCGACATCAAGATCCTTGACTCCGGTGCATGACGTGTAGGCAACTTAATGTCCAGCAGACCGAACTAACTCCATTAATTTTCACTCTATTTCCTGCCCTTCTTCTCGGAAGCGTCCGGGAACTTCCGGAACATATCAGCCAATTTGTCCATCGGCGCGGCCCGCAGGTTCATGGCTGATTCGAAGTATGGGTTATTGCCGGCGGATGGGTGACTGCGCTACGGTACAAACGGCTTGTCCTGTTGAAGCTTACGGGTCATAGTCTCTGACGCCTCCTGGAGCTCGATGGCTTTCCTAGGTGGTAGTATATCACGATACTCCTCCTCCTCGACGTTGAGTGGAAGCTTGGCTTAGAGTTCTTTGAGCTTTGGCACGTACTCGGATTCATCGGACCGCATGTTTTGGAATATAGGATTTTGACCTGGAAGCAGATTTCAGGGTTATTCACGTCTTTTTCCAATATTTTATGAGGAAGATGCTGGTCAGGTGGGTCGTACCTCGTGATGCTCCTTGCGGCCATGCTCGGCCGTCTGCCTACCCTCCTCCCCAAGAGGGATCTCGAAGACTGGGTACACGAGCAACTATTTAGCGACACCGACACCGAATCCCATAGGCTTGGGAGCTTTGGAACAACTGCAATCAAGCTCTTCCTTGAGCCTCTGCTCCTGTTCAACAGTTATGGCAGGCATAACCTACAATAGATACCTGACATATGCCGCCGCCATCATGGCCGCATAGCCCTGCAACTTCTTATTGATGCGAGTGTTCCAATAGTCACAGATGCCGCGGATCACTACGCAAGGGAGCCTTTTCATAATATCAGCTCCCTCCATTTCGAACAGAGTATGTTCTGTTCTTTGCGTGCTTGTGCTGGGACTTTGGATCCTCAACATGGTTGTTGCCGGAGGCGATGAGGACGTAATATGTGATGCCAGTATTATTGTGTGGGGTGCGGTCCTCACTCTTTTCGGCTCTATTTTTTTTGACGGAGATTGCGCTGCAGTCACTTCTATCAATATGCTCCAGTTGCTGCTGTCCTGTTTCGAGTCACTGTCATGTTGGAACCGCCTCCTGCCTTGCTTGGAGTGACGTCTCCTGTTTGAATGTTTGAATGCGTCAAATCGGCCTGGTACAGCATATTCTCGATCGGTGGATGAGAACATCTTGTTTGGAGATTGCTGTAATTGCTGTAACTGTCAAGTACCCCTCCAACATCTCCCACAAGCTATTGCTAACGACCACAATTTGAAAAACTGTGGTCCATGTTGCCAACAACGCTCGCCGCCAATACGAGACCCGTTTCCCCTAGGTGGCGCGGCCATGTCTATGTTGTGATTGTCGATCGAGCCAAGGATATACGAGTTATCGTTGCCCTCGGAGTAGAGGTCAAGGTTGTGCTCCTTGTCGAGAAAGAAACGGGAGACCGTAAGCTCCGGGGGGAGAGCAACCATCTAGCCAACCGTGAATTCGATATCTGGCATTTTGGCGATGGCTACGCAGCGTATACGGAACATTGAGCGTCAAGACAAAGGTGGATGTGCGAACAAACAGAGAGCTGATTGTTGCAGAATGAACTGTCTGCAAGAGATACAAAGAACAAATGCTGGATAAATATCCAAAAGCGAGAAAAGGGGGATGGGAGGGGCCAATCTCATAACGGCAGCCATATTGAGCCGCAGTTGGAGGCCATGCTCTTCTACACCCGCCCATCCGTCGTCGAGAGCCCTAGAGCCTACGAAGATTCATTGTGGAGCTAAAGGGGTGTGTGGGAGAGTGGCAGGGCATAGCATGTGTAATACCAGGCGCTGCTAATGGGTTGAATTTGTCTACTTTGATCTTTCCAGCTGAGCCCAAGAATAATCTGCAGATGTGAGGACCACTCATGATCGAAAGAGTCGGATTGGCGAGCAGTGGCAAAGGACCACCAGGGGATGCGTCTCTGGTGGCTTTGACATGGCGTGGTAAGCATGTTGCACCGGGAACAACAATTTGCCTCAACCAAAAAGAAAGAAAACAAGAAAGAAAGAGAAAGAACAAGAGCCTGCCGCCGACCCCATACAGCCTACAGTCAAACCGCCCTGCTGAGCAAACATCTAGCATCCTTAACACAGCTCAGACAGGCAACGACATTCAGGCGGTCCGCATAGAACAGCAATTGATTGCAGCAGTTGCAGCAAATGAGTACAAAAGCAAATTTTAGGCGGATAAACCTGTGAGCTATTGACACTGTGCGTGCAGCAAAAATTGACAACAGTTCCCACGCCTGGCAGCCAGTGATAACCTCACTTGGACTTTTGGTCTTCGTAGTACTCCGGATAGCACGTCTTGTAGCCCAAGACATAGCGCCCCCAGTAGGCAGCGCCCCAGAGCAACAGGCGGCTCAGAATCTTGCCAAGCCACTCCGGGGGAATGGGCACCGCAAGCGGAGTGTCAGCCGCGTGCAGAAACACCATGATCTGGAAGAAGCTCGGCGCGGTACCTGCCGTCTTGCAATCATCTAAATAGCCGAAAAAGTTCCTAAAGAAGCACTGCTCGTTCTCGTACGACTCGGGGGCGAGGTGTATATCCACTACGAGGTCCTCGACGTCGCTCGCGTTCTCGAAGCGGTGGTACCGACCAGCCTTGATGGACGCCTTTGATTGGGCGCCAGGTTCGGCGGAGAGGGTCGCGAACGGCTCAGGGGAGAGACCGCGGTAGAAACGGCCCTTGCCAGACTGGACGTGGAAGAACTCGTCCTGGTAGATGTGGTAGTGAAAGGGGGGCTCGATGATCGAAGCGCCGTGGGATTGTGTCGTCGGCGGCATGCGGTGCGTCATGATGTATTCCGAGCCGGGAGCGGCAAAGGCAACGGACGCACGGCCATCCTCGTAGATGATGGGGTTCTTGGTCGCGTTGCTGGTTCTCGGCGGGTGTGCCGGTCGGAGGAACGCGAACATTGCGGCGGGGACGTGCTCAATTGCACTCGGAATGGGACAAAAGTCTGGGCTGCTGTAAGCTAGCCGCCTGGCCCGGGCCGGCAGGAGCTAGAACGGAGCATACCTACATGCAGTTGTTTAAGGCTTGTAAATATCGTCGGTCGCGAGACTCGTGCAATTGATTGCGTTGCAGGGACGTAGGCGGTAATCCAAGGGTAGTGAGAAGGTGGATACTGCAGGATGAGTGGTCCTTGCTCTGCGAGTGCCTACCGTAGGCACCTGACCTGGCACCTATTAATACCTACCTACACATAATCCTGCCCCACTGCCCCGGATTTCTGAGTCTGCCTGAGCTGCTCCCACGACAATTCGCTAGCAGTATCATGACGACGACAGAAGCGAATTATTCCGTTGCGGACGAGATCGAGGCTTTCTTCAACAGGACATCGGCAACCCGTACGGCATGCGATTTCAGGGCGAGGGAACTTGCCGGCGACAATGTCGTACCTCTCGACATTTAGGGCGCGTGCAGCTATTCCGTTTATGCCGGCCCTGCACTGGAATACGTCGTTTAATTTAGGCTCAAGTTTTTGGCGTTCAAAGACGAAACTATGTCCCTACCAGCCAAAATTTACACCTCGCTTGTACCCAACGTATCCTGTAAGGGCATGGTTGGGGATTCGTCATCACCCGGTAAAAAGCCTTTTTACGTCTACGTAATAAACCGTATGCGGGGAATCGCCCATTTGGAGTTTGTTTTAGCGCATGGTTACCCCGAAAATTCGGCGGAAAACTCGTTTTGGCGCCAAACCTTTATCGGCGATATCGCACGGTACGTTTGAAATACCTACCGTTAATAAAACACTGGTTAACATATAGTTGCAGATTCCAGGCTCTATTTTGGAAAAACCCCTAGGCGGTTAGCCCGGAATTCCGCGAGAAGAAAAAGCAAACATACGTTTCGGAACTATTGCTTTTGCATACCGTATTTTTATCCCGATTCCAACCTACAGTCAACCGGGGTATTAAACCATACAATCCAGGGTGCTTACCAGGATAATAGGTAAATATTTTCGGGCGATCTTTTATACGAGTGGATTACAGGTATTTCAACGCCTAAATACTTACCTTCGGTACATACCAGGCCCCTAGCAAATGACACTGGACCTTGCCCTACATCCTAGTTTCCCTTTTAGTTATCCAATAAAAGAGTTTGAAGCCCCTAGTAACAAATCCACTTGGTACCCTGGTAGGCATCCTGGACTATATGGTTTAATACCCCGGTTGACTGTATTATCCAAACTTGTATTGATCCGATTAACAATATCCTATCGCTACCCATAGTTCTAACCCACAATAACTTTGGTTCTTCCAACTTTATCGTTGATAAGGCGTCTTGCCACCTTGTTGATGTTATTAATTGGGCAAAAGCCGACGTTGGTCCATTCGGGCTTAATTTGTTTTCTTTCAAAACACATTACCGGGAAACTTCATCTACGCAACGGGTGGACGCGGTTTGGAAATTACGACCAGCAGTAGAAAGTTTTTTTGGGAAATGTTCGAACGTGAGGTCGATGGTTTGGATGTCCATCGCCTCCGATCAATTAGGCTGGCGAGGGTAATGGGTTTGTTGTTCAATTATGGCTTTACTAGCCGATTTGCGAACGAACCAAAACCAGTGCCTATTGGAGACGACGAAACAGGGCGATATGACATGATGTCGTTGGACGGGTTTCTAATTAATCCGCAGACGAAGTTCGATAATTTGGATTAAAGGTAACGAATCTTGGTCGTAGGCCCAACTTTGGCCCGGCTCAGCTCGGGAAGGCCCCTAGGCTTCACCCATCGAATCCTGCCCTCTTGTTACCCGCCCAATGCAGGTGCCAGAGTGTGAAAGGACCGACATGCCATCAACCCGGTCGATGCCGCTCAAGATGCGGAGGTAAAATCCACCAGCAACTCAGGCAACAATGAGCCGTACCTAAACGTGACGTAGTCTTGTGCTCCTATACACCACGCCTTGATACCTTGCCGACATGCTTTTTACGGAGAGTAGAGTGATGCACGTTGTATGCTTGTAATTCGCCGTTCGAGCTGGTAACCAAGACTTTGCCCTTGAACTGGCAAAACTGTTTTTAACGCATTGTTCGGTCTCACAAGGCCTTCCAAGCACTGGAACCAAAGATAAAGGTGCTGTGACTGTACCAGGACTTGCGAAGGTCACCAATTTATAGACAATTTTGCCAGTACATAACGCTCTCGACAGCCTTCTGCTTGGAGCAGTTCGGCTAGATATGGGAGACCAGATTCTCACTGCATTGCGAGGCTCTACTATGCGTGGTAACTGGGATATCGTGTCAAAGCTTTTGGCAAAGATACAAGGTTAAAATTTGTGTTATGCTGGTCTCAAAAGCTCAAAAATATGGTGGATGGAAATAGTCTTTCATGATCCGATCAAAACCATACGCTTGTTACTGCTTGAACATGAAGCAAGAGTTCAAACAAAAAGCCGCAAAGGACACAGAGAGACATCGCGTGCTCGAGAGTTTACTCCGCTACGGTTGGCAGAGCTGAGTGGCCAACCGCCTGACGTTATCGCACTACTAAAAGGCACGGCTGGGCCTTTGCCTGGTTTAGAACAAGGGGGTCGGCTTTCTACAGACGTCGTTGCTGCTGTCATGGAGACCCTGTGAAGAAGTGATTTGGAGCAAAATACTCAAGGTAATTCCTAGGAGATGCTTCCAGCACAACCCATTTCGTTGTCATCCCTAAATAAAAGAGCTTTTGTTGAAATACAAGGCAAAAGATAAACAAGGTTCTCACCGGGGGCGGGATCGCGTGGCGTGGCGCCGTGGTTTGACCCCGGGTGCTGTCTAGGAGTCGCCGATGCGCCACCGTGGGCGTTCCCGTTCGCCCCAATTGCGGAACTCGGTCGCTCTTGGCGAAGCTCAGGGATATTGACGTATGCTTAGGATCCTCTGCTCGATATTTCTGGGGTTTGCAGGCTGTCATGTGGGCTGGTCATGTCCGAGATGCTAGTTGTCCGCTCAGTCTTTCCATCGGCGACATGCTTCAGGATAATTCTGTTGAATGGCTGTGGTCCCGCAGCTGGTACGTCATTCAGCCATTCGGCAATATGATGGACCTCACGGCGACGGGATGCGAGTTGAGGTAGAGTTATCTCCAGGATGAATATGGTTTTCCTATAAGAAAATAAAAGGGATACTTCCAGAGAAGTATGGTTGAACTAGACTTTAAAAGTTAAGAAAAGCTGCCCATGATAAGCATGGAACGCTGAGAGAATAAAATCCCAATGCCGCCTGCGAATGAACAGGAAGATGCAAATATGCGAAAAAAAGATAGAGGAAAGAAAACACCCGCTGTAGCGCCATGGAACTCTCAGCTACAAATGAGAGAAAAATAAAAAAAAAATAAAAAAAAATAAAAAATAAAAAAAACACCCGCTCAGTAAGCATCCTTCGTCGGCGTCGCCTCGGAGTTATACACGTCCCACGACTTCTCGACGGTGATGGCGTTCGGCGACGCATGCAGTGCGTTGCCATCGATGGTCTGGTGGTATCTGCTGCTGCGAGACTGCACGCCGGCGGTGGACGCGGTGTACGACGACAGCGGGATGAGCTTGGAGGAGCGGGCGCGCTCCTGCGACAGTCGCCTGTCCAGCAGCGGGCGCAGCACTGGGACGCAGCCGAGCGTGATGCCCATGGCGGGCTCGACGAAGCCCAGCAGCATCATCGGGAGGGCGTTGTAAGTCGGGTCGGCCGGGTTGTAGTGGATGAGCAGGTAGAGGCGGACGGCGCCGATGACGCAGGTACTGATTTGGGAATTTTATGTTAGTCGTGAGTGGAAGAGGAGGGGGAAGAAGGGAAGATAGAGGGGAAGAAAGGGAAGAGGGGAAGAGGATAAGGGGGTACACGCACACAGCACCCAAGCTGAAGGCCCCGAGAAGGGCGATTTTGAGAGACCGCTTGATCTCGAGCGTCCACAGGTGCGGCATCGGGAGGAGGAGGACAATGGTGTCTGTCGCCAGGCTGATGGAGGCTGTGCTGATCCACAGGGCCGAGATGTCGCCGCAGTAGCCGCCGGCGATGGTCCTGTCCCAGAAGAAGTTGATGGGATGGCAGATGGTCAGGGATCCGATGGCCATTATGGTGGTGCTATATTTGTTGAATTTGGTCAGTAAGGAGATCATACATGGAGGTTAAGGGAGAGCAGAACTTACCAGGAGATGACCAGAGCCGTGGCGCAGCGAGCAGCGATGATGAAGGCACGCATGGTAAAGATCTTGCAGTACAGCGCTAGAATGGCGACCTTTGCGAGGGCGAGGTTGCCGCACCAAACTATCGACATGGCAAGGAAGTACTGGTACCGCAAGAGTTAATATCAGAAGCCCACGGGGTGGTGTGTTGCTAGTCAGTCGAGATGGACAAGGAGTAATTACCTTCATGAACTTTTGTTCACCAGGCACGATGCCAAATCTGCTTTCGATTTCCGAGACATGAAAGCCCATACCACCGTATACTACGGCTGTTTCCGTTACAATTCCTGTCAGCTCCAGTCCCGCATCGTTCATATTGTCAAGATGCAGTAATACGCATAAGAAAAGTGACGAACCTGAGATGTTGATCCCTTGGTATGCAATAAGAATGACCTGTTGCAAAGTACCCCCCATATATTGTTAGGATCGAGCAAGACCCAAGACATTTGTTTTCTTTGGACTCTTATTTACCCATGAGGAAATCACCAAATAGTCATCCAAGCCCAGTGACCTCTGGTTGATCCTGCGCGCCAACAGCCGCAACCCAACGGATACCGTGGCAATGACGGTAAAGACGACGGCCAGTCCGACAAAGGCCTTTTGCCCTTCCGTCTCGACGGGGAAGACGGGATCCATGATCGGCGAGCTTGGGGGAGGGAGTTTTGCGCAAACTCAGAATCCAATGCAGGCGGACGCCTTCTAGGGATCTCGCTCGAAGAGGAGGGTTTACGGAAGTCGTGATGAATGGAAACGGCCCGAGTAGATAAAAAGTGCCAAGAATAACAGAATCCAGGGCCTGCTCTGCAGCCAGCAAATATCGCTGCTCACAGGCGAATAATAAAGGTAAAAAAAAAAATATGAAGAAAAACAAGAAGAAATATAGAACTCTGCCAAGTAAATGTAGCGCACCCCCAGGGCTGTATATCAATTTCATCCTGGGGCCATTTTCCATCCCGCCTTCTCGCTTCCAAGGCTGTATTCGCCAATTTGAAATGCGTGTCATTCATCGCTACCCTAGCCCCAGGCGTATTGCCACGCACTGGAGGGGGAGGGGGGGGGGACAGAGGGGGTGTCGTTTTACGCTTGGACTTCACGAGAACCCACAGGGTAGCCGACAGATAGATAGCATACCCAGTTTTTCTTTTAGCTGTGGTCTTTTTTTTTATTTTTTTTTACCAAGGACTCCGTGGTTCCCATCTTTCAGCTTGGGATTCTAGGCTGTAGTTTTGGATGTTTTTAGTGCTATACTAGCCCCGTCTGACGTGGACTAGAGCCACGGCTAGAATGGAATTAGACTAGCTTGATAATTTTCAGTTATGACAACGGCGTCTTGGTATGTCGCTATCTCAACTTTAAAGAAAGTTCAGATGAAGATCCGGAAACAAACCGAAGTTCCTGAAAGCCTTCATATTCAATCCCATCTCATTGTTGTCGGCTCATTTTACTGGCAGTTGATTTATATGTCCCAAATTCTCGTAAACATACGCCTGTACGAAGCAAGAACCTGTTAGAAACGTACTACGGGGTCACCGGATCTAAATGCAATGCCAGTGCTTGATGCTTGCGGTGGGCAATACTACGAAGACCTGCAATACTACGGACTGCAATACGCTCCCTGCCCTACCAGAGGCGAATTGTCGGTAAGCAGTAAGCCGTAAAAGAGGAAGGACAAAAAAAAAAAAAATCAAGGTCGCCGTCTCTGCTTGACACATGCATAGTAGCATTCACCGGTCCCCAATAATATACAAACAACTAAAATGTACGGGGAAACGTCGGTGTCCAGGTTGTTTCTCCGCTATATGGGACCCTCGCCAAAGGATTTGGGAGAATAGAGTTCAATCTCGACCCTTGCTCCTGGTTATCGCCTAAGTATTTGTGGGACCAACCGATTAGCAACTCCTACATTGCTGCCATGGCTCGTCGCCTTGTAGTACGATCAATCCGGATGACAGCGCACGCACGGAGATTATTCATTAATCATGCTGATTCCACTTGGCCAAATACGTTAAAATGATAACACATCTTGTAACGAGATCCGTAGTGCACGGGGTAGCACCCATTTTAAGATTCGAGACTGCGATTGGAATAGTCAGATAATTGAGTTGGGAAAATCAACGGCACGATCTGCAAGTGGAAACCTGCAGATCTAGGTGTATATTAGTAGTTTAATCGTATCGAACAAGGTAAGGTGCCCTGGTGGAGTGGGCATATATCTTAGTTGTGCAAACATATTGCACAATTTCCCAGCTTTCCGTCATTCCTGAGCCATCCTTCTGGGCAAATACCTACAATATTAGATAGTCCAGCTCAGCTACTCCTTTCGAGTATGCTCTGAGGCAGCTAGCGTGGGGATACTAAGCTGCAAGTTCATGCTGATAACACGGAGAGGGGCATAGCGGATCGACCGGTCTGGCAAGGCGACAGGCGAGAAGCAGAAAATTCCCAGCTTGCTCGCTGTTATGCAGAATAAATCCGTCAAGCCGTGGTTTTCGACAACTGCCGACGCAATCGCTTGGGCCTTTTCGCTTAACTGCAGGTACCACAAGACGGTATCCATGGTTTTGGAGGACGGTCCACCCGCGTTCTGATAACCGATCTCGCAAAAAGTCGGCGTCACCACGTTTCCCTCTTCCGACGATCGCTCTGCGCAATAAGGGCTGTCTGTACCGCCACGTGCAAAACCCCCGGCGCTATTGTATACCCGACTTTCTCAAGTACCAAGGGATTTCTTGGCCCTTGTTTTGATGGAACTTCCCGCCGAAGAGCCTTGCCGAGAGGTCCTTTTTGGTCCTCTCGCGTAACCACGAGTCGTAAGCTTATACCATTCAGGGAAGGAACAAAAATTGGCTAGGATCTGGACCCTCACTTTCCAAAAGAGCCTCGGTTATAACGGCAGGCAAAAGTCTCAGAACAAAGATCGACGGCATGCCCCTCGTCGCCAAGGGCCAGATGAAAGAAAGCTGAAAACACAACTCCCCACAACCGACCCCCCCAACCGACGTCCCCCCCGCGGCGTTCGCATGGCTGCACGGATTGATTCCTCGGGTCCCCGCTACCACGCGTAGAGAGCACTTCACGCGTCTTCAACGCATCTCTGGCACAGCTTGCCCCCCCCCCCCCCCCCTGGGCTTGGCCTGCATGTCGCGTCACCTTGGCATCTTGAAACGCTAGTGGACTATTCCATCGGGGGCTGCTGCAGCTGATTGGGCTTTTTTTTTGTCTGAGAATTATTGCACTGTTTGACTGTTAAGCCTGACCCCTTTGGACACTTGGTTCAAGGTCAAAGCTTCAAAGCGCAGGGTCGTCTTCTTTTTCTGGCGTTAGAGGCACAGTCTTGTTTGAGATAAACTATACGCTTTTTTTTTTTTTTTTCGCTATCAAATCATTCCACGATGTCGTCGTCGTCGGCAGGTCCAAACTCATTGTATCGGCTTCCCACAGAAACCCCACGCACCGGCCTTCACCAGCTAGGAGCCAGTCCATCTCCAGGTCTGATTGGCTGGCACACAACACAGGCAGTTATGGACCGCAGGTATTCGCTGAGCCAGAGCCAGCCGGCACCTTGCCGTCCGTACCCATGGCCAGATTTCTGCGCCAATTACTAATGTCATCATGAGGTGGTGCCTCAACGACCACCTAGGCCTGTCTGTTATCCGCAGCACGGATCTCTCCCATTCCAATAGTCGCACTGACTGAGACTCTGATGACCCCTTATAGCTGTCATTATGTACACGAGACATGGATGGTAAGACATTTACAATAAGTCGACCGCAGACGTCGAGTTCCATGGCTGGGTGTAGGATGTCGAACGACATCGTCTCGGGCGGCACGTCTGCCAGAGTCATGAACGCCGAAGACAATGTCCACTGCCGGCCCGGTGAGCCATCTGGTATGTGAGTTGCACTGCAAAGGATCGAGCGGCTACCTCAAGTTCAGTTCATGCCGCCCAGTCGATTTCCCAGCGAACCTTGACGTCCGAATATAGGGGGCTATTGGGCTTGCGCCATGTGCGGCATCCGCCTTGCTGCTGATAATCCCAAGTCTCTGGTCTTTCGAGCCAAGAAAAGGAGATCGAGGATTCGATAGCATTTGGGCACAGCTGCGGTCGACTCTGGCGCGCTTGCATCGCTGAGAGCAGCCTAGCCAGTCACTCAAAGTTCCAGTGCCAGCGAGGCAGTAAGCGACAGCACCAGTATACGGCCCTCCGTTCATTCCGGGTGAGCCCAATCGGCTGCCATATCGTCTGAAACAGGGACTCGAGACTAGCTCGAGGGCCTGCCCGTGTGGCAGGCATCGTGCCATCAAAAGATGTGCTGATCGATACGGCAGACCATGATTCGCACTACCTACTAAAGCAGCGGAGCGGGACTGGGTTACTCATGGCACAAGATAGTTGCTATCTTGAGTCGGGTTCGCATTTGTTTTGGGTCCGCTGCCACCAAAACAGCTCGGAGACTTGCAGATCCAATGGCCAGTGCTATCTGGTGGCCGATACTCACTCTTCGCTCCTGTTCCATGCGACTGAACCAGTGCAGAATTTTACTCATCCCGCCCTTGGTGTGTATTTGCTTTGGAGAAATTCCTCAGCCGGGAGTTCTGGTGTCCCGCGTCATGACAACTGTGAACATATGGTCCTCTGGCAGGCAACAGGCTAAGAACAAGAAAAACGCCCTCGGTTCTATTATCATGTCAACCCTGCCGACGGCCGACGACCCTGAACCCGCTGTGTTGGTTTAAGGAAGGGGCATGATGTAACATATTCGTCTATATCTTGTCGATTGAACCCCCAGCCTGGCGCATTACCCACCCGAAAAGGGCACCAGAGCCTCGTCCACGACAGTAGCATCATCAAGGGGCAGCTACCCAGTCCGCCTGAGTAGCTTGCAGACAAGTTGACCAGCGACTTTTCGATGCCCATAGTAAGCATGTAGAACATATGACGGCCGCGTAGCTCAGAGAGAGAGAGAGAGAGAGAGAGAGAGAGAGAGAGAGAGAGAGAGAGAGAGAGAGAGAGAGAGAAAATATGTTGATAGGCCGAAGGTGCAAGGCGTTCCCGGGCGCAGAGTCTTTGGTAAAGAGTACTTGCAGAACTGCGGAATCCTTCTTCTCCTTGACAGCCCACGCGAAGGCAAATGTTTCAGTACGATCTTGAGGGCTTGCACCTCGACCAGTTGTTGCCTGTTGCCTGTTACATTCACAGCCTGCTCCAGGCGGGCAGCGATTTCCGAGAAAACGTCTGCTTCTTCCCCGTTCACGCTCCCCCTTACCTGGAATTTTGTAGCAGTGCACATAGTCTTCTTGATGGGACGAGGTTGGCGCGACAGCGATAAAGAACATTGTAGACCACGCGGCGGGTGGCGCTCACCAAACCAGGGAATGGGAGGAATCCCTCCGAGGCTGCTGTTCAACTTGATAGAGATTCGTCCGACGGCTCTTTGGCCCCCAGAATAGTCTTTTCAGGAGATACGCATGTCCCTAGATACGTCTGATGGCGTTGTCGAGGGCCGTCATGGGCGTCATGGGGGTGGGTTTGCTGTCCGAAGAGTTGTTGACTGCAGTGTAGAGGTTATGGATGGGCTCGCACGACAAGCAAAGTTATTACAGAAATGACTGCGGTTATCCCAGCGTTATTGCATGTCACTGGCCGCACGAAGACCTAGACCGGAGGCTCGCTCAGCTACCTCTTCTCAGCGCAAAATTGAAAGGCCTGCATTTAGCGACCCCTGGCTTTTGGATTGAGAACAAGGTAAAGATGGACGCGCACTCACAGTGGCTCTTGAGGGATATTATGGTGTCCATAGAGCATAAAAAGATTCCATCATCGCGCTTGTCATCTCAAAGTAATTGAGTGCCAATATAGGGGACTTTGGTGGAACCGTACCCACGATTATCAAGTTGGTTGCCGTTGCGAATTTCGTAACAGTAAATAAATCCACTCGTTGGTTGCAACCAGTAACGGCCTACAAACGGGTCATTGGCGTCAGGGTAGGGTAGCGGTCAAGCCGCGCCAGATGAATGCCAAGGGATGTATTCTACACTTTGCAGCCACATAAATTGTGGCGCTTCAGCGACAAAACCCAGGTCGTGGCGCAGCCGCAAAGATCTTTTGCAGGGCCTTCTGTTGATTTCAAGCAAAATTTGGCATGATTTCAGCTTCTCCGCAGTTCCAAGTTTCTGTTCGTCCTTCGACCCCTTTCCTGAAAGACAAGGAGTTATGGAATCTCATTACTACTGGCAACTGAAATGGTCAATTTACAGTAAATTCCTCACGTACGACTTTACCCAGCTTGTCAGTTCCAATACTAAACGAATTACCAATGCCTGTAATTGTTATGCGTATCCCCTGAACATGAGTGTTCCGCTCGTCGGAGATCGCCCGACGGGTTTTAATTCTGACAGGGCTGTACGAGCGCATTAAGCCCCGACCTATGAAAGGCTACGTGGGACCGTTTGAGCCGTTTGACCTACAACGGCTAGGCAGGTTAAACCCAGGCTACGGAGTACTAGCAGTGTTCGTATTGAACGCCTTCCAGATGGATGTCGATGGCAGTCGTCATTATCCCTAGCTTTAGCATGGCTTTTAGGACATTTAACAAGCATAACTTCCGTAAACAAGCTACTGGCTGGTATTGCAGCGGTACGCGGCAGCAGTGCCTCGGTAAAAACATGGATCGACAAAACGGGCTGCCTCAAATCCTTGAATATTTCTCGTGTTCTTTTTGTTACATGCCTATGCACCGGCCGCGCATGATGACAGCCCCGCCTAACAATTAGTCGAGTGCTACCCGTCCGCAACCAAAATAATTACATCATTGGAACCATCTTCAGCGATACCCCTATTGTTGTTCCCTAGCAGGGGTGTATGAATCCTGTACATAAATACAAAATCTTCCTGACATTTGGACTTTGCTTTTTCCCTCTCACCCCCAAGCCTGTCTCAGCTTGTACAATCGCTTATTGAAAAGTCCTAATACAAAAAAAAGGAGTGTATTATTAATTTAACATACTTTAATTAACCCCCTTCAACCTTTCAAAATGCGCTTCACCTTCGCCGCCACCGCCGCCCTCTTCGGCGCCGCCATCGCCGCTCCGGCTCCCCAGGTGACCCCTCACCCGGACCCTCGCGAGACCGTCACCCTCTCCAAGTTCAAGGCCTTCCACCAGCTCGTCGAGGGACCTGTCAACGAGATCAGCCTCCAGCTCACCACCCGCACCGAGGCCGGCGTCGCCGCCTACATCTGCACGGCCGCCAACCGGACCGGACCCCTGGACCTCACGGCCAGCTACCGCTGCAATAACGCCCAGCCCAACAAGAACTACGGCTTCTTCCTCCACGAGGTCGACACCGCGGCAAACACCTACAACCTCACCATCCTTCACCAGACCAGCATTGCGTGAGTAGTCCCTTCTGAGCCAGGACGGCTTTGCGTGTTCTGAAGAGGAAGAAAATAGCAAAGTTGTAGAGAGCAAAAGACTAACCATTCTGTCGAATTAATAGTTTCGGTCTGTGGGGTCAGGTGAAGCTGCCTACCGTCTGCCGTCCCGAGGGTGTTCGCTCCGAGTACTGCGAGCAGCAGGAGGATGTCAACGTTGAGCTGCACGCCTACGAGTAAACGAATCGCAGGTTCGTGTTGAGGGTGTTGCGTTTTGCGACTTTGGAACCTATAGTCTAAAGATTGGGGGAACCTTCGTATAGCAAGTAGGACTTGTTTCGTGAATCTGAACAGCTTCAAACTCATCTCTTTCCTCTTTTTTGTGCCATGTCGTCAATTGCTCCATTGTGCATGCGCATCTCTGTCAACTGCTTTATCTGAGCGTTGCTTATGAAATGACAAAGTGAGATCGCCTTGTCTAAAGTCACATAATGGGAATACTTGTTACATTCAAGCTTTGTTGCTTTTTTTTTTTTTCGCTTGCTTCGTTACAAAAGGAAATAGTTCACAAATCTAGTCCCCGAAACCCCATCTCCGCTGGATTTGTTCTCCGCTGGATTTGTCCTCGAGTCGCCATCGCGCTAAACGCCGACCACTACCCTAGCCCCCCAGGAACACGAGTAAAAACGACGTCACCGGGAAAAAGACCCGCTCGGCCCGTAACCGTTTGAGTAATTCCTCTTCAGGCGACGTCCAGCGGAGAATCCTCTCTATATTCTTTTTTTTCTTCTTTCGGATTTGAACTTGCTAAATTGAGCAGGTGTTCGTCAAATAACCCATGCCGCATTGAGCAAAACCTGGGCACGATCTGCAACGTCGATGCAGGGATGAGCCAAATGTCTACAACGGGGAATTTCTTTTTTATTCACGAGACCAACAAGCTTACCTCGAGTATAATATAAGCCGAACAAAAAGTTTTGTGGCATCTTGGCAGGAACCTTGCCGTTTTGCGCGGTCTAGCTTGCTTCATTCCGCCAATGGGAATTTAAGTCTGCATCCGATCGCAAGCGCCCTCACTTCTGCCACCTACATCTGATGGAGTCAGGCCATTGTCACATGTGCAAGAATCACGACTTGTGCGCTGTGTGGGTTCCAAATTATGGATGAGGGGACTGGACTAGAAAACTTGTAATGTTGGACATTGTGGCTGGTTGCCAAAGGCCACGGTGAGTTTCTCCTAGTATCAAAGTAAGTGGGGGAGAAGAAAAAAAAAGATTCAGTAGATGTGTACGGAAACGAATGACCGGGGGCAGCTGGAAGTCTATTGAAACGAATTCAAAGATGGTACTTGATGCCCAGAATCGTGTCCAACATCTTGTCATGCCAGAGCGGCCATAGGACAGCATCGCACGCCAGCCCAGCTCGGTCACACTCCTACGCTCTTGGTCTTTCCATGGACAGTCACCGGGGGCCGTGGGATCAAAGTCTATGAGTAAAGACGTTCGTAAAACCTTTATTCTGACAGACTAACTAAACTAGATGTTGGCATTGTTGAAAAGCCACATCAAGGAGTGAAAAGAACGTGTCAAGCCTGCAGTACGTCTAGTGCATGTTTCTCGCTCCAGCAGCAAAACACAACAAAATGTGAGGTCCTGACAACTGCATAGATTCCGTCGCTAATCTGTTCCTGCATTCCATACAGCTCTCACGGCGTTGTAAATTGCCCCAGAGACAAAACAACATCCTCCGACATCCGTGGTCCGCTCAGCACCAGATAATGGAGCAGGTGATGGGGGCGATGCAGGGCCCCGTGGACCCGGGGGAAGGCCTGCAGCCGGCGTCGACACAGGCTTGATACGCAGCTAGGTCCTTGCAGGCGGCGTTGATCTCGGCTGAATGGAAAGGTCAGAAAAAAGGCATTTGTCAGTGTTTTCAAATATAATGACTTGATCAGGGGATAAGATAGAATATCAGGGCTGTCATACCTCGACCGGCCTCATCGAGGGTGTTGACGTCTGGTACGAGCACGGGAGTTGCAGCGGCTACTGCCATGAGGGTGGTGAGGACGGCGGTGAAGCGCATGTTGATTGGGAGTGATTGTGTCTTTGAGGGACTGAGGTATCTTGATACTTTGGGGCTTGAGGGGGATGTCAAGGCTTAGAGAATCTGCTTGAAGCTGGTAATGGGAATAGCTGTACTTGATGGACAATCTGGACGGAGAAAGGCATACTTATAATTCTTCTCATCAGCCCTCACTGCCGCAGATCTCAACCTGAACCTCTCAACTCATGATTGTAAATCTTGCGCAGCTACATCTATTCCTTGACAACTATTCAGGCATAAAAACTCAAGTTGCCCCTATGAAAACGACAAGATCTACACAGAAATGAAAAGCACGAGGGTGTGCAAAGTTCACGAAGGATCACTTGATTCTCTCTGAAGAACTGATGATCTGCATGCTATCCCTCCCAGGACTACTTGGTATTTGCCACAACAGCATTGGCAAAATCCTTTGCTGAATTTCCAAGGAGCTCAAGGCGCTTGAGCATACCGTAAAAATCAATGAAGACGAATGCCCAGAGAAAGGGGCTGGGAAGGGTGTTTGTTTTTCCCTGAGCATATTCCCTGCCGCGAGAAATGATGCTCCAACCACAACGGATATAAAGCCATAGACAATCGTCATAGAGCTGACCGGCAGGCAAGGCGCCGCCGCATCGCGTAGAGGCGCATCTGCAACCTTTGTATTCCAGTCCGATGATGTGTAAGGTTTGGCCTCCCGTGCCGCCCCCATGCAACCCAATATTCCAAGGGGCCAAGTTCACGGCGCTGACGCTTCCCCGCGCTTTGCCGTTGCAGACGCGGCGCCGCACTGCGTCGATGCAAGGTGGGCATAAACCAGGTTTTCGTTAACCTAGAGGGAAATGGGGATTTTTTAAACTTCCCGCGCCGTTATTCATGCGGTAAATGTGTAAGGGCCAAGCCGACGGCGCTGACGACCCGCGCTTGGCTTTGCGCGGATAAGCGCGTCTGCAATCGCTTGGGATGAAATTATTTGTGGAGTTGCGTCGAAAGAAACAATTCTACGGTCCCGAGTTCGTAAAAACATCCATCCGATGACCGGTCGGGACCGAGGGGGCGCTGGAGGGCCTGTTTTTTTTTCTTTTCTCTTTTCTTCCTTTTTCTTTTTCTTATTTTCTATATTCGTCAGTGACAATGTGGGGATAAATGGGGAGCTGTGACTTTCTCATGGGCCTTGGAATTCGAGTTTCAATGCATGTTTCTCAGCACAACGAAAGGGGATCCTTTGTTGACAAGTTTGGCACAAGAATCAAGATGATAGCGTAAACTTGATTTATTTCTATTCCACACTTCACAGACTGTTCCAAGTTGCTCACAGAAGACGTGTTTGAAATTGAACCACATGTTGGGACCGGCTTGATGCATAAAATTGCTAAAACTAAACTGTCATGAAGAAGAGAAGATGACTTGGCCAAAAAAATAAAACCCCTAAACTTTAAGAGAAAAACCCCACGCTACACTCCCACTCACTCCAACAGAGCCAAACCCATCGAGTTCTTGCCCGCACCGGCGGCCTGCAGCTGCATGTGCTGGACCTGCTTCTTGGTGGTGGCGTCGACGACGGTGACGGCGGCCTGGGTGGTGCCGTTGCCGGGGCTGAGGGCGTAGACGAACTTGCCGGCGGCCTGGAGGTCGATCAGGCCCGGGTCTCCGTTGGTGAGGTCGATCTTGCCCAGGACCTTGGCGTCCTTGGTGGACATCTCCACGAGGCGGTTGCTGCCGACGTCGGTGACGAACGCAGTGCCGGTGGCCGGGCTGACGGTCGCCCAGCAGGTGGCCTTTTGCCCGTCGACCTCGCCCTTGCCCTTGACCGTCGAGGCGGACTGCGTCTTCTGGTCCATGGCCAGCACCACGGCGCCAAAGGCCGCGTCGGTCACGAACAGGTCGTTGGTGCCGGGGATGGTGGTCGAGCCGAAGAGCACGGCCGTGCCCTCGGGGGTGGCCATGACGCCCTTGGCGTCGAGGCTTGCGGCGCCGCCCTTGGCAGCTGCGGCGGCGACGGGGAAAGAAGCGATGAAGCCCGTCTTGTTGGTGGGCGGGTCTCCCTTGACGGTGGAGAAGAGGGTCTTTTGGTCGCGGGAGAAGAAGACCTGCGACACGGTATTGGTGGGGCCCTTGGGGGGAGTGGTCTGGCCGAGGTCGAAGGGGCGGAGGACGTCCATGGCGCCGAGTCCGGCGTTGGAGAAGGAGGCGCAAGACACTCCGGCCTTGGCCCCAGAGGTGCCGACGCAGGCCATCTTGTTCTTGGAAGAGGCGGCGACGGTCACGGGGAACTCGCCGGGGATGGTGGCGGGCTTGCCAACCATGGTGAGCTTGGTTGGGTTCTGGGGGTCGATGGCGAACATGGTGAGGGTGTTGGAGCCAGTGTTGACGGCGAAGAGGTTCTATTGTGGAGATGAGTTAATCATGGCTGATTTCTTGTAGTGAAGGGATTGCTCAAAAGACAATCTTACCTTGCCGGAAACAGTCAGGGCAGACTGGCTGAAAAGTGCATCAGGGACGGCGGGCTGGCCCTTGTCGTCAACGCCAGTGGCTCCCTCGCCACCGGTAGCGGTGCTGACACCTTGTCCAAGCATGCCGTCCTTGCCAATAGCCATTGCTACCACCGCGTTGGACTTTTCATTGGTGAGCACGTATATGGCCTTGCCGTTTCTGGCGGCGGCCTTGGGTGCACCGGCTGAGCAGCGGTTGTTGGTAGGGTGGGCGAGCACCTGTACAGCCAGGGAGAGGAAGAGAGTCGAAGCGAGCATGATTGCGATATTATGAGTATGGTATCAGATTGTACCGTTGTCGTCGCCGGGCTGGCAGGGATGATCTTTCTCAGAAAGAAGGGCCCGGTCGTCAAGTGAAGCAGAAACGAATGTCGATAAGTTGGAGCCAGTCCGGTGAATAAATAACTGTCAGTTTAGCGAAGAGCGTCGAGCTGGTTGACAAGATTTGGATTGACGGAAGAAGTCTGCATCCAGTCCTCTATATACATATTAACTCGGCAGCTGGCCCAGGGCAAAAAAACACGGCTCGATACAGCGTTCCCATGAAGCTGGTGATATTCCACGTCCGAAAATGGAAATTGTGATTACGCTGGTGGGGTCAGAATGTGTGAAACGGTCCTCCAACAGGGACTTGGACAGTATCAACTTTTGATGTGGTACCCACGTCATCTAAACCCGTCCCGATTAGGAAATCCTGATATTCTCATCAGATCCCTGTCGCCTCGAGAAAAAGCCTGAAACAGACATTAATTACATTAAGCAAGCCCGTGGTTTGCCCACGCTTTAAGCTTACTCGATGCTGCGTTTTAATGGGTACCCACAGCGTGTTGCTATGTAAGATGTGTGGTACGAGACCACCCTCAACCCGCTTCGCCTTCCTTGTTGCTCCCCTTTTCATTCCCATCGCGACTCACGGGCCGATTTTTGCGCACACTTTGGTGAAGCAGACCAGGCCCAGATTTTTAGGATAGAGTTATCTTTTTTTTCCCCTTTCGCGTGTCTTTTTTTTTGTACCTTTGTTCTCCTTCCACTTTTCGCCTACATGTATCCGCATCCAATTTCTGTTTTTTATTGGTCCAAGTAAAATCACCCCAACCCCAACCGTCGCAATGGCGAGCGACATCTTCCGCATCTTCAAGCCGAAAGGTACGTTTTGTGTTGTAGCATATTATCTCCGGTCTATTATTATGCACGATCCACCATGAGCAAAGGTGCTATTGACCCCGTTACTCACCGACGCGTACATCTCTTTTGCTGTAGAGAGCAAGCAGGATCGTATCCAGCGACGGCAGGATCAACTCCGGAATGCCCAGAAGTAAGCCAAGACCCCTCCCTCCCCGCAATTGCGCATCGGCACGTCGTCTCAACTCAAGCCTACCTACTACCTTATTTTCTTTGCATCCAATTTGTTTCCAAGGAAAAAAAAAAAAAAAAAAAAGGAAAAAAAAGGGACAAACAAATCAGCACAGATAATTCACTATTTACATTTCTCCACTTATCATGTAGGACATACCGTGACCGCAAGACCAGATATGTCCGGTCCCTTGAGAATGAGCTCACAAGGGTGAGGTCCAACGAGGCTCACCTGATGCGCGAGGTTGCACATCTCCGTACCACGCTCCAGTCCTGCGCGGCGGTGATGCGCCAGAACGGTCTGAATGTTCCGGGCGGCTCGGATATTGGGTCGCCAGGAGAGCTATTATCGCCATATGGCGGCTTCTATGGTAATTACACCAAAATATCCACTTTCTATCCTACAGCCCTGCTCTTTCTCACCGTTGTTGTCAGAGATTGATGGTTCATCTTTTCGATTTCACATCTCGAACAGTGGCAACATTTTTGTCTGTTTCATTTTGCAAGCATGTTGCTTTAATCTAACATCCATCAGAGTCCAGCGGGCCGTCGAGCGTGTTTGGAGCAGAGTCCGACCGCTACCCTGCATTTTCTCCTCAGAGTGGCGTCGTATCTAGCCCGCCGCAGGATTCACGCTCGTTCCAGCGACGACTGGAACAACAACAACAACATCAACATCAACAAACTCACAGCAACCACGTCTCTCCAAGCAGCAGCGGCACGTCGGACGTATGTCTGGGCGGTTGGGACCCCGCCGGCGTGCCTCTGCCCGCTCCGGGTGTTCGTATGTGTGATGTTGATCTTGTGGGAGCCGGCATGGACTTTGTCTTGACGTAAGCAACAGAGCCTTCATCCTGTGGTTGAACAGGAAGAAGTAGACAGGGCACTAACTCCAAACAAAAATCCACAGCATCGAGCGGCCATGTTTAGACCATCTACATGGCGACCAAAGCAAACCAGACGAGCCAGGCGGCCACTCCCTCACCGTCTCCTCATACCTGATAACGACATCTACAGGTAGCAGTAGCAGCGGTAGCAGAGGGGACGGCAACGTCCCTCAAGACATTTCCAACTTTAACAACGCTTCGTCATCGTCATCGTCCTCGCCTGCCGCCTTGCCGCAGTCCCAGCCGGCGTGCGGGATGGTTTGTCAGGACGTGCCGACGACGGTCATGGACAACCTGCTAAGCCTGTCAGGTGAGCTTGTCGACTCGGACCACGAGGTGACGCCCGTCCAGGCCTGGAACTACATCCGTTCCCGGCCACAGTTTGGCGGGCTTGAGGTCGGGGTGCTAGGCAGGTTTGCCAGGAATCTCCGGGATGCAGTAAAATGTCATGGGTACGTTTTTACTCTTTTTATTTTTATTTTTTCTTATTGCATTCTTTTTTCGTATTTTTAGCCGATTCCCTCTCCCCCTGACCCTAGCCCCATATTGATCTGCTGATTACTGACGATCAACCTGTCCCTCCCGACAGTTTTGGTGCCGTAATTGAGCGGACAAAATTCGAAAGTTTAGTTCGGCATTTTCTGCGGGACATCAATCACTTCTAAAGGTTGCGTGCAAATCATACGTAACCAGAAAACAGGCAAAAATAAATGACTCCCACCCAAACAAAATGTAGATTATTCTAGTCTTTCAAGTGAGCCTATCTTCAAGCGCTAAACTAACCGTTTCGTTTCATCTTTCCTCCCTCCCAACGGCCATTGATACTCCAAAGGTCAGACGATCAGGATTTAATGGGGTCCGGATAACTCGGCTTGATCGGCCACGCCTACAAAATAAGTGGAGGCAGGTCAGGCCCAATTGGTGGAGCCAACAAGCCATGGTTCATCCGTTGGGTAAACCTATTTTATTGGCTTTCTTGGACATCTCCGGGGAGGCTCTTTTGCACACATTGACGTGACTCGCCACCTGGTTTTGTCGTTTGTGCTTATTATGCTGGGGCCTCCTCCCGCGCCTCAAGTACCCGTCGGCATATTCCACAACCTGGTTTGATGCCTGCTGGTGATTCTCACCGAGCTTTAGAACCAATGGTTAATTATCCACCGCGATGCCATGTGAACCACAAAGACTAGGTGCAGGCACGAGAGCGAGATGGGCGCAGTCACTCCCATCCAGGCTGATGGCGGAGACTCAATTAAAGTACAACGCATTGTCAGTCGACGGCGCTAAAGGGTTCGATTTTTTTCTTCTTCTTTAAAACACAAGCACCTTAAGCTTTTCGCACCCACCCAAACAAAAAGCTTTATTCGGTTCCACCGCACAGGCCCAGTTGAGGTTCACCTCCTTTTATCATCCAACGTTGAAAATCCCCCCGCAGTCGGGGGCTTCTCGTCGCGACATCGTATCCGTTGCTACGTCAAAAAAAGGACAAAAAATTCCGGCAAGATTGCCGTCACCCGTCGGAGAAGCCGTTCAATCCACTTTTTAAGCGAGCTCAACCCTTTTTCTACGGTTGTTGATCGGAACATGTGCCGGTGCAGCCGTTGGACAAGACACAATCACAAAGTTGGCTTGGTATTTTCAATTGGGACGACCAGATATCTACATCATCCTCACCTTAATAGCCTGCAACAGGAGGGATTGGTATATGGCTAGTTGCCGGACGAATCGTGGTGCCGATTTATGCAATTGTTGTTGCTGGGTTTGATGCCAAAGCCAGCGGACTGGCTGTCCTGGTTTCCTTAAATTTCTTGACAGTTGCAGTAGCATGGTCGCAGTGCTAACGGGAGAAAAATAACAAATTTTCTCCGAGCTAACGCATACGCACAAGATGCTCTCCATTCTACTGGATAGACCCTACGCTGACCGAAATGGCAAAGGAGCGTAAGGTTGAGGTAGTGCGGATGAAGTCTAAGTGAAAACCGACGCTCTGACTGATGCTGCGGTTGCGTAATGAGGAACTTTAAAGGCTGAACTGGAAGATTGCGGCTCCAGTGCTTCCAGCTGAACTGAAAGGCAGATGTTAGCATGCATACTTTCCTTGACAATGGCATAATGGCATATCAACCTCACGTCATGCCTGAATTCTAGTCTAAAAAGCCTAATCTATTGGTTTTATCTCCAGCGCAGAATCTTGCGCGAGAAACGACAAGTGTCACAACTATCTCAAGTCCAAAGGTTGCAAGTCCTAGACTAGAAGCTAGAAGCCTTTCCCGGTCAGCATCTTGCTGTAGTTACCACAGCAAGATAAAACTGACCAGGAACGCCAACACACCAGCAACCACAGGGAAAAGAAAAGCGGCGTCAACAGCACCGGCAAATGCCGGCAGCACCCCATCCAACAAGGCAGGATCCATAAACCCAGGATCCCTCAAACCCACCAACCGTCCCGCGCGCATAATCGCAACGATCTGCCCAGGGCTGACCCCATCCACATCAGTCAACCCCCTCAGCAGCGCCCCCAAAAAGACGTTCTGCGCGATGAAGATGCCCAACGCGGCCCCGAACGCATTCGCAAACGCAATCAGCGCATCCGCGGCGTCGCGCCCGCCCGGATCCCCCTCCCGCCGCGCAGCCACAAACGGGACCTGACACGCCACGCCCACCGCCGCGCCCGCCACGAGCTGGCTCGCCACCGCCGTCCCGACCGCCGTGTCGACGGCGAGCGTGTGCATCAGCCCCGCCCCGACGGCAAACATCCCCGCCCCGACGCACCCGTACGCCCAGTGGCGCGCTGCCCGGCCCCTCGACGCGGCGGCTCCAAAGACCACCCCGCTCAGCACCCCGGCGCCGAGGTAGGCCAGCATGCGCAACCCGGAGCCCGTCGCCGTTGTGCCACGCACGATCTGGAAGTAGAAGGGGAGGAGGAAGACGTGCGCAGACGACGCGGCCGACATGGTCGTGGCGAGGACGGCGCCGGCTACTGCGGAGCGGGAACGGAGCAGGCGCTGTGGGATCGACGCGGTGGCAGAGTCTCCGAGGTGGTCCTGCACAAAGGTAAAGGCGGAGAAGAGCAGTCCCGCGCTGGCTAGGCAGCCCCATACTTCCCCATCTGTCCAGTAGTGGCTGATGCCGCCCCACTGCAGGGCGAGGAGGAGGCTGGCGATGGCTGTGCCTAGGAATATGGTGCTCATCGGGTCTAGTCTTACAATCTTTTGCCCCAACGAGAGGGGGCTTTCCAGGTCGTGTTTGGCAGACGAGTAGGCATCGCCATCACTGCCACCGGCGTCTTTACCCTTCCAGGACTGCGATGGCGGGATGATTAGCAGTGCAACCCCACCAGCAACAGCACCCAGTGGCACGTTGACCCAGAAGCACCACCTCCACGTCAGCCTGGGCGAGTCAGTAAAGACGCCACCCAGCGGCGGCCCAACCAAGGATGCGACGGCGACCACGCCCGTGACGATCCCAAAAAGGGTGGGAAGCAGGCGTGCGGGCGCGGCCGACCCGAGGATCCTGGCCGCGCCCGGGTATAGCCCGGCGATGCCCGTGCCGGAGACGGCCCGGCCGGCTATAAAGACGCCGGGGCCGGGTGCGTACGCGCACAAGACACAGCCGAGCTCGAAGACGGCCAGGCTGGCGAGGTATAGCCACTTTGCGTCAAAGTAGGCGTAGGCCTTGCCGAGCGGGAGCTGGAGGCCGGCGCATGCGGCAAAGGAGGCGCTGTGGTACCATGCTGCGTTGTCGAGCAAGTCGAACTCGGCGGTTATGTGTGGTATGGCGATCTCTGCGTGTGTTTGTGTCTATCGTGTTAGGATTTTGCGACTTGGGAAGGGCGGGGACATCATGGAAACGGAAAACGAATACCCAGTATTGTGCTGTCCAAGGCCGCTGTGAACGCCACCAGGGAGATTGCGATGGTCAAGGCAGCAACAGCTGCAGTTTTCTTTTCTGGACTCGCTTTTTCTTTGCCGCGATCGCTGATTTTTTTGGTATCAGGGCTGGTCACCCTTGGTTTTCCCTTGGTGTCGATTTCTGGAAGCGTCGCCGCTGGGCTGGGCTCAATGTGTACCTCTTCCTTTGAAGGCTCAGACTGGCCAGCAAATAATGAGTTGGACATTGCAGTGACCTGATGATGTTAAAAGGTGCTTGGTAGTGTAGTTTCCATCCATGTAGTTGTAGCCGTCTTAATTATTGGGTTGGGTCTACGTCCAATTAAGAGATATACCTTCCGGTTTCTGGTATGTATTATAAAGTTTGTCCTCCCTTTGCCTTCGTCCCATATTGCTCAGCCAAACAGACGTAAATTTCCTGCACCAAAAGGCTATGCATCCCGTCGGCTATGGGTATAGCCGCCTCGATTTAATATCCCATAACTATAGTAGTAAACACGTTTATCTGCGACGAATATGTATATTAAATTTATGAAATCAATGAAGATGCTTACAACAAGAAGAGCAAGAACATCATGAACTATTGAAACGAAAACTACCATGCTGCAAACACCACGTGCGTATCTGGTCTAGAAGTGGCACTAGTCAACTAAGCTCTTGCTTTTACCTGGCCATCTTAACATTAAGGTTCCCTCGCGGCAATTGGTATGTACTCCATCCAAATCAGACCAACCCCAGACACTGGCTAGCCCAAACGCCAAGCTTAGCTTTTGATCCCCGATCGTCTGACTTGCATCGAACAGTTTGGCGAGGATTATTTTTGGTCCGAATGGTCACCTAGCCGCAGCAATACATACACGCTTGGCCCAAAGATTAACTCTCCCAACCCACACCATCAATTGAAGGCTTGTCCACTTGCTCTGGAGATCGAGCAGTCTTATGCTCTTTGAACAACCCAGAAAGAAAAGTTACACACGCTCGAACAAGATACTGCTGGTGTCCAGAACTATATATAGAACATATGCTGTTAGACGCAGTTTGGGAGCCTATACAGCCGCCACCGTCAATATCCATGTGGCATTAATGACTAGACTATGGTTTGATTTATCGTAGAAGGTATCCCAGTAAGAATAAAAGCATGGCTGTTAATGAAAGTGTATGCTGCCATGTGTTTTATGTGCGCAGAGGCGGGTGGTCTTATCGGTCGCGTGACTGAAATGTTCCCATCCGTATCTTGAGTTCTACAAATGATCACGGATGTGGGGCACTGGACAGCCGAAATACTTATCAATCTTCAAATTAGACCATGGATTGCAAAAAGAGCTGCAAATAATACAGCTGCCAAACGCAGGAGCATTTCATTTTCGGGCCATTTTCCCCCTTGGTACAATTGTTGCCGGTGGTTAGCTTGACGAGGAGGAATTAAGGGGAAAAAAAAAGAAGAAAAAAATCCAGTCAGGCCCCACATGTACATGTCAGAGGACCCGGCTCCGTGGTACTGGGGCAGACGACAAAAGGTCAGTGGCGGCCTACACAAACTTGAAAAATGCGCTCATAAATGCTTACTTGAGAAGCCATTTGTGCAGAATTCAAGGTCATTGATCCGCGTCAGATTAGGGTTTTTAGCCATGGAAACGTGGTATTTTTTTATAAAAAAATAAATAAAAAAATATAAAAAAAAGAAATAGCAGTGTTTTATGACAGGCAATGAAGCGCCAAGGAAAACCGCCAAACCTCAAGCGGAATTCTAAATCATCAATCATGTCAGCTTTGAGGCCACGGGGGTTTCGACAAAGTGGGTAACGGCGCTCTTACGTCTAGCCTCCCCCGCACTTCCTCCAACTCAAACAGGAGGGTGTGGACATGTCTAGCCGAGACCAGACCATGAATGAAAATAACTGTCGTAAAAGGACAACGTAAAGGGTAAAGGGTAAAGGGTTGATGCCTTTGTGATGCATGAAAACGTTGACAAACCACGGGCAGGGTCACTTTGATCGTTCGTCGATCCAAATCCGGTTAGCGACGAGTGAGATGCACTAGGCTACGGTGAACTTGTGTCCAAATAATTTTAGCACACCTTCACAGCTACAGGGACAGCCTATCTCTGGTAAATATATGATGCGGTCGGCTCAAAGTATGTCCAGCACTTGATTACCCTTTCTCTTTCTCAATCGGGTCCCCAGTGTTGCATGACTGGTATCCATCAGGCACATGTCAAACAAAGCAAAGCGATACCTGGGTGTTTCAGTCGATCTGGGGCACTACTTTGAGCCCGGATAGTAGAGTCACATCGTTCTAGATGATAGAAAACCTCTATTCAATGCGAATCATACGTAAACTGACATTAAATCCCTTCAACGCCACTCTGGAAATGCGTGTATAAAAAGGACCATCCCCCATCACAAAGATGATCAACAAGTCTGTAAATTCCTCCTGTATCCCAACAACTCAGCCACAATCTTCCAACTTATTCGTCCTTCTCGACTTTCAATTCAGTTCAACTATTTTGACGCTTCAAAATCAAGATCACAATGCAATTCAACTTCAACGCCATCCTTCTCGCCCTCGGTATGGTCGCGGCCGTGTCGGCGAGCTGTACACCCAAGGGTCTCGGAACCCCAATTGGTCCGAGCCAGCGCTGCCCGGGGAATCTTCCCTTTGCATGCCCTGCTTCAGGAAGCAACATCTTTGGCTTCTGCTGCAGCAGGAGCAACTGCACCTAAGCACCCAAGGTGAGTGCCGTTCAGCCCTTTTCTAAACCTCTGGTTTGGAGTTGATTATCGCTGACGTTGTTTGTCTACTAAGGAGGGCCTGGTTTCAAGCATCTTTTAAGCAATCAGGGGGAGGGGGGGGGGGGGGCATTTAGAAATTAGGCGAGGATGCCGACTGGGCGAAGAGAAGAAACAAACCATTGTTTTGCTCAAGGAGAATGTGTTTGCATATCTTCGAGTAGGCTTCGCACGCTGCTCCTCGCATAATGATAGAGACAGCGCGAAACAGATGTGCTTGGATTCAAGCTATACAGCGAATGCAATAGGTAATAGATAATCATCCATGTCTTAACAGTCGACGCACTCAAGATTTTTTGGCATATTGGTATTTAACAATCTTCTCGGCCATGTTGTGAGGATTTTCAATCTGCTCGTACGAGTGGATCTCAGGCTACGAATATGAGGCTACTATAAACAGTTAATACAGCGGATTTATAAGCTGCAGTGTCTCACCTGTTGCTTGATTGCAGCTTATTTGAAGCCCATGATATGCTTGGTTAAGACTTCAATGACTGAGGTTGGACTGACGATTTGAGTGAGCTATTAAAAAACAAAGAAAAGTGAAGATTTCGACACCTATGTACCTCTTGCACTGTATGCTGCCGAATGAAAGCATATGGCCCTTACTTCTGCGCTTATGACTGACGCTTCCAGCCTCTGGAATCCCCGTTGCAGCAACATTGTGCCGAAATAGTGATGGCACATCACCTGGAAATTGTATTGATCTCCCAACGAAGGCAAAAGGTTTTAGCCTTGTGGAATTCAAACCCCAACCATCAATCATGGAGACGCGACTACAACCACGATTTCTGTCAATTTTGCGGCAGTCTGGCTTATCAAAATCGGCTTTGTTTTCTGGCAGGCCCAACGTTGGTAAGTCAAGGACAATCGTATGTTGACTACGGGACGGAGAGTGGGAGGTAGTGTTATAGTCGAGGCATCAGTATCTGTTCTCGGGGCATGGTGCAATCCGTCAAAGCAACCCATGAGATGTTGGAGCAACAAATTTGATTAAGTGGTAGTAATACAATCAAGTATACCAAGGAGTGGCTGTGAATTGGTGTAGAGGTGAAATTAACTGCTGGCAACCCACGATAAAATTAAAGCTAACTATTGTACAATAATCGTGTGTTTATACATCCCGAAGCTTATCAGTCTTTCGATCAAACATTGAGGCTAATTATTCGCATTGCTCCTCAAACGTTTCGATTGCATTCGTTGGCAACCTGGAGTTATGTGGTCTTTCAACCGACTGTATCCTTGAGGTACCTGATAATAAGAGAGCGAGGTGGGCCGCTTTTTTCACGAGGTATGTATGATTTATTATAATGCGATTTTGATGGGACTGTGTCTAATTGGTTCTCCTAGACTAGTCTCCCGTTAAAAAAGCTGTTATGTTTTGTTGCTAGAGGCTGTGTTTGTATGCCTCCTAGATAAAAACTTGCTCTAATAGTTTACGTTACTAGACATTCTTGAGCTCGATGTTTTGTGTGAAAAGCTGTGCTTACAGCAAGGCACCATAGGGGCAGCCATCTAGTACTTCCCTTTTTTTTATTCAAGGAATTTGACTTATTGACGAGACTGTGAGGTCCCCCAGCTTCCTATCACAGCCCCTTTTATAACGAGTGACTACATGTCCCTTGCTTGGCTTGCAGTGGAGACTGAGGTATAAAGGGTTACTGTGAAAGATGGTGCGGCGGACGTTTGTTGATCCATGCCGGAATATCTTTTTACCGCAAGATGGATATCATTGCAGCTCATCTTAACAGTAGGACTAGTCCGCCGCGTCATTCTGCAATACTCTTTCCCCCCCACGCGGCATTAATGAGACCTAGGGCTGAAGCGGAGGAGATTACGTGCGAGGATGGACTTGACAGCTCGCTCTCCGTTGAGCAGTATGACAAAAGTGCTCATCAATAGGAACAATCTTTACATTGATTATCTGGCCTTTTCAAAAAGGGCAACTGTCCTCGCTGACGTACGCCGTGCGGAGCGAGTGTTCTGCCAAGACTTGTCTGACGTGCGTAATGTCGCCAACATGCGAAAGCCGCCAACTAACAATACTCCTAGCATATGTTGGGTAGGATACCAGCCGGTCCTTAACAGTAAAGTATCCACGTCTTGTTTGAATACGACATCTTGCCGGCGGGGCTGGGAGCATTCGGGAGCTAGTTGACAACGAATGGAACCCAAAACCTTGTGGGATACTTGGGCCGGGCGTTCATCCGACACGCAGCCTGCTTGGGGGGTCTCCATCCCGAGTCTGCCATGTCGTGCCGTATCGGCAAGCGTGAACTTTCATAGCTTAACTGAGACAGAACCTTACTGAGCGGTTGTTTCCCGAGAACGTTGGCGACGTTGGAAAATCGATCTTCCTTGCATCCATGCCTATCTTGGGAGCCAGGTCGCCGTTGGGGCGGCTCTCAGCTTTGAGGAACGTGGATCTGTAAGCAATATAATCGATATGATTATTGACGGGTTATATAGAGAAAGGTGGTTTAATTGTTAATACGATTAGAAGTCATCTATGACTAGCTGCACAACAACTGCTTCAAAGCGCCCTCGTAATCGCTATATCAGGTGTGAAGATTTATAATAACACTGTCAAGATAGCCCCTAATTCTGGTATGACAAAAGCACAAACGCGTTCATGGATACATACAGAGCCTTACACGGCACGATTAAATCAAATACCGCTCGCTACCAAATTAGCCCCGTGGGGCCGGCGTTAGCGGCAACCGCTGTCTGTCGAGTCCGATATACGTGCGAGCGTATAGAATTCCCGTATAAACGGGACCGTCGGGCCCCGTGGGCGGTGACGCGGCAAATGAGCAAAGTTAGGTTTCATGTTTTTGGTAAATTGATTGGGGCCCTGGTCAACCACGTTTTGTACGTGGGCGCAGTTTATAATTTCTGACTCGCCGCCCCTTCACCCCGTGCATAGCAGTGCAATGCCCTCGTCCGAACTAAAATTTTCCTGGTAGGCTAATCGTTGGAAGGTTTCTGATGGAAGGAATGATTATCAGACCGGGTTGATGATCGGAAAAGGGCATGACCATGTTTGAATTGATGGATCCTTATGTCGACGGCATTTCCCCCACTAGACCCGTAGATATATAGATTGAAAGATAGATAGATAAGGGGTTTGTTTACTAGCAAAAATCCTCTTGTTGTTCTGCTCGCAAAAGGGATGAAATATGACGTTTGCGCAAGGTTGTGACACCTTGCCGCCCGGCTACCGAATCTATCATTGAGCAGGAATGAGACGAGAATATACGATTTGATGCCCCACGAATAAATACTCACCTAAGAACTCGAAATTAATCTTGCAACGTTTGTTTACTGCGACCCTAGTAGCTTTCGTCGCCGGCGCATGACCCAGAAACCATGACCAAAGTAGATCGCCGGCCGTCCGGAGAAACAGGTTACTGGAAAATGACGCCTGGAGACCAACACCACCCAAGAACCTCACAAACTTCTTCTATACGCACAGCCGAGGCATCACAGCCCGGCCTCCCCGAAACCGATGGGCCGACAACAGCCCATACTCAGTCGATAACCCCACCATCAGACAACCGGCAAGCCTCGACTGACGCCGTCGCCGCACGCAGCCAAGACAAGGACCCCATCGTCGTCACAGACGAAAGGGTGGCGACATGCTTGGAGGAGATGCAGATGGACGAGGAGGAGGAGGAGCAGCGACGAAGAAGACAGCAGCTGCAGCTGCAGCCTACCGGCTCCGACCCTGGAGGTCCGCCGTCGCTCAACTTCACCCTCGAGGGCAAGCGGACGGGCATCGCGCTCTTCGTTCTCTACACATTTTTCGACAGCCTGTTGCTGCCTGTCGGGGTCTACTTTCTGTTGTGGTACGTGTTCGGGCCGGGGAATCCTACCTACCACCCGTTGAGCGCAAACGTCACCATGACCATCGTCACGACCGTCATCGGTGGTGCGAGCATCTGGGAGCTGCTCCAGCGGGCTTGGAGGCTTGCAAAGGCTGGCAGCAGGTGTCGGGTAAGTGGACAAAGCTGTCATTACAGTGAGAGAGGGGAGCACCGCGACTAACTCGTGATTATTCTTTTAGGTCTTTGGGGCGGCGTGGTGGCACTTTGATTGGTTTGAGTGGTGGTTTATGTTTTCATGGGTCCTTATTATTGTCGAGCTCTCGGTGTAAGTCTTGAACCATCCACACGCAAAAACCAAAAACAAAAAGATCCGGCGCTTATACAAAAAATCTCATCACCAGGGCATTCGTCCCCGACGATCCAGACAAACGCATGATGGCCATGCCCGTGTCCACCGTCCTCTTCATCTTCGGCACGTTGAGCATCGTGCTCGAGATACTACGATACTTTTCCGTGCCCGCACCCTTCAAAATATCCTCGATACGAAAAGGCGCGCAGCTCCGACCTGGGATCTACCCCCTGATCGAAGACATCTGCGCCGTCGACGGGTCGGGCGGCACGGCGTTCCGCGGGAGCCTGAACCGGCGCTACACGAACAGCGCCGTGTTCCGGACCATGCTGCAGCGGCTCGACGTGTTCTGGGCCCTCGGCGCCGAATGCTGCGCCGTCATGACCCTGGCGCTGGTCTTTGGGCTGGACGACAACCTCGACGACTACGCATACACGATCGGTTGGGCCCTCCCGTGGGTCTGGGCGGGGCCTTGGATCCTGGTTACGATATTTTACGTCAGGAGGGAGTTGGAGAAGGAGGCCAGGGTGTGGGCGGCCGAGATGGATTCGTATCATAGAGTATAGAATACAAGCGGGAGAGATTTAATCCTGCGTTAATCGTTCTTTTGTGGCTGTGCATTAGATTATGTTTAATGGTTTCGGGCAGATGGAATTGTTGGCGTATAATTCACGGCTTGACGGGTAGCCTTCATCAGTCGTTTTACCATGTGCAGCATAATTTAGTGTGGTTTGACGTTATTTCACCTGGCACATTCTAGAAAGGGGTAAGCTCGGATTTGATTAGTCCTGTTTTGGCATTGGCATGCTTAAAAATAAAAGCCAGAAGAGTCAAACGTGTGATGGCATCCTCACAATCGTACCAAACTACAGGGATCGTCGCGGGACCCGCGGCCTGCCCCAGCAAGGGCCCCCCGGCACAAGGTTCTAGCATGAACCCACTTTCCAACGTATAACTTTACGGTCACAATCTACCCGACCCGCGGAACGTATTCTATCCATCCCTCCAAGGAAGAACTCTGTAGAATTTGACTAACAAAGCAAAGCTTCGATCTGTCATATATGCCATACAAATCTTTCTTTTTTTTTTTTCTTTTTTTTCTTTTTTTTTTTCTTCCGAATCCCAATGTCTCATGATTGCCCATCAAAGACAAAGAATCCCAAGAGATCCATTCGTCACAAACTCAAAATGGGTAGCACAAAGAGCTCGACGAAAAGTATCCACGATGAGAGCAACGGCAATGTCAAGCTGGTGCCGATCCCACAGCCTTCCAAGGCCCCCTTTGTCGGCAACCTGCCAGATCTTGACATCAAATTCCCCCTTGATTCCATGATCAACTTGGCCAACAAGTATGGTTCCATTTTCAAGCTGAACTTGCCCGGCCTTGAGCTGGTGACGGTGTCGGATTGGGATCTGGTACATGAAGTCTGCGACGACTCAAGATTTCGGAAATCAATCAAGGGCGATTTAGAGGTTTGATGCCATCACTCGGTCCGCAGTATTTTGTTGAGCTGCTTACCAACATACCACCGACTGCTTGTAGGAGCTAAGAAACGCAGTTCACGATGGACTCTTTACAGTAAGTACAACACTCGTGTTTTTCTTGGCACCTATTCCATGATATTGGGATATCTTGCTAACTCCGCGCCCATCCAGTCCTCCGGAGAGGACGAAGAGAACTGGGGCATCGCCCACCGTGTTCTCATGACGGCATTCGGACCCTTGTCGATCAGAAACATGTTTGACGAGATGCACGAAATCGCCAGCCAGTTGGCGTTGAAGTGGGCACGGCAAGGACCTCATGAACCTCTGGACGTCAGTGGCGACACGACGCGCCTGGCCCTCGACACTGTGGCTCTGTGCTCCATGGGCTTCCGCTTCAACTCGTACTACCGACAGGATCTTCATCCCTTTATCAAGGCCATGAACGAGGTCCTGGACGAGGCGGGCAGGAGGTCTAACCGTTTCATGCCGTCCATGTTTTACCACTCGCACAACAAAAAGTTTAGGGAAAACATCAAGCTGCTGCGCACCACGGCCCGTGAGGTTCTGGATGCGAGAAAGACGGAAAAAGGCCCCAACAAGAGGAAGGACCTCCTCACGGCAATGCTGGATGGGGTAGACCCCAAGACGGGCAAGAAGATGACCGACGAGAGCATCATCGACAACCTCATTACGTTTTTAGTAGCGGGCCACGAAACCACGGCCGCGACTCTTTCATTTTCCCTGTATAATCTGGCCAAGTTCCCAGAGGTATCCCGCAAGGCCCAAAAGGAGGTCGACGACGTCGTCGGCAAGGGCTGTGTAAAGTTGGAACACGTGTCAAAACTTAAATACTTATCCGCAGTAAGTCATGATACTTGCCTCATCCCCTTTTCGATCTGACGCTAGGCTTGTTGGCGCTAATTTCAAAATCCTAGCTCATCCGGGAAACCATGCGACTCAACGCGCCCATCACGGCTTTTGCAAGGGAGGCAATCGGCGACCAGGTCATAGGCGGCAAGTACCTGCTCAAAGACAAGGCGCAGATAGTATGCTTCCTCACCAAATCGCAGAGCGACCCGGTCATCTGGGGGCCGGACGCAAACGAATTCAAGCCCGAGAGGATGCTCGACGACAACTTCGACCGGATGCAGAAGAAGTACCCGCACTGCTGGGCGCCTTTCGGGACGGGTCTCCGGGGCTGCATCGGGAGGCCGTTCGCCTGGCAGGAGATGGTTCTGGCGCTGGCCGTCCTGCTGCAAAACTACAACCTGGTCATGCACAATCCGTCCTACACTCTGCAGCTCGCGCAATCCCTAACCATCAGGCCCAAGGAGCTTTATCTCAGGGCCATTTCCAGGGAGGGCCTGACGCCGGCGCAGTTGGAGGCGCGCCTGGCGGGCGGTTACACCAACGGCGGACACGACACTTCTGCCCCCGCCGAGCCAACGGAACCGGGGAAGCCGACGGCGGGCCCCGGGGGCAGGAAGATGGCCATTTATTATGGGTCCAACTCGGGCACATGCGAGTTCATGGCGCAGAGGCTGGCGTCGGACGCGGGCTCTCATGGCTACACGGCCACGATCGACACGCTGGATGCCGCCAAGGAGGCGATGCCCACTGATGTTCCCGTGGTCATCATCGCGGCGTCGTATGAAGGCCAGCCGACGCAGAACGCATGCCATTTTGTGAACTGGATTCAGAACTTGGAGGAGGGGAAGCTCAAGGGTGTCAAGTATGCCGTGTGGGGCTGTGGTAGGTTTTGCCCCCTCGTTTTGAGTCCTCAGGAGAGAAGTTGGAGACAAAGACAAATAAAAAAAGAGCAAACAATTCTAACCAGACACAAAAAAAAACAGGCCACAGTGATTGGGCAGACACATACCAAAAGGTACCAGCCGAGATAGACACGAGACTCGAAAAGCTCGGGGCCTCTCGAATCCTCTACATCGGGACCACCAACGCCAAGGACCGCGACATGTTCTCCGACTTTGAGACGTGGGAGGACCAGAAACTGTGGCCAGCCATAAGGGAGAAGTTTGGCGGGTCCGAGACGGTGACCGACGCGCCCTGCGTAGAGGTGTCCTTCACGACGCCTCGGACCTCGGACCTCCGCCAGGACGTGCGCGAGTCGCTCATCGTCGACGCCCGCAGCCTGTCCAAGACGGCCGGGGACGGGACGGCGAGGGAGAAACGCCACCTGGAAATCCAGCTCCCCACGGGCTGGACCTACGCCGCCGGCGACTACCTGGCCGTCCTGCCGCACAACCCCAGGGAGAGCGTGGCCCGCATCATGCGCCGCTTCAATTTGGCTTGGGACACGTACATGAACATCCGTGCCTCGCAGCCGACCACACTGCCGACGGGCGTGAGCCTACCTGTGTCTGAGGTTTTGAGCTCGTATGTCGAGATTAGTCAGACGGCTACAAAGAGGGTGAGTATTTTGTGTATTTTTCTTTTTCCTTTTTTGAACTAAAAATGAAGGTGGGGGTGGGACATGAGCTGACGGTGTATGGTAGAACATTAATGACCTCAGCCAATTTGCGAGCGACGACGAGACAAAGGAAAAGATTGCGCGGTTGAGCAAGGCCGGCTTTGAAGATGAAGTCCGGGCAAAGTCTCTCTCCGTCATCGGCATTCTCGAAAAGTTCCCTACTCTGCGCGTACCCTTTGAGAGTTTCCTCTTTATGCTACCGCCTATGCGCGTGCGCCAGTAGTAAGTCTTTTCTATAATTTTCTATATCCTTGTTGGTACGTTCGACCTCAGTACTAACCCCAAGTCCAACCCCCTCTCACAGCTCGATATCCTCCTCTCCCTTGGCCGACAAAGGCAAACTCACCCTAACCTACTCCGTCCTCAACGTGCCGGCCCTCTCGGGGGTTGGTCGCCACGTGGGCGTCGCCTCGTCGTACCTCTCATCCCTGATGCCGGGGGACAAGCTGCAGGCGTCGGTACGGCCCGCAGCCGGCGGGTTCCGACTCCCACCCGACCCGCTCAAGACGCCCATGATCTGCATCGCAGCGGGGACGGGCCTGGCGCCGTTCCGGGCCTTCATCCAGGAGCGCGCCATCCTCCATGCGAGCAGCAAGCAGCAGCAGACGGCGCCCTCCCCGGCCCTGCTCTTCTACGGCTGCCGCGACCCGGACGAAGACGACCTGTACCGCGATGAGATGGACGCGTGGGAGGCGGCCGGCGTGGTCAAGGTCTACCGCGCCTTCAGCCGCAGGACCGAGGCGTCGGGGGGCTGCAGGTACGTGCAGGACAGACTGTGGCGCGAGAGGGAGGCGGTCGGGGAGCTGTGGCGAGGCGACGCCAGGGTCTACATCTGCGGGGCGGGGAGGATGGCCAGCGCGGTAAAGGAGGCGCTGGTCAGGATCATGCAGAGCGAGGGGGAGAGGATAGGCAAGCCAATCTCGGCCGAGGAGGGGATGGCTTGGTTTGACAAGCATAGGAATGAGCGGTTCGCTACGGATGTTTTTGATTAGTTTCTGTTGGGGGCGGAGAGGGAAGTTTTTTGTTGTGTTTCTTTTGTTTTCTTTTGTTCAGGGTCTTGGGAATATGGGCCATGTCGATAGAGTACTAATGAAGTAGAACTAGAATGTATTTATATGCTATATCGAAATGCTTACAAACTGCCCAACTGTGTATGAGAAAACATTGGTGACTACTACTGACGTGATAAAACAAACGATTATAAAATCAACACCAAATCACAGCACTGATGGCCTTCGTGACATATGGACACTATACTTTGTTCGCTATACTGTAGGCACATCAAATGTGAAGAACTAAATTCTAAATATACACTTCGTTATTTCTTCACCATAAACTGATGCTTGCTTGCGCACAGAAGAGTTGGATAAGGCTATATATGTTGGTGATGCAGTCGCTTTCCTTTCCACTTGGTTGCTGGACTTTGTTACCCCTTAACGGTGGGGGCTACCCCACAGCGGTTAGTCTGTCGGAACCGAAAGTGTCAAATTTAGGTGTAGGGGGGATACCGCTGCAACACTAACAGGGGCTGTCGTAATGGCTCTATACGCTTTACGTCCCTAAGCTACCCCGCGGGTTGCCGAATTCTCGACGGGCATATTATATGTTTTGGTACTACAAACGCAATGGAATTATTTCATGCGTTGTTGGCTGTACAGGAGTAGCCCACACCAAATCCACACACACGAGAGCTAATTTGATGTCGTTGGCGGACGCCCGCGGACGGCGGTACCTTGGCCAACTTTGCGGTGCTCCGCGGCCTGCCAACGTTCGATGTGTTTGTTTGTATATATCCAAAAGATTGGTAGACGTTTTTTTTCAGACGACCCGAAAAATAAATCAATCACAGTTTCAATCAAGACAATCTTTTATTCAGTAATATAATTAATTCATCCCAAAATCTAACAGGTTCTTGCTCGGCAGATTCAGATTCCCAGGGAGAGGTCACTTCAGAAGGCCGAACAACGATGAGCAGAACTATGACGAGGCGAACAACATCAGATACAGCCAGTTCCCAGGCAACAATGCAGTCGGACATCGAATCAATGGCCCGAAAATTCCACACGCCAGGCAGCGACTTGGATCCCAACGCGCCGTCCTTTGATGCCAAACTATGGGTCAAGTCCATCATGGACCTCTGGAGTTCGGACCAGTCTGCAGGATCGAAACGCAAGCTGGGTGTGGCATTCAGCGACTTGTCGGTAACGGGCAGCAGCGGCAACGGGCCGATACTGCAGAGCAGCACCGGTGGCGTTGTTTTGGACATGTTTACCAAGCCTGCAAGGCGGTTGTTTGGTTCTGGTCGACAACGCAATGGCGCCATGATCCTGCGCGACTTTGAGGGCGTAATTGAGGATGGAGAACTTCTTCTGGTCCTGGGGCCGCCTGGCTCGGGATGCTCCACCCTCCTCAAAACGATTGCTGGGGAGACGGACGGATTAAAGGTGGCCTCAAACGCGAAGCTGAACTTTCGAGGTGAGTGGCTTTTTGCGAGCCCGGGGCTTTTTGTTTTCGTCCCCCTCAAGACCACCCCTTATCAAACACTTCAGCCTAACCCCAAACCAGGCATCAAGACCAAACACGTCCGGGCGCGCTTCCGCGGCGACGTGCTATACAACGCCGAGCGCGACGTCAACCTCGCACACCTGACCGTCTCCGAGACGCTGACGTTTGCGTCCCGGGCCCGATCGCCCCGCACCCCGCCGCCGGGCCTGACGCGGGCCGACATGGAAGCCATGTCGAGAGACGTGGTCATGGCGGTGCTGGGAATCTCGCACACCAGAGACACGCTCGTGGGCGACGACTACGTGCGGGGGGTCAGCGGAGGCGAGCGTAAGCGCGTCAGCATCGCCGAGGCGGCGTTGACGGGCGCAAGGCTGCAGTGCTGGGACAACTCGACCCGCGGGCTGGACAGCCAAAACGCAGTCAACTTTTGCGAGACCTTGAGGGCCCAGGCGGATCTGCTGGGCATAAGTGCCGCTGTTGCCATCTACCAGGCGCCGCAGACTGCTTACGAGGTGAGTGCGGGTGTATTTGGGGGTTGACTGCATTTTTTCTTGGGGATCGATCTCTTCGGCCGGGGTTCTCTGGTTTTGGTCTTGACTCCAACATCCCATCCCTTGCTGCTTGTTGGATGTCCATACTGACAGGAAGCGTATTAGTTGTTCGACCGGGTCACAGTACTTTACGAGGGTAGACAGATATACTTTGGCCCGACTTCGGCAGCGAAAGCATACTTTGAGGGTCTTGGTTTCTACTGTTAGTCGAACCCTCTATTTTGGTATTTCCCGTCTTCATCGATACTAACCTCATAGCTTTGCAGGCCCCGAGCGACAAACAACCCCAGACTTTCTCACCTCAATGACGAGTCCAGACCAGCGCATCGTCATACCTGGCTTCGAGAACTCGGCCCCCCGCACTCCCGACGAATTCGCCAGCAGGTGGCAGGACAGCCAACTACACCAGGACCTTATCACCGAGCTCAGTGATTATGAACTGAAACACCCCACGGACGAGAGGCTTGCAGAGTTCAAAGAGTTGAGGCGCTCCGAACAGTCCAAAGGCCAGCCCGCTCAGTCGCCATACAACATATCATACCCTGCCCAGGTGTCGTTGAATCTCTGGCGCGGCTGGCGGAGGCTGATTTCCGAGCCGGCTTACACCGTCGCGTCCATGATATTCCAAATCGTCATGGCCCTTATCCTAGGAAGCTTGTTCTACAACCTCAAGGATGACTCTTCTACTTTTTATTACCGTGGCGGTATCGTATTTTTTTCGCTGCTGCTGAACGCTTTTGCGGGTCAATTGGAGGTATGCAGATCTTAAAACCCAAGTTTCATTTCTTTTACTCAATCATCTATCTTTGGTCACCACTCGGTAACAATATGCTAAACGTTTTTTTTGTTAGGTTCTCACTGTATATGCCGAACGACCAGTGGTTGAAAAACAGCACAAATACGCTTTCTACAGTCTATCAACACAGGCCATCGCGAGCTACATAACGGAGCTGCCATCGAAAACCATCAACATGTTCATCTTCAACGCCATCGTCTACTTCATGACCGGCCTGCGACGCGATGCCGGCAGCTTTTTCTTCTTCTCCTTGGTGACTTACCTCACGACGCTCGTCATGTCGTGCCTGTACCGCACCCTCGCGTACCTGACACGTTCGCCCGCCCAGGCCATGGTTCCCAGTGCCCTTCTCAGTTTGGGCCTGATGATATACACAGGCTTTTGCATCCCGCCCGACTACATGCCCTCATGGTCCAGCTGGATGTACAACATCAACCCGCTGTCGTACGCCTTTGAGGCCCTCATTGTTGGCGAGTTCGAGGGGCGCCAATTCGCCTGCGCCACTATGGTTCCGCAGGGTCCTACATACAGCGGTCTGGCCTCGGCGTCTAGGGTCTGCTCCGTAGTCGGGGCGCGCGCCGGCGAGATTACCGTGAGCGGCGATGCTTACATTCGTCTCACCTATGGGCATTTGACCGAAAACAAATGGAGGTGAGTTTGCTTTTTCATCTGAACTTGGACCCTCTTATTCAAGTAGTCCTTTTCAAGTGCTAACACCCAAGATCTGCAGAGACGTCGCTATACTCGCTGGCTACTTTGCCGTCTTTTTCTGCGTCTACCTCACCTCTGCCGAGTTGTCGACCCCACCCAGAAGTCGCGGTGAGGTGCTGGTGTTTCGCAAAGGTTCAGTCCCGGCCAGCTCGCTCAAGCGCCACAATGCCGAGGCCGACGAGGAGTCTTGCCACGGGTCGGCTGTTGAGATGGTACACATCGAGACTACGCCAGACAAGGAATCGGCGGGCAAACTGAACCACGGCACATCTGTTTTCCACTGGAAGGATCTCTGCTATGACGTCCAAGTCAAGGGTCAAACGCGCCGTCTCCTGGACCACGTCGACGGCTGGGTCAAGCCTGGAACCTCTACCGCTCTCATGGTTAGTCCTCCGTAATCAGTCTTACTCCCTTCCCACAGCATCTAACAAACATACCCCCCCTCCCCCATCAACACAGGGTGTCTCAGGCGCGGGCAAAACAACTCTCCTTGACGTGCTGGCAACGCGCGCCACCCTCGGCGTAGTCAGCGGCTCCACTCTCATCGACGGCGTAGCCACCGACGCCGCATTCGCCCGACGCGTCGGCTACGTGCAGCAGCAGGACCTCCACCTCGAGACCATGACGGTGCGGGAGGCGTTGCAGTTCAGCGCCGTGCTGCGACAGCCGCGGACGGTGCCGCGCGCCGAAAAACTGCGCTACGTCGACGAGGTCATTGACATGCTCGGCATGCGCGACATGGCCGGTGCGGTCGTCGGTGCGCCGGGGACGGGGCTGAACGTCGAGCAGCGCAAGAGGCTGAGCATCGCAGTTGAACTGGCCGCCCGCCCGGATCTGCTGGTGTTTCTGGACGAGCCCACCTCGGGCTTGGATGCCCAGACGGCCTGGGTCGTGTGCGACCTCATCGAAAAGCTCACCCGTGCCGGACAGGCTGTGCTTTGTACCATTCACCAGCCGTCGGCTATGCTGTTCCAGCGCTTCGATCGCCTGTTGCTGCTCGCCGCTGGTGGGAAGACGGTGTATTTTGGAGGTGAGGCTTGGTTCTTTTTGCAGTCAACTTCATTTGCCCCTTTATTTCCTCATTCCCCTCCCCCCCTCCGCCGTCTTTACCTTCATCCCTATCTATACATAAATAAACACTAACTCCAACATCTCCAGACCTCGGCCACGAGAGCACTACCCTGATCGAGTACCTAGAGCGCAACGGAGCGCCAAAGTGCCCACCCAAAGAAAACCCGGCCGAGTGGATGCTCGACGTCATACAAACTCCCTCGGACGGATCCAAGGGTATTGATTGGTCCCAAAAGTGGACGAGTTCGCCCGAGTACAAGGCCGTCAAGTCGGAGCTGCTACGCCTGGAAACCCTCTCTGCCAGTTCCGCCGGACCCGCCAGTGGGGATGGCACAGCGCCGGATGGGGAGTTTGTCGCATCGTCCTGGACGCAGTTCTGCGAGGTTACTCTGCGCACGGCCAAGCACTATTGGCGATCGCCTACTTATCTATGGTCCAAGATCCTTTTGGTTGGCATTTCGGTATGTGGGATTTTCCCAACCGCTTTCAATTGTCTGTTGGTTCCCTGTGATCTATTTCTAACCATCTTTCTCTCTCCTGCAGTCGCTTTACATAGGCTTCAGCTTCCAGGCTCAAAACAGCCTTCAAGGCCTGCAGAACCAGCTTTACGCCATCTACATGTTCTTTGTCTTATTTGGCAATCTCAATGAACAGATCATGCCGACTTTTATACCGCTCCGTGCCCTGTTCGAGGTCAGGGAGCAGCCGTCTAGGATGTACAAGTGGACTTGTGAGCAGCTTTACATTTCTCTTATCATTTCTCATCCCAAGACTAACCAATCAACCACCACCAGCCTTTCTCTGGTCCAGCGTCCTCGTCGAAGCCTTCTACAACAGCCTGATGGCGGTGCTAGCCTACCTCTGCTGGTACTACCCAGTCGGCTTCGTGCAAAACACGACAGACGCCAACTCGGTCGAGCGCGGCTCCCAAATCTTCCTCTTCCTGCTGCAGTACATGCTCTTCACCAGCACCTTTTCCCACTTCGTCATCGCCTGGATCGAGACCCCCGAGACGGCCGGCGTGCTGGCCACCCTGCTCTGGCTGCTCGTCATCTCCTTCTCCGGCGTGTCCGTTCGCCCCTCGGACCTGCCCAGCTTCTGGACCTTCATGTGGCGCACCTCGCCCTGCACCTACCTCATCGGCGGCATCATGTCGTCCGCCCTCGGCGGCTCGCCCGTCGTCTGCCGCGCCAACGAGGTCCTGCACCTGCAGGCCCCGAACGGCACCACCTGCGCCGGCTTCCTGGCCGACTACGTCGCCCAGCACGGCGGCACAGTGGTCGAGGGGGCTGCGCAGGCTGGCGGCGAGTGTGGGTATTGCCCCATCGCTACGACGGACGACTACCTCGCGGGTTTTGAGATCTTTTACTCGGACTCGTGGAGGAACTTTGGTCTTCTTTGGTCGTACATCCTGGCCAACGTGGTCTTGACTTTTGTTTTCTTTTGGTTTTTCCGGATCCGGAAGGGGAAGCTTCTCGGGAAGAAGTAGATTCTGAGATTGCATAGACTGCATATATTTCCTACTTGTTGAATAGACTATAGAACAGAACAGAATAGAAAAGACAAGAATAGAGACTCAATAGACATGTCAAAAGATTGATATTATTTCACCGGTGACATGCTTCATTGTTTGTACAAAGGTCAGTGTGCCATGCCATCCTCACCTAAGATGCAGGCCGCGATTTCTTAACCTGGAGTTGTGATGGCAAAAGGTAGTTGCGTAACAGTGTTCATAACAGATCTTAGACGACAAATCACTCCTTTGAAAGCCATGATTGCTTTACAGACTGTTTCGGAGAGAGAGTTGACAAGATAACTTACGTTTTGCCCCCAAATTAAAATACCCCCAGGGCCGACGAGCTCTCCCGAGGGAGGTGACGAGAGCCCGCATTTCTGCTCAAAAGTGAGAAACCCGTCTGGCTTATGCTGGCAGGACTATCCAAGCCCCTGCTTGAGTTAAACCTGTTCCCAGACCTTTTGGCCCTAATTCTTTTTTATCTTGCTGTATCTTACATCCACGATCAAAATTCGACCGCCTTGCCACTCAAGCTTGCTACCCGGCAGTCCTGAACCAACCAAGGACCACGAATCCGCTCGGCCAATATCCAGAATAGTCCCCACAACCTACCAAGTTTGGTTTCGGCGAAGTAGCAGTTCAATAAATTTAGCATACACCCCCTTATTTTCAATTTGGGGAGCAAGGGATAAACCGCTGGGGTTATTGCCTGTGATTGGTTGGTTGTCCATAAGAAACTGGCGGAGGTTAGCCACCGCTATCTGCAGGTTATCATTATCAGATAATAATTATCCCAATAAATTTCGTAGGTGAAAGATTGTTCGTTGGTATTTAATTGGTGAAACCTTGCGCTAGGCTATTAAAATCGAGATATCGGGATGTAACACCCATTACAAATCTGATGATTATCGTTACTATTGATTTTGGGATATTTTGATAACTGCGATTAAACTCAGTATATAAATACACACTTAAAAATTAACTGGTTGAGTTTTGCCCATGTTCACACTATAAACCTTTATATCAATTCTCCCATTCCGAACCAACGCTGGGTCTAGCTTCTCAACGACGATGGCTGTTATAGCATTTATGCGGCCTTCAGGGCTTGTCACGCCGTCCACCGAGTCAAGCAGCCCAGAAATCGAACAGGCAGACCGCCTTCCAAACGCGCGTGGAATTTCACATTCGCCATCGCTCTCAGATTCAAAATCTTAGAGGTTTCTGCTCACCGCAATTGGCTTTGAGATGTCGCGTCTGGCATACTAGACTGTGTCGAGTCCAGAGCAGCGTATCTGATCCAATGACTCTCTTTGACCCTCTCGGTGGTATTCTTATCTGCCAATGTTCCGACTTGGGCAATCTTTACGAGAACTGTCTTACGGTGCTAGTATATACTTTAATCTTGAATATCAAAGTAATGAAATGGGGTCTTCCGGGTTGGAATCCTGCAATCTCTGGGCGCTCCACGGATTCTAGATTCACTTTTCCCAGCGTCCATTTGTCGATTCCTACCCTACGCAGCCTTGTTGGTTTCCTATAAGCCTACCACTCCTGCTGTAGAACTTCATTACCTCCAGGATACCATGATAATAATTTAGCTCTCCGGTTGGCTCCAAGGATGCAATCGTTTTACTCTGCGACAATGGTCCTCCTGTGACCTTAGCTGCAGTCCAACGGGATACGCTTGTTAGGTACCTAGGAACTCGCTGGATGGTCCTACTGCCAGGGGTGCTCTGCCGGCTGCATAACTTGGCCCCGGCGTGTCTTTGTCATTGTCATACAGGAATACCCTCCAGGTAATATTTTCTTTCACCATTTTCCATATGGAAACACTTCACCCACTTAAAGCTCTCCTACATAAAACAGACTCAATAAAGTTGCTGTTGATAGGACTTGTAGGTGATTACTCGACTTGTAGAATCTTACTTAACTCCGTTGGTAATGCATTGATTCTGTATATGGATGACTGTCCCGTAGATTCGAACCATCTGCAACCAGGTCTGGAGAAATCCGGTCAAGTATTGAATATGTGCACGTGCCCTGTCACATGACAAATGCCACGGAAGCCAAACAGTTGTGCATTTCGTTTTTTTGCATCTAGCCAAGCTTTTAGCAATACGGCCAATTGTTGAATGGAGAGGAACATTACAAAGTAGACTTGTAGATCCGGCAATGTGTGGTCTCGACTATTTATTCATGGTCTATAGTTACTCAAGGTCAAGAACGTTTAACATCGAGTTTTCGGGCCGATGTCCCATGCGCCCAGGTCGTAGGAAAAGCTCCGTACAGACAAAGACAAATCACGTGAGCCAGAGCGGAGAATCGAAGGATTCAATCACGTGCTCTGCCATGGTAAGCAAAGGCGCAGCTAAAACACAGCCCACCCCACCAGGCCAGATTGTTCAGTCGCGCTTTGAACCGTTGCCTGATTTCTTCGATCCTCCCAAATTGCATTCCAAAGTCAAGATTGGCTATGGAAACCTTACAGCTCTAAATCATCCGATTGATAGCCAAACATCTGCAACGACGAGAAGTCTCGATCTTGTATCGCGAAATATTATACGAATTGAGTTGATTCGAACGAAAGCATGACCGTCAAGTCGGGAGCCGGCATCATCGCAGAAACCGATAGCAATCGATAGAAATCATGCCATGTCTTCGCCAAGGTCACCATCGAAATCCTCGTCGCCAGACATGCCGCTCCAGCCAATGTGCCACAAGGGTGATTGAACGACGGGCAGATTGCTCCTGAGAAGCGCGGGTCCTGTGTAAGAACAGGGCGAGGCAGCTCGTTTAAAGACGGGCGCCTGCTGCCACTTTACTACGAATTGCTGTGCAGATCCTCTCACGGACCGCAGCACAGGCCCAAAAAGGCCAAGTCCTGACACCACAACAGTAATTCTCATCCCGCACAGCCTCAGTCTCTCCGTCAGCAACCATTCCAGAAATTGAACCCCTGCCTGTCATTTCCCACCTACGCGCGCGCTTTGTCTCGCTTCTGCAAGCTACACCGGCTACAACCCCAGATTGTCGGCGGTTTGCTGCACTGAAAAACGTGTTCCACTTTACGCAGACCCATGCTTTCTTCTCCCTTGGCAATGTCAGAAATTACTGTCGCTGGGGTAAGGTGGTGTAAGGAGGCTCAATCATCCAGGGCCGTGCCAGAAATACCCGCCGGTGGAGGACTCCACATTTCTGCACAGCAAACAAGCACCCTGCACCTCCTCATGCATCTGTGCCTGTATATATCGACCAGCTTCACTTCTCCTCCCATCATCTTCCAGACGAAACGCAATGCTTATTCCGACAAACCGGACCATCACCATCCACTACTAGGTTCTGGAAGGCTTTCGACAGCCTGCCGACTTTGCATATTCTCGTGCGCCTACGACTCAGCGCCACGGGAAAACTAACAAAAAGACCAACATCGACGTCGACAACCCGACTGACAGCTTCACTGACAGAGAGTAAAGTCCACAGCCGTTTTCTTATTACCCTATTAGACACCTTAGAAGAGTAGAAACCTCACAAGCAGAACCTCATCAAAGCTACCATGCTTCCCACAACTATATTAGCCATAGGCCTCCCGGCCTTGGCTTATGCTCACCCCACAGCTTTCGAAGCCGAACCTGCAGCACTCGAGCGCAGGGTTCTACCAGTACAAAGCTTACCAAACTTTGAACTCAAGCCCGAAGAACTCGTCAAGCTTAACATTTGCAAGGATGCCAAAGGAAAGCTCAAGTGCGAGGAGAGGAAAACCGGAATCCTAACAAAGCCAACGTTCTCCCTGCTCGGCGGAGTTAGCAACTTGCAGCCCAAAGAAGAAAGGCTCCGCTGCACATATACTGACAAGGACTCCAAGAAGGAGGAGACGAAATGGGTGGAGGGTGATGATGGCAAGTGTACTAATGACAAGGACATCATAACCAAGGACACCTGCAGCAGGGACAAGGGTAACTTTATTTGCGAAGAGCTGGCACCCGAACCAATCAGCATTTTTACTCGATTTTCCTCCCCCTCCATTACCTCCATATGGGGAGGCCCAGCGGCTACCCCGCCCGCGCCCAAACATGGCCTGGTGTGCGTGGTAGACAAGGGTCAGGAAGCCGCCAAAAACTCCACCACATTTAGGTCAATCATCAAGGAGCAGGCTACTTGTATTCCCGAGAAGAAGCCTCTTCCCGAGATCACCAAGGCCGAGTGCGAAGCAGCCAAAGGCAAGCAGACCTGCATCATGGAGGAGAGGAAGATCCCCATGGGAGCCAAGATGAAACTGCCCCCAGCAACCCACCGCTGGAAGTGCAGTGTGCCCGGCAAGGATGGCGGCAAGGCCGAGGACAAGATGATCAAGGGCGATGAGGGCAAGTGCGAGATGAAGGATATGCTTATCAATGGCAAGAAGCCAGACATCACTCTCAAGGAGTGCAAGGACCGCAACGGGACAGCACCCTGCCTGCCTGAGAACCAAGTCTTCCGCTGGACGCTCAACTACAACAGGAACAAGTGCAACATTCCTCCGACTAAGGTCAACGGAACCGACGGTGAGGTTCGTGACATCAAGTTTAGCGACAGGAAGTGCACATACGAGGATGCGAAGAAGGACATTGACGCCATGGAGGCCGAGGCCAAGAAGAAGGCTGCCGCCGCGCCCGGAGTCAACCCCAAGAATCAAACCGCCGATGCCACTGCCGAGATGACCAAGAAAGAGTGCGAGGATGTCAAGGGCGCCATGACCTGCAACAAGAAGGGTGACGCTCTTACTTGGCGCTGCAGGATTGCCTACTTCGGCGGCAAGCCTATTGAGGAGAAGTGGATCAAGGGTGATGAGGGCAAGTGCACAGAGGCAGACACCAAGAAGGACGCGCCAAAAAAGGAAGAGCCGAAGAAGGAGGAGCCCAAGAAAGAAGAGCCCAAGAAAGAAGAGCCCAAGAAGGAAGAGCCAAAGAAGGAGGAGCCCAAGAAGGCTGAGAACACTGCCAACAACTCTACTGCTACCCCTACCACCTCTGCCTCAGCTCCTACTGCTACTCCTACTCCTGCTACTATCTACCGCCGTCGCATCGACCCCAGCCTCGCCGGTCCCCCCAAGGACCTCTTTGGACCCGACCTTGGTGACGAGATTGCCAAGCCCGTTCCTCTGTCTTTGCCCCCTATTGATCTCAGCATCCTCGACCTTGGTGCGGACTTGGTAGGTCCCCCGAAGCCCAAAATGTTTGAGGACAAGGTTATTCCTGGACCTGGTCCCTCAGTCAAGATGCCTATGTCCCCTCTTGGCGGTCAGCCAAACGACATGATGGACAACCCCGGGGCGGGCGGTCTTGACGACGACAAGACGGTCAAGATTGCCATTCCCAAGGGCGACACTGGCCCGCGTGGCCCGCCTGGAGCCAAGGGAGACCGTGGTCCTAAGGGCGAAGCCGGCATGCCCGGTCCCATCGGCATGGCTGGAAGACCCGGAAAGGACGGCGAGAACGCACCTATTCTGATCATCAGCACCGATATTGAGAAGCCCAAAGACAAGAAGAAGAGCGGACGCAAGCCTCTTTGGATTACACGTTCCGAGTGCAAGGATCAGGACGGCTTCGAGACTTGCAAGAAGGGCAAGAAGATCTGCCGCATTTCCAACGGCAGTGAACTTTCCGAGTTTCGCCTGGGCGGCTCCTGCGACAGAGCCGACGAGGACGAGCACCACGTCGAGCTCTTCGAGGGCATGTCCCGTCGTGCCATGGCCAAGATGCTGGTGAAGCTTCTCAAGAAGGAACTGACTCGCGGCGGCGACGGCAAGAAGGGCAGCGGCAAGTCCCGCCACGGCGGCAAGCGCAACAAGAACAAGCACAACAAGAAGAAGCTCGGTGGCGGCCGCAAGTTCCACGACGGCAAGACCAAGAAGTCGGACTGGGTCTACAAGCAATCCGCCGTCGACGACTGCGACAAGCTCGACGGCACTACGGGCTGCCTCGATGGGCGCGTTACCTGCATGTTCAAGGGCCGCAACGGCAAGCCTCACATCAGGAAGTACGAGGACACTTGCGAGTGGCGCCTCCGCAACGACAGCTGGAGGAGCAAGCACCAAGTCGAGTGAGTTTATTCGAGTGGGTATTATTAACTTTTTATTTCCTTTGTCTCAGCGTTTTTCTTTTTTCTTTTTTCTTTTTTCTTCTTCTCTTCTATTGTATTTTGGCAACTTTTGCTTTGCATTTCCTGGCGTTTCGGATATATATTTTTTCAACTTTACTTCAACCTATTTGCATTTGGGAAAGGCGTTTGGGATATACCACAGGGTTCGGCGCAAAAACAAAAACGGGTTTACATATAGCATAGACATAGCACGGCGTTGCTTTGGTGTTTCATGGGATAGGGACGGTTCATATTGGCTTTTTGGTTACTCATCTTCTTATTTTCCTTCTCATCATCTTTGGATGATGGATGGCTTTTTATAGCTTCAAACGAAAGCGTTTTTCTTGACTTCTATCTGTGCGTTGGCATTGTATTCCCTAAATCGCCTGCATCCTACCTAACCAATCAATCCTTGATCAGCTTGGGAAATAATATCCTCCCCTCCCCAGCTCGCCTTAAATACATCCCAATTAGCGGACTTAGCCCTATTTCTTCGGCCTCGTCGACCCACCTCTTAACAGGCAAGACATCAAAACTTTGACCACTCCCCATCTCCATTACCTGCTGCACTTCATCCATGGCGAATTCCATCTCGCCCGTCTCATAGACGAACTCCGCCCCACCTTGCCTCACAGCATCATCTTCGACAGACAAAACCCGGCCGATGACCATGTTCGCCACCGTCTCGACAGACACAAAGTCAAAGTTTCCCTTCCACCCCTTCGTCTCGGGCACCGCCCTGATCAAATTCGCGTACTTGATCAGGTTGCTCACCAGATCCAGCTCGGACGGGTCCTCGCCCGTGATGCTGCTCGGCCGGTGCACGACGAGCTGCCAGTCCCCGCCCGCCGCCGCAACTGCACGCTCGAGGTACACCTCAGACGCCCACTTGGAGGCGACGTAGCCGTCGTCGGGCCTCGCGGGTGGCGGGTGCGGCGCCATGCTGACTGCACCCACCTCCTCCGTCCCCACGAGCCGCGCGATGCTGGCGCTGCTGACGTAGTGGAAGGGGATCTTGCGCGGCCGGGCCAGGGCGACGAGCTCCTTGGTTGAGGAGACGTTGATCAGCCGCAGCGAGGCGTAGGACTTCATGAAGGACACGTCGGCGCCGTTGTGGATCAGCACGTCCCCCTGGCTGAAAATCTGCTCGGCCTCAGTCTCCGAGAGACCCAGGCGCGGCGCGCCCAGGTCCCCGCTGTGCAGCACGACTTTGGGGTGCGCGAAGAGGCTGTAGATGTGTGCTGGCTTTTGCTGTTCTAGTTGTGACAGCGACTTGCGGACCGCAAGGCAGTGGATGGTCGTGATGGTCTCGTCGCCAACCAGCAAGCGCAGCATCTCGTGGCCGAGAAAGCCCGTGGCACCGGTGAGGATCACCACCTGGGGCGGTGTCTTGGGTGGGCTGAGTGTGGTGGATCTTGTTGCGGCGAGGGATCGTGGGATGGATACCTCGGCGGCCCAGTCCACGACGGCCACGTCGTCTTGGGAAAAATGGTCCATCTCCAAGAGGGCCGTCATCGCGCCGAGGGTGGAAGCGCTGAACATGTGGTGCAGCGACACGGAAACGCCCAAGCGTTCTTTGATGAGGGCCTGGAGGTGCACCAGCGCGAGGGAGCTGCCGCCGACGTGGAAGAAGTCGGATTCGCGGCCGATGGACCCAAAGAGGCAACGGACCTCTTGTGGGAGCGCGTCCTCCCAAAGCTCCCTCATCTTGAACTCGGCTTCGGAGAGTGGTCCCTCGGGACTGGGTGATGACCTGCGGGGCGAGCGGTCGCTTTGAGCCAGGGGAATCCGAGCCACGGCCGCACGGTCGACCTTGCCGGACTCGGTGGTCGGAATGCACTCCAGCGGCTCCACGACCGCGGGACGCATGTAATGCGGCAGTGGCAGACGGCGTGGTAGCATGTCAAGGTATGAGTGCAGGTCATCCGGCGCGCTAGGCGAGAGGACCACGAAAGCGACCAAGAACCCGCGGTCGCCTTCTTCTGCCCGCCCGGGACTCTTCCTTGCCGAAACGACGGCCTGCCGGACGTGCGAGCCGGCTGTATGGAGGAGGGCCTTCTCGATCTCTTCGAGGTCCATCCTGATCCCGCCAACCTTGACCTGTGTGCTGCCCGCCAGACGACCCATGAGCACTAGCCTGCCGTCGTTTGTCATGCGGCCTCGATCGCCTGTGCGGTGTGCTGTCGTCCACCTATGCTTTTGGAAGAAGGGACTAGCCTGACGATCGGGCACGAAGGCCTTGGAGGTCTGGTCGGGACAATTGAAGTAGCCGTTTGTGACGGATCCGCCCCCAACGACTATCTCACCGGGAATGCCGGCAGGGAGCACCTTCATATTGGCGTCCACGACGTAGACAGAGTAGTTGGGTATGGTCGAGACACCAGAGATCTGCGGCAGCATTTCGTCTGTCAGATCAAGCGGCACCCCGGCGTCGGCACAGCCAAAGGTCGTCTCGCTGGGCCCGTAGCTGTCGATTAGGCGCATCTTGTCGATACCCAGACTCCTGAACCCGTCGATAAGGGATGCGGTTACGGGTTCGCCGCCGGAGACGGCACATGTCCACTTGCCCTCCTTGCCGAGGCTGTCGCGACCGTAACGGATCCAGGCGAGAATCTCTGAGGGGGTGCCCAGCGCGAATGTCACGCCCTCTTTGACAATGATGTCGCAGATGGCGGCAGGGTCGCGGCGCTTGGAAGACGGAACGACAACGAGGGTCGCGCCGTAGCAGAGGGCCATGATTGTCTGGCCTATGGACATGTCGAACGTGTAGGAGGATTGCTGCAGCACTGTCTGCTGGGGCGACTCGCCGAACGCCCATCGCGGCGCGGAGAACTCGGCAGAGTTCTGGAGGCAGCGATGCGTGACCACGATTCCCTTTGGTTTGCCAGTAGAGCCGGAAGTGTAGGCGATCATGGCCGCTCCATCGGCGGCGGCATGGTTGGCCATAGCCGTGATCGGGAACGATGAAGCCGTCGAGATGGAGGATACGCTGATGATTTTGACACCAGTCACATCGAGCTGCTTCAAGAAGTCTGCGTGGGCTTGAATCGTGTGGTCGTCGGCGAGGATGACGACGGGCGTGCAGTCTTGGACTATGGAAAACAGACGATCATTGCCGACCAACGGATCGAGAGCAACATATGCGGTACCAGACCGCATGATAGCGAGAAGAGAACAGATCCAGTCCGAACCGGGGGACTGTAAGACACCCACGGTCTGAAATTTACTATTCCGCAAGCCGCCTTCTGTTCTTGTCAACAACTCCAAGAGAGTCGACGAAATAGCGCGGACCCTCTGATGCATCTGAGCATACGTCAAAGGTTCCTCCCGGCCATCCTTCAGTGCCACACGATCTCCATATTTGGCCACAATATCATCAATGCGGTCAATGACAGTCGCCGGCCAACTGGACTCACACTCCTTCCCGCGTCCCATTTCGACAGCTCTTTTCACGTCCTCAGCGGGCCAAAGCTCCGGCCAAGTAATGCGCGTGGCAGGGTTTTTGGCGAAGGCGTCGATCAAGCACTCGAAGGACCCGGCCATCAGCTTGGCCGCCTCAAAAGTGTACAACGCCTTGTTTAGGCCCAGCGTGATCAAGTCCTCGCCCGTCTGCGAGTCCACGACGTCTACCGAGACGTCGTAGGCGTTCTCCCCGCCCGCGACCATCTCGCCGTCGCTCTGGCAGCCGCAGAACTCGCGACCCTCCTGGATGTTCTGGCGGAAGTTGAAAAGGGCCTGGAAGAGGGGCGGGCGGCTGCTCGACCGCGACACGTGCAGGGCATTCAGGATCACGTCGATGGGCACGGCGGCGTGGGCAAAGGCCTCGCGGGCCGTGTCTCGGACGGAGCGGAGACAGTCGCCGAACTTGAGAGGCGCCTGGGGGTCCTGGCGGAAGCGGAGGGGCAAAAGGTTGAGGAAGAGGCCGAGGGACCGGATGGTGTCGGCTTCCTGGCGGCCGCTATGCGCGACACCTATGCAGAGGTCGGAGATATTATTGTTGCCCAGTCGGAAGAGCAGAACGCGGAAGACGGCGAGGTAGAAGTGAAACGAGTTTGTGCCGGGGGTGCGGCGGCACAGGTTAGCGAGTCTTTCCTGGCTGGCGGCCGAAAGACGGAAGGAGACGGTGTGGGAGCCGAATGAGGAGTGTTGCGGTGGAGCGGCCAGCAGACATGGGCTGAGCAGAGGCAGCGGCGGAGGGAGATTGTGGGATCGTAGTTGTGAGCGCCAATATTCGAGCTCTGACGACCACTGGCCACTTTCTAGGGCCTCCATCTGCCGGAGTGTGAAGTCTGGGTACTGAATTCTCTTCTCGTCCGGGTGCTCGAGCGCAGAGCCATTGTAGGCGCGCTCAAGGTCGTCAAAGAAGATGCGGAAGCCGATGCCGTCGACGGCAATGTGATGGTACCCCAGAATGACATCATGCAGAGTATCTGACCGCGAGACTAGCTTTAGCCTCAGCGTCCTGGCCCGGCCAAGGTCATAGACGTGTTTTGTCATCTCCTTCACCGCCTCTTCGACATGCTCTTCATTCTCTACGCGCTCGTGCTCGAGACAGAGCACGGATTTTGCCAGAATGCCCTGCACCGGCTTCTTGGTTGCCTCGTCGGTGGCGAACATGGTGCGGAGGGCCTCGTGGTACCGACCGACGTGCTCGAGCGCCCTGCCGAAGCGGTCCACGTCCAGCCTGCCCTTCAACCGCACCCTGGACGTGACGTTGAAGGCGGTCGGGTCGTCGGCAAAGGACTGCAGGAACCAGAAGCGCGACTGGGCGGGGGACATGGGAAGCAAGCGCTCAAGGACGTTGTCCGTGATGCCGACCTTGGCAAGGAGGGAATCGGGTCTCGTGCCTGTGCCCTCCTCCTTGATGGGCGTCATGCTTAAACGGCTGGTCGCCGGCGTCTTGGCCATTAAACCGGGTGAGTCGACGGTGGCCGGTGTGGACACTTCGCCCCAGCTGCTTTCGGTGTCTGAGGAGGAGGTCCACGAAACGGAGATGTGAGAGGGCCGCCGGGCGCCGCCTGGTGATGAGGTGCTGGGCGAGGAGACACCTGATGATTCGCTACTGGTGGGTGAGCCGGGTGTGACGTGGTGTGGTCGTGGTGAAACTTGGAGGTTTGAGACAGCGGGCTCGGGCGGTGGCTTTGAAGGCGGCGTCACTGACTCTTTGGCTGTATGGTCTCGCTTCATAGGAGGTGTCCTAACTTCTTCTTGTGCACGAGTAGGCTCGGATTCAGATGAGGCTGCCTTTGGAGCGGCGATCGGCGTGGGTTTAGCAGTTGGGCCTCCATCAGTATCCGCGCCAACATCAGGGATGAAGTCCACCGGAATCAAATCCTGGGCTGCAAGCAAAATGGCCTTCACTGAAGGCGAGTTCAGAATTTTTAGCACGGGCATATCGATGCCAAGTTCCTTCAAGAACCAGGATCGAACATCCACAGCAACAAGCGAGTCGATGCCCAGCTCATCCGGCGTAAGACCAAGCATGTCTTTGTCCGGACTGGCCTGCAAAGCAACCTGAAGCTTGCGAATGAAACCGTCTTTGATAATCTCCCACACTTCGTCCTTGGTTTTGGCCCTGGCCAACAACGTTTTGACAGCAACTGTACTTGTTCTGACCGCGCCAGCTCCGGTTTCCAAACCATCGCTGTTCTTGGTTATGAGGTGTTGAAACAGGGGATACGTGGCCCATTTGGCGGCGTTGAGGCGCAAACCCGTGGAAATCTCCCTCTTCGTGGCCTGGACGTTCGCGGCGGACGCGAGTACGCCCTCGGCAAAGATCTCGTGGAAGTCCTGCTCGCTCATCCAAGTGTGGCCCACGTCGCGGAGCACAGCCTGCTGCTGAATGGACAGCTCGCGAGACACGTAGCCGCTGCCCAAGATTGCGCCGATGTTGATCACGCTGGCCGGCAGCCCCTTGGCCTGTCGCTGGCGGGCCAGAGCGGCCATGAAGGCGTTGGCGGCTGCGTAGACACTCTGCCCGCGACTCCCCGTGACATAGGCCATGGAGCTGAAGAAGAGGAACCAATCCAGCCCTGTTTCCTCGGTGAAGATGTCTGACAAGTGGAGGCTAGCGTCGACCTTTGGCCGGACCACCTTCTGCACCCTTTCTACATCTAGGTCCGGGAACATGGTATCGTGCAGGACCATGGCGCCCTGGGCCACGCCGGCTATGGGCGGCATGCTCGACGTGATCTCTGCGTGGATGCGCCTCACGTCGGCCTTGAGAGAGACGTCGCCGCGGAAGATGCGGATGGAGCCGCCCCTGGCTGACATTTCGTCAAGCCAGTCTGGGTCGATTTTGGGATCGCGGCTGCAGAGGGCGATATGGCGGCCGCCGTGGTCGATCATCCACGAGCAGATGGAGAGGCCGAGACCGCCGGTGAGACCAACGAGCCAGTAGGTCTTGTCGGGGTGGAACTTGACGACCGAGGTGGCGGGTTGGACGGGCATGCTGACCGCAGCGGATGATGTGCTCCAATCAATAAGGGTTTGGCCGTGCTCCATGTCGTTAGCGGTTTGCTCCGACAGCTGAGCGATGTTGAGCATGGGCAAGTCCGAGTTGCTCTGCAAAGAAGTAGATGCGGTCTCTGAAGATAGGTACCATACCGCCTGGAGATGATCTGATAGTGTTTTGATGGCCGACGGGGGCAAGTTGGGGCGGTGCGTGCTGCTGTCTTTCATCCTGCACAGGAAGCCATCCTCGTCAAGAACTTGGCAACCTGGCGGCACCCAGGAGCGGACGAGTGCTGAGACGTGGTTGCTGTCACTGTCCCGGCCGGAAAGATCGACAAACCGGGACACGTGGGCGGGGTCGGGGAGCAGTCTTGTAGCAGACGATTTGGTGGTATGAGGGTGTAAGTAGACCCAGGGCTTGACGTTATGCTTAGATGAAGTGCTGACTAGCGTGATGTGGACACCCTTGCTGAGGGCTACAGCAACCAATGCGTTTCCAAGTGCTCGGCTAGGGTTCAGCACAACCACCGAGCTTTTGGGAGTAATGAGCCCGTCGAGAATGCAGTAGGCGACAAGGAAGTGGTAGAGCCTTCTCATGGCTGTTAAGCTCTCTCCGTAGTCTTGACACGGAAGTGTGATGGTACAGCCGGGTGGAACGGATATATGTGAGGTGAGTGATGTCGACAATGCGAGGATCCAACGACCGGAGTCTTCGCCCAGGGATAGGAATACGGGAGGTGTCTTGCATGTGGTGAGCATTGGGCGGAGCGTAGAATGCTTGAGTTTGACTATTCCCTTGCTGTGGTGTGTATATCTTCCCGAATCCTCGACGAGCACCACCCTGCCCTTCTTCTTGGTAATGCTCAGCTCGACATCGCGAGTACTGACGGAGCTCGTCAAGAGACGCCGACCCGAGTTGTATCGCTGGTTGCGCTCCTCGGTCAACTTGATTCGCGGCACGAGGATCTCCAGCTCTCTTCCATGAATGCGAACCATGGTCTCGGGCTCGTCGTACCACAACATACCCTGGCTCTGGTCTTTCTCCTCCCACAGACCCCAAGCTTCCAGCTGGATAAGCTTGGAAGCTACAACATCGGCCACCATGTCGACCTGTTGCATGTCGGGAATGGTGTCAAAGTCAACCATGTGGCAGCGTAGGTGTGGCATTTCCCACACCACCGATCGCTGGTAGCCCAAAAACATGTTGGCGTGAGGTCTCGCAGACTGCGCGCCAGACGTGGCCCATAGTATACTCCTGGAATGTTTGAAGACATCCTGGAACGCCGCGAGCGACTCAGAATCCATGTCGGCGAAAAACCCCGGCTCGTCCGGATCGTCCTCGAGGTCGACCAGGCTGAGAACGCTGCCCAGCATCGGCAGACCTTGGCCAAGAACCTCCACCATGGAGGATGCATGCCGCACACCGTCCTGGTAGTGCCTGGAAACGGCCGCCTCGATGCGATGCGCAGCCGCCTTGGAGACCTGGCTGCGGCCGTGGATGATGGTGAGCGCATTGGCCACACCCAGACCCACGACGTCCGGAGCCATGGGCTCCCGCAGCAGCTGCACCCGCTCATCCACAGCCTGGCAGCTCCACACGCAGAGCGGCAGAGGGAACTCGGTCGCATGGGGCAGGACCTGCACGCCGTCGAAGCCTGTCCTCTCCAGCGCCGCGGTCCACGCCTCGGGCGAGATGCACGGGCTCAGGGCGCGTCCCTCGCGGACGCCGAGCCACCACCCCGGCAGCGTGCCAAAGACGAAGCCGTACCGGAAGGGGTCGTTGTCCGTCAGCTCCAGGGCGAGCAGGTAGCCGCCCGGCCGGAGGAGCCTGCGTGCGTTGCGCAGCGTCTCGTCGATGTCGGCCGTGGCGTGCAGCACCAGGGAGGCGATGACAAGGTCGTAAGACCCCTCGACGAAGCCCTGCTCTTCAATGTCCTTTTCGATGTCGTACGTCTTGAAGAGCATCTTTTCGGCGTGTGCGGCGAACTTGTCTTGGGCCTTTTCAAAGAAGCCGGCCGAGATGTCGGTGTATGTGTACGAGTTGAATCTGCCCTGGAGCTTGTCGAGGACCATCGAGGTCGCCCCACCCGTCCCGGCTCCGATCTCGAAGACGTCAATGTGTGGGAAGCAGTGCGCAAGAGACGAGGCGGCTGCGGCGAGGGAAGGGAGATAAACGTCCATGCCCAGACCGTGCATGTAGAAGTTGTTGAGAAGATCGTCTTGCAGTAGGGGCTCCAGGATGCGGAGCTCGTTTCGCATGGCACCGACAATGTTTTCACCCACGGCGCGGGCAATCTGGAGGTCAATGAGGTCCGCGTGCTGGGCCATCAGATTTTCGATTTCGGCACTCGTGTCATTGTTCCAGTCCTTGGACGCAAACGGGTGACTCCCGTTGGCCACTCGAGAGAGGCAATCGTCAATGTAACCCATGTAGTGCTGGAAATACCACTCCAGCTCCCCGCGCTTATCCTTTGGAAAGGCAAGGGAGAGCCGACGCATGAAGAAGTACGATACCCGCTCGATGATCCACGAGTGTCTGTTGTGGTCATGGTAGCGGGGCTGGGTCCAGTCCACAGCCGGAAGGCTGGGGGAGGCGACGGCCCAGGTCTGGTGGGAGAAGAGGCTGAAGTCGTCTGCGGCGCTGGGCTTGCTGAAGGGAGTCACGTGCAGGCCCTCGAGCTGAACCACCATGCGGCTTCTTTCCGGGGCGTGTACTTCAACGTCGCCGACCATGTTGCCCGGACGGCTGCCGAAGCAGCTGGCGTAGAAGGGGAGGTTGCAGTCTGGAGTGAGGGCCTTGCAGGCGGCGAGGTCGATGAGAAGACGCTCCATCTTTGTGGGCATGTGTGTCCCCTTGAGGCGGCCGTCGCCGGGGTAGCAGTAGGCCAGGATGATGCTCTGGATGGCGCAGTCGAGGGTCGCCGGGTGCAAGATCAGGCGCTGCTGCTGCTGCTGAGCTGTGTCGGGCTCGGGGACAGCGAGGTGGCCGATGGCTTCGTCCATGCGGCGTTGCATGTTGAGCATGCCGCGGAAGGGCCCGGTGTAGTTCAGTCCGAGGTCCGCGACGGAATCGTAAAATCGATCTTCTTCAAGGTCGAGGAAGCGCTTCTCAGCTGCCACATGGGGAGCCGGTAGTAGCTGTTCTGTGTTTTGATTACCGCCCACCACCACGCGGACGCGACCTGATGCGTTCTCGTCCATGGCGTTGGCAGTCTTGGGCGACTCGGAGTAGTAGATCCATGACGCATCAAAGCTGCCAGTCTTGGTGTCTTGGGTAGTAACGTGGATGAGCAACAGTGTTTCGATGCCGGCGTTCTCGGGCACGGTGAGGGCCTGGCCGATTACGACATTTTCAAACTCGACGAGCGTGCCCTTTTCTGTGTCAGGGTCCAGGTCGAGATGGAGATTTACCGCCTCCAGAACTGCCGAGATGTACACAGCACCGGGGAGCACAATTTGCCCCTCGACCTGGTGATGCTGAAGCCAGGAAATCTCCCTCGTATGCAGCACATTCTTCCAGCGGATCGTATCTGCCGTGCCGTCTGGACAGCGCATCCCCAGCAGCGGATGTGGCGGTTTCTTCCTGGAAGTAAAGCCCCTGGAGTAGCGGGACTCGTGCCAGTGCTCGCGGTCATGGTCCCACGAGTACGTTGGCAGGCTCTTCATGACCTGGGGCGGGGAGTACTCGCGGTCTGCATCACCCCCTGCCACCGAGGCAGCATCTGTGACGGCTTTGTCGAGAGCAGCCCAGTCGACCACGCCCTGACCGAGATTCTGCCACAGCGCACCCAAAGCCTCCAAAAACGCCTCAACATCGTCCTTGCCGCGACTGAGCGTCCCGGTGTACGGCGGCCTGCTCCCGGTAAGATGCTCAATCATCTGGAGCGTGGGCCCCTTGAGTGCAGGGTGCGGCCCAACCTCGACGCACATGTCGAAAGGGCCATACGCACCCACGGCAAACTCAACCGCCTGGGCGAACTGCACTCGCCCGAGCATGTTGTCGCGCCAGTAGCTACCGCCGAGGATGCGCACGTCTGGTAGCTCTTGGATGTCATCCCCGGTGACGCTGGAGACCCACCTGCACGACCCGTCGGGCCGCAGCACCTGGATCTCGCACGCATCCATGGCCGCGACGTACTCGCGCGAGGCGGGCTCCATGTGCGCGCTGTGATACGCCTTGTCGACCTTGAGCCTCCTGGCGAACTTGTCCTCGTCGTCCAGGATCTCCTTGGCGGCCTCGATGGCGTCCGAGTCGCCCGAGAGCGTCACGCTAGAGTTTGAGTTGACGGCCGCGACGCAGATCCTGTTGTCGAGGAGGTCGCACAGCTCCAGCGCATCCTCAAGCGACGCGCCGACGGCCACCATTGAGCCGCCGTCGCAGGCGAGATGGAGCCCGTGGCCGCGGTAGTACGCCAGGCGCATGGCGTCCGCGGCCGAGAGGTAGCCGGCGGCGTGGGCGGCGGCCATCTCGCCCGAGCTGTGGCCGACGACGGCTCCGAACCCGACCCCGGCGGCGCGCAGGAGGGCAACCACCACCAGCTGGACGGCGGTGCAGAGAGACTGGGACATGCTAGCCTCTCCGATGCCGGAAGAGTATGCGTCCCCTTTTGTAATCGCGTCACGTAGACGCCAGGTTGGGCGGTCGGGGACCTTGGGGAGGGTATCAAGGGCGAGTTGGAGCTGGTCGAGGACGGCGCTGGCGAGAGGGGAGGACTCGATGAGTCTGGCTCCCATACGAGCCCATTGCGCGCCCTGGCCGGTGAAGATGCCGAGGATGCGGGGGGAAGAATTGCCGGATGGGAGGGTGGAGGGGGCGGTGACGAGGCCGCCGACGGATCTTAGCTTGTTGACCAGATCGGGAACTGTGACGGCGGAGATTGAGGCTCGGACGGCCATAGTAGTCCTACGAGTGTTGAGGGTCCAGGAAAGTTGGCGGAGATCAATGGAGGGTTCCTTGGACTCAAGGTGAGTGGCGTATGACTCGAGCATTCTACGCAGGGACTTCTCCGTGGCTGCCGAGAAGTTGAACGGGGCTAGCGGGCCCACGTTTGCTTCATTGCTCGTTGTCGATGGCAGGCACGCAGGTGCATAGCTCTCGACGACAGCATGGGCGTTGGCGCCCCCGAAGCCGAAGCTGTTGAGGCTGGCACGTCTCGGGGCTCCATGCGGGCCCTCGGGCCACGGCGAAATCTTGGTCGAAATACGAACGTCTTTGTAAAAGGGCGCCACACTCGTGCTCAACTCATCAAACAGCATGTTTGGCGGGATGGCACTGTGCTGCAGGGCCAGCGATGCCTTGAGTAGGCCAGCCAGCCCCGCAGTCCCTTCAGTGTGGCCGATGATGGTCTTGATGGACCCAACGTAAAGAAGGTCGGCCTCCCCAGGTCCTCTCTTATAGTGAGTTTCAGGTCCGAAGAATGCTGATGCAATTCCTTCGGCTTCCTGCGGATCACCTGCAGGAGTTCCTGTGCCGTGGGCTTCGAAATACTGGGGTCTGTCAGATGGCCTGGAAAGATCCAAACCCGCCCGAGCATAAGTCTGCCGGATCAGTTCAGCCTGGCTTTTTGCGCTGGGCATTGTGATGCCTTTTGTTCGGCCATCTTGGTTGATACTGCCGTGACAAGTGAAATTGACGTCAATGACCAGGGTTGGATAGGCAGAGTCAACCAACAACGCATGTGTCAGTGTTTGTGAACTTACCCGGTCTCACGAATAATGCACTCAATGTGGTCGCCGTCTTTGAGGGCCTGACTAAGCGTCTTGACCACAACGGCCGCGATGCCGTCTCCTCTGGCGTACCCATCGGCGGCCTTATCCCACATGGAACTGCGGCCACGGGGACTCAGCATCTTGAGCTTGCCTGTCAAGATCCGAAAGTCAGCAAATCTGGTAGCGAGTACAACGATGACCATCAGTGTAAAACTCACTCTCGGCGATATACTGTTCCGGCCCCAGCAGCAGGTTGGCGCCCGCCACCACACAACAAGACGCCTCGCCATTCCTCAGACTCTGCACAGCCTGATGCAACGCGACCAGACTGCTGGAGCAAGCCGTGTCTATCGTCATGCTCGGACCGTGCCAATCGAAGAAATAGCTGATCCTGTTGGACAAGATACTCCGTGCCGTCCCCGACGCGAAGTAGGTGGGGTACTGGTCTACGTCCCGGCCCAGCAGATCTGTGTAGTCGCTGCTCATGACGCCGACGTAGACGCCCGTGTTGGTACCCTGGAGCTTGTCCATGGGCAGGCCGCCCGCCTCGAGTGCCTCATACACGGTCTCCAGGAGCAACCGCTGCTGCGGATCCATGGAGCACGCCTCGACGGGCTTGACGCCGAAGAAGTCGGCGTCAAAGACCCGGTGGGCAGACGAGTCCGAGAGGAAGTACGAGTGGCGGACATTTGTGGCCCCGTGACGGAGACCGTCTTCGGAGTAGAAGCCGTCGACGCTGAACCGAGAGGGAGGTATCTCGGACTGCACGTCACGGGGGTTGCGGAGGAGATCCCAGAGCTGGGAGGGAGAAGTGACATCACCGGGAAAGCGGCACGCGCTACCCACAACAGCGATGAGTTTGTTGCCGTTGCTCATTGTAAAATATGATTTTGAAATGTAAGATGAGATAGAAAGATAACCTGGGCAAAATCATCGGCTGAGTGTTGACTTTGAATCTAGAGAAAGCAACCTAAATGACGGGGAAAAAAAGGTAGATTGGTCTGGTTTAATGTACCTAAAAGTCTGTGGTGAGGGTTATATCTGTTTGGTCTCCCTCTGACCGTCGAAATTGCTCGCGATCAAGACAAGGACCAGATAGATACATGAGTGAGTTTAGAAGGTTTACTGACATGGTGGAGAAGAAGCTTAATATTATGCAAAGACAAGGAAGCAAGGGGGAAAAAACGAAATATGTTGCCGTCGGCTTGAAGTTTGGTCGCGATCTAGAATCATCACGGGATATATTGTTGAGGTAGATATGGCATTGAAGCTTTAGAGATCCAAAGCTATGGCTAGTCAGTTTCATTTCAAAACCGGAATTATAGCAGTCGCATGGTATATTACCATGTTGAACTCTCCGAGTAGCTCAGGAATTATCTCCGGAGATTTAAATCTTGTTCACTCCAGAAAGCTTACACAGAATCGCTCCGTTTCGACTAAACGATAATCCACAGTTGCTCTGGATGTCTCAAGGACTCCCCGCGCCATATCCTTCCTTCCAACAGCCTTTTCTCCAAACAGCAAAGCAGAGATGCATCAATTCTTCTCAGGGACCTTTTTCAACTTTGAGGCTGTGCGTCTGCTCGGAACATGCCGCTACGGTGGTTGCGAGGTGGCCGAGTTCCTTGATGCCATTGGAAAGGTCAAGCAGGGCAATGGCGAGAGCTGGAACCGGGCCTGGGCTGAACAAGCCCGGCTCGCTGAAGACCTCGCCAACCAGGCGCTGTCTCAAGGCCACATCTCGGCAGCCCGAGACGCCTTCTTCCGCGCCGCCAACTACACCCGTGCCAGCGGTTACATGTGCCACGGCGATGCTCCGGGAAAATCCAACCCCCGCACCATCCTAAAGCTGCACAAGGTCAGAGACCTCTTCCACAAGGCCATCAAGCTCCTCGAAGGCCCCGTCTACATTATTGAAGTCCCCTATGGCAAGTCGGGCGTGTCTTTGCCCGCGTACCTCTACCTGCCCCCGGCTCGCTGTCGTCTCCACAACGGCAAGACGCCCCTGATCGTCAACCCAGTCGGCGCCGACTCCATCCAGGAGGAAATCTACTTCATGACTCCCGCCGCAGGCCCCGAGCTCGGCTACGCGGTTCTCACATTTGAGGGACCGGGCCAGGGCCTGACGCTGCACGAGCAGAACCTCCCCTTCCGCGAGGACTGGGAGGCCGTCAACTCTCTTGTGCTCGACCACGTGCTGGGCTGGATCTCCGAGCACACCGACCAGGACAAGAGCATCGGCAGCATCGACGTCAGCCGCATCGGCATAACCGGTGCTTCGCTGGGCGGCTACTTCGCCCTCCGCGCCGCCGCCGACCCCCGCATTGGCGCCTGTGCCGCCATCGACCCCCTCTATGACCTGTTTGAGTTTGCGACCACGCACGTCAGCCCCGCCTTCATCAAGGCCTGGGAGCGCGGCTGGGTTAGCGACGGCCTGGTCAACCGAGTCATGGGACTGGGCATGGCCATGGCGTTCCAGACGCGGTGGGAGATCACCACGGCCGGGCGGTTCCTCGGGGTTGCGACCCCGGCGCAGTGCCTCAAGGCCATGCAGCGCTTCACCCTGCGCGAGGACCCGGACGGGCAGGGGACAGGATCCTCCTACCTGCGGCGGGTCAAATGCCCCGTCCTTGTGACGGGCGCGGCCGAGTCCCTGTACCTTGACGTCACGCACCACACGGCCAAGGTGTTCGAGGCGCTGGGGGGCGACAAGGAGCTCTGGGTAGGGACGAGCCCGGGGGAGGGTGGGCTCCAGGCCAAGATGGGTGCCATCGGGCTGGCCAACCAGCGTACCTTTGCGTTCTTTGACAGATGCTTTGGTGTGGTGAGGGAAATCCCTAGCGTCTAGAGCTTTTGTTACTCCAAATTAGGTGAAAGATTCGACGGCCCTCAGTACAAAAATAAAAGGTTGGATTTGAGTTTACCATACTAGACTTGCCGAAATCTGTGTCTTCTGCCATAAGTTCCTCATATGAAGTCGTGTTAAGCCTTTCGGATTCTTGACATCCATAAACCTGGGTCAAGTCGGTACCTAGGTAATTCAACCTGCTAAAGTTTGATAAACGGGACCCTACACGTACGTCACAAGAAAGGCTGTAGATTCTTGTGCCTGCCCACATTAGGCTTATAAGTATATAAGAGAGACGATTACCATACTTCCGGCTTATTAACTTTACCCCTGTTATTATCAAGACTGGGTCGGAGCTTATTGAGAGTGGTATTGTTTGAGTTTCCAGCGGTAAACGTCATGAAAGTTGGTAAGATAGACCAACTGTTAGCCTGATATCAATCTAAGATATTGATTGTGTATAGCAGTCAACAATGAGTCAAGCAAATCATAGAGTCAATCTGAAAAGTGTATTCTAATTATGTTATGCCCTTAAACTCAGATATTGATCCTGTGTACACGGAGAATTAATAGCCAAATTAAAACTTAGCCTCAGAATAAGGGGGGGACCAAAGAACGCCTCCCGTCATAGGATGATTTGCATAGATTTTGCTTGGCCAACTCGTCTTTTGGTAATTTTCAGACGAATGAAGTTCAGCCGTCTCTTTTCCGGAAGGGGTGGACGATATCGTTCAGATTATGGAACGCACCAAAATCATCAACCTTGTCATCACATGCCAAACTATCTAGTAGCATCCCCAAACCATGCTAACCACAATGACGGCAAGCCATCAGGACATGAGACGAAAGACGAGTCCGCGGCGACGGAAATGCCCACCTTGTGGCACGGTCGTCACCCCGCGCAATGGTGCGACTAATCACCTACTTGGCCTGGGTGAACTTGCTTTCCACCGTATTCTCATGATAAATTTTCTCGAGTCGTATCACGATGTGGGGTTAAATCAGGGGTATGGTGGGCTCACTTTCGGCTTCTTCTCTCTTGGTTTGCTTACATAGCGATGGTGATACTGGTGGCGAATGTGACTATCAAGTACGGTATTAAGTGCGTCCAGTCATACGGCGGCAAATGATTACCTACGCCGTTGGCAACTCAGGCTTTGATGCCACCGCTGGATGTCAAATTTGTACTATGCACGTGGCTTGGGCTTAGTTAGAGAGGAAATGAGGTTTTTGCGAAACTAGTTTGCTCTATGCTAGCAAGAAGTATAGCCAATGATTTGCTCATATGTGAATCATAGTTCAAGTGGTGTAGACTTGATTCAGGTGAAGGAATACCAGCAAAAATAGTCCACGATCCTGAATGTTTGATGTCGCATGAAACCTTTCCCAGAAAATCCAGCCGAGTAGAATCTTTGACTCTCAAGAGGAAGATCAAGATCTGATATTTTGACTGATGGCAGTCTCGTCAAGCTCACACTTTTCTGCTTTATTCTATTTACCCTTTCCCTCCGCTCCAGACTTGTCTTCCATGCCAAAGTCAGCGCTTTCCAAAGTCTGCCGCATCTTGACCTCCCTCATACCGAACGCGGCGACGAGGAATGAAACGGCAGCAAAAGCAATGCCAACCTGCCAAACGCGCTGCAGAGCCTTTGTATAGACATCAACAACCTGAGCCTTGATGCTGTCCGGCAGAGTCCTTACCACACCATCGCTGACACGTGAGTAAGCCTCCCCGTGCGCCAGCAGGTGACGTGTGTTGGCATCATCAATGGTTCCCAGCAGCTGCTCGAACCGGTCGTTGAAGACCGCCGCCGGCAGAGAAGTGCCCCAAATCATTCCGTAGCTCCTGACAAAAGCCCAGGTGCTCGTGCTGGCCGCCGTGTCCCTGTCGCTCAGCTCTGCTTGCACGGCCGGCAACAGACACGTCATGATGCCGCCGAAGCCAAACGCCATGAGTAGTTCAGCCAACACCCAGGTCGCCGTTGTGGCTTGTTTGTTTGCAGTCGCCCCCAGCGAGGCGGCGAGTCCAAATCCGGCCGTGATCATGGCCAACCCCACGGCCAAGATGGGCTTGTACCGCCCCGTCTTGGCCATGACGACGCCCGCAACCACCGCACAGGGCGCAAAGGGCAGCGAGAGAGGAAAGACCATGTATCCCGACTGGGTGGCGTGAGCGCCCATCACGCCCTGGAAGAAGACGGGGAACATGAAAAAGGCCCAGTATGTGACGATGGCAGACGTGAAGCTCACGAAGAAGGCGCTCGCGCTGGTCCTGTTGGCGAAGAGCCGGAGCGGTATGACCGCCCAGCCGTGCTTCCTGCACGGGGGCGCAAGCCACTCCCAGAGGACGAAGCACCCCATGCCCACAAAGGCAAACACCAGCGTGGCGATGATGCTGGGGTCGCTCCAGGGCCTCGCGCCGCCGCCGTACGCGAGCGCGTAGAGGGTGGACACGGTGGCCAGGAAGAGAATGACGGTGCCCCCGACGTCGACCCTCTGCATGCGCTGGGCCAGCGTCTTCTGGCCGTCTTGCGAAGGGGCCGGCCTGACGCGCAGCCAGATCCCCATGGTGACGAGGGAGACGGCGCCTATGGGCAGGTTGAGGAGGAAGATGCCGCGCCACCAGCCCCTGTCGGCCATGGCGCCGCCGATGAGCGGGCCCAGCGCGGCGATGGTGCTGATGACGCCGTGGATGACGCCGACGTATTTGCCGCGGTCGCGCAGCGGGATCAGGTCGCAGATTATGATGTCGATTATTATGTTTATGCCGCCGGCTCCGATGCCCTGCACGCCGCGGCCGACGACGAACATGGGCGCGTTCTGGGCGCCGCCGCACAGCGCGGAACCCACCGTGAAGAGCGCGACCGAGCTCATGGTGATGCCTCGCCGGCCGTAGAGATCCGCGAGCTGGCCGGTGAGGGGCTGCAGGGCGGCAGAGAGGAGGAAGTAGAGGTTCACGGCCCAGATGTAGGAGGCGCCGAGGTTCAGCTCACGGGAGATGGTCGGGAGGGCAGTGGCGACCACGGAGCCGTCGAGCCCGGAGAGCAGGGCGGCAAGCATGAGAGAGCAGAGGATAATGAAGAACCCGGGCGGTCTCTTTTGGGGAGGCAGTATCGTGTTGGTGCTTGTGTCCATGTTGGAGGGGATGAATTTACTTGTCGTGATCCTGAATGGGATCGACAGTTTTTTGCGTGCACCGTGAGATGCACTGAGACGAGGTTGGTGGCTGTTTTGGTGTAGGAAAGCGCGCTTTCTCAAACTTGACGGCGGCGAGCAGGTCTTATTTTTTGTTATTTTTGCATCAGCTACGTGACTACTCAGGTAGAAATTGAGTGGCTCATCGTCTCTTTAGTAAAAAAACTCGTAAATGCAGATATATCGCCGGTCCTCTTCTTCGTCTTGTGCTTCTTTGTCATCAAACACGAAAAGCACTCCAACAAACCTGCTGTTATGAAGATCCGGAGTTTCAGTCCAGCAAAAACATCCAATGATGCCAGTCCCTGGGCTATTGTCCATAACTGAGCTTCATCGCAACTGGTACTAATCAATATCTCAAGGCATTGCTGTGACACTTCTTGACGGTGTATGCTGGCCGGGCCCGTCAACCCGCTGCCAATAGAGACAAAATGCGATTATATTGAGTCATGACGTTGAATTTAAGTTCTTTGGAGAGCCAAGGCCCCCTTAGTTACCACTAGTGTTTTAAGGTTGGAAGTTGCACACGACTGAGGTCGGGCGTTCACGAACCTTGTGACATATCCCTGCATGGATTTTTTTCCTTCATTGAATCCCTCATAACGGCAAAGCACAGGATACGATATGAACCAGACCGAGACCTGGCTTGACTCAAGAATAACGCGGAGAGTATACAGGGCCGTGGTCCCAAGGAGATCCAAGCGTCGAGCAGGGAAAGCTCCTGGCTGGGACTACGTGGCCAGTGTCCCGATGCTTTCGGTTTACTGTCATAGTCCTACAAAGTCTCATCTCGGTCTATTATTATGAAAGCTTGAACTATTCCAAAGTCCACGGCAACTTACGCAGTCCACTGCGAACTGTTTTAAGATTTAATGATTTCTCCTGCGAGCAGTGTTAAGCTTCCATCCAAGATGAAAAAACCTGATTGCATCAAAGCTTACTTCACACAAATTTGTTCGAAGCTTCGTCTTCCAAAAGCTTCGAGGAATAGACTCCGTGCAAAGCGCGCCTCCTGGCAACTGCAAGTCTTGGCCATTAGGTACTGGCAAGGCATATAGTCGCTCTCTAAACAGCCCGGCTTTAGACTTAGACTTCAGCTCGCATCTGTGCTAAATTCACGACGCCTCAATGTCACCTATGGGATACATAGCTTACATTAATCAATTTGAACTCTCATGACCATCAGCGATTGCTGTCGTTTCCTTGCTGGTTGAACAGTGCTTACCTAGACACTATCGTCAATATTATCGTCAATATTATCGTCGAAAACCACGTGGTTACTATCAATAATTTCAATTTAACCACCTTTCAAGATGTACCTCACGCTTTTGGCAATTCTTTTTTGCATTGGCATGATCACAGTCTGGGTGCTTCGGAGGACCGTCTTTGCTCCAATTCCCCAGCTCCCCTTTCCACACATCAAATTTGAAGATGGCGACAACTCTCCTGAGCGCTATGTCAAGGACCTCACCAAGCTCGTCAGCATTGGCTACCAGAAATATGGCAAACGCGGCATCCCATTCACGCTGCGCAACCCGACAGACGAGAAACGCCCACAGATCATCCTTCCTATCAAGTATCTTGATGAGGTCGCCAAAGCCCCGCAGAACAAGTTCTCCTTTGTGGAATACAACAAACAGAACTTTCTCTTGAAGCACGTCGGCGGCTTCTACCAAACAGATGAGGCGTCGCAGATCGTCAGGATCGACCTCAACAAGAAACTCAACGAGCTGGTCCCGGTCATGTGGCAGGAGTGCATCGCCGCCTACCAGCGCAAGTTCCCCCCTTGCCCGGAATGGAAGGCCATGCACCCCTACCAGAGCCTGGCCTACCTCGTCGCCCGCATCTCCTCGCGCGTGCTCGTCGGCCCCGAGCTCGCGGCAAACGACGAGTGGTGCCAGATGGCCATCGACACGACGCTCAAGTTCGAAGTGGCCTGCCGCAGCGTGCGGCAGAAATACCACCCCTATCTCCGCTGGACGGCAAAGTACTTCAACGAGGCCTGCAAGCTCATGATCGCCAACAACAAGCGCAACGTTGAGCTCCTCGGGCCGGTGTTTGCCAAACGCAAGCAGTCCTCCTTCTCGACCGCGTTCCCCGACGGCATACAGTGGCTCGTGGACCTGTACCGCGAGGAGGGCAGGCAGCTCACTCTGGAGAGGCTGGCCCAGGACCAGCGCTTCATCATGATGGCCAGCGTGCACAGCAGCGCGGCCACCGTCCTGAGCAGCCTGTACGACCTGCTGGACCACCCGGACTATCTCGAGGAGATCAAATACGAGATCAGCACCGTCCGACGCGAACACAACATCACCCCCACCGCGGACTGGACGCGCAAGGCCCTGGGGTCGCTGCGCCTCCTCGACGCCTTCATGAAAGAAAGCCAGAGACTGCACACCCTCGGCGCCATCGCCGTCCGCCGCGCCGCCATCGGCAACGTGGTGCTCAAGGACGGCACCGTCATCCCAGACCGCTTCCAGCTGTCGTTCCCCAGCCGGGCCATGTATCTCGATCCGGACCTGTACCCAGACCCGGAGAGATTCAACCCTCGCCGGTTCTTGGAGCTAAGGGACAAGGTTGACCCCAACCGCTGGCACTTTGGCTCCGTGTCGAGCGACAGCCTGGCGTTTGGGGCGGGACTGCATGCATGCCCCGGAAGGTTCTTCAGCCAGGAGGAGATAAAAATGATGTTGATTTACCTGATTGAGAATTATGAGTTTCGCTGGGACGAGGAGGGGGGGTGCAGGCCGGCGGATTTGATCCATGGCCCGGAGATTTTCCCGAATATGACGGCAATGGTGAAGTTTCGTGAGAAGCAAAGGGGTGTATGAGTATCAGACGAGGGCGTGAAAAGTTAAAAAAAAAAAAAAAAAAAGAAAAAGAAAAAAAAGGAGGTTCGTAAGGTGTGATGGAAAGCGAGTCGTGTGTGCAGAGCAGGGTTTGGCTGCAAGTAGTGCAAGGACGAACGATACTACTTTTGACTTTTTGCATAAAAGTAGAGCTACCGTAGAAACTGTTTGAATGGCAGGGTTGATCGGATTGTATTTGCGTCTAATTGGCTGCTGTCTTATCCTGCCTCGAGTCTGTCTATTTCAATTGGCTCGCCGTCGCTATTATCCATCTGACAATTCAATCAGTAATTAACTACATACGACAGTCCAGTTCGTCAACTGCATACTGTTCCCCGGCCTGTTGCCCATATCCTTTGAGCCCTAATTCCTTCCTATCCCACGTGAGGCCGCTAGACAAGGGCGAAATTATGATGGCGTGGAAGCATTTGATCATCTCTGCTTTGGTCTGGCACCAGCCTGCCCTTGCGGTAAACGGTCCTGACCACGGCGGTGCTGCCGCTGCCTTGGAACAACTCAACACCACCCTCAATGGCCGTCTTCAATCAGCTCGTCCCCTGGCCGAGCCCTGCTTCACCAACCCCTCTGGTGCAGAATGCGCTCAAGTCAAGGCCGGGCTTCCCTCAGCCTACTTCCTTTCAGTACAGTACTCAGGCTTCCGCAATCTTCAAGGGGAGGCATGCGCATCAAACACGACGGAATCGTGTCTCCTCGACAGCGGCACGCCTCAAACGTCTGGGTCATGTAAACAAGGTCTCGTCTCGGAAGACTTTGTTGCAGTAACATCCGCCGAGGACGTCAAGGCCGCGTTCGACTACGCTCGCTCAACAAACTGCACTCTGTCCATCAAAAACAGTGGTGTCGACTACGTGGGACGGAGCAGTCGCCAAGGTTCTCTCGCTCTCTGGACGCGGGGGCTGAGGGACATGGAGGTCCACGATGATTTTGTGCCAGCCGGATGCCATGGCAAAACATCTGGATCCAAGGCAATCACGGTGGGAGCGGGGGTGGCAACAGATGAGCTCTACCGCTTTGCACATGAGCATGGATTGTCTTATTATGGTGGCACATATGCCAGTATCGGCGCGTCGGGAGGGTGGTTGCTCGGTGGCGGACACGGCCCCTTCACCGGCAGCAAAGGCCTTGGTGTTGACCGCGTTTTGCAGTTTTCGATTGTCACTCCGGATGGACAAACCCGTCTCGCCAATGCTTGCCAAAATCAAGACCTGTTCTGGGCGTTGCGGGGAGGAGGCGCCGGCGCGTTCGGCGTGGTGTTAAACTCGACCTCTCCGGTTGAGGTTGAGGGCCCGGTGACAACTGCTACTATAACCATTCAAGGGGCTAGTGAAGAGAGTCGAGCGCAGTTTATGAGGCTGTTGGCAGAAAATATGCGAGGGTGGGTGCTGGACGGATGGGGTGCGTATGCAGCTTCTACCTCGTCCTCTCTGATCAAGCAAGGATCAGACGTCGCTGCAGCCAACGCAGCTGTCAAGCCCATTTCTGAGTTCGTCCGCAGTTTTGATGGAGGACATGTTAATGTTACGACATCTCCGACATTTTTCGACTTTTACATCAACGTCATCAACAGCACTGCCAGCGCCGTACCTCATGCCATGAACACAGCAACATACGTGTCCAGCCGACTCATCCCAGAGGCCGTACTTGAGGATGACTCTAGAAGAAATCGCATGATTGATGCAATTCTACTGATGGAAAAGGAAGGAAACCCCGTATCCATTCTCACCACCACGCCGTTGGCCTTTGCCAAGAGGCAAGGCTTTACTGACGGAAACAAGAACACTTGTCTCAACCCGGCTTGGTACAGCTCCGTCTTCATGATCAATCACCAATTAGATTTCCAGGCATCATCCAGCGTCGCCGAGAGACGGAAAATGGTTGCAAAGTTCCGCAAGGCCACGCAGATGTGGAAGGAAATGGTTCCTGACGGTGCGACTTATCAAAACGAGGGGGATCCTTGGCTCCCGGATTTCCAGAAGCAGTATTGGGGTGACGAAAACTACGCCAGGCTGGCCCAGATCAAGAAGAAGTATGATCCAGATGCGTTACTAAGTTGTTGGCACTGCGTTGGCTGGGAGAAGTCGATGCCAGATTATGATTGCATTTCTGGTCTCGCCGACGACGTTGAATAATGGGGGAGGAATTTCACCTGGTCTGTTCAGTTTGACCTTTTTTTTTTTCTTCTTTTTTCTTCTCTTTTCTCTAGGTGCTGAGGTAGCTAGCTACACCAAATATCTTCCGAACCTTGAGGGTTTTGGGTTTTTCTGATGGTTTCTTGTTCAACATCAATTTGTTACTGCGTAAGCCAAGGGCAACATTATTCCCATTCTCTTTTTTATAGATCGATCTGATCACTTCCGATGCGGATTACAAGCTTGGCGCCAGAGACCCCCTTCTTGCTCAACAAATCCAGACCGTCCAAGATGCATTCAAAGCCCCCTTCCACCGTCCTGACCGGATGCGTCTTCAACAAGCCCTCGCTCAGCATCCGCTGTACGCAAAGATACCACTCCCGGCCAAACGCCCTCAGTGCCGGGTCGGGCTTGACGTCGTATGGTGGTGGCCAACCCAGCTTCTTGCCAAAAAGTGCCGGACCGAGCAGCCAGTCGGCCTTGACCAGCTTCCGGGTCGCTGCTTTTTGTTCATTGTACGGCTCCAAAGTTGTGTACGCCCCGCCTGCACGTCCAATGCAGTCATAGCAAAATTCCATGCTGGTTCCTTCGCAGAAGCAGTCCAGAACATACTTGAGGCGGTTCTTTGTATAGGTCTTGATCTGCTCGGCCGCGTGAGGGTCATTGTAGTCCCATGCCTTCTTCGCGCCGTATCGCTCAACCAGCGCAAAGTTGTGCGGCGAACAGGTAGTGATTGGAATCAACCCAGACCGCCGCAAGATCTGGATCGCCATCGTCCCACTTGCCGTGCTGCCCCCGTACACCAACACAAAACACGGCTTGGCGGCCGGCCGATCCGGATGGCCGGGCACTTTGAGGGACCAGAACAGCGCGTAACCGATGGTGGCGGTTCCGATGCCCAGCGTGGAAGCCTCTTCCCAGCTCATGAAGCTGGGAATCTTGAGTGTGAAGTCCGCCGTGGCGTCTACGTACTCTGCATATGCACCGGTAAGGGGTGCTAGAGGGTTCATGCTTTGAACCGCTGCGCAGACGCGGTCGCCTATCTTGAAGCCACGGTCTGCGGGGACATCAGGTCCGAGGGCAACCACTATGCCACTGATGTCGGATCCGGAGATGGCGCCGTTGAATCCCATGGGACCGGTGAGCTTGGCGTCGACTGGGTTGAGTGCCACGCACACCGAGCGGATGAGGACTGTGTCTGGTCGGATGGGGGGAATTGCCACTTCAGGGCTGACAATGAGGTTGCCATGCTCATTGGCGATGACGGCGGTCTGGGTCTTTGGAAGGAACGGCATAATGGCATGGCTTCCGAAAACGCCCGACGAATTGGCTAGATTAGCCATAGTAGCTAAGGCGAGGCAGAGTAAGTTTCGATAGACTGATACGGCTATCAATCTTCAAATGGTTCACATGCAAGTAATGCCATCTCCGAGCCTGGTTGAGAATGAATGGAGGGACCTGGCCAGGTTAACCAGAACACTTTTAACTTGCCAAAGGAAAAGTAACTAATAGACTCCAGTCAGTTTAAAACAATACGCTCTTTTCAAAAGCTCAAGCTTTGCTGTTTGCCACTTACAAAAAAAAACTCAACAAAAGTGCCCTGCATGGCAAACGAGCCAAGTGCTGATCTTCTATCATCCGAACTCGATTTGCGGCTGTTTGGTCGGGAGGCCAGTGGCCATCTTCAATCGTCCCATCATGAGTTGAGTTCCGGTAATTAAGTATTCTCGGATGCCAATACCAATGGTCGGGAAAGCCCGCCGGGAGTAACATCGTTGAAGGATGCAGGGTTCATGGAGTTCTTCTACGAATCAAGTTTGTGTGTCAACGAATATTTGAGGATAAACTCAATCCTGACATCATCTCGTCCACACGGCACAGCCATAGAGTTTGTTCTGGACCTGGCTACATGGAACTTTGTGCGTGAATTATCGCCAAGTTGTATGAAACTATGTTCGTGGACCACTATCAATACCAGTATACCTTTGTACGTTTAACCTTTTCCTATATTTTCTGAGCATAAGTATCTTCATTCCTATGGCCCTCTTCGTCGTTCCTCTTGACGGGTACTGACTCAAGCTCAAAAATAAACATTCTCGCCCCTAGGCACCCTGCGTCTCGCTCGAATCAAGATCCGGGCCTTCATCTCCGGAAACATGGACCCATTGGGCATAGACCCCCTCTTGGGCTTCACGTCCCCCGGCCTGAGCTTGAACTCATAATGCAGCAGCAGGTGAGTCAGGATGATCTTGAGCGTGTTATCGGCAAAGAGCCGGCCGGGGCATGCTTGCAGGCCGTCGCCCCAGCCGGGGGCGTCCGCGCCAAGGTTGGGGAACTTGAACTGCAGGGAGAAGAACATTCAGCAAGGGCCCTTTTTGTGCCCAAAAGCGTTGGGGAGGAGCCCAGAGTCACGTACCTTTTGATCGCTACCATCTCTCTGACGAGCGCGGTAGTGCCGCAGACCGTCAAACTTGTGGGCGTCTGGCCAGAGCTCCTCGTTGAAGTTGATGTTTCGCGCGTCGACGCAGATGTTGGTGCCCTCGGGGAGCAGCGGGCCAGCGGACAGCTGTATAGGTCCAAGGAGCTTTCGAAACAGTGTTACTAGACGCGGTTAGTCTGAGCCTTGGCAAAGATGGCAAGGGCTTGGGAGACTAAAAGCAGTACTTACGATCATTAAATGGGTGAACCCTTGCAGATTCTCGCATGACGCTGTCCATTTTTCTCAGCTCGTGTAGATGTGTCAAAGGCAGTTTTCCATCAGGGGCAAGGGTCTTGATCTCTTCCCGAAGCTCATCAGCCAAGGACGGATCGGCAGCCAGCTCACCAACGACGTAGAACAACGTTCCCGCAGTCGATGGCGTAGACTCGAACGAGACGTTGGCGTAGTCTATGACCAGCTGGTCAAGCAGCCTCCGCTTATTCATAGCCATGCTCACAATGACGGGATTCTTGGATGCGCGATATCTATTGGTTAGCCAGGCAGTCAGTGGCATTTTTTCTCGCGTCACCTCATGCTGTCCTCCCATGTCCAGCTGAGCGAGATCAGCCTCGAGGATGGGCATCAAAGACCGCCGAATGCACAACCACGCAAAGTTGGTCGGCGTGAACACCAAAGGTAGCAGAAGTGGCCGGAGGAGCACTGGCGTGTAGGCTAGGACGACGGTCGGTAAGGCGACGGCCAAGGGCAAGGATTCGATGAGGCGAATCCAGAACTTGCTGTTGCCCAGTTGCCGGCCGACAAAGGCGCTGGAGTTGGTTGACACGACGATGGTCTGCGTGCTGGTGAAGAGATTGATCTCCTTCCATGTATCCGGGCTGCCGATGACCGCATCGCATGCTGCTGCGCAGTCCTTTTGACGCCATTGCACAAGCGACGGGATCGCCCGCGTGAGATCGATGCTGATGGTCCTGGATGTTTTTTTTTTTTTTTTTCGGCAGTGAGATTAAGGGGCCAAGAGTAAAGACGGTGTAGGTAATCCTCAGGTATTCTTACTTCATTAATTCTACAGTGTGCTGAGGAAAACCAGACCATTTGCTCCAATACGCACCGCGGAAGAACTCAAGTGCCGATGCCTGTGTATCCGCGAGTCGTTTAATCTCACCAAAGAAGCGTGATGGGAAGACAACGTATTCTGTCCCAAATGCCTCGATGATGAATGGGCTGTCTGTGTACTGCGTTGTTGCAAAGTGATTAGATCGCCCCTCCCGGTCAGCTTTCTGGGATAAAATCACGTCTCACCTTTGTCACTGCCAGATCTAGCTTCTCGACAAGACTTGTCTTCCTTTCTCTCAGTGCAGGTATATCAAGGCGACGGGCAAGAGATTTGGGTCGGAGGTAGCGATCACAGATGAAGGTTGCTGTGAGGATAGTGATGAGGAAAGTGAGTACCCGGGCTGTTGGCGTCATGTCGCGCCAAATTTGCCCAAGCACAAGCTTGGTGAGCTGCCACCTTGAAAGGCGCATGCCTGACAGCGCTTGCCTAACGATGATGATCTGCTCAAAGATGTCATTTTGCTGATTAAAGCTCTTTAAAAATTGTTTGATGGCCATGATGGATGCCGATAGCTTCAACTCCAAGTGGTAACAAGACATGCAGGTGGTCACTGGAATGCCTACCAAATGTGACTACAAACTCGCAGCTTCATGCAATAATGAAGCAGGCTATATCTTCTGATGGGTAAGGCTTAAGCTACTGCCTGCATAGTCTAAGTTTACCATCTACCCCATTGCCAAAAAAAGGCAGCTGACAAATATTATCATAAAGTCATGATAAATTAGTCATTGGCGCAGGGTTCTGGAATTTCTTCAAGGCACAATGTTCGATCCCATGAATTTGAGTTCAAGTCGGTCAAGCTTGACTTATTTGACATCCCAGAAGCTTTTGACATAATTACCTTTCGGGTTTGCCTTAACATAGATAATACTTCGAACTCTGGTCTGAACCACACGTTTTGTAGGCTTTTATCAAGCCGAGTCGTCAAAAACTTACATATTGCCACTCCAACAAAGTTGGAAGTTTGTATATCATGACCCCGGTACTTGTCAAAACTTTCTATAAAACTGGTTTACTAGAGTTGTGATATCTAAGCTCTGAGCTTTTCGCGGCGAGGAATGTCCGGAGGATATCTCAGACTATGATGTGATGTTCGTTTCTTGAGTCTACTGATTCATATTCGCAAGATTAGTGCATTAACCGACGGCAGTATATGGGTTACAGTTGAACGAGCCGTCCTCTTTCCTTAACTGACTCGAATTCCTCGGGGATACACCCTCTACGACAACTAAACCTCACCAGACATATTTCTCACTTCACCATTAGGCTTGATTGTCTTCGCAGTCCATTCACCTACTGCTTGTTTTGCTTTGTGAATCCCTTGAGCGCTCTTCACCTGAGTTTCCACTCCAAGCATTCACAATGGCCACCAACTACACCAAGAAACCCGCCAGCGTTATTTTCGCCGCGGGAGACTGCGGCAACAACACCAACAAAGGGTACGACACCGACTCCTCTGTCTCGGCCTTTTTTGACCTCTGCCGTTCTTATTATACTTCTACCTCTACCATGCCACACTTCGATACTGGGCGTGCCTACCCAGCCGCCAACCCCGGCGCCTCCGAGTCCTGGCTTGGGCGCATGGGCGTTTGCTCCTGGCCGGCCATTATAGACACCAAGGTCTGGTCGCAGTCCCCGGACGCGCACCGCCCGGCCGCCATCGCCAAGTCCATCTCCGAATCCCTGGAGGCCCTCGGCGTGGACAAGGTGCACACAATGTACCTCCATTTCCCTTGCCGCGCCACCCCCTTCGCCCAGGTCTGCGCCACCATGGACGCCGCCTTCCGCCAGGGCAAGTTTCTGCGCTGGGGGTTGAGCAACTACACGCCCGCCGAGGTCGAGGAGATCCGGTCCATCTGTCGCGAGAGGAGCTATGAGCCGCCGCGGGTGTACGAGGGCCAGTACAACGCCGTCGCACGCCTAGCCGAGGACACGTTGCTGCCCGTCTTGAGGAGGCACGACATGGCATTCGTTGCCTACACCCCCTCCGCGGCGGGCCTCTTCAGCGGCCAGGTCACCGCCGCGTCGGTTGACAAGCCGACGGGCAGGTGGTCCAAGAGCCAGCCCGGCGGTGCAATCTACGCCGACATGTATCTCAAGCCGGAACTTCTGGCCAGCTCTGAGAGAGTGCAGGCCGCGGCGAAGAAGCTTGGGATTCGGGGAGGGGGTCACGAGGTTGCGCTGCGCTGGGTGATGCATCACTCGGCCCTGGACGGCGCCAAGGGAGATGGCATCGTTGTTGGAGGAAGCACGTTGGAGCAGGTAGGGCAGAACGTGGAATACTGTAAGCAAGGGCCACTGCCACAGGAGCTGGTGGATCTCATGGAGGAGGTTTGGGATGTCGCGAGGCCGATTGCGCCCTTTGCGTACCCGGAGTGGACAGAGGAGGAGCTGGCGAAGATTGCGGCTAATTTGTATAGTGAGGGAGACAAAAAGATGCTGGCAGCTCGGGCGACAGTGCAAGCCTCTTGAACTGTCTGGAGACAAGTGATAGGCAGATAGTCGCGCGTCTGACACTTTGCATAGGGTTTATGTCTGCGGGTGTCTATTGCAAAAATATACGTATCAACAGTATGCCGTCTTTGACTGTTCAGATTATACTAATTCGACCTCGAGATGACAAGCTTGAAAGCCGGTTGTCTCCAATCCTATGCTCAAAAAGTACATTTCCGGTCAACCCCCTGGAATCAAGCTGGAATGCCCGAATTTAGTCAATTGCCATTCCGTACTTATTGAGACTATCAGTGGTTCCGATCCCAACCGACCATGTTGCTCATCTGATCTTCCAGTTTTCTCTACAGTTCATCCTTCCCAGCAGGAAGCGGGTCAACATAGTTCGACTTGAACAGGAAAGAACTCTTGGGGAACGTCAAGATCTCAACAAACGCCGGGCCCGTAAACTGTTTCATGCCGATGGCGCCCCCGACCGCCAGCCCCGAGAAGCCGGTGCCACCGACGCCGTCGCCGAGCATGTACTCAAACCCAACGTTCTTGTTCGTGACGACGAAGCTCCACTGACGCTTCGTGCCCGGCGACACCAGCACGAACTCGAACCCCGAAGCCTTGTCCTTGAGGTTCCCCGTGACGCGGCCGCCGTAGGTCTTGGTCATGAGGGCAAAGTCCCCCGTGTCCGAGGGCGTGGACTGCGTCGCCGCGAAGGTGGGTACGCCGTCCTCGGTGAGCAGGACCGAGGGCGCGTAGAGGCCCGTCATTGCCGAGTCGAAGGCGACATAGGTCAGGTCGTAAGGGCCGGCCGAGATGCGCACCGCCGTCATGTTGCGCAGGCAGGTGAACCAGCTAAAGGCCGTCCATAGCCGCTCGTGGCCGCCGATGCCCAGAAACTTGTACGGGGCGTTGTTGACCGAGAGGTCGACGTGGGTGGTGCCGACGGGGATCGGTTCGACCCAGTGGAAATACGGCACAACCTCCGTCTTGGCTTTGTCGTTGGGGTACGTGGACCCGTCGGAATACCGCGCCGGCATGCGAGATTCGATGAGCACGTTGCCCTTCAGGTCATCGGCGAAGGTGCCGATGCGAGCGACCTTCATGTCTTTGGTCACCTCAAAGGTGTAATTGTACTTGTCCGTTCTCCATATCCCGCGCGTGCCCCAGGGACAGGACTGTACGATGGACTCGGTCGGGTAGTCGACCCTCATGAATCGTGTCCCGTTGGGATGCGCAATCTCGACCGAGGTCCGCAAGTTTCCAGTGCCCAAGATGGCGTAGTTGGGATCCCGGTAGAAGCCGAAGCAGAAGGCCATGGTGCCGTCCTCGGACACACCGTCGAACTCGTACTGCTCGCCACCCGTGCTGTTCAGTGGCAGAATCTTGGGGTTCAGGGGGTGATCTAGCGGGTCAGTGGTGAAGTTGATGGCCTTGCGACCTTTTTCCATCTGGTAGGCTGTGAGACGGCTGGTTACGCAGTCCAGTTCGCTTGTGGCAGGTGACCGGCTGTTGACGCCGGCGACTGGCCATTTAGACTCCCATTCTGCAGGCCAGCTGTAGTCCCATGAGCCGGCTGCCAGAGAGAACAGGAGAGCCCAGGGAGCTGCCATATTCCATTTCAGATGCAATTTGGACATCATTTTCGCGTGTTTTGTTTATTTTTGTCAATAGAAGAGTGACGATAATGGCTGCTTCTAATTCCGAGCTCATTGAGATGTGCTGTTTGTCACAAATACCAACTCGACTCATCTATGGGACGCACGGTAGGTAGTCCGGCAGGTCGGTATGTCAGCAGGGGAGAAGGTAGGCTGCTAATCCTTGCACGCCTATGTAGGTAGGTACGTGGCTTGAAGTTTTACTAACTTTAGCCTTGGAAGTAATTTTCCCGGGTTAAGTTTCCTCAAGAAGTTTAATCCCTATCAGGTGTGCCTGACGAACCTACCAGACTTCAAGCTTCAAACTCGGGCAACCGTTCATCGGGCCGTGAAGGATGCCCGGGCATAGTTCTTTGACACTTACGTCACAGCCAAAAGATCAGAAAAAGCTTGTCTAGACTTCTTGGTTGGGAACGTGGGGGGTTGTGCTTCCATTACTAGCTAGTTCCCTGCCGAAACTTTGTGACACTGAGGGGATTATCTGCAGTGCCATTGAGACGTTGAGGAGGGATTGTTGCATACGCTGTTATTTTCTGTATGCGATGACTAAATCGATCAACGCTGCCTACTTATAATTTGCTCAGAGCTTGTTTGAGCAAAGTTGGAGGAATATTTGCTACATTACTCAAGCAACTCAGGCCCTTTCCCTGAACTCGATCTTGACAAACATGTTCGGCGCAAAGAGTCCGTTAGGCATGCTCACCCGCTCTGGCCTCTTCTCACCAGGTACCATCCTCATGTCATAGTGCATAATTATATGACTTAGCAGAATCTTGAGCGTGTTTGTGGCAAACACGCGTCCCGGGCAAGCCTGTTTTCCATCGCCCCAGATGGGCGAATCAGATCCCGTGGTGCTATACAAATACCGCGTCTCGTTACCTGGAATCTGGCGGAGTTTTAGGAAGCGCTGCGGGTCAAAGACCTCAGGGTCGGCCCAGCGACGGGGCGACGCGTGGATGTCGCAGGCATCGACGGCAATGATGGTGCCTGTAGGCAGCGGAGGCCCGAGGGACAGCTTGGTAGGTTTCAGGAGGGTGCGCAAGAGCGTGAGGGAGGTGTTGGGGGAGTAGCGGGAGAGCTCGCGCATGAAAGAGTCCAGTTTTGCGAGCTCGTGGAGATGAGTCTGTGGTAGGTGGCCATTTGCATCCATCACGCTGGATATCTCTTGGCGCAGCTCGTCGACGAGGGCGGGGCGCTGAGCGAGTTCCAGGAGCTGTTCGCTAAGTGAGGTGGATATGGCAGGGACCGCCTCAAATGTGAGCACGATGATGTCGTGGCATATTCTAGAGACGGCTCGCTCCTCGAGGCGGTAACGGTTCATGAGCCATGCACCGATGGGGAGAGGCTTGCCTGCTGCAGCCTGAAGAAGACGACGGCGTTCGGCTTCGTTGCTGTTGAGTGCGAGGTAGTCGCGCATGGCCTTATGTGCAAGAGGTTTCAGGAGATGCGACATGTACGCATATGTCAGCCAGGCTGGAAGATATGCGAGGTATGCCACCAAAGGCCTCACTGTCCACCTTGGGAAGGCCTGCGAGATTGATGCCCCGACACCAAGTGCGAGAGGAAATGCCGTTGCAGCGGCCAACCACCAACTAGAACTGCCGAGCTCTGGACCGACGAGAGCCTGGGCGTTCGCCGCAACAGTCATTTTCAGGGCCGTCCAGTACAACGGAACAGCCTTCCAGGGCCTGGGCCCGTTGCCAAAGCCTAATGACGAGGATAGACCGAGAGCGTCGCGGACGGCCCGAGCAGTCTCTTCCTGCCGGCTTTGGACACACACTGGTAAAGCACGAGTGAGATCAGTACCAATGCTCTTGTGGATGGCGTCCGTTTCGCTGCCCAGGAATCGCCATCCCGAGAACATGACCTTGGTGAAGTAGCCGAGGTTGGAGGCCTGGTCCCGAGGAAGACGCTTGACCTCGTCGAAGCAAGATGCTGGGAAGACAACATATTCATAATTGTGGTGCTGGTACACATATGGACGGTCGCGATACTGTCATGTTTTGTCAGAAACCTATCAAGCTTACATGGGCTTTCTTTTACTTGAGATGTTGGATAACTCACCTCCCACGACGCGGTTTTGAAGACTTGATGATAATTGTAGTTGGCCAGTTCTTTCGGTACCTTCACAGCTGGGATGCCAAGGCGACGGACGGATTTAAGGCGACAGACGACAGCGTCAACCATGTAGAGCGACAGTATCACAAAAGTACCGACGGTAGTGATCTGCATGGCTCGTGGGAGCTGTCGCCAGCTCTGCCTGGCGAAGAGAATGAAGAGCTCTGTACGGCTCAACCTCATTGGTGCAAAGGTTGCCGAGACGATGGCATAGTTCTCGCACAGTTGGATATAAGTGCCATACAATGAACGGAAAGTCGAAGCCATTTTGGCCGTAATGTCACGATGCTGGGAACCTGAAGGATCAGTAGCTAACCTGCAGCGTGGGGTGATGAGAAAGCTGATGGACTTGAGATGTCAAGGGGGCTTTAGATGTAGCTCAGAACTTCCTTGCTTGCGATATTCTTAGAAATGTAATAATACGCTTTCTGAAAGAGTTTCGAATCAAATTTGTCAGCTTGGTTACAGTTCTATAGCAAAAGGTTAGACATATCTTGGTTGCCCGAACGTAATAAGCACGACTCGCGCACAAGGAGTGATAGTAATCAACGCGAGCTGGTTTCCGACTATAAATTAATAGAGAGACACCCCCGACTACACCTGCTGCAACATATAAAGAGAGGAAAAAGACACTCCAATTCGAATAAGTATCCCTGCAAATCCTTCAACATGGCTGCCCCTGACAACAAGACCCCACGCAACATGACGGGAACCTGGCTCCTGGTAAGTAAAAAAAAAAAAAAAAGAAAAAGAAAAACCCACTCAACCAAGCTGCGGGCACCAGACGAATAAACAAACTGATTAAAACATGACGTCTAGAACAAACAGCTATCGGACGACCTCGACCCGACTTTTACCGCGGTATGTGCAACTGCCAGACTGACATGACTGACCTCGAGTCATATAGTATCTACTGACCGCCGAAGCAGCAAGGAATCCCCTTCATCCTACGCAAGATGCTCAAGCTTGCGGGCGTCCGTATCGACTTGACGGAGGACCTGGATGCTGCCCCTGCCCCTACCATCCACTTCAAGCAGATCGTCTCCCCCGGTGGTTTCCACACCGAGGAGGACTATGTTCTCGACGCCCAGGCGCGTGAGGGAACTGTTCCCATCTTCGGAACCATTTCTGTACAGGCCAAGTTCTTACCGCTGGAGGAGGTTAATGATCACAATCTTAGAATGCAGCTTGAAGAAGGCGGAACTGGTGATACGGTCGTCGAGGAAAAAACGACGAGCAAGTCGGGTTGGGAAAGCCGCGGAATTTGGGGCTTTGAGAACATTGGTGGAGAGAGACGGTTTGTAAGGACCAATTACACGAAAAAGGGGGACGAGGAGGTGATGGCCAAACTTGTCTATGACTTCCGAGCCTAGGTATATATAGCTAGGGGATCGTTGCGACGAGCTTTTTCCCTGAGACCGCTCGCTTTTTAAGAAATTCGAGACCCCGGATGATGCTTAACAAGCCGCCCTCCAATATCTCAACAGGACATGGTCGCAATCTTCCCTGAGCAACCACTCTATTCAGCTGCCGGTAGAAATCCATGGTCCATTCCCCGAGTTTGGGATCAGGGTCGCAGCCGTAGGGTTCCGGCATATCAACTCCAAGTCCGTCCACAGCTGCTGCCATGACGAGGGTGTGTTTGACCGTCTTCCGTGTGCATAGTGAGGTATCGTACTTTTCAAAAGCGACATATCTCCCACCCGTTCGCCCTATAGCGTTTTGGCAAATGCTCAACGTCCGCGCCTCGCCGAATGGGTCAATGGCCCACCGAAGGCGGTTCTGGGTGTACGCCTTGATGTCGGCCGCACAGGTCGGTGAGTGATAATCAAACGCGGCGTCGGCTCCATACGACTTGACCAGATCGAAGTTGTGCGGCGAGCAGGTCGTCACGGCGTAGTAGCCCAGCAATTTGACAAGCTGGATCGCCACAAGTCCGACCGAGCTGCTTCCTCCGTAAATCAGCACGCTCTCGACCTGGTTCAACTTCTCCGGAGCCCCGATAACACCGGGAATGGGCCCCAGTGTGTAGAATGCCGTCGCCAACGTCGCGATGGCTGTTCCACACATGGCAGCTGCTCGTACGGCCTCCATACCCTCAGGAGTATGGAACGTGTAGTCGGCATCAGCTGCTAGGTATTCGGCAAATGCGCCAGCTTGTAGCTTTTTCAAATTGGAGCCTTTGCAAGCCCCAAAAACCATATCGCCGATTTTGAAGCTGTTGACATTGGCTCCAAGTGAGACAACAGTGCCGGCGAAGTCGCAGCCGCACCACGATCCCTTTGTAGGAAGCATCATGGGTGTCTTCCAATCGCAAGGGCTTAACGTAACTGCCAACGTCTTGACAAGCATCTGGCGAGGACCGATTTCTGGCAATTGTTGGCCGGATGTCACCTGTAAAATGCCAGCGCTGGCCTGTAGGATGACGGTTTGCTCGTTAGGCAGCTCGTATTTCATGTTGGCAACTATGATAGTGGTGGCCTTGATACTAGTACTGCGTCTCTACACTAGCCGGAACCACTGACACATCAGGCTCCTAGATATATATATATATTTTTCGCCAGAGGATGAGCTACTGCTTGCTAGATGTGTTCCACTAGGGCTACCCCGGGACTGACCTTCCCCGTATACCGTTGAGCAGGCCACAACAACCTCGTTGTATGGCTTAGGGTTTGGGATAAAAGACAACCTTAACCCCTCTTGGACTAAGGCTCCACTATTCTTCGACTGGTTATTAACCAAGCTTTTAAAATTGCAATCCCAACCAGTTACTTGAGTCATCTCCCAAAATTTCTTGATCCATTGTGCATGATAACCTTAAGAAGTTTTTCTTATCAAAGCAAGATTCTTGCTGGTAAAGCAAAGCCACTTGAGTTATTTGACAAAAAGCCTAGTTGGCTAAACGCAACCACTTACTTTTACAATTTTGTCTATATAAGCTAGGTGATAACAAGGTGTGCTGGGTTGAGATATATCTTGCAGTGCAGCTGAGAACGTGGCAAGTTATCGACAGACTTATTTATTCATTCCTGGATTCCATCTTCCCTAGAGCCTTCCGCGCCTGAACAAAAGTGCCACTTTGAGGGCCTCTCCAGTACGAAGACCGTATCAGGTCGTTATAGTGTAGCCTCCTGATTTAACTGTGGCTATATAATCTTCAACAATTCTCATTGGTAAGGAAATATTGGCTCAAAGGCTAAACCCTAGTTGGAGAGAAAATCTTGGATTTGAAATGCAAAATGCTGTCTAGTGTACGCCTTCATAGGTGAACGAAGCTGAATAGCTAGTAGACTTCTCAAGACATTGTAAACAACGACCTGATCCCATCACACGGTGAAGCATCAGCCCAGAGCATGCCACTCTTTAACCTGGGCATAAGTGGGAGACGAACCTTTTGCCCTGTCTATCAAGCTAAAGAGGTTATTGCCCAGTTCCTCGGGTCAAAGACATTGCTTGTATCCCAACTGTGCGCCGGTCCTGCCTACATGCGGCTGCCATGGCCCTGTTGATAGCACCCATGGCTTCCATGTTGGCAGCCTATGGGTACTTTGAGCTTCTTAAGGCCATCTGTGTTGGACGCCCTAGTGTCCTCCCTATATCTTCTATAAAGTCTTAGCTTTGGGTGCCTTTGGACCTTCATTATCAACCTTGTGGATTACCATCTCGTTATTCGTCTTGCTAGGAGCACATTTTTTCATCTCGGGGATGTTCCCCTTTAGGATGGCTTTGCGTCAAAGAATACCTATCATAGCTTCGAGCCCCTGTACGTTTCAAAACTCTGGGGGCGACGGTAGCAACGAGAACAGCTGGAGCGGCACGGCCGAGGATGCAATCGTCGAGGGAACCGAGGCTAAGTGCAAATGATGGAGAATTCCTTCGGTCGCTAAGGGATCCGTCTTGAGGAATGGCCCTTCCAGCAGCCAGGAGTGTGACGGTCAATATCAGAGCTGCCAACGAGATGCCAGAGAAGAAGGTGTAGAAATTTGCTCTGGCGGCTGATAGGTGGGATGTGGGTTACTATGTGATGGAGGATATCTATTTCAGAAACTGGCCTGCTGATGCTTGAAATATGACAAAACTGATGCTGGAAAATGGTGATGATGAAGTAAGGTCCTTTTTAGAGCCAGTATTAGAGGCTCTTCTATCAAATACTCTCTCCATTTTCCATTTTTGCCGAAGACAACTCTCGGACCAATATGTACATGAGGCTGAGTGAAGTCAGGATGATATATTTTTCAACCAATTAGTTTACCTGGGTAAAACCCGTTGATGACAAGCTTCAATAAGATTACTGATCATTTATACTCGTACTTCACAACGCCAATAGCTTCCAGGCTATGAGGATCTAAGCAAAGAATGCCGCTGTGATGATTTCACATTAATGCGCCTTTCTGGAAAACTCGGGCAAACGGACGTGATTAGGCCCTTTACGGAACATCTCTGTCCACGACATCACCTTGAGGGTTAACTCTCTGTTTTCTTTTTGGTAAAACGAAGCATACTAGAAAACCTGATAGACTAGGTCGCGGCCCTCGCTGAACCACCTTACGCGTGGCGCAGTGGCCTTGTTTTCATAACCCTTCCTCGATTGGAAGTTACGGCTTATTCAGAGACTCTCTGGCAGGCGAGTGACATTTTCCAGACCAAAGTTCTAAAGCTAAAACCCTTGCGGTTTGCACAGGTGACTGACATTTAGGAACGAATGGATCGGTATACCCTTCACCCGCCGTTAAAGGTGTGGGCCAAATAAGTCCAACGAAAGAGAAGGACTTCATGCTTCCAGTCGAACTAACCGACCTCCTCGACAAACTGGAGCCTCTGTGTCCATATGGTCCGCGAGGGTGTGACTTGAGAATAGATAGAACACAACTAAACATGTAAAAAGCTGCAAGTTTTAATATCCCAAACGTATACCAGGCTGTCCAGGAGCGGATGAGAATAAAGAGACAGCAAGAATAATTAATAATTAGTAATGGGGGGCTTCTTGAAATACGGGCTGCTAGCCCTCGTGTGAACCAACGCAATGATACGTAATACTGCTCCTTATTTTGTTGATTGATTGGAATATATCACCAAGTAAGTAGCCAGGATTGAGAAGGACCCTTCTATAGGCGGTCCAAGACCTCGTTAATATCGATAAGTTATGCATGCGAAACGCTGTTGAAATTGATCCAAATAACAACCCAGCAACATCCTCGATAAAAGAATCAAAAGTGGAGCAGTGCGGCGTAGACTGCCCTTGGGTGTTTAAGCTTTCGGACTTGCCGTCGATCATTCATGCGAGCCCGTTTGCCCCTTTCTCTTCCCCAATATAGATCTTTCTATAAATGAACAAAGCGGTCTTATTAATGCTGTCAAAACGGCTGTGTCCGAGGAGGTTGCTCCGCGAGTCGAACCTCCTATATAATAGTTGCGACATCCTGCATCATTGCATAACATTCTGTTGGCTTTTATCACGGCCAAGCGACTACCTCTAGTAATTCAGGCGATTTTTCGCATTAGACATTCGTTTTGTATCTTCGTTGCGAAAATCGCAACATTCATTTTTTTCTATCTTTTTATTCGTTTAAAGGATACATTCGTTTTGCCTTTGTATTCCTCTCTTTTTTTTTTTCTTTTTTTTTTTTCCCCATCGTGAATAAGCAAGTAGTATGATTTTCATCTCCGCTTTGCTATCCTTCCTGGCCCTTGGTGAACTTGTCGCCAGCGCCCGGCCCCATAAAGGCCCACTCGTCGGCCCTCCGCGACTTACACGCCAGGATACAAAACTCACTGCCGCCGGTAGACTTCAGCGACGTTCTGTGCAGGTGGATCATTTCGATCAACTGATCGACCACGGAAACCCATCGCTCGGCACCTTCAAGCAGCGTTACTGGTGGGATACCACTTATTACGCCGGCCCGGGCTATCCCATAGTCATTTATAACGCTGGCGAGTTCAACGGCGAATATGCCACTACAAACACATATGTACACAACAGGAGTATTCCGGGCATGGTCGCCCAAGAGGTCGGCGGCGCTGTCATCATCATTGAACACCGCTACTTTGGAGAGTCCAACCCCTTTAGTCAGTACACCGTCGCCAACCTGTCACATCTGAACCTCAACAACTCCATCGCCGACATGGTAAACTTTGCCAGAACCGCCAAGCTGCCATTTGCGAACGGCAACAGCAGCGCCACGGACCCGTCTCGCGTGCCCTGGATCAACGTCGGAAGCTCCTACTCGGGCAGCCTCGCCGACTGGACCCAGCGCCTGGACACGACGGGGACCTTCTGGGCCACGTACGTCAGCAGCTCAAAGGTCCAGCTCTTTGACGACTTTTGGATGTACTTTAAGCCGGTCGAGCTGGGTATGCCAAAGAACTGCAGCGCCGACGTCAACAAGGTCATCGACCACGTGGACAAGGTCCTGCAGACTGGTTCCGCCAAGGATAAGTTGGATTTGAAGACAAAGTTCGGCTGGGCCAAGCTGCAGAACGACGATGACTTTGCCGAATCCCTCTCTCAAGGTCCTTATCTATGGCAAAGCAAGGACTTTTCTTTTGGTTACTTGCCTTTTGATTTGTTTTGTGATTATGTCGAGGTAAGAATGCGGCTTTAGGAAGGGCTGCGTGATGCGACCCGCTCGCCCTTTCTTCGTCTTTCTCTCCCTCGCTCCCTCTCTGTTTTCATGTTTTAACTTTTTATAGAATGCTGTTCCTTCCGCATTCCCCAATGCCACCGCCCCTGGTCCCGGTGGCGTTGGGTTGGAAAAGGCTCTGGAAGGCTACGCCAAGTGGATGCGTGACGAGTACATTACAAAAACCTGCCAATCAACTCCCAACTCGGATGAAGTGGTGAGTTGTGCGGATACCCACGACCCCAACGCCGACTTCTATACATACGTGGACGTGGACCCCACTGCCATTGACAGGCAGTGGCAGTGGATGAACTGCGTTTGGCCGTAAGTTGGCATCTTTTCCTTCTTTCTTTTCCTTCATCGTGCTTTTTTGTTCATTTTTTTTCCCCCACTGAAGCCCGAAACGAAATCTTTGAAAAGGTTTACTAACATAAACGCCAAAAAATAAAGCCTCGCAGGCCGGCTCGACGGCGCCCCGAAGGGTGAGCCGACGACACTCAAGTCGCGCCTGGTTACGCCCGAGTACTGGGCGCGGCGTTGCGCATACTACTTCCCGACCCCGGCCGGCGGCAAGCTACCCGGGATCAAGACGATCCAGGAGGCCAACGAGGCCACCAAGGGCGGCTACACGTACGCGGGGCAGAAGCGCCTGCTGTACGTCAACAATCAGTTCGACCCCTGGCTCTACGGCACCGTCTCGTCGCCCATGCGCCCGGGAGGCCCGATGAATTCGACCGGCGACGGGACGCCCGTGCTCGTCATCCCCGGCGGCGGCCACATGTCGGACTTTTGGAAGGATAATGCAGAGGTTAACGCCGAGGTTGAAAGGTTGCAGAACCAGGCGATAGATATTATGGTAAAGTGGATTAGGGAATTCCCGGGCAGAAGGTAGTTGAGGTTGTCGAATAAAGGCTTATAAAATCCATAACCATGTACTTGAAATTCAGAAGAGAAAACTAATGCAATAGTATTTTTCATCTCGCAAAATCCCATTGTTCTTTTCGAAATATGAACGGGCCTTCAACGAACTGACTTTTCAGGGGTCAGCCTCTAGATAGTTCCCATGAATTGCAAAAAAGAAAATAAACGAACGACAAAACGTTGGAATATTATACTTCTTGGTTGTTGAGGGGCCGTCTTGGCCTTGCATTACTTTGGCTTTGCTGCAGTTGAGAAATCGATTTCAGCGCATCTTTTTTATTGCACTTTCATTCTTGGATGGGGACCTTGGGCCAAAAGTTAGACTCGTTGGTGCTAATAGCAGGGCTGACAGTTCTAGGTGGCGGTTTGAGACCGGGTGTGCGCTTTCGTTTGGGGACAGGTTTAGGACCAGGTGAGAGCTTTTTGGGACCAAGTGTCGGTTCTGGACTAGTAGCTGCGCTGATTGCAGAGTTAGGCTTTGGGGTCGGCCTCTGGCCTCTGGCCTCCTCTGGTGGAAGTTGGTGTTGGGCTGGCGCCCGAGGATTATTATTGATTATTGCCCCTTTCCTCCTGATGCCTAGGCTACGGTCGAGGAACCGTGTCGCGGACTAATCCTTGGGCCAGAACATGCGTCGTAGTAGCTTGCAAGGTTTCATATGGCGCCGGGCTCCATATGCAGGCGTTTTCTCGTATCACAATTATAACTTGGCGATTCCCAGGAGCAAGCCTGCTGGCATAACTCAGAGCGCACTCTTTTGCTCGTTACATGGACCATGACTCTGTTAGTGGAGCCTTTCGTACGCAGAACCATATGCAACGGCTGCAACGCAGGTTGCGAGACCGTTTGTCTCGATTGTTTCCGACGTCCACCTGGTTTGTATGATGTCATGCATGAGAGAAGGATGGAGTGGTTTATTAGCGCGTTTTTGAGAAAAAGACTTAGTTACTGCGCTTTGTCAAGCTATTCGCGGGAATCAAAAGATATTGTCAAGATTGCAACGCTTCTTAGAGGCAAGGGGGCCACCACTTTGGCCGCACAAACCGTTTGTCAATTTACCTTTGTCAAATTTCGAATCGACCGTTATTAAAGCAGTTCGCCAACACCAATTTTCGATGCTGTAAAACAGTTAGCTAAATGAATGGAAGGAATGGCCCAACAAATTACATCTTTATCAGTAAAGGTCCGCAGCTTTCGGAGGGCCAACGAAACGTTTAACAAACGACGAAGGGCCAAAAAACACGTATCCGCGAAAGAGGGTTATCTACTATATAAAAAGTTCAAAACTTGTTGCAATTGAAAAACGCAAATGGTCCGATATTGGATAATAATGGTGAATTTGAGGAGGAAAATAGTGCGCAACCTGCGACCAAACGGCGCTGTGGCAATTGCGGTAACATGGGACATAATTCGCGCACCTGTCAGAAGGATTCAAAAATGTTCGATATATATAATTCCGATTGTATCAAGGTTAAATAGGTAATACTGGCGTTGCAATTAAAGTTGGGAGTTGGACCGACCGAAAAAGTGGCCCGGGTCCTGATGAACCACGTTAAAGGTTTTTATCAAGACATACCTTCGATCCGACGAGGTTTCCTTTTACGAAGCAGACCGCTCTTTTCACGTACATGGACGATTTCATATCGTTACTGACGCAAATGGATATCCGATTATTAAAATCCAATCGCTAACTATGTAAGCTTTAACTACGAACAGCTTTTCGAACGGACAACATTGGACAAATGTTATCTGTTTAGAACCTGGTTAGATGGAAAAATGGCACATTTATCAAAAAACTTTCTTGTTATAAACTTTAAGCCCACAATTTATTCTTTCTGTTTTTTTTTTTTTGTTTTTTTTTGCGATATAAATAAGGATATGGTACGAGGCGGACTACACCTTCCTCCGAACTCTAAGCTTCGCATTGGGGTTCGTTACATACTCGATAAACCAGGGAAAGGCGTCGGGTCCCGAATCAACCCTTTCAAACTCGTAGTTTCGCAGTATGTGGATCAGCATCACCTTCATGTTATTTGCCGCAAAGAAGCGCCCGGGGCACGCGTGCGTTCCCAGGCCGAACCCCATACCCTCGGTCGTGGTGGTCACAAGCTGCGCGGAGTGCTCCTTTCCGGGCACCTCTCGCATCTTGAGGAACCTGTCTGGTTGCCACTCCTCGGGGCTTTTGAAGTACCTGGGATCCCACATGCGCGACATGTTGCTGGCGACCAAGGCTCCCTTGGGGATGAAGGTGCCATCCGGAGTGACGACGTCATCTTTTGCATAGCGATGCGTGAGCACTGTCCGAGTTTTGTCAGTGTGGGCGCTCCCTACGATACCATTACCCCAGTGAGTCTGCAGACCAATTTTTTCACTTACAGACTCCAAGGGGCTTGAGGCGCTGCGTCTCCCTGATGAAGCTATCAGCCAATTTCATCTTGTAAAGGGACGACTTCTCCCAGTCTCCACCGAGGGCCTCTTCCGCCTCCTCCAGCAAGGGGGCTTGCCACTCGGGATGGCGACATAGCTGCATGAGCACATTTGAGAACAAATCCGACGTCGTATGAACCGAGGCCATGCTGAAGGCTAGCTGGACGTGGGCGGCGTGGTAATCCTTGCCCTTTGCGGTCTTGTAGGCCCAGGTGATGGCGTCCTGGGGCATATCCCGGAGTCCCTTCTCCGCCTCCTTGATTTGCTTGATCCGCTTGTCGATGACGGGCTGTATGAGCTCCTCGGCCCGTTTGACCTGCTTGCGAATGAGACGACATTTCGGAAGGAACCAGTGCACGTAGGGGCGGGTCCACTCGGGCCAGCTGCGAATCTCTCTGACCGCCAGGAAGAGTTCATTGGTGTAGTTTTTGGTATTGAGCATCCAGGTCTTGTCCTTGGAGAGTTCTGCACCGAGGAAGATGCGAGTCGAGACCTGCGACATGATATCGCGTAGGCTTGACATTAAATCGATTTCCTTCCATTCTAAAAGACGGCCAAGAGAAATGAATGAGTTGTTAGATGCACCAATTAGGGCACTATAGAGCTTCCAAAAAGAGTGACGTACCGGTGCTTGTCCCCCAGTATTCGTCGAATGCGGCTTGAGTTTCATCCGCTAAATCGTGAGTAAACTTGCCTTGTGATGGGGCGCAAAAACTTGGAGTTAGTATAGGAAGTCTGAGGGGATGGTTAGGGTTAAGCATGACCGATTAGCCAGTGCTTTGGGGAAGATCCAGAGACAAAGAAGACAATAAAAAATACCTAAGTTGGTGCTTAAATTGTTGCGAATCATTAAAATTAGGACCTCTGGTGCTCTTAACCCTTCGAATCCAGGCAGGGAGGATGCCATGGTCTGCTCGACTACCTCATTGGCGGTAAAACGATGGTCATTCTTGACCGTATCAGCGATATCGGGTGGGAGGACAAGTCTTTCTCCAAAGGCTCCAATGATCCGGAAAGGACTGTCATACTAAAATTTGACAATTAAATTGGACAATTAGCTCCCAAGAAAGACTAACAGTGGCGCGCTTCACGGTAAGACCAGAGACTTCATATTACCTTGTTATAACCCTCTTGGAGGATGGAATTCATGTTGCTTTTACATCTCGCTATAGCCTTGGTGTTGAACCATTCACCTCTCTCCTTGTTGATGACGGGGTACTTGGAAAGCTTCCATCTCAACCTAAGTGCAGGGTATACGACAGTTGAAATAAGATTCAGTACTGCGGCTGCCGAGACTGCGATGATGAGGTACCCAAGTCTGTCAGACTCTTGGATCGACTTGATGTCGATCATGATATGCAACTGTTGATAATGAGGGATGTGGTATTATGTTTGATGGCAAAAGAGGACTGACTACCTATTCTTTTGACTTGGAACTGCAGTGAAAGCAAATTCATCGTGCTATATACGTACGACTTTGGTTTTCGTGAGTGCAATCACACAATGCCGTGACATCCAAAGTGTCTATCAATGTCGGTTTACTATTCGGCTATCCCAGGCACTTGTGTTCATCACGGACGCGCAAATGTCATGAATCAGCGGCGGGTTTGTTCGGGAGTCGGTGTTTCCACCTTTGTTCGCTCTTTGTTTACCCTTCCTAGGAAGGGAACGCCGAAGATAAAACCGAAACCCCGAATGAGCCCATCAGTGGCATCACACTAAAAAATCCCCATTACAAGCCACATGCTCCACTGCCACTCACCCAACCTCGCTGAAAACAGTAATTACGCACAATTCCCCGCACATGGATGCGTTGCGTGGGCCGGCTGCAAGTTGCAGTGAACGAAACCGATGCAGCCCAGCGCTGCCAACTCTAACAACATCACATAACACCTACGCGCAAGTGAACTATACATAATTAACGTGGATTTACTTCGAAGACATTGCGGTTTACAGTGGACAAGCGTAGATAGAAATGATAAATCCATGATAGTCTGCGGATAGCCGTGTGCGTATATGTCCTAGCCTAGCTAATCGAACCGTATGGCATACATGAGGTTTTTCACTTGCTCAAATTTGTCCTTTGCGTCTCCCTTTAGCTCAAATGCTGGAACAGGATCAATCCACGTCTGCACGACTGCTGTCCGCCCAAACTTGGCCGCCATCCGTTCCCAGAACTCCCTGAAACTCGACTCTGAATGGCGGTAAAACCTCTGCCCGCCGTGGATAACCTCTCGTCGTGCTTGGAGCTCAGTTCCACCCGTTCGCCCAAAGAGCAGATCGTCCGGTCCGCCGCTCAGCAGCTTCATCACAACAGAAGCAAACTTTTCCTGGTCCTCCAAGCTGAACACGTGCTGCACGTAATTGCAGGTGATTATTGGGAATTGCCCGTGCCAGTCTGATAAGGCTTTGGGGTCCAAAGCGTCCGCTTGACGGAACGTTATTGACGGTTGGAAGTCGGCATCATTGAACAGGACGAAGCCGGCGTCGAAGAACGATCCCACGAGATCTGTGCCAAACAACATGTTGGATGGAGCACCGGCGTGGGCTAGACTGCGCAGGTCTTGGCCTATGGCACACCCAAAGTCGAGCAGTTTTTGGCCCTGCTGCGTGCGACGGACCGCTTCGTCGAACTCGTTGTTTTTCCTGAGCTGCAGTTTGAGAAAGAGCCACAGGCCAATGCATGGATAGGGGCAATGATCCCATGCTTTCCTTCTCTGTCGCGAGATTTAGCGTCCTGGTACACCAAGACGGCATCTAGTAAGATAAAAATAATATCAAAACATGGGGCGGGGGTGGTTTACAGCTTGTTTGAGATGATTCTCCAGCTTTTCTCCAGGGATCTTGGAATATTCGTTCAACAATCTTTTTGCTCCGTCTTCAAGTGGGGAGGGGACTTCTTCGGTCCAAAACAGAGAGTTTGTGTCTCGGTTGGAGGGTAACCGGTGAACAGGGTCATCAGAATGTGTGATTTGAGTAGCAGCCATTTTGAAGCTTTTATATTTTTATATACGATAGGTATTTGATATATTCAAGATGAAAGTGTCATGGATGCTGTTTTGAATACTGTCGCATTAATACATCACATCACTTTCGGTCGGAATGAGGAAGATGACGCTGAAGGGTATTAATATCAATCATGTCAATTCAGTGCTAATTCAACGTCTGCCATGTAGGACTGAGGTCGTTTGTGGGTCTTGGTCTTTTTTTATTTTTATTTTATTTTTTATTTTTTTACTTTTTTAAATAGCCGACCAACAAGTCAATTCCTTCGGCGACTTTCCAACGCCGAACGGCTTATCCAGGGTATGTGCTAAACTCAATTTAATGCACTCTACATCACCAAGACTCGTACGTTAATTAGTGCATGTGGTTCTGGTCTTCTTCCATTCACCGATAGATGTGTCGCCACCAAAGATGCTCAATATTTCAGCAATGATACATGAAAATTAACCCTTGCATGTGAATAATATAATCTAACCAAGAATGATTTGTGTTCTGAAACTACAATCGCCTAAAGCGGCTAGCTAGTAGGGCATGCTGTACGTATAGAGATGTATTGAACAATGTGATGCCCTTGTGTAGCAGAATCGTCTGCCTCATCTCTGCCACTTTTCAGACCTGCAAAACTGGAACCTTTCTTCTCCGCACGCGAAGCTTGAGTTGAGGACTGGCCAGCCACTCGGTGGCAAGCGAGAGAGGCGGCGGGACACCTCCTTCGTTGGCGCACTCAAAGTCGTAGGCAGATATCATCTCAGTCAGGACTAGCTTCAACTCATTCGAGGCGAAAAAGCGACCGGGGCATGCGTGCGAGCCGTGCCCGAAGCCTAAATGCTCTGTGCTAGTGGATACGAACTGCGCGGCGTTGCCCGTGGCCGATCCCCGCTCGCCCTCCTTTTCGCGCATCTCGATGTGGCGGTCGCCGATCCACTCGTTGGGCTTTGGATACACCGCGGGATCCCACTGTCGGTGGGCCATGGCGGCTACCATTGCACCTCGAGGAAGGAATGTCCCATCGGGAAGTGTAAGATCCTCTGTGACCATGCGACCCAGCATAGCTTTTTTTTTATATCATTTCAGATTGTTAGCCCCGTTGGTTGTCTTTTTTTCTTCTTTTTGTTTTGGGACATGAATCGTTTGGGAGATGCGAAAGGAGGAGACTTACTCATACTCGCAGGTACGACACGTTGAGTCTCGTTTAGCACGCTGTCCATCAGCTTCAGCTTGTAAAGAGACGTCTTGTGCCAGCCATGCTGTCCAATGACTTCTAAAACCTCGTTTCGCAGGCGGTCAATATACTCTGGGTGGCCACAAAGGTCACCCAGAACGTGTCCCAACAGGTCAGAGCTCGTGTGCAGGGCCACGATGGAAAGGCCGAGCTGAACACCGACGGGATCGTACTTTCTCCCCTTGGCTACCTCGTGCATCCAGCCGATGGAATCGTTGGGCATCTTGCCCATGCCCTTCTCCGCCAGAGCGATTTGTTGATAACGTTTTTTGAGTACGGGGTCGATCACCTCCGCGGCGCGCCTGTATTGTTGGCGGAGCTTGATGCACCTGGGCATGATCCAGTGGACGATATAACGCGCCCATCCTCGGAAATGACGCAGCTGCCTCTGGGCTAGACAGAGATTCACCGTGTAGTCGATTGTTATGTTCAACCATTCATCATTGTGTGCAGCCTCGTCGCCAAGGAAGACCTTGGCAGAAAGGGTCGCGACAATCTTGCGCGCGGTTTTGAGTGCGTCGACCTCGTGCCATTCTGTTCCGTTGAACAAGGTCAATATGCCAAGTCCTTGTGACCCAGTCAGTTCCGGGGATTTTAAGTCGGCCCACTCACCTTCGTCTATTCCCCATTCTCTTGCAAGAACCGCACGACTCTCATCTACAAGATCCTCGGTGAACCTGCCTATTTGAGATTTTCAACAGTTTGTTTCTTGTCAATTATACCGGCCCGACGGTAAAAACAAGAAAAGAAAACCTTTGAACGGTTTACTCACTAAGGTTGTGCGTCATGGCTTGACGAACCATGAAAGAAAACATGTTAGGGTTCCCAGGTTCCGTGGGCTCCAACAAACCGCCGAAGCCAGGGAGATGAATGGAGAAGGCATTCCGCAGACTCTCAGAAGAGCTGAAACGATCGTCCGACTTGATCACTTCAACGTAGTTGGGTGGCAAGATGACACGGCGCCCGACCTGGCTGATGAGTTGGAACGGCTTGCCCCCATACTGAAAGAAGACGTTTGTTAGCAAGTATACTTATAAAGATGAGAATCCCCCCCCCCCCCCTAAAAAAAAAACCAAAAAAAACCAAAAAAAAAACCTAATGTATTGTTGTACCCTCGCATGTGCATCTTTGATGATCTCCATAGCATTGACCTGGGCCCGGTCTATGGCCGGCTGGTCAAACCATTCGCCAGGCCGTTTATTGCAGATGGGAATGTGCCTCAGCCTCCATTGCACTATCAGCTGTGGCAGATAGGCATTTACAAAGAAGCTGATCACAATGGCGGCAAGAAATGCCCATAGGATCATGGACAGGCTATCGAAAAAAAACATGATGATTGGTTTTGCTCTTGCTGAAAGTTATTACCAGTGTCTCCTCTAAAGCGTTCGATGCAATTCAAAATGGTAGCAATAAATCAAAAAGGCAAATGAAGTATACTTTTGGACAGTTGAATTCTCTTCAGCCAGACGAAATGTTTGAACAGAGCTCTGCTGGGGTTGACACTATATGCACGAACAAAGCGATACGCAGTCGATCAACATCGCCGAATGTGATTTGCGACATTTCGAAAATTAAATAAAAATAAAAAAAAGACCAAATGCAGAAGGACGACCCATTTAATTCGCTTGGATATATAATAGTTCGGTGCTTGGTACAATTGATATAAAACGCCGAAGAATGCCGAAAATAGTCGACGCGCCGAATCGTAGCTGACCAAAAAGAGGTCCTCCCTTACCTTGGGCCACTCCGCATATGCCGGCGTTTTGTTCCAAGGAGGTGAGGTAGGTACCCTGCCTGATTTTAATAGCTGCTATTGGCTGTGTGTAAAGCTATCCCTGATAAACACTGGTTGTGATGTCTACTTGCTATGAACTGATATGCACGGGCAGGCATCTGTAGAGTATTAACCTATGTGTGTATCAAGGCTCAAGTCATTCGGTCCAATCAATTCTCCCGTAACAATCGCCTGCGACGTGTTCTTTTTATTCTGTCTGCGACAGAAAAAGCACCCTTCTCCTCGCTTGGGTATCTTCATGGCCTGGGTGACCAACGTAAAAATCGACAGACAGACTTTCGCTTATTTTTCACCGTTTATAAATGACTGTCTTATCGCCAGAGGTTCTGTCCTACCGGTACACTGGGGATGGGTCCGTGGTGGCCCCATTCATCTGCGAGTTCATCCCGGACGACCCCGGCAACCCCCAGAACTGGACGGCGTCGCGGAGGTGGGTGATATGCATCGCGGCGGCCGGCACCACCTTTGTCGTGTCGTTTTGCTCGTCGGCCTACGTCGGTGCCGAGGCGGGAGTCATGACAGAGTTCGGCGTTGGTCAAGACGTCGCCAACCTCGGCCTGTCCCTGTACCTCATCGGTTACATCATCGGCCCGCTGATCTGGGGCCCGGCATCTGAGGTCTTTGGGCGCAGGAACCTGATGATCCTCACCCTGGCCGTGCTGAACGCCTTCAACTTTGGCGCCTCCGAATCGAACAGTACGGGGGCCCTGCTCGCCTGTCGCTTCCTGGGGAGCATCTTTGGGTCGTCGCCCATGACCAATGCCGGCGGCACAATTGCCGACATGTTCCCGGCGGCCGAGAGGGGCGTTCCCGTGGCCATCTTCGCCGCGGGCCCCTTTATGGGTCCGGTGCTCGGCCCCATAGTGGGCGGGTACACCGGGGAGTATGCTGGCTGGCGCTGGGTCATGCGCGTCATGGCTCTCGTGTCCAGCGCCTTCTGGATCATCGGCATCGTCCTCATCCCGGAGACGTATGCCCCCGTCATCCTCGAGAAGCGGGCCCGGGCCCTGGAAAAAGCAACCGGAAAAGTCTTCCTGACCAGGCTGCAGGCGAGTGGTACGAAACCGACGTTGACGCAGGGCATCCGCACCGCCCTCGTGCGCCCGTGGGCTTTGCTCTTCTGCGAGCCGATTGTGGCCGTCATGTCGATATATCTGGCCCTCGTGTATGGAACGCTCTACATGATGTTTGGCGCGTTCCCCATCGTGTATCAGCAGTACCGCGGCTGGACGCCGGGCGAGGGCGGCCTGGCATTTCTAGGCATCGCGATCGGCATAGCCGCCGCCATTGGAATCATCATACCAGACGACAAATATCGGTATAAGAGGGCCGAGCGGCAGGCGATGGAGCGAAACGAATTCGGTGGTGGTGGTGGTGGTGGTGGTGCCGCGCCCGAAGCCCGCCTCCCGCCGGGTATCCTCGGCAGCGTGCTGATGCCGGTGAGCTTGTTTTGGTTCTCGTGGACGAACGGGCCCGAGGTCCACTGGGCCGTGAGCGTCACCGCCAGCATTCCCTTCGGGACTGGCATGCTCCTGGTCTTCTTTAGTTTGACGCAGTACCTGATCGACTCGTACACCATCTACGCCGCCAGCATCATCGCAGGCAGCGGCATCGTCCGGAGCCTGTTTGGGGCGGCGTTCCCATTGTTCACGACCGCCATGTATAACCGTCTTGGGATCCACTGGGCCTCATCGGTTCCGGCGTTCCTGTCGCTGGCCTGCATGCCGTTCCCCCTAGTATTTTATAGGTACGGTCCGCTTCTGAGGAAGAGGTGTCACTATGCCAGACAGGCCGCTGAGGCGCTGGAAAAAATACAGTTGCAGTCGCTAGCTACATCAAGCTCAGGCTCGCACCCGGAGGAAAGGGGCAGATCATTGCTAGAAAAATAAAGCCTGGACTGGATCGTTGGAGGTCCCAGGCCGGAAGAATCTATCCTTGCTAGCCTTTGTAGCAGGCACCTGGTTATCAAGGCTGGGATATTGGGCTTTTGTTTTCCTTGTTCTCTTTTTTTGTTTCTCGTTTTGGTAGACACTTGCTACATAACATGGTACAACCTTGCTTCTCGTTTCTCAGGGCCATCCTGACAATAGCTTTAGGAGTTAAATAGGCTTTCACTCTATCTATGCCGCGATTTAATCTATATAAACCTATTTCCTTGGGCTTGTCTGTTCATGCCATGTTACTAATGTCATCCTGATTCCTTCTCCCTCAAAGTTCTTCATACTTTCCGTTTTCTGCCATGTCCATATGGACGCAGAAGGCGTGTGAGGGTATTCAAACATAACAAAATTAAAACCACTACAGTATTCCCCATATAGCACCAGATTAAAGCTGGCTCCTTGGATGTCCTACCCCATTCAAGCTCTGGCTTTCGCCCCTTGGTCCAACCGTCCATCCTCGACCCTCAGAGCCGGGTTCCTCGAGAATATGCTCAAAATAGACAGGTAAGCATTCATGACCACCTCGGCGTCCTCGGCCGTGTACTTGTCCGCGTTCAACTTGACGGTGATCAGCGGGTCCTTGGTAGGGTCGTCGCTCATCTCCAGGGTGATGTCGTAGGGCGACCCGGCTCTCGGGGTTCGCGAGTCGACGATCCTCGAGTCCCCTATGCTCCCGCTCTCGGCCTGACCCTGCTTGTAGTCAAAGACGGCCTGGAACAGGGGCGCCTGCGATGCTGGTTCGTCGGCCCTGGGCTCGTCCTTGCCGAGCCGCCCGAGGATGGCACCGTACGGCACGGAACTGTGCAGCAGGGCCAGCCGCATCTGCTCCTTGACGGTCGCCAGCACCTCGTTGAAGATGTTTTCGGGCGCGTAGCCGAGGCGCAGCGGCAGCAGGTTGAAGAAGTAGCCCAACGTGGCCTGGGTGACGAGCGTGGGCCTGTTGGCGTCGGCCACGCCGATGGACAGGTCGGTGCTGGACGTGAGGCGGGCCAGGAGCACGTGGAAAGATGCCAGGTAGTAGTGCATCGGGGTGACTTTGTGCTTGCGGCTGCGGTCTTTGATGCGAACGGCCACCATGCGGTTGAGACGCGCCGCGACCTCGACCTCGGTCCACGATCCGAGGCGGCCGGCATCGGGCTTGGCGCCTGGGACGGCGAGCATGGGGAGGCGTCTCGGGGGCTCCTGGAACATCTGAGCAAAGTAGTCGAGGTCCTTGTCGAACACCCCGGCCGCCAGCTGCTCACGCTGGCTGATTGCAAAGTCGGCATAGCTTGGTGCGAGCCTCAGCGAAGCGCCGCCGTAGAGCTGGCCGGCCTCGACGAAGAGGTGCTCTGTGGTCCAGCCGTCACCGACCAGACGGTGATAGGCAACAACCAGCAAGTGATCGGTGTGTGACCAGTGGAAATCCATAATCTTCAAAGTATCTCCGATTTCTAGGTTGTACTTGTACTTCTCTACTTCTTTGAACGCCTGGTCTGCGGCTTCCTTGCTCGGGACGCCGATGGCCTCGAACTTGACAAGCGGCGCCTTCATAACGAACTGCACAGGTGGCTTCCCCGAGCCGTCGGGACTCGGAACAAACGCCACGCGGAACGCATCGTTGCGCAGCAGCACTTGGTCGAAGGCCCAGGCGAGCCGGGCCCGGTCCAGAGGGCCCTGCATGTACATGCCAATGGTGCTGTTGAAGGTCGTCGGGTCCAGCCCAAGCTGCATCTGCTTCCAGGCGTACTCCTGCGCAACGGAAAGCGGTGCCTCGCGCTCCTCGAACATGGTGTCATCCACCGATGACGCCGGCGTGCTGAGCCTGCCGCTGCCTTCGTCCGAGGTCGTATCTTCGCCCGGGGTTTGGGGGTCAGACCGAGGGGAGCTCGATTGCGCAGCCGCCGAAGGCTGCTCCACCCCATCGTCATAGGCCAGGGGCACCGTCTCGGGTGTTAGTTTCGAGATGGCCTCGTCGACCAAATCATCAACCGAGGCGCCGCCGAGAATCTTCAAAAGGGGTATGTCGATGGACAAGTTCTTGGTAAACCACGAGCCGACCGTGACCGCACTGAGGGAATCCACCCCCTGGTCTATCAGCGGAGTGGTGAAGTTGAGCTCGTCGGCAGCGGTGAGCTGCAGGGCTCCACGGATTCTTCCCGAGAGGCCATGGATGATGATTTCGCGAACCTTTTCCATAGAGTCGGCCTTGAGCAGCTGATCCTTGACGGAACCAGCGGCACCGCCGGCGTCGTTGCCCTTGGCCTTGCGATCGGAAAGTTTAAAGTAGGCAAAGCGGGGGTCGTCAAAGTACGGGATACGGTCGTGGTTGATGGGATCCATGTACGGCATTCCAGTGATAACCTCGACGTCGGTAATGTTTCTGTTTCGCCCGGCGACGACGGCCTCGGCAAAGAGGGCGTGGAGCTCCCACTCGTTGACCTCGTCGAAGATGAACTTGACAACGTCGTACTCGTGTTCGCGGCCTGCCCTGGCGATGAAGCCGACACCGAATACGGCCCCGATGTCGATTGTCGACCCGGCCATGCCGCGGGAACGCCTCTGCTGGGCGATGGCGTGCGTATAAGCATTCGCAGCGCTGTATGCCGCCTGGCCCGGGTTGCCAGAGACCATGACAAACGAGGAGAACATGACGAAGAAGTCTAGGGGGTTCGCTGGATCCGAAAGACGTTCATTCAGCAGTCGAGCACCTGTGACCTTGGGAGCAAGCACCATCTCCAGCATGGCAAGGTCCATGTTTTTAAACATGACGTCTTGGAGCACGAGTGGTCCAAAGGCCACGCCGCCGATGGGTGGCATAGACGACGCCCGGACCTGGGCCAACCCCCGATCAACCGACTCCTCGTTGGAAACGTCCATGGCGAGCACCATGGGGTTTCCTCCAAGCTGCACAATCTCATCGATCCAGCGCTGGTCAATCTTGGGAGATCGGCTGGCCAAGACGACGTGGCGCGCGCCGTGCTCGACCATGAAGCGGGCGATGGAGCGGCCGAGGTCACCAGCAAGACCGACTAGCAGGTATGTCTTCGTATCGACAAAAGTCTGATCCGTCTCTATGGAGCGAACCCGACTGGGGATGGTTTGCTCGGATGCCCAGTCGATGATGCTGTTTAGCCCAACAACCTTTTGCTTCGAGGCCAGCAAGAACTCCTCCCCTTTGAGTATGGATGCATCCTCGGCCGGTGTGGAGTGACCCTTGACATCTTGTGAGGCCTGAGACAGCAGAACGGTGGCCTGATGAGGGAAGTCTTGGGAGAAGACCGTTGCAACACTCTGGGACAGGTAGTCGACACCCCGGAAGGAGCAGGTGCTCGGGAAGCAGTTGGCTATTCTGTTGCCCAGGCTCGCCGGGTTTCTGTCCCGAGCGAGATTGTAGAAAACAGATGGACTAGTTCCGATCTTCCGGCGGATGTTCCGATGGGTTTCCTTTTCGTGCAGCTGTATCCAGCGTGCTGATTTCTCATTCCCGTCGACAGGTGATGGCTCGGTGGATGCGAATGTAACCATCACCTTGGAGGCCGCCGCCTGTGTGATCAAGGGCTCGATGTAGTTGCGTGGTGGATGGAAGACCAATAGGTTTGCACCCGGGGCCAGGTCGGACATTACGGTGCGAGCTACAAGGCTTGCCGAGATGGCTGGCAGCAGGGAAGCATCATCCCTTTTGCCGACGGTAACCAGCTGCTCGGCGGGGATATCGATTAGCGAGGCATTGATGCTCGAGAGGGCCACCACATTCTCGTCCGACCCGGGAACCTTGCCTTGGATGAGGTTGAAGTATCCGTGATTTCCGATCCTGAAGGCGTTCGCCAGCGAAAATTCAACCTGGACCTTGCGCAAGGACTTGTCGACGACGTCCGAGGGGACAAGACGGTCCTCCAGCAGCCTGAAAAACGGCTCTCCCGCATCGTCCTCGACGCTGATAGTTTCCTTTCTCGGATCCGAGACGGCCAGGATCGGGCGGCGCACGGCGTTCAACCTGTTATTCTTTTCCATATCCGGGACGAGGCGCGGCACGAACACCCCCTCGCCCGACAGGAACAGCTCGGGCTCCTGGGTCCAGAGGATACCCTTCTCCTGCCAGCCCGCGCCGTCTTCGAGGCGCAAGACCGTCTCCATGATAAACTCGGGGCCGAGGTTCTGGGCCTTGTCGACATCGACCACCTGTATGTTGACGTCCGGGTACTCCATGCGAAGGGTGCGGAGGAAGCCGATGGTCATGGCCTGCTGGGGGTTCTCGACCCAGGCATCCTCGGTCACCCATAATATGTTGCTGGCCGCGTTGAAGAGGGTCTGTAACCCGTCGAGCTGCTCGTCATCGAGCCTGGCAAACGTGGGCTCGTCCATCTCCGACAACACGAGGAATGTGGAGCCGGGCTGGTAATCAAAGTCGATGACGTCCCTGATGCTTGGGATGGTCTGAAACTGGCGCGTCGGCAACACCTGGCTCAGCTTTTCCAAGGTTCCGACTGTCTTGGGCGATGAGCCTCCGACGACGACAAGTTGCGGCTGTGACCCTCTAGCCGGAGCAGACAGTGGAGAATCGAGCTTGGAGACAAGGTCATCAACGGCATGGGTGTGGAAGACGCCGTTGGGGAATATCCTGCTATCAGGGTCCAGGGTGCGCCCGTCGACGCCGGAAAATCCAGTGCTCTTGAGAACCTCGTCCCACCGGTCATATGAGATGAATGGTTCGAGCACACGTCCCTCGTCATGACCGGCCCACCAATCCGCAAACAAGCCGAAGATGAAGCCGATGCGGGTGTGTTCGCGATGCGCAACCTCGATGACGATCAGGCGACCACCGGGTTTCAACAAGGTTCTGACATTCTTCAAGGTCTCGTCGAGTTTAGGGGTCGCATGTAGCACGTTGGAGGCGATGATCAAATCGTAGGAATGCGGCTTGAACTCTTGCTCGGTCGGGTCGCGGCGAATGTCGAGCGGGCGGAAATCCATCTTATCCGCATGCTTCTCGAACTCTATGGCGGCCTGCTCAAAAAATGCGCTGGAAATATCGGTGAACGTGTAACTGTTGAAAGAGAGCTTGTCGTCGTTCAAAAAGTACCTGCTGGCACCTCCGGTTCCAGCGCCTTGTTATATACATGGTCGTTTAGTGGGAAATCCTCAACGTTGGCGGGCCTTGGACTCTTTTTTTTTTTTTTTCCATATTTGCTTACCTATCTCGAGTACGTCAATGCCCTTATAGCGGTGGTTTATCTGTTCCAGCATCATCTGGTAGTATTTGTACGAGTGCCCGTAGCTTACGGTACCACCATAGAACTCGGTAAGGAGCCCATCATGATCCATGAGGTCAAAGGCGTTCTTGTTCTCGCGAAGTGTAGTCACTCCCTCCTCTCCCACTCTTTGAATGAGACGAACAAATGGATGGGATTTGTTCCTAAGGTGGTGTTCTCAATGTTAGTCGCCAGTCTTTTATTTTTCTCTGGAATCATAATCATCTTACTTTTGGCAAAGCTCCTCGATCGCAGCCTCGTCGTCATTTTCCCACGATGGTTCGTGCCATACGTTGCGGCCAGCCTTGGCTTCGGCCAGAATGTGGTCGCACCAGTAAATCTGCTTCTTGAAGGTAAAAGACCCCTTTTCGCGGTCCTCATCTGTGACTTGGCTGAGGAATTTCTTGATGTACCAATACGTGATACGCTCGATGACCTTGACGTCCTCGACATCCTGCTTGGTGGCGTGGTATTTGGGATCGTCCAGTAGAGGCTCGGGGTAGAGCTGACCGTGTTCCCACTTGGAAAACATCTCGTGATCGTCAGCCGCAGAGGGTGTGGAGAAGGGCTTGAAGGAAATGCCCTCGATATGAAGCATGGTGGCGTTAGTTTCCGGGTCGTAGACTTCAACGTCACCCTCGACGCTATTTCCTGCACTTGCCGCGCTGGTTGATATGAAGTTGACTTGACTGGAGAGGGCATGGATCTTGTCAGATACCCAAGGGTTCAAAGTAATGCGCTCGATTCCCGTCGGCACCAAGAGTGACCGCAGGCGTCGATCGCCTGGCGCGGTGTAGGCACCGATGAAGCTCTGGAAGGCTACGTCCAACGTCGCCGGGTGCATGACCATGTTGCGGTGGTTATCCTCGAGGCGATGATACCTAATGGTACCACAAGCCTTGCTGTCACCACGTCTGAGGGTCTCAACCCCTCTGAACTGCTTCTGATAGCCGTAGCCAATCTCGTCCAGCATGTTGTAGAACCTATCGACATTAACATTGTTCAGGTGGGGCGGCTCCTGTTGAGGACTTGGAAGGGTCTCGAGCGCTCCCGGTCCATACGTCACTGCGACGACGCCGGCCGCCGACTTGCTGAGGCTGTTCTCCTTAGCAAGACAAGAGTTGATGGTGAAGCTGTATGTGGCACAGCCGCCGTCTGAGGTCTTGGATGGGTCGACCGTGAGTATCAAATCCAGCTCCACCAAACTGTTTTCGTCTTCAAACGTCACGGCTTTGTCGATGCTAAGGTTGAGGACCTCCAATAGCTGAACCTCGCGGGCCCCAGCAAGCTTGAGGGCGGCCTCCATCGCCATGACGACGTAGCCTGCTCCAGGGAACACGGTTTGTCCCTGGAGCGAATGCCCATCCAGCCACTCGATATCTCGCTGCCGAACGAAATTCTGCCAGTGCGTCGACGAGACACTACTCTGGGCAAGCTTTTTGCCAAGGAGCATGTGAGGTCGCTCTGCGAAGAGCCAAGACTTCAGGGTACGAGATTCACTCCTATACGTCCGGGAATGATCCCAGGCGTACGGGGGGAGGTCTTTGGACAAATCTGTGACATCTAGGGACAGGGCTTTGTACAGACGGTCGATGTCGATGGCAGGGGATCCAAAACGGGACCAGAGGAAGCCGAGGCAAGAGGAGAATGCTTCCATGTCGGACCTGCCTCTCTCCATGCATCCAGTGTATGGTATAGGAGCACCGGCGCAATTCTCTACTGTCTGGACTGTCGGGTTCTTCAGGGCAGGATGGGCTCCAATCTCAACCCCCACGTCGATGGGGGTGTGTTTCACCAAGGCCTGCTCGACGGCGAAGGAGAAGAGCACCGGGGAAAGTAGATTATCGGCCCAGTACTGGGCGTTGAGATCCTCGGGCTTCATGACTTTTCCTTCAAAGACGGATGAAATCCAGACAGACGTGGGCTTGGCCTCCATTGTAAAGGTGTCGCATCCAGACGCCTTGAGGGCGGCCACGTACGGCTCTGCGCAGGGTCTCATGTGGTGTGAATGGTAGGCTTTGTTGATTTTGAGAATACGGTTGAATTTTCCCTCGTCGTTGAGCGTCTCCTGAACCTCGAGAATGGCATCCTTATCACCGGAGAGGGTCACACTCTCGGGTGCATTGCTGGCCGCAACGTTTATCCTCTTGTCGAAGACCTCGAGCGCGCACAACTCACTGGCGTCTTCAAACGAGGTACCCACGGCCATCATGGCGCCCTCGGCACCGGTCGGGGAGCTCGAGTGTTTGGACATCAAACCACGAAGGTAAGCGATACGAATAGCCTGGGCAGCAGAAACAAAGCCTGCGGCGTAGGCGCAGGCAATCTCTCCAGAACTGTGGCCAACGACGACCTTGAAAGCAACCCCGGAAGCCTGCAGGAGGTCCGTTAGTATAATTTGCACTGCGGCGCATAGTGGCTGAGAAAATGTTGCGTCGTGTACGTTCGAAGAATCTCCCTCGAGGAGCAGCTGATCGATGAGTTTCCATAAAGGTCGGTATTCCGCCGGCAAAGATTGCAAAGATTGATCAAGCGACAGGACGATGTCGCGGGCGAATGGAACTTGGGTGATGAGGGCCTTTCCCATGGCAGGCCATTGTGCACCCTGACCCGTGAAAACGCCGAGGATTTGCGGTGTCGTCCTCACATCGGAACTAACAGTGATGGTTTGCTTTCCCTGGATTCGGCTCGAATCGCGCTCCAGAGCCTCACAAAGGTCCTCAACGGTCTTGGCATGGATGGTGTGCCGGACTTGGTGATTCGATCGTTTCTTCAGCAATGCCCAGGCGACATCCTGTATCTGCACTTCGGGCCGTTCTTTCAAAAACCCACAAAGACTTTCCATGAAACCCTTGAGTGATGTCTCCGAGTTGGCAGAGACTGCGATGGGGGCAAGGCAAGGTGTTGTCGGGACTGGGCGCGGTTCCCTGGGATATGTCTCGGTGGTAGGCTCATACGATTCGAGGATTGCGTGTGCATTGGTGCCGCCAAACCCAAACGAGTTGACGCTTACACGTCGCGGTTGACCGGGCTTGAGTTTAGGCCACTCTTGTTGTCGGGTAACAACACTGAGGTCTTGGCAGAACGGAGCCACTCTCGGACTAAGCTCGTCCAGCAGCATGTTTGGCACGAGCATGCCAGCCTGAATTGCTCGAGAGGCCTTGATAACACCGGCGATGCCAGCGGTGCCCTCGGTGTGCCCTACAATTGTCTTGATACTTCCGACATAGAGGGGTTCCTCGTCTTCACCACGCTGCCTCTGTCCAAAAAATGCAGACGATATTGCCCGAGCCTCTTGCGGATCTCCCGCCGGGGTGCCGGTGCCGTGGGCCTCGAAATATTGACAGCGATCCTCTGGCTTATTAACATCGAGGCCCGCTCGCTCGTATACCTGGCGGATCAGCGCCTCTTGAGCGTAAGAGTTGGGCATCGTAATGCCGGCCGTCTTGCCGTCTTGATTGACACCGCTCTCCCGGATGATGCATTCGATGTGATCGCCATCAGCAATGGCCTGGCTGAGCGTCTTCATGACAATTGCGGCGACACCCTCGCCCCTTGCGTAACCGTCGGCGGCCTTATCCCACATTCTGGAGCGTCCGCTTGGTGAAAACATGTTTAGTTTGCTGGCCGAGATGAAGGGAACTGGACCGAGCATCAGGTTCGATCCGGCGGCTATGGCGACTTTGCTGCAGCCTGTTCTGAGCTGTTCCACGGCATGATGAAGTGCAACTAATGAGGAGCTGCACGCCGTGTCGATTGTCATGCTGGGACCATGCCAATCGAATACGTACGAAACCCTATTGGAAAGAATGGATGCTGCGGTGCCGGTTGCTGCATAGGTGTTTAAGGCATCTAAGTTGTAGTTTTGGCTGTCGAGGAAGTCCCGTTGCATCAACCCGACATAAACCGCTGTCGGGGAACCACGAAGGTCTTCGACCTTGAGGCCAGCATCGGTAATGCCGTCATATACTGTTTCCAACAAGAGACGCTGTTGTGGATCAACTGTCTCGGCCTCTGTAGGTGGTATGTTGAAAAAGCCAGGGTCGAAGGCGTATGGGTTCTCATCGAGAAAATAGCCGTACCTGGCGTTGGTACGGCCGTGGAATGATCCTTCCGGGTGGTAAAAGGCATTCACATTGAACCTGTCTTTTGGGATTTCTGTCACCAAGTCTCTGGGGGTTTTCAGAAGAGCCCAAAGCTTGGAAGGACTTGAGGCACCGCCAGGGAACCGGCATCCACTACCAATGATGGCGATGGGCTCATTGGCCTGATGATAGGGTTTGGCCATTGTTAGTATGAGATGAAAGGTATGTCAAGTTGAGTGAATGCAAGATAATGTTGAAGTGGCCGTAGATGCTTTGGCGATATCTAATGATCGAACTGGCTACCTCGATACGCTACCAAGTACCAACCTAGCGAGGCCTCACATATATACTCGGATTCAGTTCCATCAAGATTTCCTTCCTAGACCTTCTGCATCTTATAGCAGGAGTACGTGTATCACCCGCAGCACAGAGAATCAGTGCCAACAACCACCCCGGCTATCTTCTGATCCCGTAGAGAATGTGACGGCAGGTCGGGGTTTACCTGAACATTGGGGCAGGACGAATAACCTGGGGGATGCGTGATGGTCAAGCATCCGGGAAAGATAGGCAAAAATGAACTGTCATAAAAACCAAATCATCTTCAAATAAACTTTTATCGATAGCCATTAATGGGGTTGACAACTTTCGGTGTTTCTAGTATGAGAGAGATTATCTGCGGAGCGCACCAGACCGGTCGTTTGGGTGGGTCCGACAGCGAAGCCGTTGCATTGATGTCGGTGTTGACTCAGGAACCCCTTGAAACGCCGAGATATCGGCGTTCCTATGCTTTCGAGTTTCTTTATTTGTTTTTTGTTTGTTTTCCACTCGCATTTGGCACCGCCATTTTTTGCATCTTCACCGGATGAGTCCGGATCTGCAGGCAGACTGGGATCTTGCTAACCAATCAACAGCTTGTTGTTTTGATAAGTGGGAAAAGAAGTACATGGAAGTATCGGGTGAATTCGGCGAACCAGCACTATATGCGGCAGATCCGTGTTCATTCGGAGGTAGGTGTGTAAGATACACATGCCGCTTCGATGACAGATTTGGCTGCCTGCATCTTTGAACAGCGATAGCGGACCATTCCCGATGAGATCTATCTGCGACCTATGCAAATTGTGACTACTGATAATCTTAAAAAAGGCAAAGGAAATCTCATAGAACATATGCCGAGTTAAGAAAGAAAACCACCTGCTGCTCTGCTCCCCCCTAGTCATTCTTGTAATCTCTCAGGCCGGTTTCCGGAATGAGTTTAGGACTAGACTAGTCTCAGAAGTTATGGCAAATTTTACGCCACCATCCACCCACCGTGCGGTCGTAATTGAGGCAGGAGACCAGGCGCGAGTCCGAGATGACGTGCGCCTACCCCGCCTGGAGAAAGACCATTTTCTGGTGCGCACAGAGGCCGTGGCTGTCAATCCAAGTGACACGAAAATGCGAGGCCCCTTTGCGACTGTCGGCGGCGTGCTAGGGACCGACTACGCGGGCACTGTGGTCGCCCGCGGGTCAAACGTCACCGAGGTCGAGATAGGTGACCGGGTCTGCGGGGCTCAGCATGCCATGTATGCTCACGAACCCCTGAGAGGTTCGTTCGGCACGTACAACATCTCCGCCGGGAAGATTTGGCTCAAGGTCCCGCCTTCCATCAGCATCGAGGGGGCTGCTACCTTTGGCGCCGGCATCAGCACTGCGGGTCTCGCCGTAAAGCTTCTTGGGTTGCCACTACCCGATGCCCCCATGGAGAAGCCAGCCCATGTTCTAGTTTACGGAGGCAGCACTGCTACCGCCACCATTGCCATACAGCTGCTTCGTCTGTAAGTCACTCCCACCCCCTTTCCCCCTTGCCAATGAAGAAATGGGAGGTGTGTACAAGTGCATGTATTGTTTACTAGTCGCAGCGCAAATTTGATCCCAATCGCCGCTTGCTCGCCCAAAAATGCAGCACAGGTCAAGTCTTATGGTGCCGAAGAAACGTTTGACTATCGACAGCCTGACGCCGCCGCCAAGATTGTAAGTCGCGTGCAGCATCGCTCGGTCCCTGCCACGTACCCTTGACTGTCATTGACCACACCCCCGCCGTTCTTCTGTGCAGAAAATTTACACAAAAAATAACCTTCGCTATGCGCTCGACTGCATCACGACCGTCGAGTCTACCACATTTTGCTACGCCGCCATCGGCCGAGCCGGGGGAAAGTACGTCTCTCTGGACCCATTTTCGCAGCTAGCCGCCTCGCGGAACAACGTCAAGACGGATTGGGTTCTCGGCCCTTCCATATTCGGCGACGGCTCAACTTGGCCGCCTCCATATGGCCGTGACCCAGATGAAGAAATCCGTTCCTACGGAGAGAAGGTCTGGGCGGTGGCGCAGAAGCTGGTTGATGAGGGTAGGCTGAAACACCATCCAGTACTGGTACTAGAGAGCAGCGGGCTGGAGCAGGTCCCAACGGGAATGGACATGGTCAAGAACGGGAAACTGACCGGACAGAAGTGTGTGGTCCGTATCTAGAAAAGCTTGCATGGGGTAGATCTTGAATCAAATTCAAGTACATCGCGCCATGCAAGGTTCCAAAATTGAGGATTTATACTGTATCAAATTTGTTAATATATAACTTCACCCCATTGAAGTGGATTAAACAAAATCGGTATTGCTGCTGAACTTAGAGGTTGGGCCGATCGATAAACTGGCCATTATCTTAATAAACTACGTATCATGTTTTTTCTAGCATCAAAATTGTGAGTCTTCTCTATCAGAGGTGACTATAAGTATGAAGTTTTGCCGCAATGCTGCCGTTGCTTAAAATCTGACAATTGTTCACTGAGAGCTTTGAATGGCAATAGCTGGTGCACTTTTGCGGAAGGAAAATAGTCGTGTGACCTAATTTTCGTTACATATTTATAGCTAATGCATATTCTGCCAAAATAATATATATCGCAAATGGAAGCCCCCTTCAGGTAAGGATGGCCATGTCGACTTATTCGTCATACTTAGCCGCTTTTACAGTCTTCTCGATTTCCTCCAAGTTTGCCCCCGGTCTTAGGTTGAGCGTTGCCTCAACACCTTCCTGTTTCGCCAAAACGGTCTCCTTAATCCTCCATTCTCGGTCCGGGTTCACAAGGTTTATCTTGTTAGTTGTCAGCCTTCTTCGACAACTATTTTTGCGATGTTCTCTCAACTCTCACTCAACAGAAAACGAAACCAGCTTTAATGGGAAGCTTACTTCAAAGGTAGAGTATAGGGTCGCCATGAGCTTGTACATCTCGCATCTTGCAAGGTTCTTACCCATGCAAGCTCGATCGCCATGACCCCAGGTAAGGTCTGCCTTGTTCATGATGCGGATGCGCTCGGCGTAGGAATCACCCGTCTCATCTGGACCTTTCAGCCACCTCTCAGGTCTGAAATCGTTCACATCGTTGCCATACACTTTGGTGTTGAAGTGCGTGGAATATCCGGAAACGGCCACAGCGGTGCCGGCTGGAAGGCGACGACCGTCCCCTACTTCCAGACCAGGGCCTCGCGGGACGGCCCTGCGGGACAGCATAGCACCAATGGGGTGGCAACGGAAGGACTCCCTGATGACGGCGTCGAGGTAAGGTAGCTTCTGGACGGCGGCCCAAGACGGCGGCATTGGGAGTCCCGAGGCGTCGAGCTCCTCGACCAGCTTTTGTGCGACTCGTGGATGCCTGCTCACAAAGTATACGATCGACGTCAACCCGATGGTCACAGTGTCTGCCCCGGCAAGGAGGGGCGTGGTAACGTAGCCGTGCACCACACGCTCGTCCACAATCTCCGGGTGCTTTTCCCGGGTCGCTAGGATTTGCGTGAGTAGGTCTTCCCGTCCGTCCTTGATTTCTTCAGCACCTCTGGCCCTCCTAGCCTGGATGAGTTCACGGGCACGCTTGGGGAACGAGCCCATACGCTGCTCGAAGACTTTGGTGATGGGGCTGCCTTTCAGAACACCGTGGACCCAGGGCATACATGAGGCCTGCAGGCTGGTTAAAATTGTGAATAGAGCATAGAGAGATACCACATCATTTCACCGAAAGCCAACATACCATGGCGCGGTAGGTCTGAGCAGCGTCGACACCTTTAAACATGCCTACTCGATCCGCTTCACCTTTGATGAGCCCAAAATCCTTGGACACGGTAAGTTTCATGATCGTATCGTATGCAACTATTGGAAAAGACCCGATTTGGTTAGTATTGATACCTAGTTAGTGTTTGTTGTTCCCATCATCGACTTGGAGCCCCAACTTGTAAATACAAACTTACAGTAGTGCATCCACTGGAACACTGGAAAAGGTTCCTTCCCGCCATTGTATTCAGAGTGGAGTTTTTTCACCATCAGGAGGATGTTTTCGTTCATGTAAGCCTCCGACTTGACGACGTTTGACATGGCGTAGACGCCAGCGATAGGTCGTTTGAGGGCTGCATGTGTGGAAGTCTCCTCACTTGCAATCAGACTTGGATAGTGAACGCCCTTGAGTTCAGTCCGCAACGGCATCCAGTGATGGCTCTGAGTTCAAGATTAGATTAAGCGCACCGAACTGACTGAGAGGTCTAAGATCTGGGGTAGGTCACCTTTGGGAACGGGTTTCGCGTGGCGTAGACCTTGTCTATCATGGCCGGATCTGAGAAGATCACCGTTCGTGGACCCACCGCGACCACAGGGCCATACTTTTGCTGCATTTGCTTGATTACTCGACAAGTACGCCCATTGTAGGCATCAAGAACCTGGAAGATGTCTGTCGTGGTTTGGTAGATTTTAGCACATGGTCGTTTCGATTATGATGTGCAGCTTCGTCAATCTCACCAGTGTAACGACGCCACCAGGGACCCGGGATTGACCAGAGTCCTGTTCTGAATGGGGTCGCAAGGAACCACAAGAAGCCTGCGGCGATGCAGGATAGAAGCAAGACTCCAATCATCTTGGTATGTGGCCGTTACAGTACTTTGGCACAAATAAGGGGATAAGATAATATTTTCTTGGGGTATTATGAATCCGAATCTCGAAGGAAAGGCGTGTCATAAACGCTCGCACTGCGATGCGTACAAGGCGCCCAGTACTTTTACCTGTGCTTGCTTGCCTCTTCATCAGAGGGTGCCAGATAAGGACCAATCCGGTTCTCTACTGTGCCAGTCGGAAAGTCCTAATCTAGGCTATAAGGATCAACCCATCAGGGGCTGGCCCAATCGGCATTAGGATCCACCAGCTGCAAAAACATGGAGAGTGAAACGCCGAAAAACACCGAACGAAATCTGTTTCGCTCCAAGAACTCTACGTTCCCCGTATACCAAGCAGAAACGTGTAGAATTCTTGCAAATTCCAGCTAATCCCTGTACTTCTTTCGGTGTGTGACTCTGGGGCGCGCTGAATGATAAAGCGAGCAGTTGGGAGCTGAGAAAATGACTGAACATGTCATCTTTTGTTTTAAACTTTGCTGCCCAATACATACTGCAGTCGACGGGGGAGATAAAGGTCAAGATGACAGTGTAGGTATAGAATCGAGTCCATCAGGTCACAAGTCACAAAAGCTGATATGCCAACCAGCAACGCATCCAAACCTTCCAAGGCGCTCCTGTGTTTTCACGGCACGGGTTCCAATGGAGCCATTTTCAACGTCCAGCTGGCGAGGATTTGCTTCCTTTTGGCCAGTGATTTTGAGTTTATATTTCTGGATGGCCCACTGGAATGCGCCGCAGGGCCTGGGGTGCTGCCTCTCTTCGTGGATCAGGATCCATATTATTGCTGGTTCGCGGGTAGCGACATGACAATCGAGGCCAGCGTGTCAAAGATAAACGCATCAGTCAAGAGCGCGGTGGAACGATGGAATTCCTCAAAACTCAATCCAGATTGCGAGATAGTCGGTGCCATTGGTTTTTCCGAGGGGGCGTTGGCCCTTTCGATGCTCCTGTGGGAGCAGCAGCAAGGCAGTCTACCCTGGCTGCCGAGGTTACGTTTCGCCATCATGAGCTGTTGCTTTTTTCCCAGCGAGGCATCTTCATGGCTGCATGCCAAGGCGCAGGACGCGGGCCTTGGCAAAGCTTATATTGACGTTCCCACTCTGCACATACACGGCAACAGGGACTTCTGTCTCGGCCGCGCGCGGAAACTGGTGAGGTCGCATTACAAACCAGAGTATGCGACCGTGATTCAGACGGAAGCAGGCCATCATCTGCCGACTAAGAAGGATGAGGTGGCTGACGTGGTGGAGCAAATACGCCAACTTTCATTGCAAATGACTCAAGGAACACAAATCCACATTTAGACCCATCATACCGTATCATAGAGATAACTTTGCGCTCAAGAATAGAGCTCCCTATGCTGGCCACTCGGTTCTTTCGTTTGCCACTTTTTAATCTTCGATTGTATACATGCTTTGAAATTCTCAAAGTACCATTATTGAATCGATTGTAAAATGAAAAATATTCATTCATACCTCCGGCTGCCTGGCTGTATGTAACAAGTTGAGATAGAGAGATTTTACTACGACTACATAATATTTAGGCACTTGAGTACTTATAGTATGGTGACTGACATCTGCCCTATCATCCCCTCCTAATCCAACTCTCCTACGGCAGTTATCCCAATTCAATCCTCACAGGCATCGATGGGTATGCTCGTTTCCCAGGGTTTTACTTGGCAATTTCGACACCGTTGGTAGCACCTGAGTCGTCGTTTGTTAGTCGTCATTGATGCGATTGGCCAGGAAGAATCTGTGTAAAAGGAAAGAAATGCGAAAAAAAAAGATGTCTCACCCAGGGCTTTCTTGATATCACCATAAATAGCAAACTGGCCGGCAGTCAGACCCCCGACCATGAACAAGCGGGTAGAAAGACCGGCGAAAGATCCACGGATCCCCAGCTCTCCACCAATCTTGACAAGGCGTGCAACGATATTTGTTTCACCCGGTGAAGCCTTGGTTTTGTTGATCTTCGACAGCATGGTGTCGGCTGGCTGAGAGACAATAGCAGCAGCGAATCCAGCAATTAGGCCCGAACCTAGATTGACTGCGGTCTGCGCCCCGCTCGACAGATTGTTCTTGTCACCAGCGATCTGGGAGACGATGGCCTCGGAAACCTTTTCAAAAGCGACGAATTTCGTAACGGTGTAGGGGATTCTGGATGCTCCAAAGCTCGGGTTAGCAATATGATTTCGACCATTCGGCTAAGATTGACTGCGTCTACATACTGCTTGAATAGAATAGGCACAAAGCCTGAATAAAAAGCACCGACGCCTTCATTGTTTAGGATCTTGGTAAAACCACCAGCCAAGCCATTAGCAAAGCCGGGAGTCGATACCAAACGAATACGGGTTGCTTCCAAAGGGCTTAGGGCAATTGAAGCAAAAAATTCAGCCGACGCGGCGGAGATAGAGTACACCATGGTACGATATTGACGAGCCGTATCCAAACCCAGAAAATCGATGGATTGTTTTTTGAAAAATTCATATCCGCCGAATTTAAATGCTCCTTGGATGAAATAGCCCGTAAATGTTGGGCCCAAACCAGTCAACAAAGCAGCATAGCCTTCATTCTTAACAACTTGGCGAAATCCGCCAATCATACCACGGTTGTATGTCGCCGGATCAAGCTGAATCCTAGTTTTGACGCTGAATGGACGTGTAAGTGTTTGCAACCCTCGAGGCGAGGCAGTAGATTCGGTATGACGGTCTCGAGACTGACGTACACATCAACCGGCGTGAATGCGCCGTGGGTGACGGAGCAGCCCAGAGCGCCAGCAAGAGCAAATCTGGAGTATAGATCAACCCCCTCTGGGGAAGCGTTACCGGTGGATGTACCCATGGACCTTGATAGTCCTGCTGAGATGATATGCGCGATATGTTGTGAAGAAGTCAAGTTGACAAAGTCGTGCCATTTGTTTAACGAGTCACTGATTGTTGAGAAGGAAGAAAGAATACTATCCAAACGCGTAGTTTATAACATCAGCTGCAACCGAGGTCAACTATTCAGGGTGGACCCGGAGGTGGGGCCAGTGCGTTTGTGGCAGAACCGAAATGAAGCCAGTTGAAAGCAGCTCGTTGACGCTGGTAGCAGTACTCGGCAGTGCAGCCCCGGTCCGGGGACCCGCATTCATATTTCAACCAATCTTGCACCTTTGATACGTGACCAAGACAAGGCGGTAGTGACAAGTAGCTTTAATACTCGACAGTAGTCGAGGGCGCCCAGCGTTAATTGTTTGACTCGAACCGCCCCTATTAACCTTAATAAAAGTAAAACAGGGAACCTGCATAGATTATGTAGTAGCCACTTATACACGAATAAGTGAGATATAGCTGCCTAAATCCTCGGACATTATAACCAGATTGCAAGGATTAGGCCCCCAGGACGAACGTGATAAACGACCGAGTATCTGCGTAGGCTATGGGCCTAGCTCCTAGGCGTTGGGGAAATAACTGGCATAATACAGTCAACTGGGTTAATTAAGGTCAATACATGAGTTATAACAACGGGTTAATTAAGGTCAATACATGGGTTATAACAAGGGGGCTTGAAACAACGCTAGTAGGGATATGCATGAACTTACTTAGGGGTATACCCTTCCACCAAAATTTTGGTGCAAGGCCCGAAAGGACAGAAAACAACAATATTTTGAAGCTATTCCCAACAACAATAACAACAATGATTTCGTTGCAAAATAGCAGGTTTATTTTGCAACGTGTACCCAAGGTTATTAGGAACGAAAAAATTACACTACAAATTTTATACAATGCCGGCCATACCTACAAATTTATTTATTTATATAGGAAAATAATATACCGTTAAATTTATTGTATATTATAGGGTCGATTTATACCATAAAAACGCCGTTGCGGTAGTAAAAAGCTATTTGATTTTAATCAACAAAATACGATAAAACAATTTTTTTTTACATTAGAAAATACCCGGTTAAAATATTTATTATGATGTAACCTACGTTACGAAATTCCTAAGTTTTTACCAGCTTTTTTTATATTGGAAAATATGCGTTTAAATTGATTATGAAGGTTTAGGATCTTTACAAATCCGGCGTGCAAAACGTATTAGCCTATTACCAAAAAAACAAAGAACAACGGCTTGTTTTTATACATTAACAATTTCAACTTCAACCTTTTTATAATTATTGGAAAACTATATGTTTTTTTGATAAAATTTGGGTTTAAAATAATCCAGCTGGGAACGGGAAAAAGCATTTTGCTACAATATACAATACAAAAAATCCAAATACCTATGTATTTGATCGCTAATAACGGGTAAAGGGGTGGATGTTTTGGGGTATTTTTACAGGTTACAATAAAGGACCTTTTTTTTTGCTGGCCCAAAAAATACGGAGGTTGTAGGTAAAACTCGTAGATCTACATGCACGTATACGTGGTAAAAACAACAACGAAAAACGGGTGAGACTATAGATAACGTAAGCTCGTATATTTATCTAAATCTGCCTTATAAGTAATAACGAAAGTGCGGTCACGAAACGTGTTCGCGGATTTTATAAGGAACGCACGACCCGTGCACTCCTTTGAGTTAGCTGGGTTCCCATAGCCGAATGAATCGCGCACGTGCATCGAATGCACATAATTTAACCCGGTGACTTTTCAAGCGTGCGCGCCTGCATAAATATGTGGAATGGTATTCCAACAAAGGTATTATTACCGAAAATTACTGCAAACATATACTACCGTTAATAGTCCAATTCCAATGGTATATTGGGTTTAGCTTTATATTTTAACTTAATAACGTACTTGTACACAAAGCCCAGCTTATCCAATAAAAGCTTTTTTATTTGGTTATAAAGGTTTTACAATAGCCACCTCGATTTCCAAACCTGAATCCTATAGAGAGCCTATAGTCGGGGATAAAAACTTGAATGAAAATACATTATAATATACAGCAAATAACAAAAAGAAAATTACCTGGTATTATAAAGGAAGTTTGGGAATTAGTACCGGTATCGTTGTTAAGATTTCTATACGAATTTATAGTATATAGGCTATATAAAATAATTAAGGTAGACGGAGATATTATTAAATATTAGGCCAAAAGGCTTTTGTTGTTCAAAATGTTGTTGTTTTCTGTCTTTTCGGGCCTCGCACCAAAATTTTGGTGGAAGGGTATACCCCTAAGTAAGTTCATGCATATCCCTACTAGCGTTGTTTCAAGCCCCTTTGTCATAATCCATGTGTTGACCTTAATTATCCCGGTTGACTGTACAGTAGTAATGCGGACATTGTAAAATTGAAATGTAATCAAAGGTTGCGGGGAATTCCGCCGGGGGCCAGGATTCCCCTCGTATCAGTAGTTTCTCAACCCTAATCTGCATCTTCGCTATCACTCCCTAAATCCTTTCAGGGAGAAGGCGATGGTGGAATTCGGAGTCTGCCTTCGTTAAAAGGAAAATAGTCCCAGTCAACTGGGTATACTACCTTACACTCCAATCCATACACCGAATACTATTCTCCTTTGCAAGATAATAATCCTTATGTGCTAACTATGACAGATCGCTCCTCATCCTTGTTAAGTTACGCACATTCAACTGCTTCCGACCCATCCTTAGACTGGCGAAGTGACCCGGAGTTGGGCACCGCCCATCTTGCAAGGGTCGTATCATACGATGGCCGCTCGTTGCGGAAGTCATGCGATAGGTGCCACCAGCAGAAGCTTCGCTGCATCGGTGGCCGGAACAGACTCACCCAATGTATTCGGTGCCAAAGAGCCGGGGCCGAGTGCGTGTACAGTTCGAGGTCGAACAAGCAAAGCCGAAGGACCGAGAACGACGCAAAGTCTTCGTCCGTCGACGGAGGCCGCTCCCCACAGTCTACGGAGGAAACCTCCGCTTCGGGGTCATCCGAGATGGATTCAAGATTTGATGTACAGCTTATAGACTTTGAGGATATGTTCGACCGCCCTCCGTCTTGGGACGCCGCCTCTCTGGCAAATTTTGCAATGGCGGCGACCCCGAGCGAAGGCGTCCCAGGCGTTTCTCTGGGCGGCACGACCAGGCCACTCTCCAAGTCAGGAACTCTGGCAGCTCCGCAGCTTGACCGTGCGACGCAACTTGTTCAATACGACCTGCTCCCCGGTCGCCTTGCCAATATCTCCCATACTCTTGAGGCAATCTACTTGAGAGGGTTTAAGGATCAGGACACGCAGATGTTCTTTTCATGTACGAATTAATTCAACCTATCATTTCCCCTTTCCCGGTATCATCTGCCAAGTTTCGAGGTATATTGAGGCGAAGGCGGGGATACTTTCCCAAGACACACCAGCCCAAGCGGAGACCCTGCTAACTGAGAAGCGTGGCCTTTTGTCATACAGGTCCCATCTCCCAAACCTATGCCGCCTTCAACAGCTTTCTCGAAGTGCTGGCGCTGAGCGAGATGAAACTTGCACTAAGCACCCGGAAGGCCCAGGCGCCGTCTGATGAATTCTTGAGGACCAAGCTGGCATTGACAGTAGTGCATAACTACGTGCTCTGTATGAAGCTGTTGACGCTCATCTCCGAGAAGATGCTCCAGGCCCTACTTGCTTCGCCCAAATCTCCGCCACAACCGCCTGCGCCTGCGACCGCCTTCGCATTTGTAAGCCAAACCACACCGCCTCAGACAGTCGTGCCAGGATTGCAGTTTTCACCGAGCGAGGCCGCCGGCGGCCAGAACGATTCCTGGCTCAGGACCACCCCATTTCAACACGCGCTCAGCTCCAGGATGGAAATTCTCGATTCGGGTGGCGTGATGTTGAGCAAGATGGAGCAGCTGCTGGGCATTCCTCCCGAGATCGGGGTGGGCAGCTTGTTCTTGGGAGATGCGACGCAGACCGACCATGCCGATTCTGGCGAGCAAGGAGGGAGGGTCTCGCTACCGGCACGATTGGTCTCGTCTATATGGGAAGAAGAGGCGAGTATGGGGGGAAGGGCCTTCGTAACCTACTTTCGTCGATGCCGCGCTGCCATCCAAGGACTGACAAGCGTTCATGACCATGCGTTGTAAAATGCAAGTAATGGAGTGTTTATTTTGAGAGTGGGAATAAACGGGCTTGGATTTCCTGGCCTTAGTAACTTATCAAACCGGTTACTTTTTGCCAACTAAAATCAACGCTCTGCCGCAACATCTCCGGTGTGATGTTTTGTTGCCGCGGGGGGGAGGGGAAGGGGTTCAATGAGCTCTTGCGTTATACCCGAACCAATTGTATTCTTAACTGGTTGCAATTTTAAAATTTAAGCTTAAATGTAGATGTGAAACGCGTGTGCGTGCGGGCGTCGTTTTCACCTTTTTTTTTTCTCTTTTTCTGAAATCACCATTGAGGAAGGGGGACCAGTCAGACTGTCAGTGAGAATGAGGCTAACTTTCGTATTGTAGATTCTATTGTTACGATCAAGGTATCGGGTAACCTGTTTTTATGGTAAAGTACAGTGGGTTGAAGCAACTGAACGTCTTTAGCGTAACTGGGGTTCACAAGTGACGGGTGTAAAATTATAATCGGTCTCAAATAAATATTAAGGTTAACTAAAATATAATTACTAGTATGTAAATAATTTTATATTTTAGTTAACCTTAATAGTTACCTACCCTTAGTAATTACTACCGCTAATTAATCACGTATTCGGAATATCTATTTATAGTATTATTTAAATTACCTACGTTGGGTGATCGGGTTGGGGTTTTTTTATTTTATCGCCACGTAACCCCAGGTTCCGTGGTTCCTTTGTCCCTGGTGGTTTCCCTGGAGCCCCACCGGTCTTTCCGTCTTTTCTTCCTTGTTCCGACAATCCACGGTCGTAATATCTATGGATAGTGTATTTAAACGCAGTGTTTGGCAAGCAACTTGTTTGACTGTTTAACGCGCGGGCTGGAAAACTGGAGCCGAAAAATCCCGTAACACCCAAAGTTGCCCGTAAAAATCCGTGATATTGCAATACCGTTAGATACCAATAAGCAGGTGTTAATAGGAATCGTATAATCGCTGCGATCGGTAAAAACAATATAATAAAAATAACGGTTTTATAATGTATTCTAACTAAGTTTTTGTTATTATCTACATAATTGCATGAATTTGTTGAAAACTATGCTACGTGTTGCAGACTGCGTATGTAATACAGTTAGAGTCTGTAGGAGAGCCATATATTGGAGGTCGAGTGCTATCTGGCCATAAGCGCTCTGCAGAGATTTTATCCTGCGCTGTAGTATGACTAAGCGCATAGATCACGTGTATATCCCCTGCAACACTGCGTGTTCTAAGGTCACGTGGTTACACACGTAATTTACCCACTTCGCATATCTGCATTGCAACCAACAGCAGGGCTATATAGGTGGACAAACGAACCAACAAACCAAAGAAAAAAAGGCATAGGACTCACGTCTACAATATCGCTAATTGGCCCCGATCCACGCCGCGATTTGCCGTTTATATACGTTAGGGTCCACAAATTAAAAATACAATTGGTAATAATTTGCCTTTTTCGATAAAAAATAATGTTGTCGGCCGCCGTTATTAAAACTTTCTACAAATATAGGATTATTAAATCCCGTTTTACCAATCGTTTGGAATTCTCAATATAAATTTCGAAAAGCTATTTGCAATAATTTATTGCTTTAAATATTTTGGGGTTTTTGCTACAAAAATCAAGCCAAATTTGGTTAGGATTAACATTACGAATAACATTGCTTAAATATTTACTCGTTTAAATTATTCCAGGATTACCAAATTAATAAATAAATTACCAAAGGCATATTGTATATAAAAACGCAATGCCAGGAAAAAAACAAAAAAGAAAATAATGGCTTTAACTTTCTCCATTATTATATTACCCGCTCCTGTACAAAGCAATAACTATCGCTATCCCCACGTGGCTTGTTCGGCAACGGGCTGTTTAAAAACGTAATACGTTTCGTTTTTAACAACGCGCGTTTTTTTTTTTCGAATTTTAAATCCCTAAAGGCCTGCACTGGCCGTATTGTTACGGCAAAAACCGCCGCGCGTAAAATTTCTATTGCAAAAATTATCGACGCCGTTAAAAAAATTATTGTTAAATTACATGCAAAAAAAAGCAGAAATATAGCGGGCTTTTTTTTCAAAAAAAAAAAAAGCAGCGGACCGTAAACACTTTTTTCTAAAAACATTGAAGTTTTTATGGCCATGGCCGTTAATATGGACTACATCCCGAAAACGGGAAATGGTTTTTGGCGACGGTGCAAAACCGGTGGCGGTAAAATAAAAAATCCAAATGGAGGGCGGGGCGGCGCAAAACCGAAGGCAACCATTGGCCAGCGTATATGGGTTATTATATCACCAAATGCTCCCCGTACTATTTTTGCCCTTACTGGTTTGATTAGGGGAAAGCAGCCGGGATCCCGTATATTCCAGTGGGTATAGTCGTATGTGGTAGCTACAGCCCGGGGCATTTATTATGTATATAAACCTTTATTTAGTGAGTGGGCTATACATTTCGCGGAGCTCTATGGATGTAAACAGTCTGAAGAATATACATTGGTTACTCGGAACTTGAGCTTCATGTTCGTGGAGATCCATTAGCCTATGGGCGTAACTGGAAGCTGTCATACTGGGAGTATTCGAGAGGTCTGTCTTCAATTTAAAATCTACGTAATGACTAGGCACGAATTCGGGCCATACATGAAGGTCCTGGGGTCCTGAAAGTCGGTAGAAATGGATCTTGGGTCGGGCCTCCAAGTTTCTCCGTACAGGAGTATCGCGGAGCCGAGATTGTCCTTCGGGACCGTGTTCGGTCCCGGCTCCTACTTGAGGGCTGCGCGTTGTGGGCCCCCTTAAAGAGGGGGGGACAAAACCTTAATTGTGGACAAAACCGTGGAACAATCGTTTGTATGTAATTTGTATGGAAAAATCGGAAAAATTGGAATTGCCAACAAATTACGTAATTTAATAACCCAAATACTTTAAGTTAATATAAAATTAAACAAGAACTATTTTTCAAAACTTTACTTATATTTATAGATATTATAATTGAAAAATTATAAATTTTTAAAAATAATTAAAAAAAAATTGTATGGAATAATTAAAAATTAATTTAAAAATTAAAAATTTGGTTTAATTACATTTTTTTTAAATAAGTTTATTAAAAATATAAGGGTTAAAACTAATATAAATAAATAATAGTTTTATTTTAATAATATATTTTTAAAAATAAATATTTATAATTATAATTAATTTATTAAAAGAATAATAATTATTATTTTAATATAATATTTAATTTTATATTAGTTTAAAATATTTGGATTATTAAATTACGTAATTCGTTGGTAATTCCAATTTTCCCAATTTTTCCATACAAATTACATACAAACGAGTATCCCACGGTTTTGTCCCCCCCTCTTTGAGGGGGCCCACAACGCGCAGCCCCCAAGTAGATCTTTATTCGCTGTAATATTCCCCCGTGGTGCGACTATCACTGGTATTCCAACACTGACACTAGTCCATCTTCTAATTTAATTTAATTGCGGTGATGCCGGTATACAGTTTCGAAAATACTAACTAGACCCTTTTTCCCACGATATATGTGGGGGTTTCGGTCATTGGACAAGAACATAATGGCAAAGTTACCCTACCATTGAGAAAACCCGAGATTGCCATAGCCATGGAATTCGCACGTGGCTCAAAGACAGAAATCTCATCGTAACGGCATGACACGCATATCGACGTAACTTAAAGTGGGACGGAATGCTCGGTTTACATGGGTAGCGCTTGTCTATGACTCGACTCGACCGCTACCCTCGGAAAACGCGCCGATTAGAAGGCTTCCCAGGGCCGCAGAATGCATATGTTCTCGGCATCAAGGCTGGTTAACTACCGCATGCCCAGAACCCAGATGCGAATGTTCTGTCTCGTTCAGCGCTCTCAAGGGGCAGGTTGGCCACACAAGTACCGGGCAGTTTGGGTCATTCGCGGGCGCGGTGCGTCACCGACTTAAGGCGAGGGTGGTACCTGAGCTTGTAGTAGGGCATTCTCGCTAGTTACTAAATCCAATGTCCTTGCTGTACTTTGGCTGCTTGCAATGCAGAAAGATGCCGTACCTGAAGCGGTTGTATAGGAAATAGTTGTCGCCATTTTCCGTCAAGCCTGGTCTTAGAATCATTGCAATGGCTTCTATCACTCGGAGTTCCCTGGACGATGATCATCTCAGGCTAAAATTTGGTTGAACCGAGACGGCGATACAGCTACTATTGCACGGCGCACTTCAGCAGTCATGATAAGAGTGGAAGTAAAAGTCAAAACTATCTGCTGCCTACGCAGGCTTGTTAAATTAGTCACGATTTTGGATCACAACAGTTATAGTTGTACTACGGTGAGACGTTGTTCCGCAACGAAGACACGGGCTCGTGGGTCACTTATGGCATTGATGGCAATATCGGCTCTCCTAAATGCCTCCGCAAAAAGCAAGGGAAGCCGGACCGGGAACCCACGATTTACAGGTGGCACGATCCTCCAGATTTGTTTATAAGGGCTCGGAATCGGAACTTATTGTTATATAAAGTCCAAAAAGAAAGCAACCCGTTAAATATGGAATGAAGCAATATCAATAAGAATTTGCAGGAGTATTTTTTCTAAAGTGCCAGGAATTGGTAACTCGACTATGTTTACAAAAACAATTCACCAAACCCTGGGTGGAAGATACTGTTTTGCAAGTTTTGCGATGATACAAAAGGGTTGATAATCAAGGTTTTAGTTTTCTAATAGGTATTATCGACTTTCCAGAAATACTGGTGTAACAATTAGCGGCTGTGTATAGTGAAAGCTCAATTGAGAGCTTGGGATTATCTAGATAACACCCGGTTGATGCTGGAGCAGATCGTCAACGTGAACCCGCACCTCTTCATCCTCGAGGTCGGCGTCGTTGAGTTCAGCGTCTTATCGATAATAGAACCGCTGTTTGCAGGTCAGAACCACACATGTACAATGATTCCGAGGTTTTGGCTCAAGCCACCAAGGCGCAGGCCGAGGTGAAGCAAGTCACAGTTATCTTCACCAACCACACCAACAACGCACTCTCGGTTCCTCACATCACGATGAGCCACATCCTCCCCGCTCCACCCTCGCTAAGATACTGCCTTCTGGTATCGCCAGCTCCATTGCCTTTTGTTACAACGGCCATTCACTAGAGGAGAAGATTCCGCTGCTTTATTCTCCTCACTGGAGCTAGGTGACCAAGTAAACGCTATACGCAGGCGGGCACCACAGCAGGACCTCCTTGTGTGATGGTTGATAAAGTCTTGGCACGCGCAGTTGCCGGCGTCCAAGGTCGAGATGCTGTATCTCCTGTGACCACGGCTTCACTAGAATTATTCGTCGTTGGAAAAACCACAACGAGCCGTTGGCAGTTGTTGATCGGACAGCTGACTGGTTCTCAGTCCGCGTTTCGTATCAAGGCGACGCAGCTCTTCAAATCCAACCAAATATACTGGTTTGTGGGATTGTCTGGAGCATTTGGTATTTTTGTATGTTACTGGATGGTTAAAGGTGTGGCTCATTACCTTGTGCTGACCAGCAGAAACCCCGAGGTTGACCAGCGATGGGCAAAAGAGCACGAGAGTCGTTAGTGTCGCTATCAGAATTTTACCTTGGTATGTTCAGTACTTCTCACTCTGGCGCATCCTTAACAGCGCCATGGTCCTCCACTACGTATCAGTGCCCAACATAGAGTACGAGCGCGCCATCAAAATGATCCGACCCAAGGTGCTGGAGCAGTGGACGGCTTCTTCCACAAAATCAAACCTTGACTTCTTTGTGCTGCTGTCGTCCAATAACTAATGAACCATCTGCTCGCCGAGAGCCAGGTTCGCAACCTTATCTGCGCTGGAGTGCGGCGCCTGTTAGACCGCCTTGCATTAGGTGACCTGACCTTGACGGGATTCGGCCTAACGCTGACAGAGTGGGTGTTAATATTCAGCAAGGCAGACGCCCTCGTCCACAGTGGCTCTGATACATCAGACTTCGAATACTACTCTGCCCTCGGCCCGAGCCAACGTCGAATCATTGCGGTAAATCGTATCATCGTGCCTCCTGCGAAAGGTTCCCATATAGTATGTATCCTCGGGAGCGGTGACGCTCTTTGTAGACCGAGACGAATTCTCCGAAATATTCTGGACCACAACGGGTAAGCGGCCGCCGCGCAACGGGTTCCGCGGCTACATGTGCGGAAAATGGATACGCAAGAATATATGGGAGCGGGTGTACACGCGTGACAGCCTCTGCCGATAGTATTTGCAGCGGCCGTCGACTACCATCCGTTCGGGCTACGACGCAACGGCCGCCTGGTCCCGAGTTCGACTGGGCCAATGGGCTGCTGCACTACGCGGACGAGACACGCAACCGTGGCCAGATCGACGATAACGCCGGAACATTCGACGTTGGAGACGTGCGCTGCCGACGTGATACGGGAACTGCGGCACGGGATAAGCAAGGGCGATCCGGTTACGTACATCAACAATGTCGGCGGCAATACCATTTCATTCAAGGACATTGCGGGTCTCGGGATGGAGCGCGTGGGCGCCTGGAACAGTATCTTGTCAATGCAGGGGTGGACTTGGGTGGCGATTGATACTGGTAGTGGCTGCTCTGATTAAAGCGTTCGATGAGCGTGGAACGAAAAGCTATCCAAAGGTTTTGCGACAGAAGAAGGGTTGAGGGCAAGGATGATGAGTGCAATTTTGTTCTGTCTTTTTCTTTTTTTGCGCGAAATGACGGCTTGGCAACTTGCCCAATTGGAATGCTGAGCAGTGACTTGGAAGCTGAGAGGATGAAGCACCTAACCACAGCAGGACATAGACATTTTAACATGGAATAAAATAAGAAAATAAACTTGTATAATCTAGGGAGTTATCTCAACAGTGACCCTTGTGCTGCCTTAAAAACGATACTCATCAACTGTACAATAATATGATACCACCATGCCGGGGTAGTTTTGCATCCTTAAAACCCCACCCCCAGTTGTTCTGCTCACAAAATTGTTTTCATAAAATTGGATGGCAGTAAAGTTGTTAATGTTCCGTGTGAAATGTATGGTCTTTTTTTATTCATGTCAATTTAACTCTCCCCCCAACTTGGTTGGCCGTCGTTACCTGTAGCAGATCTTCGCCAGCCACAAGCCAAGCATCCCTACACCGTTGTTATCTGCCCTTGTTCCGGAGGCCCTCTTCTGCGCATCCGGCCGGCGGAAATGATCCACTACCCACATAAATCGTCCAGTTCCCCGGTCCATCAATTTTGTCTCTTTTTGCGCCTTTGCCAAATGTGTGCTTACACCGATCTTTTACCCATGCAATCGATCCACCCGCTTCGCTTCACCGCTGCTCGATTTCTCGACCATGCAAAACGTTTCCGTCGCGTTTGCGATTATGCAAAGGGTGCTGGCAGTCATGCAACTGGATGCGACATCACTTCGATGGGATTTTTTTAAAGCTCGGTAGTCATTCTCGTGGGTTGTTACGGCTGTGGTGTACTGGTAATGGCTGGGCTTAGCGTGCGTGCTACGACAGCGAATTCCCAACCGCCGCCAAGTGTGCCTAAAAGGTCTCGTGCAGGGAGCATCAACACGCCCGTTTCCCGCGCTTGCTTTCAATCGAACCTCGACAACGTCCGTGCCCACTGTTCGATCTTAACAGAGACAACAAAGCCTGCCGCAGGGATCTTGTTGCCCAAGCGGCTTGGCTCTCGCCTCGAAATTCTTTTGGGGGGTTGGTTGAATCCGGAAAAGGAAATATCGGTGACGGCAAGTCGGGCAAGTGGGGACTAGGCCTAACCCCGCAGCCAATTGGGACGAACCACGATTGTTACCCCTTGTCGAAATCATCCACTTCTCGACAGGACCAGACCCAACCTAGTGCAGTGCTGCCCAAAAAAATATTATTTCGTAGATGGCGGCATCTGGTCACCGCCAGTTGTCAAGTGCAAATGGGGGGCAGGGGTTGTTTGGTTCCACGAATGTCCCCCAGTCTAGTCTGCCCATCTATCATGTATAAAGATGCCACCGCACTCGCTCATGTTTGCTCTCAATTTCCTCTTTTGCGCCAGGGGCGGGCACCTCTCGATTTTTCAGGGTGTGCCAGAGGTGTGTGTGTGGCTAGTGTTTTCTTTTTTGCTCTTTTCCGTCAAAGGGGGAGGGGAAAAAAATACAACATAGACACGCCTTTTTTTAATTCCTAATTTCAATCTGGCCGAGCATGAGCACAACTCTGCTCGAGCTTCAGGCAGAGCTGCTCAGCACGAGCTCGCAAGATCTATATTCTTCAACAACAGCAAACTTTGTCCTCCCATTGGGAGTCGCACCAACGATGGCATTCGAGACGAGCTTCCGCCCGTCTACCAAGACGGTCGGCGCCTCGTCCATGCCCAACCTGCCGGCGATGTTTGTCTGCATGATGCTCTTTCTGCAGACTTACCTGGCGCTCGCCAACCCGGCCACTGCAGCTGCCGCCTCAGCACTGTTCCCGGCTTACAAAACCACGTCGCCGTTGACGCCTTCGCGCAACGACGGCAACGGCAACAACAAATACATCAAGCTCAACGACAACTACGACATGATCCTCCCACGACAACAACGGCAACAATCCGTCGACTCGACCTGCGACGGCTCCGAGGGGCAGTGGAACTGCATGACAACCTCGTGGCAACGGTGCGCGGCGGGCCGGTGGAGCGTCGTCGTCAACATGGCGGACGGGACGAGGTGTCGTCCAGGCGGGCTGACTTGGGACTTTGCCATCGAGGACGGTAGGGAACAAGGCGGAGGTAACGGTGGGGGTCGGCCCACTAGTAGTGCGTTTCCCGGTGCCGGATGGGGATTAGGAGGTGGTGGAGGTGGAGGCGGAGGACATTCACTGGGGGATTGGAGCCTCGTTCTCTTCGGGGGACTAGGGCTGGTTGTGGGTGGCTGGGTCTAGCATTGGTGGAATGGCGGACGTTTCCATGAACCAAGGGTGTCTTGGACAACTGATGTCCCCGCCAGGCTCGCGATGGGATCTCAACATTCTTTAGAGGTCCCCGAGCCTGGTGGCGACTCACAGAGGGCTTGATATTGAGGCCCCACTATATTTTCTTTGTACGGGCGGGAACCAGTGAGGCGAGGGATTGAGCCAACGGTCACCATAGAAGGTGTCTTGGCAATGTCTCTTGGCCTGTTGCACAGTGGGGGATAAAGTAAAACCCCCATCATGCCTTTCCTTTGTCACGGCGATATGAGGCAATGAGATTAATGACAATGAGCATGATTTGCCATTCACTATGCTGGACGCAAGCATTTTCCATCTGTGATGACTTTCGGTATAAAATTGAGATTGGTCTTTGCGAACCTTGTGAATGATGATGCGATGTCGCTGCTATTGCCCTGTTTAGTGAGTTAGAAGAGTCTCCATCTGTACTGTTGTGGTAAGTCATGTGAGCCAGGCGAGACATGAGAACATGCAACCATGTTAATTCTGAAGAATACCAGCTAAGATTCGAGAAGAGTCTTGAATAGATCAGATAAAGCTGAGATGTCTGTGTTAGTGAAGGAGACGGAAACAAAGAACGAACGACTTGATGAAAACACAAACTTTATCTCTATATTTGAAACAAGACGCATAAATGACATCGACTGGTCATAGTTATCTGTTGTCCGTTGTTTAAGCTAAGAAATATGTCTCTATTCACCCGTTTCAATTTATTTCATCCGTAGCCCGGACGGCTAGCAAAGACGCACTAGGTACGCAGTGGTGGGGTATTGAATAAAATTACACATCTAGGTGAGGTGACGATTGGATAGCAAGTTACCTAAAAGTGATGCCTGTAACCAAAACCCAAATCCCTCGAAGCGGCCCTATGCTTAGACATCATGTACTGCTGTCAATATTAATAATTAAGAACGTATCTCGTTATTTACATATCATTTATACGCCGCCTAGCTCTTCATACTCAAAAAGAAAAGCATAGCACAGTCAAATACTAAACAAATTAAACCGGTTGTCACGCAGAGCCTGGTCCGTATATCCATGCCCATCTCGAACACCAAGTCGACCATTCACTTGAGATATCTTTCCTCTGGAAAACAGACCGTCGAGTCATCTTGGAGTCTAGACTGCAGATAAAGCTGATCAACACATTTGATTGCTTCCTGCCAATCGGCTTGTTTGGTATTATCCAGAAGGTCTCCGGAGAACTCTTCAAACAATTGATGCAGTTGTTGCCGCTTGATGGTCTCGCACAAAGTTCCGAAATATGGCTGGATAAGACAAAAGCGGCAGTTGATGATTGCTGTCTAGTCTGTAAGTTACATAGTCCCTTTGTGCTGGCATTTTTCTCCTTGAAACGAGTCGAGAGACAAGGCAATGTGAGCACGAGAGGCTATATACGCAGCAGCCACGGTAATACGTACAATTTACTCTAAGAATCTAGTGCATTTCAAGCAGTGACTGATATTCCCAATAATGGGTGGTTTTTAACGCTCCGCAGGCTATCCGTCTCAATCAAGCGTCCTTCCATCACTGCCCCCATCTCTGCTGATACTCTATCCTATCTTGGTTAATGTTTTTGTAAAACATATCTCCTGACTAGCTGCAGCATAGCGCCAAGGTGAAATGTAGGGATGGTAGGCAGGAATTTTGGTACCTGTGGGAGAAGGATCTGAAAGGAAGCCAAGTCCAAAAACGATGATAAGCTGTTGCCGAAGCCGAAATTCGAGGTAGTGAATTCCGAGCGCGACTAGCGGCTACTCGGGTTCCGAGGAAGATCAAGTCCCTTATATCGAACAGGTGGTTTCCTAGGTGACCGAGTCAATAGTTTGCTATTTTACCAAATATGGGCAGATCCAAGACTCGATAAATCTCAGTCTGAGCTGAAATGATGTGTTTTTTTTTGGGACTGGCTCCCCAATAATTTTATTCAAATCGATAGACCTTTTGATGATGCAATACCATCATAAAGTCAAAGATGGACAAACAAAAAGCTAGATATGATGGGTTGAACAAGAAAGTCACTCGACCACGGAAGTAACAAGGGATAAACTTGCTGAGAATTCGCTCACAGCGGTAATATATATGGCAAATTGGTTTGAGACGTATGTAACAGCAGAAGATTTGCATGAGATAAAAAAAAGCAGCTTTTACTATAGTGGGTTTCTCTACATGGAAAAGGTGACCTGTTTCAACAATACACCAGAGTCGGGCTCGGCCTCAACTATTTTAGATGCCAATCTCCACCAGACTCTCTGAAACTGCCTGGTGGCCCTGTCAATCACCTATTTTCACGTTTATTCCGGGTCATGTGTCGGTATTTCCCCATTTTGATCCCTCAGGTGGCTTGGGATACCATTGTGTATGATCAACCTCCCCCAGTTTGAGGGTCGATCTCTGGTTTTTGGTGGTTCATCCGTGAATCTGACTTTGGGGCCCTCTGATTGCTTGGAGCCTTGGCCATTCAATTTAGATGTCAATCTTTCTTTAGCATTTTCTTCCGGTCTTTTGGGCCTGGAACTATCCTCTTCCCTCGGACCTGTTAGACCTTGCCATGGTTTCTTGTTCAAATCTGTGTTGATAGCTGTTAGTGTGTCTAAATCAATAGGGCTGTTGGCCTTGGAGGGACTAGGCTTTGTTGGAGAACCTAGGTTGGGTTCTTTAATGCCGTTGAGTGGTTGGACATCTAGTTTTTGAAGAGTTAGCCGAGGCCTAGCCGAGCCTCGACCATTCGTTTGTTCACTGGCCACAGTTGGTGGTGCTGCAGTGCCGATGCTGCTAGGATTTGTCGGGCCGTTCCGTATAGGCAGGCCGAGATTTGTGGATGATACCAATGGTTGCTCGCTGGCTTTGTTGGAACCTGAAATGTCAAGTTTAAGCCTTGGTCGCTTGTCCTCCACCTGTTTTGCTTGCACTTGCAAAGCAGGCGATGCCGTCTTTTTTGTAGTTGTTGTGGTTAATATCGAAGGTGATTTTGGCGCTTCGTCCCCTTTTGCCCTTTTGTAAAGGGACGCGTATTTGGAGTCGGTTGCGGGTGGGACCGGATCAACCGTTCTGGGTACCAAGGAATCCACAACCTCAGTATGGAGATTGCCTGTCCATGGATTTCTAGTAGGGACGATACTGCGTCGAGCATTCCCGACCGTTGAGTGCGGAATTACCAGAGCTGATGTGTGAAAGGCGAGGAGTAAGATATAAAAAGAGTTTAGCAAAGGCATGGTGGAGTCACGGTGTTTGATTATCCGACTATCTTGTATTGGGATGACGTTCCGGGGATAACATGTAGGTAAGCTGACAAGGTGGCTTTCTGGGATAGATTATACTGCAAGGGTGCTGCAATGATCTAATTACCGGTCGAGATGCCCGGGACAAGTCTACATATATATCCTGCATACGTAGGCAGCAACTACCTTGCTGCATTGAATAGCAGTCTGGTTTGACAATAGTAAGGATATTCACCTTACTATGTTTTGGGTTTTATCCCCGGTGGCTGAGTTGAAATGTGCCTAAAAGATCAGCTGCAGCTTTGTACTGTAGCAGTCAGCCATGATTCATTCGACTTTACACCTGGCTGTGCTCATACTTGCAGGCAAGCCTTTTGTCAGCAATTTTCGGCCAGTAATTTCTCGGCTTTACAAATTTACAAAAAAGCTAAACCGCCAAGCCCCTTCAACCAAGCCCCGGGGCTTAACTCGATATGGTTTAGCTCCACTGTTAGTACTTGTGTAAGCTGACTGTACTGTGTGTATTCTGCACAATTGTGAGGTGGGTGGCCTGTGCGCCCACGTGACGAGGAGGATTCAGAGCGGTGCTACTGGATCTTTTTCGGCCCTCGGTTATGTGGGGGATTCATGAAAAACAACCTCTTTTTGATCATCAGGTTAGCCATCAATAAGACCACTATTATCTATCAGTTTCACGCATTCACTATCATCAGTGGTAGTAGAGTGTTTTACAATAGCCCCGAAAATGTAAGCAAGGTTGATTCTTCTGCAAGGAACCGAGTTGCAACTTGGGCAATGAACAACTTTGACGAGATCCCCAATTTCTGCTGAATCTGCAGCAGAAGAATAAGGAAATTGCTGCTATATGCACAGCTGCATATCCCTGACCATTCATTTCCTCTCCTGAACACGACTTGACACAAAATTTGTAACGCGCGTCTTGCATGGTCCGAATCCGGCAACAAAGTAACGGTATCAAGACATGGACTTTCACCAGCTGCAAACATCCTACCCCACTCAAGGCGCAGCTCGAGGGTCTGCAGCGCAACTCCCTTCTTGAGCCGGCAGAAGATGAAAGAAGATGGAACCCGGTGAGCCTCTTGTCGCCGGCGGATTTTGCAAACGTCGTCCTGACGTCGCCGATGGTCACGATCGACTCTGGCTGAGAGGGCCGCCTGTGCAACTCGTCCCTCTTCCGCACGGAGCAACGGTCAGAAATCCACGTTAGGCCATTTTGAGTCAGCCCTGCCCCGAGGTCAAGTTGGAGCCACGCAGGTAAGAGTCCCTGTAGTCGCTCCAGATCTGCGAAGAATGTACCCCATACAGTTGGGGGGGGGGGCGAACTGGTTTCCCCGCGAATAGACAAGACATTCAAGGTGCGGCAGCGTCTCGATCATCTCGGTCAGCGTGGCCCAGGTGCGTCCACGTATTTCCCGTCTCCGAGAGTGCACTTGCTAGTCCAGGCGTAGTGTCACAAACTAAATCTTATTGACATCGGGCCCTGCAGGTCGTGCCATGGTCGCAGGCACTGAATTTTGTAAACCCTTGCGAGGGCTGACCGACAACCTTCGTGATTCAGCAAGTCTGCATAGATATTTAAGTTGCGTATGAATGGGGCAGAGTTCAAGACAGAGATGCTCTTTGTCAGTGTCTCGAGCCGATCATGGAAATCCCGATCCGATTTGGCCGTGGCGATGACACGGACGTTCTTGCCCTTCTCGATTGTGGCTAATTTTGCATCAACCTTTGTTTGACACGCATGAATACATGGGTACATACATCTCTGAAGTTTAAACTAACATATAATGCAAAAAGAGTTTCAGGATTTGATTCCCTTATATCGAATTTTCATGTTTTCCCACAATGGCATGAAAGTCAATCCCCACGCCACGCCCATTCTGACGATAATTTGGTGGCTAGCAATGCCAAGGTAGCATTAGCCGGACTTGCTAACGCGATAAAGCAGGCCATTCGCCTTGGATTCTCCATTTCCAAACCGTTCTCTGCGTTAAGATTCAGCATAAAAACTTCAAAAGCTCTTCGTCGTTGTCGATCGACATTGTTGTATAACATTGGGACCGGAATCTCCGGAGTTGGATTTTTTACATGGGAAAAACTTGCGTAAAAAGAGCGAAACCCTTCTCTCCTTGTACTTGAATTTCTACTACCTATTAGACGCTCACAATCAGAACAGCAGCATCACTCTTTGTAATCACTAAAGTCCCTTTTGGATTACACAGCTCATTTGTTCACATTTCAATTCTTCAAGTTTCGATAAGAACACCAAAACGCAATTCTCTCAATACACCGCCTTCATTCTCGCCTGCGCCGTCGCCGTTGGCGCCGTCCCTACAACAAACAACCCCGACCATGGCGTTTTGGGGCCTCGACAAACTCGATGCGGCGACAGTGTCTGCAACGACTATTTCCAAGTTTGCCGCAATGGAAGATGCAGTTTCGCCTGAAAATGCGATCTGGGGCAAATCATATTTTCAGGGGGGGTTGACCACGCGTTTGTGAAAAGTTCAGCGTGCGATCCAGGGCTGGGCTCGGTAGTTGGTTCTGGAGGTAGCCCGAGGTAGCAATTTAGCACAGCTTGGGATTACAGCCACGAAATGGAAGTTATGCATGTTGACACTCACGGTCCCATACTATCAATCTCACATGGATACAGCCCAAGCCTTGTTGAGGCTATTAGAGCGCTGTTGCAATGCTGTGACAACAAGGCTAATGGCCAACCCCTGACTGAGGTCTGGACGCGATTTTAGATCGGGTCTATGGTAGATGCCGGCGGTGTTCTCATCCCAGCTAATTTTGCATGGATATTCATACATTATGATCTTACAAAAACCTCGCGTCTTTGTGTAAAGCTTCTACTCCTTGACATTCTGAATGGGAATAAACGATGGTCGGCTCATTTTGCACCACCGCACGTCCAAGATTAGCTACGGCGTCTACCGTTGATTCCATAGGTACTAACTGATAACTAGGTCAAATAGAGGAAGTGGTGGCTAAGAATTAAATACCCCTTGCACTAAGTGTGTCAGCAGTTCACCGCTCAGTAACCAACTTGACGCTAATGATCTGTATTTATCAAGATCAAGCCTGGCTTAGGGTCCTTTTTTCTAGTCACAATGTGGATCTGGTAGGCAATAAACCTGGTTCGGGGGACAGTAGAAGGAAACAATTCACAAGGACTATCAAAACTTACAAAAAGAGCAGAGTAACAGCAATCGCAACAACCTGCAAAAGCTTGAGGAGTAAACAAGTTGACTTGCATTAGGGATACAAAATCACTCAAGCGACCTTGGCGTAATAAGGTTCTGAACGAGCTCATGCAAAGCGTGTACTATCGAGTAAGAATCTATCAATTTATAAACGGTAACAAACAAGTTCTAAAGGATAACAAGTAACTCTTTGAAAAGATAACATATGCAATATGAGAACCGAAAATCTAGACGTCTTTCCCTCGGTGTTGACATCCTCATCCCCTGACGGAAGGCTTGCGACCTAAAGTATTCTTGGCCACCGAAGCTGCCTTGACCGGCGGTGCGACAGCAGCAAGCTTTTGGTTAGTCACAGGCTTCGCGTTAGTAGCTGCAGCAACCGGTTTCTTCTGAGCGGATACTGCTGACGCAGCAGCCGGACTGGTCTTGGTTTTCGCAGCATCGACTGGACTCTTGTTCATGGGAGGCGCTACCTGCGCATTGTTAGCGGGGGCCATCGGGCCCTTGTTAGCAAGACTGTTGGTGACTGGATTGTTAGTCTTTTGCTGCGCAGGCTGTTGGCCCTTGCCCTTGTTAGCAGCCGCGGTGACATCACATCCCGAGGATGGCTTGCCGTCGAGGTCCCTCTTCCAGTAGCAGTTCGGAGCGCTGTGAGATGAAGGTTCCCCATCTTTGTCCGAGTCGTAGTCGTAATACTTGCCTCTGCCTTTGTAGTCGCTGGTAAGTCGCCCGGTGCCCCCTGGGGGATAGCTGATGCTGTTACTCCTACCCAGGCGGCTCGGTGCGCGGACCGGAGACGGGTCACGGTATGGAGACGGGTCGCCGTACAAAGATTGACGGGATGAAGACGGTTTCCGCTGGCTGCTTCTACCCACCCGGCTTGGCTCACGGTATGAAGGCGGTTCACGGTATGGAGAAGGGTCGCGGCGGGGAGACGGGTCGCGGTACAGGGAGGAATCACGAGACGAAGACGGCCTCCGATCCTTGCTCCTCCCCTGGCGACTGGGCTCGCGGACCGAGGACGACGACGGCTGGCTGTCAAAGAACCTCTGGCTGCTGACGGGCGGGCGGCGGTCCCTGCCTCTCCTTTCTTCGGGGAGCGCGTCCCGCAAATCGTCCATTCGGAAGCTGTTCGTTCGGAAGCCGGGGGTGGATCCTTCCCTTCGGAAGCGGCTGGACTGCGGCCGCACCACCGGATCACGGGGCGGGGTCGGCGCGGTGGGGTCGTAGGTGGCGTAGCTTTGCGGGCGGTTCGGGTGGCTCTTGCGTGCGTAGCTTTCCGACGGCGACTGGATCCCGAACGTCGACCGCCTCTTCGGGTCGAACGTGTTGGATCTCATCTTTGGCGGCGACACGTAGCTACCCGGGGTATCAGTGAGGGGACTGCCCGTCGAGTCGAGACCCTTGGTCCAGTAGGGGTTGGGACTTGTGGGAGCGTGTCCGCCTCCTTCGAAAAAGGGCACGCGGGGCTTGGGCCGGATGTTTCTGAGTTCGGGATAGGCTAGCGAGCTCCTCTTGTCGCTTGGGCTGGGGCTCCTTAACCTGGCTGGTGCTTCGTGGGCACGTCCCTGATCTCCCAAGGGGTGCCAGCCGGAGCTTGTTGTGTACATGGTGCCGTCATACTTCTTAGGGCCTGTTTTCCTTAGGAGCGTACTCGCACTTGATGCCATGTTTGCCTCATCTGAGCAAGTGGTTGTCGTCATTAGCAAGTACTACTTGGAAAAAAAGCGATGCGATTGAAAAAGTAAAAAAAGAAAAAGACTTACTGGTGAATATCTTGGCTCCGGTGGCCGTCTCGGCTTTTTTGTACCTTCTTTGAGCGCTTTTAAACCTGTCATAGCCGTATCCTTGAGGGTCGTTCGGATTGTCATCTATATACATCTTCTTCGAGTAACCTCCAGACTCGGGACGAGGAAGGGCGCGGTACGAAGTCTGGGACCTGAAGTATGGGTCGTCGACAGAGGCCGGGGCCTTCTCATCCTTCACCTGCGACACGCCAGTTATATGGTGGCGCCCCGGGGTTTGGAGAGAGTCGTGTTTCCGGTCCTTGCGCCTTTGATCTGTATCGCTGTTATGTGGGAACACTTGGTCCTCTGTGCCATATTGTGATTGCCAATCATCGACGTGGTCCGTGTGCAAATACTTCCAATCATCTCCATACTGCTGGCCGACGACCCGGCGGCCGTCTGGAAGAGTATTGGGGTAGAGCCCGCTTCTGGCCGGCAGCGGCCTGGGGACTTTGTCAAAGTCGTCTTGGACGGCATGTGCAAGGGCAGCGAGCGAGAGCGAAAACGCGACTTTGAACTTCATGTTGCTAATTTGTTGCTAGAAGGTGAAGGAAGCTAGGTAATCTGGATGTTTACAAAGGGGTTTGTTGTGTCGAGCTGGGTGAGTTGTTGAGATTGGGCTGTTTGATGGTTATTCACTCCCCAACTGTCATTACAACGCCGACGGAATACAGCACTTTATACATCAAGTCCGTCCCTGTGGACGAAGCCATAACAATTTGGCCTGGCCCTCCACCAGCACGAGCCCACTGCCCCCAAAAGCACCTCGATAGTAATCAGTCACTTCTCCAGATCCTCAAGCCTTGCCAGGAGTAAGCCAAGGATTCGTCCGTTTACTCTCTTCGCCCTCTGATTTACACTTGGTGACCGCTTTCCCTATGATTCTGGCGTGGCAGTGTCGCTGGCAAGTCATCCTTAGTCGGGGCTGAAGCCATCAAGTTTCAAACCCCCAGTCAGCTGATATCTCAAAGCCAAGATTTTCCTGGCGCTAATTTAAACGTAGTAAAAACCTTGTATTAGAGCATAGGGGCCTCTTGGGTTAGAATTGGTAAGCATTGACGCGATAATCTGACGCGGGTAATATCCATTGCGCCCTTGGACATGCGCACCTCTTCATTGGTTCGTGCCAGGGTGAAGCGCATCATTATCATCCCGAAGGGTGTCAGACAGGTGCGCAGGTAAGAAATCACTCGACTCCAAGCCACCGCGGAGAAGGGTTCACTTGCTTAGACCTGAGCCCTGCCTCCGATGCCATACTGAATGCCATAGCATGCTTGATTCGTTACTTATTTTAATTTCTTCCCGGTATAACATCAAGCCGTCGGCATGCCCGCGGCTTAATCAAAGCAGAGTAAGCAGGAAGTATTGGACTTGAGATTTCCGCGTTCGACTCGCTTGTATGCTGGCTTTGACGAAACACCCTCTTGGAGAAAAGGAAATAGAAATAGATGTAACTTTCTTCCTCATCTGGAAACACAGAGATATCGAGATCCCAGCCGGGATGATGCGTGATGTACTACATCAGGGCACAAGCTCTTATATCCTCAGGGATTATGCGTTTCTTTCCACTTCTCTAGTAATGGCCGAGCATCGATTCGGACCAAGCTATTGATCTTTTACAAAAAAAGAATAATGTACTCTATGGTATGCTCGAATTTATTTTTAGCTCCTGGCATGTATGCCAAAATTGTCATATTAAGTAGTCCGCAATAGTTTACGAGCAGCATACTGCTTAATCTGTCCACGTGCGCATTAAGGTAGCAGTAGGCTTATAATCTAAACATGATGAGCTCAATATTCTGTAAAGAAGCCAACTTTTGGAGGAGATTGAGGTGGGCTTGATGGACTTTTAGTATCGAGGCAACTAGCACCAGCCAAAAAGGTGGCCACCTTCCGCGGAAAACCTACATTTCAGCCGCAAAATTCTAGATCTTTTTTAGTTGAGGCTTATTGCAAGGATGAGGACTAGCCGAGTTGGGTGGTTCGATCGAGACATATGCCCCGTTTAGGCAAGTAAATGGGCAAGGCACGTGGTGGAGGAAACCGGGTAACGAACAGCATTTAGGTGCGAGCTAGTGAGTGGCAAGGCTATCCAATCGCTTGACACTTGCGCGGCACTGGAACTTATCACCTTATATCATATAATAAACATTTATATACAAAATCTTCTCAATCTGACAAAACCCATGTCTCAATACTCTACCAAGAGGCACTGAGTGTTGTTGGTGGCAGCTCAGCCTGACCGAGGAGAGCTATTCCTGCGTCCCTGGGCAAGGTTGCACCGCACATTTGTGCAGGCCACTAAAGTCGTCTGCACCACACCTCCCACCCACACCCATGGATTCCCGAGTTGAAATTAGCCGCAGACGGAATTTAACCCGACTTAAGTTTTTGCCGCGCTTACTGTTCTTGTTTCCCAGTATCCAGAGAGGATTGCTGGAGGGTGCAAAGCAACCCAATTTCTTCTACCTTTGAAGTCCGGGCCAAATAATCGTCATTCAATACAAATATGACTTACTGCGGGATTGACGTCTAACTACCTGCCTATCTATAAAGAGATGGCGGCGTCGCTGTCCTGCCTCTTACTGAAACAGGTGGCATGCCCTCTTCAATCATCACAGCGTCGCCATTTTGTCCTCTCAATCACCTCATGGACCTGGTAACGGCTTAGCCACCCTGATGAGTAGATAGATTCCTTCCAACACTACTATATTTTTTACATTCCATTGACGTCATGAAAATATGAATAGGAAGAAGTGCGGCATGCGAGTGGTGTGGGTTTCCACATACTAAACACAAAAAGCACAAAGAAAATCTTGATGGGAATTGGTATTTGTGTAGAAGATGTTTGTCGCCGATGCGGCAGGATTCGAACAGCTTCGCCACCCATGATGTCAACACAAGCTTCCCAAAACCGAGGGCTTGCTTGCTGACATTCATGTAGCCAAGGGCATGTGAGGTGAGACCCTTAGTTAAAGGCTTAAATCGCCGTTGGATGATTCGAAACTAACCAAGTCTATTCCCCAAGCCTAGGTCGCATCCATTTGTCAAAAATCTGCGGGTACCTGACGTAACTAGAATTGGTGGAAGTCATGGCTTACCAATGAGAACCACAAGATTCGATTTTAGCCGCGGCGCAGGTGCTGACGTGCAGTTTTGGCCCCTGAAACCTACGCTTAACAGCTGCCTGCTAGCTGCGTATTACTGCTGCGCGGCATGTCTATACGCTGCCCCGCTGTCAGATACGCTTGAACATACATCTGTCGGCAGTGTGTTTTGGTCCCCATCGTATATCTTGGCTGCTATCGTAATACACCTATAAGCAATGATTTTGTTTAAAAAGGCATACGCGTTCCTCACAACAATGAGAAATCCATTAGTGCGTTATTGCTCTGCGCAAGTCGAGTTTCTGTCAATGTTGTACGCGCAGCCATCCAGCAAGACAGTCCAGCTTCCGCCAAACATGGATGGCAAAGTAGATAATGGCAAGGATTGTGCAAACAGCTTCTTTATCGTTCCTCCTGCGAGCAATGCTGATATCCACAATCAATCACAGTTGGCTCGACGATGTGAAATCTGCCATTGTACCACACAGCAAGCAAATTCCACTCAGCATCCAGCTCATGCACCATCGTCCCCAGCGAAGGATCAACACGGAGAGGACTCCTGGAGAGACCCAATCCAAAAGCCCTGGGATGATTTTGTCTCCTCCACCTTCCATCCATGCTCATAACCTCGGCGCTGCTAGGTCTCTTCGTTGGTGAGCGCCAGGGGCACCCAAACGACCACGAGGTCAAGGTCCTCTTGGTGGCATCCAAGATCCACGAGCTCCTGATCGTCGTGTCGCTCTCCAGTCTGCTGCAATATCGAATTCGACACGCTCTCCTACGCGCCCCGCTAGGCCTGCCGCTGGGGCTGATGGCCTCGCCGTTCCAGCTTAACGACCCTCTATGTCTGTTCCACTGCCAGTTTCTGTCGACGGCCAAAAAACATGTTCAAGGCCCCGTCCGAGTTTATAACAATTGCTCTGGTCCTTCTCAGCGTGCTCCTAACTCTTGTCGCCGCCCCAAGCTCCGGTATCCTCATACTCCCCGCCTCGATTGGTGGCGGCTGTCAGCATCGGGCCTCGAGGTCGGAGACAGTACTACGGCTGTGCACCGGCTATTCTACAGCGCATTCCCGTCGAAAATAGGGTCGGACTACGGTCTACTCCGCACCGACCACCCCCGACCCCCGGCCACTGATCAGTTCCGGGATCTGCACCTCAGCATGCTGGCGAGCCTCGATCTGCTGGTCAAAGCCAGCGCGCCGAACGAGCCGTGCCGAGCAAAACTTTGCATCCCGCAAGAGTCATTGGCGGGTCCTTTGTAGGTGGACGTGTGTTGGAATACAGAAGATTCATGGTTAGAGAGTTATCTCAGAGGACCATGATCAAGAGCCTGGAGGGGGCTGCCCTTCCTTTATATATACATGTGATTCCCAGTCACGTGACACCCCTTGCAGTTACCAGGCCTTCTGGGCCGTGCTTGAGCTCGCTATCTCTCAACAACGTGTGGGATGCAGGAAGGGGAATCGATGATGGCTGGCTCGAGATGGCTTGTACGGCGCCCATGTCGGCTATCACCAAGGCGTTAACCAGGAGGGGTGAGAGATGGTCTGCGCATACTTTAAAGGCAGCCAGGATTCACGTGAAGCCTACTTTATTCAGGGCTGGGGAGGGATTAAAAAGTGTGGAGGCAGCCAAGGGTTGTCGATGCAGTGCAGACCTGTGGATGGAGCTCTGGGCGCATCCGGGGATGTTGCATTTCCAAGCGACAACCTGGGGCCTGCCAGGCTGCAGGGAAGGCTCATCGCAGAGGTGGTCAAAAATATCAGATTCTCGACCTGTCACAGTCGTGGGCACACAGACGCAACTACTCCCTCTCAACAGGAATATATCGGCATTTGCCATCATGAACAGCAACGTGGGCAGCAACCAAGACAAATGCAAACTGTTGTGCCTGATCGATGCGCGCTGGGTATCCACCTCGCCTGTGTGGATCGAGACAAGCAAAGCCGCCATCTCGCAGGACGGCGTCACAGTCGACCTCAACTCCCGACGACCCGACGACCCACCCGTTCTGATCCTGCCCAGCTTCGCCTCCGGATGGGTGGACACTGCGCGTGGCTTCCTGTCCAAAGCCAAGGATGCACAGGGCAACGGCAACATCACCGACCAGAACCCTCTCGAGAACATGGTCCATCACTGCGCCGAGGCCATGACCTAAGAGAGCCTGAGACACCGATGCCTGGCCGGTGGGCTGGCCATGATGATCACGGACGCTTTGCGACGGTCGTCTGCCATCGGCGAGGAGCACGACGGGCTGATGGACACGGGGGATTGTTACTTCGCTAAGATGGACTTTGAGTACTACCACTGCAACTACAGTTACAAGTTCGGGGGTTGACTTATCACGTTTGCGTTTGCGGTCTTGTTCGTGCACGTGGTCCTGATTGTGATGCATCTTGTTGTGCTTTTGCTGGGAGGCGAATGGTATGAAGGCTCCTGTACGTGGGGTGAGATTGGTGTGATGCTGGTTTTGGCGATGGTCGCAACGCCTCGCGAGGGATTGAGAATGAAGGACTGAGAAGACGATCCGCGAAATGGGTGGGATATATGGCAGCATAGATCGTTGGTGCAGCTGAACCCTGAGACTGGAGATGGAACCATTTCTGTCCGCGAGGGGTCTGCGTTGATGCGGGTAGATCCGGAGACTGAGCGACGCAAAAGAGAGTGGAGAGCCGCCTCTTGTCAATGGTTTGACTTTTGAGTTTATCTATAAAGTACAAAAAGAAAAACACATATTCCATCGCGGGAATTTCGGATCTTGAAAACGCATTGTAGATATCGCGGAATACGGAATAACATGATTAGCAGCTCCTCCAACTCAGTGAAAAAAAAAAAAAAAAAAAAAAAACGAAAGGCCAGCCAGGAGAACTTTGCTCCGCATTCAGAGAATAAGAGCTTTGTTTTCATTGCTTCCTGGATTTCCAAAGATAAAACCTGCTGCAAGTGAGTGTAACTGCCAGGAGGTGGCCCATGCACCTCACGTGCAGGCAGGCCCCGGAGCCCTAGGTAGATATAGAACAAACGCCCACCAATTTCTGGTTGGGCTTTGTTTCATGAATAGACAAGCTTCGGCACCTGAAGTCTTCACAGTAACGTTATCAAGCAAGTACCACGGTACATAGCCTTGCTCGCTCGCAGTATCGGGATGCCAACCTTGAGATTCCAATGACTGAGGTGTCCCATCCAATGAGCAGCATTGTGCGATATCCAATCAACAAAGAGTATACCGATGCCTCCGCCACAACCATTCTGTGTGTCGGAGGCAGCAGTGAGCGTTTGTGGGCAGCCTGGCCTTTTCTGTTGCCAGTCCAAAACAGACAATGTATATCCCTCACCTCAGTTAGCCAAGCGCCTTGGCTAAGAAGAAAAAAAAACAGGGGGTGCATTTCCCCGCCAGCCCCTTAGTCGCTGTACCTGGCTCTGCTTACGGCATTACGCGCAGCTATCATCCGCTCTGGTTACCGCGCCAAGGTTACCAGCCAACCAATCAATAACTTAGAAATTAAGTGGCAGTGCAAACAGTTATGCATCTTTGAACATCTTGCGGTGGCCGATGCACATACCTCTTTACAGGCGGAGGGAATGACGGCGGATGTACTTGATATCTGCTCTGGCATCAAAAAATAAATACCATTGACGTCCCCAGAACTTCTAACCGTATACTTGCCGGAGTTCGCGTTTATACGAATCTCGACATATGAGAAAGCTGAAATTGCCAAAGGACAGGCCAAACAAGCCTCGCTCGTCGCCCCTTGGATCCATCTGTTCTTTCAGTCAAAATGAGCACCAGCGCCGGCACCTCCAACGGCCTCAGCTCCGAAGCAATAATCGGCATAGTCAGCGCCGTTGTAGGCGTCCTTTCGGCAATCTTTCTCATATGGCCATTACTCGGAAGACTTTCCAAGAGAAAACGTAAGGGTATGTTAATCTTTGTATTGTATCGTCACACTGCAAAGGACTGTCCCTAGTCGATTGGCCCAAGTTTTAACCAACAGCATGGTTCAGGATCCACCACAACAGCCACACCCGCCATATCGTCCACAACCCCAACCACGTCACATACCAATCACGTTTATCGCCGCGTCATGCGTACAAGACTCGAAATTTGGGAAATGGAGGACAGGCAGACACACCAATTCCAGAACTGCGAGTCCATTCTCCTGAATCGATTTTTCGATGCACAACGAGGGCCCGATACGTCGCCGTCGCCTGTCCGTCAGTTGCCCGACTCCATACGTGGCTGCGATGATATGGTTTGACAAAGAGTGGCTGGACGATCCACCGCGTCGGCGGGCGGGTTGGTCTGGGGGTGGGTGTGGCCCTAGAAGAAACAGTTGCAATCAGGCTGGGGTTTGTTTGGTGCAGAAGCAGTCCCTGTGCAAATATTCCGGTGGAACAACGGAACGGGAATCGCTGGAGAATCGCGTTGTGAGCAAGGAGCAATCGCAAACATGAACAAACGAGCTAGGAATTAATTACTTTCGTCGGTACATATATAACGCCTAACCATCTAACCAAAAAAAAATTTCCCCTCTTTTTCTCCGCCCATCAACCAGTGCCAAGCCACACTGATCTTTCTAGGCTACCGCTTGATCGCGTCAAGCATGCCAAAGCAACAAAATAAGCCAGAGAACCGCATGCTTGTCAGGGTATCTAGTGGGGGTCGGAACAGTTCCCCGCATTCTGGTGCACGGGGTAGCTGCGGAGAGGTCCACTATCGTTGAGCTGAATGACAAATTGAGTCGTTGACATTCAATCTCAACAAGGATGCCGTGATCCACCGAGCTGGAGGAGATTTTTTCGCGTTGTGCTTTTCCGAGCATGGTGCGAGCTTCGGAGTCGGGCATCATATCATGCAAGTCGTCAAGATTGACTTTGTGCCAAACTTTGGTACCTGGAACTACTCTAGCTCTCCTTGACTTGCTTTTGTCTAATCCTAATCCCATACTTGTGTAGACCCCGCAAGGCCCAGTCTAACTACCTCGGACGAGATGACACTTCGGACAAGGCTCGGAACCTTGGAGTTAATGTTTAAACTAACGCCCTTCAATGTCAACAAGCATCCCAAGCTGCGTCGAATCGGGCCTTATTGTTTGGTAATGTGTCTTCGGCATATATCCGGCAGTCGAAAGCTAGATTAATTGGAGTCCGCCCAGCAAATGTCGATGCCGTTGTCGCAGTCCAGACAGGCAGACTCCGCACCACACCCCGCAAACTTGCTAAAGCTGGAACCCACCGTCATCAATTCTCTCCACTGTCCATTCAACAAGTGTGGAGATTTCCGCTTGGGAAAAGAGCACCCCCGCGACCATGTTGAGCAAATGGAAGGCCCCTGATTAATGTACAAAAAGGGTCTGTTCCCCTTGCAGCTCATCGTCCTACACTTGTCAAGCCTGATCCTGATCTTTACTCATATCGGGTGCACCAGCCAAAAACCGTCCACAATGTCGCACGTAAACCCCGATACCAAGACGGAGCCAGAGGTCTCTAGGGCCCAGACCGCCGACGACTATGACGCCGGTAATCTGAAAGAGGATGACGGTCAGCAGCGAGATTACAGCGGTGCCGTCACGAGCACCGACCCCGCCGAAAAGGCGCTCGTTAGGAAGTTGGACTGGCGCATCATGGTAAATGCTGGCTACCTTGATTTTCTTCTTTTTCTTTTCTTTTTTGACTATACGAGAACAAGATCAGCTTACACATGTCACAAAATGACAGCCCACCCTCTGCGTCATGTACTTCCTCAACTATGTCGACCGCAACGCCATCGCCCAGGCGCGGCTTAATGACCTCGAGAAAGACCTCGGCATGAGTGGCTTCGACTTTAACGTCGCCGTGTCGATCCTGTTTGTCGGCTACGTGCTGTTTCAAATCCCCAGCAACATGTTGATCACGAGGATACGACCTAGCATCTACATGAGCTCGTGGATGATTGTCTGGGCAATTGTTTCTGGTGGGTCGATCGTTTGAGAATTGACATTGGATCTATTTGACTGACCACGCTTTTACAGGCTGCACTGCGCTGGTGCACGACAAGGTTGGACTGATTATCGGTCGGTTCTTCTTGGGCATCACTGAGGCTCCGGTATGGATTGTCCGCTTCTGGGATCTTTGACATCCATAACTAATGTCTCGAATCAATAGTTCTACCCCGGTGCGACTTACATGTTGTCCATCTTCTATCCCCGCAGAGGTTGGTCTTGGTCCTGACACACCCACACCGAGGCGCCTCGATACTGACCAAATCACAGAGGTCGCAACCCGCATCGCCCTCCTGTACTGCGCCCAGATTCTCGCCACCGGCTTCTCGGGCCTCATCGCTGCAGGCGTTTTTGAAGGCCTCGACAACGTTCATGGCATTACTGGTTGGCGATGGTCAGTAAACCTCACGCTCATACCACTCGCTCCGATTGCTGACATACGAACCGGCATCCAGGCTCTTCATCATCGAGGGCGCAGCCACTGCGCTGGTCGGCCTGCTCGGCTTCTGGCTTCTCCCTGACACCCCCCTGACGACCCGCTGGCTTAGCCCTGAGGAGCGCAAGATTGCGCACGAGCGCATGGAGCGTGATCGCGTCGACGACCAGGGCGAATCTTCCGTTATGGTCGGGCTCAAGCAAGCCATCAAGGACCCCAAGGCGTGGGCCTTTTGCCTCATGCAGAACTTTCACCTGTCGGCATGCTCGTTCAACTCGTTCTTCCCGACGTAAGTGTCCCTTATTACTTTCATTATTTGCAAACCTCTTCTGCATCACATTGCTGACATTCAGCAACCAGCGTTGTCAAAACCCTCAACTTCGGCACCACCCAAACCCTCCTCATGACCTGCCCCCCCTTCATCGTGGCCGGCATGTTTGGCATCGGCTTCGGCTGGTCCTCGGGCCGCCTGCACGAGCGCACCTGGCACATCACCGTGGGCCTCGCCATCGCCATCGTGGGCTTCGTGGTCGCCGTCTCCGAGATGGGCGTCGCGGGCCGGTACACCGCGTGCTTCATCTTTGCCGCGGGCGCCTACTCTGTCAACTCCGTCATCATCGGGTGGGCGTCCAGCACCTGCTCGCAGACAAAGGAGAAGAAGGCGGTCGTGCTGGCCATGACCAACGTCGCGGGCCAGATTGGCTACATCTACGGCGCGTACATTTGGCCCAGCACCGATGGGCCCAGGTACACGATTGGGTTCAGCGCCAGCGCGGCGTTTGCGTTGGGGAGCATCGCGTGTGCCTGGTGGATCAGGTTGATGATCATCAGGGAGAACAAGAAGATTGTGGAGGCGGCGGCGGGAGCACCGGTCAACTTGTATGGGTACTGATTGCAGCGGAGAAAGTTTATACCCAGTTTGTAGATGGGTCGGATGTGATTTTAGCAAGAATTGCTCAAAATGGAGATTGGTTGTGGCCACAAAAATGTATGATGGTCACATTTTACCAACAAAAAATCTAGAATAAGCGTACATTTCGGCTTTGTGCTTCCTGATGATTACCCTAGTAGGCTGGATGGCAAGTACGTGTGCTCTATCGCTAACCAGTTCACCCATTATTCCCTCTACTAGGATCTGCCCAATGTGGCCACAAGTAAAACTCGGGCCCGGAATGCATCAGGTGCTGCCAAGGCTGAAAAAGCAACGGAACATGCACAACCCAGGCAGCAGCAGGCAGCAATGGACTAGCTTGCAGCCACATCCGTCAATGTATACCGCATAATGTAGTATAAAGAATTGGGAGTCTACCATGAATATTATCTTTCGAGCTCAAATTCAAGACTTAGTATCATTGTCGAAAAATGGACGATTTCGAAAGAGCAATTAACAAGGCCGTTGACGAAAAAACAATCTCAGGCGCTGCCCTCATCGGCATTTACCGGACTGCTGATGGTTTGTGGCACACTGCTCTCACATGTATCCAATCAACCCCCAAAACCACAACCATATGCTTACCTGCTTTGGCTCCTCACAGGCCGATACTCCCGCTACGAAAAAAGTCTTTGGCAAGGAATGCTGCGCCCCAGACGCACGCAACATGAGCAGCACCGATTCCATCCTCTGGGTATTTTCGTGCACCAAGGTAACCACCCTTACTCCATTCCCCAATTCGCATCCAGACTATGAACATTAACTAAAACACACAGCTGCTCACCTCCATCGCAGCAATGCAGCTCGTGGAGCGCGGCCTCCTCACCCTCGACGAACCCCTTCTCCCCTCCCTACTCCCAGAATAGCAACTGCCCATCCCCGTCATTAAGCCCTCCACCAACCCCCACGACAAATTCACCCTCGAAACCACAAACACCCCGCTCACCCTCCGTCACCTCCTCACCCACACCTCGGGCCTCGCCTACGACGCCACCTCGGACGAGCTCCACCCGGCGTGGCGCGACAGCCTTCCCGACTCGGACCCGCGCGCCAACGCCCAACCTCGTCTTCCCCAACCCCATGGACGTGCGCATGCAGTTCCACACCCCGCTCGTCTTCCCGCCCGGCGCGGCGGGCAGGTGGCGCTACGGGACGGGGCTGGACTGGGCGGGGCGGGTGGTGGAGCGCGCCAACACGGAAAAGTCGAGTCTGGGCGCGTACATGCAGAGGCACGTCTTTGCGCCGCTGGGCATGCGGAGCGCCACGTTCCGCCCGGCGGACAAGGACGGCCTCATACCCTGGGACGACAGGGATGGAGAGGCGGGCGCGGTGGTGCCCGGTAGCACCGAGGGGTTTGCGTACGTCGACGTCGTGGATGAGTGTGGCGGGTCGGGGCTGTATGTGGCGGCGCGGGACTACGGGAGGGTGCTGGAGGCGCTGCTCCGGGATGACGGGGTGGTGTTGGGGTCGGAGTCTGTGCGGGAGCTGTTTCGTCCGCAGTTGGGGGGGGGGGGGGGGGGTGCGGAGCACCCGGGTGTGCAGGGCATGTTAGCCGAGGGCCAGGATGCAAAGGCAATGTTGATGGATTGCGATGATGGGGCGAGGGCGCGGTGGGATCATGGGTTGGGTGGGATGGTGGCGCTGGATGACGTCCCTGGGAAGTTTAAAGGGGGTGTGATGGTGGGTTCGGGGATGATTAACAGCTTTTGGGTAAGTTCTTGGCTTTGCTTGCCGGTGTTGTTTTGTTGGTTGTGGCTGTAGTTTGCTGACGCTCGTGGGGACAGTGGATTGATCGTATCGGCGGCACTGCAGGTTCCTATGGCAGTCAGATCCTGCCGGTTGGTGATGACCCAACCCTTAGGCTCTACTCAAAGTTCCAAAAGGTTATTGTCAAGTTGGTGGCGTAGCTGGATAGGGGGCCAGAAACAGGAAATTGCGCATGCAGTACATGGCGTCCCTTGTGAAACGGCTGTATTCTAGGTGAGCACCTGGAGATGGCTATTAGGAAGCCATCGATCTGACCTGCCTTTCTTCACGGGTTGACGCGGTGGCAAAATGCTCAAAAAAGATGCGAAAAATAAGTACAGAGTCTACGTATCAGGTTCGATTCTTTCGTTTCACTTTTCGGGATTCAACTGGGCGGTCAATGTCAAGGGAGACGACACAATGCTCTAATCATCTCAACGACAAGAGAACAAAAAAGAAATTTCAGTTTTGCACAAGCATACTCGCTATGGCAAAGTGCTTGACTGACTTTTGAGGCTTTGCGATATTAATTACATGACTACCTTCGCATGCATTTTCGGCCCTTTGTACTGAGTAACCACCTTGATTTAGATCATCGACCAAACAAACCAAAGCTGGTTGGAACCAGAAAGTCCTCAAAGTTTGATGACGAGTATGAGTTTGTTAGACAAGGACCTAAAGCAAAGTTTATATTTTCTAAGCGATGCGATCTTTTTGTATTCCATGATAGCCTTGATTCTATAAATGCAAAACATTTTCTGTACTCGAGCGTTGTCTATATCCAGAACTACATCCAAAACAAAATCTTCAAGAGCCTTCCAACTCTAACTTCAATCTTGACAAAAGCAAAACAAACAATAAACTTTTACAAAAGCACCAAGGCTTGTGCGTGATAAACAATCTCAATCAATCCACCCATAACCTGAACCACTCAAGACCCAAAGCTACATCTCTCAGGCCTTATTGCCGCTCTTCTTGGGGATGCGAAGGCAGGCAATGCCAGACTTGCTGCCGTTGTTGCAGTCGAGAAAGTTCTGGTAGTCGGCCGAGGTCCAAAAGGACGGGGACTGGCACGACATCTCGAAGCTGTCCAGGGGCTTCGCCTTCTCGAGCTGGCAGCAGTTCATCGAGTCCTTGGTGCTGGAAACGCAGCAGTGGTTGTCGGCCGTCTGGGTCAGCTTGTACGACCCGTCGGTCCAGCTGCTGCACACGGTGTGGCCCGGCACGCCGGCTTGGGAGGCGGGGGCCGCGGCTGCGAGGCCGGTGGTGAAGAGGACGAAGATGGTTGAGGCGTGCATTTTGAAGAGTTTGATTTTTTTTTGTTGGTTCAACTTTTGAAAATTTCTTGAAAAGAACAAAAGACTAAGAGGTTGATTTCGAGAAGGTCAAGTCGTTGCAGGTAAAGAGAGTGACACTTGAAATTGCATGCAAGAGCAAAAGAAGATGAAAAAGAAATAGTTGCTATGTTGAAAGTGAATGACTAGGCGTGGGTGAGAAAAGGAGTAGAAAAACAAAACATTATAGAGCGAGATCAAGCGAACTTATATACTTTAATCATGGCGATGTCGTACCAGATTAAAGTACAAGTGGTTTTGTATAGAACCCCTACCCAGGGAGAATGTCTGAAAATAATTATCAAAATCCAGGAACCAGATCGGTCAGGGGCAGTGCATTTCCGCAATTCAAGCGTTGGTATAATTGGGGGCAAACCCAGCCCTGTATCCTGGTTCGGTATAATGCGACCGTCCAAGGGTCCCGTTCTCGGACTTCCGCGACAGGTACCCAATTAGGGCAAGATTTTATCCTTGCTACAGGGATCGGGTCCTCCGTAGAGTACTATCCATTGCCACGGTTTCATTGATATTTTTCCAAAGAAGTTCAAAAATTACTGATACTGTGAAACATTCATTTGGAGGCTTTTGCATACTAAAACCAACGAAGAAATTTCTAAATGCCATTTAAGCTTGATTACACAATGTTGCCTTTGACAGACCGGACTGGAACGATTGATGAAGGATCTTTTCACGAAAGTCATCCGCCTTCCATACACAAAATTTCAAACAGGGCCGTTTATAAAACACGTATTGCTGAGGGCCGTGATGTTGGACGGCGGAACTATGCCCTGGAGGTAGGCCTGGCCATTACCTAAGGAACAGTTTAAATCTCCTTGGTATATATGCCAATGCCCGGCCTACTGATGGTGGGTATTCACTTTCTACCTTTTCCCTCGTTCATGCAAATTGAGTGCATCCAGCTAAGCGGCACCACAGTGATGCAAAACCTCCGTATAGTTTTCTGCGCCACATCGACTTTGACGGCAAATAGGCACTGCTAATCTGTGACGTCTATGGTATGATGGTCGTAGCCGGCCAGATCCTCTATCTGCTCTTCATGGTGGACAAGTGGCCAGAAATGCGGACCTCCTAAGTGAGCTTGCTGCTCGTAAATCCCATAATTGCCGCCTTTTTATTGTAAGTTCACTAGCACGACAAAGTCAAGTAACATTGCTCTCGATGACCTTGTATTACCCGCGCAAAACTTTACATATCTTTTACGGTAGAACTCTGGCCGGCATATCTCTTTATACCAATCCCCATCCTCCAGTACTTGCGGCAGTTACCGTCCCTTAAGCTAACCACTGGGTGTCCAAAGCATCAAAAAAGTGATCTTTGTCCTCCTCGTCCGACGTATAGTTTGATGCAATCTCGATACGGTCCAGGGCGTTGATGCCATCTTCCCCAAACAGCAGGCGAAGCCCAAGCTCGCACCCATCCTCATCGGAAACGTCAGTCCAGGGCTCTCTGTCCCATGGATCGTATCTTTTGTCCACATCCTCCTCTAAAAAATACCAATCCACCCCGTGGTCCCATATTTTGTCCCGGAGGTTGTGATCGTACTGCATTGCTAGGAACTTTTCCCCGAGCCACCGCTTCAGAGCTTCGTGCCGCCCGTTTTCGTGCAGGATCCTTCTGGATTCCAGAAACATACCGGCCGCCCAATTTGTCTCCCTTAGCTCCACAACCAGCACGCTGGCGGTAAACGCGATCAGATGAGTCGCTCGGCTGATATAAAGGAGGTAATCAGCATCCAGGCTGTGCTGTAACCTGAAAAATAGACATTGTAGCGGATCATAACCCTGCAAACTCTCGGCGTCAGGATCCAGTCCCCGAAGTCCAAGTTTAATCTCAGCAGGTCAATTTGCTCTTGAGACCCGCACACTAGTGTTAAATGGAGCAGGCTGCATCCGTCGTTATTAATCTGGTTGGTCAGCGCACCATGCTGGAGAAAGGCCCGAATTAGACGCACGTTGCCATGTCGGCAAGCAGTTAGCAAAGGTGTTTCGCCCAAACTATTAACGAAATTGATATTTCCGCCCGAATTGACGAACTCGGCTACCGTTGACTCGAATTCGTCGTAAGATGTGGATGCGAACTGTATAGCATGCAACACGGTGTTTCCGTAATTAGTGTTAGCGTTTGGAAATCCTCCTTTGCTGAGGATCAAACGCATCAGGCTTGCGGAATGAACAGTGGAATGTAGGGGGGTTCTGCCCCAATTGGCTCTGAGGTTGATGTCGGCACCTGCGTCAATTAGTATATTCGCCAATTCCAAATTGCCCCGCCAACATGCCCGGTGCAGCGGAGCTTCTCCATTTCCTTTATCTTGCACATTTGGGTCGGCGCCATTTTTGAGCAGAATCTGGACAGCAGCCAGGTCGTTTCGGCTAGCAGCCCAATGGAGTGGCGAGCGCCCATAGGTATCCAGATCGTTTACGGCGCCATTCTCGATCGCCATGGCGTTTTCCAAAGTTACGGGGCCGATGCCGAGGATTGCGTCTCGTATGAGTGAGGGCGAGGTTGATAAAAAGTCGGACCCTTGCTCCACAATAAGCTTGAGCACGTTGTCGCTAGTGGAGGGGAATTCTTTTCCCCAAATGATTATTTGTGCGTAATCCGCAAGGGACCTAAGTTCGGATTTACCATTGTTTAGTATAACGGTTAATCCTTCCGCTACTTCAAACCGATCTTTCTTTATGCCGGTAGCCATGTCTCTGAGGTATTTGACTCACAAACCATGGGCATCTGTAAGGTGTTGTCCATTTTCCTCGCTGAACTGTTCAACTAAATCCAGAATTTCGTCTAGCGCACAATAATGAAGAAGGTACTTGGGTTGACTTGTGATGTTAGCATCCCAGGCAAGATTAAAACAAAACAAAGCGAAATGGGGGTTAGGTTAATTCTACACAGAAATGTTGATACCAACTTACTATAAGCACTGGTTCACCATCTGTCGCGTTTATATCCGTGGGAAGCATTTTCCTCTTTAAAAAAGCGTTCCGAATCCATCCATATGATTTGAATTGAATAGCATTAAATAGATCACCGAACGCAACCGCTCTGGGTACTTTCAAAAACAGAGCCGCGCCGATACCACCGCAGGGATCCCATATGGTGGCCATTTGGATGGTGTGGTTCAAAAACCAGGCAGGGAACTCCAGCCGGAGGCGAAACGATCTTTTGGAGCCGGCGCGGCATCCGGCCAAATTGCAAGGCCGCTGGTCCAGGAGGGGGATACCGTTGTAGCGGACCAGGCAGCTGCCCACGACAGAGCGGAGCCAGGTCGGCGTCCGAATCTGCGAAACGATGTGACACTGGCAGTTGCACCATCCCTTGCAAGACTGCCGGACAGAAGCATGTAGCGAAACTACTTCCGGCTGCTTTTCGAACGCCTGGGGAATCGGAGGAGGGCACCGTCGGTGCATGTTGTGACCGTGTTTCGTCTGGGTCCTGGGGGTTGGGCTGCTGGTGGCTCGATTGCTGACCGTCAAGCTCCGGATGGATTTTTCAAGGGTTTCGATCCGACCCGATATATGGTTTACTGCTCGACCTGCGACTTCGCTAGCCACGTTACTGCTTGAAATACTGATGCCCTCGATCATTAACGCCATCCGGGAGTTGTTCGCGCTCCATGTATGTTAGCCTTGCATATTTATATTGCAGACACAAGTAGAAAAGGATAAGTAATAGGAGAAGGGCTGCTTTACATGAAGAGCGACGGCGCCCATATACCGAGGATGAAGGATAAGTTTTCGCGCGACCGGCGGCATTGTTCCCGCAGCTTTGTCACATCGTTCTTCAGCTGCTGCCACTTGAGCTTCGGAACCTTGGCCTGCCCCTGCCTGTTAAGCCGCCCCTCGCTTGCGAGGGCCAGCTCGGTAGCCAATGAATCAACCTCGGACACTCTCTGTGAAAGCTCCGATCGGATTTGTTGTAGCGCCTTCAACGAGACGGGGGGTACGTCGGCTGATGTGGATAGGGCGTCAACCGTCTGGGATGCCTGCTGTACGCAGACGTGGAGAAACTCAATCTCATTGAGTAGGTCGCAAAAGATGCCGTCGGTTTGCTTTAGTGACCGCAGTTTGCGTATACCTTTGCCAATGCCTACGGCAACTTCTCCAAAGGTAACGACGGCAGTGGCAATAGTTAAAGGGTCCATCTTGGCGTAGCGTCGCGGTGGATAAAGTGTTGGATCGATAGAAACATATTGCGGTGCATAAACGATTCGCAAAAGGAGTGAGAAAATATGAAAGGACGCAAAAATCGGAGTGAGGTAAAGACCGAGGGGAAGGGCTGGGTGAAAAGCGGACCAGAATGGGCTGCTGGATTAAAGACCAGAAATGGTGGGTTGCATCCAATGCATATGTTGTCCTACCGTGGCTTAGGTTGCCAGCACACCGGCTGAATGCGGCGCAGTCTGTGTAAAAAGTAGGCTGACAGCACAGCCGACTATCATTACGACCAACCAGATGGATGCCCTCCAGGCTTGCCAAGCCATATACAACAGGGGTTTATTGAAATTAAGAATCTTACCGCTTGCTTTAACTAAGTGAATTTGGTTGATCGCACAGCCCAACAGATAAAAAAAACACAAAAATTCGCTTCCACGACTCCGCTTAGTATCCAAGGCAAAGTCTGGGTCTTGCACAATAAACAACAAACACTTTCCAACATGAGTTGCCATACGACCCAGTACCTATATCTTCGCAGGATCGGCATTACGATGGCAGAACCACACAGAGATGTATGTGACTTGAGGGGCACATGATCAACATCGTATCTCTTCCAGCTAACTTATTCCACCTTCTTCCACCTCCTCCTCAGCACCTGCGCCGCACTCTTCGGCCTCCTCTCCCTTGTAAACACGCCCTTTTTATTCCCATCCACGCGGAAAACAAAGCTGGTCGGGGTTTGAAAGTCGGCAAAGTTCCAAACATGCTCACCCACCACCGCCTCCACCCGATCAAACACGCGGTGGCTCATCTCCAGCACCCGGAACTGGTACTCCTCGCTCCACGGCACGTCTCCGACGGTGTGGAGGCCCGCGAGCGTGTCGGCGCCGTACTCGGACATGACGATCGGCTTGTCGTACTTGCCCGCCCACGCGCGCAGCTCCGCCTCGAGCGCCACCTCGGCGCTCTCCAGGTCGCCCGTGTCGATGTACCAGCCGTAGTACCGGTTCAGGCACAGCACATCGAAGAGGTCCGAGATCAGGCACTTGTCCCACGTCGCCTGCACTTCGTTGGCGAAGCAGACCGGCCGCGTCGGGTCGAGCTGTCGGGTTAGAGTCACCAGCGGCTCAAAGTACTCCCTTGCTCCGTCTTCGTGCGCCGATGGTTCGTTGGCGAGCGTCCACATCACGACGGATGGGTGGTGGCGGTCGCGCGCTACTAGTTCCCGGATGGCCTGCTCGTGTTTCTTTCTGGTCTCGATGCTGACAGTGTCGGGTGAGTACGTGGGCGTCTTGACCCCGCCGTGCAGACCCGCCACCACGGCTAGGTTGAGCCCGACTGCGGCGGTCTCGTCAACAACCACGATGCCGTGACGGTCGGCGAACTCGTACACCTCCTCCGCGTAGGGATAGTGGGCGGTGCGGAACGAGTTGGCGCCGATCCAGTCCAGAAGCTGGAAGTCGTGGACCATATATGCCGGGTCATGGCCCTTGCCACGGATAGGGGTGTCTTCGTGTTTGCCAAAGCCGGTGAAGTAGAACGGCTGGTTGTTGATCAGGAACTGCCTCCCGACCACTTTGACCGTGCGCACGCCGATGGTGAGGTCGTACGTGTCGAGGATACCGGCGCCGTCGGAAGGTAGGATCTGCGCGCGGAGCTGGTAGAGATAGGCTGCGCCGGGCTGCCACAGACGGACTGATTCGATGGTCGCGGTGCCGGTCTGTCCGGATATCTGGGCGACAACCTTGTCATCCTCGTCGATGACGGAAATGGCGTATTGGTGGCTGCCAGTTGTGGACGAGCTGGACAGGATTTCAAAGTCGACGAGTCCTGTTTTCCCGTCGTCGGATACACGGGTCAAGGTGGATATCTCGCTGATAAAAGTCTCAGGGACACAGTATATCCAGACGGAACGTGCCAGACCGGCATAGTTGAAAAAGTCATGCTGGTAATGCTGCTTTCGTCTGCCATTCTTGAGCGTCTCTATACTGCCAGGAGGGATGGTATGCCAGCTCAGCTCGTTGTTGACAGCCACCGTCAGCCGGAACGACTGTCCTGCGGCCACAAGGTCCGTCACTTCGGCCTCGAAAGGAGTATATCCACCCATGTGGTCGGCAACCAGGGTTTCGTTGACGTACACCCGTCCTCTGTGGGTGGCGGCGTCGAAGCGGAGAAAGTACCGTCTGTCGGCCCAGCCAGGCGCAACGGTGACCTGCCTTTGGTAGTAGACCCAGCCGACATGATCTCTGATCTTGGGGTCGACGAATATGTCGTTGTAACTGGCCGGGACGGGGATCTGCAGTTTGGGGGAGAGGCGCTGCTTCCATTGTGCGTCGACGTCCATGTCTGGGCTTCTGGCGAGGGCAAAGTTCCACAGACCGTCTAGCGAGACCAGCTCTCTGACCGAGTTTGCCTGAGGTTTGAGCATGATTTGTGGTCAGGGGATAGCAATTAAGGGGTATGGCAAGGAAATGGGAAAGAGATGTGACGGTATTACCAGTCCATCAAAACGTCAAGATTGTTCGAACAAGACTAGAGTAGTAAAAGTGACCATGGGCAACTGAAGTCGTTGGAATGTTGTTCAAACTTTTGGGAAATCGTCGGCACAATAGCGGCTCAACGTCGGTAGTTTACTCGGCGCAGGGAAGCCCTGATTTGGTAGGATGGGTTCCTGTGCAATGATTGTACGGAGAGAATGGCGGGGAGTTGATCACCGGGACTTCTTTGCGGAGAGTTTGTGGGGGAGTTGTGGATTTGTTTACCCCATGTTGGGGAATGCCTGCTCACTGGCAAATCGACCCGGGGATGATCGCGTCCTTTCCAAAACTGCTGGAATACCAATAATATCCTCTACTCCAAAAATCCATTGCTGCATGTGGGTCTTGTGCCAAGATTAGAATCGGAACAGACCCGACTTTGGGCCATTCTCACCCGAGCGACTGACACCAAGGGGTACGCTTCTAGAACAAGGGTTGTCGGTAAAAGCTTGATTTGTGCTGGGAAGCAACCTCGTTCTCGGTCTGGGACTCCTATGCGTATAAAACGACATCAGGTCCCGCAACCCCCATTGGGAGGTTTCCTATTCCCACTCTCTTTCCGCAGACTTTAAATCTCCGACCTTTGGATCAAACTGATCCAATATTCTCCGGTGTCCGTCGTTGCTTCTCGCCGTCAAGCACTGGGGCGAATCGCAAGTCGTCACCATGGAGAAGAAACCGGAACAAGTGGACCCTCACCCCGTCAAGGCCGAGGATGGTCCGACCAGCCAAGCAACGGAAGATGTGCCGGAAAAGATGAACAACGCCGGGCCCGTTCTCGTCTCGGCCTATGCCGACCTGCCGCGGGGAGTTGCCATTCGAAAGTTTTGGCGACTGTACATTACGGGCTTGACCGTATCTATTGCCGGAATGTAAGCAAAAAACCCATCTCCTCTTATTCAACACTCATGCTCAGTCAACTTATTCTAACAAACGAACAGGTACGCTGGTTATGCAAACTCGGTGGTAGGAAGTATTGTCGTCAACAGGGGCTTCATCCAGCAGTACGGGACAATGAAGGACCCCAAGACGGGAGGCCCTGCCCTCGACGCCAATCACATTTCGCTCTGGGGAGCCATGTATTTTGTGACCGCCATTGCCATCCAAACCGTTGCGCCCTATTTTGCCGATCGTTTTGGTCGCAAGTTCAACATGTGGGCTTTGACATTTTTCCTGACTTTGGTGTGTACAATAAAATGGTTCACCATTCCTTCCTTTCCTTTCATCACCACATACTAACAACTCCCCAGTCCATCATCATCGCCGTGGTATCCACAAACTGGGTGGTGCTTCTCATCTCCCGCCTCGTCGCAGGCTGCGCCGGCGGCCTGATCGGCACATCCGTCATGGTATACATGTCCGAGATCGCCATGCCTCAGTTCCGCGGCGCCCTCCTCGCCAGCTTCTCGCTCGCCTTTTCGCTTGGCCAGGTCTTCCTTGCCGTCGCCCTCAAGACCCTCGAGGTCTCCACCCCGATGCTGTTCAGAAACGTCTTCTATTCCGAGTTTGTCTTCTTCGGCCTCTGGATCCTCCCCATGGTCTACCTTCCCGAGTCGCCCGTCTGGCTCGCCACAAAGGGCCGGCACGACGATGCGAAAAAGTCCCTGCGGAGGCTGGTCGGCCGCGTGGAGGGTTACGACTTTGACCACGAGTACGCCGTCATCGAGCAGGAGGTCCAGCAGTCCATTGCGTTGTCGGTGGCGCACGGAGGCGAGAACGACTGGAAGGCGTTGATGAGGCCGCTCAACCTCAAGCGGGCGCTCATCTCGACGCTGCCGTTTACTTTCCAAAATGTCGTTGGCGTGCCGCTCATGTTTGGTTACACTACCTATTTCTTCTCACTGGCCGACGTTTCGGATCCTTTCATGGGCAAGCTCATCATCAACATTGTGTTGCTGTTTGGCATCGTCGTGTCCTTCTATTTTGTTGACACGGTCGGGCGACGGACTCTTGTTGTAGGGGGCGGGCTGGGCATGGGTACGATATGTTTGATTGTGGGCGGGTTGGGGTTCATGCAGCCGAATGATGCATCCGGGCCGGTCTTGATTACTCTGTGTTCGATTTGGACTTTTCTTTATGCCAACTCCTTGGCGCCGATTGGTAAGCTGATATTCTGCTTTCTGTTTCTACAGCCGATTGCTAACCATACAATTAGGATGGATTTCGCTGGTCGAAGTTTCAAGTCCCAAGCTGCGAGCCAAGACGGCTTCCCTGGCGGTCATGGTTCAATATGTTACCGGGATTCTCTTTGTAAGTGTCTAGCTTACCGCTCCGTAAACTCATAATCTAACTCAGGCTAACCCTTCCAAGAACTACACAACACCATTGATGCTCTCGGCCCAATACGCCGGCTGGGGCCAAAAGATTGGTCTCTTCTTTGGTGGAATCACATTCCTATATCTTATCCCTTGTGTCCTGCTCTTCCCCGAGACCAAGGGCAGGTCCTACTACGAGCTCGACGAGCTCTTTGAGTCAGGAGTGCCTGCTTGGAAATTTGCCAAGACCAAGACTACGCAGCAGTTGGAGATGGAGGATAGGCTGGGTGCACGGGCGTGAGACGTTTGGTTTGCGTCATCTTGAAATGGCAACTTGTCCAAAGTAACCATTCCTGAACACTTCAGTTCTTCCCATATTTTTATTTGATGCGATTGAAGCAGCATAATAGACAGTAGTGCAATTCCACAATGCATTGTTCCTTTGGACAAAGACATTGTTTTACTATCGGCTTCCCCATTGCTTGTTTTTTTCGAGGTCGCAGGTACAAAGAGATTTGTCTCCAGACAATTTCATCGTCAACGAATACAATACAAGATAAATAGAGCCTCAAGCCACCAGCAAATAATAAACTCGGAATTCGACCAAGAAACCACATTGCAACCTTGGAGCCTGCACTGGCTGGACTTGAAAGGACTCTCAGCTGACATACACAGACAGATTATTCTGACCCCTGCCCGTCAGATTTCACGAGAATTGCAACATGCCGACATCCGACATGTCGTCCTCTCCAAGCCCATCTCTCCTGTCTGAGGCACAATCCTAAGGCAGCCAAGGTAATGTCTCCAACCCCCCGCGGCGAAGCTATTTTGACACCGTTCTCAACAGGGACGACACGCCATCTCCGCCCAGCCGCACAGAAGCAGAAAAAGCCCCTTCAGTCGCCCATCTCACCACGCGACTCAACAACACTTCTCCCCCTCCCCACAGCGACAGTATCACCACCCCCAGCGGCGGCAGCACCACCAGAAAGCGGGTCAAGGGACGGTACGACCCGACCCGCTGCCGAGATAAAGGCTGCATCCTGACGGCCGAGGAGCAAGCCGACCGGGGCAGCCGGTGCCGGGCCTGCACGGCCTCGCCGCCCTCCTTGGCGGAGATGCGGGCCGGGCGCCGCGCCGCGGGCATGTGCACCAGGCTCGGCTGCGTCCTGACGACGGCCGAGCTGGCCGAGGGTTGGGCCTTGTGCGGGACCTGCAGGGCGAACACGGTGCGCTACATGAGGAAGCGGAACAGCCGCCGGCGGGCCTCGGGACGTTGCATCCTCTGCGAACGCCAGCTGTCGGCCCTCGACGGCGACTATGCGAGCTGTCCATCTTGTAGGCAGCAGAGGAGCTCCCAGTTGACGCGGTCCCACTGGAAAAGTAAAAAGGCCATTGCCGCAGCGGCAGGGGATGCGGCGTCTTCTTAAGAGTCGCTCTGTTGCTGGGCCTTTTTCGGGTTTTTGCTTGAATTCTTTACTTTCTTTGATGGAAGGGGGGTTGACGTATTGTGCTTGATTCATTATTCGACAACCAATAAACTCCGGGTAGGCTTTTCCCTGCAAAAAATGTGCTTTCAATATGTTGCATCAAAAGTTTTTAAAGAGAACTGACATATGACCGACTGTAGATTTACAATTGGAAGGTGACGTTTGCTTTTTTACCAGTCAAGGAAATATTTCCTATATATACAAATGGCTAAGTCGTGATAATTGCTTCCCATCAGTCTTCGTTCTGTCTGCTCATAGACCTCGTAATCCTGCCGGTTTGAGATCCTGTTCGATATCCTGGGAGGGTCAGACCTCCTGTCCTGGGCCTCTTACTGTTGTTGATGTTACTTGGTTCGGAAACCCGTTCATCGTCGGCTTGTTTCGACGGTCGCTTTCTTTCCAAGGTCTTGGACGACGGCAATGGTTTAGGCACGATTTTTGGCGGCGGCGATTGCGATTTAGGCAAGGCTTCAGGCGGACGTAGCGATGGCGGTTTGGGCAAGACTTCAGGCGGACGTAGCGATGGCGGTTTGGGCAAGACTTCAGGTGGTGGTGACAACTCGAGCCCATTTGCCAATGGCGAAGATTTTGCGGGTTTGTATTGATGATACTTTTGTCCTATGTAATTGGAAAGGGGTTTTTTATCAAAAAGCGGTACGGGAGGTGGAGGTCCTTCAGATTCCAGAGGAGCGGGTCTGGGTGAGGACGGGGGTGTCGGGCCGGGAACAGTGGTGCGACGGGAGATACTGTGTCTTGGAGGCTCCGGGTTTCCTTTAGCGATTCCGATCGTTCGTCCTGGGCTCGCATGATCGAGCCCTTGGTCGTCAGACTGCTGTGTGATGTCTCGGTGCGATATAAGAACAGCAGAGGTGCCAGGGTAGCTAAGTGGTGCAGCAAGCGCAAAAGTCACGCTTGTAGATAGAAAGAGCACCAATAAGTATAGGCGAGTACGTGAGAGCATAATCGCTGGTGAAGATCAAGCATGCACATCCTATAGTGAGCAAAGTTTTGGCCCAGAAGTCCAAAAGCAAAGAGGCAAAAGGCGAAATATACCAATGAATTATATGTCGTTCGCAAATTGTAACATACATACATGCTTACTACCCTGTTGCTTTGTCTTCATTTCAATCACCGTCAACCCTATGTGGCGCATTACTACACATCCAGGAAGGATCGCGTCAGTGGAACTTTCTCTTGGCGCTGACTGTCTGGCGGTTCCTATGGACTGACACAGTAGAGGGGAAATGGAGCAGGGGTTTAAGCGCTAAAAAGAAGCAAGCTCCCGGTCCAAGCTGTAAAAAGCTCCCAACTGTGGACAATTCACCCAAGGTTGAAAACAGTACGTTCAAAAGAAACCACAGGTCCTATGATCCCGTCTACAAAAGATTCTAGTGGCTCTATTAAATTCAAGATACAACCTACAATAATCCTAACTCGCAACATATAAAACACGGCTCCCTCCCCGTCACTTGTACAATCCAGTAGCAACCCAATTGCTGGAAATTAGGCTGGTACTTTCAGTCAGGCCGGAGGACGGCAATATCGAAATGCAACAAACTAAAAGTCAAAAAATGTAAGGCAGCGGGATGTTAGCAAAAAGACTGCGTCGAAACTTGATGCTATTGGCCTTGGCAGGTTTGGAACTCTTCTGGGCGGCAGGCTTGGCCTTGGGATCAGCCTGAGTCTGGGTGACAGGCTTGGATTTGGGAGCAGCTTGAGTCTTGCCGGCTATACTCTTGCTTTGTGTCGCCTTGGCATCGAGCTTTGTGGGCAGCGTGTTGCTCCTCTGAAGTGGTGCCGGTTTGTCTTTGGAAGGTGTCGTGGGGAGGGTGTTTGCTCTGCGAAGACCGATTGGAGGCACTTTGTTTGCTACATCCTGTTTGCCTGTTGCGGCCGGCTTGTTTACCACGTCCTGTTTGCTCCCCGACTGAGGTCCTTCCTTCTTGTTCGCAGTGATGCCCTGCTTTGTGCCAGTGCCTGCCTGAGCGGCACTGGGGCCAGGCTTACCGGTCTTCCCGCCTGACGCTGTCGCCGGAGCCTTGTCTGGCGTCTCCAATTTGGCTTTGATTGGAGGAATGATGGAAGTTTTCAATTCCTGGGAGATGATTTTTGCCACCTTGGCCTGATCCTCTGTCCTCACTGCATGCTCCATCATGTCCGAGTACTTGATCCTTACATCTTCGATTTTCACTGTCATTGTCCTCGCCCACTGTGGGTTGTCGGGGGACAATGCCTTCCATGCCTCATTGGCGCTCAGGCATGCAAGTAACTTTTCGGCCGTGTCAAAATCTGCTTTCAAGGCTTTGTCGGCCGAGGCGAGCTGTTGTTGGCAAGGTTTTGACGAGGGGGAAACATTAGCAACTTGGACGTGAATGATAGTAGGGAGGAGCAATGTGGACGGGGCCATACCAAGTTGTCTTTGCGCTTGACCGAATTATCATAGCATTTGAACGCAAGAGCCGACGAGATGGTGATTGTTATGCCTGCGATGGTAAGGCCAATCACAGCACCGTGAGGGGCCGGAGCCGCAGGCAAAGGATCTGGTTTTGGACGAGGTTCGGGGAGAGGAGAGCCAATAACAGAGCTTAGTGTCAAGCCCCAGATTGCGAAGAGCTTGAAGTGCATGTTTAGCAATTCGCTGGATGCGAGGATGGACCACGTATTTGGAAAACACTGGTTGTTGTGGGCGCGTCTGACCTTGTGATATCGTAATGGGACTCCAGGTTAGATTCTGCTGCACGGGACGACAACGATAAATAAAAAAATTATGATCCACGTTTGCTACTTTTTATGTTTGTCCCAAGAGGTTAGAGAGATAACCTGTGTCGTGCGCGAGAGGTAGGCTTACTTTGCTGTCGAGCACCTGCTAACACCAGCATGCACTGCATAGCTGAACTTACTACGACATTTGGTACTGAGACCTCAAGCTCTGGATAAAAAGACACATCTGAGAATGGCAGTGTCAGGCAGTTATTGAATACCAAGCCCACCGAAAACATCGTCAATATAAAGCCAAGCTTCAGAGTGTCAAGTAAGCTGGCTCATTTACTTGCTTCCACCAATGAGCTTTGTGGCGGTGCATTAACAATGATAAGCTGGCCGTGAGAGCTAGCCTGATTTGGTCTCATTTTCATCACGTCTTACCAGGAAGCTCCCATTCAACGCCGCGGTGCTTACACGTCGTGTTTTACGCGACAGATTTGTGCCTTACATTCAACCCACTGTCATCCGTGAGCTTGACAATTTTCCTCGGTTGGTCCAATCATGTCTCGAGCAGCATTCTTCCTTCAAAATTTCCGATTTTCACAAGCCATCACGACGAGTTAACCGAAAAAAAGAGGGGACTTGAGTCCGGACTTGTAGATCGGAAAATAGCCGACGTACGTCCTCATCTGGTCCATGACTGCAGAGCCAAGCACAACACAGCTGTTTACTGTGCTTTTCGCTTAATATGATCCAGTTACCATCAAAAACTGGGTGAGCGAGCCTCCACTTTTGGGCCTCATCCTCTCTTCTCAGAGTCCCTCGAGAAGAGAAGAGAAGGAGAGAACAGACAGACAGCCGCGGATCTATGACCAGCTGCAAGTGGCGATCTAAAAGATCGAATATGCTCAAAAACCTCAAAACATTTTTTTGGGAACGAGTATGGCCGCAGTCATTCGGGATAAAAGTCAGGCATCAAGCACCCCCTTGCACCAATCTTTTCGGCGCGCAGCCAACTAAAAAGCCAAGCTAATCCCCACCTCCATCACAGATCCGCGCATTGGACATCCGAATCGACGCCCAGGAGAAGGTCTACAACGTTTACGTCAACGCGCTAGGACAAGCCGGCATGGGCCCAGACGAGCGCTTGGAAATCACCGATTTGTGGTACGTCGCTTCCCAAAGATACGTACAGGGCCTGAACGAAGAACCCTTCAGCTGGAGGACGGCCGTGGACCTGCGGGCTGTGTACGCCGAGGATCTGGCCAGGATTAACGAGGATCTGCGCCGGCGCCTTGTGGAGAGGGGATCTTTGCATATAAAGAGGAATGAGACCGATAGCAGTGACGGAGGTGATAAAGACGTGACAGAATCCAAGCGCTGAAGAATGGTGATGGATGGGTAGTTGTGGAATGGCGATTAAGCTACGTGAAAAGCTAGCAGGTGAGTTTGGTTCTGGTCCAGTCTGTATTTGAGCTTCGTGCAGAACGCGTGTTCAGCAACGATCTCGTATAATCACTCCCGGTGTAGCTCTATGCTAACTATCATTATTCATCATCAATCTCGATAGACTCATTCGTTTCCTACGTGTACCATCAAGTCATCCCGATATTCCACACCCTGACGCTCTCCCCAGCGATCAGCTCGAGCAGAAAGCCCTCCATGTATCGTAAAAAAAGTCTCTACCACCATAACTTCAAACCCATCACCTCTCAGGTACCGCACCGCTGATTGAAAGAGGGTTGGACATGTGTGGACTGGATTTGATAACAATTCCTTACATATCGCTGTCTCTCAGGAGCTGATGAAAGTGACTCTGTTTGATATCGTGGAGGAACAATAGCGCCGGACCGCGGCGTTATCATCGTCTTTCGGGCCCTTGTGCGCTGGGACTTCTCTAGCATTAGCCTTGCCACTGCATACGGGCTTTACTTCCTGGAGGGATTGGTAGTGGGATGTCTAACTGTATCACGCATATGTTGCAAGAGAGTGAATCTTGGTGAAGCGACAGCTTGAGGAAACGTATTTCCCAGTTAAATCCAAAGCTATATATGAGTATCTGGAGAGCGACATACAGTTGTTTTCCCTGTCTCTCCTTCATATTTTCCCGCTGGCGCGCAGCTGCATTCTACGAAAATAAAATGTAGCTGTGATGGCAAACATATTGGGTATTAGTTCCCCTTTGTTCACTGGGTCAACGCTCAATTCCTTGTCAAGATTATCTTCGTGCTTTCGAGTTATTATCGTATCAAATACTCGTCAAAATACCTCGTGTGTTTGACGTGGAAAATTGCAAAATAGAGTTGCCTCTTGAAAGATCCCGACACATTTCTCCTTGGCAGCATTTTAGTTTCCGATCCGCCGCAGATGGCCGTCATTGTTAGATGATTCGGATGGTGGGCGACGTATGTAATCTTACCTTCTACCTCAACATTCCTAACCTGCTTACGATTCAGGTTCCAGGGTTTACTGTTTTTAGCTGCAGTTATAATGGCTAGTCTACTAGCAGTAGTAGTTGGCTCTCAACATGGCATGTTGAAATTCTTGTTCATCTCCTCACAGTAGCTGCCATTCAACAAAACCTTTTTGTTTTCGGATTTTGTCTTCATTTTCTTATCCGCGGCCCGCTCTCGCTAATACTGTGAAGCTAAAAACACCTCAAACTACCTCATTGTCAACCACATACCCTCTCCTCATCCCTTATCACCTTCGCTGGGAACGAAGACCATGCCAACATAGTCCTTTTACGTTAAGACGCGCATCTCCCGTTCGGGCCTGCACCGGTGTAGTCGCCCGGGCGCTTGCTTGGGGAGTGGTTGCAGTTGCCGTACTGGGACAGAATATTCCAAGGGCCCTCATTGCTGAAGAGCTGTCCACTAATTGCCCGGCTCCACGGGCAGCACTGGTTGTTCACATAAAACACGTAACTCGCGACCTTGCTGCACGAGGCCGAGCTCGAGCCGCTGCCATCCTGTTATTTTCGTCACATATCGTTCAGCATCTGGACTATTTTGAAAGCGCGTCCAGACTGTGGATTGATGTGCTTACATTGCAGAAATATGTCGCCGAGTTGTTGCGGCACGTCATGCGGCGGCACTGGCGCCCGGGAGCTCCGCAGGATCCGCCCAGGGCCCGAAGATAGTCGTACTGGCTCTGTGGATGGGGTTTAAGAAGCGATGTTGTTAGCATCCACCGTAGTTTCCTAAGCTTACACTCTCAGGAATGTCTTCTTTGGTGGGAAATTTGTTGCAAAACTAGTATATCAAATCAGACAAGATGGATTTATTGACGTTCAAATCTCCGCGGTCCCCGGTAGAGTAAACGCCGCAAAAGAACCCGTTCGGGTTGGCTCCGGTCGGCACCCTCTTCTGGATCCTTGAAGTGTCGCTCGTGACGTTGTGCAGGGCGTCCCAAGAATCCTCAGGGACATAGCCGGGGTTCAGAGCGAGGATGCGTTCATAGATCGCCTGTAGTCTTTGTCATAATCAACGGTCTGTGAGTGGGAGTCAAAGGATCAAGTTAAGGATAGAATGAAACTACCAACCTCGGCTTCACCAAGCATAGTAACTTCGGGACCGTTTGGGAACACCTTGCCGGTCCAAACCATGCCGTTGGGATCATCCAAAGTGGCCTCGCTCGACCTTTACGCGACTGCGAGTGCGACCACGGCTGATGACGACCAGAGGGCCTGGGATTAGGGCGAGCGTTATATCAGCAATCTGCTTTTTCAAACAGTGAAGATTTCAGCGGTCATACCAGAGAGAGGAATGCCAGAGACAGATGCATTTTGGCTGCTGAGGATCAGGTTGAAGGGGCTGCTATCCGTTTCTTGGGATAAATGGTTGTTAGTCACAGAAGAGAAAAAACAAAGGAAGTAATAGGAGCTTTTGCAGATATTTATACAAAAGAAAGTGGTCTGTGGATGACCCGGCTGACGGAGAAGCGCAAAGAGGGAGACTTGTGATAACGTCGGGTGCTATACGCCGCGGCTTATCATAATCATCCAGGTCAAGGAAAATTACGCTTCCGTCTATCAGTTTCTCGCGCCTGGAGTAGCAATTCAAATTTTTAATGCCTGCCTTCCTATACAGATCCGTGGGGCTACCCATTGTCAAAACGCATGTCAGCTGGCATACTATGCAGAGTAATCGACCCCCCGCTGGAGTGATTTGTCCGTTGGCAGATAGCAGCTGAATTCACCCACAGGAGCAAACACTCAGGGACCGTCCATAGTTCTGTGGAAAGCATGTCGTTGTTTACCATCTATGAATCGCATCCCATCTCTAACCTCGGATCCCATCTGTCAGTCTACATATCTTAATTGACCGCTGTGTTACAGAGCCTATTTGCTAGGGCGAAGCTTCATTCTACTGTTCAAGTAAAAAAAGAAAAGAGAAAAAGAAAAGTAATTGAGAGGTTCCTTCGCCGCACAAACATCAAAGCCGCTCCACCGACCTATCCGTCAATTGTTTCAGACAAACCGAATCCAGGACGATTTCAAACAAGGTCGAAGGCGAGAGGAAGCCCTGGTCGGGCACAATCACCAAGTAGTATTTAGATTTTACGTACGTGGTGCTTCCGTACTCAAGGTTATATCAATAGGGTTTCCATACTGAACAGGCGGCTACTACCAGGAGGAACATCCGTCCAGTGAGCACAGCCATTTTGCCCCAGAATCGCTGCCATATCGCCACTGCATATTGGCTCGGGTTCATTGAATCGTTTTCAAATAGCCTTCTGTTGGGCGCAGTCTTTCCGGGCCGAGCTTGACTTGTTGGAACGATGCATCCAAGTGAGTTTGTTCGCCAGGATTCATTTGTTTATTTATTATCATCCCGCTATTAGCTTACTGTAGTCTACTCAACCCGCAAAAACATATGCCCTAGATTGTACGAAAAAACAGCAGACCCAGACAATGATCATTATTCATCTCAACTTCCCACTATAATCTAACTTCTTCCCTTACCGCGGGAAGCACAATCCCGGGAAAAGGCAGAATGACTGCTTGGGCGGAGTGGGCTGGGGCGGCTTCGTGGGTGGGGTGGGCGTCGGGGGAGCGGGCTTGGGTGGGGTTGGTCTGGCCGTGGTTAGCGGTGTCGTGCTGGAGGTCCTGGAGGTGCTACTGCTGGAAGATCTGGAGGACGAGGTGCTCGTGGTAGATGACCTAGAGGATGAGGTCGTCGTCGATGACCTGGATGTGCTTGTGGAAAGTGTCGAGGTCCTTGAAGTGCTGGGTATCGACAATTGAGAAGTCGTAGTAGATGATCTGGATGTGCTTGTGGGAAGTGTCGAGGTCCTTGAAGTGCTGGGAGTCGACGATTGAGACGTCGTAGTAGATGATGGCTTTATGGAGCTGGAAGTCGACGACTGCGAAGTAGTCGTACCGGAGGATGAAGAGGTACTTGAGAGGAGGGTCAGCGGCTTGAAAGAGTGCAGATTCAATGATAAGAGGTGCTGCTAGACTTACATTGTACTTGTCACAAAACCGGAGGATGTCGAAGAAGAGCTGATGGAGCTGACAGCCGTGGTAGACGTTTCCGAAGCCACCGAGGTGCTCAAGCTGCTCGAGGAACTAGCAGAGGTGGACGAGGGTCCAGCAATACTCGAAGTACTCGACGTAGTCGGGCTGGCGTCATCCGCGCACACAAACTCAATGTCGCCCAACTGCCACTGCTCGTCACCATTCCCTTGGGTAGGCGACGTCCACGTAGCCCAGTTAAAGGCCTTTACGGCCTCTGGGTTCGTCTTGGCGTTGACCCAGCCGGCCAATGGGATAGTAACAGTCTGCACATCGCCAGTCAGGTCCTTGACGACCTGCCAGTCTGAGGTGTAGCTGGAGGCGCCGCACGAGCTCGAGGTCTGGATCTCGAGCGTGAAGTTGGAGCCCCTGGACGGAGCCTTGATCGTGAACGAGAGCGCGTTGTACCCGTCGCTGGCGGCCTGGATACAAGGCAGGTTCTCGTAGTAGTAGGACTGGGACAGACGCCCAGGTGCGGGTTGCTGGGGAGTCAGGATCAGGCTGGTTCCTTGCACGGTAATACTCTTCATGGAGCCGTCATCTGCCGTCCATCTCAGTTGTTAGTATTGGTGTTCCCCATAGTTCTCGAATGTGTGGGAGGGAGCTCTCACCGCTTGTATAACCGCCCAAGTTATTGTTGGAGGTTGAACGCCTCGAGAAGTCGTCGATCAAAAGATTGGAAGTGCATTGTGCTGCAGTAACCACGTTATAGAGAGATACACTGGCCAAAAGGCCGTATCTGAAAGAAGCCCGCATGATTGTCTAGGTATTGAAACACTGCTAAGGGTGAAAGAGAGACGAGATAGCTGGCTGGAGACCCAATGGCAGACTGTGTACCTAGAAGTAAACAATGCCGATCACTGCAGTTCTGGGGGAAAAATAGTGATCAACTCCTGGTATTTAATCTATCCAAGCAACAATCTCGCGACGGCTCCAAACTGGCGGCTATTTGGGAGAATTTCCCTTCGCTACAGTCATAGCGCTTATTGCCTTCTGTAGTGGCTTTCACATCGAACCCAGTGGCTTTTATTTAGCTCGCTTGGGATTGCCGACAATCACTTCCTAATTAGCTAGCAAGCCATAAAAGCAATAATGAAAAGCCTTCGGAACTACCTACCCGTCCGTGCGAGGGATGAAAGCCGAACGAGATCCCATGCTTCCCTGACTAGCAATCGCGACGAGATGGCGCCGGCGCCAAAACCAGGTTTCGTGTAGTACGCTTTCGGTTACTACGCGGCACAAGCGACTGCTTAGAACGCGCATTACGAGGTCTTGGCAGGGGTGCTTTTATTAACAGGAACTCCTACTAAATAATTATCCGCTGCCGAGTTTTCCGCCCTCGAAGGCGCGCTATTATCTCCAAAAGATTGTTAGGAAATAGGGAGCGCTCCAGAAGGACTTGTCCGTGACTTCAAGGATATTGACGAGGCTTGCGGGGTGGAGTGGCTTAAGAGTCCAGTTGATGATGGTATCTGACCAGTGTATGCAGGACGAGAGCAATAGGGAGGATATGGCGGCCAGGCCGAGGTTGAAGACGCGCGAGCTTCTCGAATCTTCAAGGTCGGAGATTCTCTCGTAGTTGAACCATCGGAATCGTCGTTCGATAGATCCTGTATGTATTGCTCATCCGTGGACACTGCGCCGCGATCTAATTATCGCCATTGCACTGGTATTTCCATTTCTATGCGATTTCTATACTGCTGAAGCTTGACTGTTCGAGATCTAGTACTTTCGGCTCATTCCAAAATGACACTTGGAGAGTTTGGCTGGTACCTGGTTTTGCAAATTCGGCAGCCTAGTGCAAAGAGAAGACGCGGCGGGTAGCAGAGACGGGAGCTGCCATGTAATTAGCCAAGAACAGCTAGTAAAACGGCCCACTTTCCTTTTTGGGACAGCATCGAAATTCTGTGACTAGTCTAGAAGCTTTCACGAAAAATAGCTAGCAACCAATTACCTAATATATGTGCCAAGCACCCATCAAAACGTAGGTCAGGGGCTATGCTTGGCTTGTTGCCATGCTCAGAGGGGCCGCCCATGCGTGCACGGAAAGACTGTCGGTAAATATCTTCTACTTCTTTATTAAATATGTTTGGTTTTGTTGTCTGCTAATTGAAGAGAAAAAGAAGAAAAAAAGAAAAAAAAAAAGAAAGCAGATGGCGGTGGGAAGGTAAGAAGGAAAGGTGAATGAGCTACGCCGTTCCGCCGGTGGGAAACTCGTAGAACTAGAACTAAAGCATTTGGTACCTCCCTACATTAAATTTGTAGCCAGTCCCTCCCTTCTGGTCCTCCTATGGTGTCAGTGCCGCTAGTTTCGATGGCCCACCCCAATCAACTCCGACGGCCAGGGACCTGCTGAACCTTGAACTTGACATCTTGACCTTGCAATCCGTATTGGCACAAAGGGGTGCATTCCTCATCATAAACAACTGGCCATGGTTGCCGTACGCCTTGCCGGCGTATCCGCCATGGCTGTTCAACTGAACCTGAACGGACAAGGATCTAGGGGAAGTGGCTAGCCTACATCATGATGTAGATTCAAACCAACAAAAGTATAATAGATTGACACAGATATCTCGACGTTGAACATCCAATTGAATATCTCCAGGGTCAGATGCTGGGTGCACGCGGCCGAAGATAACATCTTGTCGGCGAGAATACACCTTGAAATCAGCGGTTATGGAATCGCTGCTCACTTAGACGGGGCGCAGCCGACGACCAGAATTATGGCTTTGCTTTTGTACTAGGGCTTCTTCTCTACTGTTCCACACGCTTGAACTATCAAGCAAAGGCGTGTAGAATACTGATAAAGCGTATGGATCATGCCATTTCAAGCACGATAACGGTTTGTATGCAGCATCACCATTATGCTTCTTTTTGTACTTCCCCGGCAGGCATGAGGAAGCTGGCAAAGATATCCTGCGCGACCGCCTGATTAAGAGGCACAGCCAGAGCCAATTGATTATCAGGCACATGCTGCACTGCTCTTGCTCAATAATACCCGTTCACATGCCTGGAGATTTTGTGCTCTTCAAGTTAACAGCAACGCGAGGAATCCGTCAAACAGCACATAGGCTACCAAAGAGTAAAAGCCCTTTAAGAATCACCATGGTTATGAGAGCTCTCCGAATCTCCATCAAAATCCTGTCATGCTCAGACTGGTTGGTCGACGTGTTATGATCCTTCAGAAACTCGAATAATTGAAAGTTTTCGGCCCCTGAAAGAATGCGCAGCAAATCCTGCTGGCATGCTATATGGATGGGTGTGAGTCCGGTGCTATCCCTGGTGTGTATCCCCGGTGCCCCGTGACTGAGCAGTGTCTCCATGACGCGAGTGTTCCCGTACTGGACCGTGAGATGCAAGGCCGTTCGCCCCTGTAGATCGACAGTCGACATGTCTGCATGTTGACTGATGAGTGCCTCTACCAGTTCTGCGCTCATGTATGTGGCTGCAACATGTAAGAAAGTCAAGCCGCCCCTGGCTCTGTTCAGCAAGACCTTGTGCTTCATCAGATCATACACCACGCTACTCCAGTTCAAGTCCTCTTTTCGTGACAGCAGTCCCAGAAGGTATCTTGCAACTTCAATAACGAGGCGGGGTAGCTGGTCAGGCCTCCTCTGCATGTCTTCGGGGGCCACACGGAACATGGCAACCAACTGCTGGATGATGCAAGCTGCATATACTCCATATTCTCCGAGAAGGTCGATGAGTTCTGAGAAATTCTTGGTCAATCGTTGTTCCTCACTGATGTCCGTGAGACCACTGGCCCTACTCATGAATCCAACACAGAGGCAATCCAGAGCCGTCTTTCGTATCGGACAGATGCTTTCTGCGTCCGGGTCAGCACCATTCTCGAGCAGCTGCCGAATGAAGCTGTGTGACATGGGACGGTTGGTTCTCAGTCGGGGGGCTGGGGTCTCTGTTTCTCCGTTAGTAAATGAGGAGCTTGCGCACGCCAAATGCAGGGCTGTAGTCTTGCCAAAAGAGGTGGCATGGATGCTGGCATCGTAACGCATCAAAATGGTAGCCATCTTTGTGCTTCTAACGGCAACTGCGTGGTGTAGCATTGATACCCCGAGTTCGTTCTTGAGTCTCGCCAGATATGGTCGTGTCTGAAGCAAATCTTGCAAGACTCTTTTGTTGCGTCTGACGATTGCCTCGCAAGTAGCGTTAACCAGCTCGTTTAGAGCGCATTTACCAACAAGCACTTCGATCCAGCATACAAGCTTATGTTTATATGCCTGGTTAATCAACGAGGATCCCCAAACTGTACTCCCGGGGACCGAGGGCAATCGTTCCCAGGAGACGGTCCTCGCGTAGACGACAAAGAAACCCCCTTAACTCATCCATGTGCTCGGATCGCTTGCATGCGCAAACCGCGTCGACGTCACATAGTAGTAGTAGTAGTAGTAGTATTAGTTAACGCCGGGCTCGGCCCGGCTTGTTAGCCGGCCGTTAGCAACCTCCCGAGGGGTATCTCGGCGCGCGTTCTATCTTCTTTATTTACACAGGGGGAAAACAAGGAGGGCAGAGGCGGATCGTGCCTGACCGGGTTCGGGCCCGGTCCTGCTTGGGGGGTTAGTTCACTGACGCGACCCCGTGCCTAAGGTGCACGGAGGGTTCGTCTGACGGCTTGTGCCGTGAAGTGTGGGTGAAAAGGCAGTAAGTCTATTCCTCGTCAGAGTTCGAGTCGTTTACGATCGGTGTCCCTAGGCGTAAAGTGCGTTCGTGGCGCGCGGGGCGCTGGCGGGCCGCTCTGGGGCGGGCGCTGAAGTAGTTGGTGGCTATCGAAAACGCCTCAAAGCTTTTCGGTTGCCCGAGGCTTGTCTGGAAGAATTTGCGGCGTTGGGCGCGGTCTGGCGGCCCGATCGGCCGCTCGTTGTCAAGCCACGGCCAGTTTCTCCACACCGCCCGCGAAAAGCGGCAGTGCACCGGGTGTTCAGGGGAGGTCCGCTTCCAGCACCAGGCACACGAGGTGTTTGCATCCTGGTGGTTGAAACGGTCATGGTAGGCTTTGAAATCGCCGTGGCCGGTCCTCATGGCCAAATAATGGCCCAGTAGGGGTCTTGGCAAACGCAGTTCCTCGGGCTCCTTTCTCGGTGTGTATTTGAATTTCCATTCCCTATATGCGGGGGACCGTTCACAGAGTTCTTTACGCCACCAGTCCTTCTCTATATTCGAAAGAATGGCTCTGAGGACCGTGCCGGCACCGCTATACGTGGTTTGCTGAGCCCTCGGGTCTGGGTCCGGCGGTCCGGCGGAGCCGGCCTTGGCCAGCTCGTCAGCCCGGTCGTTTCCCGGGATTCCCTGGTGCCCAGGGCACCAACGGACCCGAACCTCGGTACCTTGTTTTCGGAGTAGATCGACAAGGTTATGGAACTCCAGAAAGGCCCATTGGGACGAACGCGGCGCGTCGCCTCTAAGACCCCAAATAACCGAGGTGCTGTCCACACAAATCCAGATCCGGGCGCCTGGCTGGGCCTTGGCTGCCGCCTGTAGCCCTTTTAGGGCGCCAATCGCCTCGGCGTCGAAAACGTGGCTTTCCGGCGTAATAGATGCGGAGCCTGCGGCAAATTCCAGGCCCGCCCTAAAAGCGGCCCATCCGTACCCTATTTGGACGCAGTTGTTTTCGTGTTTTTCCGAACCATCCGTATATACCACGATATCGTCAGGTGATACCATGTCCAGCCATTCGATAAAGCGGCGGGCCGCTTCCTCTTTCGGGACTCCTCCGGTGGGGTCAGTGCGAGAATCCGGGGCATTGCGAGGTGCGCGCAACTCTAGTCTCCGGATCCGCGGGAGAAGTTGTGCAGCCGTTTGCAGGGTTGTGGCCGAATGGCCCGAGTTGCGGGCACGAGGTGTTTCACGCAGGCGGCTGACAAGGGGGTGCCCCTTGTCCGCGAGCCTTAGTCGGGCGCCGTATTTCAGGCGGGTGTAGGCCAGCGCGACGCGGGCCGAGGGTAATCCTGCGTCCCTGAGAACAGTGGACGAGGGGGTGGTTTTATACGCCGGGAGGATTGCCCGTGCCGCTAAAACCAGCGGTTTGTTCAGTGCTTTGAGGAGTCCTCTTTGTTTGTGCGCTGGGTTGTACCATGCCTCGGCTGCGTAGGTGGCCGAGGAACCCACGCATGCCACCGCTGCCTTGCGAAGTGCAGCCGCAGGCGGTCCGTATCTTACTGCCCCAAAGCCTTTGAGGTGAGCAGCGACCGCCATTGCTTTGGCAGCCCTTTCGGCCACGTGGCGGCGCCCGTCTAGCCGTCGGCTGAACCAAAAACCCAGCCAACGCATGCCCGGGTAGCGCTCGGCCCCGGAGGCGCTTTGTCCGCGTCGACCGCCCGGTAGTTGGACCGGGGTAACCGTTCTACCATTAATCCGGATTTCCGGGTTGCGACCGTGCCTTTTCTTAGTGATATGGATCACCTCTGTCTTTTCCGCTGCAAAATGGATCTTCTCTTCCGCCGCAATTTCGTGCATATCCCGGAGTTTATCTTCCAGCCAACGTACGTTTTCCTCCAACGAGGGTGACGATTTCCATGTAAGCACGTCGTCTGCGTATGCCAACCGCCACTTCGTACCGTTTTTGACGAGATACGCCAAATATAGCATATATAGGATCGGGGAAAGGGGAGACCCTTGCGGGGTGCCGCACCCAAGCCGCCTAAGGCCCGTGGTCGTACCCTCCAGCCGGACTCGGGCCTGGCGGCCGCTTAAAAAGTTAATCACGAACCTGAGGAGCATTTTACTAAACCCGAGGCTCCGCATTTTCCGTATCAATCGCCCATGGAGGAGGGCGTCGAAGGCGCCTTGGACGTCGCATGCGACAAGGGTGACTTCCTCCCCGCGAGCTAGAGCCTGCTCGATATCGTGGGCGAGGGCACAAACCAGATCCGTCGCCGATCGTTTGGGTAGGGCACCGCCGTGGGTGCAGCTAAGGAGCCCGTTGTCGTGTATGGCCCAAGCTATCCGGCGTGCAACGAGCCTCTCGAGGCCTTTTCCGATGCAGGAGAGGAGGGCTATAGGCCGCCAGGATCGAACGCTGCTCCGGTCTTTCTTCCCCGTTTTCGGTAGCATCGCGACTTCGGCCTTCTTCCAAGGCGCTGGGAAATGTCCGAGTTCCAGGCAACGTTGGTAGAGCCTGCGCACCGGCTCGGCCAACGAAGCCCATCCGGCTTTTAGTAGCCGGACGGTCATTCCGTCGATGCCCGGGGACGTGCTCGTAACCCCAATGCAGGAGCGCTCCGCCTCTTCCGCACTAACCTGGGTGTCCCAAGGGATTTTAGCCTCGTCCGGCGACCAGGCCTCCAAGGGGTCTCCCTGCAGGTCATCCTCCGCCGAAAATCGGCCAAGCACCTCCCGTTGCAGCGCTTCCGCTTTTGCTAAGGGCTCGCTCACTTGCTCGCCGTTAATAACCAGCGGCGGGGACCGGAGGCGTGGTCCGGCTCCCAGCCAGCCCACCATGTTCCACAAATCCTTATCGTCGCGCAGTTGGTCGATCCGGTGCCTCCAGTACTCCCGCTTCGCGGCCCGCACCCCTTTCGTATAGGCTTTTTCCTCGGCAGAGGCGTCTGCCCTATTTACAGCGCTCCGTTTAACCCGCTGGAATTCGGACCAGAGCCGCTGGCAGTTTTCGGTCCACCAGGGAGCCGAACTGCCCCTTTTTCCCGCCGGCGTACCCACGACCCACGTCACTTGCTCCCATAAAATTGTAAATTCAGCTACCCACGCGTCCAATGCGTAGCCATCGGCCGCGGATCCCGGGTCCGGCATGTCTTGCATGCCAAAAGCAAGTAGCTCCGCGAACTTTGGTAGCCGGTCGTCCCTAACCGAAACGTTGACCGCCTCCGGGCGGGGGCGCCGCGCGTCCGCAGCGTGGTATAGAGGGATTCGTGGTCGGAGCCTGTGTAAAAACTGCTGTCAACCACAGTTATTGTGCTGGGGAGGTTGGAAAAGACCATATCCAGTAAACCCCCGTCGCGGTGGGTGGGCACGCCGATATTTCCTGTGAAACTCATCCCCTGGGCTTGCGCCCATGCCGTCAGTTGATCCCCTCCGCGTGCGTTTGCGCGGCCCGGCTGGTATGCAGCAGCCGCTACGTTAAAATCGCCGCCTAGCACCGTGGGTCCATTTGGCACGGTATTGCATACCATTTCCAGCGCGGCCTCAGTGCCCGGAGCCCTATATACGTTAACAAACAATATTCCGTTAATTTCGAGCCAGAGTATGTCCCGCGTATTTTGGCCCTGCGGTAACCGTCGTTGTGCGGCCCCTAGGGCTGCCCCCTTTTTGACGTAGGTGAGCACCCGGGGCCGGAGCCCAGTCATGGCTTCGTAAGTGTTGGCGTGCCATTCGTCCACTGGCGCAAAAACATCATAGCCCGGGTGCGTTTGTGTAGTCGTATTTAGCCCGCACCATGGCTCTTGAACGTTAACCAGGTCCACTTTTCTCTGGTGGCACAACTCCAATAGGCTCAGATGCACACCCATCCTTTTACCTACGTTGGCCCAAACTACGTCGAGGCATTCCCGCTGCATATTGCCGAGCGAGTTTTTCGTCATATTAATCGACGGGTTGCTTCCAAGTCTATCACATCAGCGGGGCAAGGTTCGGCAGCCGCTGCGTCCTCCTCCATTTCGGCTGCCCAAACGATTTCGTCGTGCACGCGTTCCTGTTCAACCTGCAGGAAGTTGCGGATGTCCGCCCCTGCCGCCTCGCATGGCCGCGCTCTTTTGTTTGAAATGCTCGATCGGGAGCTCGAGGTTTGCGAATGCTGCGATGAGGTGCTTAGGACCGGGATTGCAGGTGCTGGCTCTCGGCGGGCCGCCTCAGCCCGGTCGTTGATAATCGCGGCACGGTTGGCACGTCCGATTTTGCGGATCCCCTTTAGTTTACGCTGTGAAGGTCGTTCAAGCTTCCCATTTACCATTAAAGGTCGGGCAGGGCAGTTTTCATGTCCGGATGGGAAATGGCCGTGGCAATTGACGCATTTGGGGGCTGCCCTGCACGGCTCTTCCTCTGTCGCATGTTTTGCTTCACCACATATGCCGCAACGCGCTTGCCGTACGCAGCGACGTATTTCGCAATATCCCTGGCAACCGTCGTGGTGGTGTGTAATTTTGCGTGATTTTTCAACCTTCCGCGCACGTTTCGACACTCCAAAAAGCTGAAAGGGCTTTACGGGTTGAAGGAAGGACACTATCCACGTGCCCTCAGCCGTATGTGGGTCGTAGCCATGTTTGGAAATATGCCAGTTGACTGGCTGCTGGCCTGCTGCCACGGTAATCTCCTCCTGGATTACCTCATGTACGTCCTTTCTTCCGTCCAGGCAATTGAGCGTCCGGGGCACTCCAGAGACGGCGTATGTGTGCCAGGTTGTCGGGACAGTGACTTCCCGCGCGTCCAATGCGTCCATAATGGCCTTGACCGCGCTGGGGTTGAGGAGTTTTTGCCGTGTTTCCTCAGAGGCCACCGTAACACCCCAGCCCGTGGGGGTACGCTTGGCGTTTGGGATTTCACTGTGTGGCACCGAGACCAATTCGGCCAGTTTGGTCGTTACCGCGTATGGCTCCCTCGTCACCATCCGCAATTTGTCATTTACGCGGATCAGGATGCGGTTGGACGGCTGTTCTGTCAAACGTTTCGGGGCTTGGGAGCGGTCCCGGCCCGATTGGGAGGGAGTTGCGGAGCTGTCAGGTGCATTGCCGGGCGTCGTACGTATCGGGTACGAGCGCGTGGCCGGGGTTAAAATTTGCGTTGGGGCCGCCGCTGGTGGCGTGGCGGCTCGCTCGGCCCATGTGACCGATTTGTTAGTGGGCGTGCCTCTGCCTTTAGAGGCCGACGACGCCGTGCCCGTCCTCGTGATTAAAATGCTGCGCCTTTCGCTGGAACTGGTCGGCGAACGCGACGGGGAGCGCGAACGCTCTTTTTCAGGGAGGGTGCGACTGAGGAACCAGCCGCTGATCACGTCGTCAAGTTCAAGAACAATTCTCCTAAGCGCGGCGTCCTCCGGGGCCTGTAAACTTTCGAGCTTGGCTGCAAAGACCTCTTCGAGCCAGCTGCCGACTGTTTCCACGTTTTCCAACTCCTGCTGCAGTGTTTTGATGGCCAGGGCCGGGAGGCTGGAGTACCTTCCGCGGCCAGCCGGCTGAGGCGCGTTAGCGGTGCGCGTGTCGAGAGATACGTGTCCCGACTCGGCCTGGCCCTGCGGCAAAGCCTGCGGCGTGCTCTGCGGGCGCGCGCGGCGGTTTGAGACCTCTGGTGAGGCCATGACGACCGGCGCCCGGAGGGCGAAAATTCTTCAGCTGTTAAGCTTATTGGTGTGTTTGGGTGTGAATCGCTAACAAAGGTGGGTCTGACCCATGAATGGTGGAGGATGCTTGTCGACGTCACATAGGGAAGGAGCTTCAGGCTTTTCAGCAGGATGACATGCTTCTCAGTCGATGGAGGCGCCGCCATACTGATCTTGCCGAAGCTGAGTCTTCTGGGGATGCTCCGCAGGCCAGATTGTGTGGCCATCCATTCTTGCGTTACTGGTTTCCTCACCCTGTCAACGTCCTGTATTTGTAACTAGAGGTGTGATTCTCGGATTCGACCGCTCGCTTGGCTCGGAGCTCAGATTGATATAAGTCTCTGCTGCGAATACCGAGACCACGCGCCCTTGGTGGTTAAAAAGCGACGCACTACCAGGTGGTACATTATTGTGAACAACAGAGTCGGTATGAAGCGTTTCGGAGAGATCGGCAACCGATGCTCCAAATGAGGCGCTGCGGGACGAAGCAAAGCCTTTGGCTGTCGAAGGAAATGGTAGAGGATCATGGTTATTACGGTTGACAGGAGAATCTTGGGTTCGTGCCATGACCAACCTGCGGCTAATGCTGCTGACAGTGATGCTCAGGTCGGAGTGAAGGCTGTCCGGGCTTGTAGGGGCAACTGCAATGTCATTGAGCTCTCAGATCAGACCTTTATGTAGTCTAACATTGTGTTTATGATTGACAAATGACCCAAAGATACCATATTTTTGCCTGAAACTTTAGTTCCCTAAACTCAAGTTTGGGAGATTTGAGAAACTATTTGGAACCAGTTTCGTGCCTTGGGCTGATAAAACAGTACGAGCTAGGATCCGAGATGAAAGATCCTGCCGATGTCCTCGACACAACTGATCCTTTGGCTGCAGGCCCATCCACTGACGAATGCCTCGGTACCAGTTTCTCCCAGCCTTACTGATCATCACTGGGATCTTACCCTGCCCGAACACTTTTCACGCAGGCTGCTCATGATGTGGTAATTCGATAGGCGGGCATGTTGTGGAGAACCAAGGAGGGAAATGCGGCTGAATTGGCTCAAAAGGCAAGAAGCGATTCAAATGCTTTTGGATCGTTGTTATTCGCAGTCGACAATGCAAGATGGTTGGTTATTTGCTGATATGTAATGTGACAACCATGGTAAATTCGCTTGCCAAGAAATTTTAGGTGTGGGAGCTGAAATGAATTTGTTTGGTTGCTGCTGCTGTTTTGTACGACGAATTTGCGTTTTTTCTTGAGTTTTCTGGCTGCACCTTATTCCATTATCCGACATTCGCTGATATGTCTTGAGTACAGGTATCGACCCAATTATTTGAACAAAGTCGATTCCGCTTCTTGCTACATTGAATCAAGCCATGCTGCACACCACAAACAGGCACACAAAACAAATGTCTCAAAAAGCTGAGACGCGAGAATTACCGCGTTGCATGGTTTTGCCATTTGCCTAAAATCGAGCTACCGCCTGTAAGACTTATGCTCGATCAAGAACATCAGGCACCAGACTACAACACCACTACTGACGACGAGACCACTTATATCTTTGGTGAGATTTGCGGCCATGAGACCGTCATTGCCATCATGCCCAAAAGCAGGACGGGCAACGTCAATGCAGCAATCATGGCAAGCCATGTCACACTCGCAAGTGGCCACCGCCGACAGCAACCTTACCCTGCGTTGCTTTCGGAGACTGAAAACGACCCATCTGCTCAACCTGCGCTTCCTAGAGGACTAAATCCCTCAACTCAACCACACCATCTATCAGCCCGCCCTGAGCATGAACATCGAGTCTCTTGGTTCCGAAAGGCTGGGGCTTAACAATTACAGACGGGATAGCAATGCCCCACCACCAGAGAGCACGACCCATCGTGACATGGTCATAAGGCTAAGAAATCTGCTGCAGAACTATGTTGAGTGACTGTCCTCGTATTGCTTCGGCGGGGCATGAGCTTGAATGACTGACCAAGCCCCGGACGATGCACTCATATCCTTCAATCAAATCATGGCTACGGAGACATTTTCACATATTGACGAGGAAAAGCAATCACGTTTCCTGACGGAGCTCACGTTCGAGGAGATAGACCTTAAGACACCAAATAACTATAAGTAATGGATATTAGCAATCTTCTTTTTCTCATGCAACGATCAAACACGGCTCAAGCTGGCGGCGGTGACGGGCAGAGCATTGGTCAAGGGAAACCAGACAATGCTATTTTCTTGCACTTCAAGATGGATGAGGCTGCCGAAATTTGAAATGGATACAGGTAGTATTGCTAAATCTGCCTACTTTGGATGTTGAATCCCGGAAATCAATGGCAAGCAACCAAGAAGCAGACGAAAAAAAAAAACTCGACTTAGTGAAAACTACGTGGTTCTGACAGAGCCGATGGTAGATGAAGTAGGCATAGAGCACAGCAACCATGCTACTCTTCGCTTCTGAAATTCCACATATTCCATACCTCTCCCACACAAACATCGCTTACGTTGTGATAACATGAGATGAGTGCCCTTTGTGTGCGCCGCCGCTTTCGGGACAAAGACAACGACATCCTCGAGTCCACAGAGGAGCAGAGAAGTACCAGACAGTTGGGCCGAATTTCTCGTCGGTCGGATACTAGTTATATGTTATTAATATTATCCCACAAGCCACTGGCGTTTTTGAAAAGTAATCGAAACTTACATCTCCAGGCTTGAGGTTCACATTGGTCCTCCCCTGTGTGATCTCGCACGAGCCTGGAAAATCATCTCCAGGGTATCGGGCGAGCCCAACCTGCCCACGAAGACCAAGCTCCTCGAGAATTGTCCTGAAGTTATGAATGAAGACTGTAACATTGGGTAGATCGGCATCATTCTGGTTTGAGTACTGAAATTCCGTTGGCCTGAGAAGGCCCTGATCGTCGAAGCCCCACATAGCTGCCCGAGGCTCTTTCATACCATCAATCGGTATCCACGGAGAAACAGTTCCATGGTACTCGATCAGCTTCTCGTCAGGATTAAGATCAAAGTGACGGTGCAGCATAGCCACACCAAAGATTCGATCCATTTGTGCTTCCAAGAAAAACTCTCTGAGTTTTTCAATAATTTCTTCGCCTTTACCTTGAACAAGGAACTTCTCTCTGGCTTCGTCGATAGTAGGAAGGCTCTGGAAGTGGCTGTGTGAAAATGGGGCAAAAGCTGCGGCAGCCATGCTGGGTTGCTTAGTGCTATTTAGAACTAAAAAAAGGACGATAACCGATTTTGATATGGAATGTGTAGTTTGTGAGATTCGTCGTAGCGATGTGAAGCAAGTCAAAGAGAAGCAGGCTCGAAGGCCATAGCAGGCCATTATATAGTTTAGACTCTGGAAACGAGAGGGGGAGAATTGAGGAGAAATCTCAAGCATAGCCAAACGAGATGGAACTCATACGGAGCCAAATGAGCACAACCTCAAGCAGAGGTTGAATGAGCGCGAGCTCAAGCAGAGTCGTAATACTACCCCACCCATTCTGCTTGCTCTGTTCGGTACATCTTGGATGTGCTAGGTATTCTAAGGCAATGCACATGGTTAGATACATACCTTAGCGATATGATTTGCATTGCCTTTTTCCAACCAAATTCTGGTTGTGATAGACTTGGAACTAATCGAGGACCGACTGACCGAGTGCAAGAATGGGCTAACGACGGATTTGGTGCAGTGGGTAGGAGGAAGCCAAGTCCCTCAAGCGGCCGAAGCCGTGAGGGCAACTTGGACCATAAGTGAACTGGCCTGATTTCGTCGAGCGGACTCCCTACAAAGTTGCAGACAAAATCTCCTGTTAGGGGAAGCAGCTCATATGAGGAGCATACTATGCTTAATCAGAGGAATTACGGAAAGTAGTCTTCGATAGATGGTAAAAAGCATGTGTATCAAAAGTACCCCGAGGCGATGCGAATGCGATCGTAACAGCGTGGAGAATTCTGCTCAAAAGCGGTGTACCGATCGTAGCACGTGATCGGTGACAGATCGGCTTCCTTGTTTTTAGCGGACACCACGACTTGCGTCAATGATTTGTGGAGAAACATCTTGAGGCCTCGCACGCCTGTCCATGCTTTTTGTCCAGTCTTCCCAGGCAATCATCCAGATGACTTCAACGAACGAGCAAGTATTTCAACACCGCCTTTTGGCTGCTGTAGCGAAGCTGGGAATTGGCGGTTCTATACCATTTGTTGACGGAAAATTCAGCGGAGGCCAGTGCAAAATCTACAAGATCAGCTTCCGAGACGATAAAAACGAGAGCCTGGCCGTTCGCGTCCCACTTAACTCAAGCCGCGGCCTTCTTGATAACGACCTTGTTGACATGTTTAGTGCGGAATGGAAGATCCTACAGACACTTGAAAAGAAAGGCTTTGACTGGTCTCCGAAATGTCGTGGTTGTAGCCTGACCTTCGACAACCTCATCAAGCTCCCTTTCCTTGTCTACACTTGGGCTCATGGTTTCAGCCCTATATGGACCGAAGAAGTCCCATCGCGGCCCTTGCGGGATAAGCTGCTTTGCCAATTGGCCGAAATCCAATTGTCGCTGATCGAGAGCACTTTTGAGACCCGTATGTAACCTACCGCAAATCTTGTTACTGCGATTTACTCACCTACCTCACCTCCACTGTTCAGGTTCCACCTCTTGCAACTCCTTTTTCAAGAGACTCATAGACAACAGGGAATCTCATGTCCAAAATGGAAAGTTCCCCGAGCTCTGCGCTCAGGATTGCACCGACCAGCGGACTTTACTGCCTCAGATTGTCGGTGAACTTGGGGATGATACGACTTTTGCTTTAGATCACGGCGATTTCAAGCCAGATAATATCATCGTGAACGATGATTACAAAATTATCTGGTACGCTAAGCGATTTCCTCCCGCGTCGTCAATCTCACAAGTCTAATTTTCGGCACAGCATTATTGATTGGGGCTTTGCCGCAATGGTCCCAGTTATGAAAGCCGCAAGCCCTCCCGGGTTTCTCTGGGGACCTGATCGTTCTGCCGCGGTCGAGACAGATTGGGAAACTTACACTGCATCCTTTTCCTCAGATCAGTCGTTAGCTGCCTCATATATGCGTCGTTGTCAAACAATTGGGGACGTCGACTTCCGCACCCTCTTTGTCGAGTCGCTCTTTAGCAAGGGAATGCATGCTCAAATGGCAGCATGGAATTGGAAGCTTCCTGCTACGTCCTTCGGCGAAGCTAACCAGATCCTGATCTCAGAGTAGGACGGTAAGGTATAACTCACCCGCACATGTCTAATATCTCCCTCAAGCTTCAGCGGCTCCCACCACTTTAGAATTTGCGAAATGGCTCTTGGGACCATTATGCAACCTGCGTGGGGCGCAGGGAACGGTTTATGATGGTAATAATTTCACGAATTGTGATGGCACCCGCAGAATATCTAGTCCTCTCTGTCACTGTCTTTGTCCTCTAGTCTAGACGGGGAAATCCAAAACTACAAAGGGGCAGGGCCTTCAGCTGTTTAAACAAGCGAGAAAAATCCAAACAAATGAGGCCCGGCGCGTTCAATCAGGCATAGTCCAATAAACGCCCAAGGATCTATCGAAACGGTCGTGCTTGGCTGCAACAAACGATTTTCTACATGGACCTTCCGAGTCACAGCCTACGCGACAGAGGAGGCGAATCTGCCCTCCCGTTGAGGCAAAGGCGCCTGAAAACTCAGCCGCAATCATACTGCCTCGAAGGAGGTCGCCTGCCCAAATGTGGGGTTGAAAAAAAGAGCCAACCAAGAGCTTTGGATGAAGCACGGGGGTTGTTCCAGGGTCGCTGTGTGGCCAACCCCCAGATTCTTTCTGCCTGGGGTGAGTGTGGAGGAAGCCGAGCTGTGCCGCAGCGCGAAGATGGGTTAGGTTAGGTCCATATTTCGCATTATCCCAGCACCGGCTGCAACCGACCGAACTCATTTGCAGACCTTGCATTTGGAGAAAGAAAGAAGAAAAAAAAAGTAAACAGGCCAAGGAAAGTCAAAGCCTTCTGCTTCTTTTCTTGGGTGACCGAATCGAAACATTTGGATGGACCGAACAACGTGGACTCGATAACATACGGGGGGCTCAAAAGCTTAGCTTAGGTTTTGAACCGTGGCGCTGGTGCAAGACCTGATCAGATCGCCCCCCACACACCGGACCCTGGCTTCTCCCATGTCGGGCGTCGAGATTATCGGCGCGGTCGCGGCTGGTGTCCAAATCACGGCCCATATCGTCCGCATCTTCCGCACCGCCCGCAATGCGCCACGCCAAGTCGAGCGCCTTCATCGGCTGCTCGAAGAGCCCGAAGGCAATCGGGAGCTGCTGGAAGCGCTTTCTACCAGAGAAAACAAGCATAGCGCCAAGGCGATATATACCTTGATCAACAACTGCCGCGAACTGATCGAGGCCAAAGCAGGCGGCCCCAACACGTCCCAGTTGAACCGCGTGAGGAATTTCTTCTGGCCTGCCGAGAATGAGGAGTTCCTTCGTCAACAAATTCAGGAGATACGGGAGGAGATCATCAGCCTGGGGGTATGGCGCAATGTTGGGTCCGGTGTGCGGGATTCCATCTCAGGCCCAGTTAAGAACCCCATCATCCCTGGTAATGTCGCCGGTGATGTTGGCACCAACGCGGCCTCTTCATCTACCCCTTCGAGCCCCTTTTCTTTTTCCCATGTCACCTCCAGCGAACCCGCCGAGTCCAGGCTTGGCAGCAGGACTCAGGAGACGGTCAACGTGTAAGTGACTCCCCTCTTGACACTTGAGACCATTTGTCTGGTACTAATTTGCACTGCAGATGAGCGAAGGCAGTCCAAGTCGACGCAGATGGACCTGCCTACTACTTTGTAAGTACTCCTCCGTATGTGCTGAAGCTGTCGGGCCTAACAAATGGATAGAACCCTTCAACACAGCGACGGACGTCCATTCGGGGCCACCATGGCCTTGGACCGGCTCAGCATCATGGAACGTGATGAGTCAATCAGGACGATTGAGTATGAGGCGATAGGCAGCTCCCAGGAGACGCCGCTACGAATCACACACCAAAGTATTTTCATCCTGATGAAACAATCCCAAATAATCAGTCACACATAGCTAACCGCTCTATCCTTCCAGTACCCCGTGGCACTATCCGGATAGAGGATAACGACCTCGATGATTTTTGTGTTTCCTTCCTTGACGCCCACATCATCACTATCCAAAACTCGGAAGGATATCGGATCCGCAAGATCCATGCCGAGTATCGCTTCCAGTCTGTCGAGGCTCGCGAGGGGTTCCTTTTAAAAGTCCGCGAGCGCGAGCTGCTGGGTCGATTCGCAGCCAAATGCATCCGCAAAGGGCAGAGTCAAATCCTGGCCCAGTCCAAGGTCGTTCGCCTGTGGAGGAAGCAATATGAAGGTCTTGCAAGAAGCGGGAAGATGGCGCATGTAACTGTCTCATTCCTGGGGAGGGACGAAAAGCAGTAAGAGATTTGCTGGAGCATTACTTTCTTCCCTTTTGCTAAATATTGCTAAATATCATGGCATCATGGCTCAAAGAGGATAAGAGGCTGACTGCAACAACGTCGCAGATACGAAGTGCCGCTGATTGACTTTCATCGCCAGCCGGATCAGCACGGCAACAGGATAACGCTCCTCAGCAAAACAGACAGCGGTTCAAACCTGGACTTCGAGTTTAACCCGGCTCCCAGGCCCCCGACTTCAGTTGATAAAGGGCGAAGACCGAGTTGGAGATTGAGTATTAGTGCATCCCCGCCGCGGTCGCCAGCCATGAGTGCCGTATCAAAGCCTCCATCAGATACCGACAAGTTCAGGATAGCATTCGTGGAAAACCATCCCTCGACTGTGACTTGGAGGCCACTGCCACCAATCCATATTGACGAGAGCGATACCTTAAGCAAAGACAAGCAGATAGAGGCCTTTAACACGCCTAACTGGGGAGCTTTGAGCTCGAGCGCCAGCAGCACGCCCGCCATGGCGTCGTCAGGGTCAAGCAGCATAACCAACTACACCGCTGCCTCTTTACATCGTAATAAAGACACGGACGAATTTTCAACTTCGCCGGGTAGTAAAGGTTTTGTTAGCGAGTGGGAGCATGCGCTCAAACTGCGGCTCCGTTTGGAGGAAAAGAGTTCGGCAGAAGGTTAAATGAGCCCAATGTTATAATTATAGAGAATACCATTTACCTCGTATTGCAGCATCCAGATGCCACAGCCTGACAGGGTTTTGCGGGCTACATAGTGGTTCATGCCTAATATTCTGGCTGACGCAAGCTTTAAGTATATACTCTCGCCTCTCGCAGAGTTAAAACACCGACTAATAATTAAGCCTTTATATGTTTCTTCCAGCAGTCTAACCTAGACTTTCAGGACAAGCTCCAGTATTTTATTGAAATGTTTAACCAGAATGCGGAACAACTGGTTCATGGAGGAACACTTGGCGCACCTCAAGGCGAAATCAAAATCCGCGCCAAAACAACTGTTTCAAACTGGCAACATGATCCGGGATAGAACGGACTATCCAAACTGTGCAAAAACAAACAAAATCTTAATTCTCCAGAGCTGTATTAGCTATTTACAGTCCATAAAAACGCATTAATTTTTGCTTTACATATCACCCAAGAGGGCTTTATAACAGCGCTCACAGCCTGCTTATGGATCAAAGTCGTCTACAAGACCTTGCGCTTGCACTTGGGCGGCGTGCCTTAGAAGGTGGAACCAATGTCGCCCCACTTGATGTTGCTAAAGACAACGGTAGGGTCGGGCTGGACCTTGCGGATGTTGGACGGGGCCCCCTCGGTCTCGCTGCAAGGCGGGGAGTCGAGCCAGTTCATGTTGTCGCCCTCGGACCACCAGATGCTCATGGCCAGCACCATGCCCCGGGCCAGCGCGTCGCCCATGCCCTTGACGCCGCCCAGCTCGTTGAAGCGCCGCGACTGGTCCGGGGTCGCGCCGCACCACTCCTGGGTCAGCGAGTTGAGGTCGGGGAACTGCGGCACGTTGACGGGCGCCTGCGGGATCTGCTTGCCGTCCTGCACGTAGATGCGCTGGATCGCCTTGAGCACCCCGTTGGAGTCGGCCGGGAACTGCGTCACCACGGTGAAGGGCCGCGTCGTGTCCACCTGGAAATCTGCGCCCTGGCCGTAGTGCTTTGTGTTGCCGAGGGCGTAGGGCTTGTAGGTGCAGCCCCACTTGTCGCAGACGCCCTCGAACGCGCACTCCTCGCCCGTGCATTTGTAGAGACCCGGAGGGCCGCATGTGTGCGGGGCGATGCTTTGCGCCGCCGCGTTGGCCTCCCAGATGTCCATCTCGTTGCAGCAGCTGCCGGCGCCGTCGAGGTTGGCGACGCCGTTGATGAACGGGGTGGTGAAGCATTGGGCGTCGCAGTACCCGGTGCCGTAATACGCACCGCCTTTGTTCAGGGGCTCCGTCTTCTTGCCGCCGTCGGCCTCCATTTCTGAGAGGTACAAGGCGCCGTTCATGCCGCAGGGCAGCTTGGATACATCAACGTCAAAGGTGAACTCCTTGCCCGTCAGCTGGAGCATCTCGTATTCCTGCTCGTCTTCGGCCAAGAGGTAAACGCGCGGGCTGACCACGTTGCCCTCTGGGCTCAACTGCTTGAGGGTGAGGTCGGCCCCATTGGCGAAAATGCCATACTTTTCGTAGTCGGGAATTCCGTCCATGATGCAGTTCTTTTGACACGTCTCCAGGTCCGGGCAGGCTGTCGCGTTTGCCGGCTGGCCCCAGTCGCCGCAGTTGACGCCGGGGCTGGACGGCTGATAGACGGGATGCGAAAGCGAATCGATGACGATAGCTGAGTTCTGCGCCTTGCAGCCCTCGGCGGTAGTACACTTGTAAGTCGTCAGGCGCGGGTGCTTCTCCTTTGATGGTCCCACGCCTTGGGCACTCGCCAGCGCCGCGAGGGCACCGGCCATGACGGCGAAATGCGAGGTAGGGGCCATGGCGACACTTGCGACTTGGGATATGGGCAGCGACCTCAACCCAGCAGGATCTGGCTTGTTCCTAGAGAAGAGCGACGGAGAGAAAAGTGCTCTTGCTCAAAGGAACATGCTTTCAAATTTGAAATGCCAGCCATGGCTCCTTTTATCCTGCAACTCTCTGTTCTGCTGGGCTGCAGGATAAAACCGGATATTCCAAAAGGCGGAGAACATGAGCGGCTCGCCTGCGGGGTGGCGGAAATAAAATCTAGATCAAGCTGAAAAGAAAAAAGAATAACGCCTAATGTTGAATGTCGAATGTCGGTACGCACCATTCCCTAGTGAGAGCCTCGGGGCCTAACCTCCGGTCAAAACCACCCCTAGCGTGCCAAGACTTGGTTCACGTTCCTGCATGGCTTGGCTATCCGAGTTCCCCGTTTGGGATGCGGAAGAAGTATTTGGGACCATTTACAGCAGAACCGTCACTTCGGTTGTTCGGGATGGCGGCCCTAAGGGTGGCTTCATCCGACAAATCTCCACACACACACACACACACACACACACACACACACACACACACACACACACACAGACAGACAGCGACCAGCCACATTGATGTTCGCTTAATAGTAGAGGGGAGGATCTTATATGTTCAAATGACAACAGGTCAAAATTGGTTGAATTATTCAACCTTCCAGCCTATTGTAAGTTTGTTTGTACATATGAGCCACTCACAAACTAGGATGTTCGATGATAATATTCAAATCCGTTGCAAATGTCGCAAATGGCAAACCAATGGTGATTTTGTAAAGGCTAGTCATTCTGATAAGCTCAAGGATGGCCTTGATCGCTCTCCATGTCTCCAGCCAGTTATAGCATATAGCAGCACTAACGTCCGCAAGTATGGGCGCCCGGTCCACTGATAAACGAACCAGCCTCTCTCACACACCGTCTTAGCCAGAAACTTGACCGACATAGGCCCATCCTCACACTTTCCTGGGTGTCACGTAGACATTCAACGGCGGCTTTTCCCATACCTGATAGGTGTTGCACCGGTCAAACCAGTCCCTCGAATCATCGGCCAAGGCAAGGTCAAAGTTCCAAAGCACCTTGCAAAGCAACATGTTCATCTCGGCATACGCAAGGCTATCCCGCCATTTTTTCTTGTCAGTCGTGCACTTTTCTAGTCAATAGACTTCAAGCAACAAGGGTCATGTACTTTTTACCAAGGTAGACACGCGGGCCGTCCCCAAAGGGGGTAACGGCTTCTAATCGGTCGTTTTTGAAGCGCTCGTCGCCTAGCCATCGTTCGGGAATAAAATCATCGGGTCGGTAGAAGAGACCTGGGTGGCGGTTGATGGCAAAAACGGCGCTCTCGACTCGGGCCTGTTGTCGTCGTCAGCGAATCCATGTCGAGACTTGTCAACCTGGAGCCTGCCTATGTAGAATCCTAAACAATTATAGGAGGATTCGTCCCGAAACAACACTTACACCAGGAGGGATGTGGGTGCCGTCGACAGTCTCGCCGTCCTTGCTGATCACATGCAGGGTGGGAATGTGGATTCATCGTCAGGTAATATGTTGCAGCGGACAGGGCTGTAGCCGTTGTCTCTGAGCCGGCACCAATGAGAAGGCCGGCGTAGGCTGTGATCAGTTCGGGGCTCAGGCCCTATCAATTGGAGTCCAAATTCAGCATCAGCTGCAGCTGAATTCAAAGGCAGAGGGAAACCATGGCACCGAAACCTACATCATCCATGCCCTTCCGCCCTTGCAACATGGCGCTGACGTAATCTTGCCGGTCAGTGCTGGCTGCCAAACGCTTGTCGACCTTTGCTCTACTGAGCTGCCAGTGATACTTGAATTTGCCCGCCAGCTTGCTGGGGATGAAATATTTACTCCACAGTCGGAGAGGGAGAGAAGGGAACTACTGTTTGAGACGTTTTGTGATTTTGAAGATGCACGAGCCCGGCTCGATGACGCGTACCACGCTAACCATTGCGAGCTAACAAGCTTTTGAGCAGCCAGAGCTGTAGCAAAGGTTCGCCGGCCGGTTGTTGAAAACAAACTTTGCCTTCCCGGATCGACATGGAACTTGGCGTGTGGGGCTTCATGAAACCTTTGGTATAATTCACAACACGATTTATTAATCCCAGATGAATTGTTCACTTGGAATCACACTTTGCTACCTACCTTTTTGATCGATTGGAAAGGATGTAAATCGAGAATATTAGCCAACCGTGGCGAGCGAGTCTCGATACCATAGAGCAAAACAAGAAACAATTACCACAATATCGTGGTTGCCTCAACCAATTTGAAAACTGGCACCAAGGATTTCATCCAGCACGATGCGGTAGCCTCAACAACCTAGCGACGTCGTAGCTGCTAGCTGGCGCCTAGCATGGTCGACTAGCGACTTTAAGAATACGGACAACTACACAAGTTGGTGTCGGGCTGGTATAAAACGGCATCATCAGTCGTAGCCGACTGGAAAGAATTCTATTGCAAACTCGTACAACATTCATCCATAATGCAGGCCCATATTATATATTTGTATTCCATTTGTCGAAAGAAAAAGTTTGTATCGACGAGCTAGGAGGAAGACGACTCGACGGTGGGAAGGGAACGGCCCATCATGACTGCACCTTTCGACGACATCGCGGCCGTCCTCCCTACTACACCTTCTCAACACCACAACTTTTCGACTGCACCTCTCCCCCACATCTCAACCGCATCGCGACACCATAACTTCTCTACTATTTTTCTGATGCGTCCCGTTTGGTGCGCCACTCCATTTAGAAGGTCCCTTCGGACACGCCCTCGCTTGTTGTCCTCCCCCCAACCCCCCCAAATCAAGGTATTATCCGGGGCAAATAACCAAGACCAAGCATTTATAGTGGGGTAAAATGGATGTACAGTACCCCAGACTGGAACGTTACCCCGGACACTTGTCCAACATAGGCGATCCTTCAATTGCGATACGTGTTTTTTCCACCATCAACATCAACAATGGAATCGTTGAATCGCGAAGCGCAAATTATTCTTGCACTCAACGAGCTTCGATCGAACAAAAAACTCGGCGTTAGAAAAGTGGCGTGTTTATCGCAAGCTTCAGTTTTGCTAGGGCCAGTTAACACTGGGATAAGTGTTTTTCGCATCAGACACAGTGTGCAGAAAGTTAGGATGTTGGGCATGAAATGGTCGGTTCATCTGGCATGATTTCCCGTGGCAACTGGACTTCCTCTTACTCCTCGAAATCGTGTGCATGGAGCGCAATGAGTGTGGTGTGGAGACTGTCACCTTTCGACCCTGTTGTGATCCAATCGACTGGCTGTGCACCTTTTTCATCAGCAGTGTTGGTAACACAAATGACACCCTCTGAAATTGGCACCATCATGTGAAGGGTGTCTCGGCGGCCTCTGAGCGATTCAATGAAGGTTCTATTGGATCACAAATGTCTGCCCAGGCTGTCCATCCTTGGCTTGGAATGAGGTCGAATTGAACCAGGACCTCACCGTCCACCGGGAATATCGGCTTTTTACAGAGAGGCAAGCACAAGAGGCAACTGCTCCTGCGGATAAGCGACCGGGCTTTCCCACCTCTTTCTTCATTCTACTTGCAGCAGGCAAAACTGCAAAAGTCAACATAAAATAAATCTTGATCATTACGTCTCTTAGTCCCCACAACTGTCTCTGAAGCTCCTTGCAGAATACATATAATTTACACTCTACGTTTCCTCTCGACTTTATGGTTCAATTTCAACTGGAACCATAGCGCAAATGGAAGACTCCTTATTTCAGACCCCGACCGTCTCCTGGGCTCATTCCTGTGTTTGCTGCAAGAAAGTGACAGTTGTTCAAGATATCGAGGGAAGCCGGGTAACGTTTGATCAAGATAACGGTGAAAGAGTCTGGTGTAGCCTGAACTTCGGTCAGGTTTCGGCTCAGGTTGAACGGGGTTGCGCTTTCTTCAAACACTGCATGAACAAGTTTCCGGACCCCCAACCTGCCAATGAATATATCCTTGATTTGCGAATCCCTACGACTGATGACGACCTTGCGTTGTTTGATGTAGCTTGGTCGAACCCCAGAGGCGACCAGATCACAGATGATGAGGAGAACGAGATGATGGTGTTTGCGTTGAAGCGTAAGCTTAAGCCTCTCTAAAGTTGTCAACCAGATGTGATATCAAGCATTTGTCATGCTAACCCGTTCTCTAAAAAATAGGCGATCCTGCGGGACGAGCTATCTCTAGCCGGCCACTGAACTCTGAGCCTGCCAAAAAATTCGGATGGATGAGACGGCTGCTCAAAAACTGCGAAGAAAAACACTCCAACTGTGGGCATCGAAGCTCACTGCCGGACGAAAGGCCTTCTCGACTGTTGGCAGTCGGTCAAACTGGCGACTTGTACGTCTTCATCTGCGAGAGCAGGGACAAAACATCACTGAGATATGCAGCGCTTAGCCATCCTTGGGGTGAAGGTCAAGACACTCTCTTTGTGCACAGAGTCAAGACAATGAAAAACAACCTACGAGCCAGAATGAAAGACGGTATCCTTGTTTCTACACTGCCAAAAACTCTACAGGATGCGATCTATTTGACCCGCGAGCTATCTTTCCAGTACATCTTCATTGATGCTCTATGCATCATCCAAGACGATGATGTCGAAAAGAGAGAGAATTTGCTAAATTGGGGGATACTACGATTGTTCCACTCTTCTCTTCTATGCAGCGAGGGCGAAGCATGGCGAATCCGGCATGCTGGGGACTCGCGACGTGAACGCAAGTTACGGCGCAGTGTTCAAGCTTCCTTATCTGAGGAACTTGAATGGCATCGAAGAACACGGCTATATATTTGTTTGCGATGGGTCCGTATCGGATGACAACGAGCCCTTGGACGAGCGTGGCTGGGCATATCAAGAAAAAAAACTTTCGCTTCGGAAGCTGAAATTCGGCTCTAAGCAGACGCATTGGGAGTGTGGGAAATACCCTCCGGGCTGCGCGCATCCGGTTGACGGAGGCTCTGTTCTTGGCGAATGTCTGTCTGATATCCCATGTGGCGACAGCGACGGTTCGGGATTCAGAGAAGATAAGCTTAGGGATTGGATGGGCGACGTCGAGAAAATGTCTCGAAACAAATTCACTTTCTATCGCGACAAGATCCCTGCGTTGCATACCCTCGCAACAAAGTTTGCAGCTGAGATGGGCTATCAAACGTCAGATTACTGGGAGGGCATATGGGGACCCGATGCCATTCGTCAGCTGCAATGGCGCGTGTTGAAGCCTCAAAAGAAGGAAGAAAGATCCGGGCCTTCTTGGCAGTGGAAATGCTGGGAGGGTGGGGTTCAATACCCAGTGAATTTCGACTGGAAGGGTCGGGAGCCAGAGATTAAAGGCCACACGGACAAAAGTCTTTCTCTCCGGGGCTTCGTGCACAAGGTTTGCGTGAGCGAGGGCTCAGGAGATGAATCAGGCCAGTGGATTACTCCTCTCGGAGGCAAAGTTTCTCTCTGCATAGATTGGGACTATCAGCCGCATCCGGATGATGTATGGCTTCTGGAGTTTAACAACACTGATAAGTTTATTTGTGGTCTTGTCCTCCAAGAAGCGGACGACAACGCAGATGCGTTTGCCCGTTGTGGTCTCTTCTCCATCAGCTTTTCATATTTCCAGGAAGAGCGAAGCAAGTTTCCTGAGGGTGCTTTGCGGGATGTTGTGATTGTTTGAATTCTTTTTGTTTCGGGAAAGGTTCCATTCCTAGTTTTAGACTCTGAAATAGGAAAACGGTTTCACTAACATGCGGTGTGCCTAGAGCCTTCGGGCGTATCTTCGCGTCTCATTTATTCGAAGGCCTTGCGTGTTGTACTGCACGGCATCATAAGGAAATGATTCGATACAGCTGTTTAATAAATATACTTCGCCGTTTTAGTGGTCTTTACAAGCCTTTAAAAAGTCAAATAATGACGTATTGTATAGTGGTTTGCTTTAAATTTTAGCAACAAAATCCCGGGCGAGACAAATAAGCCGTAAATACCTGATGAGGAGTTATACCTAGAATCTATTCTCAATATTTTCGGCATTCGCATCGAAAAACCTCAAACTTGCTGCAACAGATATCTGCACCATGCGTATTTCCAGGTATAACAAGCAATTTGTGTCTCAACCAAATTACGGCGAAGAGGCGAGGTACTTATACATTATGTCCAATATATTCCTGTTGACTCTACGTGTTTAGTTGCATCTTTTCGTATCTAACAACCTATTTTATCATTCTTAAGTCATGGTTTTATGCCTTGAAATCTCATCAAGAATCTTGTGTCCAATCTCTTTACATTGAAAATGCATGCAGATAGCTTAGTCGTGAAAAGAAACCACATACCTATCAGCGACAAAATATACCAAAGATATTGCTAAAACATATTTACTCGGCACTCGAGTATACCAGGAACCACTTGCCCGACTTATCGTCATTTGCCTTGAATTACCTTAGCACGTATACCCATAGACCGAAATGTTGGTTGTCAAGGCACTTTCATTGACCGTTGGTCTCCTCGCTCACTACCTAATGGTAAAGATGCAGCTAAACGTCACAGTAATCGGGGGACAAAATGGCATCTCTATTATTAAATGTTGGGAGGTGGAGTCGCTCATTAATGTTGATGGTAACATAGGCCTGGGGAATGTACAAAACATGACCTGGAACCTTATTCCACCGAAAACGTTCGATGGCCCATATAATAGCTTGATTAGATCCCATAGTTGTTGGTCTGGAATTGAATACTTGCCATATACTCTCGGCTTGCTGGCCACAACGCCGATCATTGCAGACACTTATTATATTAAATATTCGTTTCGTATCATCCTGATTCAACGGGACGCAGACATGGTAAATGACCGTGGCAGGATTATCCAGAATACGGAGAAAAACAAAAGTTTGCACACATACCTGTATTTTATGCTCTTGCCAATTATGTAGAAGAAGAGCTGCGTGACCACAGTTCTTCTCAAGCACCTTTAGCGCGACTACGAAGCCTTCGCAACTTTGGCCAATCACCTCTGGCTTCAGCACAATCTCGGATGCCAGGACGGTAACCATCTCGTCCTGACTCAGTTTTTGCGGTGCTTTGTACTCGATTGCCATTGTTGGGATGTTCGCACAGTCCGTTGTCCTGTGTATTCGCAATTAGTCCGCTCGATTGCTTTTCCCTCTGGCTTTGCGGGTTTGACATGGGCTTCTGACTTTGGCTGTTGCATATGTCGCGCCTGCCAAGCTGGGTTCAGAGAGGGCGCTGGTTTGCACGAGTATCCCAATGATGTCTGAAGATTAATGTAATGGCCCTAAAGGTACTCAGTTCAGGATAGGGCTAAATCACCAGTATAAATGATAAATATCATTTTTGGCAAAATGTTTGTATGAACCTGAAACTAGAAATAAACATCATTTCACCAGCCGGAATATGGTTGTTTGAAGCTGTCCCAACAATCGATGAAGAACGAGCTAAACTGATCCCACCAGTCCCCAATGGTGGCACCCACGGCGTAGAGGATCTTCAAAACCTCACTCAAAAGAAGGTATCCACCATAACCGATGCCGCCCATACAGATACATAGTAATAGATACATCAGAACGCCTCGCCAGGGCACATGTTTCAAAACCCACAGCAAGACATCACGTGTACAAACCAGCAGCCCTTCCGATCCTCGGTCGGAGCTCCGGGCACGGCTGTAGTCATAATGGGTAGGACTGTGATGGCTTTGCGGGCGGCTGCCATCAACGGCGCCGTAGCCCCTCCCCACACCGAGAAAGCTAGAGCCGTAAAGCGCATAGGGTAGAGTTTGCTCTGTCATCTTCATGGTGTTGGTGCGAGCGTATTGTTGTTGCAGGCCCCCACCTAGAAGTGGCTGCGTCTCGGTTGCACTCATTGCAGAAATTGCTTGCTTGGTCGCGGTGGGAACCCTCAGAGAATAAAAGGGTAGTGTCTGCGGCTCGACCCGTCCAGGTAGCCTGGATGTGCTGCGCCGGTTTGGATTGGGGAGCTGATGGCCGACGGTTGTGAAGTGATCGACTCGAACGTGGTCCACAAAACGAATGTACTGCCTGAGTTTGTTGAGGGAAAGCTCGTCCAGGCGTTTCAACTTCGCCTTTTGCCCTCCCGGCCTATAACTACGGTATGGTCTCAAAATTTGGAGCTTTACCGATATTTGACGGTCTGTTCTGACGTACGAATTTTTGTCAAGTTCGAAGCCTTGATGGGTATATAGGATGATGTCGTGGGGATTATATGGCTCGGCTGGGGCAATGGGAACGTGAGTTTGAACTATGGGTTCGGTTTGGCACAGCCTCTTGGCGATTTCCTCCCTAAGGGAGCGCTCGCCGAAGGAAGTTAACTTGACGTGTAAAGGCCCTGATTAGCTTGGGAATCGCCAGGGGAGAGGTGCGTGGGAAACAAAAAAAAAAGCATTTTTACTGTTAACACTATCACAGTACCGTCCGCTCGTTCTTTCCGAGAAATAATCACCACAGGATGATCATAGGCCTTCTTCTCGAGACGATCATTGCCCCCTTCTAGCGTGGCATGATCTTCGTGGCTCACTTGATCCTGCGGTGGAAGAAATCCGAACAAGCCACCTAGGTTCCTCGTTGAATGTCCAGCCCACGGGGACGGGCCGAGTCGCCGATTGCTTACATCTCGCGGGTCAGGGTGATTTACTGCGACCGTGGGGCGATATAGCTGGTGCTTTCGATTGTTATGTGCATGGGGCATGTTCCTTAGGTGTATAAATCGTGGCCAAAGAAAAGAAAGCAAATGTAAGAATTTGCGGGCGTTTTCTGGCGCGAAAGGATTACTGGTGGCACGCAAAAGAAACAGCTGTCCGGGTAAAGACGAAGGGATCGAATTCTGCAAGTAATGCCTCGGGGGACCCCCAGGTTTTTAAAGCGTGCGCATGGGGTTCACTGCAACTGCATTGTTCGCAGAACAGGCCAATAACCACCGACCTCGACTGGCGACCTGCAGGCCCGTCTAGACTCTGGTCCGCGTCACCAACGGTGTGATATCACCCAATCACGAGTTATCGGGGCTGCAGCAAACCCCGGAATGAATTGGCCGTGGATATTGGTCTACAAAGCGATATTTTCGAGTTCAGGGCGGACGACGAGGTTAATAACTAAACTCACATTCAGGTAGACCGCTATGATATTATGAGTTTAATGCACCGTTATATTAATAAACTCCACCATGCTCTCGCAAAGTACGATTTATCTGAACAAAAGTTCAAAGATATCGTGGAATTGTTGCGATTCTGCTATACAAAAACGGTACCAAAAAATCTAAGATAGTTGATGGTTTGTTGTACTTCCTGCAATGTTAAGATGCTGTGGAAGAGTAAAGAGTTTAAGGAACCTTTTGAAGATTCCGGCAATTTGGAAAGGGCCTTGATAGAATCTTTAAAACTGAAACTGGATTAAATTTCTAACTTCTCATTGCTTATCTTCTAGCAAACACTAGGTTATCGAATTATCCGGGAAACTTTTTGAAAGGCCCAGCCGCAGCTACACAGCTCGCGTCAAACAACACAGGGTTCCGTATTCTACACCCCGCGACAGAATGGCCCTCGTTTCGGACGCGTGTATTTACAGTCGTGGTAAGCATGGTGCTGTTAAGAAAAGATAAACCAAAGAACACTGATAATTCCGTATGATGCCTTTTTGGTCTGGTATTGAGACTGAGCCGCTGAAGGACACTGGTTCTGTCGCTGATGGCGCCTCGGGAGACTTTTGGCTCTTTCCGCGCGACACTTTACCCGTGGCCTTTGGCCAACCGGCGAGTTTTGCTCTCCATTTGTCCAGCATCTTGGTGACAAGCATCCTCCACCATTCATGGGTCAGACCCACCTTTGTTAGCGATTCACACCCAAACACACCAATAAGCTTAACAGCTGAAGAATTTTCGCCCTCCGGGCGCCGGTCGTCATGGCCTCACCAGAGGTCTCAAACCGCCGCGCGCGCCCGCAGAGCACGCCGCAGGCTTTGCCGCAGGGCCAGGCCGAGTCGGGACACGTATCTCTCGACACGCGCACCGCTAACGCGCCTCAGCCGGCTGGCCGCGGAAGGTACTCCAGCCTCCCGGCCCTGGCCATCAAAACACTGCAGCAGGAGTTGGAAAACGTGGAAACAGTCGGCAGCTGGCTCGAAGAGGTCTTTGCAGCCAAGCTCGAAAGTTTACAGGCCCCGGAGGACGCCGCGCTTAGGAGAATTGTTCTTGAACTTGACGACGTGATCAGCGGCTGGTTCCTCAGTCGCACCCTCCCTGAAAAAGAGCGTTCGCGCTCCCCGTCGCGTTCGCCGACCAGTTCCAGCGAAAGGCGCAGCATTTTAATCACGAGGACGGGCACGGCGTCGTCGGCCTCTAAAGGCAGAGGCACGCCCACTAACAAATCGGTCACATGGGCCGAGCGAGCCGCCACGCCACCAGCGGCGGCCCCAACGCAAATTTTAACCCCGGCCACGCGCTCGTACCCGATACGTACGACGCCCGGCAATGCACCTGACAGCTCCGCAACTCCCTCCCAATCGGGCCGGGACCGCTCCCAAGCCCCGAAACGTTTGACAGAACAGCCGTCCAACCGCATCCTGATCCGCGTAAATGACAAATTGCGGATGGTGACGAGGGAGCCATACGCGGTAACGACCAAACTGGCCGAATTGGTCTCGGTGCCACACAGTGAAATCCCAAACGCCAAGCGTACCCCCACGGGCTGGGGTGTTACGGTGGCCTCTGAGGAAACACGGCAAAAACTCCTCAACCCCAGCGCGGTCAAGGCCATTATGGACGCATTGGACGCGCGGGAAGTCACTGTCCCGACAACCTGGCACACATACGCCGTTTCTGGAGTGCCCCGGACGCTCAATTGCCTGGACGGAAGAAAGGACGTACATGAGGTAATCCAGGAGGAGATTACCGTGGCAGCAGGCCAGCAGCCAGTCAACTGGCATATTTCCAAACATGGCTACGACCCACATACGGCTGAGGGCACGTGGATAGTGTCCTTCCTTCAACCCGTAAAGCCCTTTCAGCTTTTTGGAGTGTCGAAACGTGCGCGGAAGGTTGAAAAATCACGCAAAATTACACACCACCACGACGGTTGCCAGGGATATTGCGAAATACGTCGCTGCGTACGGCAAGCGCGTTGCGGCATATGTGGTGAAGCAAAACATGCGACAGAGGAAGAGCCGTGCAGGGCAGCCCCCAAATGCGTCAATTGCCACGGCCATTTCCCATCCGGACATGAAAACTGCCCTGCCCGACCTTTAATGGTAAATGGGAAGCTTGAACGACCTTCACAGCGTAAACTAAAGGGGATCCGCAAAATCGGACGTGCCAACCGTGCCGCGATTATCAACGACCGGGCTGAGGCGGCCCGCCGAGAGCCAGCACCTGCAATCCCGGTCCTAAGCACCTCATCGCAGCATTCGCAAACCTCGAGCTCCCGATCGAGCATTTCAAACAAAAGAGCGCGGCCATGCGAGGCGGCAGGGGCGGACATCCGCAACTTCCTGCAGGTTGAACAGGAACGCGTGCACGACGAAATCGTTTGGGCAGCCGAAATGGAGGAGGACGCAGCGGCTGCCGAACCTTGCCCCGCTGATGTGATAGACTTGGAAGCAACCCGTCGATTAATATGACGAAAAACTCGCTCGGCAATATGCAGCGGGAATGCCTCGACGTAGTTTGGGCCAACGTAGGTAAAAGGATGGGTGTGCATCTGAGCCTATTGGAGTTGTGCCACCAGAGAAAAGTGGACCTGGTTAACGTTCAAGAGCCATGGTGCGGGCTAAATACGACTACACAAACGCACCCGGGCTATGATGTTTTTGCGCCAGTGGACGAATGGCACGCCAACACTTACGAAGCCATGACTGGGCTCCGGCCCCGGGTGCTCACCTACGTCAAAAAGGGGGCAGCCCTAGGGGCCGCACAACGACGGTTACCGCAGGGCCAAAATACGCGGGACATACTCTGGCTCGAAATTAACGGAATATTGTTTGTTAACGTATATAGGGCTCCGGGCACTGAGGCCGCGCTGGAAATGGTATGCAATACCGTGCCAAATGGACCCACGGTGCTAGGCGGCGATTTTAACGTAGCGGCTGCTGCATACCAGCCGGGCCGCGCAAACGCACGCGGAGGGGATCAACTGACGGCATGGGCGCAAGCCCAGGGGATGAGTTTCACAGGAAATATCGGCGTGCCCACCCACCGCGACGGGGGTTTACTGGATATGGTCTTTTCCAACCTCCCCAGCACAATAACTGTGGTTGACAGCAGTTTTTACACAGGCTCCGACCACGAATCCCTCTATACCACGCTGCGGACGCGCGGCGCCCCCCGCCCGGAGGCGGTCAACGTTTCGGTTAGGGACGACCGGCTACCAAAGTTCGCGGAGCTACTTGCTTTTGGCATGCAAGACATGCCGGACCCGGGATCCGCGGCCGATGGCTACGCATTGGACGCGTGGGTAGCTGAATTTACAATTTTATGGGAGCAAGTGACGTGGGTCGTGGGTACGCCGGCGGGAAAAAGGGGCAGTTCGGCTCCCTGGTGGACCGAAAACTGCCAGCGGCTCTGGTCCGAATTCCAGCGGGTTAAACGGAGCGCTGTAAATAGGGCAGACGCCTCTGCCGAGGAAAAAGCCTATACGAAAGGGGTGCGGGCCGCGAAGCGGGAGTACTGGAGGCACCGGATCGACCAACTGCGCGACGATAAGGATTTGTGGAACATGGTGGGCTGGCTGGGAGCCGGACCACGCCTCCGGTCCCCGCCGCTGGTTATTAACGGCGAGCAAGTGAGCGAGCCCTTAGCAAAAGCGGAAGCGCTGCAACGGGAGGTGCTTGGCCGATTTTCGGCGGAGGATGACCTGCAGGGAGACCCCTTGGAGGCCTGGTCGCCGGACGAGGCTAAAATCCCTTGGGACACCCAGGTTAGTGCGGAAGAGGCGGAGCGCTCCTGCATTGGGGTTACGAGCACGTCCCCGGGCATCGACGGAATGACCGTCCGGCTACTAAAAGCCGGATGGGCTTCGTTGGCCGAGCCGGTGCGCAGGCTCTACCAACGTTGCCTGGAACTCGGACATTTCCCAGCGCCTTGGAAGAAGGCCGAAGTCGCGATGCTACCGAAAACGGGGAAGAAAGACCGGAGCAGCGTTCGATCCTGGCGGCCTATAGCCCTCCTCTCCTGCATCGGAAAAGGCCTCGAGAGGCTCGTTGCACGCCGGATAGCTTGGGCCATACACGACAACGGGCTCCTTAGCTGCACCCACGGCGGTGCCCTACCCAAACGATCGGCGACGGATCTGGTTTGTGCCCTCGCCCACGATATCGAGCAGGCTCTAGCTCGCGGGGAGGAAGTCACCCTTGTCGCATGCGACGTCCAAGGCGCCTTCGACGCCCTCCTCCATGGGCGATTGATACGGAAAATGCGGAGCCTCGGGTTTAGTAAAATGCTCCTCAGGTTCGTGATTAACTTTTTAAGCGGCCGCCAGGCCCGAGTCCGGCTGGAGGGTACGACCACGGGCCTTAGGCGGCTTGGGTGCGGCACCCCGCAAGGGTCTCCCCTTTCCCCGATCCTATATATGCTATATTTGGCGTATCTCGTCAAAAACGGTACGAAGTGGCGGTTGGCATACGCAGACGACGTGCTTACATGGAAATCGTCACCCTCGTTGGAGGAAAACGTACGTTGGCTGGAAGATAAACTCCGGGATATGCACGAAATTGCGGCGGAAGAGAAGATCCATTTTGCAGCGGAAAAGACAGAGGTGATCCATATCACTAAGAAAAGGCACGGTCGCAACCCGGAAATCCGGATTAATGGTAGAACGGTTACCCCGGTCCAACTACCGGGCGGTCGACGCGGACAAAGCGCCTCCGGGGCCGAGCGCTACCCGGGCATGCGTTGGCTGGGTTTTTGGTTCAGCCGACGGCTAGACGGGCGCCGCCACGTGGCCGAAAGGGCTGCCAAAGCAATGGCGGTCGCTGCTCACCTCAAAGGCTTTGGGGCAGTAAGATACGGACCGCCTGCGGCTGCACTTCGCAAGGCAGCGGTGGCATGCGTGGGTTCCTCGGCCACCTACGCAGCCGAGGCATGGTACAACCCAGCGCACAAACAAAGAGGACTCCTCAAAGCACTGAACAAACCGCTGGTTTTAGCGGCACGGGCAATCCTCCCGGCGTATAAAACCACCCCCTCGTCCACTGTTCTCAGGGACGCAGGATTACCCTCGGCCCGCGTCGCGCTGGCCTACACCCGCCTGAAATACGGCGCCCGACTAAGGCTCGCGGACAAGGGGCACCCCCTTGTCAGCCGCCTGCGTGAAACACCTCGTGCCCGCAACTCGGGCCATTCGGCCACAACCCTGCAAACGGCTGCACAACTTCTCCCGCGGATCCGGAGACTAGAGTTGCGCGCACCTCGCAATGCCCCGGATTCTCGCACTGACCCCACCGGAGGAGTCCCGAAAGAGGAAGCGGCCCGCCGCTTTATCGAATGGCTGGACATGGTATCACCTGACGATATCGTGGTATATACGGATGGTTCGGAAAAACACGAAAACAACTGCGTCCAAATAGGGTACGGATGGGCCGCTTTTAGGGCGGGCCTGGAATTTGCCGCAGGCTCCGCATCTATTACGCCGGAAAGCCACGTTTTCGACGCCGAGGCGATTGGCGCCCTAAAAGGGCTACAGGCGGCAGCCAAGGCCCAGCCAGGCGCCCGGATCTGGATTTGTGTGGACAGCACCTCGGTTATTTGGGGTCTTAGAGGCGACGCGCCGCGTTCGTCCCAATGGGCCTTTCTGGAGTTCCATAACCTTGTCGATCTACTCCGAAAACAAGGTACCGAGGTTCGGGTCCGTTGGTGCCCTGGGCACCAGGGAATCCCGGGAAACGACCGGGCTGACGAGCTGGCCAAGGCCGGCTCCGCCGGACCGCCGGACCCAGACCCGAGGGCTCAGCAAACCACGTATAGCGGTGCCGGCACGGTCCTCAGAGCCATTCTTTCGAATATAGAGAAGGACTGGTGGCGTAAAGAACTCTGTGAACGGTCCCCCGCATATAGGGAATGGAAATTCAAATACACACCGAGAAAGGAGCCCGAGGAACTGCGTTTGCCAAGACCCCTACTGGGCCATTATTTGGCCATGAGGACCGGCCACGGCGATTTCAAAGCCTACCATGACCGTTTCAACCACCAGGATGCAAACACCTCGTGTGCCTGGTGCTGGAAGCGGACCTCCCCTGAACACCCGGTGCACTGCCGCTTTTCGCGGGCGGTGTGGAGAAACTGGCCGTGGCTTGACAACGAGCGGCCGATCGGGCCGCCAGACCGCGCCCAACGCCGCAAATTCTTCCAGACAAGCCTCGGGCAACCGAAAAGCTTTGAGGCGTTTTCGATAGCCACCAACTACTTCAGCGCCCGCCCCAGAGCGGCCCGCCAGCGCCCCGCGCGCCACGAACGCACTTTACGCCTAGGGACACCGATCGTAAACGACTCGAACTCTGACGAGGAATAGACTTACTGCCTTTTCACCCACACTTCACGGCACAAGCCGTCAGACGAACCCTCCGTGCACCTTAGGCACGGGGTCGCGTCAGTGAACTAACCCCCTAAGCAGGACCGGGCCCGAACCCGGTCAGGCACGATCCGCCTCTGCCCTCCTTGTTCTCCCCCTGTGTAAATAAAGAAGATAGAACGCGCGCCGAGATACCCCTCGGGAGGTTGCTAACGGCCGGCTAACAAGCCGGGCCGAGCCCGGCGTTAACTAATACTACTACTACTACTACTACTAACCTGGCACACATACGCCGTCTCTGGAGTGCCCCGGACGCTCAATTGCCTGGACGGAAGAAAGGACGTACATGAGGTAATCCAGGAGGAGATTACCGTGGCAGCAGGCCAGCAGCCAGTCAACTGGCATATTTCCAAACATGGCTACGACCCACATACGGCTGAGGGCACGTGGATAGTGTCCTTCCTTCAACCCGTAAAGCCCTTTCAGCTTTTTGGAGTGTCGAAACGTGCGCGGAAGGTTGAAAAATCACGCAAAATTACACACCACCACGACGGTTGCCAGGGATATTGCGAAATACGTCGCTGCGTACGGCAAGCGCGTTGCGGCATATGTGGTGAAGCAAAACATGCGACAGAGGAAGAGCCGTGCAGGGCAGCCCCCAAATGCGTCAATTGCCACGGCCATTTCCCATCCGGACATGAAAACTGCCCTGCCCGACCTTTAATGGTAAATGGGAAGCTTGAACGACCTTCACAGCGTAAACTAAAGGGGATCCGCAAAATCGGACGTGCCAACCGTGCCGCGATTATCAACGACCGGGCTGAGGCGGCCCGCCGAGAGCCAGCACCTGCAATCCCGGTCCTAAGCACCTCATCGCAGCATTCGCAAACCTCGAGCTCCCGATCGAGCATTTCAAACAAAAGAGCGCGGCCATGCGAGGCGGCAGGGGCGGACATCCGCAACTTCCTGCAGGTTGAACAGGAACGCGTGCACGACGAAATCGTTTGGGCAGCCGAAATGGAGGAGGACGCAGCGGCTGCCGAACCTTGCCCCGCTGATGTGATAGACTTGGAAGCAACCCGTCGATTAATATGACGAAAAACTCGCTCGGCAATATGCAGCGGGAATGCCTCGACGTAGTTTGGGCCAACGTAGGTAAAAGGATGGGTGTGCATCTGAGCCTATTGGAGTTGTGCCACCAGAGAAAAGTGGACCTGGTTAACGTTCAAGAGCCATGGTGCGGGCTAAATACGACTACACAAACGCACCCGGGCTATGATGTTTTTGCGCCAGTGGACGAATGGCACGCCAACACTTACGAAGCCATGACTGGGCTCCGGCCCCGGGTGCTCACCTACGTCAAAAAGGGGGCAGCCCTAGGGGCCGCACAACGACGGTTACCGCAGGGCCAAAATACGCGGGACATACTCTGGCTCGAAATTAACGGAATATTGTTTGTTAACGTATATAGGGCTCCGGGCACTGAGGCCGCGCTGGAAATGGTATGCAATACCGTGCCAAATGGACCCACGGTGCTAGGCGGCGATTTTAACGTAGCGGCTGCTGCATACCAGCCGGGCCGCGCAAACGCACGCGGAGGGGATCAACTGACGGCATGGGCGCAAGCCCAGGGGATGAGTTTCACAGGAAATATCGGCGTGCCCACCCACCGCGACGGGGGTTTACTGGATATGGTCTTTTCCAACCTCCCCAGCACAATAACTGTGGTTGACAGCAGTTTTTACACAGGCTCCGACCACGAATCCCTCTATACCACGCTGCGGACGCGCGGCGCCCCCCGCCCGGAGGCGGTCAACGTTTCGGTTAGGGACGACCGGCTACCAAAGTTCGCGGAGCTACTTGCTTTTGGCATGCAAGACATGCCGGACCCGGGATCCGCGGCCGATGGCTACGCATTGGACGCGTGGGTAGCTGAATTTACAATTTTATGGGAGCAAGTGACGTGGGTCGTGGGTACGCCGGCGGGAAAAAGGGGCAGTTCGGCTCCCTGGTGGACCGAAAACTGCCAGCGGCTCTGGTCCGAATTCCAGCGGGTTAAACGGAGCGCTGTAAATAGGGCAGACGCCTCTGCCGAGGAAAAAGCCTATACGAAAGGGGTGCGGGCCGCGAAGCGGGAGTACTGGAGGCACCGGATCGACCAACTGCGCGACGATAAGGATTTGTGGAACATGGTGGGCTGGCTGGGAGCCGGACCACGCCTCCGGTCCCCGCCGCTGGTTATTAACGGCGAGCAAGTGAGCGAGCCCTTAGCAAAAGCGGAAGCGCTGCAACGGGAGGTGCTTGGCCGATTTTCGGCGGAGGATGACCTGCAGGGAGACCCCTTGGAGGCCTGGTCGCCGGACGAGGCTAAAATCCCTTGGGACACCCAGGTTAGTGCGGAAGAGGCGGAGCGCTCCTGCATTGGGGTTACGAGCACGTCCCCGGGCATCGACGGAATGACCGTCCGGCTACTAAAAGCCGGATGGGCTTCGTTGGCCGAGCCGGTGCGCAGGCTCTACCAACGTTGCCTGGAACTCGGACATTTCCCAGCGCCTTGGAAGAAGGCCGAAGTCGCGATGCTACCGAAAACGGGGAAGAAAGACCGGAGCAGCGTTCGATCCTGGCGGCCTATAGCCCTCCTCTCCTGCATCGGAAAAGGCCTCGAGAGGCTCGTTGCACGCCGGATAGCTTGGGCCATACACGACAACGGGCTCCTTAGCTGCACCCACGGCGGTGCCCTACCCAAACGATCGGCGACGGATCTGGTTTGTGCCCTCGCCCACGATATCGAGCAGGCTCTAGCTCGCGGGGAGGAAGTCACCCTTGTCGCATGCGACGTCCAAGGCGCCTTCGACGCCCTCCTCCATGGGCGATTGATACGGAAAATGCGGAGCCTCGGGTTTAGTAAAATGCTCCTCAGGTTCGTGATTAACTTTTTAAGCGGCCGCCAGGCCCGAGTCCGGCTGGAGGGTACGACCACGGGCCTTAGGCGGCTTGGGTGCGGCACCCCGCAAGGGTCTCCCCTTTCCCCGATCCTATATATGCTATATTTGGCGTATCTCGTCAAAAACGGTACGAAGTGGCGGTTGGCATACGCAGACGACGTGCTTACATGGAAATCGTCACCCTCGTTGGAGGAAAACGTACGTTGGCTGGAAGATAAACTCCGGGATATGCACGAAATTGCGGCGGAAGAGAAGATCCATTTTGCAGCGGAAAAGACAGAGGTGATCCATATCACTAAGAAAAGGCACGGTCGCAACCCGGAAATCCGGATTAATGGTAGAACGGTTACCCCGGTCCAACTACCGGGCGGTCGACGCGGACAAAGCGCCTCCGGGGCCGAGCGCTACCCGGGCATGCGTTGGCTGGGTTTTTGGTTCAGCCGACGGCTAGACGGGCGCCGCCACGTGGCCGAAAGGGCTGCCAAAGCAATGGCGGTCGCTGCTCACCTCAAAGGCTTTGGGGCAGTAAGATACGGACCGCCTGCGGCTGCACTTCGCAAGGCAGCGGTGGCATGCGTGGGTTCCTCGGCCACCTACGCAGCCGAGGCATGGTACAACCCAGCGCACAAACAAAGAGGACTCCTCAAAGCACTGAACAAACCGCTGGTTTTAGCGGCACGGGCAATCCTCCCGGCGTATAAAACCACCCCCTCGTCCACTGTTCTCAGGGACGCAGGATTACCCTCGGCCCGCGTCGCGCTGGCCTACACCCGCCTGAAATACGGCGCCCGACTAAGGCTCGCGGACAAGGGGCACCCCCTTGTCAGCCGCCTGCGTGAAACACCTCGTGCCCGCAACTCGGGCCATTCGGCCACAACCCTGCAAACGGCTGCACAACTTCTCCCGCGGATCCGGAGACTAGAGTTGCGCGCACCTCGCAATGCCCCGGATTCTCGCACTGACCCCACCGGAGGAGTCCCGAAAGAGGAAGCGGCCCGCCGCTTTATCGAATGGCTGGACATGGTATCACCTGACGATATCGTGGTATATACGGATGGTTCGGAAAAACACGAAAACAACTGCGTCCAAATAGGGTACGGATGGGCCGCTTTTAGGGCGGGCCTGGAATTTGCCGCAGGCTCCGCATCTATTACGCCGGAAAGCCACGTTTTCGACGCCGAGGCGATTGGCGCCCTAAAAGGGCTACAGGCGGCAGCCAAGGCCCAGCCAGGCGCCCGGATCTGGATTTGTGTGGACAGCACCTCGGTTATTTGGGGTCTTAGAGGCGACGCGCCGCGTTCGTCCCAATGGGCCTTTCTGGAGTTCCATAACCTTGTCGATCTACTCCGAAAACAAGGTACCGAGGTTCGGGTCCGTTGGTGCCCTGGGCACCAGGGAATCCCGGGAAACGACCGGGCTGACGAGCTGGCCAAGGCCGGCTCCGCCGGACCGCCGGACCCAGACCCGAGGGCTCAGCAAACCACGTATAGCGGTGCCGGCACGGTCCTCAGAGCCATTCTTTCGAATATAGAGAAGGACTGGTGGCGTAAAGAACTCTGTGAACGGTCCCCCGCATATAGGGAATGGAAATTCAAATACACACCGAGAAAGGAGCCCGAGGAACTGCGTTTGCCAAGACCCCTACTGGGCCATTATTTGGCCATGAGGACCGGCCACGGCGATTTCAAAGCCTACCATGACCGTTTCAACCACCAGGATGCAAACACCTCGTGTGCCTGGTGCTGGAAGCGGACCTCCCCTGAACACCCGGTGCACTGCCGCTTTTCGCGGGCGGTGTGGAGAAACTGGCCGTGGCTTGACAACGAGCGGCCGATCGGGCCGCCAGACCGCGCCCAACGCCGCAAATTCTTCCAGACAAGCCTCGGGCAACCGAAAAGCTTTGAGGCGTTTTCGATAGCCACCAACTACTTCAGCGCCCGCCCCAGAGCGGCCCGCCAGCGCCCCGCGCGCCACGAACGCACTTTACGCCTAGGGACACCGATCGTAAACGACTCGAACTCTGACGAGGAATAGACTTACTGCCTTTTCACCCACACTTCACGGCACAAGCCGTCAGACGAACCCTCCGTGCACCTTAGGCACGGGGTCGCGTCAGTGAACTAACCCCCTAAGCAGGACCGGGCCCGAACCCGGTCAGGCACGATCCGCCTCTGCCCTCCTTGTTCTCCCCCTGTGTAAATAAAGAAGATAGAACGCGCGCCGAGATACCCCTCGGGAGGTTGCTAACGGCCGGCTAACAAGCCGGGCCGAGCCCGGCGTTAACTAATACTACTACTACTACTACTACTACAGCATCTTGGTGAATACAATGATTAAGATTAGGCCAATAAAAAGTCATGCATGGTGTTCGCTGAACGAAACAATAACTGAGGTGAGCCCACAAGGCGAGGAAATTTCCATCGGTCAATGTCGAATTTAACTGGCTTAAAGATTCTAAGGGGGGGATGAAAAAAAGGAATGGAAGTTTTGCGGTGGGCAGACGCACAGAAGAGCCTCATGAGGAAGAAGTGCATCAGCACAATGACAGCATTCATTGGTTGAAAAATCACATTTCCCCTCACAAATTCCCTTGGCCGTCGTAGCTGATCCGTTCGAAAAGAGTCATTGTTGCCAGATTTTGCAGTTCTTCTAGAAGGGTTTCATGCTTCATCCCTAAAAATGACGTCAAGCCTTCCGGACTATTGCATTACAAAGTAGACAACGCCTAAAAGAAGAAAATGTATGGTAAGCCAGGGAGAGCTAGAAACAAAATAACCCCTAAGCATACCTGAGCGACCATAAACAGCAGAAAATTGCGCTCACAGTGCTGCTTATTGTCCATCGGGCACTGCTTCACCCCGTTGAAGATCTGTGCAGCCTTACCTACCAAGAGGCGACCTAGGCACTTGTCTGCTTCATGCAACATCAGTCGTAACTTGGCAGACCCATCATAGTGTTTCCAGCTTGAGTTTTCTTATGTTACCGACTGTTTAGTTCAGACAAAAATGACCACCAATCCCCAAAATCAGTTGCTGGCGCAGTGGCTCAATCCAGGAGACATACTAGGTCTATTACTCCTGATCGGCGGTGATATTGTGCAGAAGGCCATCGCGCAGACTGTTGGGTATACCTACTCCTCGCCGGTTTGGCCTGCACGACAGAACTTAGTCCTATTAACTCCCGTGGCTTTCTCATTTGGCTGGGTGGCATTTTGCTTCAACCACATCCTACTGGCAGCTGGCAGCGGCCGGCTGATGCCGTCCGTGGAAGACTCGGCCATAGTGCTCAACTGTGGCAGCAACTTCACCCGCGCCAGCAAATTCTGGGCCCTCAACCGGCTACTGCGTGACTATGAAATCAAAAACACAGTGGACCCTGCAAACGACTCCCTGAGAATCGACATTTTTGAGCTTGGCCCACTGCAGACGCCCAGTCCGGACCTGATCTGGTGGCTGGAGTGGCTGATAATCGCCGTTCAAACCGCGCTAGGCATCGTTACTTGGGTTTTCCACGACGACTGGGCGGCTATTCTGGTCATCCTAGCCGGCAGCCTGCTCGGCACAGCCACCTGCTGCCTTCCAAAGTGGCGGGAGGAAAAATGGGCATGCAGAGTATTGACAAAGCGGAACGTCAGTTGCATCACCAGAGGAAACGGACACAAACACGTCATGGTATTAGTCGGGAGGAAAGGGGCGCCAGAGATGGAGACAATGGCTACCGACATCGCATCTACCCGTCCTGAGACCTTTCCGCTGAGCATCGTCCTGGCCGCGCTGTGGATATGTCTCTTGCTCAGCGTCGCAGAACTGACAGAGCACACCTGGTACATACTCTCAGCGGGCTGCGTAGGGATGCTCCAGAACTTCTACTCGGCTGGTGCGGTCCGCTCGCCGGCCACAGCAGGATTCGACATACGGGCGTTTGCCTGAATGCACACCATTGTTGGCAGGATTCTTAGCTTCCAGGACGACCCGAACGATATTGTTGATATGGAAAAGAACATAAAGGACGTCGTGGATCTGAAGATGTGCCATACCAGAGTTCCAAAGTGGCTGCACACGATGAGAGTGGCGGATGGTGCCTCTGCCTGGCTAGAGCCGGAACACAGGCTCAAGATTGCATAGGTTCATGGAGCGCTCAGTGAGCTTGAGACGTGGGTGCCCGGGGCTGGACTGGCGCTGCTACACGTCTTCTTCCCTCGCCGCTGCAATATGATCCAGGGGCTGCCCGTGATAATGTCAATAGGAGGTTCTGGAGGCAGGCTTGAGAGACGAGGCCGGTCAGAAGACAAGCGGAAGAGGCGCATTGGGAGGCCTATGGGGTGGCAAGACGGCATGGCTAAAGAACTATGAGCATAGCAGGCATTGTCTAGGGAAGGGTGATTCTATTTGACCCAGTATCGCTACTTAATTTGCTAGAAAACAGCACTTTTTCCATCGCAGCCCATCGAAGCAGCAAGAAGACATTGCCATAAACTGCTTGATCATCCCACCAAAGTCCGCTCCTGTGCTTGGGCAATTCCACGTCAGACATCATGCCGCATTCCATAGAGACTTCCAAGACTGGACAGTCTAGCCGTTGATGTCACCGGCTGTGAGGTCCGTCTCGCAGTGAAACTTTCGGTTTCCGGAATCATTTCCACCCAGTACATTGATGCAGGTGAAGTCGTCACTGTCATCGGGAGTGCAAGAGCCCCGGAAGGTGCTACCGTCGAGACCGGTCATGACGTAGTCCCTATCTTTGTAGATGGCTATATTTTCGAGATATGTCCCGTGTCAGCACGTCAAACCACTAATTCTGTATTTACTTCTTTGCCGACCGAGTATCAAACATTTTAGGATGAAAGCACAAAAAGCTTACTCCAATGGTAAACCGGATCTCCGTTGAAGTTCATTTCCAGCTCGTCAATGTCCGACGGGTCGAAGCTGGTGCTGCAGCCATCGCCCTCGCAGCGGAGCCCGCGCTTGTCGCCGCTCACATCACCCAGATTGTTCCACGCCGTGGTGCCCCGCTGGTCATCGCACGAAGGCGGCCCACTGAAGATCTGCCAGAATTCATCCTCGCCGCTCAGAGGGTCGATCGCGTGGACCTTGTAGATGTAAAAGTCGGCCAGGGCGACCGGGGTAAGGACGGCAAGGGCGGCCAGCTGGGTGAAGGTGGAGAATCTCATTGTGGATGATGCTGGGGTTTGCAAGGTTTCTTAGCTTTGAGATGCAGAGGGCTTCGGTTCAGGGGCTATGGGCTCGGGAAGCGTGCTGACTTGAGCTTGGGTTATCGAGAAACTAGACAGGAGAGTAGACGAGGAAATCCATCCTTATATAGCTATATTTCTGACCCCAAAGCTCCTGACTTGATACAGGAAGCTACACTGGCTTTCCGAGGACAATTGACAACAATAGGCCCTTGACCTGTTATCTCCATTTGCACAATGATGGCGTCGTCATGGTTTCAGTCACTGAGCCATCTATGCAGTGTATTCTAAGCGCCCAGACTATTGGGAGTCGCTTGGCCGGTCCCATGGGAGAGAAGATCGCCTTGATGCTGACCTGTGCCGTGCTTGGTATACTGGTTTGCTTATACATCTGAGATATTTTGTGTGTATGGTGTATCTATGCACTGGGGTGACCGCGGAGAGATAGAATTGCTGACGATGCTAACAGGCCGTGCCGCAGAGTATCAGCTATATTGGCTGGGCACCTTACGCCCAGTCTGGGGTTGCTCACTCATCCCCGTCAGCTGTCCCTTTAAGGTGTTTATTTTCTCCGAAGCCAAGGGAAGATTCTTCAATGAAACGGCAGGATAAAGAGATACAAAGCTGATTGGAGCTTACGTATCGCCGACAAGTCGCGAAGCCGTTGTTGCAAGGCATGTTTGACTTGCCTGGGTACCTTGTGTACTTAGATGGACAGCGTTGCAAGTTTTCTCATTAGTTTCATTCGGGTCAAGATGATGGAAACCAAATACAGGTCAATCGCTTGTGTGTTTGTTATTGCTGTTCCTTTTCTCCTTTTCTCGCTCTCAATGCCGGCTGCCATGAAATACGCTCGACAGGCGTCCTCAACAAACACCCGAGACCGGCTGCTTCCGATTCGGCTAGCTCAACATAAAACAGCCATCAAGCAGTTGGTCTGATTAACACTTAATCAAGGACAAGATTATCTGTCAGTTCGTCTTGTCTAGTCGTTCCAAGCTGGTCTGAAGGATGTTAGCTAGAAGCGACTAGACCTGTCAAGCACCAATGGCAACTGCATTCAACAGCCTCATCAATCACGTAATCAAACCACCGCTAAATGCCCCACACCTGTTGATTGGGTGACGGCGGGGCCGTCGAAGCTGCCAGTGGAAATATTTGGATGGTCGCTTGCGATTTGCATGGGTCCCCGATCTAAATTGATGGCCTTTGGGAATGACGAACGAACCAACCGTTCGACTTTAATTTCTTCCACCCCACGATTCTACTTCTGCAGCACCAATTTGTTTGCATTCGTGTCCTCCATCGTCGCCTTCGCAGAACAGCGCTTCGCTTCTAGACTCCCATTCGCATCGCGGCAACGACTCGCTTTACAAATCCGTCTTCCGAGCTGTCATAAAGATGGGCGAATCGCGGTAGGCAACAACAGCGCCACCCCAAGAAAAAAAAAACACAAACAAAGCTCGACGCACGCCGACGCGATGCACAAAAACTGACAATGTGCCCGCCCTACGACGCAGACAGGAACTCGTGCAATGGCTGAACAGCCTATTGCAGCTCAACATTACCAAGGTTGAGCAGTGCGGAACTGGGTAAGTCAGCGTCGACGACATCGCAGCGGCTGATGCCCCTCCCCCGCTATCGTCAACACTTTCGAAGATGCCGTCGACGAAACGGCAGCCCGGCAACGAGACGAAAAAAAAAAATGAACAATTCTGAGTACAGCCCAGCTAACCATTGTATTTGGACCTCTAGTGCCGCTCTCTGCCAGGTCTTTGACAGCATTTTCCTCGATGTACCCATGTCGCGCGTCAAGTTCAACGTCAACAGTGAATATGCATACATACAGAATTTTAAAGTTTTGCAAAGTAAGGCATTCGGCCAGTCGTCCGACCACTATCACTCGTGAAAGTTCACAAGACATGGCACCAAGATACTCTAGACCTCCAGTTTTGCTAAATGACACAACTGACCTCACCACTCACTTCCAGACACGTTCGCCAAGCACCAAGTCGACAAACCCATCCCCGTCGCCGGCCTCGTCAAGTGCAAAATGCAGGACAACCTCGAGTTCCTGCAGTGGGTAAAGCGCTTCTGGGACCAGTACTACCCCGGCGGCGATTACGACGCGGTTGCGAGGCGAAAGGGCGCCCCTCTCGGCGCAGCGGGTGGCGGCGGCGCTGCTGCTCGTGCCCCGGTGACAGGTGGTCCGGCCAGGAGAGCGGGCGGCACCACGCCAACGACGGGCGGTGCCCGGGCGGGGCTGGGCGTCTCCAAGGCCAACCCCGCTCTGGCGCAGGAGAACGCGACGCTCAAGGAGACGGTTGTCGGGCTGGAGCGCGAGCGCGACTTTTATTTCAGCAAGCTGAGGGATATTGAGCTGCTGGTGCAGAACGCGGTCGAGGAGGACCCCGAGATCGAAAAGCAGGAGGACGGCTTGGTCAAGCAGATCCAGGCTATCCTGTACAGCACAGAGGAGGGCTTCGAGATCCCGGCCGAGGGAGAGGTGGATGACCAGGAGACGTTTTAAGTCTGTCGCTGTACTAAATTGACGTTTCTGGCTGCTTCCGGGTGGGTTCACCTGCCCGGCCGTCGATGACAGCGAATTCATCATTCGCTTGTGAGATACACCAGGATGAAGGTTTTCAGCATCACCGAAACATCTTGACATCAGAGCTTGAGGTGCAATCGGATATACAGACACCGATAGCACCGGGAATAGGAGTCGAATTCGCGTTTTAATACCATTTTGAAAGGGCGGGTGTATTCACGGAATGTTCGATTTCTTGATGAACTATTACACATGAAATTACGATAGAGTCTTTTTTGCCCTCAATGACAGAATTATCTGTATCATTTATATTTACATTTGACGTTTGTGAAGGCATGGGTTTTCAATCAGTCAGCGAGCCTAAAGCTTTTTGACATTTTGTGCACAAGGCAACCTTGCTGGCGTTTATTACATGACTGGACCGACAACACACAGAGTTGGCGGTAGCACATGGTACCGTAGCGCTTAATCCCGACCCGCCATTCCGCTGCCCGCGCGGCTGTGTGCGCCGACGCATGACGCAGCTCTGCATTCGCCCTGCATAACTCCGCTCAGTCTCCTCGCTTAGTTACCTTACCTTAATTAGGCTTCCAGAACCATTCAGCTCTTGTATCTATCGATCTGATTCTACGCATCATTAACTTTTCATCAATTAAACAATTCCATCTTGTATCGGCAAGCGTCTCTTTTATTCTCTCTCTAGTTTCTTTTCCAATCAATACCCATATAAACAAACGACTCAGATCAGCGTGCCCAGCAAGCTCGCGTGACTCCAACTCCGATTCGCTGCTTTGGGACGTCACCGGACGAAAAAGACCGTCGGAGTCGCCCATTCAAAGGTTGATCACCCTCCCAGAACGAGGCAACATTGCAAACTTCAATCCTACAACCAACACGACGACTACTTGACCCATCAAAAACAACAAGTAGACCCTCACTTCGAATCACAACACAGCCACAATGCCACCGCCAGTCGAGATCTCGATCCCCAGCACGACAATCTCCAAGCCCACCTCCGGCGGCAAGCCCTACACATCCTATAACATCACACTTCGCCTACCACTGCGGTCCTTTGTCGTCCAGAAGCGCTACTCCGAGTTCGAGCAGCTCCACAACGCGCTCGTCTCGCAGATCGGCGCGCCGCCGCCCGCCCCGCTGCCCACCAAGAGCTGGTTCCGCTCCACTGTCAACAGCGCCGAGCTGACCGAGAAGAGGAGGCTGCAGCTGGAGGAGTACCTGCAGACCGTCGCCGGCAGCCCGGACAGGCGATGGCGCGACACCCCCGCCTGGCGCGCCTTCCTCAACCTCCCCGCCGGCAGCACGGCGCCCAGCGCAAACAGCGTCCACGGCGCCATCACCACGGCGGCGGCGGCGGCGGCCACGACGGGTGGGGTCATCGATGCAGCAGAGTGGATCGAGCGCCACAGGCGGATGAACGACACGTTGCGGGATGCGCGGTCCTGCCTGGCCCGTCGGGATGCCGCGGCCGCCGAGGCGGGTTCGGGTAGCGTCGCGGGCCTGAGCAGCAGCAGGGCGGTCGAGGCGGGCGCGGCGGCCAAGATGGCGCTGACGCAGGCCGGCAGGATGCTGGGGGCGCTGGAGGATGATCTGTCCAGGCTGAAGAAGGAAGGCGGGCTGGGTAAGGGAGAACTGCGGAGGCGGGAGGACATGGTCAAGGAGGCGCGGGAGGACCACAGGTGGCTGACGCAGCTGTCGGCAACGCTGTCGGGCGGGGCGCCGACATCTGGAGGGGCCGGGGGAGCGGCGAGCGCGGCGGACCGTGCGGCTCTGGTGGGGAAAGGCAAGCCGAGGCAGGGTGGGAGGGTGCTCGGGGCGCCGCTGCAGGAGACGGAGCGGACGCGGGAGCTGGACAACGCAGGGGTGCTGCAGCTGCAGCGGCAGACGAGGGAGGAGCAGGACGAAGATCTGGAGGTGTTGACGCGGGTGGTCCGCCGGCAGAAGGAGATGGGGCTGGCGATAGAGGACGAGGTGAGGCAGCAGACGGAGATGTTGGGCCGGCTGAACGAGGACGTTGACCGTGTCGGCGGAAAGATAAAGGTTGCCAAGGAGCGGACCAGGAAGCTGGGGTCGTGACTGGAGATGGTGTTGGGGGCTGCATTTAAGGGTTTCCTGGGGGTGTTGGAGGTGGTTGTTATGGTGGTGCGGGTGGTGAGGATGACGCTGCTAAGGATGGCGTGGTTTGCAGAGGCTTTGCTGCTGGTTTTGACGGCCAGGCACAGAACCTAGAGAATGGTTGTGGGTCGACCCCAATCATGTCCAGGACTAGACAGCTGTAACTCCTTACACACAGTTGGATCAAGGTATACATATCTGGATATGGTAAGAATTTATTTCTATCTGTTAACTTTATAGATGACTGCCTAGATAACAATGACAGAAAGTATTAATGGCCTCGCATAGTCAATATCGATTCATTGGTATATTGATTCATTGGTATATTCCTCACGGTAAATCGTCCGCCAGTGTCTCCTACCCTGGAATAGTCAAATCAGGAAAAGCAAGTTAACAACATATGATGTCCAATGAGATACCGCCGATGATAATATGTTTGCTATAGATTAAATTCGGTGGCTTTTTTGTCGTTACTTTGTTCAGCTCACGCTCCTAACAGTTTCCTATTTCAATGTTACAAGTCAGAGTTGGTCTGAGACTTCCGCTTACTAGGTTCCTCGTAGAAGAGCAATAATTTCAACAAATCTTATCCCTAGTAGGCTAGCAGGACATAGTTTTACGAGAGATAACTCAGAGCAACCTGTGATCGAATATTTGTCAATTGACTGCGACGTTCAATCATGAGTTAATGAACTCTGGCTAAGGTGGTCGAGGGTATCTACCACCTAAATGACTTAGCGCCCGTGGCAGATCTCGCCCCTCTGCAGCTTACGTCACGCCACATACTACACTCTGTTACCGTAGCAACAACCACGAGTTCCATGTTCCACCGACGCGCGATGAGCTGGCCATCACTCGACAGCCTACCAGCCGCCCGATTTACTTTTCGCTGTTCCACCGGTCACACCAGATAGGTAGCTAAGTGGCTTGGGGTGGGTCTATACCTCAGTTGTCTTCCCTTCGTACTGGTAGAAACCTTATTGCACTGACTTTCGCTCGTACATCAGCCTATTTGCCTCAGGTGCTTTGTAAGAACCTCTGGGGTTCTATTTGCTTCTTCGTGGCTAGCGCCGGGGCATTAAATGACAGGAACCATTTCGGTGGAATCACCCCACTGCATTAAGTCATACCAGAGCTAGGCCACATCAGTCGCTAGCCTCCTCAATTTTCATCTGTTTCTTTCTTCTCTGCACTGTTGTCAAACGGTTTCGATAGCTTCAATTATGTAACGGATGAAGAATGCCATTGTTTCCTTGGCTTTTCAGGGTCTTGTGCCTTTTCGGCAGTAAAAAAAAGTGAGCGGTGGCAATCGGGTGATAACTCCCGAGGGCGGGTGGGGGGGGGGGGGGGGGGGGGGGGGCGGCGGTTCTACTTCCCACTAAAGATCAAACCAAAGTTGAGATGGCATTTCGCTAGCAGCTCAGCTATAACCCTGCAACCATCCCTTATTAATACTATTTTTCTTTTGATTTGAGTGCGAGGTAGGACAAGCAAAATGAGGATTTGCGTCCTGATCCAAAGAAATCAAAACAAACAAAACTCCTCTTCCATAGACCAACCAGCTTCCAAGCCAGGTTTTGATTTTCATCGGGCATCAGCGGGGTTTGCATTTGCCAATGAAGAGCAGCTCTGCAGCAAAGAAGAAAAATCCACGGGTTGATTGGTACATGTACCGTTGCTACGGGCCGTGCTTGTTGACCAACCGTTTGCGGGCCCCCACTGCTGGGTAGGGGCTGGAAGGGGCTACGCAGCAAGTACCACCCGAAGAAAACAACCCCAGTCCTCTTTTTTTTTTCTTTGTTTTTTTCTCCACTCAATCACTTTCCCGTTACCTCGAACACAACTTTACCACGAGTCACTGCATGTGGTTTTGTCTACCTACATCATCTTGGTATTCTTTGACTTCCAAAAAACCAACAAGAACAGTACTTCTTTCCAATTTCATTCGAAGAAAAAACTCAATCCAACTTCAAAGGCAAGCTGCTGCTTAACAAACCGCAACAACCATGAGCGGCGGCCCTCCGCCCCCGCCACCGCCGCCGCACGGGGAGAACCCCAAGACGACCCGGAGTGGTGGCCTGCCTCCGGGCAAGTACGATGTCTTTATAATACCGGAACACTCGGCCGGCTCTGGCTTTCTGTACCTCCCATCACTGAGGCCCAACACCAACAGCTTCGTGGCTGGCTTCGCCTCGGCCATCGTCCTGGTCGTCTTGCTTCAGAGCATGGCCCCGGCCTTTAGGCTGTGGTGGTCAAACTTCCAAGGCATGGGGAATATGGGCATGATGATGCTGACCGTAGCCGTCGGCCTTGGCGCCTGGTCCTTGGGTAGGACGCAGCAGGGCGACGGCGGCTTCCGAGGCGGTGGTGGTCAGGGTCACTCGAGGCATAACTCCCATAGTGGGCCCGGAGGTGGTGGTTTCGGAAGTGGTGGCTCCCACGGCGGCTTTGGAGATTCTGCACCGCCCCCGCCCCCGCCTCGAAACGACACACCGCCGAACACGAACGGTGGACCACACCCTCCGCCGCCTAGGCCGGAGACCCCGAGACAGGAGAAGCCAAAGCAGTCATGGCAGCAACGTCCGCCAGAGCCCGAGCAGCAGCAACAACAACAGCAGCAGCAGCCGCCACCCAAACCAGAACCCAAACCGGAGCCTAAGCCGGAACCTAAACAGGAGCCTAAAGCAGAGCCCAAGCCGGACCCTAAGAGCGCCTGGGAACGTGCGAGGGAGGAGACGAGAAAGAGGGAGGAGGAGCGGAAGAAGAAAGAGGATGAACAGAAAAAGCGAGACGCAATCGCTGCGAGGTTGAAGGAACTACGTGAAAAGGACGCCCGTGAACGGGCTCAACGGGAGAAGGAAAAAGCTGAGAGGGAGGCCAGAGAAAAGGCAGAGCGGGAGAAGAAGGAACGCGAGTTGAGAGAAGCGCTCGAAAAGAAAGAGAACGAGCTCCGTGAGCTGCGGGAGAAGGAGCAGAAGGAGCGAGAGCTTCGGGAGCTTCGGGCCAAGGAGCTAGCCGAGAGGCTGGCCAAGGAGAAGCTCGAGAAGGAAAAGGCAGAGAGGGAAAGACTAGAAAAGGAAAGGCTAGAAAAAGAAAGGCTCGAAAAGGAGAGGTTAGAGAAGGAGAGATTAGAGAAGGAGAGATTAGAGAAGGAGAGATTAGAGAAGGAGAAGGAGGCACAAGAGCCGCGCAAAGGGAGCTCATACGCCTTTTCCGGCGGCGGCGAAAAGATCAACCCTTGGCCCAACGGCAAACCGGCTCCCTCTCCTCAACCCGCATCCCCGCAACCTGCCGCTCCACGATCAGCCGCTTCAGTCTCGTCACCACCACCACCCGCCACGCCGACATCTAAGCCCCCGCCACCCACTGCTAGAACCTACGTGGACGAGGAGGAGACCTACTCATATCGGCCGTACGACAAACCCAAGCGGTCGCACCACCGCAAATCCAACTCTGAGTACTCAGAGTCATCGTGGGCTCCGTCGCAGAGCACGGCGCGTACGACGCCGCCGCCCTCGATGCGCATGCCCTACAGCACCAAGGACCCGGACAAGATCGTGATCCGGGCCGTATACGGCTTCCTGAACCAGTTCGCCAAGACGCCCAGCAGCCAGCTCATCTCGGGCCAGGCTCCCGTGACGGACGGCCTGATCCTCCGCGTCACCACCGAGGGCCTGTTCATCGACGACGACGTCCGCGGCGTGCCCCAGCGCGAGTGGGACGTCAAGGCCTGGACGCTCAAGCAGGTCGAGGTCTGGTGCCCCGCCCACGTCGCCGCCCTGGCCGCCCGCGAGGACGAAGGGCCAAACACCCTCAAGAAGAACCAGCAGGCCGGCGGCAGCTCGTTCCTGCGCGGGGTCATGGGGGGTGCGGGGGTGCGGCGGGGCGAGACCCGCGGCTCGCCAAAGATGCTCCTGGGTGAGGAGGCCGACTCGCATCTGAACGAGATGCTGCGCGAGTGCAGGGACAAGTGCGGCCGTGGCATGGCTCCCAATCTCGGCGGCGGCAGCATGTCGCAGGCCACAAAGGGCCTCCACCTGCTCCGCGCCACGATTCGGGATCAGGAGGGCAAGCGGTACCTGTTTGTCGTCGGGGAGGAGGAAGGATGGAAGGTCGCCGTCGGCATGCAGAAGCTGCGGAAGGGAGCGCAGGCCAGAGGCCTGGGCGTGTCGGGCATGAGCAGCCTCGAGTCGAGGAACACGCTGGAGATGCTGGGCTGGTTGGCTTGAAGCGTGCAAAGCTAGGGCCAGTTGGCCGAGAGTGGATTTCTCTTTTTTTTTCTTTTTTTTTTCTTCCTTTCTGTGTCAACGACTTTTCGGTCGTCTGGAGCCTTACTTCCACTCAGGCTTGGAGAGGAAATGGGACGTGGTGTTCCTGGTGCGATCAAATTGCAGCATGGCGTGGCGGAGTTTAAACGCCTCTTTTTGGCGTCTCATCAATCATTGTCGGCGTTTTTATGGTTATTGGTCGTTTGAGATGGAGGGCGAGCATATAGGTGTCATGGAGTATATAAATATGAACGACTTTGTTGAGGGTGCTGGGCTGTGTTGATGTGTTTTATTGATGCCGACCAACAACTTGGTTGCTCATCGGCATGAAAGGATCTCTGAATTATTTGTTATAAAAGCCATCCCCCAGCAGAACACATCCGAGTGAATCACATTCTTTGTGCTACTCTACAAGAGTAATCTTTCCCAATTAAGCAAGACATGCAACATAACTGACCAAGCCACCACCGCTTCCATTACCTAAGATGCGTATCATTCTTGCCAACAAGAAAAAGAGCAACAATGTGCCCTCAGAGCACCATGGGTCCGAGACATCACCCTTCCAGCCCCTTCTGCAATGCCTTCGCCCAATACGGCGCAGAAGCCGAATACAAGGTCAGAAAAAAAGGACCACCATGACTTCAAGCCCGCCGCCGAGGCCGCCATGAAAAGGGCCATCAACCAGCAACTCGATGTGGAAGTTCAAAGACACTGTTGCTACGCCCTGGAGGCTGGGATAAGTCGTATGAGAATACGGGTGGCAGATTCCAAGGGTCGCAAGAGCCTGTGAGGTCTGAGACAAGGGTCAAGAAGTCGGTCAAGGAACAATTGACCGTATATCGCGAGTAAGGTTTGTATAAACGAATGTATCCGTACACCCTTGCAGTCACACGACCTGTCCAATATACTACACTCGTTTCGCACTCCAATCAGTCAACGTACTATTAACAAGACATTCTCACAACAAAACAGCAGCTCCCACGACGAGGAGCGGGTATCACACATCCCCTTAATATTTTTCAACATAAGCACCCCTGGGCTCCGTCGAGGCAAACTCATCGCTCGGCTCCTGAACCCTCGTGCTCTTGACGCCCTTGGCCTCGATCATGCCATCCCCACCCCTGCTGCTACTGCTGCTGCCGTCGCCGCGCACGCCACCTTGGGTGGCTGCGCCGGCTTCGAGTCCCTCGTCCACGCGCTCCGGCCCCGCGCCGACCGTGACCTGCGGCATGGGCTCGCGCCACTTGCCGTCCTCCCTGCGCGTCTCGGGGATGAGGAAGTTGAAGAAACGCGGGAACATGAAGAGGCTGACGATGAAGAGGACGACGAGGTGCATGAGGGCAAAGGAGTAGACGAACGGCGGGTTCTCGTAGTACCTGGTCTCCGGGTTGAGGAACTTGGGGTACGCAAAGGTGAAAACAAGGCCGACCGCCGGCGCCGTGATGTATTTGAGGCAGATGGGCCAGAACCAGTGGAGGCGCCAGTTGTTGCCCGAGACGATGACGCGGTTGAGGTCACGCTTGAGTTGGTTGCCCTATTGGTGGAAGTGAAATCAGCAAACGTGTTGGTTGAATCATGCAGTCATAAAAACAAAAATGAAAAGAAAACTCACCGAGTAAAAGGCATTGTACCAGAACCGGCTCAACACTGTGCTGTTGCCCCAAAAGCTCGGCGCAGCGACGGTTGGCGTCTTGCCCACAAAAGCAGACGCCAAGGCACACGCGATAAAGATGCCAAAGCCAGCACCGGCACCAGCCTCGGCGCTTACAAGGTGAGCGATCAATAGGCCGATAAAGTGCGCAAGGACGAAGCCGCCATTGTAGATAGAGTAGCTTATCAGGCCGACCTGGTCGACCGGGTCACGCCAGCGATAAAGAGTGGTGGCGAAGATGCACTCGCACCAGACGGTGAAAAAGAGTGCCAGGTCGTTGACAAACATGTCAACAGCGTCGAGCAGAGCGAAACCGACCTCGGTGCAGTACAGGAGCGTGATTAGGTAGGCCACCACAACAGTCACGGTGGAAACGGCCCAGCGCGGTATGCGCTTGCCCCAGTCCGTGTCGCAAATCATGGTTACCATGACTTCGTAGAGTGCAAAGACGCAAGTTAGACCCAGGATGGCGAGGGTGATGAAGAACAGACCCGAGAAGAAGTTGGCGCCGGGCATCTCGGCAAGGGCGCGAGGGTAGTAGAAGAAGCCGGAGCTGAATGTGCCAAGACGTCCAGTCTCATCGAGGGACAGTCCAAGGTATCCGACGACACCCATGACCGCCAGGGCAGAGACGATCTCGATGGCCGAGTTACTGAGTGCGATAATGAAGGCGTCCTGGACGGCGTTGGAGTATTTGGTGCTGTATGACGCATACGACGTGAAGTATCCAAAGCCGACACCGATGGAAAAGAACATTTGGCCAAAGGCATCCTGCCAGACACCAGGACCGGAGAGTGATTCGCTACGCCAAACCCCAAGATAGAGGCGGAAACCATCCGAGGCGTTGGGGAGGGATAGGGACCGGATAGCCAGGATGCAAATCATAACGAGTGGCAGAGCCATGGTGAAGTAGATAACACGCCCAGTCAGGCCAACACCCTTGAATGTGCACATCCACGTCAAAAACCAGATAAAAAAGGCCTAAGTTGCAGTCAAGACGAGTGTCAGTCAGTTTGTTGTTTGGCAGGATTTGTCCGAGGATGAATATGGAAGAAAAGCTTACCCAACCAGCCGTCTCACCAATCACCGCCATGCTGGGATAGTACATCATTGACCCGGGCTCACCAACAGGATCAACTGACTTGACCACATCCTGGAGAAAGAAGTCAACCGTGTCCTTGTCCTGCCACGGGAGAGGGCTCTCAAAGGACCGACGAAAGTAGTTCATGGCGTACGCCAAAATGGGCACATAGTAACCACCCACGGCGAAGCCATTGAAAACCATGGAAAACCCGATACCCTTGGCGCGGTGGTTGTTGTTGTTCCAAGCCGTTACGCAGCCGCCGCGGTAGGCCTGACCCAGACAGATTTCAAGGCAAAGGATGGGTATACCAATGAGAAACAGAGCGAAAAGGTAGGGAATGAAGAACTGCAGGCCGTAATTGTTGTACACGACGGATGGGAATCGAAGGAGGTTTCCGAGACCGACGGCGCCGCCCATTGCGCACAGGACGAACTGAGCGCGAGAGTTGAAGTTGTCACGACCATCTTCATCCTTCTTGGCGTCCGGGGCTACCATCAACCAGAGCCTCCTTCCGAGGCTCTTGTTCTGCGGGGCATTTTCTTGCACGTGTGTCGCCATCTTGGGTGAGGTCTTGATGAAGATGGCCACGAAACTGAGGTCTGGAAGGTCGGGAATGGAATCAAGAGGCACAAGACAGAGAGGAAAGAGTCGATGTTCTTAAGTTTTTTCCTCCCTTCTGACTCGCAGTCCAAATCTGCCAACATCCTAGCCACTTGACCCCGAGAATGAAAGGAGAAGCTTACCCACCTGCCCCATTGAGCATGCAACGAGATAGAGGCGAAAGCTGGGCTCATTCCCCAGAATCCAAACAGCATGGGGCTGTCTGCAGTCCAAGACAATGCCAAGGTGGCGTCGAATAGACTAGGAATGGAGGAGGAGCCGTGTTTCCGTGGTTGACCAGTCAGACTCCATAGGGCTGCTTGGCAGAGCCATGGCATGGGCTTGGGCGGTCATGTATTGGGCAAAGTTCTCCATCACCATCCTCAATCGATTGTTTGGTAGTCAGACTTGAAAGCTGATAATGTTTCTGCATTGCGATTAGGGCGATAATTTGCTGACTTGCCGAGGAATAAGAGACCTCTCAACGCCAAATTGGGCCGACGATAGCCTGTGCCAAGGCACAAATCCTTTTTGTCATTAGTCGCTTCATGATTTGCCAACACGTGCAGTGCGTGCCCAGAAATCCTGTCCGGCGTAGCAGGAAGGCGGTTTGCTCGCGTGCTCTTATGGACCCGACTCGGCATGCATCAAAACATTAATACGCAGCTTGTTTTCTTCCCCATGGGGTGGCACAATCAGTCTTGGCTAACGAGATCCTTCCTGTATCGAGAAGCAACCCCGCGGTTTACGTAAAAAGCCGAGACCAAAGGTCGTCGTCCTACATCCCATTTGGTGATTAAACAACCAAATAGTCCATTTTCAACACCTTCAGCTGAGAAAGCCAATTCCACCTGCTCGGTCGGTCGATTTCAGGCTGCGAAGGCCCGCCAGTCGAAGTTGCAGCATCCAGTCCTTCTTGGAACGACCAGAGCGCCTGAAGCGTCTCAAGAGCCGTCTTGACGTATCCCCAGGGGCACGCCGATAGCCACAGGTCCTGCAGGCGGCGTTGGACCCAGGCTCTTATCTCCTGATCCGTCGTCTGCGCGCCCAAGATGAAGGTAGGCCACACGCTGCCTTTGAAGAGCATGTCGGCCTCAGATACCAGCTGCAGATGGGAGTAGATGTCGACCGCAAAGTCTTCATCCCCAACGGACAAGCCGGGAACTGCCACCAATAGGTACATGCATGCGGCCGCTCGGTGCGCTGAAGCCATGTGCTCTCGAGATTCCGGGTTATCGGGCGCGGTAGTGCTAGCGGTGGATATACGGGTGGCCCAGGCGCGGGCATCGAAAGTATGGAGGAGCATCATCAAATTTGTTGCCTCGTTGAGCTGCTGCTGTGAGGCGATTCCACCGCTCTGCTCTATTTGGGCGGCCAGTTGTGTTGAGCGTAGGATGATGGCCATGATCTTGCTCGGGATTGAATGGTAAGCATTGATCTCTGCGCGCTCCAGCATCGAGACGATATCGAGGCAGCCGTAGACCTCTTCAGCACCTGTTCCCTCCCAGGAGTTGAGCGTCGACCCCAGGATGAAGAATGTCAAGCAATCCGCCATGATATAGTCTCTGAGCGCCAAGATAGACGAATCCTCCGCTACTGGCGATCTTTGCTGCAGCATTTTCATAAGCCTGCCCGCAGCCACGATGTGCACCTTCCACATGTCGCGGCCCGAGTCGACAAGGCCAAAGTTGATCAGAAAGACTACGGTCGTAAGAACGTCACTGGAGCTCTTGTCGTTTTTCAGATTTGCGACAGCGTTCTTGATCTGTGTAAGCGCCGCCTGCTTGGCTAAGAGCGCATCATACAAGTATCGCTGAGTGGGAAGCCCACGGGAACGAAAGAAAGAAGCGCGGTGAGCTGCGGACAAGGCGACAATGACATTGAGGAGGGATCCATGAGGGCGGCACATTTGCACGACACTGCGGAAGGGGTTGTCCGTGGGAACATCATATACTACAAGATCTCCGACGACCCGTTCAGAAACTTGACGGTAAGTGTTTGGTCAGTATGCTGTTGAGGTCATTTGTGCTGATGTAGTATCATAGGTGGACTGAAACGTTTTGCTTACAGTAGTTAAGATAATATCTTGTCGAAGAGCTGTAGTCCTGTATGGTTGGGTCGAGGAGACGGTGTAATGTGAGGCTGTTGAAAGATTCTGAGTTCACATTAACATGGCTGCTAGGATCTACAGCGGAGTTAATCGACGAGCCATGCGACATGGAGTCATCTAGGCTGGCAGGAGTAACAGGCACGGTTGAGATCAAAGGTGGCGTCGATGCTGGTAATCCCCGTGGCAGTGGAGACGAACGATTGGTGCCGAGTGGTGCAGGAGATCGCGGATATAAAGATGCCGGCCTAGAGTAGGACTGGGGCACAGATATATTGGCTCCATACTGTGGCAACAAAGCCAACGATTTATCTTTATCCGCAGGTGAACGACATGACGGATGCTCGACCGAAGCGGAATTATCTTCCCAAGTTGTTTTTCCAGCCCGCTTACCGCGCGAGGCGACAGCTCCAATCCAGCGAAAAAGGTTGCCATAGCCAAGACATTCTTGGCCTAAGTCTGCACATTTGCGACAGGTCGGGATCGCTCTGTCACACCGGAGCCGGCGCCGGCGACAGTTATGGCATTTTTGCTGGGCTTGGGGTGGAGTGTTCATAAAGTCTGCAGTAGATGGCGAATTGATTCTTTAGGTTACCACCAGGGGTGAAATAAACTAGCTGATTGGTGGGGAATTTGAATTGACGGCGATGGTGACGGCAATAATGGTAGAGAGGATGACGACGCGACGGAAAGGGTTAGTAAAGTGAGAAAACCACAAACATTAGCAATGTCAGTCATTCTCGGTGCTACTTAGCTGCCGATTTGAGAAAAACCAATGGGCTTAAAGAAACCTTACATCAAATCGATCCAATCAGTTGGCATCATTTTGGCGCGAGGGCGAAACGCTACATTTGAGTCTGCGGTTGGGTGCATCCATGCTGTACCGTGACAACCGTGACGACCGAGACGACCGAGACGAGTTCAAGGTGGGGGGACAAAGGGAACTTCATTACTCAGCTGAACCGCTAGTACAAATATAGCAGCCAAGACTCACGCCTGGTGGATCCAATCCTTTCTCATAGGTAATTCGACGGCGCTAGAAACGCAACTCGTAGGTGCTCATGACATCCAATGCGTAAGGACATGTCCTCCATGTCATATGTCATGGACTTTTTTTTTCTTGCCTTGCGAACCCGTGGAGGTTTTGAAAGTTTCGTACATTACAGCTGAAATGTCAATACCCCAACAGCTTCTTTCAACTAACCTTAGTCAATAAAGCTAGTTCTTGTGATTGGCGAGTTCAATATGTAGTCATTGCATGTTGCAAGCATTTTCCTTGATTTCCCATTCTCGAGCGGCTACTCATACCCTGAGCCGAACCGGAATTCTGCTAAGGATGCATCCGTCTCCATACTCCTCCATACAACCTACCTACTTACCTTACCATATGTAGATGCCAAGCCTCATGTGGAGTCCATGGATGCTGTCAAAAAAACCTTTTTTTGCGGTGAAGTTTACAAATGCAATTGTGAACGGATTCTAGACTGCAAAGCCAAACAGGTTATTGAAACCACAAACTATGACTCTTCGCATACATAGTATGTAATCTCTTGTGTATCATCTCTCGATAAATAAGAGACAAGTCTTGTTTATGATTTTCCACATCTCACAGTTCTAAGAGCCACCTCCATATGTACTCTCAACATCCACCTCCTTACCCTTTACCGTAATCATTATTACATTTTCCCACCATGTCCACATCAAATCCCCAAACCGGGGCAGCATCTTTCACCAATGGCACAACCTCACCCGTCAGTGCCGATGACAACGTACCAGCCCCTGCTGTCGGTGGCATCACCGAGGAGGAGATCGAGCGCCTCGGCCGCCAACGGCCCGCCGCCTTCTCCTCCTGGTGGCACGAGTGGTCCTTTTGCGGTTCCATCTTGGGCTCCATGTTGATGGCCGAGTTCTTCATCAGCGGCTTCATCATCGTGCTTCCCAACGTCTCCCAGAGCTTGAACATGCCCCCTGGCACTCAGACCTGGCCAGCAAGCGTCTTCACCCTCGTCACCGGCGCCCTGCTGTTCGCCTTTGGCCGCGTCGCCGACATGTACGGCGGTCGTACAATATTCTTATTTGGCATGCTCTGGTACACCCTCTGGATCCTCATCGCCGGCTTCAGCTCCAACCATATAATTCTCATCGTCGCCCGCGCCATGCAAGGGATAGGCCCTGCCGCCTTTCTCCCCTCGGGCGTCATGCTGCTCGGTTCTACGTACCGCCCGGGCCCCCGCAAGAACATGGTGTTTAGCATTTATGGCTCTTTCGCCCCGATCGGCTTCTTTGCTGGTACCTTGGCTGGTGGCGCCCTGGCCGAGTATCTGGACTGGAGGTGGTATTTTTGGATTGGAGCCATCATCCTCTTCGCCATCTCGGTAGCTTCGTTCTTCGCCATCCCAAAGCAGCCCAAGGATCAGCCTCGACCCAAGGAGGGCAAGGCCGTTTTGAAGATGGACTGGCTGGGCGTGGCCACCATCCTTCCGGGCCTACTCCTTTTTGTGTTTGCCATTACCCAGGGTGCTCATGCCCCTCGGGGGTTTGCTACGCCATATGTTTATGTGACACTCATTCTCGGTGTTTTACTGCTGGGTGCTGCCGTGTATGTGGAGGGCTGGGTAGCAGAGCAACCACTCGTGTAAGTGATGACGCGTTGCGGACGACTTCAAGCGCACCTCCTGAAGCCCAACATCATCATACTCATTTGAAACTCAAAGACCTATTTCTGAACGATACATGCTAACTTATCTTTCACAGACCTTTTGATCTCTTCGCACCTAAATACATGACTCCGATGGTTTTAGGTCTATTCAACATCTACGGTTCTTTCGGAATTTATCAATTTTACGCCAGCTTTTAGTAAGTCATGCCTCTCCATTCCAAAAGAGACACCTACTCCAGTGCCACTAACCCAACATCCCACTACTCTCAGCATCCAGGAGGTAATCGGCCACCCACCTCTCCTCACAGCAGCATGGTTCACCCCGATGGCAGTAGGCGGCACGATCCTTGCCGTCCTGGGCGGAATAATACTTCATCGGCTCCCGTCTCACCTCCTCCTAGTCTTTTCCGCGGCCGGCAGCCTGGCCTCGGTACTTCTCTTCGCCCTGATCCCCGCAGACCCCGCCGCCGTCAACTATTGGGCCTGGGTCTTTACCGCCATGATAGGCGGCACCATAGGCATCGACATCTCGTTCAACATCTCGAGCGTCTTCATGACCACCGCCCTGCCGGGTCACCGACAGGGCCTGGCCGGCGCCCTCATAAATACCCTCGTATTCCTGGGCATAGGATTCTACCTCGGGCTGGCGGACCTCATCGTCCAGACAACCAAGGGAGACGCCGAGAAGGATAGGGCAGAGGGGTTCAGGGTCGCGTTCTGGCTGGGCGTCGGCTGTTCGGCCACGGCGCTGGTGATTGCCACATTGTTCACCCGCATCGGAAGGATGAAGAGCGACCTGACGTTTGACGAGAAGATGGAGCTGCAGGCCGAGGCGGCGAGGCTGAACTACGATGTTGGTGGTACTGACGGTCAGAATGCGACGAGCGGCGGAGGGAGTCATGCAATGAAGGACAACAGATTGACTTCATAGCGGTGCTACAAATTTTGGCATCCGTGCTCAGGTGCCGAAAAATGCATATATACAAGATTCAGTTAGCAAGGCGTTATTTAGATAATGTTTGTAGTCGTTTTTGATCATTTCTCATTTTCTCTCAGCGCCGTCTGTGGCGTCGGAACGACCTTGAGGTAGGGTCATGTCCGGACTGAGACAGGTTAGAATGTAGCCCCATCTGCTCTCCTCAAAGGAATCGGCGCAAGTGAGGCTTCGGATACATGGTACACTGAAGGTGGAAAACAGCACCTTGCCATCACAATCGCCCAGGACCGATGCGCGGGGTCTACTACCTGAGCCCACAAAATATAGCATCCCCTCAACATATGATGCGTCGCAGCTAACGCCGAAGTGATCTTGTGGCACGACACACCACCAAAAAAAGCAGTGTTCATCCTAATCAACTTGTAACGCCCACAGACCATCCCCCAGGTAATGCGCATCCTCCACGACAGGCCCCTTACCCTTGTCCTTGACCTCCTTCGTCCCAGCAACCAGCAACCCCACCGCGCAAGCCTCCTCCTTCCCCTCGGCAGTAACGACAACACCCTCGCCCTTCTCAAGCTCCCTACCCCAGTGTCCATCATCATCCACTCTATCCCCAGCCTCGCCCTCGACGAGCGGCAGCCGGCCTCCCTTGCTGGTCAGGCCTGGAGCCATGAGGGTGGCGCCACTGAGGACGAAGCGGATGGCTCCCCTGTCGATGCGGACGGTCGGGAAGGCCTGGGGAAAGCGGTGGACGAGCCTGAGGTGCGGGAGGATGGCGGTGCCGCCCGATGCGAGGTCGAATTGGAAGCAGACGGGGTGGCCATCGATGACGTATAACATGACGCGGTCGGGGTGAGGGAGCTTCATCTGCTCGAGCGAGGACTTCTTGGGCAGGATCTCATCGATGTAGGGCGTGAGGAGCGGGTACTTGTCCAGGAGCTGCTGGCGGACGGCGCGCTGGGCCGACGATTTTACTTTTTGCTTCGGGGAAGCGGTCAGGCTGTCGAGGGCGTTGTGGGTTAGTGGCTAGCTAGTTTAGGGGAATAATTGGTAGTGTTTGCTGCTCAGGATAATCTGATGATGTATGGTTGCTGTGGTGGTGATTGAACGCGCGAGTAGCTGGGAATACTGACGAGTTCTTGAACATCTTGAAGGTGTTGAAGGCCACAAAGGCCGTTTACTGCTCGAAATGGTGCAATGAATACAGCAAGGTGAGAACGGTCAACTCTATAAGCTGTTTTATAGTGACTTGAAAACGTTAGCTGTATGCCGCGTGGATCGATCCAACACGCGCCGGAGTATTACAGCCCCTCTACGACGCGGGGTTGTGACTTTTTGGAGCGGCGGTTCGTTATCGTGGCTTATCGGATCCCTGTCTCACGATGTCGTCACTGGTAATGGTGGGGCTACGACTCTTTGATGGGTTGACAAACAATAGATCATAGATCATAGATTAACTAAAGAATGATTGTTGAAACTGCTAGATATGAGATTGGCTTGTTTTGGGAGATGTTGCAGCATGATGTTGAATGCAATGAGACTTGAGATTGGCGAAGGATACCTCATACAAAGACAGTATACGCATAGCAAGGCAGTATCGCAAGCTTCAGCATCACTTACTCATGATCGATAAAACATTGTCGGAACTGTCAAACCGAAAGATTATTAATATTCCATTGCAATGTAGAGTCAGTAAACAATACCCATCTACAATCATATGGAATGAGTAACGACAAAGACAGTTAACGACGCCCCGATGGACCCAAATTGTCCCGCCCCGCAGACCCTTTGGCAATCATAAGTCGTCTCTTCTGCACCAAAGCTGCTCAACCGTGCGCGACATGCGAGACAACGCCTTTATCATCGACATGAACGTTGAGACGCTCCGGGTTATGATCCATGGTGACCATCTGGCCGGGATGAATGATGCGGTGTTGCTTAGGGAGATCCTTTAACAAGCCGGTTGCAGTCAGCGTCGGCGTCTCGTAAGTTGCATTCGAAGGACGGCCCCGATTCGTGTTGATTCACTAGCAAGAAAGTCATACCTTCTCCTTGTCAATATCATCAATCTTCTTGCCTGCCAACTTCATGGTGAACTCCTCGGTCTTGTCGGCCGATTTGGCCTCGGTTTGAACTCCTGGTACGACGAGGGGCATTTTGTGGAATTGTTTTTGAGTGTTTGCAGTTATGTTTACGTGAAACTCGTAATTATGATTGATCCTGATGATGGTAGTTAAGGTGTTATCAATGTAGAGTAGTTATGTTAGGCAGGTGCTTTGGCTTTATAATCTTGGACTTGGACATGATGACGTCGTCCTTTAGGCCACACGCTTTGATAGCCACGTGGGCAACCCCGGACTTTGGAGGAAGTTGAGTGGAATCTGTTGCTTCGGACATAAACCCCAGAATAGGACAACGAACCCTTGAGTACCTAACCTACCTCTACTTAGCTAGGTACCTAGCAGAGGTACATTATCGGATGGATAACTTGACTTTAATGATTGGTCATTTAACTAAGAACCAAACTGGACCTTAATGGGAAGAAAATAGAAAAGAATTTATATGGATGATAGCGATCGCCACCACACAGATGTTAGCAAATCATGTAAATGCACAGGCGGAAAGGCTGGAATGGAACAATCTGCGAATGGCTTTGGCGTTGCACGAGCAGCAAAACACACTGCAATTACTAGATTCTATAATGCCTCGTAGTCGCCATTTCAACGCCTCAACCCTTTGTCAGTCATCTAGTTGCCAGCACCCCGACCAGCACCAGGGCCAGCATCAGGGCCAGCACCAGGACCGCCGCCGCCCATCATCGACCTCGCCATTTCAGCAATCGACGGGTCAGACATGAGCTGAGACATGTCCGGCATGCCGCCACCCCCTCCGAAAGAGTTGGCCATCTCCCTGAGCCTGGGGTTACTCATCAGGTTGTTCATCAGGTCCGGATTGCTCATGAGGTTCTGCGCCATTGATGCAAACATCGGGTTCTGCATGATACTGCCAAAGTCGGGCATGCCACCACCCTCGCCGCGACCCGCACCACCACCCAACATGCTTGCAAGGCTGCTCAGGTCGGGCATGCCACCAGCACCCGCCCCGCCAGGCCCGCGCGTTGTGTCCACGTCCATCTCCTCGACGCGCCTCTTGGCTGTTTCGAAACCCTTCTTCATGGCATCGCTGCCGCCATTGCCCTCGTACTCGATACCCTTCTGGTACGCCTCCATAGAGCCCTTTGCGTCGCCGAGCGCGAACCGCGCTAGACCCAGACGGCTCCACGCCTTGGTGTAGTTGGGGTCGACGGCGACGGCGGCTTCGGCGTCGGCGCGCGCCGACTCGTGGTCCTTGGCGGCCGAGTGGGCAGCCGCTCGGTTAGAAAGGTAAATGGCGTTGCCGGGGTGCAGGGCCAGGGCTTGCGTGTACAGGTCGATAGCCTGGGGGTAGTCCTTTTGCGCCATGGCTGCGTTGCCCTTTGACTTGAGAGCATCGGCTTGTTTCTTCTGCTCATCCGTGGGTGCGGAAGCGGCAGGTGCGGCAGTGCTGCTGCCAGCACTGCTGTTTGACCCGGCGCCCTTGAGCTTCTCGTAGACTCCGTAGATCTTCAACAGGTTTTGGTCGCCGACGGCGGCGGTCACGGCGGCCTTGTCTGTGGGGTCTACCTTGAAGCACTCGGCGATACAATTGACGGCGACTTCGATTGACTCGCTATCGTCAGCGGCAAGTGTGCCGTCCTTGGCCGAGGTGTTTAAAAAGTCGCAAATGGCCAGCGCCAGGCGCTGTTGTGATGAGGTTGACTGGCAACAGGCAATCATGTTAGCGAATTATGCGGTGAGCCGGAACCTGCAGGCTGAATTGGTTGACGAAACGACGAACACATACCATTTTACTTTTCCGCTTTGAGCCAAAGGGTCTTGTTTGTCTACAGGGCTTGAAAATATTCAGGGTTCGATGGTTGTAGGCGGTGGAAATAAGCTGACGCGGAGGGGCGCGTAGGGAGGAATCTGAGTTGCCATCAATCCACAGAAGCCGATGGAGGGGTCCAGAATCGCCGAATTCACAACCCTGCACAAGGTACGGAGATTAGGCGAAGTGGGGGAATAGACAGACAGTCAATATGTAAGGGTCATTGTGATTTGACGTGTCAGTAACATAATTACAGTAACTGCTGCATATGCTCCATTTGAATCTCAAGATGAAAATGATAACTTCTCACATTTCAAACAACAGTTCATATATTTAGTCGGAAACATTCAAGGGAGAGAGGCAGAAACAGGCAAGCGAGATTGCTATCTGCAGTTTGCAGGTTCCAGCGTGTTTGTATCGCCGTTTGTTGTTCTAGGCTTACAGTGTAATAGCAGTGGTTTCCCGCCTCCTGCCCATCAAAAAGTTTCTTCCATTTGTCTTCACGTTCGCTCTCTTTTGCCTTTCTTTGAGCAAACATTCTTTCGACATACAGTAAGCGGGACAGAACAGACAAACAAACTGCCCCAAAGTACGGAGTAATTACCCTCGACTTAGCCTTACCTGCGTGGCCCCACTTGGAGCTCTAGTCTAGATCTCCATTCCCCGGTGGGTCTCGTCGTTGTTGCGAATCTGCAGCGTTTATCGCCTTGGAGCAGATTGGGCAAGTGACGTCTACCCTCTTAGTCAGTGCTAGTCAGTGCCAACGGCTTGCCGTTACTTCCTGCCTTCATCCACTAGCAAGGTACCCTACCATACTTTCTCGATACTAATTATTCAACCGCCCCAGGCTTATCGAATCAACGCAGCACGCCTCCCCATCGGGAGGCAATCTGTCCCCTCGACCATGTCCACCGATCCAAGCCAAGTCTCCGCCGGCGCCATCACCACAGCCGATCAAACCTCCTCTCCGCTGCGACAATGCTTCATCTGCCTACTCGACTCGACCGAGACTCCGACAATGAAGACTGGGTCAACCCCTGTCCGTGTACCCTCGAGGCACACCAGAGTTGTATGCTCCGCTGGGTAGCCGAGATGGAAGCCGTCGGCAGCACGAGCAGGAGCAGCAACCGCCGCGGCAGCACCTTGCAGTGCCCGGCCTGCAAGGGTAGCATACATGTGTTTGAGCCGTTCGATCCGGCCCTCTGGCTGAGGGACGGTGTGCTGCGGACGTACAGCGCCGTGTCGCCCGTCCTCCTTGTGTGCTTCGTCGGCGGCTCGACTTTTGGCTCCATGGTCAAATTTGGTGACTTTTCGGTAGCCACGTTTGCCGGCAGTTTTTCTGCAGTGAGGAGGTGGCGGCTGGATGGTATCCAAAGGCCGTTGGATCCAAGGTGGTTTGCTACAGCTGCCGGATTCAGGTTCGCCACAGTCCACATGTTTAAGCTCTGGGCGCTTGCCTGCATAGGGCCCGCTTTGATCATACAAAAAGCATTTTCCGGTGTCGACTCTTTGTTACTGCCGGTTTCCCTGGCCGTAGGTGCTCTCTGTCCATCTGACCTTGTTATTTTGACGCTCTACTGACTCCAAGGACACAGTCGAGTGTATTGATGACCGCAAAGGACAACGTCCCGCACTGGCCACCGAGTCCCGACTGGGCCTTGACTGCCATGCCGGCGGTCAGCCTTTGCTACTCTCATGTGTACTACATGTTCTTTGGTCGGTTCGAGAAGAGGCTCAACGCCGCAATCCGCGGTAGGGACCCAGATGCGCCGCAGGAGGAAGTTCCCCAGGAGCAACAGAATGGACAACCTCAGCATGGACCGCAACAGCGGAGGCAACGTCAGCGTAATCAACGAGACCGTGGCGTTAATGTCTGGGAAGCAGGCCTCGGCAGGGTTATGGCACTCGCGATAGCGCTAGTCTTTGGATTAGACGATGACGAGGAAGGACAGAATGAGGAGGGACGCGATGGGGGTGATCAACGGGACGACTTGGTCGAGATCGAACTGGCAGTTCATTTGGAAGTCCCTGGTGGAGAAGACCAAGAAATTCCGCAGGACCAGATGGACGAAACCAGGAACGTGGCGATAGCCCAGGCTCCTGCTGGGCTTGAGCCAGAGCCGGTCGTCAACGATGGAACCTTGTTAGATGCTGCAGCGGTTGAGCCTGGACAAGTGCCAACGATTCAGGCTGAAAACGCTGCTGCGCTACCAGAAGCACCAGATGCTGATCAAGCCCCCGGAGAGGCCGCAGATCCGCCACCCGCCATCCAGCCAGCACCACAACCAGTTCAAGAAGACCAACCAGCCGAGCAGCCGCGTCAACGCCGGGTAGAAGGAGCCGGGATCAGCACATGGTCCAGGATAATCAACGGGACCGTCTCGGCGCTCATGATGCCACAAATTTCGTTCGTCATGGGTGAGGCATTGCGACTGACGCTGCCGGCGCGCTGGGTAAGCAAGGAGAGTGCTCCCAAAGGACTTTTGCAGCATACCTGGGGCCGAAGTCTAGTAGGCACGTGCCTGTTTGTCGTGCTGCGTGACGCGTTGTCATTGTACGTCAAGTACAGGCGGGTGCAGGCGATCAAGAATCGGACGGTGAGGAACTTTGAGCCGACTGTGACGGCTGGATCTACGACTTAATTAAGAGTAATGGATTTTCGGGATTTATTCTGCAGATTCTGGCTTGTAGTCGTTTTATATGTAAATCTAACGTATACGCAATGTTTCCGAATATTCTCCGGGGTCCGGAGGATCTGGCTTAGTTTATGGTTCTTCTACGAAAAGTCAGTACATACCATAATTAATATGAAGTGTCACCGTATCATAATGGTCGGGACTGCGATCTTGATGTTCCACGCTTGATTAAAACCCTATATACATCGCATGAGACCAAACATCTCAACTCAAGCTACCCTGAGTGACCACAAAGACGGCACTCCCACTCCCAGGTCGACTGACAACCACCGCACCCTCCTTCTGCTCAGGCGTCAAGTCCATCTTGGAGTAATACTCCTTCTCCCACGCCTCCTTGACGGCATCGACCTTGTCAGCCGGCACGAGGTGCACGCTACACCCTCCCCATCCCGCGCCCGTAAGCCGGCTACCATACGAACCCGCACGGCGGGCAGCAGCGCAGATGGTGTCAATCTCCGGACAGCTGCACTCGTACAGGTCGCGGCACGAATCCTGCGTCTCGTTGAGCTTGGCGCCGAGCAGGGTGTTATAGACAGCCGTGTCATCGCCGCCCTCGGGCTCCTGCTGCAGCAGGCTCATGAACTCGAGCACGCGTAGCGCCTCGGAGAAGACGTGCTCTGCGCGCTGGCGGAGCTTGAAGCGCTCCGCGCGCACGGGGAAGCGCGAGGTGAAGCGGGAGTTGAGCTCGTCGACCGTGATGCCCAGGGCAGTCGCCACCTCGTCCCGTGTGTAGCCCTCGTCCTTTGTCAGGGTGGCGCGGGTGAGCGCCAGCAGAAGTGCGAGCTGCTCCGGGACCGAGGTGGGAACCTTTTGACCTTCGGCCTCACGGAGGGCAAAGTACGTCTCGTGGAAGCCGTGAAGGGACACACCGAGCGGGGACGAGTCGGTCGGTAGCGGGTGGCCAGGGGCATTTAGGACGGCATTGAGGTACGCGGCCGCAAGGCTGCATTCGACCACGCGGAGGTTGTAGTGGATCGGGCCAGTGACGAACTTGTCGGCTGTTACGAAGGACTGGGCAATGACAAAGCAGAGCTCAGGGTTGGTGGTTGGGAAGGAGACAGGCTTGGCGGTGAGGGTAGGGGTGAAGGAGACGAATAGGGCCGAGCCTCGCTGGGAAAATACGGAAGCGGATTGGTCCATGCTGTTGTGTGTGTTAGTATTGGCTAGAGTGGGAGGAAAATAACATCAAGGTTACATACCCGCCAGAGTTGACACCAACCTCACGTTCACTGACAATAGCCAATTCGGTCAGCTCCTTCTTGTCGATGTCCTTCTCGCCATTAGCAGCCATCACGGCCAGGGCGGTGGTGCTGGTAAAGGCAGCGCTAGAGCTGAGACCACCACCGGCTGGAACGGAGCCATCCACCAGAACCTCCATCCCTGTGGGTATGAAGCTGTCGCCATGCTTTTTGCGCAACAGCTCTGTGGCACCCTTGAGCCCGCACTTGAAGTAGTTTGTCCACTCGTGAATGGTGCTGTCAATTTCAACATCACCCTTGACAGGGAGGTCAAGATCCTTGGCGGCGAACTTGTCCTCTTGGACGTTTGCCAGGCGCACCTTATACGTGATGTCACCTGCTGCTACTGTGGACACTGCGATCAGGCAGTCGGCAGTGATGGCCATGGGCAGGACCGAGTACAAGCTGTAGTCGATATGTTCGCCGATGATGTTGACTCTGCCGGGTGAGCGGGCGATAAAGGTGGGAGGGTGACCGTATACCGACTCAAAGCGCGACACCAGCCGTTGCCAGCGGGTTTTCTGAGCCTCGAGCGCCGCATCCGGGTAGATGTCGGCCAGTGACCGAGCCTGGGGCACGGGGCCAGACATTATAGATTACAGTGGTAGCCACAGAGTAATCACTGCTGCTCAAAGACGTTCGAATGAGAATCTTCTCAGTCTCGATAATTTGTTAACCCGCACCTGGATTTGTGCAATTTGCAAAACTCGATAAAAACAGTTGACAGAACTCGTGCTCGTCGCAAATCGTCGCTAGCGCCTGATGAGGCACCATGCCCCGCCTCGGTTGACGGCCCATCAAATCGATTCATCTGATGTAACCAGTGGAGGCTTGGTGCTGTTGTTCTGCTTGTATGCGCTCTAACCAAGATGACCCCGCGAAGGTGGGCTGCGGAGAAGGGCCCGCCTACAAGTTACAGTAAGACGTAGTAAACGAATTCAACGCTTGGCTTGGCTGTTGTGCCTCCACTACCAGACACAGAGAAACCATCACGTGAAGACAGCCATACAGTTCTTTGATGTAAAAAAAAAAAAAAAAAAAAAAAAAAAAAAAAAAAAAAAAAAAAAAAGTCAGGTTACAGCTGCAAAGAAACATTAAACATCTCAAACGCAGTCTGCAGTGGAGGTCAATGACGATTGTCCGAAAAACGGCAACCACGGATCTCCCCATTACTCGGGCCGCTCCCGCATAGCCAAGACTTTCCAGTGGACAAGATACATGTACACACATTGACCGACAAGGCCTCAGGCGAGCAGCATTTACTATTTTGTTTCTATTTTTGTTCTGGAAAGATGCATGCATGTGCACGCGTTTGCCGACCTGCTGCGGCAAACCGACGGGACTGGCCTTGTTTTCATATTTCTTCTGCCCTCAAAATGCGCATGCATCCGTCCTGCGATCCTGCAATTATCATGGGCTTGTGTGGGCAGTCAGCGGGTGGGAATGACATGATCCGTTTATGTTTGACGTTGCATCCTGTACAACATCCACGGAATGAGAAGGCTTCGTGCCGTGCTGCCGTGCACACAATAATAGACTGACTGGGGTGCTAAGGTGAACAAAGTGGGAATCTGACTGTTCCTGAGATTGGGCTGTGCTGGCTTTAATACCTTAATTGCCAAGATTCTGCGCCAACGGTTCTATTCAGTTGACTTCACCTCGAACGTTGTGCAGGATGAGCAGCTAGTTGATTTCACGCGCAATCTGATTAAATGTGTGCCTGGATAAACATAACTTTAATTCCCTAGAGAAATTTAAAATATTCAAGGACCTGCTAATTTCCCGGCGAAAATGAGGCTCAACGTCGCTAAAATGCAAACCGGCTGTGCCTCACTAGGCAACAGCCAACGACCCTAGTTGTTGTAGCTTGCAGGCTGTTGCCAAGATATCTCAGCATTCAATGCAGAACACTCCTACGGCCGTCGTAATATATAACATGATGGCCGCACAAGTTCGTCAAGGACTTGAAAGCATATCTCGTCATGATTGAGATATCTCAGCCTTTAATCACACAGTCTTTGGCTTCTTGAGGACAATCCAACACCCAAAATGCATCTCTCTTCAGCAATCACAGTCGCCGCCGCGGTGTCCACTCAGGCCCTTTCCTTACCGTTGGCAACGCGGGATTCCCAGTCCCAGTCGCGTGCATCCATGTGGAAGCCAGCCGTGGGAACTACGTGGCAGATTGTTCTCCGACATTCGCTCAACATCAACCCGCAGTCCCCATCGGTTGAGCCTGGACATGTCGACGTATGGGATATTGACCTTTTTGACAACACCAAAAACGGCACGGATGATTCTACCATCGCGGCGCTACACTCGCTCGGCAAGAAGGTCATTTGCTATTTTAGCGCCGGCACCTATGAGGAGTGGCGTCCTGATGCGGGGGAGTTCAAGGCGGCGGACAAGGGCAACAGGATGATGAGCTGGAATGAGACATGGGTCAACATCAACAGTCCTGACATCCGGGGGGTTATGGCTAAGCGTGTAAAAATGGCTGCGGATATGGGATGCGATGCGATTGACCCAGATAACGTTGATGGTTATGTTAGTATTTTCCCTCTCTTTCCGCTTGTACTTTCCCATCTAACCCATCACAGCTCGAAGCCCCAGTAAACGACCAAGGCCCATCCACCTTTCGACTCGACAAAAACTCCACCGCCAGTTTCGTCAAGTTTCTGTCTGCCGAAGCGGCCAAGTACAACATGTCAACGGGACTGAAGAATGCGGCCGAGGTGATTGACGATGTTGTTTCTGACGTTCACTTTTCCGTCAACGAGGAGTGTGCAGCCTGGAAGGAATGCAACTTGTTCCTCAAGTTCATCAAGGCCGGCAAGCCTGTATTCCACATCGAGTACCCTGCCGGTATGGAAAAGGAGGCCGACGAGACGCCCTTAACGGATATGACCAAGTGGTGTCGGAAGAGTCCGGATTGGAGCGGGCCGGATGTGGATATCTCCAAGATGAGTACCGTTATTAAAAGTGAGTTTTACGACGTTTATCTCAGGCAATTGGTAATATGGTGTATGCTGACAATTGCATCCTTTATCTTCAGACCTCCAGTTGAACGGATGGGTTCAATACTGTGACGGCAAGACGTTCAAGACGCCTAGGTGATATACGAGTCGAGACTTGGATACTATGCACGATTCACCTACGAATGCATACTTCTGTATGACTATGACTCCCTTGCTTTCTTCGCAGCACAAGTAGATCTGGTCTCTTCGTCAGCGGCTGGACAATCATGTTAGATTATCTGGTTGATTATAACAATGACAGGGACTTTCGATTGACCCGACGGACGATGTGTTGGGGCTACAACCTCAAATTGACCCTTTTCAAATCGGCGATTTTCGCCCGGTAGGAGGCTAGAACATTGACGATGAATTCAGAACAGCCTGAGTTGCTTCCATTCTATAACCAATGCACTACAGAACATTCTGTGGTGTCGCCAAAAGGCTAGGGGAATATCTTCAGGACTTGCTGCTTCCTTGTCCTTCTATTGTGCTTGAATTCATGCAAAGGCTTTTGCGAGTTATTGTTTACGCTATTTCAGCTCACCAGTATAATCACTACTCTGTAGGGATCGATAAAAAGGTGTCATATTGCTTCAGGATTGGGGATCGAACAACCCCTGACTCCTGTATGTTATCACTTCCTCCAATCACGGCCAAACGCCAATTATAGCAAAAGCTCAAATAAACTGGAAATATATATTTATGCTGTTCGTTAAAAGACATAAATCAACCCACCCTTTCACGGTTACCCGTAAACTGCATTCAAATCCAGACTACACATAAGAATCAAGAAAATCAAAAAGGTCCTCGACTGTATTCTATCATTGATATCCAAGATTCCCATCCCACCCACTTGCCACTTGGATTCCCGGCATTATTTTCATCCAATCTCGCGTTCAGAAATGAGTATAATTCTGATAGCAGGTTAGCTTGGTTCACTGTGACAGACGATTGCTCGTTCGTGTGCTATCCAGAGTAGACACATACCGGGCCAACTGAGCTCAATCAGTTTCCCAATGATTGCTCGCTGACATTCCATGAGTTAAACTGCAACCACTTACCAGGCTAGTGTCAATCTTCCATGTCAGCCTTGGGTTCCATGTATCCACAACATGCTTACCCTTGTGCTTACAGGGCCCGGCCGACTACCATTTCGGGATTCCAGCCGCGAAATCTAGACTAGAGATCAAAAGTATTTGTAGTCTAATCCGCTTTGGCAAGCCCTTGCCGACCTCCCCCAAAGCTCACCAGGTACCAGCTTACCCCCTACAACCTGCCTGCCCTTTTGCAACTGGCGCCTTTTTTGAACGTTTTCCGCTCCTCAATATAAAATAAAAATGTCGACGCCCATTTACCCTTCAGCTATTCAGCTGCTGCAAATCAGCAAAAGAAGCTTCTTCCAGTTGGCCTAAAAAAAAGACATCAAAATGCCTTTCGACGGCCTTCGTCATTCTCTAACCCAGCTATACCCCCAACCCCGACATTCACCGATGCTCAGGCGCCGCCCGGGTCGCAGGCCAGCCGTGTATGTATCGTCACGGGTGGCAACTCAGGCATTGGCTTTGAGCTATGCAAAGTCCTATATCAGGCCGGCGCTACCGTCTACATGGCGTCTCGCTCCAAGGACAAAGCAGAGACTGCCATCAATACCATCCTTCAAAACCCCAAGGCCAGGGCTGCGGTCGGATCCCTAAAATTCCTACATCTTGACCTCGACGACCTGACCTCGGTCAAACAGGCAGCCGACAAATTTGCCGAGCAGGAGTCCAAACTCGACGTGCTCTGGAACAACGCCGGCCTGGGTGCCAACCGCGTCACCCTCGACCAGCGCACCAAGCAAGGCTTCGAGCCCATGATGGGCACCCACTGCATCGCCACCCTTCTCTTCACCGCCCTGCTCCTCCCCCAGCTGCGTGCCGCCGCGGCCGCGGAAAAAGCCAACGCCGCCAGAAAAGACGGCAGGGAACCGCCGTCGTCGTCCCTAGGCCGCACGCGCGTGCTCTGGGTATCCTCCGGCCTGGCCGATAGCAGCCCCCTCCGCCCCCCCCCCCTCTCCCAAACGGCGTGGACCTGGACAAGCTCGACGTTGGCCTTGGGGACAAGGTCAAGAACTACAGCATTTCCAAGGGCGCGACCTGGATCCTGGGCCGCGAGTTCGCCCACTGCCACTCCGCCGACGGCATCGCCTCCTTCATCCTGAACCCGGGAAACGTCCGGGCTGGCTCCTGGGAGGGCACGGCCGGCTCGCTGCTCTGGTTCTTTGACAAGCTGGTCCTGCAAGACACCGTCTATGGTGCCTACACGGAGCTGTACGCTGGTCTGTCTGCCGAGGAGCTGTCGCTTGCCAACTCGGGCGCATATGTCATTCCATGGGGCCGCATCCTGCCCGATGACAAGGTCATCCGCAAAGATATACTCAAGGCGGCGGCGCCAGAGAGTTAGGGTGGGACGGGCTACGGCGTCAAGTTGTGGGAGTGGTGCGAGACCAAGTGGAAGCCGTACGTGTGAGGAGTTAGGTGTCCAGATTTGACTGTGTGAGCTGGCGATTTTTGTGATAAGTTGGCATGGCTTGACGCCGACTGTCCCTGTTGATTCTGGCTTTGCTACCAATTTCTATTGACTTGTATATTTGGCTGTAGAGGGATTTCTGGACGGGCAGAGCTGCTAGCTGGCCCCTTTGGCTGTCTACAACAGACAGACTAGCCCAGAGATTGTATGGAGGCATACCAGATTCATGCTTGGAACTCTAGATCGAATTGTGGTCAAATCTTGCAAATGTCAACGAGTTCCCCATGCAGTCAATACTGGACATGCAATGTCACCTATAAAAAAGGAAAACTTATACACTTGTGATTGTAAGGCTCTGCTCGCGGAAAAAGGAAGCAAAGGGTCTATCAGACCGTCGTCAAGGTGGATCGGATCGATATCCAGCTGCAGGCAGAGATGAAGGCCGACGTGGCCGCCTTGGTGGAGGTCCACGATGCAGAATTTCGAGATCTCGTGAACTAGCTCATCGAGCATGACCGTCGAAAAAAGTAGCTACTGGCTGCATTGGATGCAGAAGAGACTGAGCGAGAGGCTCCCAACGGCCTTGGCGAGGTTTACTTGACCAAAGTGGGTGTTGGCAAGCCTGGTGGCCATGTGAGAGGCTTCAAGTCTGGAACTCACCATGGACAGGCTATAGATTCTTTCACGTCTGATACTCTGAAAATTTGCAGCTCGTCCTCCACGAAGAGAGAAAGGAGATGACCACGAGAGTGGCGGGTTGTATTTGCGAATGATCCTCAAGATGACATTCGCTCTTGTTCAGTAGGATAAAATGGAACGGTAGTGGACTTCTACTGAGCGAGCTCTTCCGCACATCTTAGCTGCGCTGTATTTATGCGGACCTTGAAATAGACCGTTGTGGTTGTTCGGCTTTCGATGGATTAAGTTGAGTGAGAAGCTCTGATGGGCTCAGCAATAAATGTGTGTATATATATATATGCTTGGCGAGAAACCTGAAGTCAAGCCTGCAATACCGGTTGGCAAATTGAAACAGTAATTGAGAATGCATGAAATTATTTCGGAAGGGGTATTAGCCAGTACAGGGGGATGTAACGCTGTCGGCTCGAGATATTTGTTCACAGTGACTTACACGCGAAAAATAACTTGTACACAATTTTGGTACTTATTGAGATCTCCGGGACGTGAAATTTAACAACAACAGTCTCTATAGCTCAGTGGCAGAGCGCAGGTCTCATAGTATATGTAGCTTATAGCTACACTGTGATCGTACGAGCAACGTGCGAGAAATCCTGAGGTCGACGGTTCGATGCCGCCTAGGGACATGTTCTTTTGCTTCTCTTTTTGACTCTTCTTGCAGATGTCTTTCAATTGCCGCGATGTTAATTTGATGTTTGCGAATGATTTTTTTACTAGAAGTAAAAGTGAGGTGGTCAACTGCTAGCCACTTACCTTGCTTGACGTACCTATCCGCAGCACTACCTCAAAGAAAATACCACCTACCAACCCTTAGCTATGGCTGTTCTCCTTGGTAGTTTGAGACCATTTCTTCGCTTTATTGGACTCCAATAACAAAGTTATGATACCGAACACAACTACTTGGAAGTATCACGAGTGCTCTTGGGTGAAGCTCCACGGTTAGCCGAGCGACGGTAGCCACTGGGCATCTCTGTCTACCTTCTCACCCGAGTTTATCACCGGTGAAGAATTGAAAGGAGCGGCCATAAAACATCACTCAGGGTCCAGGACGAGGGCCAAGCTTCTGCTTGGGAATGAAGATAGCCTCGCTAATGGTGCCAGTTTCGCCAGCGATGTGAATAGACACCGGCGTATCTTTTGCTGGCTTTTTCTTGTCTTTTATTTTTTCTTTTTGTAATGTTTGTTCGGCTAGGTTCCGGGATGTTTTAGTCCTCACAAGAGTCTCTCCGCTTGCTTGCACATTGTACTTATGCAGACTGCAGACGACACGACAATCTTTGATGCCCAGCCTAAAATAGATGATCTGGATGAGTTCATTGCTCGCAGTGAGACCCTGATTCTCTTGGGCTATGAAAGCATGGAACAAGGGCAATATTCACGGCCCGGCTCGAGAGAAGCAGCACTACAACCATGGGTGATGATTGCAAGCCGGTTCCGCATTACCAAAGGGGGAGCAGAAGGCAAAGGACGCTCACATTGCTAGTCGGAAGTAGAAAAATCTTTGATCGCCGGACGTCCGACTGTTGCCACTGGCGGAGATCTCAACTGCCACTCCTAACCCTATGGGTAACACTTTTTTCTCCTCGCCTGAACAAACCATTTTGTTGCTCGAGGCACAAAGCAGCAAAAGGAAGGACCAACCTCAAATAATATTTTATTTCCCATGTGAGAAATCTAGACTTTTCCGATCGCCGAAAGGTTACCCGAGCACTGATGGTGACTGCATATCGCATGTTTCACTCCAGCATCCGAGCCCCGATTTGTACTATTCATTTCAGATCTTCTGATCGTCCCATCGATGTTTTCTTGTAAACCATTGACATTGTACTGGAATTCCCCAAGGCACGCAACCAAAGTCGCTGGTTAATCTACCTGCCTTCAGAAGCTGACGGCAAAGTCAAGACGTGTTACATCACTGCCAAGTCGAGTACGTCTCCGAAGCTTGGCAAGGAGGGAGTGAGTGGCCGCTGGTTAATCAGAGATCATGGCCACTGTTGCGCACTGTTGCCGATGAGGGTGCTGCTGCTACCGTTTGTCAAGTGCGAAAATCACCATCCTTTCCAAAGCCGCATGACTGCAGACGCAGAGGCGACATCAACGTTCCCACAGGCTCATACATGGGCCACCGACAAAACAATGCCTCCAAATTTTCCTTTCCAACACCTTCATCACCAGCATGTCCATCCGAACAATTCAAGAGGGTTATGCAAGCCCCATGGACAGTGGCCAACGGTGAATGTGCCTCTTTAGCGCTGATGTCGTCGACAAAGCCTCGATGATGGCGACGACGGACGCGCAGCATGTGCGCTACAGCTCGACCAACCTTCTCACCATCACCAGTATGCCACAGTGATGTGTGTCCATGGGTCGGTATCGGTTTGTTCCCGACGGCAAATGTCGGATTCGCGGAGATGTTGGGGGTATATTCTACTATGATGACGGGTAGAGACGTGACGAGGGTTAAATAACCAGTCATCTTCCTGTCTACAGCTTGTCTTCGGTTTTTGAGACACGGCCATCTCAAGTCCTCGGACAAGCGTCTACCGAACAAGCATCTACTGAAAACATAAATTCTGAAGATCAAAATAACATATACTATCCATATCACAAGACATTAATTACCGTCTGTCGATACACAAAGAACCATGCTCGCCAAACAGCTCCTGTCACTGGCCGTCGCCGCCACGGTGACATTGGCCCAGACCAACACCAACGGCAGCACCACACCACTGACCACAGCCCTGTCATCCCAGCCGGATCTGTCCAATCTCATCGCCCTTCTCAGTACCCAGCCGACCTTCCTGGCCCAGCTATCCCTCGCCCAGAACGTCACTTTCCTGGCACCCAGCAACAATGCGCTTGACGACTTCCTCAACGGGCCCAACGCGACACCGCTGAACAGGACCAGCGCCCTCGGCGTCGCTGCCCTCCTCAGCTACCACGTCCTGAACGGCACCTTTTACGATTCGGAGATCAACGACGACAGCAGGGTCGTCAACACGGCCCTGAACCTAGCTCCCTACTCCAACATCACTGGTGGCCAGCGCATCAGCTTCAGGCGCCAGGATGGCAATGCCACCTTCTTCTCTGGTCTGAGAAGCATGTCTAGTGTTACCACGCCTGTATGTTGCGCTCTTACCCCCTCATCACACCAAATGTCTCTGTCTCTTTACCTGCTGGACTAACATCCTACAGAACGTCAACTACACTGGCGGCGTCATCCACGTCATCAACCGCGTCCTTACCGTTCCTGTCAACGAAACCCGCACACTTGTCGATCTGGACCTGACCGCCGCCGCCGGTGCCATCCGCCGCGCCGACTTGAACACCCGCTTCGACCGCCTGCGTGACGTGACTATGTTCATCCCTGACAACGACGCCTTCAACCGTGTCGGCAGCTCCTTCGAGGACTCCAAGATGTCGGCCGACCAGCTGTCCCAGGTCCTGCAGTACCACGTTGTCCAGGGCAGCAGACCCCTGTACAGCAGTGCCCTGACCAACTCGAGCCTGACTACCCTCAACGGTGCCAGGTTGACCTTTACCAACTCGAGCAGTGGTCTGTTTGTCAACTCAGCCAAGATTGTCTCTTCCAACGTCCTGACCAATAATGGTGTCATCCACATTATTGACAAGTGAGTGCCTCTTTTTTTTTTCATTTTGACTCCCGAATGTTGGGCATCAACTGACATCTACACAGCGTCCTCAACCCCAACAACCTCGACGCCCGCCCCGACCCCTCAGCTACCAGCGGCTCTCCCATGTTCAGCGGTGCCTCGCCAGCCACTGGCGTCCCCTTCACCTCTGGCGTCGCCCCGCCCCCCGATGCAACCCCCGCCCCTGGAAACGGCGGAAACGGCGGCGGCAACGGTGGCGGCAACGGTGGCGATAACGGTGGTGGTAACGGTCAGGGTTCTAATCCTGCCCGTGGAGCTGCCCCTATGCAGACTGGTGCCATCGGCGCTGCTGCTCTGTTTGGAGGTGCTGCCATTCTTGCGAACCTGTAAAGATGCGAGGATAGCGAGGAATCTTGTGAAGTGTGCTTATACCATTTGTAGTAATATCTTTGTCAATTTGAGTAGTAAAGTTTTTTGTTTGACCATGACTATCATGAGAGGGTGAGGTCGATTTCTCTGAATCCTTCTCTCTTTCTAAATGTCAGTAGCTTCGTGAGGCAATTTCTGGGAGGTCGTGAATATTTGGAACACTTCGAGTCTTATCCATATTCCTCGAGCTTCGTCCTTGACGCCTAATACTAACACTCAACGGTGATGATCTTCTCCGAGTCGAAACTATATGAATCATCCCTGCCATAACCCCGCTGATTGGCCACCACCCTCTTGCCCTTCCCTTGTAGCCCATCATCTCTCTCAGCACCGCCAAGCACAAAGTCGCAGTTGAAATGCGTATGCACAAACGCCCACACTCTGACACAGGGACTGGTCCAGCAAACCTCCCCACCGAGGTCGGTAGCAAAGGCGCTCTGCACACCCCTGTTGTCCTCGAGGTGATCCGGGTCGTTGGCCTCGGGAAGCATGGTCGGGCTGTAATGTGTCAAAATCACCGCCGACCGGCCTTCCTGCTCTACCACGGCAACCTCACGATTCAGCCATGCGAGGTCCCTGGCGTGGGCGGCGTTGTGGTCGTCGACGGTCCAGTTGGAAATGTTGGCAAAATCGGACACGAAAAGCGAAGTGGTCCTGCGCTGGTCGTCGGCTATACGGGAGAAGAGCGTCGCTCCGAGGATGCTGATGGTGGGCGAGATGTCGAAGCGACAGCGGTTCAAGAACACGAAACGGCCGGGGTTGGGTGATCCATAATCTTCCGTCGCTTGCTTGGAAGGTGTCAGGTTGGCGTTGTGCGTTTCCTCGAAATTACGCATAATAGACACTGCTCTGTCCCAGGTTGCCGATTCAGCTTCGTGGCATTCTGACGAATCGTATGGCTCATGGTTGCCCATCACATAGAACACAATCTCAAACTGGAGAAGTTGGGCTCGGAGGAACGTGAACAACCGCTCATCATAGACAGTACCAATGTCTCCCAGGAGAGCCAAATGAGGGCAATGACGGGAAATCGTAAAGTCGTCGTACATGGGCATCATTTTGGTGTTTCCAAATGCAAGTCAGACATGATCTGTATCTGCATTGCTGATGGATTCTGCGGCATGTTTGTTGTCTCCTCGCTCAGGGGAGCCAGGCGACTGGGGTTTGTATTCGACTTCTGTGGGAAGAGTGTAAGCTTCTGGTGATACTGGCAGTAGTGTTTTCTGTTTTCTGTTTTCTTTTCGTTTTTTTTTTCTTTTTTTTTCTTGCTCAAACAGTCAAATAGTCAAATTGTGTACTGAGAGCATATCAATTTGGAATTGGAAGTCGAGAAAATAAACATTTAACAACGATATACATACCCTTTTATTCGTCTTCTTCGTCTTCTTCGGCTTCAGTAACTTCTGGGTTCTCTCCAACACGGCGTATACACCAGTAAGTTCCGGGAATTCGGCCAGGGAGAGCGGAACGTTTTCAGTAGGATATGGTCGTGCGGTAAACGTGCCCTCTTGGATTTGTCGAGATCGCATGCAATGATACTCGTGCTTGCGGAAGCTGCCAATATCACTTTGCCCTGGATACTCCCCGATGAGATCATAATGAAGTTCAAGGACTTCAGGGGGCAAACATTTTGCCAAATCAACACCTTTGACTAGTGTCCCATGAGGTCCTTGAATACAATAGGCTTCGTGAATGAGAGTACTGAGATTGTGAGACCATAGGGGATCTGAGTCAAGTTCATCCTCAGAGAGGCGCAGCCAGTATGTCAACATGGATCTGAGAAAACCTTCAAGTGTAGGTAGTGGGACTGGGGCAATATCTGGCACAATAGTCACCATGGAAAGGTCGTAGTTCCATACGGTGGCATCGAGAAGCACCAAGGAGTCTCTGTTCTCCGAGGCATCGTTTCCCGAGTCGCCGCTGTTGCTGCCAACTTGGTGTTTTAACTCGATTGTAATTCCACCTCTGCTTGCAAGCCCTTGTCGCTGATCAGGGCCGTGTTGCTTCTTTTGCAAATTACCATCTTGAGTTAACAACGCATTCGCAGCCTTATCGAGATCTGCAACCAGAAGAAATAGATCCCCAGTGCAGGTATTGCGGCTGTAGGCACTGACGACGTCTTCAAACCAGACCACGTTGGCAACGCCATTTGCCGCCAGCCTTTGGCAGACATGATAGCGAGTATTTGAATAATCACCAGTCGCAGTATTGAATTTTGTGTCTGGTGATGGGTCGATCCTGGACTCGACAACGCGAGGAGCGAACAAGGACGAAAACCTCGAGAAGGCTTTGCGAAAAACGGGCATTGCTTAGTGGGTGAATAGGAAAATCGGGTGTTGAGAAAGGGCAACTCAGTCAAGGTGGAACAACGATTTCTTGGGATCGACCCTCTAGGCTTCAATATTCTAGACCCTGGCCAAAGGTGGTCTCGCCCGTTTGAGGGACATAGAGGAAAAACCCTTTGCGGCTGTCATCTGTTCTCGTCAGTGTTAGCTTCCGACTTCGTTGTAGCTTCAATTTACGCGCCCGAAAACCAACATCTATCTGACTCCGAGAAATCAGTTGGGGTCGTGGATGTGATGGAATTGAAGTGTTCTGGGTGGGTAGCGGTAGCACCAATGAGGACCGATATGTGGGGCCTGTATTAGGCAAGCTGGGCGCTAAATTTACACAGATGGCTTGGCGGGACTGTTCCCTGGCCGCCTTGCCGCGAAGACAACATCTTTCTTCCCGAGTCTTGCTTGACAGAGTAGCCAGGATGCCTTTAATCACCGTTTGTTGTAATTTTTGGCCTTGAAAGCTGGCCAACATAACATGGCGCGCTGCCTCTTATCATGGCGCTTCCTAAACGCCGGCCTTTGGAAGACACCTCTTATGGGTCGGGTCGTTCTAATCATAGAAGTCTGTAAGTGTAATGAATGTAGACAGTAGTTTTGTTTAAGTAACAAAAGCGTAAAAGGATGAATATAAAATGGAGGGCTAGCTGGAGAAAATGTGCTCTTAACTTATGATACATGCATACTTGTTTTCACCTTCTTGCCGCCTTAAAAGTTCTGAACTTACTCAAATCACCCACAGCCTTCGTTTGCGACCTGTGCCTTTCGTTTTCATCATCCGAGATGGGTTGCTCATCCTCAAAAGACACAGGAGGATTTGATCCTCAGCCTATGCCAGCCCGGCACCCGAACAACCCATACGGTCCAGAACAACACATCTCACCAGCCTTTCAGTTACCAAACCCCTGAGCCGACTCCCAAGAATTTGGGACAAGCACCGACATCCACATTTATGTCCTCCGCCACGAGGAAAGAGCTCCTCCAAGCCGTCCACAAAGGGCTACACGATGTTCCTTACGTAGTAATCGGGGGTAGTGCTCTTGCCGAGCACGGGAGTGTACTCGAAAGACTGGCGACGTCGATGTGCTTGTGGGCGCTGGCTGCTCGAAACGGTCCGCCGAAAGCCTGCTTATTAAACGAGCAGAGGGACGATTGACTCGTCTTGGGCATGGCAAGGTAGGGTAAGTAGATACTTCTGAAGTCCACCCTGAGTGTTGAAGCCCGAGCAGACTTCATCAACTGACAAACGACTAGCTTTCGAGCCTCCGATGGCAATGTGTATCCGCTCGACCTCTCCGAAGACCATGAAGTAGATCTCAAGTTTGATCATATTAGAGACACAATCTCGTTGAAGAGTTCACCCGGACTGAAGCTCGCCAATTTCGTCTTTCTGCTCAACTCCAAGGCTCACGCTTGGCAAACAAGGGTGCCATTCGAGCCAACTTTTCGCGAAAAACAACGAAATGACGCAAAAGACATTATATTCTGTCTCGAACAGCTCAATGGCAGACGTGACATTGACCGCGCAGCACTTCCATGGATCTATACCAACGAGTTCTGGAACCATATCATCTACGAAAACCCCAGAGCCCGTCAACTCTTTACTGCCGCCGGGCTCTGGACCGACGAGACTATCTTTGTAGCCAGCCGCGTCGGCAGCGCTCGATCAAGTGTTTCGAGCTTTGCGAGTCCCTGGACTCAACCTGGCACGCCAGCTGGCCAAGACTCCAATTTGAGCCAGGCAGGCTGGGCCAGTGCTCTTGGCAGTCGGGCGGGGAGCATGCGAGTCGCCAACAGCAGGCAGACAAGCGTCGACAGTTATGGAAGCCAGCACGGGGGTAGCCAATGGGCGATACCTGAACGCTTTGAGGGGTATGCCGAGATTCAAGGGGGACGTGGAAGTTTTGGATCCGGATTTGCTCATGGATCTGCCCATGGATCGACTGTATCTGTAAGGGGGATGACTGAAAAGACAGCGGGGTTAGCTTTTTATGATGTTTTGTATACAGTTGACGAAAACACCAGAGCTGGTCTCTTCTCAAAGACATTCGAACACATGCTGGTTTCGAGAAAGTCTTTTGGCAATGTGTGCAAATGTATTTTGTCAGCTACCCTTGAAAAATAGTCCACAGTACGTCAAAACTGGGTTATCATTTCCAGACTGATTCGCGTGTGGATACAAACAGAGTACTCATTGTATTAGAGCATCCGTCCATGATATCGTAGAAAAAAATTGTGGAATGTAATAGTAGCAGCAAGATGGAGGCAGATAGGTAAATTAGTAACTACATAGATAATAGCTAATTTCATGGTCGCCCATCTAACCATTTACTCATGTATGGCCCGTCAAGCCAGTATCCTAGCTTCTTGTAATAACTGCGGACACCAACACCCGAAATAACACTTATTTTTTCACTACCGTGCTCATCACGGGCGATGCGCTCTGCCTCTTCCATAAGCAGAGTGCCAAAACCCTGATGTTGAAACTTTTTGGGGTCCCGAGCGTGAACCGGCACCGCAGTACCATAGACGTGCAGCTCGCGCACAAGACTCGTCTGCTGGCCCGTCAGTTCCTCACGGAATGTGTACTTTTCAGTACACTTGCGCAGCCGCAGCAGACCAATCAGAATATCCTGCTTGGGATCCTCGTATGCCAGAAATGTCTCCCAGCCGCCGTTGGCAACGTAGTCACGCCTTACGAGCTCAACCTGGTTCGGCCGTATCTTGTGCTTGACCTCGTTGATGCCGACTTCTCTCGTTCGGACGTCACGACATGATGTACCAAAGTCTTTCATTCGCGCCAGGGCCAACTCCCGCAGGTTGCCATTCTCAACACCCGAGCTGACCAGCGGCATAGGGATATCACGCTGGACGCGGTAAATACGTGTCCATGGCGGGACCAGGGCGAGAATCCGAGCCACGAGGTCAACAAGTCCGTTGGGCGTATAGTTTTGGTATCGACCTGTCCTCCATAGTTCGTACAGACCCGTGCCGCGGATGACGAGCGTCGGGTAAATCTTGAGACCATCGGTCCGGAAGGCTGGGTTTTCAAAATACTCACGGAACTGATCTACATCTCGTTCCATGCCAACGTTCGGCAGGTCGGGCATCATGTGGCTCACCACCTTGAAGCCGGCGTCCTTGGCCAAACAAAAGGTCTCGGCCACTGCTGCCACTGTATGACCTCTGTTGGTATCACGTGCCACATCCTCGTACAAGGACTGCACCCCTATCTCTAGTCGAGTGCAGCCGTACCTCAACATACTGGACAAGTGTGGCTGTAGACAATAATCGGGTCTGGTCTCTATTGTAATGCCGACGCACTTGACATTACTCATCTCGCCAGCTTCGACTGCTTCATCGACGTTTGACGTCTGATAACCGCTAAGGGCATTGTGTAGTTGGGAGATAAAGTCATCCCTGTATGACTCAGGCAACGACATAAACGTGCCGCCCATGATGATATACTCAACCTTGTCCACCGAGTGTCCCAGGGCTTTAAGCTGATCCACACGGCCCCTGGCCTGCTCAAATGGGTCGTAACGGGCGCGAATTGCTCGCATTGAAGTCGGCTCATAGCCCGTATATGATTGTGTGCTATACTCAAAGTCGGAGTCGGGGCCACCGGGGCAGTACACGCAAATATTCCCTGTATATGCGATGTGGGGGCATCGGTGCGGTTTGCACATGACAGCAACAACGGCAATGCCGGACGATGTTCGAATCGGTTTCGCAATGAGCTTTGGCAGGATGTACTTTTTGTAATGCTCGGGGACGGCGGCTATGATGGCGGTCAAAGGTGGGATTTTCTTCAACTTGTGCTTGCGAGAGAATTTGCCTCGCAGGCTGTTGAGGTTGACGTCCTTCTGCCGGTGCTTTGGGTCGCGCACAGCCGCCTCGTAGTCCTCAATCAGCGCATTCGCAATATCAGCACAGCATCGTAGAAATCGTTCGCCTTCTGGAGCAAGGTTGGCTGCGGCAGCAGGCCGCGCCACTGTAGTGGTCGACATGTCGAGACGTATGACACAAGACAAGGAATTGTAGTGACGCTGGAAGGATGTGAATATCCCGAGGAGTCCTTGAGAGTCGGCAGCTTGCAGGAATTTGCTGAGCTCTATTGAGAGTTACGGAGCAATATGCGATTCGGGCGCGCTTATCTCTGGGTGAGTGTCGAGGTCTGCTGCAAGCTTGCTGCTGGCGCAATTCGGAGTTGCCCCTTCAGATTTCCCCGCCAACTTTTTTGACGGCTCAAGAATCAGATGGAGGAGAACTGGGTGGGGCTTTTGGCAAGAAGTGGGACCATAGTTGAGGGATGGGTTATGTAATCAGTCAAACTGAATTATGATTATGGCAGCAGCAGCAGCAGTAGTCGACAGGCAATAAGCCTTGGTATTACTGCTATGGACTCCTTATTGTCTTGAGTTTTGCTGGCAAACTTTCAAAACAAAATATACTGAAGTACATCTTAGCATTTAATCTATTTCCGCACTGAAATCTACAGCTATGTGAGCCATGGTTCACAGAGCTCTTGCACATATTGCCTCTCTGCCTTGTCTTATAAAAAGTTAATGTGCCATACATCGGTTTTGAAAAGTTGTAGCAAAATCCGACGGGGATACGATGGACGTGTGGAGCGCCGGCGCGGGAGAAATCGGAGCCGTGTTCGCATGGACCCTTATCAACGGTAGGAGCAGGCAAGACTAGGATCCGTACAGTGTCCTTAGTGAACTTTCTGCCGGTTTATGACAGTGCGTACACTAGCTCGACCGTTAGTTAAGCTCTGATTGATGCAGACTGCAGACGTCGAGAAATTTGAAGCTTCAGCTGCAGGCTTGTGACGTGACGAAAGTGCATTCGCTGAGACGATCTATTTTCCTTTTCCTGCATATACCGACAACACCCTTCCTTCAATTCCGACCTTGTGCATCGAGCTTCTACATCAAATACAAAGGATGCAGGCTATTTCGCGACAACTTCGCCCTAGTGGCGCTCTGCTGCGACAAATCTCGACGAGGACATACAGCTCGTCGGCCGGCCCCTACGCAGCCACCATTAACAACCTGAGGATCAACGGCGACACCAAGGTTCTCTTCCAGGGATTTACCGGAAAGCAGGGAACGTAAGTTTAGGCCAGCCTAATAGCTTGCGCTCCTACTTTTGCGCAAACTTTTCGCGCTACATTCTCGGCCATAACTGACAGGAAGCCATCCAATCCTAGTTTCCACGCACAACAAGCCATTGACTATGGTATGATAACTGCCTCAAATCATCACGGGCTGCATCTCGACCCCGAGCGGACATGCGCTAACCCACGAAACCCTCTCCAGGCACGCAGGTTGTTGGTGGCACAAACCCCAAGAAGGCCGGCCAGACACATCTTAGCCTTCCCGTCTTTGCCAATGTTGCCGATGGTGTCAAGCAGACTGGCGCAAATGCTACTGCAATCTTCGTGCCGTAAGAACGATCTATACAATCGTGTATGAAACCCCAAGTTTACTGACAACAATTCAAGCCCCCCTCTGGCCGCCGCCGGTATAGAGGAGGCCGTTGCCGCCGAGGTTCCCCTTGTGGTTTGCATCACGGAAGGCATTCCCCAACATGGTGCGTTGCCCCCAATAACAGTCAATACTTTCCCTGCCAACACATATGCTGACATTTCCATGCAGACATGGTCCGCATCACCTCGATCCTCAAGTCTCAGAATAAGACCCGCCTCGTCGGCCCCAACTGCCCCGGTATCATCGCCCCCGGCCAGTGCAAGATTGGTATCATGCCCGGCTTCATCCACAAGCGTGGCCGCATCGGCATTGTCAGCAGATCCGGCACCCTGACCTACGAGGCCGTCAACCAGACCACCCAGGCTGGTCTTGGCCAGTCGCTCGTCGTCGGCATCGGTGGTGACCCCTTCAGCGGTACCAACTTCATCGACTGTCTGAAGGTCTTCCTCGAGGACGGCGAGACGGACGGCATCATAATGATCGGCGAGATTGGTGGTTCTGCTGAGGAGGAGGCAGCCGACTTCCTGCGTGCCAACAACACTGTCAACGGTGGCAAGCCAGTCGTATCTTTCATCGCTGGTATCTCGGCTCCCTCTGGCCGCCGTATGGGCCACGCTGGTGCCATCGTCTCGGGCGGTAAGGGTGGCGCCGACTCCAAGATCAAGGCCCTCGAGGCTGCTGGCGTTATCGTTGAGCGCTCTCCGGCTGGTCTGGGCAAGGCTCTGCGTGACGAGTTCGTCAGGCGTGATCTGTTGTAATAATATTTCTCGATTCTCGAAACCGGTCGGTGGAGGAAGAGCAAAAGTCACGGTGATTTGTGCAACATCATAGTATTATTATTTTCTCCTTCTTTGTCAACTGGCGCATGACCTGTGGATATATCTGGCTTTCTACTATCGCGTCACCTTTCGCATTTGGGCAACTTACTTAGACGGCGGGATCAAGCACGGCAAATTACAGAGGTACAACCATTTCAACGCTATCATTCCATCTTCTCCCGCGACTCACCAATGCGACAGTTACCCAAGTCGTTTGTATGCTTTGACGCCGGGTTACCTGGCACTGTTTTTCTCCGTCACTTGCTTTTTCCTCCCGAGTCCCTGCTATTCCCCTTTTGTGATCTGATCATAAATCACGTCAAAGAGTTGCTAATTCGAGTACACAGATTAGTATTTCCTTCTCGATGTCATTCTGTATAATTCGTACACTCTTCGATCTCATGCCACAATCTGTCGCACATCCTTCCTAGTATCTCCCAGCTTCACAAGAGCCTGCTTTTTGCGCCTTGTTCCCCTCACCCCTTACGGCAGATGGCGCGCATACCTATCCCATTCGATTGCGATTTTTACTTTTCTGATCTGGCTACAATGCGGCTTAGATCTTGGCATGCAAGATATACCCGTCCGGCTATTTGAAACGAAATATTTGCCTGCTCCATATGGCTACTTTGCGATCTTCCCGTCTAGATTGCCCGGATGGTGGCTTTCCTATGTAAGTCACATTGGGCCCATTCTGACGTATTTCACCCCGATCTTTAGATCTTCCCCGGCCGATATTACCTCCGTTTTTTCCGTCTGGGACTCTGGGCAGTTGTCCCCGCCTCGGGGGACTAAATTCTTGCACTGTAATTTGGATCGATTGGTGGAATCCCCGCTTCCCAGACTTTAACCGGTTTGCCGGACCATCAGAGCAGCGAGCGACGTGCGGAGTTGCGGAGTCCATTACATGGTCTACCATGGGACTCGCGCACATACTCTTGGGATGTAGAATGTGAACCTTTAAAAGTAGGTCGAAATTTCGTCCGCCGCTTGTGGACTGCGCTAGAAGGTAAGCCCTCATAGAGATCCTGTGTAGCAAGCAAGCTCATCATGAAGATCATTGGCAGACTCGCTCTTCTCCTTGTATCAACGATGGCGGCAATTGCTACAGCGCAGTCGCCGTCGAATCAGACATACACCAACCCTATCCTTCCCGGCTGGCACTCAGACCCGTCATGTGTCCGTACGCCCGATGGGATCTTCCTATGTGTTGCTTCAACCTTTGTGGCATTTCCTGGGCTGCCAATCTACGCCTCGCGGAACTTGGTTGACTGGAAATTGGTTAGCCATGTCTGGAGTCGTGAGTCCCAGCTCCCCGGTATCTCATGGAGCACCTTCAACCAGATGGGTGGCATGTACGCGGCAACTATCAGGCTACACGAGGGTACCTATTACGTTGCTTGCGAGTACCTCAATGCCGAGTCGGTCAACGAGGTACTCCTAGGCGTCCTCTTCAAAGCCACCGACCCCTTCTCAGACGAGGCCTGGAGCGACCCGGTGCTCTTCTACCCGAACAGGATCGACCCGGACCTTTTCTGGGACGACGATGGCAAGGTGTACGCTGCGACTCAAGGCATCGTGCTCCAGGAACTCAACATTGAGACGGGCGAGCTCAGTCAGCCTGCCATCGAGCTATGGAACGGCACCGGCGGTGTCTGGCCTGAGGGCCCGCACTTTTACAAAAAGGACGGCTGGTACTACCTCCTGATCGCCGAGGGCGGCACGGCTACGGACCACGCTGTGACCATGGCTCGGGCGCGCGACATTAAGGGCCCCTACGAGCCCAGCCCGCACAACCCGCACTTGACGAACCGCGGCACAAACGAGCTGTATCAGACGGTCGGGCACGCGGACCTCTTCCAGGATGGCGACGGCAACTGGTGGGGTACGTGCCTTGCGACAAGGTCCGGACCACAGTACAGTCACTACCCAATGGGCAGGGAGACGGTGCTGTTCCCCGTGACTTGGGAAGAGGGCGAGTGGCCGGTGATGCAACCTGTGCGGGGGACGATGGAAGGCCCGCTGCCCGTCGTAGAGGACGCTCTGGACCTGCCGGGTTACGGACCGTTCGTCACAGCCTCGCAGGACATTGACTTCAAGGCTGCAGATGCCGCTATTCCCCCCAACTGGATGTACTGGCGCGTGCCCCGGGACGACACTTTCTCCGTTTCTCAAAACCAGGGGCTGAAGATCGTGCCGACACGCAGCAACTTGACAGGCGAAGGCCACGAGGACCACGAGACCAACGGCATGAGGGGCCTAGGCTTCGTCGGCCGCAGACAGACGCACACGCGCTTCGACTTTGCGGTCGACCTGCAGTTCTCACCGTTGGAGGATGGACAAGAGGCGGGCGTAACGGCATTCTTGACCCAGTACAACCACATCGACCTTTCCATCCTCCGCCAGGACGGCGGTAGCGGGCGAGCAATCCGTCTGCGGACCGTCAGCCAGGATGTCGGAGTACAGCCCCCGGCCGACGTCGTCAAGCCCGTCCCTGAGGACTGGAGCGACACGGTAAGACTCGAGATTCGGGCCATCAGCGCGACGGACTACGAGTTCTCTGCCGGGCCGGCAGAAGACGGAGCCACCAAGATTACCCTGGGAACTGTGTCGTCCCGATTTGTCAGCGGTGGAAAGGGTCCGTTTGTTGGCACACTTGTGGGAGTCTACGCGACTTGCAACGGGCAGGGCGAGGGCGAAGTCTGCCCTGAGGGCACCCCGGCTGCCTATGTGTCCCACGTGAAGTACGAGGGAATAGAAAAGTAGCAGGTGGTAGATCTGGAGCTCTGCGTTGAGATAATGCGATTTATTCCTGCAGCTTCGTAGCACAAAACCATCCAAGTCTTATACCGCTAATCCATAACTAGGTCTATGATATGCAATCGGTTGTGAAGTGCGATGAAATGTCTCGTATGCGTAGTCGTATATATTTTGTACACCATGTAAGAACTCCATGTAGCTTGGATCTGTCACGGGGGCTGCAGGAGCCAATTTCTTTCTTGCAATTCGCCAGCACCGTGATAGTAAAACTGACCGTTATGTTCATCGGTTGCAAATGACTTCTACAGATTGAGATCACAAAAAGCTCCAAAAAGATGCTAAATGGAAAATTAACCTTCTTCGACCCAAGACACCGGCTGTGAATCGGCAGCTAGACCAGAAGATAAATTTCATCCCTTGCTCTCTGGGTCGGTTTGATCACGATATTCAAGGCAGATGCCGTGGGGGGGTTTGGCCTCTTTTCGAAGAAAGCTACAGAGACACCGGACTGCGACTAGGATTATAGTGTGACTTTTCATAGAGCATACTGAGTGAGGGCATGCTCAATATACGACTCCTGTACAGGCAAACATTTTCTCAGTCGTCCTTTGTATCTATTAATGCTTTGGTTTGATGGTCCGACGTGTGCACATTGCGGCATTCACCTTATTCATACAACAGCGCAATAAGTTCAAAATGAATATGTTTGATGTTCTTCCCTAAAAAGCGAGATGCGACCATGAGCGCGGTGGCCCAAAGATGTAACGTAAATGAAACCAAAAAACCCCCTCACAGGAACGCCGGTAGTATGTTTATGCCAATCCCACCCAAACACAAGACATGCAAAAGTAATACGAAATATGAATGCCCAAAGGCCTGGAAACACAAGAACCAAACAAGGCGTCCTGGCACTTCGACCTTTATCAAGCGGATGTATTGCGGATCCCCTTCCGTGTTCTCGTGGCGCTTCACTGCTCGCCCAGGAGCCTGGCTGTAATGTCGCCCATGTATGCCTCCTCAAGCTCGTAGTCACGACCACCATTGCGGTCAATACCCACAAAGAGGAAAGCTTCAACAACCTTGTCAAGTTCGAATCCCATGCTCACAAAACGGTCGATCAGGTCCTTGTTATACCCGCAGTACCTAAAAGCAAGTAAAAAAAGGTTGACTGTTAGCGACCTCATTCCATATTTTCCTGTTGCCCACAAAGTGTATCCAGTCAGTCTTACCTCCGTGGGTCCTCTGCTGCCTTTTGAGCTGCAACTGGAGCCTTCCTGACGTATTGGTCAGGCGGCGGTTGCGTCCTACGAGCACCTGCGTGTCTGACAGCCCAGTCATGAGCTACGACCTTGAAGTACTCGGGTTCCTCCATCATCATCTTGGCAACTTCGGCGTCTTGCGGGTCGCGTGGATTGGGCGATTCGAGGAGCATGCGGAGGGACAAGAGGGCCATCTTAATGGTACCGACAGGAGACCAGCCGGCCCCTAGGGTGTCGAGACAGATGACTCCCTTGGAAAAGAAAGCTCGTTAGCATTGATGAAGGTCCTAGTGTCAGTCAATGGCCTTGCTTACAGTTTGGCTGCTGACGTTTGGGTGCCACATTTTGGTCTCGAACTTCATTATGGGCGACTTGAAGGGGTAGGTGTCGGGAATGATGATGTCGACCACATATGTGCCACCCTCGTAGGGAGTTCCTGGCGGTCCAGGAAAGGAGCCTTTCAAGTGCGTAAGGTCCGACTCGTTGATGGCCGACGCCATAACGCCGGAGTTGTCCCTGTCATTTTGGATGTCTTGTAGTTCCTTGGCAACACGCCGGAGACGCGAGCTCGCCATGGTGCAGATGTCGGGGGATGTTCAATCCGGTCAAGGCGTGTTTATAGTCAGGCGTCGCTGTAGTATGGCAGCGTGAATGATCTCGGATAGGTGAGTAGGCTGCAAATATAACGTTTGGGTGGTCGATGGAAAGCGGCGGATCACATGTACGAAAGTTGGTCGAAGGCGAGAAGACGTATGGGAGGCGGGTGGCCTGGTATATCGCATCAAAGGGAGAAGAAGCAATGCTAGCAAACGCAGTCTTCTTTGTGGACGTGTAGATGAAATGCTATCTGAGGTTAAGAATGGTAGTACCAGCCTGAGGTAGTTGTATCCTTCCGGGCTGGAACCCAATCAGATCCACAGTCACGAACAAAGAAAGATGAAGTGGGGATGATAGACCAGGTGAATGAATGAGAAATTGATTTCTCAGAATCTATCGTCTTTTTGATTGGGCTGGGTTACTTGGGCGTCCGACAAGTGGCCGTCGCCCAAACGCGCAGTTTGGAGTGTGGTTGGATGTGACTTGGATTCAGTCTGGGTCTGGGTTCGATGGAAGGGGCGGCATTGATTCGCACTTCGTCATCAGAAGCGAGCTTCAAGAACCTTGTGGAGCATTTACTCCTACCCTTGTACTCCCCGATAAGCTATCGGTGCGTTGTTCCCCCAGGGTTAGGACAAACTCAAAAAGCTCGATGCGACTGTGGCTCAAATTTGTTGTTTGATCAGCTCAAACGCCACACATACTGTACACCATTTTCCATCAAGTGGACCGTGCACAAGAGCTGTCGCGTTTACGTTGACGCCTGGATTGCCATCATCAGGACCACCATCAGTTGCCCCATCGGCTTTCCACATCCGTCACTGCCACATCCATCACATCACCTTTCGCAACACCAACCGGTTCCAGTTTAATATCTTGGTCTACCAACAAAGATATTGGCAACCAGTGCAATAGTTGAACTAGAGATTCCTCTTGAACCTGCTGGTTTATTGCCAGCCCCAGGACCTTTCCCCAGAAGGCGCATCAGCGCACTAAACACCATCCAAGATGGTGAGCTCAAACTTGCTGTGTATCTTCTATAATTAGGCTCAAGCTAATATTCACTTTCCGTAGGGTCAAAACCAGTCCGGTATGGGCGGTGGCCAAGATGGCAAAGACGACAAGGATAAGAAGGTATGGAGCAACGTCTCCCAATGCCCCGAGGCCTACCAGAACACGCATCCAGTGCAGTTACCGGATTCATCGATGCCTTCTCTAACTTTCTCGCCATCAACAGAAGGATAAGCCCAAGTACGAGCCCCCTCCACGACCTACGACTCGAGTCGGCCGCAAAAAGAGAAGAGGAGGCGGTACCAGCGCCGCTGCCAAACTCCCCGCCATCTACCCAACGAGTCGATGCAAGCTCAGGTTGTTACGAATGCAGCGTACACACGATCACCTGCTTTTAGAAGAAGAGTTTGTCGAAAATCAAGAACGCCTGCGGCGGGTCAAGGCCGCCAAGGATAGCAATGCTCCTGCATCTGACCTGGACGCCGGTGATCGCATGGCCGACGAACGTGGCCGTGTGGACGACATGCGAGGCAGCCCAATGGGAGTTGGCACCCTGGAGGAAATGATCGACGACGATCATGCCATTGTTTCAAGCACTACGGGTCCAGAATACTATGTCAGCATCATGAGCTTTGTTGACAAGGACCTGCTTGAGCCGGGCGCCAGCGTACTGCTTCACCACAAGAGCGTCAGCATCGTTGGTGTCTTGACTGATGATGCCGACCCCTTGGTCAGTGTGATGAAGTTGGACAAGGCGCCGACAGAGTCTTATGCCGATATTGGTGGTTTAGAGCAACAGATCCAGGAAGTCCGGGAGTCAGTCGAGCTGCCTCTGCTACATCCGGAACTCTACGAGGAGATGGGCATCAAGCCACCCAAGGGTGTCATTCTTTACGGTGCTCCTGGTACAGGAAAAACACTCCTGGCAAAGGCGGTGGCGAACCAAACCTCGGCCACTTTCCTGCGTATTGTTGGTAGCGAGCTGATCCAGAAGTATCTCGGTGATGGACCTCGGCTGGTGCGGCAGTTGTTCCAGGTATGCCTTTGTATCCCATCTATCCAAGAAATCACATTGTTTCACCATACTGACCATCTCACGCCAGGTTGCCGCTGAAAACGCCCCCTCCATTGTGTTCATCGACGAAATTGATGCTATTGGCACAAAGCGATACGATTCGACATCTGGAGGCGAACGGGAAGTTCAGCGTACCATGTTGGAGCTGCTCAACCAGCTCGACGGTTTCGATGACCGTGGTGATGTAAAGGTCATCATGGCTACCAACAAGATTGAAACACTCGATCCGGCCCTGATCCGACCTGGCCGTATTGACCGAAAGATTTTGTTCGAGAACCCTGACCAGAACACCAAGCGCAAGATCTTTACCCTCCATACCTCCAAGATGTCACTTAACGAGGATGTTGATCTGGAAGAGTTTATTGCCCAGAAGGACGATCTGTCTGGTGCCGACATCAAGGCTATCTGCTCTGAGGCTGGTCTTATGGCGCTGCGCGAGCGGAGAATGCGTGTGCAGATGGCTGATTTCCGTGCCGCCAGGGAGAGGGTTTTGCGCACCAAACAAGAGGGCGAGCCCGAGGGACTCTACCTGTAATTGTACTAGAATTACTTGGGATTTGACGGTGTCGTTAAGAACCTGTATAGTTGGTCTGAAAGGTGGAGCGGGCGGTGGTTGCATAGAGAAGCAAGTCATAGACGATACATTCAACACAACTTGTGCTCTCCAGGGGCGGCAGTTTCCCGTGCGTTGTGCCATTCTTTCCCCCTTATACCCGTTTCTACCATTCTCAGTTGCCGGCAATAAAGATGAGAACCTCTAGTTTGGTTTAATTGGGATGTTTCATGTACTCTCGCGTTCTCAAGACTGTGGTGTTACATAAAAATGTTTTGTCTTTCCGGGTTCATTGCACAGGGTAAGTATTTTTTATCAGGTGTAACCTCAATTTGGGATCCACCCTCCTGCGTTGTCCCGACTGAACTCCGTTCGTTTTCAGTAGGTGCTGAACAAACTCTCACTTTGCCTTCAGATTTTGAAGTTTACCTAGGTAATTATGCATCTAAGCGTGCCTTGTCTTGTTTGATAGGCAGCCCTCGCCACTCTCTCCTTGGAATTCGTGCTACAAATTTCATGGTCCTTGTTACTTTGTCTCTCTCTCTACTCCTCTTCATACCATATCATCACTTCTCTTACTGGAGCTTTTCCTCCTTCCTATCCGCGATCATCTGTCATTCTGTCTCTTGTCACTATCAACTCGCTAGATCTCTTGACAAAACTTGTTCAGTTTTTTTTTTTTTTTTTTTTTTTTTCTCCTTCCTTTTTTCCCCTTCTCGATCCTCAAACCGCCACACGTCTGAGCCCATCATGTTAAATGCCTTAAAGGTCGGACTCAGCCCGGCTCTGGGTGATCTGACCTACTTAATCCATCATGTCTTTTTGCCTCCGAAGCTTCCCGCCGGCGAAGACGGGTTTGCCGAGAAGGAGGCCCTCATGCTTTCGACCGTCCATGATGCGCTCGTGGACTTCGAGGGCTGCGTCCCACAAGATCAACGCACCGTGGTGGCGTCTGTGGCCAGCATGGTACAGGCGACGATTAGTGTTCGGGCCCAAGGCACCGTTCAGCTTGATGAGAACGAGCTGAATGCAACCATTCTGGAGATGGTAAATGGAAAGCTAGGTGCGTTGCTGGACCAAAGAAATTATTAGATCTGCATTCATAACAATTGTCTTCTCGTTTTGGCAGCTTCAACTAACTTTTATCTGCTAATGATGAACAGGATCTGTTGCACTTCATGTTGTCAAACAGAATTCTGGCGCCATCATCACTAGAACCCCGGACAAGATACAGCTCGACTTGTTCGAGCTGTCCCCACGGAATAAGGATGTGATGGCCTCAGCTGGAAGGCTCCGGCGCTACTTCCCAGGCGTTGCAATTGCAATGGGCATCGAAGACTTTCTTAGTAAAAGTGACTTTGTCTCGTCGATTTCCTCCGTACTACACAAGTTGGTATCTTCGATAACGCCCGATTCCCGGCAGAAAGTGAAGAAAGCAGGACAATCTCATGATGAGGAGCGCGATACCAGCAGCCCCCACCATGTGACGGAATTCATCACAGCGTTCCTTGGCCCTGTGACAAAGCCAGTCGAGGATGCGGGACTTTGGAAGAACACACGAGATGAGATTATGTGGAACAATCAGCTTTTGCCCTGGAGGCGATCGCCGCTATGGTTGTTGCTTCGTGTCGCGATGCAGCTCATCTGGTCTCGCCAGTCGCCTCAGGCTGGTCTGGGCATGTACAAGGCCTTCATGCTATACTTTTCTGCTCGAATCCTTCGGATGGCGACAAATACCCACATAAACAACGACTACCTGGAGGTCATGCGACTCAAGGTAGTTCGTCGGCGGCTCAAGCTGACAACTGCTAGAGGTTTACCTCTGCAATTCACGCTGCCAGAATCCGTACTGAAGCTGGTGGATGTTGCTGTGACAGGTGCAATGGACGAGCTTTGCTAGCGACAACAGCAAGTCTCTACATCTTTGACACCAACTAACACCCTTATGCAACTTGAGAAGCTTGACTTTGATGAGGACGTCCTTCATACGCTTCCCATACTCGACTCCTTTCTTGAGTCGATAGCCCAGCGTAAGCAACTGTCGACTCTGGGGACGTTCAATCAGGGTAACTGCTTGCCAGCCTTGTCCAGTGACGCCTTGCCACATATCAGTTCGACAGCCATGCCACAGGAGTACGTTCTTTTGAATATCCTCTCCGTCGAAGCATGGGTGGCAAACCACCTTGAGGACTGGATTGGCAAGCACATTGATGAGGAGGATACCTGCTCCAAGCTTTCTAAACTTATTGTTCGTTATCAATCCACTGCAAATAAAGTCTACCAGTCGAACCCAGAAGGAGCTTCTATGACTGTTCTGACAATCATGGAGCTTTGGATTGCCTGCGACAAGTCAGCCATCCGCCATAATCCGCTTCTGCGCGACTATGACCCTGAAATCCCAATGCACCTTTTGCAGTCCTTGGCTTTGCCTTCCAGCCAAGACGCAATCAGACTCCAGGTAGTTGAACAGTACCTTGAGCAGAGATCTCGAGAGGTCGATCGGAAGCTTCCATACATTTTCGATTCTTTTGGTAATCGTCAGTCGTTCGCCGTTCGACACTACGCCCAGTCGCCGACTATGAAGGATTTACTCGCTCGGATCGAGAACCAAGCAGAGAGGGATCGAACGAGAAAGAAGGAAGAGCTCGTGCAAGTCAAGGCCAAATATTCCTCACTGAAAACAGCCTACGAAAGGATGGTATGCGATGAACAGACGGGCATAAATCGGCGCGGCGTGCCATATACATACCATCCGCGCTGGTGCCATAAATGCAGCACCCGTGACCAAATGAACTCATTAGAAATCGACATCCACGAGTGGCCGTTACCTCGGGACCCTTTCAAGGCCCAGTCAACGGTTTTCGAGCTTCAGCTTCCTGCATCATTTGCGGCGTGGCGAGATGCGACCATGTTTGTGCAGTTGCAAGTCTTCGATTGCACGTACAACAGTGTCGGTGACCGCCGCGAGGAAGAAAATGATCTCTATAGATATGAAGGTCTCTGTCATTTCATCAACTGGCCCTCCGGAGAACGCCGCATTGTTCTGTCTAGCTCGACCAAGCCGCATCGCCGCACACACAGGAAAACGGTCAAAGTCAACCTTTATGTAACTGACGGTCACGTTTGTGTAAAAAACGGCATGAACTATCACTTGTTCGATACGGCAAGTTCGACCAAATCGGAAATTTGCCATCGAAATGTTTCTGACGCCATGCCCCATCGTTGTACCTATAAATCGCCGGTGGATGCTCTGAACAAGTTTCTGTTCCGGCCAAGCACCTCGCCCGGGGGCCTCTCATCGAATTCTGTCATTGCGAATCAGTCCGAGGCCCCTGATCACATCTCATCCTCTGAGTTCAAGGCACTTTGTGCGTTGCCCTCGGGGCATCAGATTCAGTGGCAGAACATTCTTCTGCAGCTTTCAATGCCGGAAGTTGATTTCCGAAAGCCCGAAACAAGCTTTGTACTCTGGCAGGTCATGTACCAGGCCGGCCCAGACTCACAGGAGCGAGATATCAAGAAGAGCCATGGTCTCCGAGAGGGTCACCTTAATCTCGTCGATGATTTGTTCTGTCATGAACTTATCAGCCGTCTTCGTCATGCTTGTGGACGTGTGAAACAGAACTGGGAGTCGTGTCAAGCTCTGGCAAACTTTGCTGCAGTGGCCGCGCGGGTGCTTTCCCTTTCTTCTTCGCCTGCCGTCCACACAGACTGTCTAGATTTTCTTTCCGAGGCTCGTCAGACTGCATTTGCTTGGCTGGAGAAAATCAGAGCGGATTCCCAAACCGTAGCGGAAGACTTCCGACAGGAACTCATGTCGAAGGCTTCTGAGATTGGTCTCATCTGCATCTCCACCTTTGACGTGGAAGATCACCATCTCAAGTCGCTGCTGGTCAAACATGAGGATATATCTGTGCTTGTCCAGGCTTGCATGAGCGTTCAAGAATGTCTGCAACCTAGTACGATCAGCAATGGTTCAATAATGGCTCTTTCTGTGGCAAGGTGGAGGAGGCTCTGTCACCGCGCTCTTCCACTCATGACTGCGGCTGCTGAGATTTTGGAGAATAATCCTTTTGATCATGCTATTCACCAGTACTGGCCAGAGTATCATGAGGGCAAAGTGTGGAAACCTGTCAGCTCAGTGAAGTATTGGATATGCTCCGAAACCTCGGAAATCCATGGTCGATCTCTGCCTGTGCATTACAACCTTTTGACTGGCGAGCTACTGGTGAACGGCATCCCGCTGTCTCGTGTCTCCGCAGAATACAAGACGCACCCAACATACCATCTGCTGTTTGGTGAAAGTATTCTAGACGTCTTGCCTTCCAATTCGCCCGGAATGCAGTTCTCTGTCAAGTCCCTCATCTCAGGGCATACAGTCAACATGGGCCTAGAGGGCCTCAACGACAAGGATCTGATCGTAACGGCGGAGAAGCAAAAGCGAGATAAGGAAGGCCGGTCAGTCACATGGCAACTTGTACCATCCAGGGTGTTTGACCAGCTGCTGCCTGTCTCATTTGTTAGCGGTCACCTTCATTGGTACGATCCTTTATCTAAAACGATCGAGTTCCGACCTCTTGCGAAGCAGTGGAAATCATCCACAGAGAACTGGATCTTGTCCAAACACGGAGATAAGTGGAAATTGCAGAGTACCACCCACAGGCTTTGTTCTATATCAAGCAGAACTATAAAAGCCATGGGGGATGTGTTTGTTGCGCTCGAGGATATCCCATACCTTCACGTCTCGGTTACTGCAGACAGCTCGACTCTAGACATTGATCTGCCCAGACTACAGCTTGGATTTAGTGTCCGAGCCGGGTCTACTGAGGTTTACTCGCGGCAGTTTCGCGGGATGTATATTGATTCCTCGCAGTCGATCGAGACACTGATGGGGCTTCGCAGCAAGCTTATCCTCATCAATGGCACCGGAGACAAGCGAGCAATCTTGATACCTGATGGCGAAGTCCGCTATCTTCACTGCAAGCATCCAGTGCACATCAGGGCCAGTCACGTGGAAGTTTTTGTTGCCAAAGGCACCTCGTCGCGAGTTCATTGTTACCATGTCGACGAGCAGCTAGGTCGTCTTGTGGACAATGGAAATTTCAGAAGCAAGATATACATCGCCTACCTACACGCTTTGACATCCTTCTGCCTCCCGGATAACCTAACTGGATACACGGGCACCGAACAGGCGCTTTTGATTCTGGGCTCAGCAGCGGCACGCTCTGTGTTCAATCTGTCCGAAGCTGACGAAAGTCTACTGCTGAAAATAGCATCGCTCACGCCGATGCGACGCTTCTATCCAGCCCACCTCATGGAGATGCAACAGATCAGATGGGATCAAAGCCTGGGCTTCCTTTCTCAGCACATTCTCTTCTATTCAAAAGTGAGAGAATTGCTGCTTCAGGCAGACCGCCAGTTGGACATCAGCCCCAGATTTGTTCAGAAGCTGGACTCTTCGCACTGTTCAGATATGGTGCTTACCCAGCGAGACGTGATTAACTGCTCCAGGTCACGAGTTCCCGGCTTTGGCGCCGAAGAATTCACGACTAGACACGATAGAGTCTATCAGAGCAGGGATCGTTTGCGAAACGAAGCTCGCTCTAATGCGACTTTCACAGTTTCTCAAGCGCTTTACTCGGCCGAGCCGCTCTTGATGGGCTCATCTAAAAGCATCTCTGTTTCAAGGATGTGGAATTTCTTTCATAGCATAGGCAGAATCTACGGGCCAGAAGTTGATCTGCCAATGAGTCTGTCTTATGACACAGTATGGCTTGAAAAGCCCAAGGATCTGATCGCCCGACACTGGCTGGGTGTTCATAGCGCTTTCATCATGGACCGCTCCTCGTTTGGGGTATTCCAGCTCATGTCGTGGTTCTCAGCACTGGCCTTTACCGCAGACCCGGATACACATGCCATGATTGGAGTGCTTTACGCCATTGCTTCAATCCCGAAGGTGGCTTCTACTGCGCTACCAGCGAAAATAACTGAGTATAACCTGGCTTCAGGCTACTCCTTCGTTGTGGAACTCATCACCACCGACATCAGCAACAACAGTTATGACTACGAGGACTCGGCGGAGGCCAAACTCCCCATGCTCCCCGATGAGTTGGAGGAGGCTGCGTACAGGCGTCGCCATGCCGAGTACAAGCGCAAATTCGACTCCAGTGTTGAGGCTCTTGTTTCCTACCTTCAATCGCAGTGGCCTTGTGAAGTGCCGAGGACGCCGAAAAAGAAGGTCTGCGCCACTTTGAGCACTTATCTGGACGTCGATGAGATCATGACCGCAGTGAGGTTGCGATGGAAGACTTGGTACCAGAATTACTTATTCTATGGCTACCTGACGAGGCTCGCTCAAGCCGTGTCCCAGCAATCGATTGGCTCAGCGGCTGGCATATTGCCTCCGCTTCCAGCGCTCGCACATGACAAACGAGTCGCCAGTGAAAAGGGCTTTATATCCACTGCAGACCTCTTTGCTCAGAACCAGCCGCCGATAGTCCGCCCTGAAGATCGCCCTGTGCTACACCTTAAACTTGACCAGGCTTATGGCGACGGTGCTGAGCAATCGCCCTCATCTTGTGTGCAGTCATTTACGAGAGGTCTTAGGTTTGGCGCACACACAGATTTTGAACGAAAGTACTGCAAGGACCTTGATGCCAGTTTTTGCGCACTGCTGGAGCTTGATCTGGGTCGAAAGGACAGCATAGAAGCAACAGCTAAGAACAAAGCACTACTACAGAAGTACTGGGACGAGTGCGAGACTCACCTCTTGGCAAAGTTCCGCTCCCTGGCTGCTTTTGACAGCCTCGAAGCCCAGGGTCGAGCGCTGGTCAACAGTCCTAGGATTTGCCACACCTTTTTCTTGGCTCAGCTTTCGTCTTCCAACTGGCAAAAGCTTCCCATGGAGTGGAAGCCTGCGCTTATTGAGTTCGCTTTGGCCCTTCACGATCTCCAGCGTGCTCGGCGGCTCCTACGAGCATGCTCCTCGGGCAGCTCAATGGATCTTGTGAAAGAGCTGCAGAATAGCGCCCATTCCAACTGGGATCCCATCGAATATCCTCAAGCTCTGCTCATGGAGGTTGAGAGTGACATCACAATTCGTTCAGTCCAATTCGATATTGCCCGGACCATGGCAAGCCCCCCGGATGGCCGAAACTCGGTCATGCAGCTGAACATGGGAGAAGGCAAAAGCTCCGTGATCGTACCCCTGGTGGCGTGTCTGCTCGCGGATGGCGCTCAACTGGTCCGCGTCATTGTCGCCAAGCCGCAGTCGAAGCAGATGCTGCAGATGCTTTTGGCCAAGTTGGGAGGCCTGTTGAATGTTCATATTCTCCAGCTACCCTTTTCGCGAGCCCTGCACCTCGACCCGGCCCAAGTCGCTGACATCGCCGAGGATCTTACGGGTTGTATGCGAAAGGGCGGCATTCTCCTGGTACAGCCAGAGCACATACTTTCCTTCAAGCTTATGGGTCTCGAGTGCTTGATCAACGGCAAAGAAGCTATTGGTCGGTCTCTCCTTCAGGGACAGCAGTTCTTCAATGACAACTCTCGCGACATCGTGGACGAAAGCGACGAAAATTTCAGTGTCAAATTTGAGCTGGTCTATACAATGGGAACTCAGCGGCCGATCGATTACAGCCCGGACCGATGGAGCCTTATGCAAAATATCCTCGAAGTTGTCAGGGAGGTGGCGCCTTCGGTCTTCCGTGACCTGCCAGCGTCGCTAGAGATCCATAATCAACACGGAACCGGCAGCTTTCCCCGGCTTCGGATTCTAAAGGTCGACGGCCAGCAGCGACTTGTTCATGCAGTCGCATCCCGGATCTGCGCAACTGGTCTTGCTGGACTGCCGATTCCTCGGCAAAACGAGAAATCACGAGTGGCACTGTTTGTATACCTGACCAAGGCACAACTGAGCCCTGCCGAGATCCAGGCGGTTGAGAATGTAGGTCCAGACGGACTCTGGTCCGACGCCACCAAAGCACCACTACTCTTGCTCCGAGGCATCCTTGCCGGCGGGGTTTTAGGCTTTGCCCTTTCCCAGAAGCGCTGGCGTGTCAATTACGGTCTTGACGCAACTCGTCAGCCTCCAACGCGCTTGGCTGTACCGTACCGTGCCAAGGATTCGCCGTCGCCTCGCTCGGAGTTTTCGCATCCAGAGGTTGTGCTTCTGCTCACCAGCCTGAGCTATTACTACGGTGGCCTTGGCGATGAGGATCTGTTCTTTGCTTTCAGTCATCTTCTCAAAGCGGACCAGCCCGACCAGGAGTACAACGCCTGGGTTGCGGATGCTCCTGATCTTCCGCCTAGCTTTCACCACCTCGAGGGCGTTAACATTAAAGACAAGCCGCAGTGTACCAAGCTGCTCTTTCCGACTCTCCAGTACGCAAAAGCGGTGATTGACTATTTCCTGGGCCATGTGGTGTTCCCCAAGTACATCAAGGAGTTTCCAAGCAAGCTTAGTGCTTCTGGATGGGATATTGGACAGGTCAAATCACGACCCACCAGCGGCTTCAGTGGTACAAACGACGCTCGCGAGCTTCTCCCTCTCTCTGTGGTGCATCTGGACCTCGAGAGCCAGAAGCATACCAACGCCCTGGTTCTGGGTTATCTCTTACGTGAAGACAACCACGTAGCTATTATCCCCCACCGGGCCACAACCTCAGGCAGCGATGCGGATCAGCTGCTTAATATGGTGATGGAGATGCCGCAAGAGGTCCAGGTTCTCCTTGATGTTGGCGCACAGATCCTCGAGCTGGGCAACCTCGAGGTTGCGAGGCAGTGGCTTTGCATGCACCAGGAAAAGCGGAATGGCTCAACCAAGCAGGCATGTGTTTACTTTGATGACGACGACAATCTCTGCGTGGTCGACCTTCACAACAAGACAGAGCTTCTACAAACCAGTTCTTTTGCGACTGCGCTTGATGTTTGCCTCGTATTCCTGGACGAAGCCCACACTCGTGGAACTGATCTCAAGCTGCCTGATGAATACCGCGCCGCCGTCACACTGGGGGCCAACTTGACCAAGGATTGCTTGGTTCAGGGTGAGTTTCTTGGCTTCTTTTTTTTTTTTTGTTTCGTGCGCGTAATTTTAGCTTGGCCATCTTTCTGACAATTTCTATAGCCTGCATGAGAATGCGCAAGCTAGGAAACGGCCAAACGGTCGTCTTTTGCGTCCCGCCCGAGATCAAGATCAAGATCCTCCAGAGGGTTCACAAAGATGAGCAAGACAGCATCGAGCTGGCTGATGTTCTACATTGGGCGATCACTGAGACGTGGGTTGATATCCAGCGCAGCATACCGCTGTGGGCAGTCCAAGGCCGTCGTTTTGGTCACCAGAAGCACCTTTGGGATCAAACCCAGAATGGAAACTTGAAGATCTCCTCCATGTCCCCTACGCAAGCCATCAAATTTCAGGAGGACGAAGCGCAGACCATTGAGGATCTTTACAAGCCAGGCGACCGGCACACCAAGCCTTGCTGTGCAGATTTCTGCAGCCACGAGGGTGCGTCTCGCATAGTCGAACACTGCGCGCAATTTGGCGAGGTTAATTTCGACTCGGCTGTCTTGCAGGAAGAGCAGGAACGCGAGCTTGCACCGGAAATTGAGCAGGAACGACAAATTGAGCGTCCGCGGCCTGCAAGGCCCTCCAGGCATAGCCTTGACCAGGTTCTCGTCAAGTTTGTCCAGACGGGGGTTCTCCCGTCCGGATCTGCGTCCTTTAAGCCCGCCTTTCAGTCGCTCCATCTCCTCACTGCAGCCAAGCTTATCCCCAAGCTCAGCGAGTTTCCACAAGATGTGCTAGTCACTGTAGACTTTGCCAAGACGATCGAAATGGAGAAGACGGCCAAGCAAGACCAGTATCTACGCCCTGTGCAGTGGATTCTGACTAGCACGGGTGGTCAAAACGACACTTCAGCCATCGTGAAGCACCTGGTCATCATTAGTCCTTATGAGGCGCAGGCTTTGCTGCCCGCGATCAAGTACAACCGCAAAACGACCCTACATTTATATGCACCCCGGTCAACACTGGGCTTTGCAAGCCTGGAGGATCTCCGCCTGTACACAACGCCTGCTCTCGCAGCCAATTGGACCTTGCCCAGGCATCTGATTCTCCAGCTGAACCTTTTTGCTGGCCAACTGTACATCTCGTCTTTTGCCGACTACACGGCCCTCTGTGACATGCTGGGCTTGGATTGGGAGGGCGGTGGGAAAGACGGCATGGTGGTATGCGCGGACGGCTTTATCGACCCGGCGCTGAATGCCGGGAGGACCCTCAAACATTCCTTTGCGCACAGCCCCGTCAGCTTCCTCAAAGTGTACCTGACCAAGGTCCGCCGCGACTGCGAGTCGATCGAGAAGACCCATATGGGCAAGGTCTTGGACGCCATTATTCTCCGGCCAGAGGATTTCCAATGCCTAAGAGCCTGCTGTCAGGGCCAAGCGACGGAGTCTACTTGCTGTGGTCAGATGTAGTGGATGGTCCCAAAAGACAGGCTTTTTTTCAGTTTTGGAAGCCGCTTGGGATATCGAGTGGGAATTTGACAGATGATGGGAATTGGAATTCAAAGATGGGGACTTTGTTAATGAATATGTATGTGTGTGGACAGACAGGGGCGTGCAAATGTAGAGAAAGATGGCAAGGCTGGTCGGATATGTAGACTAGCTATATTTGACCAAATCATGCATTGTGTATTGTACCATGTGTAACATTGAATGAAGCATGTGCTTTATCTGTGCTTACTTTCGCTATGTTGTGGCACGCTTTCTGTCAAGCTCCATTTCATAGCTCAAGTGCTTCTTAAAAACCATCGAGGGCGCGGAGTGATTGTTAAGATGCGAGGTGCATTTGCTTTCATCACTCTTATTTCACATTGTTTTCACTTTTTCAGACCAAATGCACCAGGCAGTAGACAAATTAAAACGCTGTCTACTCTTTTTCTTTCTTTCTTATTGTTTCTCTCCTTCTTGATGCACTCAATCTACCTTTCTTTCTGGCTTCGGGTCCTTTTCTTCTGCCAATCCTCTTCCATTCAACTGCCTCTTTAGACTCTCTTCTTCTGGTTTTCACTCTTCTAATCTCATTGGCCAGCCAACGTTTTGCTCAAAGCTCACCACCAATCCTGCGGAATGTATCACAAGCCGTCATCATGCAAGTAGACCACAACCCGTATCTCGCCTACAAGCGAGATACCAGGTACTTGCTTCAATGGATCATTGGTACCTCCAACGACATACTACGGTCTCCGAGTGCCGACGGTCAGCAGCAAGACCAAACCAAGCCAAACCTCACGGGCGAGGTGACAGTCAAGGAACTTATGGCCATGGCTACACGCATTGGCGCCCGGAACACGCCTGTGCCGTCTTCGGTCTTCAATCGCTTGAGAGCCGTCATAGCAACGCGGAAGCTGGTGGCAGAAAGTTACAAGAACATGACGGGTTCTGATGGTAACAGAGACGAGGAGATGGAGGAGTCTGATGCATCTCATGCACATTTTATCCAGACGCTCTCGGATATCTTTGTTGTGCTTGGGGGTGACGACTGTCTCAAGGCTCCATCGACCTCTGGAAATGAGCCAGGAGCCAAGGTTAGTTGCTCTGTCTCTACTCTTGGTGTATTAGATGGCAGCTGACTGACCGAACCCACGCTTCATTTCTGGGGTCTTAGTCTGATCCATTCACGCTCTCCAACAAGTTCTCCAACCTCAATACCAACACAACTGCAAATCAAGATCCAAACTCTAGCGAGGATGAGAACCCCTCCAGTACTTTCAAGGCAGTCAAGCAGCGCCAGGTTCGCAAGAACAAAGGCAAGGCTGTTTTGAAAGGCAAGAAGAGAAACACAAATGATAAGAGCACCGAGAAGCCGCTGCCGCTGGAGGCCTACAAGCTCATCGACTACAACGAGAATGGTGAACCGACCGACTACCTGCTCGCCGCCATCCTCTTGTGCAGGGATTGGACTTTGATGCGCGCCAGGGTTGCCAAGGGGTGGCACGATACGATGCACCACAGCTTCAACACCGCCGCCGTGGCGGCCTCCTGCCATGCCGCCACAGCCTTGGTCAGGCAGGGCGAGCTGGCGATATTCGTCGACTTTCCGGGCTGCGAGACCTTCCAGAACGTACTCAACGCTCTCACACAGGGCAAGAGAGCGAAGCCTTCCGTGTTTGTGGGGAAAATGTGCAACGATGGCTTCTTAAGCTATGGGTCATTCACTAAGCCAAAGGAGCTGGCCAACACAAACGAGCAGTTCATGGCTCACATCTACGAGCACCTTGTTGACTTTTTGAACGATTACCGACATGATCGGGGTGGAAAGCCGTCAAAACGTATGCTGGCGCATCTCAAGGGCTGGGATCCACAGCTGGACCTCGGAAAGGCCAGCGAGGAGCAGCGGCTGACTTGGAGACGCTGCTACACAATCAACTGGCTTTATGACTTTGTCAACTTTTTCTCCTCTATTGTGATCGAACACCACCTTCGCAAGACAGGCAAAGACAAGTCTCAGCTGCAGCTGGAAGATGTCGACTGGCTAGGTACTGGTCCTTGGTTCGAGAACCGCAAGCTGTTTGGCCTGGTAGAGTTTGGTGGTCGCATCACTGCACTTGCTATGCAGAAGAAACATGGAGCTTCTGGAACCTCTGAAAACATCCTGCCTTCACTGGTCTTCCAGCTGCAATGCCTGGTAGACTCGTTTGTCGCATCCCGTGGTCTCATCTACCACCCATTCCGCGGTACTGTCTTTCGGGACCCCGATCCGGTGTTTTCTCCCCAACGCGAGATCGACTTGTTTCTTGATCGAGAGGACAAGACGGGAGGCAGAGGCTATCTCAACTCCGTCGCATACCACCCGCTGATGATCAAAACCGTGGTGAACCCCAGTCTGGACATGCACGATTCTCTCGTTTCCACGTTCAACAATTGGCTGGGAAGGTGTCCATTCAAGCACGAGGAGGCCGGTGTGCCGCCGTCTCGCTGTGCGACCGATGGCAGCTACGATTCTTTATGGAACCTGTCCCCGTACCTGTGCGGCGCCGGTCTAATCGAGGCTCTTGAAATTGCTCAATACCACTTGATCTCTTTCTGGAGCTATAATCCGGCGCCGACGGCCTTGGTTCATTTGTACAACATGCTCAACCACAGGTCTTACTTTTCCCAACCTATACCTCTCCTGGATGCTTTGGTCGACAGCCGCCACTTGTGCGAAGGTTTCTTTGGCGGGGACGCGCCGTCGTCCGGCTTTATAGACAGCTTCGACAATATGCGGGCGAGGCGCCAGGGCAACATCAGAATTAAAGAGAGAATTCTTCGAGAGGCAAATCGTCAACAGGACTTGATGGCCTACCTAGACCCCGCCAATAATCTCATTTTCAACAAGGCCGGGCTGGTTGGGGACCTCCGTCGCGCATGCTGGGACGCAGAAAGGGTCACGCAGGCGTCATTTGGCCCGTACAGTAGTCAGCTCGGCTGTTTGCGGTACAAGGCCGGAGAGTTAGGCGATTTCGGCAAGAAGGTCAGAGCCAAGGCCGCGGGAAAATCTTCCTTGCCTTGTTCTTCCACAACCCTGGATGTTCACTATGCGACTACAACGGAGATGGCCAGACAAATTTGCGGCTCAGGAGACGCGATGCTGGGAATCAACTGGCTGCGGCTGAGCCAAGTCATATCTTATGTGTTTGCCGATATGACGCTGGACGTTTACGATGCGCACAAGAGTTTGGTCCGTTCCAATTCCCGTCGCAAAAATGCTAAAGGCACCAAAGATGCTGAGGGCATTTATGAACTTCTGAGGATCGCGGTAGCTGGGAAAAACAAAGATGTACTCAAAACTCTTGCCGACACCCTGGAGAGAAACAAAAAACATTTGAGACTCGTGAAATACTGGCCTTCTCGCAATCACATGAGTTTCCTTTGGGATATGGAAACGAAAGAATCGGCACAGGAAGCCCCTCGGTGAACGGAACCGGCCGCCTGTCCTGTCTTTTTTTTTTTCAGTGGTGGTTCAGCTGGCAGCAGAGCCTCCCACAAAAAGCTGCGTCGCTGCGTCATCGACCCGTCGGGAAGAGTACCAAGGTTTCGTCAAGTTTAGGGTCCATTGCGCTCGGCAACTGGTACATTTGGTACTGTTTTTTTTTATTTTTTATTTTTAGAGACTGTTGTGCCTTACGGGTATCTGATCCGGGGTACAAATCCCGGCATTTGAGGGGTGACTTGAGGCGGAGTGCAGATCCAAGCTGACGATACTGATTGTTAGTTGTTGGGGGCCAGCTGAAAGGGGATCTTTTGAATGACTGTATAAGCCATTCCGAATTGGACGGGTTTTTGGTTCAGCTCATTACTGTATAAGAAATGAGCTTCAATTCAGACAGTATAAAAGCAGCTTTCGGATGTCTACAAATCAAACATGACTGATGTGACTTGACATGAACATACGCAACCAGGCTTCTTCTAACAAATTTGCTACATCAACAGAATAACAACACAGTCAAACTCACGTCTCCCTTACACCATGGAAGCTACACTACTCCTCGTCTCAACAATCTTCGCCGCAGTCGGCATCAACGCAGCTCCCAGCGAGCCATGTTATGGACCTGACGGGGCAGCAGGTGAGTAACCCAGCCCATAACATACCCCCCTCCCCCCCTGTATTTTTAATCAAGCCCCTAACTCTCCCACCCGGTCCCTCCCAACAAAGGCGTCTGCATCTCCACCGCAGACTGCACCAAAGAAGGCGGCAAAACCATAGACGGCGCGTGCCCAGCCGACGGCGCCAACATCAAGTGCTGCAGCAAGCCGACGTGCGGCTCCTCCAAGGGCAACTGCCGTTGGACGTCCGACTGCAAGGGCAAGTCCGAGTCGAACCAGTGCCCCGGGCCCGGAGGGTTCAAGTGCTGCGACAGCGACAAGGAGGGCTTCGGCGGCTACTCCAAGCCGATCCTGCCCACGGTGAGCCCGAGGTGCCTGCAGGTGGCGCGGGACGGGGCCAGCAAGATCGTCGAGGCGTGGCCGGGCCGCGTCAGGCAGATCTTTTGCGAGCGCGACTGCCCGTGTGGCGAAGGGAGCGACCACTGCTGCGGCAAGGCCACCGACATGATGTGCTCCGATGCCGGGGGCTCGGCGACCTTGTCGGGCAAGGAGATTGCCCAGTGGGTCATGGAGAACAGAGACGTGCTCAAGCTGAGTTATGTTATTCGGGGCCAGAAGATTTGGCATGTCAAGAAAGACAAGGAGATGAAGTGGGAGAAGTGGAGGACTATGGAGGACCGGAAGGATGTAACGCAGAATCACTGGTAAGTCTGCTGCCGTTGGGCCAAGATTGATCATTTTGTGTGCCGTGACTAAACACCAAGTTCGCTATTTCAGGGACCATATACATGTGAGCTACAGATAAGTTGGTTGGCGGGGGTCTAGAGTTGAAGGATTTGGGCTGGCGAGAACAGACTGATAGACGTACAGCTTGCTTTTGGATGGGTTTGAATGGCGTCGTGTAGTAAAAGATGGTATTTTAAATTGATTTGAAAATATCTTTTGAAATACAACTTGGTACTGGGGGTTCAATCAATCTTTTATTGTCAAGCACAGGGAACGGAGCACATCAGAAGAGTGATTTGATTTGTACATGTCTAAAGTTTCATCTGTCAAGTTCCAAAGGTCTCTCGAGGCTTCTATTAAACAAGAAGCTCAATAAAATGACACCTGGTTCTAGGGATGAAAGAATCTGCTAGTCCGTAGGCAACATAGCAATTTGGCACCTTCCCTTTGTGGACCAGGAACCTGAGACCAAGATCCGCTAGAACCAGAACCATCTGTCATTTTTCTACATGCTCAGTTTGCTAGCCTTAGTCTTGCTCAAAGTAAACCCGCCTCTCAACAGCTTCAACCTCAGAATACATCCACAAACCTGAGCAATATTACATCATCACCACCTTCTCATTCTTTCCCATTGCATTCTCATCAACATGTCTGCCGAGACCTCCGAGAAGCCCTCCGTTGGTATCAACACCGGCCTCAAGCCCAAGGAGGTGGAGGTTTTGAGCATGATGATTCTCTGCTCTCCCCCCGAGACCCAGGTCAGTTTTCCGTCCCTCTTGCCAGCGCATTCATTTTTCCCACACGAAAGTTTTCCAAAAACACAGGCTAATTCTATCACTCATCATTCACAGGCCTCATGTCTCGCCAGCGTCGACTTTAAGAAGCTCGCCATCATGGGCAGTTACAAAAGCGCCCATGCCGCCAAGACATCTGTGGGAATCCTCATCAAGAAGCTCAAGTAAGGCAGCCCAGAGACTCTACACAAGACAAAGCTCACTTTCATCTCACCTTTTGTCCAACCCCCCCCTTCTACCCACTAACACGCATATAGTCATAGAGCAAACTCCCCAAATCCCGAGAACGGCGACGCACCGACCCCCACCACGCCCAAGAAGCGCAAGTCACCTGTCAAAAAGGCCGCCACTACCGAGGAGGGAGGCGCCGAGAGCCCAGCCAAGAAGCCCCGCGGTCGGCCCAAGAAGTCCGCCACACCTGCGCCGGCTGCAAAGGACGAAGAAGAGACCAAGGTTGAGGGTTCCGAGAATGTGGGCGGCCAGGACGAGATCGAGGCGAAGTAGGACATTTTTGAGGGTAATTTGGTTTATCCACTCAATGGGTCGAGAAAGCCATAGGACCCCCGGTTTGACTGAGCTGGGTATCGCAGACTGGTGCATTCGCACAGCATCCTAGCTGTCAACTTTGCGTGAAGAAGGCTCATTCATGACGCGCTGTGTCAACTCTTCGGTTTAGCATCGGATATCATGCAATAGTATGCTTGGCGGGACGTTGCCCTTCAGTGATCGGCTTGGCTAGTCGGATAGGGAAAATCTTCAACCCGTAAGCCCTAGTCTAAATAGGCATTGAGTGATATATCTTCCTGGGGGCATGGGAAATTATGCTTCCATTCTTCCATGGTCTTTCCGAATTGGTAAATGCTCATCTCCACTCACTTATGGAGTGGGCTGTAGTCGGCGTTACCACCCCATCCCCCTTCACACCTGTTCCCACAGTGAAAGCTTGTCTCTACATTTTCACCCAAACACATGACAAAGAAGCGTTAACAAAAGATTAACATCGCCATTCGCTTCTTATTTAACAGACACAAAGTCTTGGATATCACTACAGAATACACGAGCGTGAGCTCATACTATTTGCAAAGTCTCAAAACAAAACAAGACTTCTAGCTGGCTGCGGTCGCTTCGAGAGCCTTGCCCATCGCGTCGGTGTACAGCATGCCAGCCACCGATGCCGAGGTCAGGGTCGACAGGATACCGGCCAACAGAGCCGAAATAGCGACCGAAGAAACATCGGAAGTACGCGACGGGGCAAGCTGCGAAAGCACACCGATCTGGGTGCCCAGGGATCCGACGTTTCCAAAGCCCTGATTCACGACATGTTAGTTGTCTGTTTGTCATCAGGTTCGTGGGTTTCAGGCTCTACTTACACAGATGGCGTAGGTGGCGATAAGCTTTGAGCGCTCAGACATGCCAATGTAGACACCCTCGGCGTCGAAACCGCTGAACTCGGCCTTGGGGTCGACCAAAGCCAAGAACGCAACAAACTCGTTTTGGATAATCTGTGGGAGGATATTAGTTATAAGCTTCCTGTCAACAGTTTCCAGTATATGTCATGATTGTAAGGCCTTACCTTGATGCCAATCAGCTTGGCGACACGCAGGCAGTCTCCAGGGGGAACTCCCAGCAACCACGCAACAGGGTAGAAGAGGTAGCCCAGGATCAAGTTGATTGACAGCTTCTGTCCTCCGAAGTATCCAATGTCGAAGTAGACACCAATCCAGCCTGAAAACTTGTCAGCATTGGTCAAATCACCTTGATCCAAAAGTGGATGGCTTATTGGGCGATGGGGATAGCATGACTACGCACCGAGAATTCCGTCAACCATGGCAACAAAGGCAATGATGCACAGCAGTGTCGCGATAATCATGCCAGCAATCTTGAGACCGAGCCAAGCACCGTTGGCGAAAGCCTCGAGGGAGTTAGAAGCAGGGGACTCCTCCTTGGGCACGACGGCGGTGCCAGAGGTGAGCGTCTGCTCCGTCTCGGGGTAGCGCAGTTTGGAAACGGCGAGAGAAGCAGGGATACTCATGATGCACGAGGATACCAGAGCCTGGCGATTGAGACCGAGGCCGATGTAGGCGACGAGAACGGAACCGGCGATGGTTGCGAAACCACAAGTCATTACCTGAGAGAGTGTTAGCAACTGGCTCGTATCGTATTGATGGAAAACCCAGTTTATGCAAACTTACCTGGTGCAGCTCGGCCTTGGTCATATAAGGCACGAACGGCTTCACCAACATGGCGGATTCACCCTGACCAATGAAAGGGGTAGCAGAAGCCACGACGGCCTCGGCTCCGGAAACACGCAAGCTCCAGAAGAAGAACTTGGCGAACTTGCCAATGAACCATTGGATGAGCCCAAAGTAGAAGAGCAGCTGCACCAAAGCCACGAAGAAAATGATGGCGGGGATGACACCAGTAAAGAACCACTTCTTCTGGGGCACGGTGTCGTCAGTCAAGAAGGTGACTCCAGCGTTGGCAAAGCCAAGGAGTGACCGGGCGAGGAACGAAATGAACTCGAAGATGTCGAATCCGGCCTGAGACCTGAGCACAAAGACTGCAATGATGAACTGGGTCAACATGCCACCAATGACCGTGTGCCATGGAATGGCCTTTCGGTTGCGCGACGTGAGCGTGAGGAAAGCAATCATAACCAAAAGACCAAAGATGGAGATGGCACGATTGGCGCGAGTGTTCTCTGCCTCCTCGGGGGAGGCCATGGCACCGACCAAGAAGACGCCTAATGTGCCGAGGCCGGCAAGGGGCTGGTGCAGTTTGCTAGGGATAAGGTCATAGACGCGAACGATAGTGTTGTTCCAGACCAGGCTTAGGGGGGTCATAACAACCGACGTCGGCACATGGTTGAAGAAGATGCGGAGAACAATGGCAATGTAGACAAGCATTGGCTTGAGCCAGCCGTAGTTGTCAGAGCGGCGAATACCATTGTGGGCAACGATACCATAAATGAACCATCTGCAAGATGCAATGAGTATCTGCTCAATACGAAGCAAGAGGTAGGTAGGGTATCGCCACAGTGCATGCGTCTTTGAGAGAGAAAGGCGACCGGCGAGCACTGCGCAAACCCCGTAAGAGATACATACGTGGTGAAGAAAACCAGAACCAGGGCCTCAATGATAATCCTGATGACAGTGCGATGGCGGCGGTAAAAAAGCTTGACCTTGTTGGGCCTCTTCTCTTCTTGGTTCTGGTTTGGTGAAAGGGAGCCAACGTTGTCGCTCGAGCCCTTTTCGGCATCCATGTAATGGGGAGCGGCCTTGGGGTCACTGTCACGGCGCGACGACAGAGAGGCCTTGTCGTCGGCAAGCACGGGTCCAGTGGTGTGCTGCTGGTTCGCCTGTGCTGGAGAAATGTGGTCTGCCGTGTTGGCGACGTTGGCACCCGGGGTGGTGTTTGCACCGAGTGTGGTGTTTGCGCCCGGGGTGGCGTAAACGCTGGGTGTCTCGGTGGCAGCGGTGGCTGTGCGCTCAGCCGAGGGCCGGCGTTGAGCCGTCTTGTCGCCGGTAGCCGGAGCACTCATTGTGAATCTGCTGGCTAGGTGCTCTTCGTTGAGGAAGGCTCTTTTGCTGCAGGAAACTGACAGACAAAAACCAAAGGATCCAGAGAGACGGACGACAAGAGAGGGACACGCGACCCAGGCCCTAAGAGTTGTGGAGCGCGAAAGCGCCGCTCTTTAAACACAGAGAAGAAAACCAATCAAAAAAAAAAAAAAAAAAAAAAAAATCCAAGACGATAACAAGTCGTGTGTCCCCTCTCCAAAATTGGCTTCTCACGGCCCAGCCGACAGGGGGACCCTCCACCCCGCCACCGGGTTCTTTCTACAGTAGGAGCACCTCCACTGGCCACACAAAGTGGATCGACGGCTCTCTTGGTGACCGAAGGCAAATTCCCGGCTGAGGTAGCTCAGCAGATTATCTGCGCTGCCATTCGATAAACGTGATAAGCACAAGTCCAAGGTGGAGAATTCTAGCGATTACCTTCCTGAAAAAGTCCTTGGTCCGGCGCAATCTCACAACCCACGCGACCTATCATTGCATTTGCTTGCCGTTCCACTCCCATGGGATTCCTCCCCCGCAATTTGGCACCTTAGCTTGATGCAAATTTTTCGGTGAATCCGACTCAAAACCGTCGCCACCCGAGGGTCCAGGCCCCAAGCCGTGATCCTGTCCAATTAATTGATTGATTTGATGGATATGCGAAATCACCCACAAGCACATGTTTGTCGAGATTGTCTTGTCAGATACGCCAAGCACCAATGGCTGCCCCATGGGGATGCAAAAAGCCCGAGCTGGGATTAAGGTCAAAGCGGCGAGTTTTAAGGGTATCTTATTGTTCTGTGCGATAAAGCTTCAGCTGCTGGCCTACCATGCATCTTTTGGCCGAACCGAGATCCCAGCCTATCTGTATCACGTGTTCGAAACCGGAGCAATGTCGCACAAGTCATGTAGGTCATCAAGCACCCCACATAAACCACGTCCCGCGTCACTTTAGTGGGATTCGTGGATCCAGGTCCATCTCTTGACGTAAAATACACGGACTGGCGGGCATTTTTACAGCCGACAGCCGGGTTCGTTAATTCTTTATGTTTTTATGGTTGGCATTTTAGAGTAGTACAAAGTGTTGCTGAATGCGCCGTTCAGTCTGACCTGAGGAACTTATACAGAATCCTTGCTTATCCAGATTAGTAGATATCAAACCGTCGCTATCTCACGTCACATTTTAAATCGGCAATTTATTGCCTCCAGATAAGGTATTAATATTAGCTTCGTCAACCCCGTCAGCCTATCTGGCCCGTTCTCTTTCTACACCTTCTGTTTGATGAAAAGCACTCAATGCCCCTTGCCAATGCCCCTTGCCTGCCTTGTCTGCCTACCAAGTACCTGTCTTGAGTTGGGAAACAGCTCCTTAGCCACTTCCGCAGGTCACGTGATTTGTGACTTGGCAAATTTGCTATCAACGCCGGTACATAGCTGTACTATTACCGTAAAGCTGACGTTCCGGCGCCAAACGTTATCCACGAAAATCGAGTAACTGTTTTGCCCCTCGAAGCGACGTAAAAAAAAAAAAAAATGAGAAAGAAACGAGGCATCCTGGCGATTTTAATCGGTCGAATGGGATAGGTGTGGAATGTAGCAAGGCCTCAAAAGCCTATCTAGGTAGAGACCAAAAGAGAGCACAAAGTACCGGAGGAAGCTAATGTAGTCGAGTGACTGTAGACGGGTCTTGTCTACTAGAAGTTCCATTGCAACTGAAGCCAACGTACTTTCACATACGACCCAGCCCATGCCCTCGCCTTCTCTCGTCCACAGCACAAGCAACACAACAACCTAATCTCTTTGGCACAGTCGAGTTGCCCGCCACAATGAGCATCATCAGCAGATCCTTGCCACCATACCCGCCGGATTATACGGACAACAAGGGCCAACTCGCACAGACCATCAACACCCGCCATTGGCTGCGGTACTTCAAATGGAACTTTGTTATTTTCCGTGGCACCTACGACGACGACGCGCTTTGGGCAAGGTTTATCGCCCTTCTTAAAGACCAATACGCCGCAAACCTGGAAAACAAAGCGGTACAGGCCGAAATGGCTCAAGACCTCGAATGGACTATTGTCGAGGACAAGGCCCTCGAGGGCGCGTCTAGAGATGTTGTACGCGCCCGTTTCCTCGAATGGGTCGCCGCCCGTTCCGACGAACGCGACGGGCCGGGCGCCACCGCCTTGTGGATACCTAAAGCGTGCCCGCGCTTTAAATATTGTATTTACGTGGACCGGGCGTGCCTGAATTCCCTTGCCGTGGAGCGGGATTGGTACCGCCGCGGTCCATGAATTCATTGGAACCTCCGAGGCCAAGTCGTCGTTATTGACGGCACTAACGGGCACTACAATAAAGATTTTTCTACTGCTGGGCCTATGGGCGTGGAATCGGAAGATGAGGAGGATATCAGCGACGAAGAATATGAACCCCTCGAAGGAAATACTGCTTGGGACGTTGGCTGGACTTATGTCGACGCCGGGCATCTTATGGTATGGTACGAAAACCTGCATCTTCAGTCAACCGACTGGGAAACGTGGGAAATGGTTTACGACCGCGAGAGGCCTTCCGCCGAAGGACCCAAGCGTTATGGTGGAGAACCTCTCGCATCAATCCCTCTACCACCAAGCGGCCAAGATTAAAATTTATTGCGTGGGAAGAATACAAGCTAACGAATCCGAATTGGCTATCCGGTCAAGTCGGGGCAAACTTCACATAAAAACTTGTATTCTTCTCATTATATCCTTGAGCCTAGCTCGTAAAAAGCACTTGACTACCTAAAAATCCGGGGAATTTATCAACTTGGTAATAACTCCTTTTGGCGTCGAGCCGGTATTTTTGTAGGCATGTGGGTGACCACTGGGGAATCCTCGGTGTTGTATGTTTTTCCCTTCCTATTTTTTGCAGATTGAAAACGCATCACATCAACTCACATTCCCCTTTCCATCTTCGACCTCAACATTCTTACATCAACAGCTTTCGCCGTCCCATCTTCGTTCAGTTCAAAAACCCAATCATCCAGCGTCCTTGCTCCATATGTCGGCGCTCCAAGGCTAGTCCATTGCATCAATCCTGGGTCCTGCACTGCGTTTGCATCCCCAGTGACGTTAAAAAATGAAGCTCTGAAGCCCAGCCTCGAGACAAATGTCCCTTGCCCACTCGCTTTTTTCTTCACGGTCTGCAGGTTGGATGGATACAGACGTGCTGATCGTCCGGCCTGGAACATGTTGATAAAGGGGCTATTGTCGCCAATGATTTCGGTGCCGCGCGAGAAAAGCCCTTTAACTGCCAGCCCAGTCATGGAATCATCGACCTCGATGGTAACAGAGCTGTTTGTTTTCATGTCCTTGTATACGCCGCCAAAGTTCTTGCGCGCTTCGAGCCTAGCCTGGTCTTCTGCCATGGGAAGAAAAGCGTCGCCGACGGCGTTCATCAGCGACTCTCTCACCACCGCCGAGTTCGATCCGAGCGGGCCGGCCGAGAAGATTATCGCCCCGAGGTCGTGCTCAGGCGAAAGCACAAAGGCGGCGCGATAGCCGCCTATGTCGCCCTGCTTGGTGTACAGCTGAGCAACGCGGCCGCCGAGCATCAGGTGCCGGATCTCCCACGGCGCCCCAACCGCGCTGCCCAGGACCCCCGTCTGGCTCATCGGCTTCAGCCACCGTCGCGTCTGCCCCGGCTTCATCGTCTTGGACCCGAGGATGGCCTGCCCGGCCTTGATCATGTCGCCCGTGGAGCTGTAAAGAGCCCCCGATGGACTGGTCGTACCCAGGTCAAGGTCCCACCCGACGGCAGAGGCGTTTCCGGGGATGACGCCGCCTGACTTTGGAGCCGTGTTGTAGCTGCTTGATCTCATGTCGAGGGTGGACATGATTCCTGCGCTTATGGCCTCGCCAACTGGGGTTCCGGTGGCGGTTTCCTGGGCAAAGCCGAGTAGCGCGTACGCAACGTTGCTATACGCGGGAGAGTAGGCAGTCGAGAAGACTGGGTGCTGCATGAGCAGCTGAGAGATCATTTCTATTATGGCAAAGTTAGACATTGCAAGGGCGGGTATCAGAAAAGAAACAGGGCGGGTTTGTCTCATACCACCTCGCGTGCACGACCTTAGAAGGCCAGGGACACCGCACTGCGGGATTTCCTCGTCGGCAAGAGGCGGAAGTCCGAGGGCCATGGCCTGCTCTGGGGGATATTGAGCAGAGAGATCGGTTTGCGCGGCTGTTGCTTGGAGTTAGCTGCGTGCTTTGGTAAGGAATGAGGGGGCCGGCTTGTAACGTACGGTCTCGCGGAATTCCTGCCAGTTGACCAGCGAGCTGACCCAGTGTGACTTCTTCCCATCGGACGTGATCAATGTCATCGTATACCACCCCATGAGTCGTCGACTCATTGGCGATAGCAGCCAGTTCGGGAATGTAGCGTGTAATCGGGTCGTTGAAGTGAGCATCGCCAACTTCCAGCAGGAACGACCAGACGCTGAACACTTTTGACACGCTGGCGATGCGGAACACAGAGTCCCGGTCGACTTGGGATACCCCAACGTCAAATTCAGGGGTGTAGTACCTCTCGTACAGTGGCTCTGCGTCGTTTGTCGAGAAGACGGCCACGGCCCATGCCGTCTGGTTGGACTGGATGGGGGTTGAGCTATCTACGTATCTGTCGAACTTGCCTATGGCCGAGGCAAGGGCATCACTGCCGCGGAGAAATGAAGGTCTTGGAAACGCTGGACCGGCGAGACCGGCTTCCAAAGATACGCCGGACTGCTTCGAGACAGCAGCAGCAGCGAGGGCGCTGAGCAGAAAGAAGGAAGGTGACTGCATGTCGTATGTGGTTACCTATTTATTGAAAGGCAGGCTGAAGAATTGGGGAATAACAAAGAAGCCATTTCATTCACGAACGATCAGAGAGTCTGTGGTCGTCGCGAAACTACTTATATACATTCTGTCTACCCAAAAAAGAAGCTTATAAGCCTCCATAACCGAATCTCGCACTTGCCCCGCTTCGTGTCATCCACGGTGCCAAGTCAACACAGTCTTGACGAGGGATTATCGCATAGGACCCACTCGGTTCACACATGAACATGGTACCGTTTTACGAGACAGATTACCAGGCTGAGTTGGTCAAATCGTAAAGGAAATCCAGTCAGCCTCTCGAACAATGGCCTTCCCATCACGAACAAAAAGATATATCCTCCGACGGAGCACCTCCTTCCCCATGTGGTCCCGCTCAACGAAGACCTCATCCTCCATATACGAGTCTCTTACTCTCTTCTCGTCCGCCGGTAGCTCCCATGCGGCCAGCTTCATCCCTGGCACCACTGGGAATCCATGCTCCCTCTTGACTAGGACCTCTCCAATCCTGTACATGGTCGCTGCATCCCACAGCGATTCTCTCCTCTTGCCCATCTTCCGGAGCATCTCCAGCGCCTTGAGTCTCGTCGGAAGGTGTCGGCACTTGATGACGACAAAATGCAGTAGAGGCGACATGCCCATACCGAATAAAAAGTTTGTGCTAGCTTCCGGTACCTCAACTGGTGTCACACTGCCAGCAAGCTCGACTATATGTGCAAAGTCGGCTTGGAACAGGTCGCTCGCCGTCTCGTCCCTACGCAGCGCTATGCATGACCAGATCCAGCACACCCGGAACCTCATGAGCAGCAACGCGTGGCTGGACGGAGTGACGTCGACTCTGTTTCCCAGTTCTTCAAAAGCAGTCTTCCATAACGTAAGTTTCGTCGCTATCATCATCTGCGTGTCCTGAGCACCCGGAGGCATAGTGACGGCATCCTCGACACCCAGACGATAGCTGTCAAGTGATCGCACCAGACTGATTGCCTGAGCCATCAGCTCGTCCATTGCATGCGAAGCTTGCGAGACGGTGTCAAAACGACCCGCTTGATCCACCATCTCAAGGACGGGAAAATCGCCGCTAGAGAAGAAGTACGGAACTGGGCTCAATTGCCGTAGCACAGTCATAACCTCGTCGTTCCGATAGCCCGGAAGGCGTGAAACTAGAGTCCCGTGACGGCAGTGTGTGACGGCGGCTACTTGGTTACCCCTGAGGAACTCGACACAGGTGAACAAGATGGACATGACCAGGACCACGCCCGTTCCCAGCTCCTTCGAGGCAACGATTCGCAATGCGTGGTTGTAGTGTACCAGCGCCGTCTCTTTGTCACTGTCGCACCCTCGCTTCTTCCAGCCCGGCTCAAATCTTCATACAGCAGACTGATGACCAACATTCCATGCATCACCGCGTCCTCCGTCGTCGCGAGCCGCAACAAGACGGTAGTCCAGAAGGAACCATCGAGTTCGCCGCCAAGCTTCGATGCTACCTCGCAGCGAAAATAGTCCAGCCCCCTGATCATCGAATCTGGCAGACGGCGAGACGGAGAAGACGGGATGGACGCCGTGGACGAGTGCAGGAGGTGATGCCATGAGAAGCAGCCAATTGGCGGCTCGGCGTAGGCGCAATCCCTCCCGCTAGATCGACAGCGGGAACATGTCGGAAGGCCTTCGTCGCACTTTATCCGTCGTTTTCTATTGCAAAGGTCAGCGGCTTTGTGTCATGATGTTGAAGCTATTACGTTGGGGGAGTATTTACACACTTGCATGTGACACACCCAGTTCTTCGCTTTTCCGAGCCTTTGCGCGCCATAATTTTGCTTCAGGTCTGGGAGTAGCAAGAAGCTGTATTCCATATCCGTGTCAACCAACCGTGACAGCGGTACCAGCGAAATTCATACATCTCTTCGCCTTCATGTAACCTGCTGACTTGATATGGATCGATGTCATGGCTGCGTTTGCGTGTTCCCCGAGATGAAGTGGGTCCAGTGCGAGACAACCATATGCAGGTACAGTCAGCCGGGGACAAAGGTTACGAACAAGGGTGTTTGCATGAGGCTGGGGGCAGCAGCACACCCAAGAGATTAGATACCAGAGTTCTCATTGCTCAAACTAGTCCAGGACCCCCATACTTCTGGCCAATGCCTTGCCCGAAATTTAGCGCACTGCCCGACTATCCTCTAGGCTTGGTAAAATATGCAACTTGCTACCACCGATCACAATACGATGCCACAACCGACTTCCACAAAGAGAAGTATTGACTCTCTTATGTGCACTGTGGAAGCGGTCGCGACTTCCAATCTTTGCAGTGTACAATGTCGATATGGTCCCATGCCCCAAGGCACCTACCTGATGCACGAACAAACATGACCCAGCCGTTTGTCGTACTTGCCACATCCATTCCTAATTGGTTTCTTGCTGCAATCCTTTGTCCCAGCACATTCTACAGTTCGACAGCCAGATGAAGTCACCATGGATTTTCCACAGGATTTTACTCTGCATGTTGACCCTTGAATCGAAGATCGAGACAATCACACAAAAACCAAAACCATACTCCCGCTCGACTAGCCTCATGCTAGACGAAGTCTTATATCTTTTGTCAAAACCGAACTTCAGAGGCATGCAATATGCCATGCCCGCCCCTGCCACTCGAGCTGTGGCTCTCAATCCTGGAGCCGATGGCCGAGGAGATCATGACCGCCAAGCGCAGTAACCGATTCCGCAGGCCCGGCTATGGCGCCCTAGCCTCCGTCTGCCGCGATTGGCAAGAGGTTTTCGAGCCCAAGATTTTCGGGCATTTGACTCTAAGGAGGGCAGACATGCAAGAATTCTTACGCAACGTCCGGGAGCCCCGTAGAAAAATGGTCAAACATATTTGGTACATTATCGAGTTTAACCGGTACGGTTGTAACCAGAGCCAGATCAACCCCCAAGACGATCTCGACCGGACTCCTGTGCCAATTTTTTGGCATGCAATGAAGAACCTTTTCTACATTCTGAGCCTGTGGCCACCTCCGTACGCTCGCGACGACGACGGAGTTACTCTTGAGCTCAGCATGTGGTCCCCAAGTGACAATACTCATTCCTTCTCGGACATTGATCTCGGCGAGGCGGACCGTCTCGACTCATTCCCAGACGTTGAGGAAGACTTCCGACGGCACACGTCGTCGATCAATAAACCGGCTCACGGTTGGATCTCAGGCTCAAGATCTCGGGCAATTACAACCATGGAGTGGCAAAAGCTACGGCATTTCATCAATTGGGACGACTTCAGCGAGCTCCTAAGTGTTGGAGTAGTGACCAGTCTTCTCCTCCGGCGCCAGACAAGGGCAGATCTGCATGTGAGCTCGTACAAGGCTATCTTCACAAAGCTGCCGAACCTTGCTTCCGTCCATTTGGAAATGTGGGAAGAGTGGGAGGAGGCGAGGGCCATGGACAAAGACGCTGGTGAGTAATTAAAGACTTACACGTCCACGCCTTGATGAGCAGTCACAGCTACCGGCTGCCGATCTTTCGATTGAAAATCTCAATACATGCACCCCCTTGCTGACATGCTTCATGATTGGCACAACGGCAGAGCTAGCGAGCATCCTCGGGGAGGCTTTGCCGCCCAGCATAGAGCGAGTCACCTTGCTATACGAATGTAGCGCAGCAATAAGCGACTACTATGAATTCACCGATACAAAAGAAATCGAGGTGCATGATGAATTTCTTGCATGCAGCCTTGGCGTTAAACACTTCAATTGTTCTTTTGTCATCACGGCCAACGAGTTTTTGGAACATTATCTTTTCTCGATCGGCTTCTACAATGAGAGCTTGGAAGTTGACGAGCCCGAAATCCCTGACGCGTTCGAATGGACCTATCTGAAGGAGTTCACAATGACTACGCCGAGTCTACACCCAAGAGCCCCCAGTACCGACATTCTACAACTTGTCTATGCTGCAGGCCGAGCAGCAGTCAACATGCCCGGTCTGAAAAAGCTTCAACTTTGGGACGGTGACGCGGGTCACGCGGCGTTGTTGAGCTTTGAGGTTAGTAAGGAGAATGGCCTCACGGTCCACTAGAAGGGGACCTGGGACATGCCCCAACTCGACCAACAAATAGAGTCTTGGGATGGCATATGGGAAAAGCCGATTTTCGAATATGTTCCCCTTCAACCTTGGGAGGAGTTCGTCACAGATGTCCTGATTATGGACAAGCCGATTCGATTTAAGACGACCAAACTTGAAGCAAGCCTGATCAAATCCCGCGGGGATGCCATGCATTTCTTGGGTCTGGGTCCAGATGTTGTGCGCCCAATCTCGGTCCATCAGATGCGCCGAGAGGCTATGACATACGCGCATGCATAAGAACTCTCTACATCAATAACTGGCACGCTACTCTGGGGAAAATGGAGACTCTGATAGATGACCCCTGAGTTGGAACTTTGGCCAGGCGGCAACCTAATTTGCTGTTCGATATGATAATAATGCCCAGTTCATGTCAAGTAGAAGTACCTTTTCTTTGGTCACCAGGCGGCGCCCTGTGTAGTCATTCTTACGGTGGGCGAAGCTGTAACAAATGCATTAGAACTTAACCTACCTAGGTGCTTAGCTATGACGGAACTTGGCAATAGTGCTCACAAGAGATGGCTTTTATTCAAATAAGGTGGTTTTTCTCGCACAAATGTAATGCTCCCGTGTCTTTGTTAGTAAAAAGATCGCCATCGGCTGGAAACTTTTTCTAATATTCCTTCATCGCCAAATTTCCTAGCCTGTGGCTCACTAACAATGGTTCGAACTGCTTTGCGCACCAGAGTTGTTTGCATTTCTCCGTCCTTACTGGCGCCTGTCAAAAAGAGGGATATAGTATGTAGTAGCTGCCCGTCTTTTGGCTGGACCAAAAGTCAGTGATGTTGACTTACTGATATTACACTCTGTAGATTGCTTTCGACAGCCGGGCCCTTTGTTGATGAGTCTAGCTCGTCTTAGTGAGAGTCGCTGCTTAGCCTGACTGCTGCTCATGGCAATACATGCGTCGTTTCGAGGCGTCACCTTTGGCCACAGAGAGCATCCACAGCATTAACAGCCCTTGGACCACGGCCACCAGATTGGAAATGTCCCCAACCGCCACCCCCACATATCGACATCGACCAGTCACAAGTAGGCTTTTACAATATCATCCATTCGGAACAATTTGGCAAGCCGGCTTGGATCTACCATATCAGGACAGCCGGGATCCGCGCCTCGACAACATGGCCGACCGCCCGAGCATGTTGCCAGTGTGGGTGATTTGCACAAAATCTCAGATAAATTGGGTTTGCGGCGGCTCATTGCATCTCTATGGGCGCATGTTGAGGATGGGATGCTTGTTATGCCGAATGGCGATATGGAATATGCTCTAAATAGGTAGTTGGGAGTCACTTTTGTTCTCTCTTGATAGCGTCGGAAAGCGAGTGCGAAGAGCCGGATGAGGGTTCTCCTCGGCAGGTGCTCTTCAGGTTGTTTTGCTCGCAGCGAGGCTGGAAAAAAAGCAGAAGTTAATGAAGCTTACGCGAGAGGACTAAAGGTATTTTCTGGAAATCTCACGGGCTTTGGCTTTTTCAGCCAAACAGCAACAACATATCGGTTAGCGGTCGCAATTTTGTCCCCCTGAAAAAGTCAAAGACTAAAAATATGTTCCATTAAACGTTAAAATACACTTTTTTATACTGGATGGCAGAGCATCTACAGCAACAACATGCCAAATGCCAATGAGGTCAAGGCCACAGCGACACTGACCACCCCAGGAGACTCCCGAGCAGCTCCAGCCTGGACCGGGACCTTCGGCACAACGCTCGCAGGAGCCGTCGCAGCAGCTGCCAGGAGGCTCGACACACTGGTGTAGGCCGGCTTGGGCTTCATTTCTGCGTCGAACAGACAGGCGTCACCTGTGCCCGGGGAGGTCTCTGGAATCCAGCTGTACTTGTCTGTGGGTTGCCAAACCATGACGCCGACGCAGGCCGGGGTATCGAGGCACGAACCGACGACTGATACGTAATCGCGGGCCTGGTCCTGCGCGGCGCGACTGCTCGCTGGTAGCGACCGATGCCGAATATCGAGCTCGGTGTAGCTGACCTCGACGCCGAGGTCGGTGAAGCGCTTGAGCTGAGCGGTAAGCTGGGCCCTGGTTGGGGTGCCGCCAACAGTTAGATGGGCCTGGAAGCCGACGCCATCAATGCGGACGCCCGCGTCCTTGAGCAGGCGCACGATTCCCAGGGCGGCGGTAGCCTTGGGCCCAGGGGTCTCAATGTTGAAGTCATTGTAATACAGTTTCGCCTTGGGGTCGGCGGCGGCGGCGGCACGGAAAGAGATGGCGAGGAAGTCGGTCCCGAGGGTGCGATGGAAGGGTGAGTCCCGAAAGGTGCCGTTTTCGTTGACTGCCTCGTTGACCACGTCCCAGGCGTAGCAGTCGCCGGCAAAGTGGCCAACCACATTGGAGATATGGGACTCGATGGCGGCGGTGAGGGTCTCCTTGGTCCAGGAGGTGGTCTTGACGAAGTTCGGGAGCTGCGAGTGCCACGTCAAGGCGTGGCAGCGGAGCTTCTGGCCGTTGGTCTTGGTCAGGGCGCGGACGCGGTCCGCGTTGGCTAATGAGAAGCGGCCAGGCTCCGACTCGGTTGACTCCCACTTCATCGAGTTTTCAGGGACAATCATGCCAAAGTCTTTGGTGTTGTTGATAACGCGCATGTAGGGCTCATCGGCAAAATTCCGTGTGTCACTGGCCGTGCCAATGTAGAGCTTGCCGGCCTTGACGGCCAGCGAATGCAGACCTTCTGCACGAGCGGTGCTGTTTGTCGCATTCTTGTTGCCCTGGGCGTACGCCCCTGGCGCAGCGGCCAACAGGCCCGCGAGGGTGATGAGTGTTGCTAGTCTTGTCATGTTGAATGTGCCCAGGGGGTTTGTACATAAAGAAAGGAAACAGGACTATGTTCTTTGGCCAGCTTTGGTCAAAGAGAACGAGAAGAAGGGAGATTCAAGGATAGGGAGTTGCGGGATGTTTTATCCATCTCTAAACGAACCCCACGAGGACGAACCTGATCTTCATATCGCGCCTCCCGAGCCAAGCCTGAGCCAAAACAGTACATATTAACTAACTGGGTAAGAATAAAATGTTCAGTCACTGTCGAAATATGCAGAACTTGATGCTTTGGTCGAACGCGAGCCGGCAGTCCAGGTTTCAAGGGGAGTCAGGACCGGTGGTTCGCACACAGGGGTGGAAAGTGGACAGTCGAAGAAGTCATGCAAGAGAAGGGGTCCAAAATGTTCCACAGAGCTTATCTCAATGCTTCCTCGATCATCCCACCATTGTCGGATGTAGCCGAGAGACGGGATGTTTTAACACGCTGGAGAGAAAAGAAAAGGTCCGAGTTGGTTGCTCGCTTGTCAGTTATTCATCAGCCTAATGATCATCAAACATCGGACAGGCTGGCGAGGGTCAATTGAGTCAATGCAACTGGGGAATTCCTTCACGCGGGTCGTCGAAATCGTCACATCCGAGTTTCGATCTGCTCCAGGATTTGGCTTTAGCTCATGCTATAGCGCATATAATTGGTTGTGCGCGTCATTCAAGGTGATTTAAGAGCGAGAAGTGTCCAACTGCTGAGGCAAGTTAACAATGGGAGAAATCAAAGGTAGGAAGAAAGCTGGAGACAAGGAAGGAAAGGATACTCTAACTCCACACTCCTGCCTGCTTACCCTGCTTGAAATCACGTGGGCTGGCCAGTCAAGATGCAACCCCCGTGTCGGCACTGGAGTCCCGCACGAAGCGGCAAAAGCGGATACTGTCGTACTGAATTTGTGCGCCAGTTGCGGGATGCACACAAATCAACCGGTTCTAAGCCCACTGGCGACGGTTGGGTCGCGCCAAGTAAATATCGCCCCTCCATCGTCGTCATCCCGTTGCTCAAGGGTGGGACCTGCTTCTGTTGCGCCAGTAAATCTCGGTACATTGATGAGACGATCGTGACTTTAATTTGTCAAAGGTTGCATCTGTATCGAAAAGCTTCCAATTTCGCGCCATGGGTTTCGGCGCGTGGTCCAAGAAGCTCTCTAAGGCTTCAGAAACCACGCAACAGTTCCTCAACAAGAAATGGCAAGTAACGCTCTGTAAATTGAACGAGGTCCACCCATCAGCAAACTCAAGTAGCCTTTATTTATCACATTTTCGCCCACCACAGTCACTGACTCGACATCTGACACGGTCGCAGGGAAGAGGGCAAAGAAACCATCAATGAACGGCGCGCTCGCGCCGCCGCAGCAGAGGAGGCGGCCAAGGCGGCAGCTGCTGAGGCGCAGCTGGTGAAGGAGCGCAACGAGTTCCTGGCGCCCATCAAGACCAAGTTAGAGGCGAGCAGCACCCCGGCTCCAGATGCGGGCGAGGCGCCCGCGGCCGAGTCGACGGCTAAGGACGCGCCGGGCGCCGCAACGTCATACCACGACATGGAGCAGCCACTCGAGTTCAGCCGCGACTCGTCGCACCGTGCGGTGCTGCTTGTGACGACGCCCATCGAGTTTGGCCCCATCGAGCTGAGCAAGCAGTCGTACCGGCTGTTGGCGCGGCACGTCGGCATGAGCATGAACAGCATCTGCCACTGGGCGCTGTGCGTCATCGATCGCGGCGTTGGCAAGAGCTGGGCCTACGACCTCATGAGCGACCGTCTGGAGCTCAACATGATCGGCAGGAACGTCTTTCGTGTAAACGAGGTGACGCCCGAGTATGTGCAGACCTGGAGCTCAGCCTACTACGTCGGCGAGACTACAAAGTCGCACGACGAGGTCAAGATGCTGGGCGAGACCCATATGGCCCTGCACCCAAAGTACAGCCTCCTTGAGAGCAACTGTCAGCATCTGGCTGAGACTCTGATGAAAGCTCTGTGTGACGGGAGGATCGTCAGTCAGCACAAGCTGGACGAGGAGCTCAAGCTCGTGTCGCCCAAGATGGCCATGGACATGATGATGGCCAAGCTGGATGCTAAGCTGGAGGGTCCCGAGTCAAAGGGGGTCGAAAATAGCGATGATGTCAAGAATGAGGTTAGTGTGATTGGGGAGCTATGGGGGAGGGTCAAGAAGTACCGCGAGGATGACAAGAAGGGAGAGAAGGTTGAGAACAAAGACGAGAAGAAATGATGACCGGGTGTGATGAATGGCGGGATTTGCACCTGGTTTTCACTTTCCTACCTCTCCGGCTAGATACACCATGTGTTTGCACGGGCGTTCTTAGCATCAGCAAGCCTGCTTTAATAATGACATGATTTTAACGATCAGATGAACTAATCGTAGATAAAAGGGTTGTTTTCTCTTTTTGACATTCACCATCATGTTGGGCAGAAGTGAGCATATGACGACGTAGAACAACATTGGAACAAGCAGAATAGCTTTGAAGTATATCCAATGCCTGAGAAAGAATCACTGCAATCCTTGACGTATGACAATATGCCAACAGTTCACGGAACCAAAGACGATGGCACCGTGTAATATTTGGGTATTTTGAGGATTCGTCCCAAACACAAACGACAGAAACGACTATATATGCTATGTCTTTGGGCGAACCAAAACACCACTGTAACTATCGGGGAATAAAGCATGTTAATACAGACGAGATTTTTGATGCAATGCGGCGCATGAAATAGAAGAACAACAAACGCCAAATTCAGAAATACGCTCAGTGGCTCGCCCAACAATTGGTGGGATGATGTTCGAGGCAACATCCCAACTTCAACCCTCCTTCTGGCAGTCGATTGGTTGGTTAGTGTCAGGCCCATCCTGCGCGGACAACCAGCCCTACCCGAACCAAAGCCAGCCTGTAACTCGTTATTTCGGTGCAATGAGAACATGAGGGTCTAATCGCTGCATTCCCAAGTGCAGTTGCCGCCTCCCATCCTCAGCCTGGCTGCAGCAAGACCTTCAGCCAGCTGAGTGTAAAACCATCATGAGCTAGAGAACAAGTAACAATATCAAGTCCACAGCACATGAATTCCTTTCTTTGTGCAGTATGCCACCCAGCGAACCTAACCCAGCTTGGCGTCAAGATCCTTCATCAACGACATGAGCTCATGCTCCTCGCCCTCCATCTCCAGCCCCTTGCCGACCCACTCCCTGGCCTCCTCCAGCCTGCCCATCTCGATGAGGCACTTGCCGCGCCTCCACCAGGCCTTTGGGTTCCCTGCTCTTTTGGCCTCGACGCTGGCCTCCGCATCCACAGCCCCGTCGACCCAGTTCATGAGGGCCATGTGGGCCTGGGCACGGTTGGCAAACAGGCCGGCGACCTCCTCGCGCACCAGCTGCTGCGGCTCCCAGAGCGGGCGCTTGAGCGCCATCTCGAGCCCGAGCGAGTAGAGCTTGATGGCCTCGGCGAAGCGGCCCTTGCGGAACTCGGCGTTGCCGCCCTCGCGCATCTTGTTGACCTGCGCCGACAGCTTCGGGTTGACGGGGATCGGCGGCGGCGGGACCGCGTGCGGCTTCTCGAGGCCCAGGAGCGTGCGGTGCAGGCTGTTGAGCGTCGCCAGCTCTGCGTCGAGCGCCCGCGACGGGGTTGTGCTGCTGATGGCTTTGGATTGCGGGTCGATCCGGATGGGGAGGAGCGTGAATGTGTCTATGTCCGACATGGCTGCGGTTGTATGCGGGTGGAACGTTGTGGTGTAGTGGTGGTTGGTGCGCCGTGGGCGGATGAAGCGCCACTTCGTCGACGACGATAAGACAAAGTCCCGGAGCTTGTTGCGGGGGAGGAGGGGAGGTTTAGTCGCTTGTTTTGCGCTCTTGCGCTCTTGTATTAAAGTCGATATTCAGATTGAGCTGGCTGGGACGGAAGCAGTTTCGTGTCGGAAAAAATGTATCTTGCGACGTGATGTTGATATGTGCGTGGTGGTTGCGGTGATGGATCAATTTGGAAACATGTCTTGTTACCTGAAAGTACACATGCACCTTTTCGCGCCCGCCGTACACCAGACACGTGTCGGCGGAGATAAGCTGTCCAGTGCTGCCGATAAGCCAAGGTGGGGCCAGTCGGGCGGAATTGGTGGGGCTCGCCGTTGACCCTTAAACCCTTGTTCTACTGAGATCCGATTCAACCCCGCAAACTGTGAACCCTTATTTCTCGTGGCTGCGTCGGACGATAAGATCGAAACTCTTCCGATATCAAACAGCCCCCGGTGCCTGCCGTGTCAGTCATCCACCAGACATGGTTGCCGGTCAGGCGTCCGATCGCTCCGTGGCGTCCATTCAGCACGCCACTTGATACATCTTCATGAATATTGATTCTTACTCCCTTGCTGTACTTACGTCAGAGAGCTCCCTCATGCATCCCTAATCGGACCCCCGGACTAAAATAGAATCTTCATCAGTGATTAGTGCCTCTTCTGCCGTTAATCGCCACCGAAACATGCACCATGCCATGCACTCTCTCTGCTGCTTCGACCAGGCGGAGAAGCAATCCCAAAGCAATTTCGGCTAATTGAAACCCTGACGGCGGGGATTTTGTGCCGTTGGGTGCCTACGAAAAGACCCAAAGGACTGCACACCGGTCAAGTTACACGGAATTCCCCCTCCTTTGCCGTCTTGCTTTGCAGACAACCTTTTCCGTCTCAGCATTTCTGCAAGGAAACCGGTAAGGCATGGTCTGATTATCCCCACCCGGGTGGAACGTCGGTCAGCGGGATTTTCTCTTGCATCTTGGTTGCCAGCCGCCTGCGTTGCCTGTTCTTTACGTTGTCCACTGTTTTTGACTCGGGTCTTGCCGAAAGCACGATTGCGGGACATCCAAGGCAAAATACTTCTCAGGACTACCAATTTCCTCTATATCCGTCCCTCTGCTAGACTTGCTGTACTTGGCAATCATTGTTGAACTGAGATTGCAACCAAGCTATCGTGCACCCGGGAGGATCGAGGGCTTCTCGAAATGTTCATCACAAACATGCTCAACTCAAGGAATTGCTTCGTATTCGCAAGCTACTGCTGTGATCATTAAATGACAACAAGTTCAAATTTGCCAAAAGCCCCAAAAAGTTCCTCCCAAATCAGTCATCTTTTGATATGGAGTTCGTAAAGAAATAATAAGCCAGTGAACACGCATCATAAAAGGGCCAGTAAGCAAAGCCATCCTGATACAAAAAATTCCCCATTATTTTACATCACTGTCATCGTTTTTTTTTTTTTTTTTTTTTTTTTTTTTTTTTTTTTTTGGTCATCGTATCGGATCATAACATCATCCATCCGTCGCCTTGAACTGGTTTGATACCATGTGGGCGGCCGCTAGGCCAGGAACACTGCTCTGGCTGACCACTGTGCCATGAACATTTGCGAGACAAAGTAGAGTGGATCCTCCAATCTTCTATCTTGTTCACGGGGATCATCGGGGCAATTTTCCCGCATCATCGCTAAATACCCCGGGTTCTCACAGTATCAGTACTTGTCAAGTACTTGAGGGCAGTCGCAGAGCAATGTTTGACATCCCGAACTCACCTGGGTCTTTCATCCACCGCCACCATCGCCAGACAAAATCCTTCTGTTCATGGGTCAAATACTTCATAGGCGTCTTCTCCGTGTCATGCATCTCTGTGTTGCTAGGGTCCTTGTCAGATTTGAAGTAGTGCCAGTGTGCCAAGAGAGCTGTAGCGCTTCTGTGCTGGGCAGCTACCAGCGAGGGCAGCGAGAAACGTGTCTTGTTGTATTTGTGTAGTCAGTAATTCGAACTGCCCATCAAATAAGATTCTAATTCCGGAGATTCCACGCTCATGCAGACATCAGAACTCACAGGTAGTTGATTTTGTCGGGCGTAGCGGCCGCGATCCTGAGTGGCCACCGAAATTTCATGCAGCAGGATAAATGTCGAGACGTATAGTGTGAACCAGTATTGGGGGTTGTTACTCTTGAAAAGATCGCTAATTTCCTTCTTTAGCTGTCTTGTCTCGTCCTGTAAAATCTTGGTCGTCAGGATGCTATCGATCTGAGCCGTCACCATCCGCGGAAGGGATATTCGGTCGCCAAGGGGATATCCAGGTCGTGACTCCGGCTGCATGTCCAACTTGTCATCGCCCGAGATATAAGCCGATCCCGTTGAGAGTCCTGTCGGGGGGGGGGGGGGGGGGGGGGTTAGTTGCAGCACTTGATAGTGGGGCATGGTAATTAGGACTCACTCATAGCAAACCACACCTTGAACAACCTACTCAGAAACCTTCGTTCTGTCATCTTTGTACTGTTCTCTGGCAGCTGTTCCAGGATTTAGCATCAAGTCTTGATGGGTGATTGTAGGACTCTTACATCAAGGCTGTACCTATGACGGATAGCCATGGTATACGTAGACCGTATTATTGGATCACTTCCAGCAAGCGAAGCAGTCATGGCCTTGAAAGCATTTTCTTCGATATATGTCGAGATCGCTATGGCTGTTTCATGGATACTGTGGAGTGCGAAAGGAGTCAGGCGCGTGAGCATTCCATAGCCGCCCGACGTCCACTTCCTGTCCAAGACATCGCCTTCGATGGGCATGAACCTGCGCACTTCAAGTCGAATGGGCACGTCGTAAAACTCGGGAAGTTTAGGATCGTGAGTGTAGAATATCTTGAACTCGATAGTCCGAATGGAGCTACTGGCTAGGCACTCGACATCATACATCTTGGTTCCAGGCCACCGCGAGGTGAGGTTGAGACTCCCCTGTCGAGCAAACTGGAGCTGGGTGAGGTTGTAGTGGAGGCAGTCCGCTGACCGTGTCGTCTTTTTGGAAGCTCTGTTCACCTTGAAGCATTCTGTGCAAGGACCAAAAGGATCTTCTGGATAAGAAGGAATGCACTTTCGTGATAAAACTACAGTTTAGCGACATGATTGAAACACGTCGAGGGAAAGATTTGGAAGTGCAACATACCCGAAGCTTCTGAGTTCTGCACCGAATACAAGCACCTCTTATGCGCGTTTCTGCGGTTGCCTTCTTCGAAATCAAATCGAAAGGTCTTCGGCGAGTCTTGTTCTTGTTGGTGCGTTTTTCGGTTCTCCATGACGCCGAGCCATATGGTTGCCTCATTACGACACCCGTATCGGGGTTCAGATGGGATGTCAAGTGATCCATGGGTAAAAGCACAGCACTCTGGTAGCCATCACCAGACAGATATTGGATGTCTGGTCGAGAGGATGCATAATGGCTCTCCTCATAGGCCTGTGAGCAGACAGGCACCTCGATCCAGGGGTCACCTGATCCTCCTCCCATGGTTGCCTGAGACTTTTGGTGGCTTTGACTCAGGGGCGATTGTAAGAGGTTACTAGGTGAAGGGCTACGAGCTCTCTTCTCCGGTCGCGTAGGATTAGGTCGGATTGTTCCACTTGGGGGTGATGGCCAATACGGTTCGTGAGGCTGGTGCCCTACGTCCTGACGATAAGCTGTGTGTCGGTTAGGCTGATGATAAGCTATTGAGCCTGCACTTTCAGGAAATATAACCTGGTCTGCCAGAGTAGTGGTTGATTGGTCGCCGCAGGCACCAGCAGAGTAGTGGTAGGTCTCCAACGTTGGCAAGATACTCGTCGGAGCAGACACGCTAGAAGGAGGCCCCGGCTGGCCTGAAGAACAAGGTTCTTGTTGGAGATGTACTGGATTTTGGCGAGAAACAGCAGAGGGGTTCTCAATCAAGCCACGACTAACAGTCAAATCACTGTGCCTACCAGCTTGATCGCTAGAGAACAACAGCGATGGTGTGCCCACTGGGTTGACCAATGGAGCTATTTCGGCTTGGAGAAGTTTGTCTGCTGCTGGGTATGTAATGACTTGCTGGGATTCGAAAGTCCAATAATTCTGCGAGGACTCTGTGGTCCAATGCTGTGGAAAATGAGGGTGTTGCTCACCAGAAGTTTTGAAAGGAGACTGCTCAGAGAGGCGTGGCTGGGTCTGTGGCACAGGCGGTGGAAGTGATTGGGGAAGTAGATGTGTCCCCTTCTCAGAGTAAACTTGGTTGGGGTTCACAGTATCAGCCGAGCTGTCTTTGATCAATGCCGGAGTGCCACTCTCCGCAGTTCGAGATTTTGCTGTGAAACGTAATTTGCCTGTGTTGTAGCCGGGATAGCGACTGCTTTGGTTGGATGCTTCGCGATCGGACAGATAACTTGTAGGGGAGTATGACTGGACTTGATCGGTCCCTAGGGCGAAAGAAGATGGTGTATGGAAGTCAGGGCCAACCTGTCTTATTGGCTCTGCAAAGGAGGGCCCCAGAGGCGTTGATGAGTGATCGTGGTAATAAGGAGTGGATATTTGGTCAAGCTCAGTAGTCCCTGCGGCAGGCCTCGAGCTTTGTCCCAGACTGCGAATTGGATTGTTTCGCCACTGTTTGGCTTGTTTGTCGGTTCTCTAAGTGCCATCGATCGTCAGCATTGGTCGGGTAGACGCAGCCTCGAAAGTACTAAAGATACGAGTCAAGTGGTTAAGATTCGCCCGTCGTTGATCTCAGCCCAGGGTAGAATGACCCGGGTAAGCAGGCCGAACCCACAAGAGGGCGACCGTTGGACTGGATCACCAATCAACAGGGCAAGGTGAGACTGGTAGACGGACAGTCCCGCGGTCCCTGCAGCGACGGGCATGCGATGCCAGTTGGTAACAAAGAAGGAATACGAGAGGGGTGACACACGGGCTCTGCTGAGGATTGAGAGGGTCTAGAGGGAGAGGGTTGGCTCATAGGACAATACAGAGTTCGCATTTCCTACGGCCGCGGCGTCGTCAGGTTGCTCTTTCAGAGCATTCTATGCGGTAAAAGATTTTGTGCTGCGATGAAGGCTTTGTAGATTCGTTGAGGTAAGATGGATTCAGGGGAAGGGGGTAAGGTGAGCGAAACACAACTTACCAAACAGTTACGGGGAGGACCTGAGCTATGGACATTCATTATTACAAAGCTATGAGGAGGTGGGATGCGGTAAAATAATATGTGGGTGTGACAAGGGCGCCAGCGGAGGTGGCCGATGTCAGAGTAGGCACTGAAGAGATGTTGTCGAATTCTGGTCAGACAGCCGCAAGAACGTCTGTTCTAGGATATGTCGAAAGGCTTCCGTAACAAGCCCCACTGACAGAATGCGTTCTTTGTGCAACCCAGCAATATCAGCACTAGGATTGGTCGAGCTGGTGACCGGTGAGTACAGATTGACGTGGACCAGTCGGGTTGTCGATATATGTGCAAAACCTCTGAGACTCCAGTGAGTGTTTTGACCGGTCTGCCTATTCTGGTCTGTAAATGATGTTGCCACCTCTCACATCGCATACAAGGCCAAGAAAATGCAACGGGTATAGCAAACAGTCCCAGCAGAGCTTATCAACTGACTGCAGAGGATGTGTGGGCTTGATGAAGCGCCAGTCACTCTAATTCAGACCAATCCCATGCCGTCAGTCCTGGGCGAGTCGCTGGGTGGGTATGCCCGACAGGTAGGACTGGCGTTGTGTCCAGTGGTAGCAGCCAAATGGCAAGCCTGTCTAGACCTATCTCCGCCTGGAATGACTTCCTTCCTGGGATTATATGTCACTGCTACTGAAAACGTTCAAGAATATGTGAATGTGCTCGATTCGCGAGTTGCGTCTAGTTTGTGGCCTTGTGGATGAACTTGCCCGTTGCTGGACAAATAAACCATCATCAAGGCCCTGGCAACCTGTGCAAGACGCGGTCGAGTGTGGAAAGTCAAATGGTGGGAGGTCGAACCAACTCACGTGTCGTGGCTTGTCCTTACAAGGCCAAGGATGCAATACGCTGCATGCTCGTAGGATGACGTGACAAAGTACACAAACTCTGGCGTTTTTGGGATGCGAGAGGTGTATTTTGATCAAGAAACAGAGGCGCTATTCTAATCAAGCCCTCAATTCACGCAGCTGCCTTGAAGTTTGTGAAAGGAGAGAAAGGATACATGAATTGCATGGTTGTTTGCGATGGAACTACATTCGTGATTGGGATGCAAGTGGACGTGCGAAGGCAACCCAAGAACGGAACAGCACACGGAGGGATTGGACCAACAAACGTTGAAATGGGCGTGCGATTCTGAATCGGGGGCATCCGACGGGAGGGGTTGACCATGTTTGCCATGATCTGATAGGCCTTGGAGGGGAACTTGAGTGGCTGTTGACCATGTGCCCATCACAAAAGACTGGTTTGCGTGATGGAAGAAGCAATAAAACGCTTGCCTGCATAATAAATTGGTGTTGCAAGGCTTCAATGTGGGGAAAGACGATACGAAGTGGGCCCATGGTGGCCAGGTAGCCAACCACGACGACCAGTAACGTGCAGACCTTGTCGAGGGGTTTATCGCTGCTGATGCCCGATGCATGAAAAAGCAAACATTCTTTTGTCCAGGCTCGTTGAATTAACCATGAAATTTTCCGAGCTCATTCGGCTAAGACAGCTGGGTCAATATCGAGGCAACAATGACAAACTTTCTAAGAACCTGCCTCTATTCCTGTCAATGCTGAACACGGTTATACCTCCTTTCGACCACTCGAGTCGCTCTGCTGTTAGTCTGGCCTGCCGTTTTGAGCTTTGGAAGTAATGTAATTACCCTAAGAGGTACCTAACTCGCCTGCCCGATTTGTGGAAATTGGTCCAACCTGCAGCGATACGATACTACATAGGTACGTACCTCACCTTGCGGATGAGTGCGCCTTTCCCAAAACTTCATGATTCCGCATTTCCACAACACAATTTAATTTTTGGTTGGTTTAATCAGACACCCAAGGACAATAGGATGAAACGTATGCGATGCGACTGAATGTCTGCCCTCCACTACAAAATAAACGACGGTAGTCTTGAACGCTCTCACAGCGGAGCTTGCGGAGCTACATCCGGGCAGTCCCCACGCTCGTGGACGTGGGTTTCGGCATCTCTGTCCCCTCCTAGGGCACGCTTGGCACGGTACACAACATGGAGCCTCATCAACTATCCAGAACAAAATGATGGGGCTCTCTCTATCTGAATGCGGCATCCCGGCTACGGACCAGCAGGGCCAATCTGACCTCCAAATCTTGCACGCTACAATCTGCTTCTTCATTTCTAAGACGGCGAGATCCTATCTTGTTTGTTTCCTTGGCGGTTGCAAACACATCACTTATGCAGACCTGGCGAACAGGCTGCCTGATGGAGTAACCCACGTCCATACCGCCAAAGTGTTGCTGCGCAAACATTTCGTGTCGATCGCAGGCCAGGATGGGTTGCGAACTCCTTTCTCCTCTTTCCCTTCTTCGCCTCGTCCAGCCTGAATAGTCGGACGGCTACCTGCTTCAAAGATCATCATGCTGCCCCGACTAGTCAGTTAACCAAGCACACATCTCGTCATGGGACGAGCAAAAACACAAATCCGTCTCACTGCTTGTTGCCAGTTGACAGGCTACGCCTTAACATCGGGGAGTTCGAGGCACCGTTAAAGTGGATCTTGACCGATTGCTTTCGAGCAGTTTTTTAAGTGTTTTAACGTGGTCTATTATACTGTGGTCCGACGGCGATTTGCACTCGGCAAGCTGCAGCGCATGTGTTGGCTGTGCGCTCATACTTTTCCCTCTTCAGAGTCTTCTACAATGCAGCTGATCTCTTGTCGACTTCATCCGATCAGCATTCCACGTCAAGTCAAGTCTGCATTGGACTCTGCCCGCAGGTATTCGCACTAATTTCGGGGATCCATCAACTCAGACAAAGAGGCGCCTGTCATATGCACTGGTGCAGATCAGATTAGATCAACTTTCCTCTCCCATCCAGATAGTAACCTCGATATGTGCATAGACTGCTAACAGTTTGCTTCAACATATCAAATTTGGATTGCTTGCGGGGTTCATTCCAAGGGCGACGGCATATACGTTCCGTGCAACATCTCCATTCATCTTTTTTTTTTTTTCTTTTAGCGTTTGCAATTGTCACTATTCCAATAAATCATGTTCCGAACAACGCCTCCGACCCACCAACCGATTGTAATAAGAGTAGAGTTGACCGCTCTGCGTACAGCACTATTTATTATCTGGTCGTGGGGCGTCATCTCGCTAAGCGGAAGTCATGATATTTCAGGTCTGCCTGCCCTTTCATACCACACGCTGCTAGCGTGCGGGTTCTCGCATTGATTTTCCTGACACCCCAGCTAGTACGGTTACTTGGGTGCCCCGAGCCCCTAATACGCTGCGTAACCATGCCTCATATGCTCAATGCAGCCAATAGGCTTGTTTGCTCAACCGTACGTATCAAATAGCGTATAGGAAATCATCCAGAGGCACCACGCGCAACCGGGCCGAAGCCATATCTCCCCATTCCTACGATCTGAACAATGCAGGAGCTTTTTTGCTTAGCTTTGTCACAGACTGAGCAGAATGAGGCATCTCACATGTCTTTCTTTGGATGGCTTTTATAGCAAGGAGTTTGATGCTTTGTCGACACCATCTGATGCTCTCAGGGGCAACCGCTTGCCTAGCCGCAAAATCTTTCAGCTCTCGGTCTTCCATTGCCTTGCCTAACAGATCAATTATAATGCTTGCAAACACGAATAAACCTGCTGCTCTGGTTCCTCCGCTGCGTCGTTAGATCACAATGTGACCCACAGTGGTTGGTTCGCCGGCAAACTATAACCAAGGCAGGAATCCGTCACTTAGCGCCTTGTTTACCCGGTCTGGCTTGGCTAGATAGTATTCTTCTGCAGAATCGAATAACAGGAGTCGATCTAACACGGAAGGGGTGTAAACCAGTTGTTGCTTCTGGCCCGAGATGAATGGAACCTCGCGCATATCTAGGAATTGGCGAGTAGGGCATATCGTGGATCAGGAAATGTCACTCGCTCAACCCATGTTGCAACCGATATCTGTAGCTGTTGCTGCCATTCTGGTCCAGCACTGGTGGTATTGCCTGGCCATTGATGCCTTTGGTATTCTGTTTTTTTTTTTTCGAAACTTCCACCGATACCCATGCTGAAATATCACCACGACTAGCTACAAGTAAGGACATAGATGCCTGCAGAAGCTGTCTGCATGTGCCACCGTCTTTGATCTGTAGAGCTTCAGCGGCGCTATTGATACTTGATTAAACTTCGACATACCTCCACTTTGCAACCTTGTCGTTCCGTTCAATTCTTGCCCCATGGCTGCGGTTCACCTGTATTTACCGGGCGGGGACTTTCGTAGGTCAGATGAGGCAAATTCCGAGCCTATGGCCCACCTGCCAGCGACACACCGACATGTACACTCAGTTGCATATCTTCCTCGCTACAAAGTCAAAATTGCTTGCGCCATTGCTCTATTTTGCTTTACCGAGGATTTCCACGTTCATTTTGACGATGGACACTAGACCAGTTCAAACGGTTACCCGTGGATCACACGGTGTCGCCGTCATGTAGGGGCGCACAACTTTGTAGTGCTATCGTTATGAACATGCCCAACTGAGGGAAGAGCATTCACCGCCACTGTTTTCTTTTTTTCTTGTTAACATCCATAGACGCTTTGCAGACGGAAACTTGCATGTTTCCCGACTCGTTTGCCACTTTGATCAACGCTTCGGTGGGATTATGTGCCAGTGGGAGTCACGGCCACCTGCTCCGGATGTCTGGATTATGAACCCGCATCAAATTTAGGGTGCGTTGGCAGAGAAGGGAGGAGAGAGAAGGGAGGAGAGAGAAGGGAGAGGAGATGGAGCGATCATCTAGACTTTGATCCCTAGCGCCGGGAATAGTTTGAGAAAGGATGGAAGGCCTCTTGAGAAGATAAATACCCGCAGCTCTGACTGCTTCCAACGTTCTTTCTCTTCTGGATTATCATCCCATAAGTACGCCTACACTTTCTCTACCTTACATCTCACCTCCATCTGGCCTACCACTAAAACACTTCTTTGGTTTCAACCGGCAGTCGATTGCCTGGTGTTTTCTGATCTGTCACTTTTTCCCCAGCACCTGCCAAACCTGCATCATCAGCCCCTGGCGTTGCCGCCCCTGGGCTCCCTGATCTTCCGTCCCTTCAAACCTGTTTGCACCCTTTCACTCTTCAACATCTCTAGCATCACCATGTCTGCCTCCCAAACCCATTGCGAAAACATGAGTAGCACTCAGCAGGTCCTTCAACGTTCGGCAAGTGTGTCTAGTCAGTTGTCCGTGACACTGCGCTCGACCAAATCAACCGAGACCATAGAACCCGCCCTTACTGCAGTCAATGCGTCACAGTGGCCAAAGAATGTCACGGGCGACCTTGTCTGGACTGGCACTGACGCTTCTTCACCAACTCATCATGTCATCCAGCTCGAAACGGCCGATGTGCTGGAGATTGAGAATGCGGTTGCCTCCTTCAAGGGTATTATCACAGACCCCAATTCTCTCAACCTGGCTCAGTCATACTGATGTGAAGTTTCCAAGCTGACTTTTTTTAACAATCATGAAGCCCAGGAACTCCACGGTGACAAAGTCAGCTGCGAAACGTTTCCTCTCTCGGACAACCTGAGCGCTAGACTCCGTGGCGCATCTGATGCCGTTCACAACAAGCAGGGTTTCTGCATTCTGAGGGGCCTTGAAGCTGCCAGATATACACCCGAAGACAACATGCTGATCTATCTGGGCACTGCCAGTTACATTGGCAACGTTCGTGGAATCCAGGACAGTAATGGAAACATGCTAAGTATGACTCAACTGGCCCTCTTCTCACCCGACTTGATCTCCTTGTGGGACCATAGGCTGTTTGAACATAGCTAATAAAAACATATGACGAAAACAGGCCATGTCACGTCGGTCAAGGCCTGGGAGTCTCTGCCCGACAGACTCCGTCATGGTGTTCACACTAACAAGAGCATGGTAAGACAATTCAATCTATCTTGGTGTGTGACTAAACATATAGGCTAACAAGTCACTCCAGCCATTCCACAACGACATGGGTGCCGATATCCTTTGTCTGCACTACCGCCAAGTGGCGAAGGAGGGTGGCTTCATCCACTTGTCCTCGGTTGCAACCATCTACAACGAGCTCGCGGCCAACCACAGTCAGGTCCTCGAGGTATTAGCTACTCCTAACTGGCCCATCCAGATGTATGTTCCACTCTCAACCGAACAAAGCCGGATATGTGAACGAAGGAAAACAGCCTGACAACTGACATGGGAAACACACCACGACCAGCACCAAAACCCGCCTCCGCCACTTCCTAGCCCCTCTCATCTCGTACCATGACGGCAAGATCATGGCAAGCCTCGACCCGGGCCGCCTGGGCCGACAGCAGGCCAACCCGGAGCACGTCCCCAGCAAGTCCAGCACGGGCCCGGCGTCCTCGCTGTCCCGCGTGCCGATCCTCACCCAGGCGCAGCGCGACGCCCTGGCCGTCTTCGACCAGCTGGCCCACAAGCACAAGATCTCGGTGGGCGCGCAGGCCGGAGACATTCTCTTCGTCAACAACTGGGCGCTGGTGCACGCCCGCGACGCCTACACCGACGACGAGGTCTCGGGCGGTCAGCGCCGCCACGCCGTGCGCATGTGGCTGCACGACGAGAAGCTCGCCTGGCCGAGACCGGCCGGCATGCGCGCGCCGTGGCTGGCCGCCTTTGGCTACCACTTCAAGCAGCAGGGCTCCATGGACAACGGCGCAGAGGATGCGGCCGCTGCGCGGCCTCGCCGCGTGGTGAACCGCAAGTATCCCATCGTCCCCGCCGCCGACTACCGCATCCCCAAGTACACGGCCGGCTCTGCTGCGTTCGTGCTGGACAGCAGCGATGACGACGAGGAGTACCTCGACGACAGCGACTGGGAGTGAGGGTTGGACCTGCGTCCCGAATCGTGCAGTTTATTTCGTGCTCTGGTCTAAGCTCGGTTTGATTGTGTAGGGCTATATTTCTTTACATGTCTGAGTCTTGTTTTCTATCATTGCCTATATGATTATCCTATGAGATCACCTACCCTTGTTCTGTATTCGACAAAAACCCCCTCCGCTCTTTGTCTGCGAATGAACCCTTTTCTTTTTCCTTTTCCCCCACGAACTCAAAAGCACAGTTGAAAAAAGAATGTTCTTCCAAATTCATGCGGCTGGGTATTGATGAGGATATGTAACAATCTCCTAGTTACGATGGTCAAGAAATGGGGAAAGCACACCAAGAAACCAGTCACCTCTAATTCTTCCAGCTTCCTGAATCACCGTCATTCTTCTCCTCTCCCTTCTATGTACCCTTCATTCTTCACTCGCTGAAGGCCAGCTATACTAAATAGGTGTATGGCTAGTGTCTACTATGATAACAGAGATGACTACTAGTTTTATTGACTCGTTGATCCAGACTGTCGCTTATCCTTCGCCACCACTCCCTTGGTGTAGTGACACTTATGCTGGGATGGGAAGTCAAATAAATATGCCCTCAGTAACTGGCGCGTACGACTGTCCTAATGCATTTACTTGTGGTTATCATACATCACGTGATACCCCTGAAGTCAGACTGGTCTTGGACGCAAGATTTGCAGCATGCTTTCAACAGATTCACAATTACTCGGTAATACAATGCAAATAGTAACTTCTGCACACCTGCAAGATGCCAGGAGTATTGAAAATTGGCTTGAACTGGTTCACATTATTATTATCGTAATACTGCAAAAGGCAGGCACGTCTTGCCAATGCAAGTATCTATATGCGAGAATGGCAGATGCAAGGTATAGACAGATCCCATAACTAACTCACTCCATCGCATTACATAAAACCGTCTCCCATCCCTGACAGTCATACCCCGTCATCCATACATCCCTCCCTTCCAACATAAGGACGCTACCCATGAAGAAAAAAAACCCTTTGAAAAAGGAATTTACAGAGCCAGGGCACCGAGGGCGAGGACGGCGAAGCCGCTCATGCCGAGGGTGGCGGCGCCAGCAGTGGGCGAGGTGGGGGGAGCCGAGGCGCTGCCGCTGGCGGTGGGCTTAGCGACGCCGGAGGAGGCGGTGCCAACCAGGGTCGAGCTGGGGGCGGCAGCAGAGCTAGAGGCCTTGCTCGATGAGGCGGAGGGGGCGGGAGCCTGGGTGGCCGAAGGAGCGGGGGCCCGGCTGGTGGGGGCGGCGGTGGTGGGAGCAGGGGCTGCGGCGCTGCTGCTGCCGGCGCCGGAGCCGACGGCGGCGCAGAGGGTCTGCAGGGAGGTGATGACCTCGCCTATACAAAGAATAGGTGTTAGCATACTACACTACCGTGGCATGAGAGTGGATTGAAAGTGACGTACCGATCTGGGATCCGCAGGCGTTCAGGGCGCAGGTGGCGGCCGGGCCGGAGACGATCTTGTCACGGTTCTGGCACATGCAGGCCAGGTCGGTGGCACCGCAGCCGGCAGCGGTAGCAGCAGTGCTGATGCAGGTGCGGGCGCACTGGGGAACATCGTTGATGCTCTGGGCGGCGGCAAGGCCGGCGAGGACAGCGAGGATGGCAGTGTACTTCATTTTGACGGTTGTTGTTTTTTATAATAAGTATAAAAAAAGCAAAATGTTGATTATGTTACACAGAAGTTGCTGAGCGAGTGGTCTGGTTGACTAGCGAGAGTTGTGGGATGAGGAGGAGAGAATCGGAAAGAACGGGATACGAGGGAAGAGAAGCAGGTGTTTTATAATAAACAAAGAAACTGAGGGGGAAAGGTCCAGAGCAAGTCCACATCAGAGTCCACCTCGGCCTAATACCTTCATATACCCACAAAAAAAGAACATGTGCAAGGGCATCTCAAGAGCGCAATGGGTGAGTGACTTTTCCGAAACCCACGAGAGGCTGGGGAAATGGATGGGCATCAGGGGATCGTCAAAGGTACCCGACCTGCAGAGGCCTGCCGCTGAGCTGGGAGAGGTTACATAATTTGATGAACCCTTTTTCACTTTGCCGGGGTGATGACCCTGTTGTTGCGGACAACGCTTGGCGCAGTAAGGAAAATCTAAGGGGAGGGTGTGATTCTGTGGAGATGGTTGCCTGGGTCTAGGTACCTCGCATTGGCGGCAATTCCTCCCTCCTTCAGTACATCCATCTTCCAACAAGAAGGAGAGAATCAAGGCATATTGGGGCCATGGAGCACCTGCCACCTTTGTCAACATCATCCGGATCCGGGGGAAGAGCAGAAAGGAGCCGAGTAAAAGGCGGGGGGACAGGGGTTTCCATGGTTCATGACGCTCGGTGTTGTGGATCCCGCTTCTGGGCCTGGATGGCAGGACAAGGTTGTGGGCTGAGAGCTCTAACAGGTTCCGCAGGGAAATAAGGAAAGGGAAAAAATTGATGTGACGAGATGCAATCGTAATTTCCGTTATTTGCTCCCCTCCTACTTTCCATGAATCCACCGATCGATCCGCAGTACGTTTCCGCAATTTACGTGGTAGGGCACCCCTTATTTTGCCACTTGTTTTCCCGATCAATAAAAAAAAAAAGTCCACTTTATTGCGTCAAAAATGCCCGTAGGACGGCAAGACCGAGATGGTTCAAAGTTATGCTTCTTCCAACGGCCAGCCATGTACGTAGACGTAGTAGCTGAAGCAGCAATCCATCAAAAATTACACAAGGATAGACTAGCCAACATACGTTCCAATTGCCATTCCTGGCTTTGCATGAAATGAAGCCGTTGACAAAAACAGTCTGTGTCCGGCGTTGTTTCCCCATTCAAGTGGATTTCCCCGGATTATAATACTTTCCAATAAAACCATTTGAGGCTTGCAAAAGTCTGGAGAAGCCTGTCTGGATGAGGGATGGGGCGTCTAGAAGGGTCCTCCAAGCAAAGAATCGACCCAAATATCCATTTTCATTTTAAAAACAAAATAACCAATTGATCACTAGGCGAGGTATGCTTGACGAGAGCACTTCAATTCAATTTCAATGCACAAAACTGTTTTGGGGGAGGAGGTCAAGTGGGATTGCTGCGATTGAATGAATCGATCAAGGAAATGAACAAACATCAAATTTGCCCGGGGTTCGCGGTGGTTGGTTAGCTTGGGTGTCCCTGCGATTTACGCGGTACGCATACGCCTCCTGCCGCTTTGAGCGGCTACATGCTGGTAGCAACCATCCAATCCTTTGCATCCAAATACCCCGAGTCGCGCCAAACCCAGAAGTGCATACCCGTCCTTGCCAGGCTCGCAAGAGACAAAGAGAAACATCAGTAACAGGAGGGGGAAAAAGGGCCGATGAACATCACGAATGCGATTTGACCGACAATCACCAAAACGGAACAATCACATGGCTCAGGAAGATGAACAAGAATAGAAGCAACGGCCAACTTGTTTCGAATTGAGGGTTTCGAAGGAGCTTGGACAGCCGCCATCGAATCAAGGCGTGGGAGGTGAAATTCGATAGGCAGGGACAAAACAATATCAATTCAAGTCTGTTTTGCTTACTTGGGCTATTATACGTAGTATTCACCACGTAATACCTTTTCAGGTTGTAGGCTTAGACAATAAGCATTGGTCCAGGGTCTAGACGCACCAACCAGTTGACGTTGGTCTTAATGACCAGCCCTGCAAAAACAGCTTCAGCCACAGTGAACGAAACCACCAAAGTCCAGTTGGTCAATATTCCATGATTTTCGTCAGTTTGATTGGGTCGCAAGATTTGTTCACAAGTGGAGACCATGTTGTAAAAGTTAGGAGGCATAGGTTTGGTGCCTCCATTATAAAATGGGGTCTAACTGCCTGTTTCGGCCTCGTAGGGTACAAAGCTATATTTGTTATTTTAGGCAACAATCATCGAATCCAATCAATAGGAATGGAAGGTTTGCTCCAAATGGGTCCAACTGGGCTAATTACCCGATTTGGAGCTGGGCGGGGCCTAACCCTAACCCGTTTCAAATGCGGACTTATTCGGTTAATTGAATTTTTTAATTGTAGGTTAAACGTTGGTTTTTATTGTTTTGAATAATATTAACAACAATTACATAATATAAATTTCGAATAAAAAATCCACTAGTATTGCGTAGTATATTATTAAGATTAAATAGGAAATGAAAAGTTTTGCGGGGCATAACGAATAACGTAATTTTATTGGTTGATTGGGATATGGTAGGTTGAAAAAAAAATCAATTTTTTGTTTTTTATCGAACGAGATACTTTTTTATATATTGTGATAGGACCCGCTTCCGCCCCGCTCCCAGTAATTTGATTGGCTAAAACTGGTGGAGGCACCAAACCTATGCCCCCTCCAAACCTATGCCTCCTAACTTAGTCGTAAGTTATGACCTAGAATGGAGGCGCGGTTCGTGCAGAATCTGTGGCAATTACTGCCCTTGGTTGCATTCAGGTTCTACACAGTTCGTTGCAAAAGTGGCTGAGTGGCCAAGTTTTCGTCAGGACGTGAATTGCGATGGCAGCGTTGAGATTGGCGGGTTACCTCCTGAAGATCAACATCAAAGGTATTTTAGCTTGTAACCGTCTTAGTTGTCTTGGGGCCTATAACCCGACAAACCTTCTCGGTCGTAATAGGAAATCAGATCGGTACCTTACCGAACTTGCTTATCCTGCGCAATGACGGTATTCGCCAGGATGAAGGTTTCAATTTTAAATGTTGGAGGTCTCGCTTCGCTGCTTCAACAAGCCTGTGAGGCCAGCTGAGACGGGCTGCCCGCTTGGAGACCTCGGCGTCATTGCCCTATGTGGTTGGCTGCTGGGCGGGAATTGTGCCCCACCAATTATGTCACGTTGGTGGATGCGGTGGCAAGCAAGCCAATAGCTCACCAAGCTCACGCGTTGTACTATACGGGATTAATGGGCTTCACAGACTCTGCTGCATGATCACTGTGACGTCGGGTAGCCCAGTCAGTACGAATAGTTTCTCGTGTTTTCGGGATGCATGCATCACACCCGGATTGTTGCTACCCTATTGAAAGCTCCCGACCGACCTACCCGCAGGTGGTATTTTGGCTGTTCCTTGCATATCCGAGCTAGCTTGTTGCCTGCTTGATGGAGACTTAGGACAAATGATTGCTTGTGCGCTTCAACTTTGAGCCGCAACTCTTGCTAGTCATTCTAAATTGCAATGACAAGCGCGGCAAGAAGTGGTCGCTGTTCTAGCCGGGAGAAGGTTCTGCCAGGCGCCAGATAACTCACATTGGCATTTGGAAAAGTTTTAAATGGATGGATTAAACTACGACTCACGCAGTAGGTTTGGACTAATTGGTTCATCAACAATTAGTCGTGTCGGGTCCTCCCTCAATACATCAGCCACCTCCATGGTCAACCTGCCACCCTTGCCACCGTACTACGGTAGTTTGAATGCACAACTTTGAGTTGACATCCATCAGCAGAATATTGGGATGGCACATTGAGTTATGCAGGAGAAAAAAAGGACAATATGCCTGGCACCTTACCTTGTAGTCGATTAATTGGTCCCCAGTCATACACACGACCCCACCTTTCCCCTCCCCCTCAACGGGACAGTAAATTGTGTATTGGACCAAACGTGTGCATAATTTCGACGGGCATTAAACGTGACCCCGCGCCTTCCGCGTCTGGATAGCCTCCAATGCAACGACAATTCCCAATACGCGTAGGACGCTTAATCGAAATTAGATTCTAAGCCTGGCACTTACTTGGTCCTCCTCCACTCCATTCTTGACCGAGCCGAGACAGATCATTGGCAAAGCAAATAACGGTACGACGTTACAAACAATCTGCCAGCATTAAGCCGAGAAGAAAGGGGTGACCTCTTTTATCTTCATCCTCCTACTTCGTTTGCACTTTGTTGCATAAAACACATGATGGAGCACGATCCCAAGACACGTGTGTTTAGCCCCTGGGTTCTAGGTCTAGGCCGTTCTTCCCCTTTTCCGTGGTGATCAGATCCTGACCCCTCCATCCATCTCTCACGTCCGACATAGCGGGGTACTCGACCAGCGACAAAACCTCGTTCGCCTATACCTCAGCGCGAGAACGGTGGCCTGTCATCATCACACAGGCCATTGATGATGCCTATCGATCTGTAGCCCAGTGCGACGACCCGGATAAGTCGGGCGAGGGCAAGACTATCGTCAACGAACTTGCTCAGCTCAAGTATCAGGTCCAGCATGACCGCCAACTGACGTATGTCAAGACGACCAGAATCAATGCTCTCTTTGTTGATATCTCACCTAAACCATCTCCCTTGGTCTCGTCCTTTGACTGACTTTCCGACCATCATCGCAAAGACCTATCCCGGACGATGGCCGCCCTGATGTCGCCCTCTACAACAAGGAGCTGGAACAGCTTGGTAACCCAACATGGCTGAACATGAACTGGCTCTACTGCGAATGCTACCTATACCGCCGCATTCACACGAGCTTCTCCCTTTCACAACATTGGAAGGGCTATGATGTCTTTGCCCGACAAAAGATAAAGACTTTCCGGTCATCTCGCCCGGCAGTGCTGGAGCTCGCTGCTCGGTACCACGACCTGGTCAAACAGCTGGATGAGCACAAGGCCAAGGGTGCGACCGACCCTGCGGCTGAGGAGTTACTGTTTCGCGAGGTGTGCGAGATCTGCTTGTGGGGTAATGCAACGGACCTGTCTCTCCTGACGACCCTCTCGTACGACGACATCCAAAAGCTGCAGGGCTCTGAGGCCCGCCGCGCTGCAGAGGCGAACATTCTCGTCAACGATCTCGGGGCAGCGCTCGAGGCTCTGCGCGCAGCCAAGGTCGACAAGCCCGACCAGGAACGCCGTGTTGATATCGTGCTGGACAATGCTGGGTTTGAGCTGTACGTCGACCTCGTCCTGGCTGGGTACTTGCTGTCATCGAACCTGGCCACTTGCGTCGTCCTTCACCCCAAGGAGATGCCCTGGTTCGTGTCCGACGTAGTGCCTGCCGACTTTGGCGCCCTCCTCAACGCGCTCGCCGACCCGCGCGGTTTCTACGAGACACAGTCCGAAGACGAGTCTTTGCAGGACACGGTCCCCACGGGGCTCTCAGAGGCGGAGATTGAGTATCTGAAGTTCCTATTCCAGAACTGGACGGACCTTTACGCTGAGGGCAAGATCATCCTCCGGCCCAACGCCTTCTGGACACATGCGGGCAGCTACTGGAGGCTTCCAGCAGTTGCACCGGAGTTGTATGAGGAGCTCAAGACCAGCGAGCTGGTTATCTTCAAGGGTGATCTTAACTACAGAAAGCTTACCGGTGATGTACGTACCGTGCCCTTGTTGTGTCACCCTGTTTTGATCTCGTCGAGGTGACTTGGCTGCTAACTTTCGACCTGTGACGGGTTATACAGGCCACGTGGGATCCCACTACGCCGTTCACAGAAGCTATCGGACCGCTCGGGCCGGGCTCGGGTGTCAACGTCCTCGCTTTACGCACGTGCAAGGCTGACGTCGTGGTCGGCCTAAAGCCGGGTGAGGATGAGAAACTCCGTGAGCAGGATAGTTCGAGCGACACCGTGGCCAGGAAGTGGGCCTGGAGTGGCAAGTATGCCGTCGTGTCATTCTCCCATGGCGGTTGAGTAGGTGCTTGATACGAGCTTACTAAGTCGCTTATCTAGAGAAGTTGAGGAATGAGCTGCATATTGACTATCATGACACCATAGACGATAGAGATGGGTAATGACCATCCAGAATTAAACTTGAGATCTTTGTGTCTAAATGTGTTAAGTTGCTATTCAAGTTCTGATCCAAACGATACGCTCCATATACGCTAGAGATATATGGAATCAATGAACGCAAATTACAGGAAAACACGAAACAAAATACATGTCGCCTAAATATCCAAGCATAGCGGCCCCCCCCCCCCCCCCCCCCCCCCCCCCCCCCGGCGAAATGTCACTCCAGAGACATACCCACCGAAGCGCCCCTAGTCAAGCGAGCATCCCCGCTGCGACCTGATGCAAAGAGGGTACCTGGTGAGCCTGCTCCCCTCGAACGCGGGGATCGCCGGGTCCGTGACGCGACAATGGCGGTGCCCGATGCCCCTCTGGCGGCATTGCCGGCAGGCGTCCGGTCCGGCAACTTACCGTACTGGTCGCTCATGCAAGCTTTTCGGACCTCGCGCTGCATCTCGTATTAGCTGTGGGCGATGGATCCTGCAGCGCGCCGCCGGCGAAGCTACGGGTCGCATGCTCAGCGTAGTAGGTGGTAGGGACAGGAGGTAGGATGGTGTCCATGACGTCTGCGTAGCGGGAAGGGGGTTGTTCGGATGGGGGGAGGCGGAGCTCACAGTCGGTCCGAGGGATGCCCTCGCAAGCTGACCTGTAATTGGGTAGGGTCTCTTGCCAGGTCTAGTGTCACCTGTTCGCCTCATGAGTCAAGTGGCTCGAAGAATGGCAATTGGGTGTGGATCTGGTCCAAGGTCGCAAATATGCTTGCCACATGTGAGCTTGGAGACGACAGGTCGGCTAGGCGGCTCATGGCTGGATCGATTGGGCGTCAGTGTATTGTGCCCTTCTTGGGGTTATTTTCGATGATGGGACCTGGAATCGTCAAGGTTAATTCTTACAGGTTATTATCTGGACCGAGCTGTCTGCTGATGGTTGACCATATATGCGGGTGTTGATTGATGCTTGTGCTGTGCTGTGTGACGGGGGACCTCGCTTGCCACGGCGAAGAGATGAACTGGTCCGACGGAAGCGGCTCTCCCTCCTGGTTACTTTATGTTGCCGCTAACAGAATATTGCGGACTGGCCTGTTGTGATTAGTTTCCCGCAGTTGCTTTGTTCACAGCGACATGCCGGAAGAAAACAGCATGGTCTGGAGTTTGGACACAAGAGCCCCAGCTAGTTATTGTATTGTGTCTTTGTGCTAATAGGATAGTTGTTGCATCGTATATTTTCATGCCAGGGTTTACAAGCGCTGATACCACAGAATCTGTTGTGATCTTGCAGTGTCTTTGTGAATCTTGTCCAACAACGAACAGAGATGTCGGTTTTTGTATACAGTCTACCTCGTTTTTCGTCTGCAAAGTAAGTTTTGATTGCGTTGAACTGATCATGTGCATTTTCTTGGCTGTTACCCTGGGTGCGATCTGCTTCCTTTGGAAAGTCATAGTAAATCCGAACCACAAAGAAGAGCGTCGACTCGTAGAAAATCATAACGGGTTGTCGCCATGCTCGCTTTCGGGGCTATATGGTAATATTAACTTGCGCCTCAAGTTCATCTGAAACTCTTTTTCCCATTCTACGTACAATATCAACCCTAGCACATATGACTTTCAAGTGTCACTTTCCTTCCGTAGAGTGACATCTGACACGGCATCAGTCCAGTGTATTAATATGTTGCAAGTCTCTCCACATGTGTGTGCTCAACTGGACAGCCTGCTTCGCTACTGTGGCCCAATGTGAGCATCTTTTATACACAGTTTGATATTAAAAGGTCTACAGCGTGGCAACGATGCGGAAAGTCTCCTCCACTGAGTGATTTGCTGCTTGGGCAGCAGCTTAGTAGAGGTGACGCAGCCCTTGGACGTATCTTATGGTTTACGTGTATGTTTATATGTATGATATTTGTTGCCACGCTTCGTCGGTAATGACTGCCAGCAACCTCTACTGAGCCTCAGACATCCGACAAACCCCCCAACCAGCTGTCTGGCCAGCATTTGATGCAGCAACCGCAAAACATAAATCTTGAGGACAAGACAGCCCATCCTTGATCCGAAATTAGAGAATACACAACGGCTGCGTCGTTTGTAGCTAGGAAAAGGGACTATCTTCATGGGAACTTAACATCCTCCCCCGCCCCCATATCAGGATCAGAGATTTCCTCTCACGACGGGAAAGGCCCCCGCGACTACTGACTGTCAACGGTCCGAACCTGACAGCTCGCAGTGTGATATCTAGTGAGCCAAAGTCAATAGTCACCCGTGTACATTTCGCTTGCGGAAGCGTCCCGAATACGGATCAAGACGCCACGAAGACCTGCATTCACCTGAAGTGAGCGCCTCGGTGAAATAATGGAGTGGATCCTCAACGGGTCGGGTGTCTTCTCTCGGATGCCCTAGTTGTCTACAATGCAGTCAATAGTGCTGCTTTTTTCATGGTGCCACAAAGTACTTCTGTCTTGCCTTTTTTTGAGGCGATAGTTGCCCGGCTTGATCCCCGGTCTTGGATACTAGAACTGAAACTAAAACCGAATCGTTCAGCGCGCTGCAGGAACCGACCGCGCCGAGTACTGAACCGCGACTAGAACTCTAGAACTATTCGACGGGCATCCGCCTTAGGATCATGCAGTAGCGTCGGAAAGCTCCGTAGCGTGGGGAAACGGTCCATACATTTGGGACCGGCGAAGAACAAAGGTTCCAGAGAGTCTCTCTGACATGTAAGCATACACTAGCCAGCTACTTGATGGTCATGAAATGGTGGGAAAACAAAATTCTCACTCAAAAGTACTAGCAATGACAGTATCCTGCCCTGGAAAAGAGCCGCTCCTTAAAACCGACATTCTAGATTATATAAAAACCTAGCAGCTATAACCAGCATGTACATAGTCCTCGCCACAGAGCGGGCTGAATGTTTAGTATAGTAGCAGGAATGTTGTCCATCTCGGACAGGAAAATCAAACAGAAGAATTTGACATAGAAAATGCTGCGACAGCTGGTGGTAAAGCGAAAAGTAAAATGCAAAACAGTAAACTCCCCGCAAGCCGCAATGTGCTCGATGCATCAAGACCCCTTATATGCGTCCTTGTTCCCATGAAAGGTAGCACCGATGTTGCTCAGTCCATCGCACTGGATTGGTTGAGCGAAGTGGCCACTTCGGCCTGGTATCTAGTTTCCATCCATCTCGTCGTGAGCTCCCCCGTGTTGTTTGACATGATATGCCAAGGTATGAGGTAATCATGACCTCAACAAAGTCATCCCGCAGTGGAATCAGCGGCCCCAAGTTCGGCCGATCAGTGTCGAAAGCTGTTTGCTGGAGCAATCACCCAACCCAACGCATATCGACAAAAGCGCCTTGTCTCCTTCATTTCTTGTTGTCCTTAAGCCTTCTCATTCACGATAAGAGGCACCGATTTCGGCTTCTTATTGATGCTGCTGTTGGTCCTTGGCCGCATGACCGCATCCTGTGACGACATCCTCCTATCGAGAGCGCGCTCGAGCTTGGCACCTAGGGCGAGCTTGGACATGTTGGCCCACTTCTCCTCACTCAGGACGACGCGTTGCTTCGATAGCGCCTTGTTTTCCATCCGGTCGAGGCCCTTTTCGATATCGCTGATCTCAGCGCCGGCCGAGTCGGTCGTCGGCGCCAGCGAGGGCGCCATCGTGCTATACGTGCTCATACGGACCGAAGTTCGGGCCTGTTGTCGGGTTGGGTGCGAGGCAGCCGGGCGGCGGCGGGTGCGATGCTGTCAGCCATCATGTACGGGATATGCTGGTTTCTTTGGGCTGTCTTGTGAAGGAAGATCTGGGCAAGTCTGCGAAAGAAAGCGGCGGAAGGAGAATATATTCTCAAAGCAGCAAGAGAAAACAAGCTAGAGGCTAGCTTGTATGTCTGTCGGCAGATGAGGGCTGGCGTGCTACGGGTCAAGTGAAAGAGGGATAGACGGGTCGCCAATAGATGCGAAGATATAGAACCAAGGTTCCAAATGGGCACAGGTAAGGTGTGATATGGATGAGAGTGCGAGTGTGCAGTGGACAAAGACAAGATGGTCGATGGGAAAGAGAGGTCGCGTGGTTTGGCAGGGGAAGGGGAGAAAGTGTAGTTAGGGCCCAGAAGGTTATTTCCATTCCTTGCTGGAGGACGCACGTACCGATGGGGCCATGATTGGGCGAGCGGATTCCAGTGACGGAGCCATGGTGTACAGTAAGTATGTTGACGTCGTAACGGTTTTTCCCCTTAATGTTTTATTTTTATTTTGCTGTTCCTTGTCTCCCTAAGATTTCAACTTTCCCACCCGTTGCTGTGGGTGGATGATTAAAACCTTGCCTAGAACAACTTGGGCCGAGATCAGTTCCACCACGTCAATTGGCCGAAGGGTAGAGACGGCGAACAGGCTCTCGACGTAGAATCGGTCGAAAGGGTCGCCGGCCGGTTCTAGGTTCTTTTTCTCCCTCTTCTCTTTCTATTAGAGTTGGCCGGATGTACGTGGACAACCTTTGTCGATTCAGACGAAACGTGCGAAGCAGCCGAAGGTCGGAGTTCGGGTGGTATGGAATGGACCCAGCGCCACGAGGCAGAAAAAAGGACCGGACCGATCAACTGTTTCTCTTCCCAAGATAGCGGCAAGCGACGGCAGTAACAACAGAAGCAGGATGACAATTGCGGGACCAACAAGAGAGGAAGCCAGTGAAACGAGACTATCCTGAAGAGATTGGCGATCCTGATCAATGACGGACGGACCGTTGCAAAAGTCAACCAGGAATTGGTTTGGTTTAGTTGGGGTCTTGGGAATTTGAAATGGAGCCGGCAAAACATGAAAGGATGAGAGTGGAGTCGTTGGGCAGGCAGAATTGACAGGCTCCGCCCCCTGCCTGCAGTTGATCAAGCCCCTGGCGCTACAATACCTAGCGTAGCAGCGGAAAGCGGGGTCCGTCCAAGGCGCTGATGTACCGTGGTACGGTGCGTAACAGAATTACAGTCGGACAGGATAATAAAGCATACAACCGGGGTCAAAAAACGGGTATTATCGGGCGATCATTAATTCGAATGGAGGCAAAGGTATTTCAATACCTAAATATTTACTTTTGGTACATTTTTATGGCAAACATGGGTTCCATAAAATGATACAAGACCTTGCCCTTTATCCCAATAACCCTTTGGTTATCCAATGGAAAAAAAAGCCCAGAACCCTAGCAAAGACCCGCTTTAGACCCGCTATATACCCTGCCGACCACCCCGGTTGTATGCTTTATTATCCTGGTTGACTGTACTGTCCAGTAGTCCAGTAGGTATTGATTGACGCACTCCCATCAGCGCTACCCACGGCCATTTAATGACAGCCTTGCACGTTTTGAGGCTAGCCGTCACATTTGAGACGGTCCATTACATCAAACGATTGAGAATAGCCAATTAATGGGTTATCTTGGTTGTTATCATGTGGAAAAGCGGAGCGAAAGTAACCGAAGAGTCGTGGAAGAAGGCTTGCTGCATGCCGCAATAAGTACAGTAAGCTCCAGCTGGGGACCGGCAGGCATACGGGGACAAAGATCCTTGAACAATAATAATACCTCGTCTGTTGCCACATGGGCATGAAGAAACAATACTACCCACTACGCAGATCACCATGATAAAAGGGAGTAGCTGATTATAAGTGATGAAACAGATACGAGATAATTAGGTATATTCTACTGCTGATATACTATTATTATATCGTGTGCTGTATTAGAAAACATTAGTACCGTTCTGGAGGGGAAACAAACCTCATCAACTTTGAGTGGTCTGTCTTGGTCAGCCCATCTTGCCATGCAAGCCATGTAAACTATCGGACGACTCGCTAAAAAATGCGGGTTCCGTCCAAAGGATTATCTATCCCAGTAAGTTTGTTCAGGCAAAGACTATTTGCAAAACTTTCTCATATCCCATAAGCAAAATCATGCCTCAAGCAGTAAACCGGGTAAAACGGTGCACGACTCCCCCTGCCCAGGTCCGGGCCGTTTCCTAGGCCTGGCTTCTGGATGTCTTGATTCGTGAATCCATCCTGCATCCTGGGATGCTGCTGCAGTGGCAGCGGGCAGCCACGTGTCGCCCAGCTGGGGAATTCGCAGCTTGGGAAGAAGCAAAAACGAGGAACTTCGAATACGGAGTACGGCTTAATTAGATGCAACACTTGACAGGTTTGTTTCTAGACGGGAGGGGGTGTTTTTTTATATATATATTTTTTTTTATTAGAAGCAACGCGTCAAAAATGACAGCTCGGGCTTGTCGGTTTGCGCAACCACATCCTCCCGCTATCTGTTGGGCACCTGGGCGGCCTTTCGGAAGCAATTGAACACCAGCCCACCATCAGAGTCCCCCTCACCTGCCATCGCTTCGAAGGTGCCGTTCTCCATAACCCTGCCCCATGCTTCACACGTGGCTTTGTTGCGTTTTGTTAAAAAAAGGAAATTCCGACCTTGGCATCCCTGTCGATTGATAATTACTGTTGTCCAATCTGAGATACAGTTGTGCAATCCCTACACTCAGTCATTGTGTCTATTTTCCCCTCCCCTCAATTCGCATTCTCTATCGCCACCGTTGCTTTCGTAAAGTATGTCGGTAGGGCGCACGGAGTTGGAGTGTTAGGAGTCGAGAATAGGATTCCAGGCACACAACATTCAAAGAGGCAAAGCCGGAGGCAAAGGACAATCAGCTGGCACAAAGGCCCACCGAAAACAACCCTGGTATCCACGCCCGGGAGCCAGGCTTGCTGAGATTCTTCTGCGCTCAAGCACGAAGCCATGGAACACTTCGGACATTAACTGCAAAGAATACAGAGACACAATTTATTATCCTGCAACGCCCGTCCAGCTTGGCAACCGCTTGGAGCCAGTGCAATTCCATCGGCCTGTATTTGAGATTCGGCACGTAAGAAGTCGTTTTTTTCTTCTTCCATCGTTGGGCCGAGCTGCCACGAGCTGCATCATCCGTTGGCTTATTTTCGGGCACGTCTATCCGACCGATTTCAATCGGAGACATTATCTCCTGGGACCAATCATTCCAGTCACTTCAGCTGACAGCATCGACATTTTACCTTGGCCTTTTTATCAGGTGAACCAAACTTGTCTAGACCTATCTGGGCTTTCCCCAAACCGAACCTATCGGAATAAAATCCTACCACACATCCCGGAGGTCTCGCGATACACTCAATCTGGACTCCTCCTTGCCGAGAGGAGCTGACAACTATTATGTTCATGTATTCGACATTTACCAGGAATCTTTTCCCTGAGCTTTGTCGGCGGAGGTTGAGTTTCCACTGTTTGATAATGTTGACGCCACTGCCATCATACCTTTGATTTTCCCATCGACTGACTTGAATTGAGTTTATCCCCCACCTCTATTGCCTCGTCATTATACTGGCTGATCCTGGTACTCTCTAGCCATTTCCTCCCAACTACACGTTTCCAGCCATGCCTCCACCGATCCTCATCATGACCTTCCAACTTCTGATACCTTCCTCCTAGAAACCTTGCCCCTTTCCCGCCAACCACTGTACTACTACTGCCAAGCGGCCTCGCAGTTATGGCAACAAATATGCTCACACTGGACATGGTTGCCCTCGATTATCATGATACAGCTACATCGCCCGCTGTCGTTACACTCTTTACCACACCAGCAGCAGTTCCAGCAACGATTCTTGGCCTCGAAGGGGCAGCTCTCTAGCGGGCACTTGGGCAGCAGAGGTGAGTTTGCCGCCGTCATCGGGCTGCCTGCAAACGACGGTGGTGTCGGGTATGGCAGTGACTGCTGCGTAAGGTTCTTGCATGGTTTCTTGCCATTGGATGAGGAGCCAGATGAAGAGGATGATGACTTGCTGCTGCTCTTGCTGTGGGAAGACTTCGACGACGACTTGGATGATGAATGCTTGCTGCTGCTACTGCTATTGCTGTTGGATTTGCTCTTTGTGGCGTCGGAGCAGTAAACGGTATGGGTGCGGACGTGCTCGCAAGGGAGGGTATAGTTGATCTGATGACACATCCTATCGGGCTGTGGAGATTTCTTTCCCCAAGTTGGTGTGTGGTTGCAACTAGGGGGAGTTGCTGCTCAAGCGAGTAGCGATCTGTACTTGTGCGTTCGGGCCACTGTTTGGTCGGGCTATAGCCTTGCCACGCTTGATTTGTGCCTTGATATCTAACCCAGAAACCGAGTGGTAGGTGATAGGTGAAGCGGAGGGTCTTGCGTGTGTAGGTATAATAGGTTTGGCTGTCTAATTTCTGCTTTCTTCTGCAAACTTAAAGGCATCGAGCTCATGTTCCGATATACAGCCTCAAAGCGCAGATAATATCTCTGGTTGTGCAATCATGGAGTTGATGCAACGAGGCATCTCCTCCGGCGAGGTGCTCGCTTTATACTTTGAGATATGTGGTATGTCCATGACTGAAGGACGATGCAAGGCGTCGCCCTTTCGAGAATACGAAATTATTTTCTCGCATATGCTCCCTGGAGTCTTGGCTAGCTGTGCACTCGGTATTCTTCGGTGGTTCAGTTGAACACTCAATATGATCCCGAAATATCAGTTTCCCACGTTTTGTGTGGAAACAAGACTCGGGAGATGACAGAAACACTTGGATAATAAGAAAAGGACTGGACTTCCCGACGCCATCAAAGGGAAATTCTTGTGTGCCATTTTCTCTCCCATTCTTCTCCTATCCATCGCAATAAACCCACCGAATAGGGCTTTTTTTCGGTACTTGACTATAGGTCAATGTCTCAAACTTCCCGTTGGACAGGGCAGTCGGATGGCGTCTCCCTTGACCCACGAAAAGGACAGATAGCTCGGGTAACGAGGTGGCCCCAGGTGAAAGTCCAAGCCCGAATTGAGAATTCGGACCTTCACATCGTTATTTGATAAACAAGCGCGGCTTGCGAGCTGCCTTGATTACGCCGTCCGTGAGCTGTTTCTTTGTGATATTTTCTCCCGGGGCTGTGGTTTTCTTGGCTCAAGCCATCATCGCCTCTGGCGTGGCGCATCATACCACCCTGATACTGAATCTCGGTTTGCTTCACTCGGTCAGATTTCCCCGAGGATCTCCAGATCTGTGCCGCACCAAACGAAGCTTTTTGTCCTATGAGGATACAGAAGGGTGTGTGCACTTGACTAAAATTTACCTATTGGACGTTGCACAAACGATAAACAAGATCCCGCGCTACTGCTTTCTTGACAAGCGACCTTTTTTTTCAGCCCCCCCCCCCCCCCCCCCCCCCCCCCCCGCGATCATTCCCCTGTTTTGATAGGCTGATGGCTTAATTTTTGCTCACCACATCTACTCCTTGACCTATCTGATCACTAATCGGTGTGAGACAAAGATAGATCTAGACCGAAGCTGAGCAGCCCTGCCCCGGGTGCCGGGACGATGCGTCTTGGTTCCCGATCTCGATCTCCAAGCAGCTTACTTGATTTTGGGCGTCGTCTAGGCGAGCAATCCCATGCAGCTGACTGCATTCTCGTCGAGCTCTGCGAAATTGGATGGAATGCGGTGTTATACTACTTGTCACGTCACTTGGTTTGCTGATGAGAACAGTGCCTATCGATCCATCATTCCACAAAATGTCAAAAAGTTTGCATTCAAAGAAGAGTAGCTATCATGAAAGACCCCGTCTTGGCAAGATGAGATCTCAACGATACTGCGCAACCCTATGCAATGCAACTGCACCCTCGCGCCCAATCTGGTATCACCCCAAAGACACCCAGAAATTCAGGGCACCATAAAAACACAGAAACCCGAGGCGATGACCAGGTTATCGTACAGCCTGTAAAGGATCGATGCTTGCGGCATCTTTTCTTCAATCGGAATCCGCATACTTTAGCTTAATGGTACCCCCTGGTCGGTGATGACGGTGCATGATCGCCGAGCCTAGATCGGGACCCAGTCCCAGATCCCGAGCAGGAAATTGGGAAAAGAAAGCCATATGATGTATTGATGACACTATTTCCCGAACCGATATCGGCAGGGGGAAGTACAAGGCACAAGGAATTGGGTAGGGTGATGCTGTCTTACCGTCACACAGGGAGCTTACTCCGGCTTGGCCTCTTCAGCTCTGGATTGTGTTACTACCGTCAATACCACATTTGGGAAATTCAACCGAGCAGGGGATAGTAGAAAGCAAGAAAAAGAAAACACCATAACAGAAACCTAAAGAAACGAAAGTCTACCTGATTTGCTTACAGTAAACCAGTAAGCCAAAAACCCCCCACGACCACTTCCCCTAATATTTCCTCCCGATTTCACTCCATCCCTACACCTCCCTCCGAATCACCACCGCCGCTACCACCACCACCAGCCGGGTCAGCACTGCACTTCTCGCAGCAAGTGTGGTAACAAAAGGTATCCGGGCTCTTCTTCATCCTGTGCCTGCACCAGCGGTACGTGTTCCCGCCTCGGCCGCAGCTGCAGCACGCCCAGCGTCCTCCCAGGTCGTTGAGCCGACACAGGCCCGAGCCGCACTCGGGGCTGACGGCGAAGCAGCCCCCCACGGCGCAGGGGTCGGCCAGGTCTACCGACTGCCAGGGGTCGTGGTGCAGGTCCCCGCAGGGTTGCCGCTTCTGTTGCCGGTCCTGATGGTCATGTGCTCCCTGTTGCTGCGGGCTGGATGTGTTGCTGTTGCTGCTGCTAGTGGTCGCCGCCGGGCAAAAGGCGTACTCCAGAGCTATGTGGATCGGCCGGTAGCAGTTTGGGAGGTGGTGGTAGTGCACGTAGTAGGAGGTGCACATGGTGAGGAAGGTGGGGAGGGCTCGGTCAAATAGATCGATGATGGAAGCGAGACGTCTACGCTAGTGGCTGGGGGTTGAAGAGGTCTGTGAGGGACTTTTGGGCAAAACAAGGGCCTAGATGGGCCTATTTCCCCTGCTGAAAAGGTTGTCCCTGAAGCCACTGTCTCGTGCTGACCGGATGATGGATTCTTGTGGAGGGTCTTCCTTGTCTGGTGCCTGAGCTGAGCCACTCCCCTGGTCTGTATTCCGGCCTTGACGCTGCTGTTGTTCTGGGTGGATCGTGAGAGACGCTGGTAGCCGTGGGATCCTCCTCGGTAATGGGTCCGATCCGATCCGCCCCCGGAAGCGCCCTCTTAGAAGACAGGTTGTGGATAAAAAAAAACTACCAGAATAATCCCCGATCGGTGACTGTGCCTGCCGGACGCAGAGTCTTTGGCGCCGACGGAAAGGCGTGGGTGAGTTTTCGGGCCCGATGACTATCACACGTGGGAGTAAATTTCAAGAGAATATCTTGGCAGACGAAAAATGACAAAGTTTATCTTGCAGAACCTGGCTGATGCTGGCCGAAGGGTTGGCCTCTGTCTGTACAGATCAAGTTCGACGTTTGATCTCGCCAAGAAGCTATTGGCTGTTGGCTTTAAGTGACCATGTTTGTATTTGTAGACTATTATGTATGTCTGTCTCCATGACACGAAGCACTCGACTGGGGAAAGCATCTCATGGTTGAGTATTTATACTTGTCCCAAAGATTTCATGTTTGCTGGACGACTTAGATGAACGTCCGAGATTCCAGCGCATTCCAAGTAATGCTGACCTCCATTGCATGAATCCAGGACGGCGTCACCACAGAAAACAAAACAAGAATAACAAGGGAAGAATTCCGGATCTGGACGTACGGCTCTCCTACATCTGAAGCCATGGGAAACACCAAACGCAGCCCCCACTTTCCCACCCCCTCCACCTCCGTGAGGTTTAGTCGAGTTACATTACAAGCCTCACCTGTTCTCTACCCAGCCAGCCCCAAGCATGTACATACACGAATGCTGTCCTAGAGGGGCAAAACAAGAATCAATCTTGGTATCGGTATTTTGGAGTTTGGATTCGATACGTGCTGAGGAGCAAGGATCTCCAAGCCATCCGCCTCTTTTTGTTCGTCTTGACCACCTCGACATGGCCTCATTATGGCCATTTATTCACCTCAGCCGCGTGCCACTATTGGCTGCTATTGCCGTTTGGCAACGTGCGGCTGGGCTTCCGAGGCCTCCGCGCAGCCATCTCACCTGGCGTACACGTGGAGGACATGCTGAAAGCATGTGTGCTGTATGTAGACACGACGTCATTTCCTATAAGCTTTGTATCTGTTTTTGTTTTTGCCCTCTTTTGTAGGCAAAGGGAACAACAGTAAGGGTTCAACCGTGGGTGACGGCCTTTCAAGGCTTGTCCACTGGTTGCCATCAGCACAGGGCAGTGAGACAATACCCGACACGATAAGAACCAAAATTGGTTCGTGATGGCCGGCCAGGGCGGTCAGGGGTAATATTGTACTGGAATATGCCTCAACATTTGTAAGCTCAAGAGGCGTGGCTAGGTAGGCGAGAGGGCCGTATAGGAAGGCTCAGCTCCTGATTGATGGATGCTGTCGAGTCTTCCCGATGTAGCCTGCGGTGCCATCACATCCGAATGCCACATCCGTTCCTTGCCCGTGTCCCACGTATAACAGGACTCTCCTGCCAACATGTGTGAACTGGAAACAATGCCCATGTCAATGCACTGGACTTGGTGACATCACCTCGCCGGTGAAGTGAGAACAGGATGTTGCAATGTTTCGTGTTGGTCCAGACGAAACATACTCGTGTATGGGTATAATATTTTATTTTATCCACTAGAGGTACTATAGTCAGTCCATCTCTACTCAGAGCTTGCCCCTATGCAAGTCTGGCATAAATAATCACCCGTCATGGAGAAGCAATTCATGGTGGCGTCCGGCGCCACAACGTCTTTTATTCCATGGGCGCACATGGTCGTGCTGAATGTACCACAACCTTCATTCCATATGCTTGTCAAGCATATAAGGGTCTAGACTAGGCCTATGAAACAATATATACTCCTTGGACAGATTCCTAGGAACAAATCTGCTGATTCCATAGGCTGTGGGCAGTAAATCTCCTCAAATGGAAACTCTGCATTCGCTAAATAAAATCCGGGACAGCGCGTCTCCGAAAGACAAGACTATTCCCACATCAGGATACTTAACTCGAACACGGCTTTGCCCGAGGGGATGCCTCGTTAGTCATCAGGTAGACTTGGCGATACATTGAGAGCACATCCGCGCAATGCTTTGCGGCCGTTGATCACCATAGCATCGAGAACATCTTGAGAATAGAAATAGGTATAATTTTGCCTGTGAGTGGGATTAAATGCAAAATTCGATGTTAATTTGTCTAGATTTTGACCCGAATCTCTCGTCTAGTTGTTGGATCGAGTCTGTTGTTCCGGGCATAGGGAAAAATCATCCAATTTTAACTTGGACACCCGTGAATCACAAATGATGTTTCCGGCACTACTCTGCCTGCCTGAATCTTGGGAATTAGCTATTGAGCTTGCGGTCTGGATGAAGACTAATTAGTTCAAATAGACCATGAGGCTTATCTACGAGGGTGTTGTGTTCCGATAAAAGATACAATGGCAATCATGCAGGTCATAATAAGACTAACTTGGTTAGTACGTTAAAAAGAAAAAAAAGAGAAAGCAAAGACACCAACGACAGGACAGAAGAAAAAAGGGCAAGGAGTATAATTGCAGGTGACCCTTAAGTCTTCAACTGGAGGTACATATACTTGCTAATGATTTACACACTGCAGCAAATATATAAACCATATAACACGGAAAAAAGACTTGCTCGACAATATGCAAGCCTTGCCCTCAAAAGCCTGTCAAGTCCTTTCGCCCCGTCCTTGCACACGAATGCAATTACCAACCTATATTCCGACGTGATGATCACGTCTGAAGAATTCCCACGAAGGCCACTATCACGCATTTCCAGGGGTGAATAATATATCCCTCACTCTTTGCAGTTTATGATTCTGTTTCGCCAATCATACGTGTAACCGCGGAACAGAGCGAGCACATCCTCGCCTCTTCAGATGCGACCCCAAATAGTGCAGTCGAGCTGAGCCTATAATTCGCTTGTTCCAGTGGTACGAGGACTTTGAACCAGGGGACGGCGGGAATGGCTTTCGGCCATAAGCGCTCAGGCCGGCCTCGCCACAGTCAGACTTGTGTGACCTAGGTTGCTTGTGAGACATGAACATTGGGTCAAATATTGATTGGAATGAATTGATAGGCGTAACTCAAACAGCAATTCCTTTGTAATAACACCGCACTGATAAAAGGGGTATAAACAACGCCCAGGCACAATAAAAGCGCCGTCTGGTAAACCAGCCATGTTCGCCCTCGATAAGCCAAGTATGCGCCCGATCAGCAACCCAAGACAAACAAGAGAACAATCGCAACAACTTCTCGGAAACAAAATGAAAACAAAAGCGCTCTGCGGTTTTGCCACAGAGTTGCCATAACGCCGCTCCCCTCCTGGGTAAACAAGTATCCTAGTCCACCGCTAACTCTCAAAGTGAGGTGATGCACATCATACAATCCAAATTGCGCAAGCAGACTTCACCATCAGATTCACCCACAAGACCTGGTCTAAAAGATCCGAGACCAAGCCCTGAAAATGAAGTTGGAAACTATCAAGACCAATCCCAGGACAGAAAACAGTTGTATCACCTCACCTGGCCACCTTGGCCGGACTTCGGTCTCTATATACGCGGCCTCGGCCGACTTGGCGCCAGAAATGGCCACCTTGCTCGATGGGAAGCGCCCGTCACTGAGGTATTTGTCCATGAGCTCGTCCTTCTCGTACCAGCGTTCGCGCAGCCACTCATCGAACGCCTCTGGGGTGTCAAGCGGTATGTCGGCCACGCGGAAGCGGCGCCAGTGGAAATTGACTGACTTGGGTGGGCGTCCTTGGAAGTACGTGCTGGAGAGGGTAAAGTACTGCTCTCCGAAATGACCTCGACTAAAAAGGCTGTTAGTCATTACTCAAATATCGCCTTTGGCGAGTGGCCGAAAAAAGACACAGATGACACTTACGGTATGCCCTCATATGCGACAGTACAATCATATACATAATCCACCGTACCCTTGAGCTCACTCAGCACAAAATGCATGCCGGTACTGCGGGGGAGGAGCATATGTTGTAGATCCTTGACGCCAATCTTCTCGGCCCATTTGGTAGATTTGACCTTGCCGTTGTGTGATGCGTTGGTGCCCTCGGGGAAGAGCAGCAACCACATAGGGTTGAGAGAACGACCGGCCGAGGCGCTGGGGTCGGCGCTCGAGGTCTTGAGCTTCTGGAGTCGATGGGCAAGGCGCGGCTGATCGACGGCCATCTTGCGCGACATGAAAATGAATCCATAAAACATCATGCCGGTGCCGATGACAGGTATGTATTTGAGTGACTCCTTGAGGATAATGTAGATCCAGCCATGCATCTGAGGGCTGTTGGCGTAGGCCACCCACCACAGGTACAGCCAGTCCGTATATATCTGGTGGTTGGCAATCATGACGAGCCGCTCGGGGAAGGCGAACTCGACGGTGCCATCAGGCTTCTGCCGGATCTGGCCGTCCATGGAGTCGTCGCCGCTGATTCGGATGATCGTAGGACCCCACCACTTGGTCATGGTTGTGATGGTAATTCCAAAGTGCGCCTTGGTCATGGACATCCAAGAGTAGTACCAGTCACGATTGTACCAGTAAAGAGGGGCACCAACGCATTGGGTGCACATAATTGTAATGACGCAGATGGTAAAGTAGGACACAAAGGCAAGCCGCCTGAGAATCGCAACGGCGTGGCCATATTTCTTGTCGCCGGCAGGGTGCTCATCTAGTTGTTCTCGTTGCCTGTCGACGGTGCTTTTGTTCGAGGATGTGGGCTTCTTCAAGCCGAGTGTGTCCGGAGACAAGGAGTGGTCGATCGGCGGCTTGGCGACGCGCTCCCGCAGCTCGGCCGCCATTGCGACGGAGGTAACAGGTTAGGGAGCTGTTGCCAGTGCGATGGGTGTCGGTAGGTACTGCGGGGTTGTGGGGTTGGCAGGATGTACGCAAAGCCTGTCGAATGGACACAAGCCGCCCAAAGCCTGTAGTCGGACGTATTTGATTAATTTCGAAAGTTAATCTGCAAGAATAATTCTGAGCAAGCCAACGCGCCGTAAAATCATCGATGGATGTCAAAAAGGCAAGCTGGCTTGCGGCAGGGAACTGTTGAACTTTGGCTCAGAGAGAGCTTGCGATGAGGCGCAGCACCCAGGCAGCAGCAGGGCAAGCAGGGCAAGCAGGGCAAGCAGGGCAGGGCGGGGCCCAGGCGTCAGTCAGGGTGACTCGAGATCAGACGATCGGCGACATCTTCTGCATCGGTGAAGCTTGTGTGAAGAGGCCTTCTTTAGGTTGCCATTTTCTGTATCAAATTCTACATGTGTGCAGAAAATCTCTGCAGAGAATATCTTTAAAGTAGTCAGTTACCCTACTCTGTTAAAATAGAAGCAGAGATAGGCTGCCTCTCTCAGTCACAAGGCGGAAGTAGCGGGAACGTGTGGATCAACGGCTGGTCGTTTGCAGCTGCCATTAGGCCAGGTCGGGTTTAGCCACCTACTTCGAGCTGGTTCCAGTACTGGTGGTTCGTAGGAACTGGACGAATGACGTTATTGTTCTTCAAGGGCAGCTTGTTCAAACAAAGCAACGGCTCATGGTTAGGTTGGGGCTAACCATGCAAATGTGATGTGACAGAATGACAGCTTAGTGCCAGTTGTTCAATGGTTGTTTACTCATTACGTTGTGATGCTATATGTGGCTTAAAGTACCTAGCTCGTTGTTGGCTAACTGTGTTTGAGAGCTGACATTATTTTTGTGTTTGCTGCCATCACAAGACTACCATGTTCCAAAGACCCATAATATCGAATCCACCGCATCTGATCTGCCGACTGCGGCGTCGCATTCTCATCTAACCTTGGCCAACAAGCAGGCGACTGCCGAATTAGATAAGTAAGTCGGAAAGGCGCGATTATGCGAAGCTCTATGACGGCACGCCAAAAGAGTAAGGTTCTGGCGTAGGCAGGCTTTGGAATCATGCCAAAATTAGTAGAGTGATGCAGAATCCATCTATACTTTTCTTCGAGCACATGTATATATGTGCTTTTAATATTCTACTGAAATCTAAAATGCTCACTTCCATGGTTTGGAATTTGAGGAGAAAGTAAATGGGTATTGCTTGCTCAGAGGGTAGCAACCTTGGGATCAAACGTAAAACGAGCTCTCGCCGAAGCTTGCGCACAGACGCGGTCGCAGCCAAGATGTGGGGTCGAAGCTCACACCATCGGCAGATTCTCGATATCGTCTAACGCCAAACAATCAATCGCCATTTGCCCAAAGGTCAATCCACACTTTCTTCACCTTCGATGGCGCCCAGCAGTCCATAAGGGCCATTATTTTATATGCCATGCCCGGCAATATCGAAGATGGCGTTACCCCTGAGGAGTCTAGGGGCATTGCGTCTCACAGTCCCAAACATACATGGCACAGCCGTCCCGTCATTGTCATGGACGACGAATTCTAGAAGTATCCGACCTCGTCACGTTCAACGTGGTTGGAGCAGCCGCAGCTTTTCAGCAACCGCACCCCGGCGAGAAATTCTCGACGTCTCTGTACTCCCGGATCGCATCGTGCCGAGATACCAGGAAAACCCAGCGTCCTCGCTTCTCCTGCTCCACTGGGCTCAGCCACCCCGAAATATCCTACTGATCCCCAAGCTGCACGCACCCCAGGTCACCCTTTCGGCCGTCGCCTTCGCCAAGCACCTGCACAGCAACTACCCGGACCTGAACCTAGTATTCGAGAGCCGTATCGCCAACGCCATTCACGAGAGCCTCCCATTCCCCATCTACACGGCCAGCGACGCCAGCAGCACCAATACCTTTCCCAACAAGATTGATCTCGTCACCACTCTCGGAGGCGATGGCACCATCCTGCGCGCTGCCAGCCTCTTCTCCCTCCAGGCCAGCGTCCCGCCCATTCTATCCTTCAGCATGGGCTCGGTCGGCTTCCTGGGCGAGTGGAAATTCGAAGAGTATAAGCGCGCCTGGAGGGAGGTCTACATGAGCGGCAGCGGCGTCGCCGTCGAGGACTTGTACGCTCCCCACACCCAGACGGCCGCCTCAGGCCACGGATCTGATGCGGCTGTGTCGCGCATCGGCGAGGATGCGTCTCCTGTGAGCCCACCTTGGGGCTGGGAGCGCAGCCCGGGCAAGTCCATGGGCCCGAGCCGGACGTCCAAGATGCTACTCCGCCACCGCCTTAAGGTCGGCGTCTACGACGAGCATGGCGTAAACATCAACGGCCAGCTCATCCCCACCTCAACCGCCCAGCCCGGGTACAGCCAGGCGCCGCCCTCCCTGGCCTCTCACGGCGCCTCTTCCTCTCAGCTATCCCTCAACGCCGGCGCTCCACCCGCAATCCATGCCATTAACGAGCTGCTCATCCATCGCGGACCGCACCCGCACCTAGCAATCATCGATATCTTCCTAAACAACCATTTCCTGACAGAGGCCGTCGCCGACGGCATCCTGATCAGCACCCCGACAGGCTCGACAGCATATAGTCTCAGCGCGGGTGGCTCCATCATTCACCCTCTGGTTGGCTCACTGCTTATCACGCCAATCTGCCCGCGTAGCCTCAGCTTCCGTCCACTGGTCCTACCGTCGAACACAAAGGTTTCCTTACGCCTGAGCGACAAGAACCGCGGCCGCGAGCTCGAGGTCAGCATCGACGGTAAGCGCCGTGCTGGCGTCGGCATCGGCATGGAGGTGCACGTCGAGGGCGAAGCTGTCGGCCGCGCCGCCGACGGCACCTGGAAGGGCGGCGTCCCCTGCGTCATCCGCGCCCCGGGCAAGGACACCGAGGGCACCGTCGACGACGACGACGGCTGGGTTGGCGGCCTCAATGGCCTGCTCAAGTTCAATTACCCATTTGGAGAGGCAGGACATTAAGGAAGGGGAGTTGGGGAGGCGGTGATGTCAAGATAAAGCTGGCGTGAGAGCATGCTGGCGATGCGCTGTACCAAGATACCCCGTTGTACAAATGGAAGGATTCCAGGGTTGTTTCTTTGATTCGAGAGAGGCTAGGTTTCAAGTTATTTGGGCACATTTTGGCTATCAAGTTCTTTTGACATGCGGAGTTTTGGGTCTCTGTTAAATACTGGAAATGTAAGCATAACCATAACACACGGACGTAATAAATTCAACGATGGAAAGCTACGTTGGGAACGGCTTGCTCGGTTCACTTCAAAAAAGAAAAAGAAAAAAAAAAGGGGGGGGGGGAATGGAACACTGCAACCAACATAGGGGCTGATGCATAGGAAGAGTCTGCATTGCAGTCTGCAATCAGGCACATTATTCCAGTCAACTTCACGGAAGACTCGTGACGCTATGCTACCCCACCCGAGACGAAATCCATTGAGTAGAAGTCGACCCACCAAGTGGTTGGCGTCACAGATCAACCATTACAGTCCTAACTCAATGTATCACGTAGTCACCGTCAGGTAACACGAAACAATCAAAACACCTTTTAAGGTATAAATGCATCCGCACTTGCACAGTCGAGCGTCGACGTGAACAGAAGCAGGAACTTGATTAACTCCTCAATTGACCCCAAAGTCGAATGCCATTGCGCCTTGATGATCCCTTGGTAAGAAGTAGAAATCGTATGTCCCATCATGCTGATTCATCTCCATGGGGTTTTGCTTTTTTGGCTTTTTTTTGTTTGTTGTGTTCAGTCCAGAGGGTATGCTGGTATAGAGCTTCCCCTCCCTCCATCGAGGAATACCTGATAACAGATACAAAAGCCTTTTCCCCTATCCCTATGCCTTCCCATCGCAGGTGAATGTTTTGCAAATGTTTCCCTTGAGCCGCCGCAAACCAACCAGTCTAATTGAAGAGTACGCGAAAAATAACAACATAAAGAGCAGATCACACAACAGCCTAATAACCGTAGGCCTGAAGGGTCTCTGCCGTCTTCTTGTCGACGTTTGCGTTCTTCTTCGACTCGCTGCGCTGGCGGGCAGCCAGCTTCTTGCGCTCGTAGTAGGCACCAGCCTTTGCTTTTCTCCGCTCCTCCAGCCTGTGGGTAGTGGTCAGTAAATTGTAATTTTGGAAAGCGTCGTGGATGACATGGAACGGGTGCACGAGCTAAAACAAGCAGTGACCTCATTCGTCTGTCCAATCACAATCACATACCTGGCAACAACATCCTGGTACTTCCAGCCAACCTCATGGCTCAGACGGCCAACAGTGCAGTACTTGCGGCCGGGCTGCAGTCTGAGGACACGCAGAGCCTGGGGAACGACCATCTTCTTCTGCTTGTCGTAGGGAGGGGGGACACCCTCGAAGACCTTAAGGCGCTCAAGGGCAGCGGTACCGCGGGCAGTCTTGTGGGGCATCATGCCGCGGACGGCCTTGTAGAAGACGCGCGAAGGGGCGCGGAAGTGGAAGGGACCACCTCGTGTCGGGTTGTAACGGGTGATCTTCCGCAGGTGGGCATGGTACTTGACTATAATCCATCGTGTCAGTCTTGACCTATCAGTTTGACACCAAGCCCAGAGGAGTAACTAAGAGTATCAAGTCTCCGACTGCTTCGCTACCAGTGCCACTCTCTCGCCATGTGATCGTGATCGCGGATCGGGAAAAAACGTACGCTTAGCGCGGAAGAACTCGCCGGAGATGTTCAGGGCCTCGCAGCGGACGACAACGATCTTCTGGCCCTCAAGAAGCTGCTTGGCGACAATGCTGGCCAGGCGACCCAGCAGATGGCCCTTGCCGTCGATGACGACCTGACAAAACAAACAGACGAGTTAGCAACTCTGTCTTCCATGCCTCCCATCCAACCCCCTGTCGGTCTCATCGCCATGCGTCTCTTCTATTCGGTTCGATTCATAGCTTCGGTGTCGGCTGGTCGATTTCGTGCGGTGCGCCAGACGGATTGCAGCACCTTGATTCGTGACGTGAACAGCGTCGATTCTGACATCCCGCAGAGTTCCCAGCAGTGCAGCCCGGTATATGCATAACCGATCCGGTAGAAGAGACGCATCGCGACAGCACGCTTTCAACGGGTCCAGACGTGGTATAGGGTTTGGACTCACAACCGACTCGAAGCTCGACATTCTGGCGGTGGTATGTGGAAAAGTCGGATATGGAGAGAAAAGAAGAAAGAAACCAAACCTCGTGTCGGCTACGAAGTTTGTGGTTGCCCAATTACTTTACCTTTCGGGGCGGCGTTGTTGGGTGTGAAGTTCCGTTGATGCTCGTCACCCAGGGCAAAATTATTGCTTGTAGTGTTGGGCCTGCCGGTCAGTGTGATAGGGCTCAATCGGCCTGCGGAGGGGCCGAGGATTGTGGATGCCTGAGGCATCTTAGGGTTTTGGGTGGAGGTCAGCTGATCCAGCATTAAAGAGCGCGGGGTGATTGTGACGGATGACCCCACCTTGGATCAGACACGACTGATTTTTGGTCGCGACGATTGCTTGACTGAGATTTCTGTCTGTCGCCTACCCTGTACGGGCAACTAGCTGCTGATCGCTTCGAGCTGCAACCAATGCAGGCGATCAACGGGGGACAACTGCTTAGATACAAATGATAACAAAGTATTAGGAACATAACGAAGCCAATGGCCAGTATGCAGCATTGGAAAGATCTCGTAAGACGCAGCCATCGGAGAAGAATTACAGTCAAACAGGAGATGATTTTGTAGTCTAACATGAAATGCAAACCGCCTCAAGATGCCATGATATGGATCCGCAATTATTGTCATAAGGGAAATTGCAATGAGTACACCAGGCTATACCAAACAAGTCTGACCTCCTTCTTGAAAAACAAAGATGGCTTCTCATTGTCTCCTAGCCTCCCAAGGTTTTAAGTCTATACAGCTCATCACTTGGCATCGGGCGAGTACTTGTCTACCGGCTTCAGTACCTCCTGTACGTACTTGACCAGCTCCTTTCTCCTCATCCTGATGCTTTCATCGCCGCCAGTGTCGATCTCGTCCAGCTTCAGTAGCACCTTTTGCAGCACCGTCTCCGAAATCTTGCGGTACTCCTCGACACACTTCTTGGGATCATCCGGCGGGTTGGACACAAACTGCTCGCATATCGGCCGTAGAGTCTCGTCAAAATTTTGCTGTATGTTGTTCAGCTTGTCCATAGCGCTGTTGGGCGCAGCTGGGATTAATGGGGGCTTGGGCACGGCGATGGTGGTGCCTGCGGCTGGACGCTCAGGCGACCGCATCCTGCTAACGGACGGCGCCCGCTGCCTCCTCTGGTCACCCTCAGGTACCGACAGGCCGACGCTGGAGCCGCTCTCGCGCGGGCTAGGATCACGGTGCTTCTTCCGGCTGCGACTGCTCTTCTTTTTCCTCCCACTCCTGCCATCTCTGTCCTCGCCCTGTACCACCACAATCTCCTCGCTCGTCTCGCTGCTACTCCTGCCGCCGCCGACGTCCACCTCATCCTCGGGTAGGACAATCATGATCTCGCTCTTGTTCTTGACGCCGTAGTTGCATACGGGCTCCTGGTCATCCTTGAGCTGCTTGCCCTTGTAGTACATCTTGAGGTTGTTGGTTTGCCTGTTGGACAGCTTCATGACCAACTGCGCGCGATCACGGAGGTCGCCAGCGATCAGTTTGCCGTCACCGATGGAGTAGGCAGGGAAGTGCTCCGGATATGTGATGCCCCGGTTCTTGATGAGGACTATGTCATCGTCGGGGATCTCGAGGGACGGCTCGGACCGACCGACACGTTGGCTGCTCGCGCGAGGGTCGTAGTATCGCGATCGATCAATGTTGTGGTTCTCGAGGTCCTGAGATGTAATGTAGCTAAAGTCCTCATCCAAGATATCAGGTGGCTGCCCATCGTGGCCCAGGTTCGAGGCGAAGGGCGAGATGGGGCCTCGTCCACCGTATCCGCTGGACCAGCCGAATCGCTGTCTCCTATCCATCTTGTCGCCAGGCTTGGCACGCGCGGCCACGGTGGGTAACGCCCCTAGCAGTAAAATTACGGCAAAGGCCCCAGAGAGGGTAGCCGGCGAGATGGGAATACCGGTTGCGGTGTGAAGGTACTCGGTCAGGTTCTGGAGAAAGGAAGTAGCTACGTTGATGATATCGTTTGCAAATGCACCCGTGGATGCTAGAAATCCTTGATCGGAAGCCACCTTGACTAAATTTGCCCTCCAGAGAGGACGCAAACCGGAGATGTTGTTGTAGTTGTGTTATGGTGTTGGGCGTGGAGCTGGTTGGGCAGGTGGGCTCTAGTGACTGCGGCACTTGTCGTGAGTTGTTTTTACCCGTTTTTCTCTTTTTGCTTTTTTTTGGTTGTCCAGGGTCAAGTCACGGTGGGATACGAAAAAAAACCGTTATTGGTGACAAAGACGCTACGGACGAGACCGATAAGGGGGCAGAACAGACCAAAGACACACCGTTTGGGCAAAATATACGTTAAGCCAGCTGTGCTGTTCTGTCGGTGGTCTGGGGTTAGTGGCGGGCCCGGACTGACGCAAAAGGCGAGTTGGCGCAAGACAAAAAATTCGCAGAGCAGGCCCGACGATTTTCTGGGGCGGCGATTTGGGCACAGATGATCGGCACTCTTCAGTAGTGGTAGAGACCCGAATCTTTCAGGGATCTCTTGTCGATTTTTTTTCTTTGGCTGCAGAAAAGCGACGGGGAACAGGCTGCTTGAAAAGTTGGAGTGGTGCTTTGTTAAGGTGGGTGAGTGGGCTCTTTTTTTCTTTTTGCGACCCAACGACCACGAGGCTACATCTGACGTTGATTTCAGCCAAGACGCCTTACCTCATCATAACAGGAACGGGTTGTTGCATCCTAGGTCAAAACGGTAATGAATTTTCATGTTAACTGTTAACCATTTTTTACCTGGTTGCCGTTTCCATCTGCGTTTCCCAGTTTATTTTTCCTCATTATGCTTATATTTGCCTCTTGAATTGTTACTTTTTTCCCCCGAGGATTTAATTCGTGGAGAGACATTGTGGTTCTCAAACTAAACGAACCCATGTTTGAACTGTCTATCTACCTGGGTAGACAAGCCCGGTTCATCTCTAAGCAACGGGTTCTTCCGTAAGCTTCCACATAACAACTGTCAAAGAGATATGCTCTATAGGTCTTATTCGCCTCCCAGCAATGACACAGATCTTTGTGTTACTGAAGCCATGCGGTCGATACGTTGAACAATAGCAAAACATGGCACAAACAAGCGATACGGCGCTGTTCTCCCTGATGTGATGCCATGAACAAGGTACAGTGGCATTAGGTAAGCGACGTACCGGATTTGCTAATAAGAGACTCCACGGTCCAAGATCATTGTCCTGCATGACTCGGGAATGCTGCGTGAACGGTGATGCAACCAACCGAGGTCTGAGCTGTTCTTGCAATGATTTAGTGAGGGTTTTCCGGCAGCCCAATAAGGCATCGCGTGTGTTTTTTCCATATCGTGGCCCTTGATCACTGCATGCGGCCTTAATTTTTCTTCCGCCTGATCAACGATTTGTTATGTCATTCGTAAAATCTGCCGAAGGCACAGAAAAAAAACTTAAGTATTTGAAGAATTTCAACTGTAACACCAGTAGTCCAGAGTAAGAATAGGGGGGAACAGCGAAGTAGATGACAGTTTTAGACTGGCATGGGAAACCAGAGCACTTGCACCGCAAAGATGGACCCTGTCAATTCGATTCCGTCCCTACGCCATCATCGTCTCTACCGTACAAATAGGCGGGCTTTGTGGGACTGGCATTGAACCTTGCAAGATGTTGCAGACTCAACGCGTAAAATACGCGTTTCGTGAGTTGATCCGTTCAATCCTGTACTTATCAATTGACATTCGCAATTTGTTCATTCGATGCAAGGGTGACAAATCAAGTCTACTCACATCACTGGTCGCCGATTGCACCATCTCCTACCGCCAAAGCCGTAAGCAGAAAACCGTAAGCTGTCAAGTCCGAAACACCGACGTCAGAGAGACCCCATCCCTGCTATAAAGAATCGGCGACCCCTCCAAAACCAAAACACCTCCCTCTAGCAACGGAAGCTCACCATACCACATGTCTACTTTCTTCCGCCGTTTATTTACCACAACAACGCCCGCCATGTCTGAAGCAGCCAAGCAAAAGGCCCAGAAGCTTATCGACGAGAACGCCGTCATGGTGTTCAGCAAGTCGACCTGCCCCTTCTGCACCGCCACCAAGTCGAAGCTCAAAGGCTTGGGCGCCAACTACAACGTGCTCGAGCTTGATCAGATTGGTAAGCTGAATTTGCAGATAGCAGCCTATACTCTACTTTGTCTACTAGCCTTTCATCGGTTTCTTCCTTATTTTACTAACGCATCCTCGCAATAGATGACGGCCGCGCCATCCAGGATGCGCTTCAGGAGATCACTGGCCAGCGCACTGTTCCCAACATCTTCATCGGCCAGAAGCACATTGGTGGCAACTCGGATTTCCAGGCCATCGGAGACCCGGAAAGCTTGATCAAGCAAGCTGGTGCCCTGTGAGAACACCAAGGCCTTGGCTTTTGTGCAACACAGTTTAGAAGTTGCGATGCATATCACCATAGATGCTGAGACTGTTACCTTGCGATAGAAGCAAGCGTGCGGGTATTTCGTCGCTTTGAATTGCTCATGAATATCAAGCTGTCAAGTCACAATAAACACAGATAGACTCATATTTCCTTCTGCACTAGGGACCTAGTCACAGCTTCTTTTCAATTATTGCGATGTTCTCGATGAGTAGATGCTGTATCTCACGTTGCCTACCTCGCCACAACTCACATTTCCAAGAGCATGTGTTCTGGGCGTTGATTTGCTTTTAGTTGTGCTTTCAACTTTGTGTGCATAAATGCTACAGTAGTATTTTATACACGCAGGCGTTGCGTCCTTTTAAAGTCTCCGTACAAATGGTAGTTATACAACTTGGGTGGCAACAGTGCCTACCGGTCTTTCCACAAATTCCAAAACGCCGTCGGCAATGCTCTTCCTCGCCGGCTCGCTGGCTACATTCTTGCCTGCTAGCCAGTTGAGCCATAAAGCACGCGAGACCCGCTCATCGTCCACGGTCCCAATGACCTCCCTCTGTTTGCCGTCATTGTATACCACCCTCAGCCTGCCGCCATCCTCACGCGTCAGCAGCAGCTCCTTTGACTTGGGCACCTTGCCGCGGTTGAAGAGCTGACGGAACGCGCGCATCGACTCGCCAAAGGCATCCTTGTCCGCCTTGACCAGATCCCCACCGGCGTCGCCGCCAGTCTCATCCAAAAGTTTATCCGACCTGGCCTGGATGGCGCGCACGAAGCCGTCGCGCAGGTGGTGGAAGTCTGTGTCTCGCACGGGAAGGATGCGGAAGACGGAGCGGGCGGGAATACCGTCGCGCAAGAGCTCGTTCCAAATCGCCTCACCCTCGACCGGGTCAAGGAGGGCCTTGTGCAGGTCACCCTTTTCGCCGGCCACCAGGGTCGTCGCAATCGGGTTGACGCGCTTGACGAGTCGAGACTGCAGGGCGGCGATGTCGGCCGTCGCGACGTAAAAGCCGACGACGTAGACGTTGATCCCGATGAAGGTCACAGAGCGCGTGCCCAGACCGACGAGCGTGTACTCGGTCGTCTGCTGAGTGGACGAGGGGTTCACGACTATCGGCGCGGCAAGCCGGTCGGAAGGCGTCGGAGGCGCCCTGCCATCGGAGACGTTTGGTAGGTCTATCGTCCTTGGGAAGAACTCGACGGTCGAGTTCCCCGTCGGAACGAGCTCACGGCCCTGATCGTCGTGCAGGACGACCTTTCTGTTGCCGCCATCGAGGAGCGGATCGGTGGGAGGGAGTGTTGAGTCGAGCTTGGCGGGCTGCTTGTCAATGGCCACCTTGAGCTTGTAGGCCGTGTACACGAATGATATGATTCCTGCTACGGCGCCGGCTGTCAGGAAGGTCCGGCGCATCTGATTGTAGTCATGGCTCTCCTGGGCCAGCTGCTGCACGTTGAGTTCCTCCCTGGCTCGGCCGGCGGAACCTCTGCTTCGACGGGTGAAAATAGTACGGCTTAGAGGTAATTGCTGGCGCCGCGGTAGCGCCCGCAGGCACCGTGAGGCTGGTTGGCGCAGCATGATGCACCTTTTCAAAATGTTAGTCGCTCACGATGCACTTGAGCTTGGAGCTGAGTCTCAGTTGACATTTTGCATCGTATGAGGCGCAAGGACGTCACCGCGTTTGGAGCGGCAGAAATGGACTGGCCAGGGCTGCCAACGCCAAGCTAAAGCCCCACACTGACATGATGCATGCATGCTTTACAGAATGTACCGTGCGGCCTGCATCCGCATTGGAACTCGTATCAGCTGAGTTCAAGTATTAAGATTTTCCCAACAGAAGTCCCCTACTCCTAGACTAGACTAGACTAGACCCTTACCTTGCCTACATATAGATAGTAAAGCGATGTTGCTTTTGGACAATGGCAGGTCGGTAAGGCCGGCGCACCGAGTTTGGTAATGTATACAGTGTTGTAATTTGGCACTGAATTTAGTACTAGCGTTCAAATCAACAAGCTATTATTTATTCATGAGCTCCGCATCCCCATCGCAGACTGTACCAAACCGCCGGATTGGATTGAGCCGATCGAACTGATTCAGACTGACAATTCCGTATACGAGTGATCTAAAGGTAGCTTGTTTCTGACGAGGTTGGCGGGCAGGTACCTAAACCTAAACCTAAACATTCAGGCCTAGGCTAGTCTGGTCTGAGGTGGTCTGGGGGGACCTGAGTGCTTCCGCGTGACGCCCAAAACCGTACCTACCTAGATGATTGATAACTAGACTAGCCATTCGTCGCAACACGTAAACAAGTCGCATGGGGTAGACGCATGCTGCAGGCCTTGTAGTTGCGGGTAGGACGACCAAGAGCAAGCAAACGTTGAGCAGTGTAGCAGCAGCCAGTGAACAATATCAGAGGACGACTAGCACCCTGAGAGTGTCGAACGTCAAATGTGGTCTGTTTCGCTTTCGTAGCGGGGAGCTGCTTCTCGGTTCTCAACAACCTCCACAAATGTTAGCCTGTGCATCCTGCAGACAAACAGGACAGACAGGGTGCGTCATGTGTGGAGTTGTCGATTGGCCATCCCAACTTGCAGCTTGTTGCTGTCCGGTGACATGCGTCTCGTTTGTGCGTGCGTCCACCACATTCGCGCGAAATTTGGTGGGTGCACGTGGAAACCTTGCGTGTGATGTCGGGGACACAGGCTTCCGCTTCGCCGTTATTTTGGATGGGAAACCAAACACTCGAGCTTTCTATGCATGCATTTGTCGAAAGCGCACCCCGCGCATCACGGTACAGCACGGCTAATTCTAAGACATGACTGTCAATGTCAATAGCCTAGACGTACCTGACACTTGAGGCATCTTAAGCCAACATTGAGTTGACATGACGAAGGTAGCGCGCTGGCCCAAGCTTGCTTTCCAAGTCGAGCGCGCTCGGCTTGGAAAACAGCGCATCTTTGCATCTGGCCTAAATTGGGAGGACGGCATCAAGCAGACTACTGTGGTCGCCGCTTGCAAGAAAAGATACAACTATCAGGAAAAGAAATCAAACAAAGTGAGATGACCAAGGTAACATCCTTGTCACGGGAATCTAGCAAAGAATCAACAGTGAATTGCATAGCAAGACGATCAAATTGAAAGACCAAATACCAGACCTTGGACCTCACCCAAGTGATCCAAAGTGAGGTAATGTCAATCTTAGGCATCTTGTGTTGAACAACAAATTGTGGTCGGTCATCAGTCTGAAGTGGCTGGGGTGCATTTAGCTTGCTATAGATCGCGCCTCTCCCATTTTCCACACTTGGGATTGGTCAGTGCTCGGCGCAGCAGCAGCCAGTAAACTGCTGCAGGCTGGCAGCTGCTCTAAGAATATCCCTCCCTCCACTCCCCCGTCAGAACCCCCGCTTGACGACATTCCGAAACCCCCAATTTCGAACCCAACGTTGCCCATTCATTCAACCACGTCCACAACTGCATCCCGAATACTTTTTCTGCGTATTCATCGGGTCGCTTCTGCGCTTCTGCCTGTCGAGGATACGAAAGAAAACACACTTTGCAAACTGCGCAAACGCATCAAACAAACAATCATCCCGACCTCGAACCGCCAACCCTCGACTGTGGCACGCCCGCCATGTCATCGGGTGCCGCTGGGCTCGGGCATGAGATGGCCCGGGGCCTCGACGCTCACGGAGGTGCCTCTGTACGCTCTGCACGCAGCCATCACCACGCGCCGTCGCTCGACGCCATCGCTACACAAAACAACGAGATTGAGGACTCGCGATCGTCTTCATCAACGAACTCACCCGTGCCCAACGAGAATGAGGAATCCGACTTTTTTCTAGGCGCGAACGATTCCCAGTCATCCCTCGGCGTACCCAACCTCCAGGATATGCAGGTTACCGACGATTACGATTGTCTGGCGGCGGTCAACAAACTCCCCAACGAGATTCTTATCAGCATCTTCTCGCGCCTCTCGTCGACGTCGGACCTGCGCCACTGCATGTTGACATGTAAACGATGGGCCCGGAACACGGTCGATCAACTCTGGCATCGGCCATCGTGCACAAGCTGGGACAAACACGCCATGATTTGCCGCACCCTCACCATCGAATACCCATATTTCTCGTACAAGCACTTTGTGAAGCGACTGAACCTTGCCCAGCTTGCCGAAAAGGTCAACGATGGCAGCGTCATGCCTCTGGCCGTCTGCAATCGGGTCGAGCGCCTGACGCTGCCCAATTGCAAGGGTCTCACCGATTCTGGCTTGACCGCCCTCGTCACGAACAACGATCATCTGCTGGCGCTTGATATGTCGGGAGTTGAACAGGCCACGGATGCCTCTGTTCTTGCCATTGCGGAGCACTGCAAGAGGCTTCAGGGCCTCAATGTCTCGGGCTGTACTCGGATCTCCAGCGAGGCAATGGCAGTTCTTGCCCAGAGCTGTCGATACATTAAAAGGGTACGTTGCATTTAATACTTAACCCTGACTATATATAGATGTAACTATAGACTGACATGCGCCCCACAGTTAAAACTTAACGAGTGTAGGCAACTCGGTGATGAAGCTGTCCTGGCATTTGCCGAGAATTGTCCCAATCTCCTCGAGATTGACCTCCTTCAGTGTCGACTGGTGGGGAACGCTTCTATCACTGCTTTGCTGTCAAAGGGACAGTCGTTGCGAGAACTTCGACTTGTCTTTTGCGAACTCATTGACGATGGCGCTTTTCTTTCATTGCCACGTAACCGGACCTACGAACACTTGAGAATCCTTGATCTTACTTCTTGCATACAATTGACGGACCGTGCCGTGGAGAGGATTATCGAGGTGGCCCCGCGCCTCCGCAACTTGGTACTCTCAAAATGTAGGGCCATCACGGACACGGCCGTCTACGCCATCTCACGACTGGGCAAGAACCTACACTATGTACATTTGGGTCACTGCCAAAACATCACAGACGAGGCCGTCAAGCGGTTGGTGCATTGCTGCACTCGTATCCGCTACATTGATCTCGGCTGCTGCATCCACCTCACCGACGAATCGGTTACAAAGCTGGCCACGCTTCCCAAGCTTAAGCGTATTGGCCTAGTCAAGTGTTCTGGGATCACGGATGAGAGTATTTTGGCTCTTGCTAAGGCCAACCAGAAGCATCGTCAGCGTCGTGACCACCAAGGAAACCCAATTCACGGTTCTTTCCACAGCCAGAGCAGCCTAGAGCGTGTACATCTTAGTTACTGCACCAATCTGACATTGAGAGTAAGTCTATTGAACTCGTTGTCCCTACGCTTTGAGAAGAGCTGTTCATCGCCTACAGCGGTCGCGCTAGCACAGAAACTAACATGGTTGCGTAGGGAATCATTAAATTGCTACAAGCTTGCCCTAAACTGACACACCTCAGCTTGACGGGCGTTCAGGCCTTCCTGAGGGACGACCTGGCACAATTTTGCCGTGATGCTCCTCAAGGTTTGCACGCCTTCCTTTGATGCGGCTTTCAGGTGTGATTCAGGGTAGTGTACTGACTGGTTGTGATTAGAGTTTACCGAAAACCAGCGCAACGTCTTTTGCGTCTTTTCTGGTCAAGGCGTTGTCAGCCTTCGCCGATACCTCAATACCAACTTGTTTGATGACTTTCACGACAGGCCTGCACGGCGTCATTCGGTACCAGGGGGTGGCGTGCACACGCACCAGCCAGGGGCCGTCTCAGACCTCCAAGCAACATTGGACGCATCTTTTGACGACCAGGAACCTGATACCGTAGACGATGACGTGGCATACGACGCAGACATGACGATGGACGGCGCGATTCCACCACCGCCGCCTCCGCCCCCGGCACCGGGCGCACCCAATACTCATTACCAAAGTGTTTTCCCCGGGTACCCGGCACCTGACGCGACTGCAACACTAGAAGGCGGACTTGCCGGGCCATCGGATGGAATCCAACAAGATGCATTAGACGCCGGCCCAAGTGGAGACAGCACAGCTAGGGCCGACCCCTTTGTTTTCGGATCGAACCAAACTCCGAATCCCGATAGAACCAGGCGTGTGCCGTCTCTGCCTCAAGCTTCCATAGCCGCCAGGCAAAATCAAGGCTTTGCAAGCGGTAGCGGGGCGGGTTCTGGCACGACTGCTGCTACACCTGCCACTAGCATGGGGTCAAGACAGAACCTAGGTGAGGATATTAGTCCTGTGAGCTCCAATGGCAACACTCCCGAGCCACCGGCATAGCTATACTTGGATTTGAAGACATGAATACTGGGTAAACAAGGCACTAGGGGACTGATTGATACGCATGGACGTGGCGAATGAAGTTCAGAGTGGGAGTCGAGAGCGGCCAGCCGGGGTTACAACTTGTCGTGGCTCTATTTGGCTTTTTTCCCCCCCCTGCATTGGACTCTGCGATATTCATTTGATTACTTGTCCAAGTTTTTTGTTTGTGTTTTATTCTCCAAGATTCTAGACTGTTCACGACCGGATCGTCCAAAGGAGAAACTTGAGGCATGTTCAAGCAAACTGAACTGGAAGGGGGGTGGCGTTTGCAAGCCAGCCGTGCGATGAAGCTGGAAGGAGGGTTCTTGATCTATTATTATTATTATTCTTTTCCTATTCCATGTAAGAGGGTTGGCGGTACAATCCAATCACAGCCTCAGTCTATACATGTTGGGATGACTTTTGTCGCCAGTGAGCGGGAAATCAAGTGTCGTCAAAGTATATGGTTATTTGTCTGGTATACTATGGAATGATTGGAGGACGGCTTCGATGAGACGAGAATGGTATATTACTGCATACAGGTGAGTATTATGGGCCAGTTTTTTTTTTCTTTCTTTTTTTTCTTCAATTCGGGGTTGCGTGCGCGTGCATGCTGAGTTCCGTGAGTCAAAGCGAATGTTACTTGTCGATCTGTTGGTCTGGGAAGCTTTCTTTTATTGTCCATTGGGAGGATTTTTTTTTTTTTTACTTTTTTCTTGTCTGCGCGGTTGTTTTGATTATTCTTTTGTTGTGGTCATGACTTTAGGGTTATTGTCAAAAACCGACCGAAATATCAGAGATAGGAATGGGTTGAGGATTGGGCGAGGGAAGATAAGGCAAAGTGGACGACTGTAAACATTCCCTTCTTTCCCCATTATGAGGGGGGATACTTTGATTGATAGAAAAGAGAAGATAAGGAAATAGGTCTTGAAATCCTTGGTATTGGGTCCGTCCTTCCACGTGTGCTAGGTGGGTTGACAGGAGATGAAAGATTGGATAGGTTTTGAAAAGCTGATGGAGAACAAGAGATGACGATATTACCGGTGGTGGTATACGCAGATGCGTGGACAGTTGGTTCGGCCGGGGTGGTGCTAGAAGCGACGTGACGGAACAGAAACTGTTATCAAGACGGAGGACCAGTTGGTGCATAGTAGACCAAGAAGGGAAGGCCCAGTTAGATGACTATGTGGATAATTGGATATTTATGGCACAAAGTTTATGAGAAACGACTCTCCGTTTTGCTCGGTCTGATGCCTCTCTTTGGTGATCGGCAGCGGGCGCGGACTAATCTATCCAGCGGCCATGGGCTAGGGGTTTTGATCGGAAGTTGCCATGGTTGTAGTAGTCTTGTGGAGATCAACGAGTGCAAGCTGATTGTCCTGTTGCAGCAGATGATGGTAGGGGTTGATGCTATTATTATAGAGTTCTAATTGAATGTACAGTAGTAACACATAGAAATCTAGCGCAATCTGAGCAATTGCTGCAGCTGCTAAAGTCTGGGGACGGACCGATTGAACAAATCGGGTCAAGATTCGAGGCTGTGCACATGCTTCCTGCAGCGCAGCAATCCATCCCCCTCCTCCCGATTCGACCATGAATTTAGAAAAACAAGTGCTGGTTTCAATCTCCACCCCACTAAATTTACCTACCTCTACCTGACTTCCCCCAACTCAGCCCGCCCCAGGCCTTGGATATCGTCCAGCTTGTCAACGGTACCGCCAACGGGTATGCGGGATATACTTTGCTTCGTTACTGCGCTAATACCAGCGAAGCCTGGGTGTTTTGCGGCATTTTCCAGGGAGGTGTTCTGTTCGCTCTAACGGACTCTGGAAGCTAAAAGATTGCTGGCCCTGTCCTTGATGGAATTACAGAGTAGGCACAGAGAGAGAGAGAGAGAGAAAGAAAAAAATGGACGGGTCTCATCTCGAGACGAAGTAAGCAGATGATGACTTGCATGACCCCTCATCGATTTGATTGCGACGCCTTGCCTAGTATTGTAATTTGAGCTGGTGCTGGTTTTGTTTCTGCTTTTGGCATCGACCCTGACTCTGGGCAAAACGGTTCGAGGTCCAAGAGCATGATGACGACGCAATCGCCTCCGCTCCTTACCCCAACTGCACGACACAGCCCAAGGTTGTTTTTTTTTGTTGTCACCGCCAGTCTTTTTACGTTTCCCATTTTCTTGTTTTCTACTGCTTTGTGCATGTTTATTATGCCTTTTACGCCCTCAGAGAAGGAGATTCTCCTCCGTCTGTGTACTTTTTTTCAACTTTGCAAATAGTGACGGCGAATGACTGTATTTTTTTTTATTTTACAGCCAACAGTGGAAATACTGGCAAACAAAGACTTTTTAAACGGTAAAACGAATACAGAGAAAATAAAAATAAAACCAATACAAAAAACTGCCCAAGGAAAAAAATGATAATAACATGGAAACTAATAAGCGAACCGATATCACCAAGGTGCTGAATACCAACTATTTGAGGATTGATTAACCAAGTAGATAATTACTGTTTTGGTAAAAAGTACTCATGTAAGAAAGAGAGTGTCAGAGGAGGGGAGGCCGCCCGTCGCTACCAATGCAACTCCTGATCAAGCAAGATCCAAAGGCTAACCTGGGTGAAATCACGAGTCGATTTGTTGACACAGATTGGTACTGCCAATCAAGATGCAAGAAAACTCACTTGCGCAGGTGGGCTCTCTGCGCTGACTCCGTTGCTTGACCGTTGTCGAATGCGACCTGTTTTTCCCACTACTTTTGCAAACGGCTAGGTCAAAACTGACACTTACTAGCCGAACGTCCTGGCCGGAACCTGGATAGCTCAGGTACATGGCAGCTCCAGCGCTGTGTAAGCCTCCTGAGAGGTCACCGCTATTATAACTCCTCAGGCTCTCTGACGCGGCACCGGCGGCGGGAAGGATACAGTAGCAGTTATGCTATGCTCCGTTTGACTTGTCCATACTGGAGATTTCCAGTTTCCCCCCCTTGTGCCCGACTACACTGCCACCTGCCTCATAATTTTGTCTCTATTCACTATGTTCCTGTTTTTATTCTTTGCCCACTTTGTTGTTGATCCTATCTTTTCCGTCTCAACATGACACAAACGTATAAGAGGCTTTTGGGCGCACGCCTTCTCGTCCATTGAGTCGGGCGGCCCTTCAGTTCACCTTTTTGCTCTCCTTCCATCTCTCCTTTCCTCTCTCCCTCTTGTCACCCCTTACTGTCCTCTAAAACAAATCTTTTGCCTTGCTGTCAGCTTTCATCCCAACTTTTATTGTTCCCCTTTCTCCTCGTGGCATCACTTCTGAATGGACAAAGTAGAGCTGGCTGTTGCTGAACCTACCCGCCAAGGTATAACATGGCATGCCAGTCCTACAGTCCAGGACGAGGAGGCAGGGCAGGCGAGGGGCCGCCCGGCCAACGGTGGAGTATCGAGGCAGAGGTCCATCTCTATCCATAGCGCCCGTTCCAGGAGATCTGTCGATGCCTCTGCCACAATCCCTATTCAGTATCGTACTCTTTCGATAGACGTCGAGGAGGCACAGACTCGGAATAATGCCGAGAGGAAGAAAGATGCCGTGACGCAAGGTATGCGAACCCTCGATCCCACACTGCATTATTCTTTTTTTGCATTCGTGATTGCAAAACTTCCATCTCTTGAGTGGTTTTCTTGGAAAGAACTGGATGGGGCTGACTTTGATTTTAAATCCCTGAACAGATCTTGCGGATATCGACTGGCACACTTTGGACATTGATATCCTCGCCCAGTCTCTCACAACTTCGCTGAAAGATGGACTGTCCGCTGAGCAGGCTGAGCGCCGCATCAAACAGCATGGCAAAAACGTGCCGACCCCTCCACAGACTCATCATTTCAAGGATATCATGGGATACCTCTTCAAGGGGTTTGGTCCAGTGCTGCTCATAGGCGCGATCCTGTAAGTTTCACATGCCGCGTGGTTTTCTCACCAGTTGAGCCATAATTGCCTATAATCTTCTTTCCATAGGAACAAAAGTAACTAACCAATCTGTCCCAAGTGTCTTCATCGCATGGAAACCACTAGGAGACCCTCCACAAACCGCCAACCTGGCCCTGGCCATCGTACTGCTAGCCGTTTTCTTCATCCAGGCCGGTTTCAATATGTGGCAGGACTGGTCATCGTCTCGCGTCATGGCTTCCATCAAGACCATGTTGCCAGACGAGTGCATGGTCATGAGAGACGGCGTGCTCGTCAATATGTTCGCCGCCGACCTCGTCCCTGGCGATGTTTTGGTTATCAAAGCCGGCAACAAGCTGCCTGCGGACGTGCGCTTCTGCGAGGTCTCATCTGACGCAAAATTCGACAGGTCCATTCTGACAGGTATGTCAAGCTTTCATGCAGTGCAAGTATGCAGGTCTGCAACATTACCTTCTTTAGCGGGACTTGGCATGCACGGCTAGACGCACTACACGCTTCCCTACCTGCAAATTACTTGTTGTACCCTCACCAATATACTAGCTCTACTGACACTCTGCATCACCAGGCGAGTCACTTCCTCTGCCGGCAACAGTCGAGACGACAGACGTCAACTACCTCGAGACGCGATGCATCGGGCTGCAGGGCACGCACTGCGTCAGTGGGACATGCCACGGCATCGTCGTTGCCACTGGCAACAAGACCGTCTTTGGCAGGATCGCCAAATTGACCAACGAGCCCAAAAAAGGCATGACGACACTAGAGCGCGAGGTGCTCAACTTTGTATGGATCATCTGCTCCATCATGGTGCTCATGGTTGTTCTCGTCATTGTCCTCTGGGCCGCTTGGCTCCGGGTGCAATATCCAGGCTGGATCAGCGTTTCCGGTTTGATTGTCAGCTGTGTGTCCGTTGCTGTCGCTTTCATTCCCGAGGGACTGCCCGTGGCTTTGACGGCCAGCTTGACTATCAGTGCCAACATGATGCGCAAGAACAAGGTTTTGTGCAAGTCGTTGAAGACGGTCGAGACCTTGGGTGCTGTCTCGGTTATTTGCTCCGACAAGACGGGCACTCTTACGGGGGTGAGTCCATATTCCCTAATCCTGCTTGACCCTTAGTTGCGATTGCATCACTGACGATTGCACAGAACAAAATGGTTGTCACCGACTGTGCCCAGGGCGGCCAGACTCACCCAGCCGAAGAAGCCCATGACCTTCTCATGGCGAACCGTAGCAATGACTCGGAAGAGTTTCTTGCCGGAAACGCCTTGGATCAGCTCCGTACTGTCGCCGCCCTTTGCAATGCGGGAGAGTTCGACGCGGCCACTCGCAATCTGCCTTTGGAGAACCGCCGAATCAACGGCGACGCCACGGACCAGGCTATCCTCCGCTTCGCTGAAAGCATGGGCTCGGCCTCAGCGACGCGTCGCTGCTGGCAGACACGCTTCGATCTGGCCTTTAACAGCAAGAACAAGTTCATGATCCGCGTGCTCAGCAACTCAGATCCTAACGGCCTGTCGGATGCCCTGCCCGCTGACACTGTCTCTGTATTTGAGCCGGGCGATCTCCTCCTGACCATCAAGGGTGCTCCTGATGTCTTGCTCGGCCGCTGCTCCAAGTATGTCGGTACCAGCGGTGCCACCTTGAAGCTCTCTCCCGCTGCCAGGGAGGAGATCGAAAGGATTAAAGATGAGTGGTCAGCACGGGGACGCCGCGTGCTTCTGCTGGCCCGTAAAGTTCTTTCCAAGGGTTGGGTCAAGAACAGCCCGTCGTCACCCGCATTTGAACGCGAGGCCATGGAGGTTGCATCATCGGGCTTGACATTGGTCGGGCTCGTCGCCATTGCCGACCCACCGCGTCCCGAGATCCCAGGTGTCGTGCGGACGCTCAGGGGCGCTGGAATCCGGATTTTCATGGTCACGGGTGATTTTGCCCTCACGGCGCAGGCCATCGCGCGTGAGTGCGGTATCATTACCAACCCAGACAGTGCCGTCCATGATGTCTCGGCGCTGTCTCGCAACGCCAACGAGGTGACGGGCAAGGACGTACATGGTTACGACAGCCCGCCAACCAACAAGTCTATCGTCATCTCTGGCGCTGATATGGCTGGTATGCTGTCGAACCAGTGGGATCAACTGGCAGCCGAGTACAGCGAGGTTGTTTTTGCGCGCACGACCCCCGAGCAGAAGCTGCGTATTGTTCGTGAGCTCCAATCCCGCTCCCACATCGTTGGCATGACGGGAGACGGTGTCAATGATGCCCCGGCCCTGCGTGCTGCCGACGTCGGAATTGCAATCGGCGGTGGATCTGATATTGCCGCCGAGGCGGCCGATATGGTGTTGCTCGATTCGTTCGGGAGCGTCGTCGAGGCGGTGAGATACGGACGGACGACGTTTGACAACTTGAAGAAAACCATTGCGTATTTGCTACCGGCGGGCAGCTTTAGCGAGTTCTGGCCCGTCATGACCAACGTAGCATTTGGACTGCCGCAGATTCTCAGCAGTTTTCTGATGATCATCATCTGGTAAGTTGTCAAGCAAGAAATCCTTTTAACAAGGAGTGCCATCTGACAAGCCATAATTAGTTGCTTTACCGACTGCCTTGCTGGTATTGCCATGGCTTACGAAGCTCCCGAAGCTGACGTGCTCATGCGACCTCCACGTAAAGTCGGCGTTGATCACCTTGTCGACTGGAAGCTCGTCGTCCACAGTTATGGCATCGTCGGGCTGATGGAGACTGTTGTATCCTTTGCCATGTCTTACTGGTACCTGCAGCGACAGGGCATCGTCTTTTCGAGCCTATGGTTCGGCTTCGGACGGATCCCTGAAGGAATCAATCCGGACTTCTACGCCAACCAGCTGAACGTGGCGAGCTCGATATACTTTGTCACACTTGTCGTCATGTAAGTCGCCGCCATCATTTCCCGTGGTGACTGACAATCCCTTGCTAACGTGAGACACGAATCATAGGCAATGGTTCAACCTCCTCGCCATGCGGACGCGGCGGCTGTCGCTGTTTCAGCACTTGCCATTCTTTAACAAGGAGACGCAGAACCTCTGGATTGTTCCCGCTGTCCTCTTCTCGCTCGTCATGGCCTTCTTCTGGCTGTACATCCCACCTCTGCAGGTCACACTTCAAACCACCGCCGTCCCCGTCGAGTACTGGTTCCTGCCCATGGCGTTTGGCCTTGGGTTGCTGTTGTTCGATGAGGCGCGCAAATATGCCGTCAGGGCCTGGCCCAAGGGTTTGGCTGCTAGGATGGCTTGGTAGCCAAGGGTGAGGAGATAAATTATATGCTAGTGGTGGGCAAATAGAGAAGAGCCGAGCCGCCAGCGACTAGACTAGGGGAGTTTTTTTTTTTTTTTTTTGTGCGTAGCGGGTGATCAAGCGTTCTTTGATTAATCAAATTTTGTAAGATGGAAAGCATCAGCGTGACAGTTGACGAGTGACTAGCAATTCCTGGGATGGAATGACCATATAATCACAGCCAAATTTATCCACAGTGACGGCACAGTCAATTGAGAACCTGCTGGGCAAGTGTATTGGTGGATGAATGAATGATTTGTAGACTTGGTCAAACAAAGAAACAATCCACGCAAGGGATTAAAGGCCTGGGTAGGCCAGGAAACGGCATTCGTGAACGGAGGTATTGAGTAAGGATATGGGGAGTCAAATCTGCTCCGAATGTTATCGGACAAACAATGAAAACAATCTGGCTGAAGAAAGGACGAAAAGTTCGATGGCTTTCTATTTTTACCATTGGTACTCAAGGTACCATTGAACGGCCTTGGCTTTGGGGGGCCACAGGTAGCTGGCAAGTAAGAGGAATATATGTCGTGTCGCTGTATTGGGCGACGAAGAGCAAGTCGCAACGTCGCTTGAGAAACTATGAGATACAAAGACAAAGCGATACCATCAAACATATCCAAAACCAAGGTAGCTAGCTACCTGCGCTTCTACCTCAAGCTTGTTCAAGGTACTATGTAGACGAGCAAGACAAGGATGAAGAGTATGTCGCAAGGGTCCTGCCTAATGGACTACCCCAGCTGTAGCCGGAACCCAACCCCACTACCCTTTCCACACCGCCTTACCTCTTTGGTTTAGCGGCGGGGGTTGAACACCCCGGAGCTTGATTGATTGAAACCAATGAACAATTTATTGACGTGTCGAGCCTGGGCTTCCCTCGTCAAACTATCACGAACCTCATCGCCCCCATCTGTCGCCCGTCAACAATCAGCTCAAAATGCTTTCCGGCGTCCTTCTTTTCAACTTGAAAGGCGAAAACCTGATCTTTCGCAGCTTCCGAAACGACTGTCGTCCTCGCCTTGCCGATGTGTTCCGCATTCAAGTCATCAGCGCTCGGGAAACACGGTCGCCGATCCTGACTCTTGGGAGCACTACCTTCAGCCATGTCAAGCACGAGAACATTTATCTGGTTGCCATTACCAAGAGCAATGCCAACGCAGCTCTCGTGTTTGAGTTTCTCTATCGCCTTATCCAGCTTGGCCGGGGCTACTTTGGCAAGTTTGACGAGGAGGCAGTTAAGAATAACTTTGTGCTTGTTTACGAGCTGCTAGACGGTGTGTCTTCCTCGATCGCCGCTATAGACCAATCGGTCAGTTGCTGTCTCGGGCGTCTTCTGACATCTTCAACTACTTCCTACAGAGATTGTCGACTTTGGATACCCTCAAAACACCGAAACGGATACGCTCAAGATGTACATCACCACCGAAGGCGTCAAGTCCGAGCACCGTCCGGAAGATTCGGCAAAGATCACCATGCAAGCCACCGGCGCCTTGTCATGGCGTAAGGCAGACGTCAAGTACCGCAAGAATGAGGCCTTTGTCGATGTCATTGAGGACGTGAACCTATTGATGTCTGCTGCTGGCGCTGTGCTGCGCGCAGACGTTACGGGCCAGATTGTCATGCGCGCATACCTTTCCGGAACACCCGAGTGCAAATTTGGCCTCAACGACCGTTTGCTTCTCGACGGCGACGGCATGATGAGTCTGCCGTCGGGCAATCGTATGGGCACCAAGGCTACCAAGGCAGCAGCTGGCAGCGTTACACTAGAAGATTGCCAGTTCCACCAGTGCGTCAAGCTTGGAAAATTCGACTCGGACAGAATAATCAGCTTTGTGCCCCCCGATGGCGAATTCGAACTCATGCGGTACCGTGCTACCGAAAACGTGAACCTACCTTTCAAAGTTCACGCAATCGTCAACGAGATTGGCAAGACGAAGGTTGAATACAGCATTGGTGTGAAGGCCAACTTCGGTCCTAAGCTCTTTGCTACTAACGTCGTCGTCCGCATCCCTACGCCGCTCAACACAGCTCGCATAACGGAGCGCTGCACCCAGGGCAAAGCCAAATATGAGCCGTCCGAGAACCACATCATATGGAAGATTGGTCGATTTGCTGGCCAGTCCGAGTTTGTTTTGTCTGCCGAAGCCGAGCTCACTAGCATGACCAGCCAAAAGGCCTGGAGCCGACCGCCTTTGAGCATGAATTTCAGCCTGCTCATGTTCACCAGTAGTGGCCTTCTCGTACGATACCTCAAGGTGTTTGAGAAGAGCAACTATAGCAGTGTCAAGTGGGTGCGATATTTGAGCAGGGCTGGTAGCTATGAGATAAGATTCTGATGTTTGATTAATCTGTTCTGCTTTGGGCATGGCATGGCGTTAAGGGGCTTGTTTGTCTAGCGATGAGTCGCTAACATGGTGACCTGGAAGGCACTCGACCTATCTAAGTTCTACCGTATATATCCTGTTTATTTTGTTACCTTGACCTTTTTGCATCCACCTGTTATTTCATTCAGCTCTTACTACTACTAACGACCAAGCTGGTGTTAGCATGATCTGCGTTCGTCCTTGCGGACTGTTTGGGATGGTTCTCTGACTTACGATTTCGATCCAACGAGCCATCCACTTATCCACGGCTGCTTTTGCTTCGTCCACAAGCCCGAGTTCTGCCACAATGTTAGCGCAGCCGGTATAATAGTCAATGCAAATCGGCAAACTTACCCAACAATAGCTGCACACCACCCCGAATGCCGCTCTCGAGAGCTGACGCGATCCAAGCATGAGTGTACGAAGTGTGCTCGCCTACAAAGATGACACCATCGTGCGTCTTGAAGTATTCCGGGATGAAGAGCTCGTGCTGTCCAGCAAGAGGGGATGCCCAGCTGCCCGACTGTAGCGGGTCCTGATTCCAGCACTTTCGGTCGTACTTGCCCGTGTACAGACCCTCAGCCGCTGGGCCGTGGATCTCGAGCATTGCATCAAGCACGTACTGTACATGTTCTTGCTCGCTCAGAGATGCCATGCGGATCCCCCACTGGTCTGCAGAGATGTAGCTAGCGAGGATGGAAGCGGGACCGGTGCCGTTGATGTTGTAAGACGGGTAGCAAATACTTCCTATACCTGGAATATCTGTAGTTGTCGAGCACGAGCCATAGATGGGGTTGGGAAGCTTTGTCTCCCAGAAGCGTTCGCTGAACTCTAGTGCGACCTTGCAGGCTCCTGTCGTTGTTGTCAGCCAATGGACAAACCTTGCGCATAGAAAGATCAGTGGGGGAGTTTGACGAACCGGTGTACGGCACCTGCCTGAGCGCGTTTGCAATAGTTCCGACCAGGGGTGGGTTGAAACGCCAGCTTTTCAAGACGGAGAATGGCACGCCCAAGACGGCATAGTCGTACGTTAACGACTTGAACTGGGCATCTTTGAAGCTGTCCCGCCACTGCAGCGTCACCTTGCCCGTCGTCTTGTCTCGCTGCACGCGCTCGATCTTGCGCCCCAAGGTGGTGGCGTTGTCGACCAATGGGTGGAAGCTCTCAGGGATACGGTTAAGGCCGCCGTTGACCGTCTTGTACGTTGAGGCGCTGAAGTACATGCCCTCGTAAAACTTAACAATGACAAGAAACGTTAGTCAAGTCGGTTCTGTAGCCTTTTCTTGGTACGCCAGAGCAGATGAGGCCATGACTTACACTATCCCAGAAATTTGCGGAACCATCACCGACGACAATACTTGTGTCGTTCAGTGTCTGGTTCAGGTAGTTGACCACATAGCCAAACTCACTCCACCGGCCACCGATTTCACCTGGGACATTGTTGCCTGCTAGTCCGTTAGCCGGTGCACCGATAATTGCTTGATTGATGGACCAACTTACGGATGAAATCACTATGAGCCTTGTGCATGTTCTGCGCAATCTCTGCGAAAAAATCTTTATTCGTCTCCAGCGAGCTCAACTTGGCGCTGAGCGCCGCAGTGGAATTGTCCATCTTCAGGTCAACCCTCAATGATGAGTTCTGAGCGACCTGGGCAAGGGTGGGTGCGATGCCACTCGGCAGCTTGATTGAGTTTATGTAGGACAGCCCCTGTTGGGAGGACTGGTACCAGGGAATAAAGTCGATGCTGAGATTCTTGGAGTGGCCGTTTAATCGGTTCATCTCGGCGGCCAGGTCAAAAACGAGCTGGTGATCGCTGATGTTCAGCGTTTGGTTGTTGAGCTCTATGGTGGCAGGGAACCGCATGGGTCCCATTTCCTGGTAGGAAAAGGTTCCGTCCTGGAAGCCCGAAGGCCCTCCGGACAGGTATGTCGTGTGGACGCGGCCGCCTAGTCTGGAGCTCGCCTCGATGATCTCGAGGTTCTTCATGCCGGCTTGGTTTAGGACGAGGTATGTCATGAGACCAGACATGCTTGGGTAAATCAGTCAGCACACATCATCAAAAGAAGAATGAGCAGAAGAGAAAATGGAACGAGTTCTTACCCAGCGCCGACAATCGCAATATTGGAAGCCTTTGCAGCCTCGGCGTCCACAATACTCAGGTTCTTTGCCTCAAGGTGCGCCACGCCATCGAACCAAGGTCCGAGGGTATCGAACCCATCAGCCTCTGTCATGACGATGCCGCGCTTGGCCTTGCGGCTTCTGCTCGGGTGCATCGTCTGCGGCCCGCTGCGTCCGACTAGCCGGCCAGCCACATCCCAAGCCGAGATGCAGCCGCCAGACTTGGCATCGTCGGGAATGGTCCATGCCAACCTGCTCTCGCCGGAGCTCGCAGGGCCTGGAGCAGTCGCAATGACGTGGTGTGCGGCTTGGTGGCTCTCGGACGCGCAGTCGCCGTATGTGTAGCTCAAAGTTCCGCCCGAAGCTACCTCGGCAGATCTGGATGACACGTAGACGTTGGCCAGGCGTGAGTTCAAGGCTGCCCTTGTGTCTAAGTCGACAGGGAGGACAGGCGTAGGGGATGATCGGGCCAGCTCCCCGAATAGGGCTGTGACTAATACTGCCTTCATGGTAACACCTCCAGATGGGACGATTTGTGAACGAGTGGTTGGGCTTGGAAAGACCACTGGCGATGCTCGAAGGGCTGTTGATGGGGAAGCTGCTTCAAGCTTGGCTGGCTTGGAAGGCATTAGAATGGAAGCCAGTTCGAGGCAAAACACAATACTTATAGTCATATCATGGCACACCTCGCTACCGACATTCTACGCCGAAAATACCGCGATTCCATGGTAACATTCATTCACTCTCGTTATCCATTACGCTCTTTTTGTCATCAAGTATCGCTGGGGGGGGATATCGTCGGCTTTGAGGACAACATCCACACGGCGCAAAATTTCGAGTCAGCGAGATGTTGGTGCTTGATATGCGTCCAGGTGGAGTAAGTCTATTATTGATCAGTCCCGCAACCAGATGGAATTAAATCTACAAAAATTTTTATCATTATTGTTTTTCCCCCTCGAGGTGACAACACGAGACAACCGTATGGTGATAAGAGTCGGGTCGGATGGCCCGACAATCTCGTTGGGCATTCGGAGGGCCGCATGGGTGCTGACAGGCGATAGGACCTGTCATCGGAGGCGGTTTGGCACGATCCCGCCGAGGTAGATTGTTATCAGTGGGGGCGACGGCGGTGTGACGTTGTGACATATACATGGTTTATCTTTCTTATCCCAACAGTGCGTTACCATATCAATTGCTGACCAATAACGACCCTCACCCAATTTGTTGGATGCGAATTGCTGTGGGTACTCAATAGAAAAGCTGATGCTGATGGTACAAGAGATATCGTTGATTGGGGATGTTTTCTGAGGTAGGTTCTCAATAATATCCAGTGCCGGTTCTCCAGTCTCAGTGATAGAAATCACCCATCGCTAGCTCAAACGACAAACCCCCTCGCCGGCTATGCTACCGTCCAACAAGCATCACTGCGGAGGAAGAGTCGGCTTGATCCCCAGGCCCTCGGCCTCAACCTTGACGCAGTTGGGAATGTCATCCCACAACGTATGACCCGTCGACACCTTTGGTTCCCAGCCGAGGTGCTTCCTCGCCCTCTCAGCCACCGACTGGGAATTCCCCAGCGTCGTCCAGTTGGTGATCTTGCTCGCGGGCACCACCTCGGCCTTGGCCTCGGCCAGGAACCCTTGCTGCTTGGCCGCCTCGACCACCTTGACCGAGACGTCCCTCCAGAGGTGCGGCGTGCCGGCCTCGCAGAAGAAGTAGCCGTTGCGGCCAAACAGCTCCGGGTCGTCGCGCCGCTGCGGGTCCAGCGCGGCCTCGACGAGCGTCACGAAGAGCGTCGACAGGTCCGCCACGTGGATGCTGTCCCACTGGGCCTTTTGCGCGCCGATCAGCGGCGCGTACCCTTCCTGCAGCACGTAGCGGGCGAGGAAGAGGACCTGCTGCGACTTGGTGTTGACGGTGCCCCGGCCGGTTCCGTATATGACTGGTGGGCATAGCATTGCCTAGATTTGATGTGTTAGGATGGGGTTATACAAAAAAAGAAAAGGGGGGGGGTTGGTGTGTTTAGGGCGTGCGCGTTGCTTACAGTCTTGACGTATGGGATTTCGTTGGCGGCCTGGACGATCTTGTCGATGCCGCGGTGAGGTGCCTCGTCGGGGAGAGTAAGGATACGCTCAATATCCTTGATGTCGTGGTATTTTTGGTCAGGCGCAGGGGGTTCGCCGTAGCGTTTGTTGACTACGTCGTACTGATGACCGACACAGGTTCCGTGTTAATGCAACGCAGGCCGCCACGAACTCGTCTTTTACAACCATGAAAACCAAGAAACTCACCCATTGCAGAAGAGCAGCTCCGGTAAGGTGGATATACCTCCCCGGGCGATCAGGCGAGTGTCCTGCCTCCAACCCCTTTACGATGGACTTGGCCGATGGCTCGTCATCGGCGGACTCGGCGGTGTCTTTTATATGGCAAAACTAGCAGCAGCCCCGAACAAGAAAGACAGAGTGCTGGCACATACGGACGACGACATCGGCCTCGGCAGCGAACTTCTCAATCAGGTCGGCGCTCTCGTTGGAACCGATGACGACGTTGGCGTTCGAGTAGCGCTCCCTGACGGGCTTGGCGCGCTCTTCTGTCCGGACCAGGATGGTGTACTCGTAATCCGGGTGCTTGCTGTGGAGGGCCTCGAGGACGTCGCCGCCGACGTAGCCTGTCGCTCCGGTGCTGGAATTTGTGTTGTGTTAGCAGGGGGTGGAAGCTGGTGGTTTGCAGGTTGTTTGTTAGCTTACAAGAATATCTTGGGGGCCATGATGGGGGGTTTTTTTTTCTAGCTGTTGTGCTAATCGTGGGATTGATGATTATTTTGCATGTAAGGTGGAAGTGATTAGTTGCGGAAGGGTTTGGAATGTGAGACAAGTGTTGTGCGGTAGGCTTTTACGGAAACTGTACTTTGGAGCCAGCTAATGTGCCGGGCGGACGTTTTATTTAGATGAAGCTTATATAATATCTAGATACCTGACTGATACCCTCCACCATAGCAACCTGTAGAGTAGAGAACCTGTTTGTCTACAGCGGTTTCGAGAAGGGTCTGGAAGTCCACTCCATCCACCATCCATGATGAGATCATGACATTGCGTGATGGGCCTGATGAGAGGGTGACTTCGTCAGCAAAATTGCTGCTTGGCCGATCGCTACATACCCGGGAGCGGGGTAACAGAGGATTGATTGGGCGACTTTTGGGGGGGGGGGGGGGGGGGGGGGGTTAATAGGCTGGATCGGAGTACAAGTCGATGCAAGACACGCTAGAAGTGGACACTGGGCGTCGCGATTGAGCACTAAGCAGGATAAATGTTTAGTCTGGATGTTGTTACTGACAAATCGACTTTTTGGCAAGACGAGTGGCCTTTGAGGTGCCCAATATTTATGACTGAGTTTTGGGAAACCAACTGCCCGTGAAGCTGTTAAAGTTATCCAGAGGCGCGTCGTCCTTGATGCCTTCCCACAAAGCATTTATTTTCTCCACCACCGCCGTGCTCAGCGGCCCCTTGGCTTTCCAGCCCACCACCTCCTTGAGCTGATCATCGGTCCTCGCCCCGATGATGAGCGCGTCGCCCGATTCGAGGGATAAGGCCGAATTGTACATGATCCACCTGTACGCCAGCTCTCCTTTGGAAACCCCTTCCTCATCGGCCAGATCGCCCCACGTCTTGAGCGCAGCAAGGAGGTTCGGCTTTAGGTAGAGACTGGCGTAGATCCTCCCAGACAGCGTCGACGTGTCCCACCGGCCACCGACCAGGCCCTCGGGGGTTTTCGTCAGGAAACCGCCGGCGCTCGGACTGTAGGCGTAGAAGGATATCCCGTGCCGGCGCAGGGTGGGGAACAAATCCACCTCGGCCAGCCGCGCAACGGCGTTGTAGTTGCCTTGGTACACGCTCGGCTTCACCCAGCCGTGCTTTTCGGCAAGGGCCACCATCTCGTCGACTTCATGCGGGAGGAAGTTGGAAAGACCGAGGCGTTTGAAAACCCCCGCCTCGTACAGCTCCTGGAGCCCTGACATGGTGTCCTCGAAGGCTACGGCGCGGTCGGGGCTGTGCAGATAATAGATGTCGACCTGGACAGGGTTTGACCATGTGGTTAATATTTGGGCCAAGTAAACCAGAAGAGAAACACTCATAAGTCGTACACTATCCGTCTGCAGCTTCTCCAGGCTCTGGCGCCCGTATTTGACCACGTTGGCCTTGTTGGCTGGCTCACCCATGGCCGAGCAGGACAGTTTGGTAGCCATGGTAAAGTCGGCTGCGGCGTGGGCCTGGCCGAGAACCACCTCACTTGGGCCATAAGCCTGCGCCGTGTCGATATCCTTGATTCCGACCTCGCGGAGGGTCGATAGCCATTGTTTCGTCTTCTCCACGTCGCCGTCAAAGAAGGGAGAGGAGCCGAAGACTAGCTTCGGAGCGGTTGCTGCGGGTGCCGACATGATGAAGTGGGTTCGTTGATGAGTTTGGAGTAAAAGTTTGTGCTTGTCTGTCTAGTCTAGAATTAACCCAGGTTTAAATGCATACATCACCTCATTTACTGTGTACATGTCATCCGGTATCCGGGGCAGGGGTATCTGCAGATTCGGCCAGGAGTAACCCAAAAAGCCGTGGATGACCCGATACCCCTCACTTGAAAACAGTCCGAGATTTGTAATCGCGCATTCCTTTATACCTCACATACTCACTTGATTCGTCACTTGATACGGCGCAAGAGTCTCAAACACATTGTACCCCAGCTTCATATGGAACAGGCTATTTCAGTCAAGGTAACGTTGATTTATAAGTTAAGCGCCGATCTGGGGGTTTACACATGGAAAATTATAGGTGTGGTTGCCCCCCCCCCAACATTCAATGTTATTGTATGAAAAAAGATGACGTAAGGCGAGATGCAACTAGCGGCGGTTATGTCCGTACAGCCGGGTTTTGATATCGCAGCGGGGTAGACACACGCTGAGGAAACCCGACAGAAGCAAATCAGCAAGTCTATATTGACATGTCATGCGGTTCGGTTTATGGTACAGTGCTTATGGTACGTACAGTCATCCACCCGCGGGCAATGGAGGCAGTTAGTTGTTAGGTTAACAAGGTGTAGTCGCATCGTTCGAAGTGCTTTTATACTCGGGGCAGGCCCCTTGTCATTGTTACCTTGACAAAGGCCAGTCCTCTAGTGGGTAATTAGAGTTTATTTGGGGGCTGTAATATAGTTGTCTATTTTAAACAGCAGTCAATAGCATTTCCCCGCCTTATGGTGTGCTCATAAACTCTAAATACACATCCCGAACAGTCTATCCTTGTCTCGACTTTTAGTATATGTGTCACAAGTTCATTGAAATCCTTCAGTGTCGGTATACTCTTCATTTCTTGTATCCATCTCAATGATTTGAATGGACGAATCGCGAATCCTCAAATCAGGACGTAAACCCAACTCTCTTTTGGGAGTCTTTGCATTCTTGGGCACTGCCTGGTCGTTTTGTACTCGTTTTGTACATTTCGAGTCCTTCTTGACTGTCAATTTATCCCCAACTTTGGCTATAACCAAGTCAAGTTGGTTTTTAAACCCGTCCCATTTTTTGCCGTCGTCCCACGGCCCTACGTTCTTATCACGGGGGTTGGGTACGTTCTTGACAAACACTCCCAAGAAGATCTGTAGGCGGTTAGTTACGGTCTTTGAAAGATATAGAGCAAGCCTGAGAGACTTACCATTTCGGCGAAGTTCTCCCCCCAAGAGGTTTCCGCGTAGTCGGTCGCCACGTTGCTGTCTTTACCCACGGCTTCCTTCCATGTCTTTGAAGTGCTGAACTTTTCAATATTTTTCCCTTCTTTGTCTAGGTCATCTCTGAGACCTTCGTTGTCCATGGCGTGACCAATCTCTGCATTGAGTTCAGAAATAAGTAAGCTTATAAATCCTTTGAAAAAACGCATCAACCCAAAAAAAAAAAAAAAAAAAAAAAAAAAAAAAAAAAAAATGAATAAAATGACAAAAGGCTTACCATGAGTCATGCCACGCATGTCAATCTTCATAAAAGCCGTGATATCATTGCCATAGCAGTGAGCCATAGTGGATTCTTTATTGGGATGCTTGAGCTGCACCACCAGAGTCCTCACGTAGGATCGCATCGCCACCGGGACCCTACCAAACATGTTGGCCAGGTGTTCCTTGTCGGCGTCCTTGTGCACACACATGTGCCAGGGTTCGCTGCAATCGGCATAAAAAACCGAATAGACTTTAAAGTCGTCGGCCTTGCGCTTGGCGTACTCGGCCTCGCGCCGGCAGCCCTCGGGCCACATTGCCTTGTTTTCCCATTCTTGAAACTTGGGCCTCTGGCCCGTGGGGCCGAGGGCGTCCTCGAAGCCCTTTTCGACCTTTTTGCTGTCCCATTTCGGGTTCACATGGGGTTTGTTTGGTTTGTCTTGGGCTGCCGTCAAAAGGCAGATGGTGGAGATGATTAGGATTGAGATGAGACGGGTCATTGCTGTCGCTGTATCAATTGTTTATAATGGCGGATGTGATTATGAATTTATCCCCAGGTTGTACTGCTTGTTGATTTGCACATGTTGATTGATAGCAGAAAAGAGATGGAATAAATGCAAGCTATATAATTTCAAATGATCAAACATCGCCCCGAACCGTTGCCATCTTGTCAAACATATCTCGAATTACTGTTGATTTTGACATATTTCCATCGGTCCCGAAGTGTTCCGTCTGCTTAGTCTTGCAGCCATGTGGCTTGCTCCAGGCTACAGGGTATTAAAAGGATCGGTGGCTGTCACCACGTGCCGCTGTAATGGGAATCAATCGGTGGCTTGGATTTCGGGACCGATCGCGTTCAAAACCCATACAAGACCCTCTCTTCCCCACACTCTCCTCTCTCCTCCACACAGCCAGCCTTGGCACTACAAGCATCATGCGTCGTTGCCTGTCTCTTAGGCCTACTGTACATGTAATTTTCTACGTTCAAAATTCATCCCGCCGGCTAAAGGGGATGGATGGGCGAGGTTAGCACAGATTTGGCCATTTTGCTGCTTACTGTTTTGCGTTGATGTCCGAAATCGCATGGGATTTAAAAATGGACTTGACCGTCATTTCACCACTTCAAGGGGGAATTATAAATAGCAGACAAGTGTAATTGAAGTGCGTAAATAGTAGTTTGAATACAATTGAATTACTTTTTGCTCGATTGTTTCCTTGACTGCAATCCACTGTGGTTTGTACACATGCCAATGTCACTCGCTAATTTGCATCTCCTTGGATTTTCGTGGCATTAGCCCTTCTGATCACGTCACCGTCGATTGCTGAGCAACAAAATCAATCTCTTGTTGAGCAGTCTGTTGTTCTCGTCCAGATAGAGCCAGGAATGCAGAGCCGAAATTAAAACGGGATGGGGCCAAGAGATCTCAGTCGTCCCATGGCCTCGGGTAGACAATGTCAAGGTATGCTTGGACAGTCTTGACTCGAGCTTGTTAACAAACCAGGAAACTCGTCGTGGATCGCAGTATTGTAGACCTCTTTTTCACCTGCCTTATGGAGAGCAATGAATCGTTCGCTGCAGCCGCTTGGATCTAGCGTGAAAAGAAATCCACCTTGCAGCTATCGAGGAGCAGGGCTGGCTGCGGACTTATGTAGCCCAAGCTCAAGGATAAGATTGTCCTGACGTACCCTAACGACGACGACGCTGTGCTTTGGGCCTTTCACCTTGTGTAAGCAACTAACATTTCCCCCTTTACTCCACAATACAGGATGCAGCAAAAGGGAACCAAATGGTTCGACGCCCTCCTGGCCCCTCCGGACAGACATCACGCCGCTGCCAAACAACTTTTCGCGCTCGACCGGGACATTGGCAAGATCCCAAACACAAACATCGCCGCCTTCATGCCGTGGATGAAGGACAAGGAGAGCGTCGAAAGGCTGAGGCTGTGGTTCGAGACAAAGACTGGCACCCCGCAGGGCCTCAACTCGCTCATTGATGACCTGTGAGCGGCTCGAGGGGATAGCCATCTTACTGGTATATATCTGTATATATGTGCTCGGATTCAAAAACTCTCATGCATTTCAACCTATAGTTTTGATGTAGGAGAGTGAAATAAACCGAGCCGAGCTTACGGTAGTTGTACATAAAGTAATAGAACAGTAATATCATAACGGAGTGACAATCATATCGCTGCGATTGTGAAACTCCACTCTGTGGCTGATGCCTCATCTACAGTCAATGCAGCCGCTGTTTGGGCCGTTTATTAGCTGCATCGACCAAGCACGGCAGTTGCCGTGAAAATAAAACTAAATCTTCACTTTTAAATGAGACTTAGATGCTATAGAGCCCAACGTTGAGGGGCTTATCTCAACCCCTTCAGCCCAAAAAGGCAAGACCAGGGGTCGCAAGAGCGTCATCCTCGCACTACCGTTAGTGTCCTGCCCAAGAAAGCTTGACAGCGCTGTCGATCTGGAAATTAAACCATATGCTCACCACACCCCGCAAGCCTGCTCTGCGCGCTGCAGAGTTTTGTAGCCGACAAAATATTGACCCGTTTCGCGACCAAATCCCCTCATGGCGCACAACGGCGTCCAGCACGAAAGCGCCTCCTCCCCCGCACAATCTCGCCCTTCAAGGCCCAACAAGCATTGCCGATAGCCAGATCTTTGCTGTATAAAAGGCCCGTCCCGGGTCCTTGGAAAGGATCCGTGTCTTGGCTTTTGCTTGGCATCACCCACCACCAGCACACCCCCTCTCACACCTTTTTTATTTTATTTTAATTTATTTATTTGTTTTGTTCAAACCATCTCTTTCACAAAGCTCATCAAAAATGCTCTTCTCCAAAGCAGCCGTGACCCTGGTGGCAACGCTCGCCAACCTCTCCCTGGCCCTCGTGGCGTCGGACACCAAGTCCGGCGGCGGGCTGCGCGGTGATGTCGGGCAGCACCACGGCAGCGGAAGCCGACCAGCGGCACACAAGCAGCCGCCCTCACAGCCCGCACAGGCCGCGGGCGCGACTCAGGACTTTGACCCCAATGGGGGTTATCTGTCGGGTCGATAGCGGTACGTGGCACTCTAAAGAAGCTTTGGATGATGAGACCAAACCAAAAAAAAAAGGAGACTGACCTCGAATCAAGACTGCCCCGACAAGTCCTACCCGTTTTGCCGTTGCGGCTTCATGATGCCAGGGTTACGGGTCGGGCAGGGGGCGACGTTTGTTTACATGTGCTCGAGCCACTGCGGCGCCAACGGCTGCGTGCTCAACTGTGGGAACTGCATGCCGTGCAAGCGTGGAATGACGGACGACATGACGCGTACCATGGAGGCCGAGATGTTTGCACTTGCGTATCAATAATGATGAAGATACTGCTTTTTATCCGTGGAATCTTTTTGTCATCTCACTCAATGAGCAAATGAAATAATTTGTTACAAAGGGAACACGGAACACAGAGGTGGTCGCCGTAAACGGTCATATCCTGTGCACGACTATAAGTAATTGCAGTCCACGCCACCATAGCTGCGGGTCTCTCGATTGATCACTCGGAAGGTATAGGGGAAATACGCAACAGGTTCACTGTGAACAGAGGTCACATGAATGGAGTAGATACAAATGTGGATTGAAAGTGAATGAGAAAGTGTCATGACTTCTTGTTGAACCAGTAGTGGGCTTCAGAGATTCTCATTCTAGGTATTTCCAAAAAAAGGTTTCTTTTTCTGGGAGCGGGTCAAAAGAGGCTACGAAATTGACATTGATAGACAGGCCGTATAAGGTTATACAGCCAGTGCGATAGCTGAATGTCTCGGTAATGCCCACAATTAGAACTTGTACAATTTGAAACATTGCCAAAACGATCGACCATCTTGTTACGCGTGGTCACCAGGGTTATAATCGTAAAATATATGCTATACAGCCCATTCTCCAAAAAAAAAGCCCATAAGAGTAAAAGGAGAGAAGAAAAGCCTCAAAATGCAAAGATTTGATTTTCATTGGTATATAGAAAGCTCCAACTTACCCTCCTCCATTCTAGTCAACATGTATCTCGTTGACAGTCCTTGCCATTACTATCTCCGCCACCTCTTGCCTGACCCTACCTATCTTTTGTCAAAACTTCCCACAAATAAAGCATTTTATCATCCAAGAACTATACATCAACAAATCCCCTCCAGAAAAATGCGTCTTTAATCCGCCATCCTTGCCCTTTTCGCCTGCGCCGCAATCGCCAGCCCGGTGCCGGAACCAAAGGACTGCTTTTCCGCCAACCTCAAGCGCTCTCCAGTCCCCTTACCTGCGCCTGGGGGATTGGATGGTTGCGTCAAGAACTGTTTGGACAATGGGACTATAGCAGGCTCGCCAATCTGCGTCAAGTCTCCGGCGTCTTGCAGAACGGCATGCTTCAAGATAGGGGAAACTCCTTGATCACGGGACGGGAGACCGATATGGAGCATGGAGGGATCCTCAACGGGAATCTCATTTTGTTTACACAAAGAAGGGAAAATGAAACGGGCAGGGCCCGGTTATATTGATACCATTTCTACTTGAATAGCCTCTTTAATAGAATTTAAGGCACACCAAGATTGTCACCTTGCAAATCAAGTATAGCCAGCAAGAAGACAGAGTGCAGCCACGTGTAGAGCATGCCACCAGACTCGGAGTTGGTGAAAGGTGCCCAAATGAGCCTCATGCGGACAATGGAGGTTATTATTCAAAGGAAGCAATCCAGGAAGGGATACCGAATTTGCCGGGGGAGAAGGTGGCCTTGGTGTCAATATGGAGGTCTTCTATTGCATCAGTAGAAGGAGGTCAGTCACAAGCCAGACGGCCCGGTGATCGTTACCTATTGGCTAATAAATGGGTCGGGGTGCACCAGATCAATTCCTACACTCGTTGGGCACTTTCTACTTTGTTTATTCTGTAAAACTACCTCGGGAATGGAGATGCAAAGAGGTGGGAGGCATCGTGTTGATATAGTTTTGGATACTCCGGAAAGTTAAACAAGGGTTAGTGGGTGGTATCGGGGGTTTTGTAAAGACGATAATGCCGAGCTATAAATGGTATAGTGACCCTAGGATCTTTGGTTTTACTGCATATTATAAAGCAGCAACTCGTTCATACGGCTTCTATCTTTTGACAAGTAGTGGAAAACAACCTTGACTTAACGTAGGACATGTTTTATTTTATGTGCAGATATTAAAAGTGCTGCAGGCCACCAAGACGACTTAGCGCTATACCCCAAGGTTATATACATATATCACAATGAGTCAGTCTACCACCAAGCGTGCGAAAGACGACAAATTAGTCACGCAATGGGCATTTAAAGAGCAGGTACCGACTTGGGAAGGTCTTTAACAAATGCAAACATTTATTTGAGATCAACTGCGATACTCCTAATCGCACCGCTACAAGGAGGTTGATGCGAAAGCTCCAGAAACACCATGTTTGTTGTGTTTTTGATTTCAAAGCCTAATTATATTGCCTGTACATGAACATCAAGTCAGTCGGAAATTGCGCCTGAACGGTCGTATTTGCCAAGAAACTCAAGCCCCTTTTGGTAGGTGATATAGGGCAAGAGAAAAAGAAGATCAACAAATACCTCGGTTATCTCCATGTTCACTTCTTCGGTTCGATTTGGCGATGGTAGCTCACTTTTCAACGGTACTGCTTTATTGCTCCCCGATTGATAGGCAGCTACATACGTCAAAATGTGGCCAGCAAAATCGCCACTGGCACTCGCCCTAGCCGCGGGTCTGTCCGGCGTCCAGGCCGTCGACACTCTCGTCGACCTCGGCTATGCAAAGTTCCAAGGCGCGGTAACGGACCCGGACCTCGGGGTCAGTATGTGGAAGGGCATTCAGTTCGCCGCCCCGCCCGTCGGCAATCTGAGGTTCGCTGCCCCAGCACCACCGCTCCAGACCGGCCTGGTTCAAGCCACCGTACACGGGACGATCTGTCCGCCTATGCAGTCAACCGACTGGACCCTCCGGAAAAGTAACAACCCCTTTTTTAAGGTCGACGAGGACTGTCTATACCTGAGCGTTACAGCGCCGTCCAACGCCACGGTCGATTCGAAACTTCCCGTCGTTGTCCTTATCCAGGGCGGAGGGTTTGGGTCCAATTCAAGCCCGAATTGGAACGGCAAGGAAATTGCCTCGGAAGGCCAGATGGTTATCGTCCAGTTTAATTACCGAGTGGGTATGTACGGGTTTCTGCAATCGCGCGAGGTGGTGGCCGCCGGAGGTGCGCCCAACGCTGGTATTTTGGATATGATCAAGGCGTTAGAATGGGTGCAGACCAACGTCGCCCAGTTTGGAGGGAACCCGGCGCACGTGGTTCTCGATGGTATTAGTGCCGGCGGAGCATCCGTGGGTTTACTCATGGCGGCCAACATTCCCAGCGGTAAGGAAGTGTTCGTCGGTGGGATAATAGAGTCTGGACCGTGGGCCACCATGCGCAACAAGGACCAAGCGCAGGAAATGTACGATTGCCTCGCCGCAGAGAAGAACTGTACAGGGACGACCCGATTCCCTAGGCTGTCTACGCGCTTTGGACCAGGCGGACGTTCGTTCGTCGATTTGCTGGTTTGGTCCCAATATCGACGGCGAGCTTTTTACCGACAGTCTTTTGCAAACATTCCAACAGGGTAGATACCGCAAAGTACCGACCATTTTGGGTACCTGTGCCGACTAAGGAACTACAAGCGCAACAAAATCAGCCGATTCGGCCACCGATGCCAATAATTATTTCCTCCAACGGGACCCGACTTTGTCCAACGCATCACTCGCCATTCTACAAAAACTTTACGTCGATATACCGCAACCTGTATTTCCCGACGCCGGGCGTAAATGGCGCCAGGTGGCCAAAGCACACGGTGACTTTGGCAACCATTGTCCCACCCGCAACTTGCAGTAGTCACTATTCCGAAACGGTGCCCAAACTTGGAATTATAAATACGCAGTGCGGGACCCTACAAACGAGGCCTCAGGCCGCGGGGCCTACCACGCCGTCAACGTGCATGCGTTCTGGGGCCCCAACAACATCGGCGTGCCTTCGCCGGCGTCGTACACCACGATCAACAAATCGATTATACCGCTGGTAAAGGAGCTATTGAATGTTGTTTATCCGGCACCTGGATCCCAACGTGGATAGGCAGCCTGGCGCGACCGAGTGGAAGGCGTATACCTCGACGGGGAGTGAGAGGATCTTGATTCAAACCAACAATACCCGTATGGAAAGGATGAGCGGTGCGCAGGCGTTGCGGTGCGAGGTCGTTGGGCCGATCTCGGAGCACCTGGCCAAGCCGGCCGGGAAGGGTGTCGTCACGGAACTGGATGCTGAGCTGGCGGCTAAGGCTGCAGAAGCGAGTGACGACGAGTCGGTGTTAAAGTAGTAGTAGTAGTAGTAGTAGTATTAGTTAACGCCGGGCTCGGCCCGGCTTGTTAGCCGGCCGTTAGCAACCTCCCGAGGGGTATCTCGGCGCGCGTTCTATCTTCTTTATTTACACAGGGGGAAAACAAGGAGGGCAGAGGCGGATCGTGCCTGACCGGGTTCGGGCCCGGTCCTGCTTGGGGGGTTAGTTCACTGACGCGACCCCGTGCCTAAGGTGCACGGAGGGTTCGTCTGACGGCTTGTGCCGTGAAGTGTGGGTGAAAAGGCAGTAAGTCTATTCCTCGTCAGAGTTCGAGTCGTTTACGATCGGTGTCCCTAGGCGTAAAGTGCGTTCGTGGCGCGCGGGGCGCTGGCGGGCCGCTCTGGGGCGGGCGCTGAAGTAGTTGGTGGCTATCGAAAACGCCTCAAAGCTTTTCGGTTGCCCGAGGCTTGTCTGGAAGAATTTGCGGCGTTGGGCGCGGTCTGGCGGCCCGATCGGCCGCTCGTTGTCAAGCCACGGCCAGTTTCTCCACACCGCCCGCGAAAAGCGGCAGTGCACCGGGTGTTCAGGGGAGGTCCGCTTCCAGCACCAGGCACACGAGGTGTTTGCATCCTGGTGGTTGAAACGGTCATGGTAGGCTTTGAAATCGCCGTGGCCGGTCCTCATGGCCAAATAATGGCCCAGTAGGGGTCTTGGCAAACGCAGTTCCTCGGGCTCCTTTCTCGGTGTGTATTTGAATTTCCATTCCCTATATGCGGGGGACCGTTCACAGAGTTCTTTACGCCACCAGTCCTTCTCTATATTCGAAAGAATGGCTCTGAGGACCGTGCCGGCACCGCTATACGTGGTTTGCTGAGCCCTCGGGTCTGGGTCCGGCGGTCCGGCGGAGCCGGCCTTGGCCAGCTCGTCAGCCCGGTCGTTTCCCGGGATTCCCTGGTGCCCAGGGCACCAACGGACCCGAACCTCGGTACCTTGTTTTCGGAGTAGATCGACAAGGTTATGGAACTCCAGAAAGGCCCATTGGGACGAACGCGGCGCGTCGCCTCTAAGACCCCAAATAACCGAGGTGCTGTCCACACAAATCCAGATCCGGGCGCCTGGCTGGGCCTTGGCTGCCGCCTGTAGCCCTTTTAGGGCGCCAATCGCCTCGGCGTCGAAAACGTGGCTTTCCGGCGTAATAGATGCGGAGCCTGCGGCAAATTCCAGGCCCGCCCTAAAAGCGGCCCATCCGTACCCTATTTGGACGCAGTTGTTTTCGTGTTTTTCCGAACCATCCGTATATACCACGATATCGTCAGGTGATACCATGTCCAGCCATTCGATAAAGCGGCGGGCCGCTTCCTCTTTCGGGACTCCTCCGGTGGGGTCAGTGCGAGAATCCGGGGCATTGCGAGGTGCGCGCAACTCTAGTCTCCGGATCCGCGGGAGAAGTTGTGCAGCCGTTTGCAGGGTTGTGGCCGAATGGCCCGAGTTGCGGGCACGAGGTGTTTCACGCAGGCGGCTGACAAGGGGGTGCCCCTTGTCCGCGAGCCTTAGTCGGGCGCCGTATTTCAGGCGGGTGTAGGCCAGCGCGACGCGGGCCGAGGGTAATCCTGCGTCCCTGAGAACAGTGGACGAGGGGGTGGTTTTATACGCCGGGAGGATTGCCCGTGCCGCTAAAACCAGCGGTTTGTTCAGTGCTTTGAGGAGTCCTCTTTGTTTGTGCGCTGGGTTGTACCATGCCTCGGCTGCGTAGGTGGCCGAGGAACCCACGCATGCCACCGCTGCCTTGCGAAGTGCAGCCGCAGGCGGTCCGTATCTTACTGCCCCAAAGCCTTTGAGGTGAGCAGCGACCGCCATTGCTTTGGCAGCCCTTTCGGCCACGTGGCGGCGCCCGTCTAGCCGTCGGCTGAACCAAAAACCAAGCCAACGCATGCCCGGGTAGCGCTCGGCCCCGGAGGCGCTTTGTCCGCGTCGACCGCCCGGTAGTTGGACCGGGGTAACCGTTCTACCATTAATCCGGATTTCCGGGTTGCGACCGTGCCTTTTCTTAGTGATATGGATCACCTCTGTCTTTTCCGCTGCAAAATGGATCTTCTCTTCCGCCGCAATTTCGTGCATATCCCGGAGTTTATCTTCCAGCCAACGTACGTTTTCCTCCAACGAGGGTGACGATTTCCATGTAAGCACGTCGTCTGCGTATGCCAACCGCCACTTCGTACCGTTTTTGACGAGATACGCCAAATATAGCATATATAGGATCGGGGAAAGGGGAGACCCTTGCGGGGTGCCGCACCCAAGCCGCCTAAGGCCCGTGGTCGTACCCTCCAGCCGGACTCGGGCCTGGCGGCCGCTTAAAAAGTTAATCACGAACCTGAGGAGCATTTTACTAAACCCGAGGCTCCGCATTTTCCGTATCAATCGCCCATGGAGGAGGGCGTCGAAGGCGCCTTGGACGTCGCATGCGACAAGGGTGACTTCCTCCCCGCGAGCTAGAGCCTGCTCGATATCGTGGGCGAGGGCACAAACCAGATCCGTCGCCGATCGTTTGGGTAGGGCACCGCCGTGGGTGCAGCTAAGGAGCCCGTTGTCGTGTATGGCCCAAGCTATCCGGCGTGCAACGAGCCTCTCGAGGCCTTTTCCGATGCAGGAGAGGAGGGCTATAGGCCGCCAGGATCGAACGCTGCTCCGGTCTTTCTTCCCCGTTTTCGGTAGCATCGCGACTTCGGCCTTCTTCCAAGGCGCTGGGAAATGTCCGAGTTCCAGGCAACGTTGGTAGAGCCTGCGCACCGGCTCGGCCAACGAAGCCCATCCGGCTTTTAGTAGCCGGACGGTCATTCCGTCGATGCCCGGGGACGTGCTCGTAACCCCAATGCAGGAGCGCTCCGCCTCTTCCGCACTAACCTGGGTGTCCCAAGGGATTTTAGCCTCGTCCGGCGACCAGGCCTCCAAGGGGTCTCCCTGCAGGTCATCCTCCGCCGAAAATCGGCCAAGCACCTCCCGTTGCAGCGCTTCCGCTTTTGCTAAGGGCTCGCTCACTTGCTCGCCGTTAATAACCAGCGGCGGGGACCGGAGGCGTGGTCCGGCTCCCAGCCAGCCCACCATGTTCCACAAATCCTTATCGTCGCGCAGTTGGTCGATCCGGTGCCTCCAGTACTCCCGCTTCGCGGCCCGCACCCCTTTCGTATAGGCTTTTTCCTCGGCAGAGGCGTCTGCCCTATTTACAGCGCTCCGTTTAACCCGCTGGAATTCGGACCAGAGCCGCTGGCAGTTTTCGGTCCACCAGGGAGCCGAACTGCCCCTTTTTCCCGCCGGCGTACCCACGACCCACGTCACTTGCTCCCATAAAATTGTAAATTCAGCTACCCACGCGTCCAATGCGTAGCCATCGGCCGCGGATCCCGGGTCCGGCATGTCTTGCATGCCAAAAGCAAGTAGCTCCGCGAACTTTGGTAGCCGGTCGTCCCTAACCGAAACGTTGACCGCCTCCGGGCGGGGGGCGCCGCGCGTCCGCAGCGTGGTATAGAGGGATTCGTGGTCGGAGCCTGTGTAAAAACTGCTGTCAACCACAGTTATTGTGCTGGGGAGGTTGGAAAAGACCATATCCAGTAAACCCCCGTCGCGGTGGGTGGGCACGCCGATATTTCCTGTGAAACTCATCCCCTGGGCTTGCGCCCATGCCGTCAGTTGATCCCCTCCGCGTGCGTTTGCGCGGCCCGGCTGGTATGCAGCAGCCGCTACGTTAAAATCGCCGCCTAGCACCGTGGGTCCATTTGGCACGGTATTGCATACCATTTCCAGCGCGGCCTCAGTGCCCGGAGCCCTATATACGTTAACAAACAATATTCCGTTAATTTCGAGCCAGAGTATGTCCCGCGTATTTTGGCCCTGCGGTAACCGTCGTTGTGCGGCCCCTAGGGCTGCCCCCTTTTTGACGTAGGTGAGCACCCGGGGCCGGAGCCCAGTCATGGCTTCGTAAGTGTTGGCGTGCCATTCGTCCACTGGCGCAAAAACATCATAGCCCGGGTGCGTTTGTGTAGTCGTATTTAGCCCGCACCATGGCTCTTGAACGTTAACCAGGTCCACTTTTCTCTGGTGGCACAACTCCAATAGGCTCAGATGCACACCCATCCTTTTACCTACGTTGGCCCAAACTACGTCGAGGCATTCCCGCTGCATATTGCCGAGCGAGTTTTTCGTCATATTAATCGACGGGTTGCTTCCAAGTCTATCACATCAGCGGGGCAAGGTTCGGCAGCCGCTGCGTCCTCCTCCATTTCGGCTGCCCAAACGATTTCGTCGTGCACGCGTTCCTGTTCAACCTGCAGGAAGTTGCGGATGTCCGCCCCTGCCGCCTCGCATGGCCGCGCTCTTTTGTTTGAAATGCTCGATCGGGAGCTCGAGGTTTGCGAATGCTGCGATGAGGTGCTTAGGACCGGGATTGCAGGTGCTGGCTCTCGGCGGGCCGCCTCAGCCCGGTCGTTGATAATCGCGGCACGGTTGGCACGTCCGATTTTGCGGATCCCCTTTAGTTTACGCTGTGAAGGTCGTTCAAGCTTCCCATTTACCATTAAAGGTCGGGCAGGGCAGTTTTCATGTCCGGATGGGAAATGGCCGTGGCAATTGACGCATTTGGGGGCTGCCCTGCACGGCTCTTCCTCTGTCGCATGTTTTGCTTCACCACATATGCCGCAACGCGCTTGCCGTACGCAGCGACGTATTTCGCAATATCCCTGGCAACCGTCGTGGTGGTGTGTAATTTTGCGTGATTTTTCAACCTTCCGCGCACGTTTCGACACTCCAAAAAGCTGAAAGGGCTTTACGGGTTGAAGGAAGGACACTATCCACGTGCCCTCAGCCGTATGTGGGTCGTAGCCATGTTTGGAAATATGCCAGTTGACTGGCTGCTGGCCTGCTGCCACGGTAATCTCCTCCTGGATTACCTCATGTACGTCCTTTCTTCCGTCCAGGCAATTGAGCGTCCGGGGCACTCCAGAGACGGCGTATGTGTGCCAGGTTGTCGGGACAGTGACTTCCCGCGCGTCCAATGCGTCCATAATGGCCTTGACCGCGCTGGGGTTGAGGAGTTTTTGCCGTGTTTCCTCAGAGGCCACCGTAACACCCCAGCCCGTGGGGGTACGCTTGGCGTTTGGGATTTCACTGTGTGGCACCGAGACCAATTCGGCCAGTTTGGTCGTTACCGCGTATGGCTCCCTCGTCACCATCCGCAATTTGTCATTTACGCGGATCAGGATGCGGTTGGACGGCTGTTCTGTCAAACGTTTCGGGGCTTGGGAGCGGTCCCGGCCCGATTGGGAGGGAGTTGCGGAGCTGTCAGGTGCATTGCCGGGCGTCGTACGTATCGGGTACGAGCGCGTGGCCGGGGTTAAAATTTGCGTTGGGGCCGCCGCTGGTGGCGTGGCGGCTCGCTCGGCCCATGTGACCGATTTGTTAGTGGGCGTGCCTCTGCCTTTAGAGGCCGACGACGCCGTGCCCGTCCTCGTGATTAAAATGCTGCGCCTTTCGCTGGAACTGGTCGGCGAACGCGACGGGGAGCGCGAACGCTCTTTTTCAGGGAGGGTGCGACTGAGGAACCAGCCGCTGATCACGTCGTCAAGTTCAAGAACAATTCTCCTAAGCGCGGCGTCCTCCGGGGCCTGTAAACTTTCGAGCTTGGCTGCAAAGACCTCTTCGAGCCAGCTGCCGACTGTTTCCACGTTTTCCAACTCCTGCTGCAGTGTTTTGATGGCCAGGGCCGGGAGGCTGGAGTACCTTCCGCGGCCAGCCGGCTGAGGCGCGTTAGCGGTGCGCGTGTCGAGAGATACGTGTCCCGACTCGGCCTGGCCCTGCGGCAAAGCCTGCGGCGTGCTCTGCGGGCGCGCGCGGCGGTTTGAGACCTCTGGTGAGGCCATGACGACCGGCGCCCGGAGGGCGAAAATTCTTCAGCTGTTAAGCTTATTGGTGTGTTTGGGTGTGAATCGCTAACAAAGGTGGGTCTGACCCATGAATGGTGGAGGATGCTTGAGTCGGTGTTAAAGAGGAGTGTTAGATTTGCGGGATATTACTAAAGTTTTGAGAAAAAAGTATAATTAACTTGGTTCTTTTCTTCCTTCCTGTCTAACCTGTGGCCCAGCCCTTGTCTTTTTTTTTTTTTTTTTTTTTTCTCCTCCCCCTTCTTTCAAGATATAAGTGTCGGGCCAACTCTGGGCCGACCCCAACCCTTGCCAGCGATTTTTCTACCCACCTGGTGCTTTCTTGGTTGGCTGGAATGTCGCTACCTCCACTGCATGACCTGCAATTATCAACTTTCAGTGACGATGAAACCTCCAAATTTGCTACTACCAGGTTCTCGAGTGTTTCTGCGGCCTGTTTTGCAGACCAGCAGCTTGCGTCATCCTTCATTGCGGGTCAACCCTACTACACATTGGTCCTGGCCATGTCGTCCCATAAGCGGCAATCCATCAACACTATCATCAGACAGCAATCGAATATCCGCGCCTGGAATCCACCGCAGAGTCAGGCTCAGAGATAGCGGTCGGAACCGGAGTCGGATGTACGCTTTCATGCTATCGATGACGCAGAACCCTTCTACCAATATGGCCCAGGTGGTTACCATCCAGTAGCCATCGGCGATCGACTTGGCGGTCGTTACCGTGTACTGCATAAGCTCGGCCACGGAAGCTATTCCACCGTTTGGCTGGCGCGAGATGAGACGCTCCAGCGGCTCGCTGCCGTCAAGTTCTGCACGGCAGATGCGAGCACAACCGAATTGGAAGTTCTGTCCCGTCTGCGGGAAATGGACAACGACGGCAGCGCCCTGGGAGAAGACATGATACCCAGGCTTCTAGACAGAATTCGCATTCAGGGTCCCCACGGCATCCATGAATGCTTGGTCACAAGACGTGGCACGGTGCAGCGTGAGCGAGGCAAAACGTCGCGGAACATTCGCGCCTCTGATGTTGCCAGTCGCGCGTGCCATCGCCGCCCAGTTGATCCTTGCGGTTGCCTATATGCACCGGAAAGGCTTTGTTCACGGAGGTAAGTGCTCTTAGTCGCTGTTTGCGGTCCCACTACCCTACCTGAGTTATTGACCGAATCCAGACCTGCACCTCGGGAATGTCCTGCTCAGACTTCCTCAGGAACATCATCTTTGGTCTGACGAGGAGTTGTTGGAGCGCTGCGGGGAGCCCGAACTGGAGCCGGTGCAAACATTTGACGAAAAACCGATCCCGCCGGGTGTGCCTCCAGTCGCTGCCTTGCCCGTTTGGTTCCCAATGGAGAGAATCAACAAGCTTATGTTAACGGATGCTCAAATTTTTCTTGCTGATTTCGGCGAGTCCTACCGCCCTTCAGACGAGTCGAAGCTCGAGTGTTGCACGCCGGTACACTCCCGCCCACCGGAGAACAGGTTCGAGCCGACCACGCCCAAGTCTTTTCCCAGCGATATTTGGACCCTCGCGTGCTCCGTCTGGGCCACAATCGCACAGCGGCCACTGTTTGAAACTTTTTGGTGTACAGAGGACACGGTGACGCGTACGCAGGTCCAAGCTCTGGGAAAGCTGGCCCAACGAATGGTGGGAGAAATGGGATGCGCGCTCAAAGGATTTTACAGAGGATGGCTCATTTCTACAACCCGATGAAGGTGCCATGTTTACACTTGATTATCAGTTCGAGGAGACTATACAGCAAGGGCGCAGAAAGTTTAGAATGGAAATAATGGACCCGGTCGAGAAGGAGGCTTTGCTGTCCATGTTGCTCCCAATGCTAGCATATAGGCCAGAACAACGTCTTAGTATTGAGGAGGTGCTTCGTTCGGAGTGGATGACTCGATATGCCATGCCGGAGTATGAGAGGATGCGTTCGCAGGATAATTAGATAACACTTGTAATTATAAACAGCTGGAGGCACCATGTATATAGCCATTTAAGCTCTTATGACTCCAAGAAGAGTTTTTATAGCCCAACTCGATTACTTTTAAAAAGACACTCCTAGTAGGTAGTTAGGTAGTTCATTGCAAAAACATCATCTTTTCAAAACCCCCAGGACAAAAGTTCCCCGAGGCACTACGAGGCGGACATGCACGTCTGTTTCGGTGACGTCGGAAATCACGGGAGTCGTAAAAGTCCTTACGCGGGTCAACGCGAGCACACGTGATCCATCTCGATGGGATTGAATTTCTTTCTGGGCGCACGCAGCCATTGGCAGGGTTAGACTTTGATCCTTTATTAGGCTTGGGGCCGGGAAGACAAGACGCCACCAGGGAAGAAAAGAAAACGTCTTTGCGGAGCTAAAACTCCGTGAAACACAGGCTACTAGCTTGAAGGTTGTTAAGCCGAACTGGAAGAGCGAAAAACGACTTTGGTTGCTAACAGGTGCTTTCTTTTTTTTTTTTTTTCTTTCCCCTCTTCCAAAAGGCAAAGTTGGCGCTCTTCGGTGAGAGGTAAGTTTTACACCAAATACAAACAGCAAATCAAGTAAAGTCACTCATGGTATGGACCAAGCTGAGAGAAATAATAATTAAAGTGTGAATGGACGTTAAATGTGCACCCAATAAATACAAAACACTCAATACAGTCAAAGAAAGAAATGACACCCCGTTGCGATGCTGATTACCCTCGCTCTAAGTTACTTTGACGACCCTCACTACTCCCACTCTCATTCAGCTCATGTATAGCCCAACTAAGCTGTGCGTCTTTGCTGCCATTCGCCGCCGGAAGCCGGTAGTCCAGGCTCCCCCCATGGTAATCCTCTCCGCTGGCGCCTCTGGTGTGCGAGCTGACGGCATCGAGCTCCAAACCTTCGTCGTCCGCCTGCACCGCCAACATGTCTCCAGACCCAAAGTGGAGGTTGGACGACCCGGGCAGGCCGCCCAAGCTGCTCTGGTTCTTGGCATCGCGGCTGCCGTGGCCTCCGCTGGCGACGTCGGTGTTGCACCGGGCGTCCTTGGAGTATGCGCCGTTGGAGGGCCTGCCGTACTTGGCCTTGATGGTCGTGATGTTGGTGAGGCCTTTGAAGATGGGCCGCGCTAGTGGGCCGAGGGTGGGCAGACAACCGGATATGATGCCGCTGCTGATCTCGATGATGTTCCAGGCGATGCCGTCTCCGAGTGTGTCTTTTGGGGGATTTGTTAGTTTCGATTAACTACATGTTTCTTCGCACTGCCGGTTCTTTCTGCCATCAGGAAGTACTTGCATGAATTGTCATCGTTGTTGTAACCTAGGAAGATGACGAAGCGGTAAATGCTCGTGAAGACGACATACGATCCGAGCAGAAAGATAATGGTCAAAAAGATCTTTTGCGTCCTGTTCATATTGAGGCTCCAGACCTGTGGCAGCGGCAGCAGGAGGATGCAAATGTCCAAAAGTATGACGGGGACGCTGACACACAGCTGCGTCAAAAACAGGTCGATGCAACCCCCTTGCAGCCATGGCTTCCATAACCTCTCCTGCGGCAGGCACTGAAAGATGGCGCAAAAGGTGCATGCGACGGTCCAAGCCGAGGAGATGCCGCCCAAGATCAGGCCCCACTTCCGAACACTCGGGATGGGGAAGATGCGGAAGTACAGAAACAACAGAGAGATCTTGAACATGTTGACTGCTGCAAAATAGAGAATCTCGGCACCGATGAGCGCCTTGTTCATTGCGGCCAGCTGGTCATAGGTTAGAGAGCCTGTGTGCAAGCCGACGCCGAGGTTGATGACTGTATTTGGCGACAAATTGGATTGTTAGCAAGTTTTCCCAGACTTGCCAAGCATGCAAGTCAAAAAAAACAAAGATAAAATCAAAAGGAGAGAGCCCCACGGCAAATATTTATGGCTGTGTTGCCAAACAGCAACAACAGACAAACCACAGTCAGCCAATCATCCACCAAGATGCGCGCCGCCTGCTTCTTCCGGGCATAGAAACGCATGGCGACGATGATGGTTGCAAAAACTGTGAAAGCTATCGTCAAGCCCATCGCCCGTGGCCTGATGTCTTCGGAAAGGTTCTGCGTGGCTGCCACATCCTTCAAATGCTGCATATACTCGTCTCTCGCCGCGGCCTCATCGTAGCGGCGGCTAAGAGACGGCATGATCCGACCTTGAAGTTCTCAGTAATGTGCTGTGAGTCGATAACGAGGCACTCGACTTGGTGATTTTCAGAGGTCAAGTTATTCCTGGTGCAGCTTCTGCAGTGCTGCTAAGTAAAGCGGATAGACTAGGCGGGATCGACAGTGTTGTTGTGCAAATGTTTTTTTTAAAAACGGTTTCCCCGCGGATTGTTTTGTTGAACCATCCAAGCAAGTGGCAAAGGGGGTTGATCCTCCTTCATATCGGGCGAAACAGACAATAGCCGTGAGCCATCAGAATTGTTTCTTCACCTGAATGCCATTTGGCAATACTACGTCGTATTTGAGGGTTTGCTATCAAAGGTGCTCCAGCTACCAAGGAGGTTTTCTTTCGCAGACTCTGGACCCTGTGAGCCAGGTAAGTTGACCATACTCAGCTGTAGGTGGCGCTATGTAGGCGTCTCAGAGCTGAGCTCACGTTACTTTTGCTGTCCCGGAGAGTTTGCCGAAACCCCGTGGCATGAGCCGGAATTGCTTCTTTTACGCGCGTTTGCCTCCCTGCTCTGCGCTTGTAGTTTGCGGAAAACAAATCATGTATACGGAGCTGATATTATTTGTTGGACGTAGCTGTGTTTTCCCTACTGAATGTGATGGTCATTTTCGAAAACATGATAATTGGATAATTATCAACCAAATCATGCAAGGGGGAAGGGGGAAGGAAGCAAGCAGGTGGAGCGGGTTCCGGAGAAGATGGAATGAGAGGCTAACCAACTTTATAAGACAAGGTTTTCCCTTCAAGCCAGGTGGATTGAATTTCTACGCCTTAGATACATTATCCCACCCCTAATTCGTGGTTTTGAGTCTAGACTTTGACTTTTCCCTGCCTACTGTACGCCCCTTTCTGAGCACAGCAAAAAGAAAAAGAGAAGGAGCATTACATGTGCCTATTCATAGACGACCCAATTAACTCACCCAATCACACACACACACACACACAAAACAAAACCCAAAAGTCATCAATGTCAACCAAACCAACAATTGTCATCGTTCCAGGCGCATGGCAAAAGCGCGTGGCTTGGGATCGCTTCATACAGCACCTCGAGAGCGCCGGCCACCATGTAGTTTTCGTTTCTCTCCCCACAGTCGGAGGCACTGAACTACCACTAAAAAGTCTCCAAGACGATGTTGCCGCCGTCCGGGCCGCGTTAGATCAACTGGCGGAGCAAAACCACGATGCGCTCGTGCTCTGCCACAGCGCTGGGGGACTAGTCGCGAGTAACGCCGTTGAGGGTGTCAGGAATGTGGCGGGAGTCGTTTACGTCAGCGCCTTCATGGTCCCCAGGGGTAGTTCGTTGTTTGACATGCTAGGCGGCCAGCCTTTTGATTGGATGGAAGTAAGGGTGAGTTCCTCCCCTCGTCCCCACGTTGTTGCTTTTTTTTTTTTTTTTTTTTTTTTTTTTTTTTTTTTCTTTCCTTTGCTCTCTTTTTGCCATCCAGCTCTGAGTCTTGACGCCACGACCAAGTGAGTGACTGACAACCGGGCGATACTAAACATTATAGGGGGACCGCGTGCTGGCTAATCCCGAGCTATTGCCGCAGGTAGCTTTCAACGACATGGACGGCCCTACACAAAAACAGTGCTGCAAGGAGATGGCGCATACTTCCATCAAGATGTTTTCTAGTCCAGCCAGTTATGAGCCTTGGGCCGACGGCGTCAAGTGTGCTTTTGTCTTTTGCTCCGAGGACCATGCTGTTCCATTCCCTGTTCAGCAGCAAATGGCTGCACAGCTTGGCCCTGATGCTATTATTGCTACACTCAAGTCTGGGCACTGTCCGTTCATTAGCGTTCCGAAGGAGCTGGTTGGTGCGCTCGAGACGGTCCTGGCCCGGCTACTTGAGGTTGAGGCAAGTCATTAGATTGAATACTGTAGAGGTTGGAAAATATATTGAGCAATTAATAAAGCAACATGGCTTGTATGTCTGTCGAATTATTATTCGCATCAATTTGCAGAGAACGTCGAGGGTATCAAGGCCCCGAGACCTAACTCTTGAAGTAACTCTTAAGTGATGGCCTTCGTCGCAAACTATTGTAACTTGATTTCTTTTCCACACCATTTCCCCGCGTGAAATTTTCACCTCTAAACATATGTTTTTGACGGCTAGCTTAGCTACTGGGTAATGTAGTTATTAGACTATGTTGTAAATGGTGAAAAGAGGGAGGGGTGGATAGGCGAGTATGTAGATGCATAGTGCATTTGGGTGCTGAACAATCCAGTCACGAGTAACAGTGCAGACTTGCATCAATGCCAAAAATTGCTTATTTGTAGTTATCTTTGTACTATGTATGATACAAGTTCGAGAAATACAATATCGCTCATTAAGTTCGCTCCCAAGGTCGCGCAAAACAACAAAGGAAAGAAAATAAATGCCATCATGTCATCATAATCTCTCAACCGAGGCGGTACGAGACGTCGGAGCGGAAATAGCGGCTGATGTCGTTGTCAGCACCGCAGCTGTTGCAGGTGTGGACGACCCTAGGTACAAAGTGCGAGTCGGAGCCGGTGTGCTGCTGCGGAGAGCCGCCGACGCCGTGGCCAAAGTTGCTGCGCTGGGGCGAGTTGCGCGTGCTGGCGCTCCTGCCGTACATGACGTTGTTGCCGTCGGCCATGCCGCCCGCGCCGCCCATCATGTTGTTTCCGTTGTGGTGGTTGTTGCTGCCGCGCTGGTGGTCGTTGTAGAGGCCCGCGTCGCGCAGGTCGTCTTGGTGGTGGCGTTCCGCGAGCGAGGCGTGGTGCGGCTTGCTGCCGAGCCCGACGCCGCCGTTGACGGGGCTGTAGCCGTTGTCCCGAGCGCGCAGGCGGTCGTCGTGGTGCTCGCCCAGCACGGGCTCGTCGGGGTGGGCAAGGCCGACGTTGTGCAGGTCGGACCTGCGGCCGGAGGCGCTGATGTCGGCGTTGTTGCCGCCGTGGGTGGTGAGGTTCGTGCCGTGCATGTCGCGGCCGTGGCCGTTGCCGGTCATGTGTGCACCGCTTCCGGTCATGCTTGAGCCGTAGCCGGTGGTGGCACGGTGGTCAATGTCGGAGTCGACGCGGGGGTCCGCCTTGTTGAGCATGTTGGAGTTGTGGGGGCCCTGGTTGGTGGAGCCCAGGCCCTGAGTGGCCGTGGTGCCATCGAGCATGCTGCCACGGGAGTTGGCACCGTGAGAGTTGATGCCGTTGTGGTTGTTGAGACCGTTGCCGGTAGTGCCATTGTATGCTGCTCCATGGACACCCCGGTTGTCGAGGTCAGAGTCGACACGCGGATCGGCCTTGTTCATCATGTTGCTGGAGTGTGGGCCGGCGTTGGTCGAACGGACATTGTCGTGGACCATGCCGTCACGAGTGGTGCTGTGACCAGAGCCGTAGGTTCCCTTCTCAATGGTGTTCAGGTCACGCTCTACCTGGTTCACTGGTCGGTGTGGCAGATCTCGCTCGTACCCGCTCTGCTTGATGTTGCCCCAGTAGGGGTCGTTCTTCCTGCTGGAAGATGTGTGGTCGTCAAGGGCGCCAATACCACCCTCGCGGCTGACGGGGCGTTGGTAGTCACTGCCAGTCAAGTTGGTGGTGTTGTGAACATCCTTGGTGTGGCCCGGGCCGTCGACAAAGTCCACGCCGGAGTCGGTCTTGTTATGTTGCGGACTCTTCTTCAGGGTAGAGTTGTGAGTGTTCAAATCACTGGATGTCTTGGTTGTTGAGTTCAAGCCGTTGGATGTAGTGGTGCTTGGCTTGGTGGTGCTGGTGGTGTTGTTGACACCCTCCGAGGGGAACGACCCAGGGACGCGGCCATCTTCGTAGGAAGATCCCGAACCAGTACGGCCGTGGGAGCTTGAGTGGCTGTCACCGTGCAGAGCAGACTTGATCTTGGTTCCGAGACCCATGTTGATGATTTATTTTGGTTGCTTGGTTGAGATTAAGTTAGAGGTATTGATATAGAGATTGAGGCAAAGAAGTGTCGTCAAACAAATAGGTATCTTATTGTTCTAGTCAAGTTTTAATTGTGAATGTCAAAAAAAAAAAAAAAAAACAATATCAGTGCTTGCTGTGCAACAATTGCTGCCACTTATATGCTCAATCGCGCTCCTGTCGACCCTGTAAATCAGTGACATCACAAGCTCCATTCAAGATTTGGTCCAGAATTTGGTGTAGCTCCAGGCCCGTACCACCAAAGTTGGACATGTGCCCATCACGCAAACTGCCTCCCGAGTTCCGAGCAACAAGCATCTCAATTCTTTCCAAAATCAAAGGATCGCCACCCATGTTGCCGCCTTTGAAGCAAAAGAAAGCCGGATTCCATGTTTTTCTTCTTGTCGAGATGATGGCAACGGTCCTATGGCGGTTCTTGCGTCACCAAGTGACGTTAAATGTGGGCCAAACTGGATCCGCAAGTTGGTTTGGGACTGGGGTTTTGGGGGTCGAGAACCTTGGACAGGGCTTGGCTGATTTGCAAGAGCTCCACTCTCCCGTCATCACCACAAGAAAGCCGAATTCTGGGAGGCGTCATAGTCAAACTACACTCAGGAAAAGATATCATGATGATTCTGTTGCGTTTTGTCACCAATTTTTACTCCACAGCGAACCCGGCAGTAACATGCAGGGTCTTCTTCTTCAGGGTCCTAAATTTGTTGTCATTAATTCTACGATTGATCAAACTAATAGCCGTCCTTCCGGCTGACTCGGTTCATTAGTGGCTTGTCCTGGCTCAACCTCTCCAGATTGCCCTCGAGAATGCCGAGAATCCTTTTGCCGTATGAGCCGGATGCCGCACTCAAGTGAGGTGTTATGATTACATTCTTGGCCTTCCACAAAGCATGCTCTTTAGGCAGTGGTTCGGGGTCAGTCACGTCCAACGCCGCGCCACGAATCTTGCCCGTATTGAGGGCGTCTATAAGTGCATCGGTGTCGATAATAGGGCCGCGGGCAATGTTGGATACAAAGGTTCCGCGCTGGCCCAGGATTTGAAACTCTTCGGCCCCAATGAGGTGAGTCGTCTTGTCGGTCAGCGGTGTCGAGATGACGAGTACGTCGAGACCGGACGATAAGAACTCGTGGAGGTCTTGCTTGCTGCCTCCAGAGAACCACTTGGACGGAAACAAGCCTTCAGGGTCTCCGGTGCCTGGAGGTGCGTAGGAGTTATCGCGACGTGACTCGGGAGTGTTTCGCGGGTGAAGGGTGTATGCGTGCACAACCATGCCCAGTGCTTTGGCAAGGTGTGCTGTCTGCCTCCCGATGCTTCCATAGCCGAGGACTCCTCTGAGTGCCATCTTGTTAGATGGCCGACTCTTGTTGTCGCTATCATTTGTGAGAAACATTAAAGAAACATTGAAAGGACTTACATCCTGCGCCCAACCGAATCGGTGACTCTTTGGTACGCATCCTTTCTATCCCAGTTCGATTCCTTTTGCTGATCCCACAAAGCGGTTACTGCATGGATAGATAGGGTATTTTATAGCGTGTCAGTCAGCAAATGCACTACAGCCCCTCAAACAAGGACCTTCCAACAAATGGCCAAAAGAACTGACAATGATGTTCGAACGACAGCAGCGTGCCGACGATCCACTCGCTGATCTGTGGCCCATGGACCCCGTTTGCCGTACAAAATGTTATGTCGGTCTCGGCGAACAGCGGATGCTTGAGGATGTGATTGGCACCAGCACTAAGCAGCTGCACGTATTGGAGCTTGACTGCCTTTTCCTTGTCTGGCAGAGCGCTGCCAGTGATCAGGATGGTTATGTCCTCCCACCTCCACCCGCCGTCTGCAGACGGAGTAGGAGCGTTGTTGTCGGCCCATTCCCTTCCTTGGACAAAGACCTCGAGACCAGGGAACTTTTTCCGCAGGTGGTCCAGGTGCTCTGGAGATGGCACGAAGGGTGCAGGCACCAACATGAGAAGTTTGTGACCTTTGAGTCCATGGCCAAGCTTGGCAGCTCCAGAGGCCGGCTCGTCATCGCGGGCTAGGCGTATAGTCATTTTTTTTTTTTTTTTTCCTTTTTTCTTTAGGCTAGGAAGTTTGTTTTTTTGTTAGTAGCGTGACAAAATTCACTTGTTACAATATCTGCAGCAGTTATGAAGCGCAGCAGGTAGGCGACGCAGCTAGTAATTAGCTTGATAAGCTCTGGGCGAAAGTTGGCATTGTGATGCGGGGTTGGCGTCTGAACTAAGGAGCTTGTTTCATGCGGGGTCGCTGTATTGCGTGCTATCCTTGACCATTATCCTCATTCTGGTGAGGGGGACGTTGACCGAATAGCGTGCTTTGCGTTGTTTGTCCATTCCATTTCGGGAGAATATTCGAGATAAGAAAACATGCACGGTCGTGGTAGCAGTCCAAAGATGAACCGTCCAAACTCAGTTGGCTTATGTTTTAAAACAACGCTTGTTTCTCTTGGTCGATTTAAATTTAGCCAGAACGCCACACGGAACGAAAGCATCATGGCGCGCGGTCGACACGTTAGAAACATTGCATCAATTATTACTCCACAAACGAATGCGGACGTTGCTTGCTTTCCTTGACATTGGTACCCTTGTCAATCCAGTCGCCTTAGGAAACAGCTATCTTTGATCGGCTGGTGGGGTCGTATTGCAGTCACCGACCCAATCACCTCTTCGCCTCCATCTCGGCATCTTTGTTAGCTGAGCGCTCTACATTGGCTGTTGTTGGCTTCTGAGGATTCTGCATGTCAGTGCCGGCAACACCGGCAGTCGTAGTCGGGGTCGTGGTGCCCGGGGAGTTCTCATCCAGGTTGTGCTTGGCAGCTGCCCTCTGCTCTTCAGAGTACATCTCTTCGGCTTCACGTGCCAGGTCTGTTCCAAACCAACGTAAGTGACTCGTTCTCACACGCCAGAATCTGCAGCGCTTTCCCACACCTGCATCTTCGGAAAAGAAAGAAGAAAAAGAAGAAAAAGAAAAAAAAAAACACTTACACGCAACACTGTCAATCTTGGCCTGGTCAGTGTCCACGAAATACAGCGTCAGCAAGCCCAACAGGCCGGTGCCAAGCAGGAACCAGTATGCACCGTTGTTCTTCCCGCCGTCGGCCTGGATGATGGCCGCCGTGATGAAGGGTCCGACGAATCCCGAAGTCTTGCCCACACAGTTGAACAGGGCAAAGAACATGTACGACTTGGGACCCGGCACGACCTCGGAGATCATGGTCACGTTGTACCCACCCCAGGCCGCCGTCGTGATGTTCCAGACCTGAACCAGCCAAAACTCCCACTCGTTGTGGAAGCCGACCTTGTCAGTGAAACGACCAATGCCGCCCCATAGCTGTGGGATCAACGTCATGACGGCGCCGAACATGACTCCCTGCTTGACGCTGAAACGGAACCGCTTCTGCAGGATCAGAAGGAGAAGATGACCAGTCCCACCACACAAGTCGGCCGTCAGGCTGAAGGCATTGAGCATTAGGGGGTTGTAGTGGATGACATCGTTCTGTATGATGCCAGTCACCGCCCAGTAAGTCCCCCATGTCTCGTGGAGCAGAAAGAAGGCGAGCAGGTACAGCATCACCTGCTTGAGCTGCTTTGCGCTTTTAGCTGCGCTCCACACTTGCTTCGGCCCGGCGGTGAGCCAGCCAGTACCCGATGGCAACTGCTGGCCGGGTCGATGCTTGTGGAGGATAAAGAAGGGAACAGTGAAAGCGACAGTCATGAAGCCAAAGTATCCCAGAGCGGCGCGGAAGGATGTGATCTTTTGCTCGTTGGTCGAGAAGCCGATGCCAGCAATCTGTTATGCCAAATTGGTATCAGTAAATTTGTCTGCGCAAGATCAACGACAGCTTGAACAGGCTGCCACAATATAACCTACCATTCCGACTGCGATGGCATAGACTACCGCCACTACATACGACCCAGTCATATTGTTGAGGTTGTACAGCTTGGCCCTTTCATACTCGTCCAGCTTGTTGTGGTTCTCGGGCGACTCAGTCCCCGCCTTGACGCGCTCCTCGCTCTCAATCAGCTTGGGCAGATCTCGGACGATGGAAGGGAAAGTGGCCGCATAGAAGCTGTTGACCACGTTGGCTGCTAGGGACCCGACGACGAATAGAGCCTGTGCCGCCTCCCATTGATCCGGTCGACTGATGGCGCACAGCGAGAACTGGCAAATGTACAGCAGGACCTGTCCAACGATCATGATCCAAGGCCGCCAGTTGCCATAGTCGGCGTAGGGTCCAAGGATCATCAGCGTCACCAGCTGAGCTGCGAACATGACTCCCTGTACCCTCAGCAGCATAGCGTTGATGGGGATGTACTGGCCGCCCCAGGTAAGATAACCATCCGGGTACCGCATATTGACCAACGCTTGTCGGAGAGCGCCACCATTATTGCCGATGGGGGCGCCGTTTAGGGAGAAGTCTATCCGTGTGTGAGTGGAGATGGTCGCAAGCCACCCAGATCAAAGATGCACTTACAAAAAAGGCAGAACGTAATGTATTCCCACTTGGTCGTGTGGCATCTTTTCCCTGTCGTCGGGATGGTCTGGCGTTGATCAATAACTGCATGCCCAGCCTTACCCTTGGCGTTCAGATTGGCCGCCACCTTTTCGTCGTGCACGGGAGAAGCAGCGCGCGGGCTGTCGGCAGTGATTTCTGGAGCTGACACGGCATCGGGTGCTGCCGCAGCTGCAGCAGGCCGAGTCGGAGCTGTGCCAGAGTTGGTGGTCGTTTCATCGCCGGCTGGCGATCCAGGCCTTTTGGAGCCTGCGGCGTCGTTACTACCAGCCATGACTGTGTGATGGTCAAAATATCTCCCTGCACAAGTAAGGAGACTGCACTAGCTTCTCATGACCCGAGAGGTACTCAAATTATTCTGCACAGGTACGAGGAGCGGACCATGGTGATTTTTATAGATGGGCATGTTACATGAGGCATGCTCACTCGGGGGGTCATGTTACCAACTTTCTCATGGCTGCATCGGTTTTGGTTCGCGCTTCTTACCCCGCAGGTTTGGATAAAAAAAAAATCAATTAAGATCGTCCACCTGCCCGCTCGCTCACCTTGTTGGTTTAGGAGTGAACCTAAAACCCATGCTTTGCCCCGACCACTGTTGGCTGCTCATCTTGCCTATCTAGCACCTTTTCGCTGTCCCCCGCATTCGGACTCCTCCGCATGCCAATGCCGCCTCTCCGCTCTGGTACAACGTAGCATTTTCTCGAGGGCACCTCGGCTTTCTGGGAGGGAGGTTGGTTTTTAACACTAGGACGTCGTTTCAAACTTGAAGTAGACGTACCTAGATTTGAAACATGGTATTCTTCAATTGTTCACACCATAAACAACTGCAAAATAACAAGATTGATGGAATGTTGGCAAAGTTCCAAGCTTGCTGCCTGCGCACTTGTCCACGTGCCAACGAACTACTAGTACCGGCTTATCCTCTTATTTTGCCCAGGAAACCTGTAAACAATTACTTAGGGCTCCTGTATGTATACGTGGATGCACGTCAGATGATGGTGTTATCTGTGTTGTTGAGAGTACACGTGAGCGAGTTTTGTATCAGCAATACTTGGTGCAAATATTGCTTGCTACAGCCAGTTTCCAGCTTGTTCCTTCACATCTATTTGACGCCGTGTACAGAGTGCTATTTAATTCCAACCGGAGGTCGTACAATTAACTTCGCCAAGGCAGTTGCGCCACCATTAAAAATGCAGTAAACTGCGTCATAACTATGAACAGTATGGACAATATCCCTACGGCGACCTATAGTTTCGCGATTTGGTAGACTGATATATATGTTACAGGGTTTCCGCCTGCTCGACAGCAGTCTTGCTCCGTACCGTCCAGCCGCCCACGCGCACAGTGACCATCACGGCCCAGGTTATGACTACCGGCTACGGGACGGTACCTCGACGGCTCACAACCGACCGCCGAGGCCGAAAACCGCCCTTACTATCACTCCGGCCGCCATCACCTGGCAAATTCAATGTCGAGCTGGCACGTCCGGGTCCAGGTTCTTTTGAAGATTGATAATGCAGGAAATCATGCCATAGGATAAAGAATCATCATTGATCTGTGAGAATAATCAAAACTGTTCCATCTGTAAATGTCTTGATTTAGCCTATAAGCACTAACCATCAAAATATTCTTGGAATGTTGAAATATCTATCTTTGAAATGGAGGTACATTGTATAGCTGTTTTCCCCACCCTGGCTAGAGGAGGCAGAGGTTGACAAAGACGTTACGACAACAACACTCTCAAACCGACATGGAAAGGGAGATTGTCCAGAGTGCAGTAAGATATCTGGAATCCCATGCCCGGCTGTCCATCTTACAGTTGTGGGCTCTTTTGCCATCAACAGGGCAAAAATTAAAGCGTGAAAGCCATAGCATTTTGACCCGTCTGCCACTCGTGGTTTATGAGTTGGCTGATGAAGATATATTCAAATATGAGGACGTTGCGGCATGACAAGTTTACGAAAGCACTTTGACATCTCGTCACAGTAATCTCTTCTATTGCCACACTAATAAGTTTTGCTACAGGAACTCCCCAAAGGCCGAGACTTGACAAGCAACTGCCACTTCCGCATTTAGCATCAGACGTGGTTATTTGCTGTGGAGGTTACAAAACTGCTTTAAGCTGCTCATATTCGCTCTATTTCGTACCTCTGCGGGAGTAAAGGGCAGTTGAGTGTGTTTCATCAACCCCCATCCCTTAGCAGCAGCCAGAGCTTCCACAGCACCCAATGATACAGCCGATGGCGCATCCCTGGCAGGGACCTCCTGCGATGGGGCACGAGTCGCGACAAGTGTTGTACCAGTCCATGTCACAGGCCTGGGCCTCGGGCGCAGCGGATGATTTGAAGTCTAAGTTGTTTTGTTAGTTAAATGTTTAAGAGGCGAAAAAGTAAAGAGACAGTCTACAACTCGCCTCGCATCATCTGAATGAGCTCTGTCGAGCTGACCTCTCGGTTGACCATGGCGGCGGGCTCGCTCTGGGCAGGCATGGCGGTGACGCCCAGGGCCAGGGTGGCGACGAGGGTGGTGATGCAGAATTGCATTTTGAAAGTGTGTTTGGTTGGTACGGGGTTAGAGTAGACTGACTGTTTGGTAGAGGTTGATGGCCTTGATGGTTTGAGATTCCAGAGGTTGAGAGTTGAAAGCAGGAAGAGCAGCTGGCTTTATACCCGAGGGGCTGCTCATACCGCCCTCCAACTTTTCAAAGAATATTGACTGTCTTCAAGGAACGGCTACAAGCTTGATGGCAAACGTGTAGGTCAAATCATGACTAACCTAACCAACGAGACTTCACCAAGCACCAAAGAGAATCTACATAGCGTAAACAAAACATTCAGCACACCCTCTTTCGAAAGAAGTCAGGCAATTATTGAAGCATAGTTGAAGATCATTACCAGCTCCTGAATAGACTGAGTTTCCCCACCTTCCTCTTGTCAAAGAAGTCGTATGGTAGTCTCTGTCATTCGTTGATAGAAACGTATTACATCAGCCTTCGTGCCTCCCTGAATTTTACGCGGACGCGCCGGTACGGCACAATAAACTTTGAGTCAGACATGATTTCATAACAAACGCTTCAGCTTGTTTTATTCGGCTTGCTCGTCTGCAGGGGTATACGAAGGATTCGACATGTTCTGGGGTCACCATCTTGGCGGGAGGGGATAATAGGCGACGGCCCGGAATGCTTAAAGTGTGTCCCGAGCAAAGCCCCTGCATGAAGCGGTCTATATGACGACATGATACGGCGAAGCACCGTATCCGGCCACGAGTATGCGGAACAGCACATCTTGTCATGGCATCTGGTCTTACTGGTGTGAAAGAGATCCATAGCTGGGTTGGATATGATCGTCGCTCGGACTCGGGCTCTGTGGATCCTCTCCATGCGAGTTCGCTTGTAGGGCGTAGTCGACACTTGATTGCGTATGAAGGCTCCTCAGATTTTGCCACAGGAGGAATGTGGGCGAGTTGTGATTCGAGAATGGGTTGCTCTTGGGAAGGATAATGAAATTCAACCTATCCCTGTGCTCCGGTGTGTCCCGGAACCCCTGACGGGCTAACAGGAGAATTTGGTTGACGGCGCGACATGAACGGGATTATCAACGTCGACAGGAATCGGTGCCGGAACCGACACCAACCCGGAGATTCGTCCAACCCCTACATCAATCACCGCTCCGCTGGCAGGGGGTTGACCGGTAGCCGTGTAAATGACTAGGTGGTTGTGGTAGTCTATCATGGCAGTAGGAAGTGATTATTATCGATAATGAGAAAATTGCAGAAGCGGGCAAAAGTAAGGTATCGTGAAGCCAGCAGAAGTTTACATTCACATTTACATACAAATACATGTTTATTTGGGACAGGGAGGTGCGCGTCGTGGCAGCCTGCTAGGCAATCGCTAATTCGCGGGTGGTCGGGTAAGAGCGACCAGTTTTATTTAGTAAGCTGGCAAAGTCCAAGAAAAGATAATCGCAACACCAAATAATTTCAAACATGCAAACACAACGTATTAATTCGAAAAGTATGAGAAGAAAAAAAAAAGAAAGAAAAATCACCAAACTTGTTTACAGCTTATATCTCAAAGTATCGTGCTCAAAGTTATTGACTGTTGCGCCGATCAATGAGATTTCCCAATGTGGTATCCGTGGTTATTTCCCCCCACCCCCGCATTTGGCTGCCTACCACTGTGTACTGTAAGACTCTTCAAACGTTGGGGCTTAGTAGCAACTGACAAGGTTTATGCCTCTAGACTACTCTAATGCTAGACTAGATATTTCAGGCATAGAATTTCGAGATTTGGTTACCTAGAGTTTTCGGAGCATTTATTTATTATCTGGTCTAGTCCTCCATCACTTTTGTTTGTGCTTGGAACCACAATAACGATGAACCAAGTCGGCAGCAGAAAACTAAACATCGCAAGCAAAAATGCTGCCTCGCTACACCCTCCTTCTCCTTTGTCTCAACGCTCACTTTGGCGCAACCGCTCAGCCCACTCGGGACATGGACGTTGCCCAGCCTAGTGACCAAAATGATTTGGTTGCACCCAACGGCCTTTTGCGGAAAAGGGGACGCGGGGGTCAATCGAGACGTAAAACCGTGTCCTCATCCGATGATGATTGTGAGTTTGGTTTTGTTGTGACGAGTGTCATCCTGGAAAAGATACCTCGCTGTAATTGTTTGAAGCCCGCTAACATAATTCCGACAACAGCCATTTACATACCAGGTGGCCCCGAATCTGAGGATGAGGTCAACCCTGACGACTCTGTCACCCGGGCTGGTAGCCCACCACTAGCGTACAATGTTCTGCGAGCTCAGCAAGGACGCAAGGACAACGCCTGGGATGATGACTCTGAGAAGGAGGCTGCAAGAGACAACAGACCACCACCGCGGCGCAAATCACAGTCGTCTCACCCACCGACCAAGCAGAACCCCCCCAGTTGGAGCGAGGAGGATGAAGAGGCTGTGGGACCACCACTGCGGCGCAAACAAAAACAATCGCGCCCACCAACCAACCCGGACATTCTTCGGGGTACGCCCAGCGGCGGGACTGCCCGCTTGGCGGCGAGCATGAGACGCATGTCTGTACACGATAACGACCACGGCCGAGAGGCCAGGTCCCGAAATGCAGTCCCGAACCCCCGGGGCGCAGATCGCCCTTTATATCCCCAAACTTCATACAGAACTCGTCCCCACATCTCGTCTGCCTACGGTACACCAGGTTTGGCTCCGTCATCTAGCAGCCAGTGGGACCCACCCCAGCCAGAGCCCGTCGGTAGGTCCGGGTACGGACCAGGGGGTTATTCCGCACCACGGACCCACCAGCAAGCGCCTCCTCAAGATTACTATAACCACAGGCGTCGCCCGACAATGCCACATCACCCCGCCAGCCAGGGCTGGGTGATAATACAGATAGAGGGCCCAAATTTTGTCAGTCAAGTTGACGCGGAAACAGCCATCAAGTGGACTGTGCGCACATTACGCGATACTGCTCATGATTACTTTGAGAAAAATTATCAATATCACGTCAGTATCGACGCTGAGCTTTTGATTGAAGGTGAGTTGTTATGGGACAATAAAAAAACCCTGAAGTGGTATGGTGCCCGGGCCGGCTCTCGAATCGTGATTAGGCATCGTCCAAAGATGGAAGGCATCACAACAATCTATCTGGACTGGGATGGCGAAAGAATCCCGGTGGATATTCCAGACGATAGGCTTAGTATGACGGTCGCAGGCTTTCGGAAGTTGTTCCGCTTTGCCTATAAAAGCAATGATGACTCCGCCTACGTCCTCTCTATCGGCGAAGACTGGTTTACAAACCCGGAAATGACACTGCCCAAGGAAAAACTCAAGGACAAGTCGGTCATAAAACTCGTCCCGAATGAACGCTATGGACGGGCCATGAAGACAGATAGGGGCCCTATGAACCTCAGAAGCCCGCCAGCACCAAGCGCTCAGCCCCCTACGACAACCAGCAACGGCCCTGGAAGCCCTGTCGACACTCAAAAAAAGGGAAAGGGTCGCCGAGAGGGGAAGACTCAAAGCAAATCGGGTACTGCCAGTTCTGGTGGAGTCCAAAAACAGCCAGCAACCATCGCAGTGTTGTGGGAAAGTCCCGTCAGCCCGACCCGAAAGGGCAAAGAAAAGGTGAGGAATGTCAAAGAGCTGACGCTGACGCCCAATGAGCTTGAGCAACCAAACGGGCTTTCAGACTTTCGAGGCAAGTTGAAGAACGCATTTGGAAGTTTATACTCATTAGAAAACCATCTCTATATTGTAGTGGCTGGGGTTAATGGTGGATGGGAACGTAAAGAGCTTGTAGGCACCGGTGCTACTTTGAAAAGTCTTGGGTTTGCAGACAAGACCAAGATCGTCATGACGCCGCCGGTATCGAGTGGAGAAGAGAGTTCCTCGGCGAGCAGCGCTTAACTGGGGTGCAGGGACAATGACTTGTATCCCTCCCAATGGAAAAGTTTTCCTCGTGAATTCGTGGTAGCGTCAAGATCGTGTAGACCAAAACACTACAAACTGACGATTTTGTAACCTGAAAAAAAAAGGGAAAAGCCAAAGAAGAAAAAAAGAATAGAAAGAATATAGCTAGCTATATCCTGAATTTTAATATGGATCTTGCATTTTTAAACCTCCTTGACGCCTACCAGTCCAAACAAACATCCACACAGTCATCAGATCAGTCTCGTCCGCGTTCAAGGCTATAAAAACCCTCAAGTAAAATCCACCATGCCCTGCCCTCCTCCGCCATCCCACTTCAAGACCCGCAAGTCCGCTCTAATCGCCAATACGTCCACCCAAAGTTGTCCTCGCCCCAGCCGACCGCAACGGTCTTCGTTGCTCCGGCCGCTTGGCTGGGTGTGGCCTCGACAGCGCTACGCCCTTGGACTTTGCCTGCGCCCCTCTTGCCTGCGAGGTCTGTTTGTTTGCTTTGCGGAGTGCAGCAGCTATTGACTGCTGCTGCTCCTTTTCCATCCTTGCAAACTCATCTCGTTGATTCCGGACTGCCTCGGGGGTTTCAGCCCTGCGAGGAGGGGTGGCTGCGCCCATCACGCTAGGAGGTCCGGACATGTCGAAGCGCGGGGGAGAGGCTGCACCCTCCATATCTATATCGGAAGACGGCGAGGAAGCCCTAGACGACTCGGAGTCGGAAAAGCCAAAGTCAATCCTTCCGGGCCTGGGACGCCCGCCTCCGGCACCCCTGCCTGAGGAGCCCTGGACTGGGGACCGTGGGGCTAAGTTGCGGCGCTGAAGGCGAAGGACTGGTGGCTCCAGCTCAGATGGCGGGAGGACATGCTGAAGTTGTGCATTCTTGGCCTTCCATGTTGGGTCTACAGGGTCAGTGCCTTGAATCCCAACGTTTCTGGATAATAATATGTCACGCGAACCGCCCAAGGGGGCAGCGTGGCATTTGACTGTGCAGCTGAGAAGAAGATGACATAATAAATAAAATCGCGATGAGGGGATCATGGTTGCGGATTCAGTATATAAAAACAAGACGCTTGGCAAGCATTTGCTTAACACTGAGATATGCGTAGCAGGATTGGGATATTTTATAGTGTACCTCCTCCCATGAGAGAGAACCCTGATCATCTCCATTTATCACGTCCATTACTATTCAACTCCACATGCGACGAATCATGAGCTGAGTAAACTCCATCTAGAGATTGTAAGACACATTCGGCGGTTTACCAAATGGAGCTATCCTGTGATTATGGCTGCCTACCTAGGATGTGCCAACCCCACCTTCGGTATGGGACCAAAGACTCATGTACCTTGCCAGGCAGAAAGATGCCTTGCCAGGCAGATAGATGCCTTTTCGGCCAATTGAATTGCTCAAAAAGATTTCAGTCGTTCTAGGATCTTTGGGCATGAACCCACAAATACATGGCAAAACCAGAATTGAGCCACGTTGGAGCTTTCTCTGGGTTAGACTAGTCTTGTAGTCTGCTTATTTTCGGCTCATTTCCCGACTGCCGCGACCCTGAATTCAAAGTCAACGCCGAGTGCTCATTCTGCTCAGCCACCTCGATTACTATTCGATTCGAGTGGATTGATTTCTAGGTTTTGTCGCTGCTGCTCAAGTGCCTGTACGGACCTCGATTGATTCAATTATAGAAACAGGCACGTTCTAGCTGCACACACATGCATGACAAAATGGATCTTGACTGTAAATGTTTGCCTTGTTTTCAAGGAGCAAACACCACAGATCGACCACAACCAGCATGTTCTGCTGCGGCATCTAGCGCCTGTATCGCCTGATGGAGCGCGAATATTTTGGTGTCGACCAAACTCTTGCCACGAGGAAACAGCCCGCGCTCGAGCATCTTGATAAACTGCGACACGTCGTCCCGCTCATACATGACCTTCCCCCGCAGACATAGACTGTTCATGACGACGGCGTGGTCGGCGAAATCCGTCGAAAACCCCATCAGCGACACCCTGCCCTTGGGCCGCAGTGACCTGATGGCGCACCTCAGGTGACACGACCCGTCTGCCTCGGGCGGCGAAAAGTCCAACACGGCATCCATGGTTCCCAAGGCATGCAGCTCCGCCGCCACCGCTGCCTCGTCGTCCGTGATGCGCACCGTTTCCACCATCCCGCTCCTGCCCGGGTATCCCTCGGCAACGTGCGCCTTGAGCCTGGCCAATTCCTGCTCGCTGCGGCCCATGGCGACGACGCGCGCCCCCATCGCCAGGGCGGTCAGGACGCCAGCGCCACCGAAACCACCCGTGGCGGGCGCAATGACAACCGTCTCCCCGGGCTCCAGAGCAATGTCGCGAAGACCGCCGTATGCGACGAGCAGGTAGCTCATGTAGGCCACGTCGGCAACCGAATACCCAAGCTCGCGCGTCAGGCGCAGCTCGTCGAGAGGGTGGCAGTTTTCCAGCGGGACGGTGAAGAACTCGGCAAAGGCACCATCCCTGTAGACATGTTCGTTGACACGTCGCGATCCAGCGTCAGCCGCAGTCTGCATGCCAACTAGGAACCAGCCATGGCCGTCGCGGGCGCGCACGTCGCAGTCGGCAAAGACGAACTGGCCTGGCCGTAGAGTTGTGGCGTCTGCACCAACGGCGACGATCTTCCCCACTGCGCTGTAGCCGCCGGAATGTGGGGCCGCGATCTGGGGGTATTGGCGGGTGCCGTTGTATATGTCGCCCTGGTACGACAAGATTGTGGCCGCCTCAACGCGAATCAAGACGGTGCCTAGCTGTGGTTGCCTTGGGGTTGGGACCGTTTTGAGCTCGAGGCCCGTGGTGGTGGATGTGAAGACGAGGGCCAGATGCTCAGAGGGTATTTCATCGGTCGCATCATTGGATTTGCTGCTTTGGGGACATATGAATGACACCCTTTTTGTTGGCATGCTGACGGGCACTGCTGGGTTGTTATCGTTTATGCTGCTGGTGACATCATCAAACTGCGAAGGATATGGGAAAGTTCAACGCAAAAGAATTCCATCAGAGAATTCCATAATTTCCATCGGCTATCATGCTGAGATATACATCCTTGCCGTATCTTGGCCAACTTTCTTTGTTGGGGCAACAACAAAACATTGCAGAAGTTGCGCAAGACGAGGATAATTTCCTTCCATATACTTTTTTTTTTTTTTTTTTTTTTTTTTTTTGGATCTTGAAAATCCGGAATAAAATGAGGGCGAAAGGATGTAGTGGGAATGGCTGGTCACCCAACCCTTGCATATAACTTGCTGAATTGCAAGTTGTATTAAAGTTCAGTCTCGTTGCGCAAAATTACCCAAAGTTGATATATATACATATCGTCATCACAGTCTCTTGTGGGATGGGAATTTGGCCTTTTGTAGACTTGACACTTATCAACCAACATCCAACCTTGTCATAAACCTTGGCCCCAGACAGCAGTGAGGGCTGTGCAAATCAGATGGTGAATCGATCTCTGTGAAAATAGGCCCTTTTAATTTCAGCACGTGTCTATGGAGGCTCCGAGCGCCATAAAATCAGAATCACGAGGAGTGCCTGTATACAAAGAACGCATAAACACTATTTACCGGTGGCGTAATATCTATGTTCGCCTTTAGATCGTAATGGTTTTGAAAACTCGAATCCAAACCTGCATCTAAATCCGCATTCGAGACTCTTGTCAGGGAGTATAAGCCTAATTGGAGTTTTGAATGTTTTCCCGCCACTTGATTGCGTCGAGGACAACATGTATTTTCGACATATACCCATCGTCGTTGATCTTGGTCCCGACCATTGGGAATTCAGTGTCCATCAGCCGGTCAAACTGCGGATCAGACCGGATAAAACCCTCATTCCACAACCACCTAAGGCCGGACGTGCCGCTTGACCTCCGCATCAACCCCGAGCCAAAGCATATCAGGTCGGCCGTAGTGTCCAAGCAGGTCTACGAAGCTTTTCGACTTCAAAATGTCGTCCAGGTCGATGTCGGCATAAAGAATCCCTTCTTGCTGCTCATCCAAATCCTCCGTGAGCTGCACGCCGTCGTGCGAGAAGATGGCCGATGTTCCACCTCCCGGCTTCTGGAAGAACACGCCTCCCGAGGTGCCCATCTTGTCGATCCCCTTGTCTGTAATCACCGAGGTCGCATGCAGAACGAATGCCTGGGCCTCGATGGCATATGTTTGGGACAAGGCGCGACAACCTTATCATTTGTTTGCATCGGGAAAGGTGTTAGCAGCTGACTGCTTATAAACAGGGACTCTGACCAGAAATGGGAAAAGCACGAAAACTCACCCTCTTTAGACATGGACCACAGCTCCTGGCCCTGATAAGGCCGAAGCGGTGGCCAGGCCGCGACGTGGATATCTTCTCGTTGACTGTGCATGTGATATTTGAGAAGGGGCTGGATGTGCTCCCAGCACGAAAGTGCACCGACGCGACCTGCTGATGTGTCGACGACGCCATGCAGAGCCTCCCCCGAGGCATCCCCAAAGATTGTTCTCTCCATGTGGGTTGGTTTGATCTTGCGACGATGCGACAGAATCCTGCCCTGTTGCTTCCCGTCAATGACAACCTGCGAGATGTACAGCGAGTCTCCGAGCCTCTCGGAGAGTCCAAGAACCACGACCAGGCCGTGCTGTGCAGCTGCGTCGCAGATGCAATCCATCTCGGGTGACTTGACCCGCATCGAGTTCTTGATGTAGTCTTTGGTTATTTCAGGGTCCACCGGTCGAGTCCTGTAAAGTTAGTTGGTTAGATTATCTTATCAAGAAAGTGTTTGAGCCGGCTTTGCGTAATCACCATATCCATGCTGGGTAACCGGTGATCCAACACTCTGGGAATGCCAATATCTGCGCTCCGTTTGCAGCCGCATCTGCAATTAGCGAGCACGTCTTGTCTACCGAAGCCTGCAGATCCAGCCAACCTGGCTCTGCTTGTGTGACAGCAACGCGCAGTCGAGATGATTTAGGCCTGATTTCCTGCGCATCTGGGACAGATTGGGTGGTTGGTTCCGAAGAGGTTGCCATTTTGAAAGAGTAGTTGAATGTAGAAGTAGGGACAGTGGCAGGAGAAGTTAGTTGTGATGCAGAAAAGTTGAAAAGTAAAGGACGAAGAACGAGCAGCTTGAGCGACCGCCGTTACAGTCTACTGCCAAGACAGACAAGCTACGAGAAGGAGGAGACAAAGTAAGCTGGATATCCAGCAAAAGTCACCCAGGACCCAATCAGGGTGATTGCAGATGCCAAAGATCTAGACAGACATGGGTACCACAAAAAGCAGCGGAACTTGGCATTGATACGTTATGGATGCATGAAGCCGAGGAGAGAATCATCAATCTGACTGTGTTCGATATCAACCTGACAATGGGCCCTATCCCTAACGATCAAAGATCGCCACACCTTCACGCATGTAAGATTCGACTGCAACCAGAGCAATCCGGATGAGCAGCTATGTAAGATAGGCTTGCGTCTGTTGTCACTGATGATCGCGGCATGATTTAGACTATTTAATATGTAAAACCAACAAATGCATGCTTGTCAGCCAAGGTGAAATGTCGAGTTTGCTTCCTGGACTAGTTAATAGAAAATCATCCAACGAATGCATGCCCAGACCTACCTAAGACCTGCTGTAAGAACTTGGCCATCTCACTCAGATACGTGGGGTTCCACACTAGGTAACCAGTCAAACATGAGACAGCATGCAAGACCCCACGTTTGACGGCTACTTGCTAATTGTCTCGTGTATCTTTTTTTTTTATTTCTTTTTCGTCCGAATTCATGCTAACTTCTAGCAGGCAGTATATTTTGCAGTGCCTCCAGCTCCTTCACCACATCCTTCACCAGTAAAACCCTGAGCTTCTCACCTAGGAAGCTCGTTGCCGGCTCAAAATTGCAATGGATCAACTTCTTTGTAAGTTTGTGGTAGCCTTCGCCGAGATAGTCGAGGGATCTCGACTCCCTCCGCACCTGCTCCACATCACCCCACGGGATTTGCTTCCAAAGCCCGATCTGCAGAAGCGCCACGCCGAGACAGTACAGCTCCATATTCGCAATGCCGTACCTGTCACTTGCTATCCTTGCTTGATCGTCTGAGAGTATTTCCGGTTGGTGAGTATACTGGTCACCGCCGTCTTCGCTGGCTGCATAATCGGCCTCGACAGTTGCAGAGATGTGCAGCGTGTCGAGGCAGGCAGCCAAGTCAATTTCATCATCGGATCCGCCATCATAACCCTTGTAAAACTTTATGTGTGACAGTAGGCATCCCCTAGGCCAGCACTGCGTGTTGTGGAACTTGAGCAAGGCTCGAGTCAACAAAAGTGCGAGCTCGATGCGGTGATAGTCTCGGACGACTTCGTACTTGGGGTAGCGAAGTAGCCCAAAGAGTGACTGGTTTGGGCCATTCAAGCGCAGCCTCTTGGTACAAGCCGGAACTTGGGTGCCTTCAAACTCAAAGTCAAGAGTTGGCTTGACGAATAGGCTGCTTAATCCCTCGCTCCGACTTTGATCAACCTCTGGGCTGGAAAGCTGCTGACAAATGTGGACTTCACCTGCCGGGCTTGGTGGCGTGTAGCTGGTGACAGAGATCCTTTGGCGCTTTGGAGATTGTTCGTCGACGTCCATTTGGGAGTCGCTTGGGGATGGGGGGTTTTGAATCTGTGGCAGCGGACCTGAAGGACCTGAAGGACCTGAGAGGTAATGCCTCTGCAGAATCTCGAAAGACACAACGGTACTGTTGTTGTCATACCAGTCAGCTGGGTGTCTGTAACAATAGCGACAGCAAAGAAACCAAAAAAAAAAAAAAAAAAGACTTGCCTTGAGTGGAAGGATCCCACATGACTGTAGTAGCGTAATAGACCAGCTGTGCGCGCCTCCCCTAGAACGGTTGGAGACAGGCTGCGAATAAGAAAATGAAGACTGTGACTTGAATGAAGATGGTCTGCACAGGTTGGAATACTTCTGACCATGGACAGGATATCCCTAATATTACTTCTCGCCATTTCAAACTTGTTTGCAAGAGCGTCGGCCGATGGCGCTGTCGATTCTTGATATGTTGGTGGTGCACACGCGGGTTCGTTGGAATCAACTGGCTTTGAACGATTGGCAGCACTCTCCATTATTTGTGTGAGTTGCTCGTTGAGCTCCTTCATCTCCTCGACGGTGTCTGAAAGGTCAGCCCTTCGCCAGACGAACTTCACTGATGGCTGTTGGGTGGTTGGTGTGTGGTCAGCTTCATGACTGTCAGTTGACAAAATGAATGAATGGGAAAAAAAAAAAAAAAAAAAAAAAAAAAAAAAAAAAAAAAAAGAAGAAAGAAAAAAGAAAGAAAACCAAGCTACAGAAGGTTTCATGCATCTAGGGCGATGATTCACGTACTGCAGCTAGATTGCCAGGTCTGCGGACATATTCGAGCATCTGATTGACCTCCTTGACCCGCTCAATGAATGTCTCTATGCATTCGTGCAATTGATCTTGAAGCTCCTTGAAATGACCTCGGATTGCGCTTTCTAGTCCATGCCTCACGGACGGCGGCATGGTTCTTTCTTGCTCCAAAACCAGCAGAGCCTCAACTCCGGCATGCATCACATCGCTGCTGCATTTGGAGTCCCTAAACACCCTGTAGAGCTGGTTTGTGAACCTCAGGACTTGGAAGTCGACGTTCCTCCGGATCCTCTCACGCCGCTTGCTGTGGCTTTTCAGGACTTTGATTGTTTTGTGTAAGAGGTGAACTCCTTGCAAAGCAGAAAGACACAAGGGTATAATAGCAAGGGCGTCTGCCATTTTTGGCTTTATGTCTTGGGTTGGAGCTTGGCAACTAAATTCCTGGTTGGTTGCAGGGACAAAGCAAGATTGAGAAGGTAGGGTCACGATTCAAGAAATGCGTTTTGTTGGACTGTATTGGAGCTGTACAGAAATTGCCGAGCAGTCGGGAACAAGGCCCACAAAAGCTTAAATCTCGCCTTGTCCCCTTTAAAGAGCAGAGCTCAGCTATGATTACAAACTTGGCTTGCCCAGCTGAAAGTCTTGTGACGACTCCCCCTTCCATCCATGCAAGCTCGGTGCAACACGAGCAGCTCTCGGTGTGAGTATTGCACCAATCGAGCTGCTATTAAAGGTAAGCAACATATACATGGTTTGGGAAGGTATACCCCCTCTGCTGTAGGAATTATCGTCGAGGCGGACCAAAATCACGCCATTAACCCCAAACTGCATGTCTGGGCCGCAGGCTCCGAGAGAACTCGCACTGCAATTCGACGCACGAAAAAAGAAGGAATCGAAGAGGCAGCCTGCTGAGCCCCACATTGAGCCGCTCGTTAACACTCCAATATGCAGTACAGGCACTTTTCGTCAAGCATCGACATTGTAGAACCAATTCAAACCGCTTCCCCCACACCATCATAGCCCTGACCGAAGCCACAAAAATGGTCAGCAAGGGCGCAGCCACAAAACATGCAGATAGTGACGTGTACGCTGAAACATGGTTGGTCCAAATACCTCTTGGCCGTTTCACCCCCGCTCAATCAGCACTACTTTCCTTTTTCTACTATTTTACAGGACGGTTCATGGTCAGGCTGTGGCATGTGCCTCGCAGAAGATGATAACGGCTCTGATAAATCACATGCTGGCCAGGTTTGTAACAGTCAAGTACACTCTCTCCAAGACGGCCGATCATCTCATAACTCTTGTGAGGCGGCAAAAGGTGTCATATTCAATAATATCACCGACAACACAATGGAACCACTTTCTAGAAAACGAAAAGCATCATCGCAGTTGATGAGCAACGAGGACATTGAGCAATGGAAAAGAAACCTGCTGCACGATGAAATAGGAGACGATACAGAAAAAGAGAAAGGGATGGTCCACAGCCTATGTGATAGCATATCACTTCTTTACGAGAAACTACTCGACCATTTCGACCCTCAGGCAAAACGACATGCCAGGTATCCAAAGCCACTATATCGCCTTTTGGAGAGTGGTTATGCCATGCTCAAAATCTGGGCCAGCGACCACAGCGTCCAAGATGGAAAGCTTGATCAAGCATTGTCCATGTCGCGCAGGCTCCAGAGATGCACCGTGCAGATAATGGTCGAGATATGTGCCACACTGACAGAAGGCAAGTCAATTATGACCATCTTTTTTTCTTGTGTTATCAAGTCAGAGCCAGGAAGTTAACATCTCGCAACAGACCTGGTTCCCATATTAAATATAGAGCAGGGAGATGAATCGCAATCGATAAGGTCGCTGGCCGATCTCGTTTCAAGTGAAGCTGATAAGCACCTTGGGGCAGCTGAAAGTGATTCTGGTAGTGAGAGTGTCTTCTCTGAGGCGTCATCCGAGACACCCCCGGCTTCTGTGGAAAAGGTGCTGGGTAGCCTCGAAGATTATGTGAAGGACCTCATCGACCTCGGACCTGAACTAAAAGACCCTTTACCGGACACAATCGACAGGCAACCTGCACGTCCAGTCATTATTCTAAACGGGGAGTCTCTTCTACCGTTTTGTGAGCAGATTCAGTTCAGATATCCCGAGTGTGACCCAAAGCTTGTCGAACCGTGCGGCAAGTTTCTTCGAGACACATGGCTCCGTCTTCAGGACAGCAGAGATCACGAAGCTCTAGTCGAATCCCAGGGAATAGCAGCAATTTCACAGCAGCAGGCGGAAGCGCCTCCGCCAAAGCCCACAGGCCGACTATTTACGGACTCGGGAATCGGCACAAGCTTGGGCACTAGTGTTCGGCAGCCGCAGCAGAATCCCCAGTATCTGGCACCAAAATCCGAAAATGTCACCCGCAGTCACTGCGGCAGCGAATCGAGAGCACCAACAGTCTTCTCTTTTGCACCTCGGGATGTTGATATGCGGACTGAGTTTCCTCCACAGCCAGAAGACATTGCCTCTGGAGATGCCTTTCCATGCCGCCTGTGTGGCAGGCAAGTGATCAAGACAGAGACATTAAGTGTTTGGAGGTACAGCGTCGTCTCTATATTTATCATGCATATGCATGTGTCTATGCTCTCATTTGACTAATCAGTCTATTATAGAAATCATATCCTCTCAGATCTCCGCCCCTGGATCTGCTGCCAGGTCTCCTGCCCCTGCAACCACAAAACATATCCCAGTCGAGACGACTGGGTTGCCCACCTGACCGAGCAGCACGCCCGCCACCGCGACTGGGACGACAAGACGTGTCCGTTCTGCCGTGAGCACGTAGCCCAAGGTGGTCGTGACATGATCCACCACGTCGAGCTGCACCTGCAGGACATTGCGCTGACGCTGAAGCCTGGCGATGCTGATGACGACGATGACGATTACGACGGTGAGAGCGGAAGGGGAAGCAACGATACACAGTCGCGTAAATTTGATGCCGACATGGACGCACCTGTGATCCAGATCTCTGCTCCAGAAATCCACGTTCCCTACCTCACTCTGGACGACATCAGATCTCAGCCGGCTTATACGGCTGCCGAGAAGATTGATGGGCAGTGGTTCTGTCCATGGGCAGGGGAGGACTTTTGTCAGCATGAACCAACAGAATCCAGGGAGGAGCTAGAGTAAGCTTTCGCTATTTCTTTTTGTACACATCAAAACCCAGGTATTTTGTATTCTGACCCAATTATACTCCCAAATCAGACAATATCTGCTTCACCACCTCACAATTTTCACATGCAAGGAGCCTGGTTGTCCGCACAACCGCCAACCTTTTTCGGCATTCGAGGGCTTGCGCCTGCACCAACAGGAAGTGCACGGCAGCAAGCATCCCAGCCAACAGGCGGGCGGACACAACCGTCTCCGGTATCTATGCACCAGCATCGGTTGTGGCCGATCGCGGCCTGGAAACGGCTTTTCGAACAAATGGGTGCAACAGGACCACATCAAATCAGTTCATGGGAATTTGGAGCTTGAATAGGGATGGATGGGGCTGTGTATTTAAGGCTGGTTCGATGGATATGTGTGGCTTTTTGCAAGTACAGCTAGATCTAGTGCTGCAGATGGAGCACTCAGGCTTCAAAAAATAATGCGGCAAGAGACAGAACCAACAAGAAAAGAAGTGTGAACATATTGATACAAACAGCAGCACAATAACCTGTTTATCTTGCTAGTAGCCCTATATGGCGACAAGGTTACGGGAAAGTGATAGCAAGGTGAGCTTAGTAAAAAAAAATCACAACCTGCGCGTGTCACAGATTGTCTTGTGCAAACTCTTCTTTGTTGTTCCCCCACTACTACAGTCAACAATCAATCCGATTGTACATTTTATCAAACATTTCGCAGAAATGGACAACAAACAGAAAATTGGTACAAGTCAGACGAATACAAGAAGCAGAGGAACTTCGAAGCAATGTTGATCCTTTCAAACGAGAGCCAGGAAGGTCAGGACATGGCGCGTGGCGACGGCGACGGTGATCAAGATGCTCAGGTTATTACCGAGGCAGTTTGAAGCTCAGAAATGGTTGCACATAGGTTTCTAGAGGGAGAGGCAAAGCCTACAGTGTTGAAAAGACTGGGTTTATTAAACCTGATGAGTTTTTCAACCAATTTGAGCTTGTCCTTTCTTCACTGCGTTTAAGATTCCACGTTGATGTTCTGTACCAAAACAAGCTTCTTGTACGAGTTAGCGCGTCTTTAGAGAAAATAATGGTCTCAGAGTTGCGCCTCCTTTCGAAGAAAAAAAAAAAAAAAAAAAATTGAATTTTTTTTTGAGAAAGCCACCAAGACTTTTATTGTATTTTAGAGTCGGGACCGTTGAGCGTCCTGTCAGGCACCTTTCATCGAGACTAGAGTCAGAGCTTATCAAGATTCTTATCTGGTGGGGCGGCCAGAAAAGTGGGGAGCTATCGCGGGTGCATTCGATGCGACCACAGAACGCGCTTGAACTTTCATGTTCCAATAAATCATTAACCCAACCATTTGTGTCTTTGAGTATCTGCGGTAGTTTTATGCCTTTTGCAACAACTCCAGAGTGAACCACAACTGCTGCTGCCTACATTGAACGCACTCCCACAGTCTGGCCATTGACATCAAATCAAGCCGCCGCAATGGCGACCGAAGATTCGAGATACCGGCAAAGCACACAGTATCGGTTGTGGTCATTCTCCCCCTCACAACTCTCCGAGCTACGATCCAAAACCAACCAACTCGCCACCGCCAGCATATCCGGTCGACTGAGCGCACGCAATGGCGGTGAGGGCACGACGACACCTATACCCGAGTTTCTGACGGCAGACGAGGAACAGAAGCTGGTCACCTTTTACACCACACAACTCTTGCGGGCCGCAGTATTCCTCGAGCTCCCTACCGAAGAGCGAGCGACAGCTGCCGTCTTCTTCAAGCGCTTCTACGTCACCAACAGCGTCATGACATACCCGCCCAGCACCATGATCAAAACCGCACTCTTCTTCGGCGCCAAGGCGGAGGGCTTTTACATGCGCGTGGGCAAGATTGCCGAAAAGATCAAGGGTACCACGGTCGAGGAGATCCTCGCCGGCGAGTTCCTGCTATGCGAGGGCATTCGCTTCGCCTTTGACGTTAGGCACCCCTACCGTGCGCTCGAGGGTGCCATTATGCAGCTCAAGGCGCTGCCGGATTTAGACGAGAAGGACATCAAGATGGCACATTCGCGGGCGAGGGAAATCCTCAAGTTTAGCGCCCTTGTCACCGACGCCTACTTCCACTACACGCCGAGCCAGATCATGCTGGCAGCGCTTTACCTTGCCGACCGCACCCTGGCCGAGAGGCTGGTGGACGAGAGCTTCAAGGTCAACGGCGCGCATTTGCCCAAGAAGGACACGAGCGCCGCAGGTACGCCGATACCCGAAAACGGCGGCAAGACAACAAAGGCCAAGAACCGCGAGGCGGAGCGCGAGCGCATTTTCGGTGCAGAGGTCCGCAACAAAGTCCTGGCCGCTATACAGAGCTGCTCCGACATGCTGTCCCATGAGCTGCCCGAGCGTGACGATGGCTTCTGGAGCAACGAGGCCGGCGAGCTCTTCAAGCCGCTCACCAAACGCCTTAAAAAGTGCCGCGATCCGGACCGGTCGGACCTCGTGGCCCTACAAAAGGCACGGCGAGAAAGAGCACTCAACAGCGCGGACAGCGACGACGAGAGGGATCCTGGCAAGAAGAAGAAGGCTTCCATAGAAGGCGATGGCTCTGTTTTTGGTGGACCCATAGGGGCGGACGCGAGAGACCCAAAACGGAGGAAGGTTAGCAATGAGCCTTTTGGGCCGCCACTGTAACGATGACTTATGCAAGGCGGATGGGCGGAGATGACTATATACAAATGATAGGAACTACAGGACTGCATATGATAATGTCAGCATTTTCTTTATTAGCCTTTTCGGAGCTGCTGCCAGACTCCGTTTAGCGGTGCACATGATCGCATGATCTTGTGTTGCACGTTCCTCTTACAGGAATCCAGGTCCCGTAAACATTAAACACTTTGGCTCTCCAGGCGGTAGTTTGTAGGAGATTATCACCTCGGGAACAAGAACCCAGAGAAAACTCAACCAAACATACATGGGAGCAAAAAAAAAGAAAGCAAGAAAAAAAAAAAGCTATGCATGCAAGGACCAGCGAAGACGAGGCTAGCACAAATGGAAACATCACACCACAAAAATGAAAGGAAAATTTGATTCTCAGCTATTATGACAGCTAATCGTGTCCGTATACCTCTCGCCTTAGAAACAATTCTAACAACGCCCGTTGCCTATCCTCCACGGCCCTCATCTCTTTGCTCTTCGTCATCACTGGTGCTCGACACACTCTTCCCACACGCGCTAGCACGTCGGCCACTCGCCGTTCCTTGACCTGTCTCTTCTCCAGCGCCGCCAGGGCCTCGGCGGCTCCTTGCCCAGCGGCTGGCCCGCGACGAAAGCTCAGCGACCGCCGTGTGAGTGCCAGTGGTGATATTCCCGACATGGAAGAAGGGGTCGAGCCCGTGCCAGATGAGGATGTGGCTGTTCTTATGAGCTCCGTCTCTGCCTTGGTTAGGGGCGTCAGATCCGCTATCACTTTGGCCAGGGTCGTGGTCAGGAAGACGAAGGATATGTTGTGGTTGGGGGCTGCGGCGAGGATATCGAGGATAGTTGTCTTGTCGTCTTCCTGTGTCTGTTTGGCTAGCCCGGCGGCGGTGCCACCCGAGGGAGATAGGGATGAAATTGAAGCTTGCTCGAGTTGTGCCCACAGGGAAATCGTAACGATACCGTCTGTCAAGCTTTGGAGGAAAATAAGAAGCACTTCGGCAACTACCTCGAGCCTCCGCATCGAATCAACCTCTGGTTCGAACGCCTCGGCAACTGGCTTGTCCTGATCAAGGTGATCAATAACTGCTGCAACGAGCTGACGATCCCGAGACGCGGAAGTTGGCTGAGCATCTGGAAACGGCCAGGCTCCCCTGTTACGTGGCACCTCAGTCTGGAGCATCTGCTCGTCGGCCAAGACCCTCTCTGTCAAGGTCTCCACCGACTCGGTGAGCTTGAACAGCTCCTTGGGTGCGGCACACCGCACTTCGCAGTCGTATGGAATCGAACCGACCCGCTTGCCGCTGGATGCGTTGTCGAGATTTTTCTTGGAGGATAATTCTTGCACGAATGCTCTGATTCCGCCGTCAGGTACCCTGATGAGCTCGTCTATGGACCGTCCAACACAGGTAACCATCCAATGTGCCCGTACGGGTACAAAATGATCCCTTCCTTGCTCTACCCGTAGTATTAAAACATCATCAAGGGATGCCTGGCCGTCGTTCAAATGTGTCACAAGACTGAGGTTGTCGACCGATACTTCGATGACAGCTTTAACTGTCTCTCCCGGCTCGAGCGTTACCTCCTTGCCCAGATCCACTGCTTCGCTATCAACAGCCTGTGGACCAAGGTCTGTCCGCACGAAAGAGGTGGTTAACCACTGGGAATTACTGACTCCTAGAGGATCCTGCTCTAAGCCTGGCTTCTCAACGAACGAGAACTTGGCAGCTACTCGTCCGGTGTTGGCAATAGTCATGGAAGACGTCTTCTTGCGCAGGTAGAAGATGTCCCCAAAGTCGATGGCCACGGCGTCTCCTGCATCTGTGCCATTCATGTGCGACTCATCCCTGTCCGACTTCTCCACCACAATCGTGATGCCTGGTCGTGACTCGTTCTCAGCGCGATCTAACTGTCGCGCCGCATCCGCATATACGTTTGCCTTGAGCTCCGGGACTGCGGCATCGTAGTTGATGTCAAAAACTGATATGACTGGTTTATGATCTGAAGATTGTATGCGCTGATGCGATGTATATATGTCCAAATGGATGCGATCCTCGCTGGCACCTTCTGCGCCATCCGCCTCGTCATTTTCGTCATATTCGTCATAGTCAAAAACATTGGTGTTACTGTTGTTGCTGATGCTCTTCGTATCCGTGATCTCAGTGGGCTGATCATCCCCGTCGTTCTCTGGGTCATAGTCGAACAAAACTTCATCGTCCTCTGTATCCTCTCCGATGCCTCGAGACTTGAGCTCCTCATCCCTACGTCGCGACTCTTGAGCATCGCGCACTTTCTTCTCGTAGGCTTCGCGGTCCTTCTTGCTTCGGTACAGAATACGATCGCACCAGCTTGGCGCTCTTTTCTTTTCACTAGAATCAAACAGGCCTACCGTGCCAACGTCGTACTTGTATGAAGGAAGAAATGTGATGGGCCCCTCCCGCCATCCATCTTGAAACACTTTGCCGTCTTTGATGAGTTTTCCCAGTTGATCATGGGGAAGTAATGAATCTAAAGTTGCCTGTAGGGATGCTGGATCATCCGAGGCTTCGGGGATAAAGTCGTCCGGATCGGGTAACGAGATCGAATCGTCGTCGTCTCTGTCTGTCTGATCGTCGATACTACTCCGGGTCCTGCTCGAGCTGGTCTCTGTTCTATCGTCACTACTTTCGGAAGTGCGCAGCACAATGGCCTCTTCACCATCCAACGCGGTGTCTTCTTGGCCCTTGGGTTTTTGGCTGACATCGTATTCCCCTCTGGTATGAAGCAGCAAAAGCCTCCGTAAATCCTGGCCTGGGAGGTCGAGTCTGAAGTTCAAGTCTCCAAACCAGAAGGCGAAATCCTCGTCGCCTATCTTCTCAAGATCACCCCCTTTGCCGCCTGCCCCAGGATGCGATGGAACAGGTGGAAACTGGGTCCGGCTCAATATTTGCCCAACATCCCACAGCCTCCTCTCCAGGTTTGTCGAGTCGTGCCCGCTGGCGAGATGACAGTTTACAAAAGTCATGCGCGTTGCCTCGCCGACAACGATGCGTGCGGCTACGGAGCCTTTGTTTCCCATATATCCGAGCAGCCCTGTGCCGACGGCGGATGTACTGACATTGCTGATAGTCGGTGCAACCTCGGCGGAGGCGTAAATCAGAAGCAAGAGACCCGACATCTGCTCGGACGCTATCAACGAGTACCCGGACGGTAGGGCGGCCTCCAAAGCCATCTTCCAACGGTCCATGGCGCTGAGAGATGACTCGGAAGACGAGTATACGCCGCGCATGTACTGGGTTGCGACATTTAAGTCTACCACCTCTTGCAGGCCCAGCACATACAGGCCCACCTTGTTGCCGCCCACCAGGCGCACTGCATTCGGATCGTCGTCGAGGCTGTCGGCGGTTTCTTGGCGCTCAATGGCAGGATTTCGGGCCACGTCGAGGGTGGCAAGGCGACGGTCAACACCTTTGCCATGTACGAACCAGCTAGCGAGGTCCTTGTCGGTCCCCTGTAGACCCGCGACGTTCCATGTCCCGATCTTGACACGAATGTTGTGCTGCTGGATGTATTCGTCCCGTCGGGCGTGCACTGCGCGGTGCAAGGAAAGGGGCGACAAGCTCGGGTCGCCGTCGACAGAATCCGTGTCCATGCCGGCGGCGGGATCGGCTGTGCTTGGGGGCATTCTGGGATCCTCTGACTTCTTCGTATGAGCGCAGGTAGGCGATGCGACAGAACGAATTGGTCTGAGAAACTAAGATATTTAGGGCCTGCTGCCGGCGACGTGCATCGAAATCAACATGATGGATTGGGTCGCATCATCGGCGGCCAGACAAGCAAGAATAAAATCGGAAACGAGTCGAGGGTAATTAGTATGCAGCTTTGGTTTAATCTGGCTTGATTGAATCTATTGAAAACGGCTTGCGAGTGAGATCGACGATGACGCGACATCCAACCCGCTTGCTTTGTCCAACTCGCACTGACTACATGTGACCTTTGACCTGAAGTACCGCCAGCTGACAATGGTCGCAGTGCTCCTTCTCCATCTCCAGGTGACGTCGAGCGCCAAGCGCAACAATTAATGGCGGGGTCAGAGCGGGTGTCGCGACCCATCTCAATCAATCTCGAATCATGCAATATTACATTACTTTTGTGCAGAGTACCCACCTGAGCTATGGAATATTTTAGGCACTACAGTGCACCAAAGAAAATCAAAGTATTCCTGATCTACCCGACATTTCTGGCAGATATCTAGATAACCCTCTAGACTGGAAACGTATGTTAGGTAGCAGCGCTCGTGTAGCTATAGTAATTTGAAGATTATAGTTCTGTTGAAAGCAACTTATCGCGCGTGCTCTGAGTTTTGTTCTGTGCTTATTGGTCTCAGCGCATCCACTTGCTTGTCATCCAAGATTGCGTCACGGCGCCAAAACCAGCTGAACTTTTTCAGCGACACCTCAGCAAACCCATCACAATGAGCCGCGCAACACCACGAAAATCTCGCCACAGACGCGATGCAAGCGGCGGCGGCGGCGGAGGGCCGAGTGGACACCATTTGACCAGGACAGTCGCCACGTCCGACTACGAATCCGATGCCGCACACTACCTCGAAACCCGTGCCCCGGCAGTGACCCAGGCTGCTCTCCTCCCGCGCCTGAACCGCACAAACACCGAAATCAACCTTTCCGTTCTGCAGCGCTGGCTGCCCAACATACGCTCCATCGCCTCGATAGCTGCGAATGCCGTCGTCTATGCTTTTTCTCCCGCTACTCACGAGTGGGATAAAGCCGGCATCGAGGGCGCTATGTTTGTGTGCGATCAGGACCCCACTGAAATCGGTATGCCGCGAAGCTGCGTCTACCTCCTCAACCGCCGATCCCTTGACAATCTACACATTGACCTTGCCGCCGTCAATGATTTCGAGGTTCAAAACGAGTTGCTCATCTTCAATCTTGGCGACAAGGTCCTTGGTCTTTGGATTCACGCCGATCAAGAGGACACGAGGGATACCAACGCGGCCACAATACAGGAACGGTGGACGCGTATCCGAGCCGCGGCTGACGGTGCAGTTGGCTCGGCAGAAGCACAAAAGACGGGAGCAACTATTGTCACGGCTGGAGATACGATGGGACCCGCGATGCAGGCCATTGGTAGGAAACTTAGCATCAGTGATCTATTCGGTCGATCAAGGGATACGGCGGATGCCTAGTATACAGAGAATGCATCAATCTTCAGGCCCAACCCCAAACTCTCCCGATTCATATAGAGAACCGATAGGCACGCCGCGATTCTCGGCGATCATTCCGATCAGCTGCTGTCCTACGTCCTTCAGCTCGTTGTACCTCTGCAGCAGTTCGGAGCGGGCGCGATCAGATTCATGCGCTGAGGCTTTTCCAGATTTTGCTTGTTCGGTACTTTACAATAGTTAGCGAGCGTGGCCAAGGGTTTCTGAATTACTAGCCAGCCGAGGGAGCCTTACGGGCGCTGCGCTATTGGTATAGAAGTCTCATGCATAGCCCTGCTGGCGTCAGTAGCCTCGGGGGCTTCTTGAGATTGTGGGGACTGTTGCTTCTTGTGGGGTGATGGTAATCGACTCGTAGCATTTTTTTGATCAGCCTCTTCTGTCATAGGCATCTTTATTTTTAGCTGAAGCCTTCTGGATTTTGAGAGAAGAGGCGTAATTTGGGAAAGGATTACACAGCCTAGCAGAAATTGGATGCGGAGCTGAGGGAGAGCTGGTGAGATTACGAGCTTGTTGATGAAACTATCTTGGCTGAGTTGAAGCTGTTTGAGAAGAACACGATCTCCATAGTCGCCTTGATATTCTTCTTTTAGCTCTGCTCATCACCTGCCTGTATCCATCTTGTCTCCAAACATCATCCAAACATCAGTAACCTTTGAGTTACAACACAATCCGATTGATAGTGATTATTCTTTTCCAGGATTCGAGTCCAATCGTTCGTTTTACTCTTTACGCTTTACTAGACCAGATAAACCGAATGTACACGCGGACAGAAGTCACAAGGGACGCGTGAATTGGTTCCCTGCAAAATAGCGAGTGGGGCGATGACGAAATACCTACGAGGTAGAATAGACCTTCTCTAACGTGCGCCGCCTGAGCATTTTGTCGACCAAATCTCTAGCGATAACACTTCAAACCACACCGCAATCCCAAGTGCCCTCATGTATCGAGAACGTGCACCAAACAAACTTGACTCAAGATCTCCGTATTCTAATCCATAGCCCCCATAGGGCCTCCAATGCCAGTCATGTCCAGATCACTGCGGCGCAACAGCTTCGTGCACGACTTCATTGACAGACTTCAAAAAGCCCCAAAACCTCTGGATACGTCTCGCGCCTACGTCTCTGATGAGCTGCCTAGCTACAACTATACCGATACACTCTAACTTGGCCGACTGGTAACCACGAGCCGCGTTCGGAGCTTCAGAATTGGCACCGGCGCGTCAATCTACACCTCGACCCTTCTTCCCGCCATCTTGAAAGCCCATCATGAAGCAATCATTGTAACGTGCTTCTGGGCACCCTCAAAGACGCTCGATGCACTCCGAGAAACACTGGAAGCCCTCATCGCTCACCGCCGCCGTATTGTCGACGAGGGTGCCGGTAGTCTACCGACCTTGCGTATCCGCATATGTCTGTCGTCTCGCTCGCTGCTCCAGAAACTCCTGCACACGTCTTCCCGTGATGGCTACATATATCCCCCGTCGACCTGGGAGAAGCAACTTGGTCTCCCGAGTGAGGAGAAGCTCAGGGCAGCCCGCGTTGAGCTGCATGCCAAGAGCCTTTTCTTCTTGCCCTTCAGCGTTATGCATCCAAAGTTTGTGGTGATCGACCGCCGGCGTGCCTTTATGCCTAGTTGCAACGTGTCTTGGGAGCCTTGGCTAGAGGGCTGCGTCGAGTTTGAGGGGGATGCAGTGGACGCCCTTATGGCGTTCTACCAGAGGACTTGGGAGCCAGACATGGATGTGACTTTGCCGCTGCCCCTCGTGCAGGATGATGATCTGGATGAGGCCATCTTCAACCCCGCAATCGAAGCGCCGGCTCTCCCAATGGTCCGCAGCACTGCATCTTACGCTGTAGCATTTGTCACGGGCCATGAACAATCCCCTGCGCTGGTGGTCGCCGGAGGCCATGACGCGACAGCCACGTTAGAAAACGCGATACAAACCACCATCTTGCCCTCGTCCCACCATAGAAACCCACGATTCCGCTTCTTGCCTTGGCAGGCACACGCACCAGCTCCCGCTACGCCACTCAACACGGCAGTCATGCAGCTAATGGATCATGCCCAACGACAGATATACATCCAGACGCCAAACGTCACAGCACCATGTGTGATGGACGGCCTGCTTGCAGCTCTCCAGCGTGGTGTCCATGTCAGAATAGTGACGGGTCGCAATATGATGATGATGGAGCAGATCGTGACGGCAGGCACTACGACGTCCATTTGCATGCGGTCTTTTATCAGGCGCTATGAAGTCATGAGGGAGGCGGCTATGGCACCTCCAGGCTCGCGCCATTCGCTGCTGTCTAGTTGGAGTCGACCGCCAAGCAGGAACTATGTAAGTGGCAATAACGGCGAGCCGATTCAAACCCTGTCGAGCCTCCCGCCTCCCGTAGGCAAATTGCAGATCTCCTATTTCTGCAGCCTGCACCCGAGGACCAAGGAGACCGGTAAAAGCAAAGCTGGTAGCAATGGTCGACGGAGACCGTCAGACCTGGAAGAGGTTCTGGACGACGCGGCCGAGGATCCGGTTTGTCCACACATCAAGCTTATGATTGTGGATGGAAGGTACACGTTACTAGGGTCAGGCAATATGGACCGTGCAAGTTTCTATACCAGCCAAGAATTGGGGGTTCTATTCCATGGCGAAGCCGTTGCTTCACCTGTACAAGGGGTCATGGACCGGTGTCTGGAGGGGCGGCTGGAGAGAGTGTACGATTCAGAGCGTGATTGATGTTTCCTCGATGCGAAAGCGTGGCAGACTCGATCATGGATATCGTGAATTGTGGCGCAGTTCGAGATCTACTGAATTCGCCCAAGGATTATCTGGATGGACACGAGATGGACAAGTATGTGGCGAGCTGACCGAATGGTACAGCATGCAAATTTCGGAAACGAGAGCCGCAAGCCGCTAGTTAACCAGTCCTTGGTGATTTACTCTGGCCTTGGCCGAGGGGTTGCGGAGCCAAAGATACACAGCGTGTTTGCTAGGCGAGGCTGCGTAACTGAACACACACACTACCCAGGATTTTCATATAGCCATCAATGCTATTACTGGGCATCCAGGGTTTCCTGCAGGTACACCAGGCGTGATAAGAAGCAGATCCGGGATGGCAGCTTTGAATGACCGCACATCATCCGAAGCTCATTTCGGATACGGCAAGTCCAGGCTACCTCCGAACCGAAAATGGGCGCCACTTGACACGACTCGGAAACCCTTGCCGCCTCCGGCATGCAAACAAACAACCAAGCGACTGGGCGCACCGGCTGTCGATGCGATCGCCAAGCTTTGTCCCGCACACATATCCAATTCGCATGGTCGGGCGGGGGTCTTTTTTTATCATGCGCTTGTCCCGATTGCGAAATTGGTGTGACCCAGGAACATCGGCCTCCGAGAACCAACTCGCAGCTGGGCCTGGGAACCGGCTCAACGGTGGTTCGCTTGACCCAGCCTTGCACGTGGTTGGTGGGTTTTGTTTGCAAACCGTCCAACAAGGTTTCGGAACATCAGCCAAGCCCGCAGCTGTTTACTTGTGCAAGCCAGGATTGTCCTTCCCAACAGTGATTTCCTTGTTGTGTTTTGGTTGGGCATTGCAGCGGATCGGCCCTCTGTTGGTGACAAAACATTGGCGACAATGATGAGGGATTTCTCGGAGCTGACTATATTAATTAACCTCGCCTTGCTGCGGCAAGATACAGTTGCAGCCGCTGCACCAAGTGAGAGCGGCGGTGGAGATGCCATTCGCGGTCCAACTTCCGGACGGACCAAAGCGCAAGTCCTCTGTGTAAGAGATAGAATCGCTGCAATTGATCAAGTCTGGTGATCTAGGATGCGTTCCCGTCGATCCGGTGGCTCTCTCTCTCTCTCTCTCTCATACCCTTGTCTTGATCTCATTGCCACATTGGGATGTGTATTGGCGCATCTATAGACAGACTAGTATTGACATCTGCATAGACGTCGAATAAAAGCTCAATGGCCCCCCTTACAGTTCTTCTCTTTTACGTTCAATCCAGCGCCTCGCACAGGTCCTCGCCGTCACTCACTATCGTGTCGTCGCCAGTCATATCTGATACCCAGCACCCAAGTAACAATGGTCAGCAAGCTGTTCCTCGCCGCCGCCCTCTTGCAGGGTGTGCTGGCCTCGCCGGTTGGCATTGAAGAGCGTCAGGCATGCGCAGCCCAGTGGTAGGTCTTTAAATCATTACAGCCTTCAAAATTCACAACGCTGACTGTCGGTTTTCACCTTTGGTAGGGGCCAATGTGGTGGACAGGACTACACAGGTCCGACCTGCTGCCAGGCTGGAAGCACTTGTGTTGTGTCAAATAACTGGTACCACCAAGTAAGGAAAACAAATGCACCTGGTGCGTGAATAGCATACAATGTACTGATATCCTACGCGTTGAAGTGCATTCCCGGGTCCAGCAACCCCACCACCACCTCAAGGACCACGTCGACCTCGGCAACCTCGACAACCTCGACGTCGCGGCCCCCGACGTCCGTGCCGACCACAACCACCACCACTGGACAGGGCACTACGACGAGCCGCCCGCCCACTACAACCACGGCACCTACTACCACGGGCGGCGGTGGCACTGTCGCCCCTGGCGGCACGGCATCTTACTCTGGCAACCCGTTCTTGGGCGTCAGCCTCTTCCCCAACAAGTTCTACTCGTCCGAGGTTCACACCCTGGCCATTCCTTCTCTGACGGGCTCGCTTGTGGCCAAGGCCTCTGCTGTGGCCCAGGTGCCATCGTTCCAGTGGCTTGATATTGCGGCAAAGGTAAAGAAAAGTAAAGGTCTCTTGGTTTTGCTTGTTTGAAGGGAGCTAACCGAGGATTGAACAGGTCGATACACTCCTCCCTGGAGCTCTTGCTGATGTGAGGGCCGCGAACAAGGCCGGCGGCAACTACGCTGCCCAGATCGTAGTGTATGTTCTTCTCGTTGCTTTGATATCCCTCGGCAATTTTCCAATACGATGCTAATGTGGAATTGCGCCAAAAGGTATGATCTTCCGGACCGTGACTGTGCAGCTGCCGCGTCCAATGGCGAATTTTCGATCGCCGACGGCGGTGTCGCCAAGTACAAGGCGTACATTGATGCTATCCGCAAGCAGCTTCTTGCTTACTCGGATATCCGGACCATTCTTGTCATTGTAAGTGCCTTCGGTCACCAAACCAAGCATAACGTATACATACACATTTTATTGCGTGGGTAAATGCTAACCATTTTGTTCTTCTCGGCAGGAACCTGGTACGCACTAATATGATTTGACCCCAAATACCACGTCTGAGCATGGTCTGACTTTTGTATCTCCAACATTATAGACTCCCTCGCCAACATGGTCACCAACATGGGTGTGCCCAAGTGTAAGTAATTTCACTTGCTGTTCAATCCTACAGCAAAAGACTACAAATTAACACAACCCGTCATAGGCGCTGGTGCCAAGGATGCCTATTTGGAGTGCACCATCTACGCCGTCAAGCAGCTGAACCTGCCGCACGTGGCCATGTATCTCGATGGTGGCCACGCAGGATGGCTCGGCTGGCCTGCCAACCTCCAGCCCGCCGCCACACTCTTTGGCAAGCTGTACACTGACGCTGGCAAGCCAAGTCAGCTTCGTGGCATGGCTGTAAGTGCTCTATTTTTGTTGTTCGGAATTTGTTTTGCCCAACGTGAAGAGGATAGAAGAAAACTAACTGGAATTCTAGACCAACGTGGCCAACTACAACGCTTGGGACCTTGCTACCGCGCCTTCGTACACGGTAAGTTGCATGAGATGTGTGGCTCCCGACTACTTTACCGGCAAAGATGCTAATATAAAGTACCAGACCCCCAACCCTAACTTCGACGAGAAGAAGTACATCTCTGCCTTTGCTCCCCTGCTCGCTGCAGCGGGCTTCCCTGCCCATTTCATCATTGACCAAGGTGAGGAGCTAGATTTTGTGCACTTGGGTTGGCTGTGGGATGTTCGTTGGGGTCCTCGCTCGGCCACAATGACCAACAGCACACGAGTTCAACCGGACAACTGGACTTTAGACTGACAAACAACGCTCTAGGTCGCTCTGGCAAGCAGCCCACGGGCCAGAAGGAGTGGGGCCACTGGTGCAACCAGCAGGGCGTCGGCTTCGGCAGGCGTCCGTCGGCTGACACCGGCTTCGAGCTCGCCGACGCCTTCGTCTGGATCAAGCCCGGTGGCGAGTGCGATGGTGTTTCCGATCCTACCGCTCCCCGATTCGACCATTTCTGTGGAACAGACATGGGGGCCATGCCTAAGTATGTGATTCTAACAGAGCCTGTCCGCTCCGCTGGTGATTCTCACGATGCTAACCTGGACTTTTTCTATATAGCGCGCCTCAAGCCGGACAGTGGTTCCAGAACTACTTCGAGATGCTGCTGACCAACGCCAACCCGCCATTGTAAAGATAGCTCAGGAAACCTGGGTAGGTCGGGTTCTTTCGAATGCAGGTTTGACCCGGTAGAGAGGGGCGGTACACTGCTGGTCTGTTCTAGGGGTGTCACGTGCAGCACACCAATCCATCACGTGCCATCCTGGAGCACCACGCGCACCCCTGGCGACTCCCTAGATTGGAAATTCTTCTTCCTGTACACACTTTTTTCTTCTTTGTAGCAAATTTCATGGTGTCAAACCGTTCTTGCAATCGTAGATCCATCCTACAAAATAACTGGTGACCCATCTGCGGATGCTACATTGTAAGTGGCAATGGATTTTTGGGGGGGATGCATCTTTTCATCACTATTAAACCAAGAAAAACAACACATGCTAAACTAGACCAGGTGGGCTGCAGCCTATAGCGTGTGGGCAACTGCCATTGACGTCACCGCATCTTTTTGTAGAGGTGTTTTGCCCAAGTAAAGGCACAGTAGGTACGTAGACCTGAAACCGGAAGTTTGCAGAATAAAAGTATTGCTGTAGACCTGTATGTTGGTACAGATGGCTTAAAATATGCGTCGAAAAGGCTAGAAGGAATACATTTGTTCAACGCTGGTCGTGGACGAGAAGTTGAGAGGGGGATAAAAACAAAATTGGTACAATTCATGTGAAGAAGACAAGAAACTGAACTGGTATAATAGATACTTGATACTAGCTAATAAGCCAAAGTATACAAAGAGGGCCTGCACCAAATCGCAGTCGGCAGGCGACAAGACGGAACGTAGGGTATAGGAGAGAATAACAATAACAGATGAAAGAAGGAAACATATATCGCCAAGCTAGGAATACCAACCCAGAACGCCTTATACAAGTCGAGTATAAAAGACAACCAACGAGTAAACAAACCCAGGATACTTCTACACCGCCAAAACACGTTCAATGTGCTTCTGACACTCTGCAGGATCCTCAAACACGTACCAGGCCTCCTTCGGTACGTCCTCGAATGCCTCCTCGAATCTCTTGGCCTCATTCTTACTCTCAATCCCGACAGCTGCAATATCGGTAACTTTACGAATGAGGATTAACTTAACCCAGGTAGGGTTATTGCGGTATCTGAATAAAAATTACAAGTCATTTGGTTAGTGAACATATACAGTCAAGGATATTTTGCGTGTAACGAAACAGCCGAGAAAAAAAAAAAAAAGAAAAAGAAAAAGAAAAGGAACTCACATCTCGCCATAAGCTTCCGGATCGCTCTGTGTGCTATCCCCGATCAAGATCATCTTGCGCTTCGGTAGCCAGTCGTGCACCTTCTGCAGCCTGGAAACTTTATACTCCTCCGTTCCGAGCGTCAGGTTGCTAAGTAAGCCGCTGATGTTCATCCAGCTCTGATCTCGAAGGATCAGCTGCCCATGCGGAAAATACATGTCCCTGAACGCGCTCAGGAACGGATAGAGGTTGTAGGGGCTGGCCGTGAGGTAAAACCATGGGGCGGCTGGGGTTATCTTGTCCTGCAACCAAGCATACAGCTCAGGCATACCAGTGACTGGAGTCGGCTCGTCGAGGAATGTCTTGCGGAGAATCCCAATTGGATCAGACGTCTGGGTAACCTTGATGGTGTCGTCAACGTCAGAGACGACGGCCCAACCCTCGGGTTCGGCGAAGAAGGTCTTCATGGTCAGTATGCCGTCTGCACCCTCGGGAACCTGTGCCACAGTGTTGACCACCGTCCCAGGCGTGCTGTCGGGGAGGTGACGCAGGTCGCTACTGATTCCATTCCGGCCGCCCGGGCCGAGCTTGAGGCGCTGCTGGCCCCTGTGCAACGCGACAACCTCGCGCCCAGGCAAGATGTCCTGCAAAAAGGGCATCAGGCGCTGCTCGAGGATTTCAATTCCCTCGTCCGTCTCGTTGAGACCAATGGTCCGCGCCACTGCCTGCACTGCATCAAAGGGCGTGACGCTGGGCTTTTGGTCCATGGCCACTGCAACGAACTCGGCAGTCCAACGGCCGCTGGCCTCGTCCCGGAAGGCAACATTGTCGAGCAGCCAAACGGTGTCCTCAGCCGTGATGGGCCGAGGCTTGGGGTTTTTGTTACCCAGAAACGATAGAATATCGCCCAACTTGAATCCGCGCGAAGAGCTGGAGCTCACACGCTTGGATTTGGAGAGGTCGGGGAGCGACGACTCGGCCTTGGAGAAGCCACGTTCTTGGCGGGTTTTGCGCTGCATCTCGTCGCAATATGCTCTTTGTCGGGGAACAGACCCGGAGTGATGATGAGAATGTGCGTGGTCCGTCATGGTTGCTGTTGTTACTTGAGAAGAAAAAAAAAGGGAAAGGGAATCTATAACAATAAACGATGGTGTTGGCTGGCTGTTGGTTGTCAGGTGAGGCCGAAGAGTCACTCAGCTCGCGGACGTGGGGGATTAATGGGGTAGCAGCTGCTGAAGACCGATTTGCAACAATGTCTTGGATAGGGTACGAGTCGCTTGACGAGGCAAAAGTCAGCAGCCAGGAAAGGCGGCGAATAAGTAAAACTTTTGGGATCTGGTGGGTGTTTCGGTGGTTTGGAGTGTGTTCAGGGTGTCGTCGAGAAGTGTTGGTCTAATATGGAGATAATTTTCCCCAGAAAAAGCAGGAGAACGGGGTAGGCAGCAGCAGTACAGCCCGACTACCTGCGCATTGCCGATACCACGTAGGGCTGTCTTGGCCTTTACAACACCCCGCGAAATACGGCAAGTCGAACCTGCAGTGGCGGCTGTGTGGGCAACCTGGTGGGCTTGTGCAGGGGTTCGATTGATGCAGACCTTGTTCCCGATTGCCCAACTAACTGCTACAAAGAAGCCATTCCGTCAAATATTGAAGAGAAAAGTTCCTCACCAGTAATTTAAGTTGCATCAATAGTTGAACAAAAAATAGCAAAGAAAAGGATCAAAAAAATCCGAACGGGATCAACGCCAAAAGGTCCCGAGACGACGACGAACTGCAGAGTTGAGCGAAATGCAAGCAGACAGGCTCCCAACTGCCCCATCCTGTAGAGTTGCAAACTGGTCTTGGGAGGCGTCGTAATGAATCAAACTTGAAGCCTTGCAAGCCACCAAAAGTTCCACAGTCGAGCTGCATGTCGATCCATGTGTGTTGAGCCAGAAAATCGAAGTCTGTATGCGATCACTCTGCAGGCGACCGTTGCAACCCGACGATTGATTTTGCAAAGACGAACCAGCCGGATCCCAAGTCTTGACAGTCTCGAGACAGTCTAACATCCGCAAAATTAATTCAACGTTGTCAGGTCTCCAGCCAAGCTCTCAGATGGCCCTCGTGAGCTGCGGGAGTGTCGTCATCTGACAGGCAGCCAAGACGCGGAGAGCACCGCAAGGAGCAGCAGACATGGATTGCTGACGATGAGATAGACACGCGCCTAAATTTTACTAGCTTCGCTGCCTGGCCACGTGATTCCACATGTACTGTAATCGTAATCACCCTTGTTTTCCACGAGTGGCTGTGGCTGTCACTGTGGCTGAGCCAAAGCCTGAGGTTTGTTCCATAACCTCTTAAAACAATTCCAAAGGACGATACCGGCAATCAGGCAAGCCAGTCTTGTTGGGGATGGATTGCCGGTCGATGTGGCCTTGGCTGCCACAGTCCACTTGTTTCCATGACCGTGAGGGCAGCGACAGGAATGGCTTGAAACGCGGCATCACAGCTGAGCTCAGCCAGAATAACATGGCGATCATCGACCGGCCAAACAACCATCTGAATTGAGCTTTGCTGCGGAATGGGATCAATTGCGTCGAATTTCTAGACTAACTTGTCGGTTCTTTTTCACGCCGTCACGGATACGTCAGGCTAAATGTGGACCGGGAGACGTCGACACGCGCACGCATCTGGGCTAGGATGCGCCCGGTCCGGCCTGAGACATGAAATCCCGGGGTCTGTCGGAGATCGGACGCCCACCGGTTAGCTTTCCCACAATTGTAAGGGGTCTGGGTCCGTATTGGACAAAAGCCAAAGCCAGTATTGGATGCTACGGAGATCCCCTTGGACAAACAAAATAAGCCTGTCTATAATTAACAAGATTTTTTAAACAATTATGCACAGTGACAGAATACGTACAGTATGCATGGTGGCACTGGTTGGTGATGGTTTGGTTTGCTGTCAAGGTTCCTCGTCGGTGCAAATCGGCGGTTTGACGACATTAAGACGAGATGAACCGAGCGACATTCATGACTTGCCCAGCAATCAATCAGACACCATTACAGCTCCGCGGCTAGCGGCACGGTGTATACAATTGTGTGGCCTTGCTACCCTTGCTATCGCTCACCGTCCAGCGGTTAACTAATGATTGGCGAGGGCTGTCAGAGACTGAAACCGAATGGATTGATTGAACACCCAGAAAACACTCTCACTACATTGCCTCAACTGGCCAAATTCGAGGTTTGGTCCAGATCCACCACAAGCCTGAAGTCAGTGCATGCAACCGGGGATATTTGGGGGCTGAGTTTCTCCAAAGTGGGCCAGTCAAAAGCCTGGAAGCCTTGGCCGTCAATCCAAAAAACGGGATGGGCACTTGGCCGAGAGCTTGGTGTGTTTTGAGACGGGATGAAGCTTCTCTGCTGCGACCTGATAGCATGGCATTTAAATACAGTACATACATGTACCTATTTGTGGCAAGTACCTATGCTGTGTATGGTAAGGAATTCTCAATTTTTATTTTATTTTTCTTTTCGAATTATCTTGCTCGTTACGGCGATTCACCGACGTCGGTGACTGAATGCTATGAAATTGCTTAAAATACCCTACGCAAGGTACTCAGGCCAGTAAGTGGTGCTTACAGTTCAAAAGCTTGGCAGTTTACTGTATCCTCGGAATAAAAACTCCTTGGCAGTATTAAAGCGGGACTTGAACACGAAGTAAAAAAAAAAAAACCAGAAGAAAACAAAGTACGGTAGGACATCAATGGTAGGACGCAACAGTAGAACTTAAACAAGGAATAATAATTTAGAGAAATGAAATGCGACGGTGATTCAAGTCAAGATGTCTGTCGGTTACCAATTGGACCCAGTCAACCGCAGGAAATTTCTGTTGGATGTGCTGGGTCAACTCTTTACCGGAATCTAACGAGAGCTGGGAGCAGTTAATTTTAGGCTATTCTAGCACCGCCCGTGTAGAACCCCTGCGACTTGTTGATTTGATGGGCATGCGGGTGGTGCCTTGGTCCCGTCGACGAATGGCCAAGAAACATCGATTTGTTCCCAAGAGTCTGGGCGACAGGCACATTTAGTCGATTGTTGATGATCGATTGGCTTTCGGTCCAGGGAATGCAAGCAACCTGTACAAGAAATTTTGAACATACCCAGGCATAGAGAGGTTCTGCTTGCGTGCTTGCGCGCAACTTTTTGTTCTAGCGACAAACAATCCGATCATTCCCACCACCCACGCGCCCATCCCTACTTTGCAGCTGGTTCAACTAGCCGAAAATCGGCTTGCCAAGAGGCCCTTGCTACATTTTTTTTTGTTACTTTTTCGTAATGAATGCTTGTAAAACGGGCAAGACATGGGAGCAGGTGGTCGGCTAGGTATCTCAGCAAGTAGGCATCCAACTAAACAGAGCAAGCTATGATGCCAAAGGCAAGCAGAAGACCGTCCCTTGCGTGCCTACATTTAGGCGACCGATGGAGTGGATGATAGTAAGCCGCGTCGCCGCTTGGAGGCAATGCGCGCGCGCTTAGTCTTCGCAATCCCAACAAGCCAGCGACCTGGTCCTTTTGTCAATGTTAAATAATATGGACTGTATGCCTCTGCGTTAGACCATTTTTCTTTTTCAATATTTCTTCCCGTTTTGGCATATTTGTTCTTCTCATTTGCATGCTACCCGCCCCATTTTCTACCTTCACCGAACTAAAACCGCCAGCAACTCTCAGTACACACACTACCTTCCAGATTCTGTCAGCCATCGACGGACGGACAGTCGTATCGTTTGGGCGCCAACTTTTACCCAGATAGAAATATCGGAGAGATTGGAGTTGCATTTTTCCGTAACATTGCCCCTCACAACCTGTTCAGCTCTCCTTCCTTCCCCGTGCGGGCAGCAGCACAACAAGCCAACAAGCTCACCTGCAGCACACAAAAGGATCCACACCACATTGAGAGGACTTGCCTGATTTCGATTTTCTTTGCCTCCTATCTCTCATAACTTTATCGGCACGTTGCCCCCTTGGCTGTGCATTCGTCTTGTGGGATTTCTTGGCAGTTTGGATTCACGTTGCATTCGCCGTGGTACTAGCTGCTAGTGCCACACATCTTTCAACGTTCCTGGCACAGATCCAGTTCCAGACCCTTTTTTTATCCTACGGATACAGAGGTTCCCAGTTGCGCTGCAAGTAACTCGCGGGGACCCCTGAAATTTACCAGACAGCCAACATTTGCCCCCGGCCCAGAAAAACCTTGATCCCGACAAGCGAGGTGGAGTTAGCGGAGAGACAGAACGAAGAACACGACAAGATTTGAACGAATAAGGTAATACATATAGGGCAAGAGGGACCCGAAACGGTTTGTAGTCGTGCCTCAAAGGTTCTGCATTCAACTCTGGAGGTCACTTCAGTTCAGGTTAGGAAAGAAGCAAGGAAGGTAATGAAATTGGGAACATCGACTTCTTTGGCCACCTACCTATTCCATCTCAACTTCTTGTACCAGCCGGCAGGGACATCTCATTATCGCATTGATCCGAAATAACAACAACCACTCGCTCTCCTTTCTTCTTTTGCCACCTCCCGCAGAGCGGTTTGACGGCATCCAACCGACCATCTCATCCCTGCCGCTTTTGCAGACCTCCTTGGTGCAAAAAGACTTCTCCCGGCCACACGCTTTGAATCGCCCCAACCTCCACCAACCTCTTGGCTTGATTGCCTTGCTCAACGGAACAACAACATCAAAAACAACAAAAACCCGCCTCAGAAGCGTCCCAAGCGACCTCTTTCCCCTCTTTCTTGTTACATTCGCTAATATCGTGTTCAATCATTAAATTGATTGATTTGTGTTCTGTAACTTGGCAACAACGCCATAATCGTGCCTCATTGCATGTACAAAGTACAAACTCTGGCCACGCCATCTACGACTTTATTCTTTCCTATTCCCTCCCTTACAAGGTCAACCATAGCGTTGTCTATTACTTCAGATCACGATGAAGATTTCACCTCCAGGCAAGATGGGCTTGACAAAAAAGTTTGATCGTGCCTTTCAATGGGCTGGTGAGAAGATGGGCGGCGAAGCCAAGACCAACATGACGGACGACTTTAAGATGCTAGAGATGGAAATGGCCCTGAGGTTCGATGGTAAGTTTTCATATTCTTGCTTGCCACGGACAATGCTAACATGGAATTTTTACAAAGGCATGGAGCGTCTACAAAGATCCATGAATGCTTACGTCAAATGGCTTGGCCGCCGCGACACTTTTGAGGACAAGGAAAAGGGCCTTGCAGGTGGATATCTCGGTCGGACCATGGTCAGCCACGGAGAAGACTTTGAGAGCGACTCGGATTTTGGAAACTGCTTGATAGGTAAGAATTGGAAAGGTATTGATTTGCTACTATGAGCGCCCACTAACACATCTTTCTGTCATGAAGCCCTTGGACGCGCCAATGAAAATTGTGCTACTTTTCAAGAGCAGTTCGTCGCTGATGCCACCACTGTCTGGCTTGAGTCCCTTGAGCGAAGCTTGGCCACCATGAAGGACTACCAGGTATTTTTTTTTTTTTCTCTTTCGTTTCTTTGTTCTTTGCCTGCATCTTGTTGCCAGTCTTCCCCTGGTCAGCGCATGTATACCAGTTCATTCAGCTAATCCTGTACTTCAGGCCGCCCGCAAGAAGCTAGAGAATCGTCGGCTCGCCTTCGATGCCAGCATGACCAAGCTGCAAAAGGCTAGGCGCGACGATTACCGTATCGAGGAGGAAGTTCGCACAGCCAAGGTCAAGTACGAAGAGACGACCGAGGACGTTGCAAGGCGTATGCAGGACATCAAAGACGCCGAGGCCGACTCGACGCGCGATCTCACCAGCTTCCTCGATGCTGAGCTTGAGTACCACGAGCGCTGTGCCGAGGAGCTCCGTCGTACACGCGAGACCTGGGCTGCTTCAAATGTGCAGTCGTCGCCGGCACGAAGTGTGCACAGTGGTTTCGGTGGGAGGCCCGGTGGGGCGGCCATCTCGTCGGGTCGGAGCCGTTCGAGCACGAACCAATCCTTCGGCGAGAGGTTGTCGCGCACCAACACCAGCGGTAGCATTGGCAACTCTAGCGCCAATAACTACACATATGATGACCAGGAGCCTGCGCCACCGGTGCGCATGCCCACTATCCGTTCGGCGTCGCGCATGTCAGCCAACGGTCCCGCCCCGGACATCCCAGCCCGCCCTGGCGTGACTCGTAGCAATACATTCCAGGCCGGCGCCACGATCGAGCGTAACACGCATTCGAGGTCCGGATCCAGCACCCCAGGCGGTTACCAGCCGAGCTTCCAGCAACAGCAAAACGCCGCCGCCACCATGTCGGCCAACATCGGCTCGTTGCGTGGTCAGCTTCGCCCGGTCAGCCGTATCGTGACGCAGCCGCGAGATGACAATGTGTTCGCCGATGGATATGACGATGACACGACCAGCAGCGGTGACAGCCCGAAATGGAGCGCGGGAGACAGGTCAACGTCACCTGCGACAAGCTACGGTAGTGGTGCGTCTAGAACCCCGAGCACGCTGGGCAGCCGGAAGGCACCACCGCCTCCACCCAGCCGATCCAAGAAGCCCCCACCGCCAGTGCCGGCAAAGCGAGACGTGCTTTATTGAGTGTGCGAGCTTGAGATTTTCTGGTGTCTGGGTCTGTGAGGCATATGGCCGGAGGTAGAAAAGCATCTATTGGTACCTCACTAGTTTGTATTTTGAGGGTTTCTTGGACTTTGTTGGAGGGAGACTCTAGGGAGAGACGATTTGAGAAGGAGGCTTATCGGTGTCTCGTGCTAATGGCTTCAAGGACTGGATCCGTACTGGCGTTGGTGGACAAGAGCGTTTACTTACATCTACCTGGATGGTAGATAGCTAGAGCTAGCTTGATTGTGAAAATCACTTTTATTTTGCATATCGGTGTCTGTCGTTGTTGTTGGTGACCCTTTTTCGTTGACCCGAATCTTCATGCCCCGGCTGCACACACAGCCAAAGGGTCTGTATTTGGACTGTCTGCAAACCATGGATATCGTTTCTTTCCTTGTTGGTATGTCTCCTTTCCATCGGTAGTGAGTCGTATAGACAAAGTAGTGGATACCGTCAAAAGACCGCGAGCATCCTGCATAGGTGGTACGGCGCCCACATGACAAGGAGGAAGCAGCCTGCATGCATGATCGGTCATCCCTTTCAATGGCACGTAAGCAAGCCCGTATCCTGCCACGCGGCGCATGAAACTCGGGCTGGCAGCCGTCGCCTCGTGCGTTGAGATATCTCACCGGCAGTTGAGCCCCGTTATTGTAAATTTATACTCGGTACCCTGTTACCGTACCCAGATGTTTGGTTGACAGTTGCCAGAGTGGCGAAGCAAGGGGTATAATAAAGTAGCATATACCTGAAACATGGTTATTCCATTTAGAGTGAGATCCAGCACCGAGCTAAGGCGGCCTGACTGCATGGATTCCTACGCTTTGGACTCGTCTTGACAGGAAGTACAAGGGAAACTGCATCTGATATGGCACCAGCAAAATCCTAGTTGAGCTGCAGAGTAGAGATAGGGTGAAGTGATCCAAATGGAGAAACCATTTAGACTAGTCGGGAAAGTGGGCAAGGGATTCGTCACGCGAGGACTATCACATCAGCTCTTTATAAGTGACGGCCAAAGTCTGTCTGTGCCTTTTTGAACTCCAAGCCAACACCTCTATCGTCCGTTCTTTAAAGACATCGTGACTGAGCCTGTCTCTTTCCTGCTCTCGTCAGACTTTTTTGTTTAGTTCAAAATCATGCAGCTTTGTACACTCGTTTTCCCCTTGGCCTTCTTGGCAGTGTCTGTCTCGTCGAGACTGACACCAGTCGGCCACAAGCTTCGATCTTACAATTCATCGCAAGAAATTTCCCGAAACAAAGAATCTGGCGGGTATCGCAGCGTCTCCTATGTGACCAACTGGAGCATATACTCGGCAGGGTTCCTGCCCGAGCAGCTTCCCGTCGACAGCATTTCGCATGTTCAGTATGCTTTTGCAGACATTCTTCCCAACGGCACCGTGTAAGTCAATATTGGTTTTATTAGTCTGTGGGGGATGACGGGTGGCTTTATATTCTGACAAAAACGTATCTCACCATAACAGCGTCTCGTCCGACCCATGGGCAGACACCCAGAAGCCGTTCGGCGACGGCAACGGCACTACAGGAGCAGGCAACTCGACCGAAGTTTATGGGCTTATCGAGCAGCTGTACCGCATCAAACAGGCCAACCGCAACATCAAGGTCTTGCTGTCCATCGGTGGCTTTACGTATTCTCCCAAGTTTGTCCCCGTAGCTGCCGACCCGGCCAAGCGTGCCGTCTTTGTCTCGTCGGCTGTGAAGCTCATGGGCGACTGGGGAATGGACGGGCTAGACATAGATTGGGAGTACCCGGACACGGCTGAGACCAACAAGAACTGCGTGCTCCTCCTGCAGGATCTGCGGAAAGGGCTGGACGACTACTCGCAGAAGCATACCAACGGCCAGTACAATTTCACTCTGAGCATGGCAGCGCCTGCAGGGCCAACAAGCTACGCGGTGTATGATTTTGCGGCAATGGACGCCAGCCTGGACTTTTGGTCCCTTATGGCCTACGACTTTGCCGGGTCTTGGGAGGACACAACTGCCCATCAGGCAAACGTGTACCCGGGCCCCAACCTCACCACCCAGGCGAGCATCGAGGTCGCCCTTTCCGACTACGGCAAGGGCGGCGTGTCACCATCAAAGCTTAACCTTGGACTACCGCTGTACGGCAGGTCCTTTGACAATACGACAGGGCTGGGCAAGCCCTACACGGTTTCGACGACGGGAAGCCTCGCGGGGCAGCCCGGGTTGTGGATATACAAGGACCTGCCTCGGGCCGGGGCAGCCGTGTTCTGGGACGACGTGGCCAAGGCGTCGTACAGCTTTGACAACTCGACGGGCGAGCTGGTGTCGTACGACAATCTCAAGTCGGCGCACTTCAAGTCCGACTATGTCAAGGAGAAGCAGATCGGCGGAGTAATGTTTTGGGAAGCTTCGCAGGACAGACCTGGAAACGCCAGTCTTGTGAGGAACATGGCCCACTGGCTGGAGAAGCTGGACAGTTCCGAGAACCTGCTATCTTATCCTGGGTCGCAGTATGCGAACATCAAGAACAATATGGGGAAGAGTGTTTAGAGGCGTTGAGCTCGTCAAGATACCACTGTAATGTATGATATTCGACATTTAATCCAGACTAGTCTCTCTCCTTTCTACAGTAGCTATTGAATGCTTGAATCCACTCATGACAATCCTCAGCGCCGTCATCTGGTGCCTTTGTTTGCAGCGGTCAAGTCGCTGCATTGTCTTTGAATATCTCATTGAAAGCAACAAAGAAACCAGCACAGAGCTTAAGCAAAAGAAAAAAAAAACCAAACTGTGCTTATCAAAATAGCGTACTCTTTGTTAAGAGCTTATTGTTTTGTATTGTTTGTGCAATGATTTAAATACTGTTGACCCAAACAGCAACACCAACCAGGCTCTCCATAAATCTGGATTTCATGCACGCAGTTTCTTTTGTCTACGCACACAGCATACGATATTTCTAACCTAAGCAATCATATTGCGATAACACAGCTATTCCTAACACAATGACAAGCCAACAAAAAAGCCAAGGCAGGGGCTGGCACCACCTTCGGCAACGAGCCTCGGATTTCATGAGGCGAATCACTAACAGACAGGGAGAAACGCAAAAAGGCATCGAAACGACGCAAAAAAAAGAGGCGGTGCAAAGTCCATTGCAAAGTCAAGATACTATTATCAATCGCCAGATTTCTCAAGCCCAACTCTCTGCTACAGAGACACCGTCGCCTCCCCTCGATGACGATGACGCCAGGCTTGGTACCTGGCTAGATGCTTTTGAGCAGACCCAGAGCTTGTACCCTTGGCTGGCCAGGAACAACAGCTTTGCCAAGACAGAAAGGCCATCTGAGGCAAGTATTGGAAATCTTTTAGGGTTGGACTCTAAGGATCTTGACCTTGAACTTACACGTAACCGAATGGGACTGATAGTCGATCCGAACCTTGCAAACAGCGTTTGGCTGCTCGAATCACGAGCTGACCAATACACGGTGAGAACGAAAGGAAGCTCACAGTATAACTTCTCCTTGAGAGAGAGGTTCAGCACAGGGCATGGTCATGAAGCTCGCATGGCAGCTTCGCCTCCATGTATGTCTGCCGGATTGCGCCTCAATGCTCTCGCAGATGATCTCTTGCACTCGCTTGGCGCTTGGTCATTGCCGATCGAAACAAAGCACCAAGATCAAACCAAGCTAGAATTGCACTCAGATCCAACACAAGGCCCAGAGCCTTCTGTACAGTTCAACGTGTTCTCGGAAATGTTCAGCTTCAGCAAACCGGCCTCGCCAAACTCCATTATATCTTCATGCTCACCCACTCAAATATCTCATAAGAGACACGAAAACCCAAACATCCTAGACTTTACTTTCTTTCCAGAGCTGCGACAGTGGGTGCAAAAGTGTGACTCAAGCAGGGCCGTGGTTACAAAGCAGCAGGTGCAAGTCCCCCAAGCAAAGTGCGGAATTTGCAAGACCAGCAACCTCGAAATAAGGGAGCTGCAGCAGTTTGATAGTAACACCACAGGCGAGGAGACCGAGGCCGCCGTGGTGCTTCCTTGCGGTCACATGTTTGGCAAAGACTGCCTTGCATCGTGGCGCTCCGAGAACAAAGCCAGCCTCTCCTGCCCGACATGCCGAGCTGACCTCGTCTTCTGCAGCTGCAGGCACGCCATCTCAGGGCTCGTCGTAGGCAAGACGGCAGATGTTCCGCTAACAGGCCCAGAGGGAGGCCGCATCCCGACGTACTGCAACGATTGTCGCCTGTCCAAAATCCAAGACGGCTGTCTCGAGCTGACCAGGCTCATCTTCGACGACTTTGAGGCCACCGAGGGTGAGTGCCAGCGTGCTGCTTGGCATATGGTGCCCCTCGCGGTAGAAGCGGCCCAGCGGGCGACAATTGAGCGCGTAATGGGGAGTCGGGGCTGGGGGAATACCGAGCTGTTTCACAGCGGTTGACGGGGAGAAAGAAAGGTAAGATTTGAGATTATCTAGTCTAATTGGTATCATAGAATAATTTTGGATGAAATTTTGACTCCGTACGTCTTTTTGATGTGCTCGTGTTCGTCGAGCGGATTTGAGGACGGGACTGATTGTGGTTGTTGATTTTTGCCTAGACGTAATAGGTACTTTTACTACTTAGCTGCCTAACCTACCAATCATGATGACATCAATATTAGGCCCTGCACAAACAAATGAAAAATAAATAGGATTTCCACAAAATGAAAGGGAGGAACTGACGGATGCGACGGCTGCCAATTTGAGTTTGTGACTAAGGCTAACGCAACCCGTACCTACCTCTTAGGTTTTTGACAACAATCTGAAGAATCTATCCCGAGTACGATCGTTCATCTCTTGATGCGACTGGGGAAAAAAAAGTCTCGCATCATTCTCATCAAAGAAAAAGGACAGACATAAAGCCGGGATACCTTCAACAGAGTACGGCCCACAGTCAAGCAAATTCTAGACTAGTATTACCTCAATCACCAAAGAAATGTCTGCATACGGAGACTTCCACCTTTTTTACTGGCCATCCATCCCCGGCCGAGGCGAACACATCCGGCTTGCCCTCGAGCTGGTAGGCGCCACATACACCGACACGGCGCAGCAAGAAAATGGCATGGATTTCATGTTTTCGCTCAGGGGCAACGAAAACAACAAGCTGCTCCCCGGTGTCGACTGTCGGACCAGTCCACCCTACTATGCACCCCCGGCCCTGCGACATGGCGAACTCCTTCTCAACCAGACGCCCAACATACTCATGTACCTGGGAGAGCAGTTCCCGGCGCAGTTGGTGCCTGAGGGCTGCAGCAAATGGACAGTCAACGGGCTGGCGCTGACGGCGCTCGACGGCCTCAGCAATGAGCCGCACGACTGTCACCATCCCATCTCGTCGAGTCTTTACTATGAGGACCAAAAGGAGGAGGCGCTGCGCAAGACCAAGGAATACATCAAGGGCAGACTGCCGCTGTTCCTGGACTACTTCCAACGGGTACTCGACTCCGAGTCTAGCGGCGAGGGGCCATGGTTGCACCGGGGCCGGCTGACGTATGCGGATCTGGTGCTCTTCCAATGCCTGGATGGGTTACAATTCATGTTTCCCAAGGCAATGGGCAGGTTCAAGGAGTCGGGCAAGTACAATGGTCTTTGGCAGCTCTACGAGGCGGTGAAGGAGACGGAGAACATCAAAAAGTATCTTGCGAGCGGTAGGAGGCAGAAGTACTCTATGGGAATTTATCGTTATTACGAGGAACTGGATGTTGTGGAGTAGGGGGGGGGGGGGGGGGGGGGGGGGGGGGGCTTGTGCGTCTGTCTGCAGTTGCTTGTTATCTTCACCTACCAACACAAGCTGACCGCTTGGCAGCAATTGAGCAGATTTGATTGACTTTGACGTCATACAAACAGTCTTGTGCGACTGTTTTGTTTGCTTCTGCTGACATTTGGACGTCAAATCCCGGCCAAGCACATGTTTTTCGCTCGTTTGAATGTAACTCTGGTATCTCGTTCCTTCCCTACACAGACAACTATCATCACCATTTCCCGCCAAAGTACGTCCTCGGTTTGCTCTGCTTCCTTCCACAAATTTCTTAATTAAGTCTCAAGCGGGAACCCCTGCTGGTGGCCCCACACCCCGCTGGTAATCAACTTGGCAGCGCCGGCATGTGGACATTAGTCTCGTCAAGGTCTCTTTATTTTTCGTCTTGCTCCTTTCTATTTCCTTCTCCAAGCCCCACCAAAGGCCAAAGTCGGACCGTCATTTTATTGACAGTCGGTAGTCGAAAGCCACACGACGACCGCGCTAGACCAAACCTAGACTTACTACAGTGGCGGACTTGCTATATTAGCCCTGAACGTTTCTGAAACGGTGACAGAGACATCTCCCGAGGCGCCGCGCCATGCCTATTTGCTCCTGGCGATTTCTGATCACGGTCGAATTGATCAATCGGCAGCGGATCTATCGACAACGCCAATGGGAACCAACTGCCTAGTCGGGTAGCTCAGGCCAGAGATGATTAATGAAAGGGAGAAAGGGGGAAACAATTGATACCGCCCGTTATTGGCTGCAGTACACACTCGTCACAAAATAGCGACTGCAGCCAACTTCGGGCATGATATCTTTGTTGGGGTTGGATCGGCGTACGACGTATTAATGTGGTATCGTGCTCCTCCACTTTCGATACAAAGTTTGTCCTGCCCAGTGCTTCTTGACATATCGTCGTAGTACTGCAATAAGATTGGTATCTGGGTCCGACCAACAAAGTTCTGCACCACGTCTGCTGTAACCCTCGGCTCGTGCTCACGCATTTTCTCTGTTGTACCTGACAAATATTTACTTTTACAAACCTTTTCCTGCTACCTGCCTACCTGTCTGCCTCGCTTCCTCTACCCAGTAAACAGGGCAGCCATACACTCATTTTACCCAAAACCACGGCAAGTCGGTCACAAAAATGAAGTTCAACAGTGGCATCCTCGCCGGCGCTGCCGTCTTCATCGCCGGCCTCGCCACGGCCCAGGACTGCGTCAACGTCGCCCTGTCGGCCATTCCGTCGTGCGCCCAGTCCTGCTTTCTCAACGGCGCCCCGACCATTGGCTGCGCCGGCACCGACTTCAAATGTCAGTGCCAGCAGCAGGCCAAAATGTTTGCCGCCGTCGAGAGTTGTGTTCAGAAGAGCTGCAAGGAGAGCGAGTTTCAAAAGACGATTGACGGATCCGAAAAGGGTGAGTTGAAATTTATTTCTTGGACTTGGTTGGCATGCATGCATGCATGTATTTGTATTTACATGGCTGTTTGCTGGCAAGAACAAAAACAATGCACACGTGGACAGACATGTACTAACACCAGACAGTCTGCGCATGTGCCTCTGGAGCTTCCTCAGCAAACAACGGCGGCGCGGCCAGCAACACTGTACAGCCGTCCAGCTTCATTCCAGGCCCGACATCTGCCCCTTCTGCCACATCAGCCATTCAAGCGCCAACTGGTACTCCGTCTGGTCGACCCTCAACACTGCCTACTGCCGCCGCAAACATGGCCGGTATGGATCGCGGCATCATGGTTGGTGTCGTAGGCGGTGCGCTTTGGGCAGCACTGGGGCTGTGAGCAGCCCACTGATAGGCGGAGGAGACTCTTATCTCCATCTATGTCTTCAAACAAACCCACAACAATATTCCCTTCGAGTTGTACATATTTGGCATCCATGTTAATAATACTACTCAAGACTTGAGCCACTACCGAGATTGCCGATGTCTGACAATGGTTAATGAGAAGAGAACGGCAAATGCAGGCCGGATGCAACACCGTCTGGGTTTAGCAGTGATGAAAAGCTTCGACTCAACTACCGAACAGTTAGGTGCCACTCAGGAATTTCGACGCGGCCTTTTTGAGCAGACCGATGAACGCTGGTTGGACGATATAAATGAGGACGCGGCCCGACATGGGATGGTCTCCTCATTTGGGTCGAATTGCTCCAGCTTTCATCTACATGATGCCGACCGGACAATTTACCCGCTGTCAACCTCGAGTGCCGTTGTAGGTCAGACGATTGCCTATGATGTGCGGGATGGATGGATGGCTTTGTGGCCGACAAAGTTCATTGGATACCCAGGCTTCATTCCAGTTCTAGAATTTATATTGGCATTCTTTGTGAACTGACGAGAGAACTACCACGAGGTGGCGATGTGTCCCTCCATCCTTATAAGTCGCTCATACCATGTTAAACGCTTTCTCCTGTAAATCTGTACGCCTGCACCTCAAACCAGAGTTCACATCTTGTCTATTCGTATCAAACACGCCAAGTAAACAATGCTGTTCCACACACTCATCGCCGCCGCAGCGGCACTCCAGGCTGCCCTCGGACAGGAGCTCATGCGCTTCGGATGCTCACAGCTCGTCGTTGACCGACTTGATCCGCTGGTGAACCCGGGCCAACGCCCATCGCCTCACATGCACCAGATTGTCGGCGGCAACTCGTTTAACGCGTCTATGACGCCTGGCGAGTACGACCCTTCCAAGCTGTCGACCTGCACAAGCTGCACTTACTCGGAGGACTTTTCCAACTACTGGACCGCCAACGTCTACTTTCGGGCGAGGAACGGGAGCTTCAAGCGGGTGCCTCAGGTGAGTGATTTAGTTTTTATGTTTTTTTTTTTTTTATTGTTTTTTTTTTAGCCTCGAATCATAAACTTGCTTATACCCTGCTTGACAAAACAGGTCAGCAATCTCGGTCTGAACGTCAAGGGAGGCATCACCGTCTACTACATCCGCGGCTACCAGGCCAACGCCAGAGTGACGGCCTTCAAGCCCGGCTTCCGCATGCTCGTCGGCGACCCGATAAACAAGAACGCCGCCACGCAACAGCGCCAGCTGTGCTTCCGCTGCGAGGCCAACATGCAGCAGAACCCCTTTGGAGGCGCCCCATGCACCGGTGCCGACACCAAAGAGTTCCCCAAGCAGCCCTGCGGCGGCGGCTGGCGCGTGTCTGTGCACTTTCCCAGCTGCTGGGACGGCAAGAATGTTGATAGTCCGGACCACAAGAGCCATGTGTTGGTTTCCCGTTTTTTTTCTTCTTCTTTTTCTTCTTTTTTTTTTCGCTTCCCTCTCTCTCTTCGAATAACAAGAGATACAGACAACTAACGCACCATACCTCCCAAATATAGTGCCTACCCCCAACAAGGAACCTTTGAGAGCGGCGGCGCCTGCCCTTCCTCCCATCCGTCAGGATTCCGCAGCTCATGTACGAGGTCATGTGGGACACGCGCCAGTTCAACGACAAGTCGCTGTGGCCCACCGACGGCAGCCAGCCCTTCTTCTGGAGCAACGGCGAGCGTACCGGGCTGGGCAACCACGGCGACTACGTTTTCGGCTGGAAGGGCGACGCCCTGCAGCGGGCCATGGACACCAAGTGCGCCAACGACCGCTGCCCTGCCCTGCAGCGGCAGACGGACCAGCAGGCTCAGGCCTGCACCAAGGAGAGGGTCGTCAAGGAGGAGGTGGGCGACGTGTGGCTGCAGGACATCCCGGGGCAGTCGGCTGTCAATTACTTGTAAGTGGTGACGGGATGGACGGGCTTGTGGGGGCGAGCCGTTGTCAGCAGGGATGTTTTGTTTTTGTGATTGTTTTTCTCTCTCCCCCTCTTTTGTCCCCTCTGTAGGCTAGAACAACACTAGGTAGGTGGTTAGGATGTCAAGTCGAGATTGTCGAGCTTAGCTTTGTCATGTTGATCAGTCAAAGACATCGTACCATCAAACTCGAAATAACTTTTCAGCTCTGGACTCTTCTTACAAAGGTAGCAAATGCAACGCAAAAAAAAACCAAACCAAAAAACCAAAAAAGAAAAAAAAGAAAAAAAAACCATCTGGCTGAGATCAAATAACAAAATTTTACTCACGTAGCAAAGCCACTCTGAACCCTCTGGACCCGAAGCTTTGCCGAAACTAATTATTTCCCCACGGGGATAATCCCAGCTGCCTCCGCTTGTCTCTCCGCAACAAGACGAACCTGCATGGTGCGCTACCCCTCTGTTACTCCGCACGATCCATGCCGACGAGAGTCGTGATGGGTGGCACCTCGGTCTTGACTATTTGCCGTAGGTCAGCGTAGTTGCAGAGATTTCATGACCGATCACCGGCCGACATGGCTCCAGACCGACAGCGGACAATGTCCATGTCGACATATATCTCGTAGCATTATCTCGCCCATAGACCTCAATGATCTGCCCTGAATCGCAATCCGCTCCTTCCACCTTCCCGCCGTTTACGCCGTGGTAATAATGAATTCGTCAATGCTTCACATGTTGACGTTGGCGGGCGCCATCTTTGGCCCGGCAGTCGCGTCTCCACTAATAACCGCAGCCCCTGGCCAACAGCGCTGTGAGGCCTTCTCCCAGACCGTCAACATCCCCAACGCCACCGTTGTCTCGACCACGCACTACCCAAGCCAGGCCAACGTCTCCATCTCAGGGCTCGTCGCTTCGTGCGCCAGCAGCATCGGGACGTCCTTCACCGCCCCGGTGGACCTCTGCCGCGTCGTCATCAATGTCGCCACCTCCCCCTCCAGCGAGGTCCGCCTCGAGGCATGGCTGCCCGACTCCTGGAAGGGCCGCCTTCTCTCGACAGGCACGGGCGGAATCGGTGGCTGCATCGAGCACGTGGCCCTGCAGATGGGCGCGAGCTTTGGGTTTGCGGCGCTTGGCACCAATGCTGGGCACGACGGCAGCACCGGGTTCGACTTCTTCCTCAACAAACCCGAGACCATCATCGACTTTGGCCACCGCGCCATCCACGTCGAGGCCTCAGTAGGCAAGCAGCTCGCGGCGCAGTACTACGGCAGCGAGGCCACGCACAGCTACTACGCCGGCTGCTCCACGGGCGGCAGGCAGGGCTTCACGTCGGCGCTGCTGTACCCCGAAGACTTTGACGGCGTGCTGCTGGGCGCCGCGGCCGTCGACTGGCTGCACATCGTCGCCAGCAAGGCCGTGTTGGCCCAGAGGCTAGGTTGGCCGGACCTGGCCTCGCCGCGCTACATCCCCCCGTCATCATGGCCGGCCATCCAAGACGCCATGATTAGAGAGCTGGACCCTCTCGACGGGGTGCAGGACGGCGTCATTGATGAGCCGCATGCGCACGACTTTGACTTTTCCCTGTTCGGGTGCGCCAGTGCGACTCCTCTACTAAACGCAACCCTTTGTCTCAGTGACGTCCAGGTCGAGGCCATCAGGTCCGTCTACCAGCCGGTGCAGTCGGCCACGGGCGAAGACGTCTACCCGCCCTTCGACCTGGGGTCCATGACGGGCGTCTTCAGCAACAACCAATTCCCGGCGGGAGTGGCGAACCTGACGTACCGCGTGCTGGACGACTACTGGCGCGGCGCCGTCTACAACGACTCGGCCTGGTCGTCACAGCAATTCAACCTGTCGCAGATGGACTTTGCTGTGGCATTGAACCCGGGCCTCGTCAACTACGCGGGCGGTGTGTCGCACGACCTCTCCAAATTCCGCAACCGGGGCGGAAAGGTCTTGACATACCATGGCAGCTCCGATGTGACAGTCACCTCGGCGCTCGCGCTACGGACCTATGATCGAGTCGCCGAGACACTGGGAAGCCTTACGGCCCATGAGATGCAAGAGTTCTACCGGCTCTTCTACATGCCCGGGCATATGCACTGCAGCGGTGGCGCCGGGGCCTGGACCATGGGCCAGACGTCCTCGGCCAATCAGTTCGTTAATTTTGGCGGCGACGGCGACTTCGCCGATCGTAAACACAGCCTGCTGATGGCCATGGTAGCTTGGGTCGAGGAAGGCGTGGCGCCCGACTATATGGTCGGGACCAAGTTTGTAAACGACGATATCGTGCTCGGAGAGGTGGCTGCCCAGCGCAGGCAATGCCCATGGCCACACAGATCAAAATGGGATGGAGTAGGGGATACAAAGGAAGAGGGAAGCTGGGAGTGTGTTTTACCCGATGGAGCGTAAAATCAACCTTTGGGAATGCCGAAACAAATGCTTGAAAGAAAAAGACTTTGTATAATCGTAAAGATTGGTATCGTTCAGACAGGCATGCTTTCTCCCGTCCTATCCCAAGAAAAGTACATGCGTAGACAAGACAGTGAACGCACTGCTTACACGGTTCCGCTGATGCTCAACTCCCTAATTTCCTGTAACACCTGCTCCACTCTCGAGTCCAAATGCCCCTGTGCATATTGATCCCTAGTGTCCGCATCCAGGTATTGTTGTACTTGGGCCATACGGCTGTAAGCTTCCGCGCAGAACCGTAGTTGAATCTTGACGAGGGCCTCGAATGAGGGGTCAAGGTAGGGCACGCGTAGATCTATAAGTTGCGGAAGCTCTGTGCACAACTGCTCGTTGAGTTGTTCGTAAGCCGCCCTCGACATATCCATCTCCTTCTCCGTCCGCGGCAACTTGGTCACATCCTTGTCGGGCTTCTCGGCCAGCTTCTTCACCCTTGCGCGTAGGGCATCGTAGTCAAGCAGTTTGTGTCCCCTCTTCTTGATGCACTCGTTGACGTCGGGAAAGTAGTTGCAGAAGCGCGTGATAGGCTCGAGCACCGTGGTGCGGTAGGGGCCATCGAGAGCCTTGATGGTCTCGGCGTCCAGGTCCTCCACAGCCTGCTTATAGCTCCTGCTTACGCCATCCTTGGCGCCCGAGTCGCCGTAGAATGCGTCTATCGTCTCGGCAATGCGCATCTGAGAGGCCGTCATGGCGCGAAGAGAATCGAGGTAGCCCTTGGCTTCTTTTTGGAGGCGGTTGCTAGCGGCCTCCATGGTACGGAAGCGGCGCTCCTCAACTTCGTAATCGCGATCATTTGTTTTTTCGACATGGCCTGGCGATGAAGGCGTCAATAAAGTTCATGGTGGAGGGACATGGAGAAGGGGTCGCTACCAGTCTTCATCATCACCTGGGTCGTCGCCCGGTTGACATTCTTCTTGAAGCCTGCGAGACCAGACAAGAGTATGTTGGTTAGCTATGATGCTCTAGGCTGTTTTCGCTGTCGCAGCGATGCCAATCAATCAAGAACCAAAGGCTCCGTACCTGCCCACGACATGACGGACAACCTTGGCTCTGTCTAATCGCTGTGATGTTGTTGATGCTGATTACGTATGCTTCCAAATGGCTCTCCGGTTGAGTAACCCAACGTCGAAATGAGGGGAGCTATTGTGGCGAGGCGATCGTGTGCGTTGGTTATCGATGAGCTGTCTGTGATCGGCTCTTTTCGACGAACAATGCTGGATAACGTTGTTGGGCGGTTCCGGTCCCAGAGATGGAATGAATTGTTTATCGTTGTCAAGGCACAAAGCGGGATCGTATGCATGCCACTTCTCCTCCGCTACCAGGACCCGCGGCCGCAGTGACGATTTCTTGGCTCCACGCGTCAGCCTGGCTGGTAGCTGCAACGCACGGCCCTGGTTGCTATTAACTGAACTGTGGGTTTCATTCACGGCAGGCGCATGAGCCACTTGGGCTGATTTCCTTCTGACGTCAGCAACTTGTCCCACTCATGGGCTGTCTTTTTTCTTGGGTTGCGATGTGGCTCATGCTCAATTTACCTGTGGCGTCGGCCAAGGGTAGCCTGGTCAGTGGCACCTAATTCAAGCTGAACATTTTGTGATTCAGCAAAGTTTCATCTCGAAGATTTACTCAGATTCGTCTATGATCCAGCCACTTGTAATCAAGTGTGAAGGCTGTAGCTTCAGTCGAGGCACGGTATCACTCGGTACGATCCACAAGCCGGATACTTTAGAACGAACGAATGAACAAACGGACGACACGCGAGCACGACAGCAAGCTATAGCAGCTGCAGCACAGGCAGAGGTCAGGAGGGCGAGGCTGGACAGAGAGCAGTAGGACGAACAACTTCAAAAATCATGGCCGCCCTCTCACCCTTCAATTTGCGCATGCTCATTGTAAGCGTCGGAAACCCTCCCCCGCTCCATGAAACACTGCACTCGGCCGGCCACATGGTTCTGCGACATTTGCAAGAACACCTCGACACTTCGACCGACTCCTACCAGCCTGGATTCTCTACACAACGCTACGGCACAAAGAACTGCACTGCTTCCATCGGTCCAAAGTACACACTCGTGCAGTCCCCGACACAGATGAACATCGTCGGCCCGTGGCTTGCGTCGGCATGGAAACAACACGCCAAGCTGCCCTCAGATGAGCACCCAGCCCTCGTAGTGTTGCAGGACGAACTCGAGCTAGACTTTGGCAAGGCCCTCACCCGCGAGTGGGCGAGCAGCCACAAGGGCCACAACGGTATCCGCAGTGCACAGCAGAGCTTGCCTCCGAGCATACACAAGAACGAGCGATTCGCCCGCATCCGTATCGGCATTGGGAGGCCGCAGGAGCGGGACAGGTCGCAAGTGAGCGACTACGTCCTGCGGCGCGCCACACGGGACGAAAAGGACGTGCTACAGAACCACGCGACCCCGAGTGTGGTTACGATCCTCAGCGAGCTCGAAAAGAAATGGCGGAGGGCGTACATGCAGAGCCTCAAGCGTGATGCTTCCCCGTAGAACGGTTATCCATGCCACTTGCGCTAATGTGCTACCTGCATCATCAAGCCACAACGCCCAGGGCACCATGCACGAGATCAAGATCCCAGCCTGTATAAACGGGATATCCGCTGGCCATGTTGAAGTGCACTGCAGGCAGGTATTGAATCTCGACTCGTCGCTTCGTTTCTTGGTGCTGCATTCAAGTATTGTTTTCGCTTATGCTTTTTTTTTTTTTTTTTTTTTTTTTTTTGCCTGACATCTCCAGTAAACGTATACCGAAACACGTGCCGGATGCAATTGTGCTGGATACAGTTGGTGTTCTTATCAAGCCTGTCCTTGGTGCTAGCCCGTAGTACTACTATGTTTGCGGTCCAAAATGGCAATTAATAGCCGATTGGAGATGAAGGTTCTGCTAGCTTTTGCACCATACGGTCAGTAATGGTTGCACTCGCCCAGGGTTGCCTATCTGAGCAAGCTGTAACCATATCTTGTTGCTCTTTACTAGACTAACCATGGAGCTTGCCAACAACCCCATCCATCAAGATCCCGAGAAATGCGAGTACCCACACCCTCCACGTGAAGAGGTCAATGCCTAGAGATAAGGAATTGGTTCTTTTGGACACAATCTACACGCTTTCGTCTACTTGGCCAAGATTTTGAGCCGATGTTCCATGGAAGCCCTGATAAGCGTTTGTTTTATTAATTTTATCTCTGGGGTCTCGTCGTCCATGGTAACATCCACACGTCCGTATCTGGTATCAATCGATTCCGAACCACCGGGTGCGCCCCTCCACACTGTTGGGGTGGGAGTCCAAGATAAAAAAGATGGTTGACTCGAATTAGGTCGGCTTTGCATGTCAGTGTTTGGACCTGGATACACAAGTAGGTACCTATCTACTTTACGCCAGTCTCTGCATCTTATGGCTGCGGTGCTGACAGGCTTCTTGTGTCTCGCTAGTTGCGCCCTGCGACAAACGCGTCAGCAGCTGCCTTCTCATCAATGTCATTGGCGTTGTCAACCGCCCTGCATTGAAATGGTAGCGCAACCTCATAAGTTAGTCATGGCAAACGATATGCTTTAATTAAACAACCCTATTAAGAATGCCAGGGCTGGGTCTACCAACACTCCTTTTCCTAGTTGGAACGTCCCGATAGCTGGATGCAAGCGCACCCTCTCATTGGTCCGTCTTGGAGAATTCTCCTTATCTCGCCCTTGCTCGCAACATATCTCCTCCAGACTTGGCCGCGTCATATGATCAAGACTACCAGTGTCCATCTGTCTGGGCAGTTGAATTCTGTTATCAGTGATCCCAGATACAACCTCTAAATGGACGTGGTTCATCTGCCCAGCCCGTTTAGTCCGAGTGCCCCAGCTGTGAATACCCGTTCGGGCAATCTGCCATAATGCCTTAGCTGCGTGGACCCTGCATCTTCTCTCTTGGTGTTTGGTAGACCCCGGTGTCGACTGATCCTTGCTCCCGCGCCGAGGCCTGGTGTTTGTCTATCTGGTTCGGTAAAGGCGCTGTTATATCTTCTGGGCTGCCTCCACCCCAACATGTTCTCTGGTCCATGTTTTTGTGGTTGGCTCATTGGATTCTGCATGGTCAATGTTGTGCTTCCGTTTTCCTGGAGGCAGCGCTTTCGGATCCAACCATTGTCTCTTGAGTATCAACTAGCCAGACCGCAACGACAACGCCATCATGTCTTCATCTCCGGTCGAATACAACGGCACCCTGCCGACGGGTGGTGATTCGCTGACCGAGGATCTCAACATCTACTACTCCAGCGGCGATTTTGCCTGGATGATGACCTCGTCAGCTCTCGTCCTGCTCATGATCCCCGGCGTCGGCTTCTTCTATTCTGGGCTTGCACGCCGAAAGTCGGCCCTCTCCTTGATATGGCTGTCTCTCATGTCGATAGGAGTGGCGAGCTTCCAATGGTTCTTCTGGGGATACTCGTTGACATTTTCGCACACGGGGGAGAGCGGCTTCATTGGTGATCTGGCCAACTTTGGTCTCAAGGATGTGCTCGGCCAACCTTCAGTTGGTAGCAGCAAGCTTCCGGATCTTCTCTTTTGTCTTTACCAAGGCATGTTTGCCGCCATCACGTATGTTGTCGTTCGCCTTTTGCTTTTCATTGTGTCTGTGTCTGTGTCTGTGTCTGTCTGGTTTCTTACGTCAATCAATGATCAACATCCACTGACCAACTTGATAATTTATGCAAACAGCCCTGCCCTCGCCATTGGAGCCGCTGCGGACCGAGGCCGAATGGGGCCGGCCATGGTCTTCGTCTTTATCTGGGCCACCATCGTTTACGACCCGATCGCATACTGGACTTGGAACCCGAACGGTTGGTCCTTTAAGCTCGGCGGCCTCGATTTCGCCGGTGGCACTCCCGTGCACATCTCTTCCGGCGCCGCGGCGCTTGCATATTCGCTGATGCTGGGTAAGCGCGTGGGCTACGAGCACAACTCGGGCATGCCGTTCCGGCCACACAACGTCACGCACGTCGTCCTCGGCACCGTCATGCTGTACGTCGGCTGGTTCGGCTTCAACGGCGGTTCGGCGCTGAGCGCCAACCTTCGTGCCGTCATGGCCTGCCTGGTGACCAACATCTCGGCCGGCGTCGGCGGCTTGACGTGGTGCTTGCTCGACTACCGTCTCGAGAAGAAGTGGAGCACCATCGGCTTTTGTTCGGGCGTCATCGCGGGACTGGTAGCCATCACGCCCGCGGCTGGCTACGTGCCAGCGTGGTCGGCCGTCATCTTTGGCGTCGTGGGAGGTGCAGCGTGCAACTTTGCCACCAAGATCAAGTTCCTGTTGGGGATCGACGAGGCGCTTGATATTTTTGCCGAGCACGCCGTTGGTGGGATCGTGGGCAACCTGTTGACTGGTATCTTTGCGGCGTATGTTCATATCTTCTCTGTCTTGTTTCGCCCCAAGGAGGAGTGGGATTACTAACAAAAAATGGGTTTACAGCAACTACATTGCACACCTCGATGGCGCGACCGAGATCCCCGGTGGCTGGCTCAACCAAAACTACATACAGTTCGCCTACCAGCTGGCAGACTGCGTGGCTGGATTCTCTTACTCCTTTGTCATGACGTGCCTGATCCTCTTCATCATGAACCTGATCCCGGGATTGTCGCTCCGGGTGTCAGCCCAGGAGGAGGATATCGGGTTGGACGACTCTCAGATTGGAGAGTTTGCATACGACTACGTAGAGCTGACCAGGCACTTTGAGGATGCGATAGTGACGCCGGGGGTGGGCAGCAGCCAGGGCAGTATTAAGCAACCGCAGTCTACAGAGGCACAAGAGGTCAAAAAGACCGAGACGACTGTCGTATGAGCGTCTTGAGGGCTTTAATAGACGATGTTTTGGGCTTTGAGAAGCCAAAACCTTTGATGTTTGCGTACCTTGATGACGAGGTCTGGAAGGGGACAAAACATCAGTTTCTAGCGACCAGGGTTAATTCGAATCTGTTTTGTTTGAACCAGGCGTCACTATAGTTTGGCATGCATTTATGGAAACATGTCATAGTCGTCGTCAGCTGTTTGATGAATGAAAATGCGTTTCCAAACTCTGATTGACAGATTTGGAAAACGGGCAAATAATCGGAAATACGAGCCAAGGATCATCGGTGGTAAATTCAAACGTTAGTCGGCAGGTGGCCCACTTTGATTAGTTGATGACAGTGGAGCCCAGAACACAGTAAGGGAGGGTGCACCACTCATTCACGCAGCTGCCTCCCGCCCACATATCCCCAGACAGGACGGCGTTGTGGAGAATCAAGCCGAATCTGGAGTGAAGCACACAAAAGAAATTCTTTGTGTGTGTGTGGTAAACGCACCCGGAAGCCATCAAATCCTTTGCCGTTGGTCGGGACGATCAACGATCATCTGAAACATTAGGTTGACCTTTGTTATTACAGGCGGGAAGAGACGCAGCTTGTCTAGCACCCCCTTTATTTTTCTACTGCATATTTCGGATTTCAGACTTGTGATGGTTGTAATTACTGTAGATTCTTTTCTGGACAGTCAAGGAAGACGATAGAATTCATGTCGCACACATTTATTTCATCGTCATAATTTTTAACTTTCCAATAAAGGACTGACTTGACCTATCTGCTTGGAACACACCAAAGTGCGGCGCATGGCAGTGCTGTGCCCCCGGACCCATGCGCATTTGTAAAATACATGTACAGTAAGAGAAATGCACAATGGCATCAGTAATGGACTCGACAAAATGGTGGCCAAGTAACAAATTGAGGGTTTCCCACAAAAAAAAAGAAAGCAACCTGTGATGAGTTGAGAGTCCAGACCGTTTGGCCCCCCTGCAGGGCATCAGACAACCAGACCCAACGGCAGCGCCCGCACTAGGCCCTGACTGATTTTGATGAGCCCCTGAATCAGCCAAAACCCCAGCCCGGTTCGCCCACACAAAGTCCCCCGTTAATATCGTCCAGTCATTTGCCCAGACTTTTGACGACTTGCTCGAAAAACCCACTGAAAATGAACCATAACAAATGGGCATTAACAATCAGCCTTGATTGCCAAGTGGCAAAAGAAAAGAAAAGAACAAAACCAAGGCCCCCGCAAGGTGACAAGCTTCATCTCATTTGTGCTTAGTGGCCTGGGCGGCGATGGACCTTCTTGGCAAATTGCCTTGGATCGACTTTTGATGTTCGTGTTGTTTTCTTCTTTCTTTCTTGTTTTACTGTACAGTACTTTATTTTTATTCATTCATTCCTGTCCTGATTGGCATTCAGCATTTATTGCTAGTACAGATAATACCACCTCACTAAAGCGTAGACACGTGTATGGTGGTGGATGGTGCCTTTGACTTTTGAACCTCCCCGCCACTCACAACCTTTGGATCCAATGACAACAGCTCAATGGGCAAGTGCATCCGCACCGGCTGCAAGGGAAAAAAAAAAGTCCGCTTATTATGATATAGGACATGTAGTATCAGAGTACTTTATGTACCCGTTTACTATAGGATGTACCGTAGGATACAAAAGGCACAGCCCGCCGGGTCCCATTCCATTTCCCGAGCGAGCCAGGTTCTTTCTGCAGGGGCACGGATGCGAGCTAGTCCCTAGTACGGAGGCCCCGCTTGGCATAGAGTGACAAGGTCTCGCAGCTGAGAATAGCATGCCGAACGGTGTCATTGCCATGCTTGCCATGCTTGCCATGCTGCCTCGCATGCTTGCCCCTTAGCAGACTTGATGATCTTTTTTCCCTTCAGCTGTTTTTTTCTTGATCCGTTCCTTTTGAACTGTTTGTTCTTCCATTTTGTCTACACATACACGCTCTCTGCTGGTTCCTTGTTCTAGCTTTCATCTGTTGATCAACCTTGATTGCAACCTCACTTTCCTTTTTTGCAGTCTTTTGGCATGCTACTACTGTAGTTGCTACTTCATTGGAACTAGGGAATCCCTTATCCCTAGATCACTCGCACATCAAAAAAACAACAATAGAAGAGAAACCATTTGTCGTCATCCCTCGTAGATCGAGGCCCTTCCCTGAACTGTTCTATTTGCTTTTCTCTTTTCCATAACGCTTTATCCTACAACTACTTCACCATCCAAACTCGGGATATACAAACAAAATAATTCTCCCACAACCCACAAAGATGGCTGAAGATGGTAGTGCCGCACCTCCCGCCGCCGTTGGAGGCGGCCACGGAGGCGACGCAGGACTGAGCTCGACACATGATGGTCGTGGAAGACGATCGGGAGAACCTCTTGAGCGCATCATAACTCCATTATCACCAGGCGCGGCAACACCACCAAATCCCTTCTCCCGCCAGCACACGTCTCTGGACATGGACGACTACTTTATCGGACCCCGCGACACGCAGAAGCACTCCAAGTGGCCGCTGTTTATGCAAATGCACGGCAGCATCCTGCCCAAACTGATCATGCCTTTGGTGTTTATGGGACTCTGGTCTGCGTTGATCACGTCGATGCACATGCACGAATACTTCAAGAGTCGCGGTGTCAAGAGTACGTTCTGATGCCACAAATGAAAATTGTAGACCTAACAACCTTGAGTAAGTTAAACTAACGTAACCAAACCCTATCTTGCACAGTCAGCGTCAACTCGGTGCTTCTCACCGTGTTGGGTTTCGTCGTCGGTTTGGGTCTCTCCTTCCGCAGCTCCACGGCATACGAACGATACGCCGAGGGTAGAAGATACTGGGCATCTCTCATCCTGGCCTGCCAGTCGCTTGGCCGCGTCTACTGGATCCACACGCGCGAGAGGGACGAGTCCAGGGAGAGGGATATACTCAACAAGCTGTCGGCGCTGAACCTGCTGACCAGCTTCTCCGTCGCCCTCAAGCACAAGCTGCGTTTCGAGCCCTACACAAACTATGACGACCTGTCACAGATGGTTGGCCACCTCGACACCCTGGCCGGCGAGGCCACCAGGTCCGGGGCGGCGCCCAGTTCAACAAAGTCCCCCAACATCTTCAAGCGGGCAGGCTCCATGCTTGGCGTGCCATTCCTGGAGAGCAACCCGCGCAAGCACCTCAAGAAGGCGAAGCTACCGTTGGGCAATCTTCCCCTGGAGATTCTTAGCTACCTTGCCGCATACACAGACGAGATTGTGGCTAGTGGCCAGCTCCCCGTTCCCATGCAACAGACGCTCGGTAAGTGCTTTGTTTGTCTAGTTTTGAAGTAGGGTTTTTGGGGGCCACGATGCCAAGGAGAATGCTAACAAGGGGGGGGACCCTCAACTATTAAAAGCTTACAACAACATGGCCTTGCTCAACGATGTCATGGTTGGCACTGAGCGCGTGCTTAACACTCCGGTAAGCTCTAATGCTTGCTACTCCCTATAACCCCAATTAGTTCCCACTGACCAAACCTACCCTGCTTTGTCTTTAGCTCCCCATCGCATACTCCATCGCCATTGCGCAAATCACTTGGCTCTATGTCTTTCTGCTGCCTTTCCAGCTCTGTGCGCCTCTAGAATGGATTACAATCCCTGCCACAATCGCTGCAAGCTACATCATCCTCGGTCTGCTGTACATTGGACGCGAGATGTAAGTTTTGAGTCCTCGTCCGCTTGGCACGGTTTAGCAATCCACAAACATACCCTCTACAAACACTGACAAACCCCCCCCCCCCCCAAACCAACAGAGAACAACCCTTCGGCCTTGACCCCAACGACCTTCCGCTGGAGAGCTACTGCGCCCAGATCGCAGCCGAGCTCGACGTGCTGGCGTCGCGACCCAAGCCCCACATCAGCGAGTGGACCGAGCACCTCGAGAACAAGGTGCTGTTCCCCTACTCCAACGCTGGCTGGCACGCCTGGCTGCACCGCGGCGAGACCAAGATCCGGCAGGCGCTGCGGGCCAAGACGGAGCTGGAGTTTGGTCAGCGGAGCAGGATGATGGGCCAGGAGCACGGCAAGAACGATGGCGGGAGCAGCAACGGGCACAGGCACAGCAGGTCCGTGAGCAAGGCCCATCCATCGGAGAAGGTGGCCGATGTGGAGAATGGGCTGGGCAGGCAATGATGGGTCCTAGAGGGGTTGGCTTAGTTGCGGGAAGAATGAGAGCCGGCCTTGTATTGCTGGCTTCTAATTGCGTGCGTGTGAGCTTTTGGCGATTTTCTTTTATGTCTCACTGTCTTTCCAGATTGACAAAAAAATCTCTTTTTGGGTGAATAAAATTTTCTCTGTATTGAAGAGGAAACAATACAAGGTACAACAAACCAGTGGTAATTGATTATATCTGATAAAAAACGGCAAGAGCGAAGCGACGAAGAACCGAGTTGCAACAAAACTACCCAAGCGAGAACGAAAGGTAGGGAAGTTTGTCAAGGAAACACAAGAGTACCTGGGTAGGTAGACAGACCATTCGGTAGAGTAGTGGTGGTATCAACAAGCAATCCCCAGCAAAGTCAACTACAGTGCTCGGATATATGCAAGGGAAATAAAGAGCCAGTCCGCCACGACGCATCCCCCCCTCCCATCACCATTTGACCCAGTAGCCATTCGCCAATGGGCTGTACCCCAGGTTCGAATTATCAATGTCCAGCACCCAAAGCGACTCATCCCAAGCCCCATCGTCCCCATTCAACGCCTCATGGCCTAAAGCACTACTTCCACCCACAAGACTTTTCCCCATATCCTCCACCTTCAGATCCCCCTCAACCTCATCATCCTCCGCCATGTCCTCGTCCGTATCATCCGAGCAGAGACTCCAACCATCCACAATCTCGGCCTCGACAACATCCTCAGGCCGCACCTCGACGGCCAGCAGGCTCCCCTTCCTGACCTCGTCGGGCCTCGTGCGCCGCGGCCGGCTCTGCGATATGTGCATTGCGTGCAGCCGCGGGCTGGCCACAAGCCTGTCCGGCTCACGGCCCAGCGCCCACAACTTGTTGAAGCACTCTTTGTTCTGGAGGGCACTGGCGCTGTCCTTGCGCTTCTTGGCGGCTGCGAGGGCGCGGATGACATCGGCCGGTATTGGGGATGGAGGGTCTTGTTGCTGCTGCTGTTGGTCGTTGGGATGGCATTGGTGTTGTTTTAGTTGCTGTTTGAGGGCGTTGATCTTGCTGTCGCGAAGGAGATCTGGGCGTGATGCCATTCTACGCGTGTTTTCTTTTCTCAAGCAATTAGACTGTGGTTTGTACACCAAGTGAAGTGATTCTGAGTAGAGATTCGGTGTTGAACTGAAGCTACGGCGAGCTTGATTTGGAAAGCCAACGACGGTCCTTTTGTCAATTTCTGTTTTTCTCTTTCTTTCCAGCAATTCTGGTTCTATTGCAAAGGCATGACCTAGGAGATGCCTTGCTAAGGATGCTCCAGGCGAGTCAATGGTAGGTAGGTAAGCAAAGGCTGACGATTCCAAAATGGTAGATGATTCGGCATAGGTTGAGTCAGCTGAGATTTGTATGCGACGAGTAGAATGTGCACCATGACAAAAGAAAAAAAGAAAAAAGAAAAAAAAAAAAGGTTACGGTGCAAAGAAATCTTTTGTTTGAACGGGTAGGTGATGTTAACAACAGACTGGTTGGGAGGAAGAGGTGACTCAGCTTTGCGCCTGCCTGCTGCCAAAGAAGCGATTTCATCCGGTCAGTTGGAGCCCATGCATGCATGCATTCCTTATTTAACGGAATTCTGAGAACTCAAGGTAGACGATATGCTGCAGAAACATGGTACAGTCAAAGTATAAAATGGTTTCCAAGGCAGCAGAACATGTATGGATCGGTTGTATGGACCAGTTGGCAATCTGAAAAGAACACAGTTGAAGCGATCGACTTTTTAGATTCGTCTACAAAAGCACCTCTGATCTAAATCCTCTGGCTAATGCTCTCTAACAGGTTCCTCTCCTCTGGAAGCAGATGTAGGTGATTCGGCACCACTACCAACCCTCTGGAAATGACAATGTGGTGGTCACAGCCTGCCCCTGTAGACCCTGCCCCTGTAGACCCTGCCCCTGTAGACCCTGCCTCTGTAGAGCTCGCCTCAATGTCCTGCGTTGGGTCGACCTCGATCTTGGCCATGTCTCCGTGAGATTCGCCCTCTGGTTCCTTAGCATCCTTGCGCCAAAAGGAGCCGGTCTCCTCTGGAGACCACCAGTAAACAGGAAACCTACGCTGCACGTTGTTGACCAACAGCGCAACAACCAGCATCAAGGCGCACCCAAGTAGCATGATGGGCACGTACCACCACCCAATCCTCAGGATGCGATCATCCACAACGGCCATCAGGGCCGTGGCCCCGGCGGGTGGGTGTACCGTCCCCGTTAAAGCCATGCAAGCCGTTGCGGCGGCGCAGGCAAGAGCGCCGCCCACCCAGCGGTAGACGAGGGAACGGAAGCCAAGGGTCGGATCGTCTGACGTGCTCTGCAGCAACCGGTCCGGCCCACCAAAGACGGTGGCGACGATAGTGCCGACGAGGGCGCTGACGACTTGGCCGAAAATGGCGTTGCGGGGCTGGGCCAGCGGAGCTTCGATGGAATAGAATTCGAGAACTGCTGCAGCTCCCTGCGATGGTTGTCAGTCTGTGGCTCTTTGCCTTGCTTTTGGTGACTCAAGGTGGCGGCCGTGGCTTACAAAGCTGGCTACAATCATGGGCGCATCGTGGGCGCGGAAATCACCAACATGGTGGTTCACGACCTGGATGAGCAAGATGGCGATAAAGGCGCCGATAAAGGCCCAAAAGATGTAGACGAGGTTGCCCAGTGCTTTTTGAGGCCGGCCTGGGTGTCGATAACCAGTGAAGCGTGCCAGAGGATACGGTAGCCGGTGAGCTGGGTTCCTTGGGATCCAGGGATTCAAGTACGAATCAATGTTGAAGTGAAATCTTGTGAGTGCTGGCGCCATTCTGTCTTGAATAGTTGTGTCTCATCCGAATCCAGCGTGTTTTCCAGCCCCATCTCCTCGCCCTGGACTGCGCTGTAAACTTCCAAACTAGCGCGCCGTTCCGCTTGCAAGAATTCTGCTCGCTGGCAAGTGTAGGTGGTGTATTTTCCCTCTGATTGTATTTTGTGTGGTTTTCGTGAGATTTGATCAAGAAAATGTCAAAGTCTTTCGCTTCATCCTTTTCTTTCTTTCACCACGATCGACGCCTTAGATAATGCCGACCATCCCCGAGAAACCGAGAGCATCCCCAAGCATCCATATTGTTTCTCATGTGTTCCGAGAGGTCAGTTGTGACTAAAAGAAACCAAATGGCCTGGTTCAGAAACGTAATGAAAATCCAAAACGGGTCACAGGTCCAAGGTTGTGGTAAATTGTGGCGTATAAGCTTGACATCGGCTTGAGTGACTTCGAACTGTGGCTGCTCTTTCAGCCACGGAGATCCACCCAAACTCTTCCAAGAGGTTCCCCTCCCCGCGTTCAATCCCTGAGCTCCCTTTACTACCTACCCCTACGTATGCACAGCTTGACAGATTGGCTGTAGCCTAGAGCTAGCTGTACCTCCGACCAGTAAAAAGCAACCAAGCTCTGCTGTGCCGTCGTTGCACATCGACGACCCTTGATGCCTTCCTTGTCTCTCGATAGATTGCGTACGCGTACACAAACTTATTGTTTAGCTTCTTTCAATTGAATCGTTATCTCCCGATGATTTTAATATCAACACTTGACCTCGCATTTCTGTTTTACAGTTTAGACAAGATTGTTCCCGTCCGATCCCGAGTTTGCACGTCGCTCCACATTAACAAAAGCTTGATCTAAAGCACTGAGCACTGATTCCGCATCTGTCCTGCACAGCATACTTCGATGTCTTCCTCGTCTGACTCCCACCACGGCACCCGCCCCCGTGGCCCTACCCAAACATTTTTCGATCACTCGACTGCCAACCGCGTCTCAACCGACGCCGTCCTTGCAAGATCTCTCCGAGAGGCATACCCGCAACTCGAATTGATCATCGTACCCTCGCAGACGACGGACCTCTTTACCTACGCCCAGGCTGGCCATGCCAAACTCACACCGATTGATGATGAAGGCGACAAATCGCTTCCGTCGTCCCTGAGCTGGGAGCTATACGCCGCGCCTGCGAAGCGCATCGATGGCGCCCGTGGAGGCTTGTTCGAGCGTCTCTTGTTTGGCAAGTTTGCATACCGCTGGCGGGACACAGACTTTATCATCTACTATGCCGACGGTCGAGATGGTTCCGGCGCGTACCCAGCCACCGACAACTACTACCTACTTACATCGCCGGCCAATCGGGGCAAGGCTCAGAGCTTGTTGGTTGCGGCAGGCTTTTGGAGCCATGAGCTTCATGAGGAAGTCCTCGTCTTTGACCAGGGCTACTGGTCCAAGTCGCGGGAGCTGTATAACAGTATCCGGAAAGCCTCATGGGATAGTGTGATACTGGATCCCGACGTATGTTGCCTGGTGTTTGAACATGGTCCCGAAGTCGCAAAGCTGACAATTGTGCTGCACCTCAACAGATGAAGCAGGCATTGATTGACGACCACATGTCTTTCTTCAAATCCCGGGCTCAATACCAGAAGCTCAAGGTCCCTTGGAAGAGGGGAATCATCTACTATGGTCCACCCGGGAACGGCAAGACAGTCAGCATCAAGGCGACCATGAATATGCTATACAACCTGAAGGAACCTGTGCCCACTCTTTACGTCAGGAGCCTGGTAAGCTGGATGGGCCCTGAGGCATCCCTGGCCATGGTGTTCGGCAAGGCAAGAGAGACGGCGCCATGCTATCTGTGAGTAGTCATTCAGGTCTCGTCTGCGAATTATGAATCCCTTGTGCCCTACTAACATCGGGGATAGTGTCTTTGAGGATCTCGACAGTCTTGTTTCCGACTCGGTTCGCTCATACTTCTTGAACGAAGTGGACGGACTCAAGAACAACGACGGAATCTTCATGATCGGTAGCACCAATCACCTCGATAGGCTTGACCCCGGTATCTCCAAGCGACCATCCAGGTTCGACCGCAAATACTTGTTTCCGAACCCCAGCAAGGACCAACGCATCGCATATTGCCAATTTTGGCAACGTAAGTTGGCCGACAACAAAGAGATTGAGTTCCCTGACAGTCTCTGCGGGGCCGTGGCGGATAAGACGGACAAGTTCAGCTTTGCCTACATACAAGAGGCGTTTGTAGCTTCGCTTCTCGCTATTGCGCGCAACTCCAAGCAGGTGGATGATGACGACTGGGTCAGCGTAACGGCTCCTGGCACTGAAGACAGTGACGACGAGAGCGATGGCAGCAACGATGACGACGACGATGATCTGAAAAACCTCGTGCTTTACAAGGAGATGATGAAGCAGATTAAGATCCTGAGGGATAGCATTGAGAGCAGCGATGACCAAGCGCTTGCTGCCAGGACAGCGAAAATTTTGCAGATATGACAAGCATACTAGTAGACTGTTTATACTGGCAAATATGTTTTGTAGGTTTTGTGGTATGCTGCTCTTGTCATCTGTCACGTTTGTAGTTGTCTCACATATCGGGTTTCTGCTAAATAGTCACACATGTATTCTAAGCGCCTCTCGCAACATTTCTGCTAGCTTCTTAAGATTGATCTTGGGGGTTATTTGACTGACGGTATACTGGAGCGTTGACTCACAAGGTAGTGATAGACAATTGTCACGCTTGTCAAGAAGTTAAAAGCAAAGCAATTGTTGCTTCTCATCCAGGTGAGAAAAACAAACAAGCAACTCAAATAACGTATTTTTCCGTCTTCCCTCACGCAACCGGCTCACAGTATTGGCAAGGTCATTTGGGTCATTGGCAGCACACGCTGCTCAGCAACATACACTGCTCAGACCAGATGTGACTCTATTCAGACAACAACGCGCCAAACATACAAACAGTCACCTCTGAATCCAGTAGAATGCGTAGATACGTACCTAGATGCCTAGGCGGGCAAGCAAGGGTATAAATAAGGTTGGCACCCTTGGATTTTCTCTCTAATTTCTCTTCAACCCAGAAATGTCTAGGTATATATCTCGTCTATATAACGAGTTTTTAACCTTGTGGGTCTTGCCGGTCCATTTGAGCTTTGCCGGTCTGGGCTTGGTAGTATTTTATATAAAAGGCAAGAAGGCCGTCAAATACTGCGAAGCACTGGGCTTGTCCTTGACACTCTCCAACAAGAATCCTGCTTTCCAAACAAATCGGCGATAGGACCTGGTCCTTCAGGTTCATGGAAGACTTTGAATATATCTTGGTGTCAACGTAGCAGCTTGTCAAGTAGAACTTGGAAGGGGTTCGCGTAGCTGTTGGCCCGCAGTCGAATGCCTTGTCCCAGTCGGGATGTCCAGTAGACGCTGGCTACTCAGCCCAAGGGTTGGACGAGACTGAGCCATCTTACCGTATGCGGTCTCGAGTCCAGTATTGCCGGCCTCAACTTGGGAGTGGCAACGTGATTGAAAGGGCCTACATGTGCTTGAAATCACACCAAACTATCGCCACTCGTACTTTGACACAATCACCAACCGTATGGGCACATCCTTCTCATATACAACCGATTTGCATCTGTCACACTTCAACGAAGTTGTCGAACACATAATCAAGTCAACTAGCGTCCGTATTGTCCCTAACGTCGCATGGCTGTGGAAATGAAGCGAGATAACTTGAAGATATATATTTCACCCTTCTAATGGAACTATCGCCACCGCCTGTGGCTTGGTAAAAACGTGTATATCTCTGGTACTCGCGGCAGCCAACACCGCCAAATATTGGCAGGCGGCAGTTGGAGATCCGGGTTATCAAACTTACCGTACAATCGAGGTCGTGCCATCGCACCTGATCAACGTCACGTTCGAGTTGTACGTTAGGCGCTCAAAGGCCTGTTGGACCCCGTAGTCTATTACGGTACCCAGATGTAGGTCACCACCGCCGCCATCCGTACGGTAACGTTTGACAAAAAGTATGTGCTAAAATGGGCCAAAGACAGGTGTAAAGGCCGTTTTTACCTGAGCAGGTTCCGTATTCAGCAGGACGAGACGCCCATAGACACTGATTCATTACAGGAACTGTTCCTCAAGCGACAGGTGTATCCTACTGACGTCGCGCCCAACCTCATCGCGGGGGTTAACCTCGCTGAGGGTTCCAGGGGCAAGGTGTCTTTCAAAAAGCCCATGGACAACGCGACGCTGGCGCTTCTTGTCGACTCCATAGAGGCGCTTGCACCCGCCACCCAAGATGATCGGCTAGGGTACCGGGGAGACCTACGCGTTTCTGTCGGCCGTGGACACAGAAGATATGGACACGTTCGTCGATTGCCAGCAGGGGGAACAGCGTGCGTCGAGTACAACGGGGTTGGCGCGTAGCATCACAAAGCTCCCTTTACAGGCCGTTTGTGCCAGCTTTTTTTTTTTTGTTTTTCAAGGCAAGTTTTACGCTTGGCAGAGGGCTTAGTTGAACCTCGCAATGCTCAACAGGCAACATGTGCTGACAAGCTAATAGCTTCTCGACTCCCTCACTCTCTACTCACACTGAGCGAGGCCCGTTTCCAGCATAGAAATAGGCCATCGGTTCGATACGACATAATTTGCAAAATTGTCGCAGATTATATATAACAAGGACGTATCGCCTGCGCTTAAATCCGCCATGTTGGCCAGTCCGTCGGTACGGTTATGTCGAAAAAAATCCCGCAACAAACGGAAGCAAAACAAAGGTGACTCTGGCCAGAATGACGCTGGGGGTTGTTCAACCAATTACACGACGAATCACACGACGAGGTCGCTCAGGGCCAGGAGCAGCAGCGCCTGGCCAAGTTGGACGCCGAGGACATGGAGGTTGACGCGACCGCCGCCATCGGCGCGTCTAAGACGGCAACGGGTAAAGACGACCTGGAAGGAGACGACAACGAGCAGCGGGAGGCAGACGCTGCAGCAGAGGTGATACGGGCGGCAGACCCAGGAGCCGAAGTGGAGGATTTTGGAGGCGGAGGGTTAGAAACCGTTCGAGCCGTCCGCCGCCACGAAAGGCAGCACTGACGCGCCCAGACGGGACGATGCCAGAGCTCACCAGGGCGTTATATTTCATATGGAGTTCGGCATGCTGGTATTTGACGAGGCGCAAGCTTTGCGCAACCGCGTCGCCACTTTCTGGATCCTGGCAAGCAAACTGCCACGGACCCCGACGTCGGGGATGGTGCTCGTGTCGGCCACGAGGAGCGCCTTCGCCCTTCGAGCCATCGTACGCCACTTTGAATATTCAGAGTGCCACGCCCCGCGAGTCGTGGTACCCTATCCACTTGGCAGGATATGCAGCCACCAGACGAATCGGCGAGGAGGCCATCCAGTTCCGCAACCTGGTCTCGCAGATGGGCGTCGACCAGCAGCTCACCTGATGGGAAGCCAGCCAATATAATCTGGCCAAGGGGGGTACATGTAGTCCTGTAAGAGGACGGGCAGGCTCAATTGCCTGTCCAAAGCGTATGCCTCCTTTAGTGTCGGCTATTGCCTATATGACACAAAATTCAGAATTGACTCCCAAAAGGTAATATCACAGAAGTATCTCCAAGCTATGATAATGCTTTTGGTAACACGTATGACCTCAATGTACGTATTTCAGGCAACGAAATCGACGAGTGAATTAGGGGAATTGGCAATAGCTTTATTTTTGTGGCGTGTTCGGGCACCAGGGCCTTCAACCTAACTAGAGTCACACATCCTATTACTGGCGCGATGCCAATACTTATGACAAAGTGTAGGAAGCATACCTGAATACAATTAACTTCGTCAAGTTAGAATATGCTGCGTTCGTTCTACCAGGGGTAGGAAAAAAAGGCAAAAGAATATACAAAAATACAAATAATCGTAAAAAGGTATCAGAATAGCTTAACTTGTGGGGTCACTCATGTTGAAAGAGAGATGGGGGGAGAAGCAAAGAGAAGACTTACCACCATAACAACCTCTTGTGCTTGACGATTCGTCCAATTCCATGCGAAATCAAGGCCATGTCTCTCCGGGAGTTGTCAGCTCAACGTCGATATATTGGTTTTTGCCCCCTTTGGGCTGCTTTATAGCTCAACCCGAATCCCTCGTCGCAGTTGAAGGTAGCACTCTTCTTGAGAGCATTGATCAATGAATGGCACCGCACCTTGCCGTCGTATTCAATATGACCCAAGTGCGTAGTTCCCATGCCACTATCAACTTCAACATAGTAACTGATGCAGTCGTGGTTCTGGGTCGGGGTTGGCGACGGAGCAGTAGTTTCACGGTCCTTTGTGGTCGTGGGCGTCGGCTCTTCAAAGCCTAAGCATATGGTCGTGGTCATGCAGGCGTCCCCATTGCAGATGGGCATGGTCGTGGTCGATGTGCAGTCGCTCGGGACGGCGGTCGGGTTGCCAGTAAGGGTGGGAAAATCCCTGCTGGTGGTGGTGGTTGGCGGTGCCGAATCGGTAAAGTCTGGTGGGTGGCCCTTTGGCAAAGCGTCGCAGTAGAATCCTTTGCAGAGGGTACCGCAGTTGGTGGAGCAGACAGGACTGGGAGGAGTCCAACCGACTCGGCTTGGCACTGTTATGTCTCCAATCTGATAACCCGTTGAAGTGCATGATGATAATTGTCACTTGATGATACCGTCATGAATATCCGGGACGGCACATCATTGGGCGTCGAGATTGCCTTTGCACCTCCTGGGAACTCTTCCCAGCTTGACCAAGCGACAATAGGTAGAGTGCCACTTGGGTAAGGAGGTGGGCCTCCTCCAGATTCTGGAGGGGGAAAAGGAAGACTCGAAGTTGCGGTTACATTGTGCCAACTCTCAGGGGGACCATGGGTAATATGAGGCCGCGGAGGCAGCGTAATTGTCCTTGTAATGGTCTCAGTGCTGCCGTCGATGACTATTGTCAAATAAACTGGCGTCGGCTCCAAGGTAAGGCTCGGTATGGGCTGCACAGCCGTTATAAAGTCACTCTTTGAACACCTACTCGCCAACGTATACGACTTCATCTCTACACTCTCCGGACTCTTCTTGGAGGTCAACGGCCTAGTCACTGGCGCCCGCAAAATTAAGACTCTTGTAGCGATCGACACGACGACTCTTGACGGTGGCGCTCATCCAGCAAACCCACTCGGTGTTTTTATAAGTAAGGATGTTGGAATCAGAGGCTTCGTCGTAACAATCATTGTAGGGCCACACTCCATCCTCCATGATTTTTAAAATCTTGGCGTCGGCAATATACCCCCCCTCGTTGGTGCATTCCCCGGGCCTGGCAGGTGACTTCTTCCGCTCGCTGAGGTATGTGTCTGACTGGCTCGAACAATCTGGGTCTGACATTTTGAAGCTGCGGCCGTAGCTGGCGATTCCGACCATGAGTTTGTTGGACTTGACCCCGGCCTCGGTCACCATGGCCAAGGCGTTCATAGTTTCAGTAATGTTGACGTGTGATCCTAAACAATTACCGTTGGCGCAGCCGGGACTGATTGGTTTTTGATCAGTTATATGCCATGCCTTGTTATTTCTTTTCTTATCATTTTGGTACACAGTCAAACTTTTCTTTGTTATATATCATCAACTTGCCTGACAAATTTGTTGCCAACGCCCCACCGGCCGTGAAGGTCATATGTCATATAGACGATGTAGTCAACGACTTGACTTATTTCATTGATTCCTTTCATTCCCTTGAATTTCCCAAACCGATCCTCATGGCCTTTGGCGCTTGGGATATAGGTGTCTGGGGTAATGTCCCCAAAAGCAAAATGGATATGCGTTTGCGCCTTTCCAACTTCAGTGACATCCATATGTAAACACCTTTTTTTCCTTGTTAAAGGCTTCGAAACAGGCAATCCTAGCTCACTGAGAAGGCGGCTCGTCATTGTTGGTGATATTCATGCCGCAGTTGGAGATGCACCCGTTCGTGCCGGGCTTTGCCGTACCCGGGGTGTCATCGATGCTAGTGTCGATGCAGAACTCGGCAGTTGTTCCGCAGAAACCATGAGTGCTTCAGCAGGCGTTCAAAGGGCAAGGGTTCAGGTCTGACATGTTTTGGCTGCCAGAAGGGGGCCTTGTACCAGGCTTTTGGGGGTCGCAAACCACACCTTGGACAGGGCGTGGTAGGGGCGGTCCTCCCTCACTGACGCAGATGCGCAGACCTTCAGGGAGTCTATTGCAGCCGGGCCCAGCCCCAAGTCTTGCCTTTGTTGAGTCTTTCAAGATCCATAGGCTTCAAATCATGCCGCTCGATGATTTGCTCGCAGAGGTTGTTGGCCCCAGCTATCTCGATACGACAAGACCCATCCGGGTTTGGCTGAGGACGAAGGTTAGGTTTGTTACCAGCAGTGCAGCACAAAATATCTTTCTGACGAAGTTTGTCACAAAAAGCTGTTGTTGCCGTTGTTGTATCTGACAAACTGTCTAACCGTGATGTTATCACATCGGTTTTCCGAGATGCTGTCGCAAGTATCGCCATGGTCGACGCGGATGTATTTGCAAGTGGCCGCCTCGACATAAACCAAGAGCTGCGAGGTGACTAATAAAGCCGCGGCAGTGAAAGCAGTATAAGATCCCATTGTTATGGTTGGTCTATCCACAACAATACATATATAAGCATGCAGAGAGAGCCAAATGCTCTCATATCTTCACAGATTCAGATTCTCGCTTGGATGGGTCAGTTTTATATTATTTCCTCGTTGCTAATGATGCATGTTTACCTTACTTACCTTGGCGTGGAATCAACTCATGACCTCTTCGGCGCTGTAATTCCACTATTAGTTGTTTCAGCGCCGATCTCTTATTGACAGCAAATGGAACCGCTTACTTCCGCGAATTATAAATATTACAAACTGATGCCTTTGTCCATCATGGTATTTAATCCTCAACTATTACGTCAAACTCTCACACCTTTATTTTACCTACAGTTAGTCAACGGTGCTATTATCGCCAATTTGAACTACTTAAAATCCGATGCCTTGCTTAGTCCTAGAATTTGTACCAATACGTCAAAAGCTACAAGTCCTAGGGAAATATTTCATAGCGGTAGAAAGAAAAAAAAGAAAAAAAAAATTTGTATAGATAACGTACATATGCGTCACCAGTGTGCACAGCTAGCTTTGCGCATACCTTGTCGACATTCCAAACCTGGCTTTTGCAGAAAAGCATTCAGCAGCATTGCGGTTTTGTACCAACACTATTAGTAGTCCAGAGCAACTCTTCTCCGTCTGCTTTTGCTGCCATGATCCAAGTATCTTATAATTGATGACTCGATGCAGGTAATTACTTCCAAATTGTTCGATGCCACCCATATAGCCTATCGTCCCCAGTGCGCATATAACAAGTGGCATCCTCCGTTATGCGACCCTGAGCATCCTGCCGCCGCCTGCCGTGACTTGCTACCAAGATTGTCTGATCAAAGCATTGCATGTTCCGTGGGGATGTATTTGATATTGGTATTGCTGTGGTCCTACGTGACCTACGATGAAGTAACCCGTGGCGGAACCCCTCTTCCACTCCGACGATGCCAAAAATAAATCAATAGGTTTAATTTTTGAATTTATTCAATTGGTCCAGACGCCATGTGACTAAAATGTACATGGCGCGCTCGGTCAGCACTGAGACTAAAAGCAGGATTAGAACGTGAGAGGTCTCGACTTGTTACACTAAACCGAAATGTTATGTTAATATCCGAACACTGGCTGTAGAGCCGATGCGGGACAAGTACAAAAGGAGTGGAATGGACCATCACGAGACATCTTGGGAGTTTTTACCCATTAACCGAAACATTGTAGAAAACCCACGCTTATCGAGCTTTAAAATGATTATTTAGGAAACTATTAAGGACGCAGGTATCTTCACCTCTACACCCGTACTCTGCATACCACTGCTCGCAGCTCTTTATGCCAGCTATGCCGTTGTTATCGCTGTTTACAGGATCTTCTTCCATCCTCTCGCCGACTTCCCTGGACCCAAGATTGCGGCTGCCACTTATCTGTACGAGATAGCCTGGGACTTCTTCGGTGAGGGCGCTTACCTTTACAAGATAGGGAAAATGCATGAGAAATACGGTCAGTAGGCGATTTTCAACTTTTTTACGGAAACTCAGTAACTGACCGAGTTCCGGTACAGGGTCGATTGTTCGAATAAACCCCGTCGAGATATCCATCCGCGATCCGGCGTACTATAACACTGTGTATGTCGGCGGTGCTATTAGACGAACGAATGCCCACTCAGCCTTTGGGGGCGGCATGGACTTCAACGGTGGTAGTAATTCTGACGTATCAAATTATTACTAAATGCTCTAACAAGATATTTCAAGGCTCTCACGGCATGACGGTTGATCATTATCATCACAGACTCCGGCGAAAGCCTATGGAGCCCTTTTTTTTTTTTTTTTTTTTTCAAAGACTGGCGTTGCCCGCCTAGAGCCACGGCTAGCTGAGCTAACGGTGACGCTCATACAGCGACTCCTGGAATTCAAGGGCACCGGTAGAGTCGTTAGGTTGGATCATGTATTTGCCGCTATGGCAGGTGACGTAGTCAACGTCGTCTGTATAGCCAATCCGACCATGTCGTTCTTGCAACATGATCAGTTCAACCCCCATTGGTGAGCTCATATACCAACCGGCATTGCTTACAATTGGCGAACTAACTGTATGTGGCAGGTTTGAACTATTCCATACACTCATCAAATCGATGCCTATCTTTATGAATTTCCCTTGGATTATTAAGTAGGTCACGACTTTCCCAAAGAAGATTTCCCGCATTCTTTCTGGTAACCTAATCAGTTAACACATTCGCAAACGCAGAATTGTGCGACTTGTTCCCACAGCGTTATTGGAGCAGTTGGACCCTCGAAGCCAAATGTTTCGTGATTGGAGAGAGGTAGATCCTACACACGTTGATGACTCGGCGCGAAAGAGCATCGAGCTGCGTTGTGTTCTTGCCTTTGACCAAGTCCCGGCGGCGAACGGAATGGAATGTAAGCGCTAGGATTTGAAAGGCAACTTGTCAAGTTTGGACTTAATCGCGTAGGTTTGGGCTTACAATGAGAAAAAGGGTCAAGAAACAAGTATTCAGTAATTTCGGTGGAATTGTTCGTCGCTACGCAAGAAATGACATAAGTCCTCTCCAGCAACCTATCTAGAAGCCCTGAAAAAACTGGGTGGGTTGGGGTCCGCTAGCCAGATTGGAAGTATAAGTTGGCCGTGGTGCTACCTCGGACAACGGGTACCATATTGGACAGCATCGCCTGCCTGGCGGCTTGGCTCTTTTCTATGGGGAAGACACAAATATTCCATTCGCCGTGCGCGGGCCAGGAATCCCCAAGAACGTTACTTCAAAGATTCCCAGCCTCCACGTCGACCTGGCTCCAACCTTCCTCGATATTGCAGGTCTCTCCAAAGCCAGCTGGCCACCATTCCTCGATGGACAGAGCCTCTTGACGCAATGGCGAAACCCTACCGGCAATACGGGTGTTGCTGCCGGCGACGGAAACAGCAAGGAGACGCTCAACGTCGAGTTCTGGGGCGCCAACACCATTGAGTCCCCTAATGGACGGGAACTAGGCGCGCCATTCTTCAACACCAACACCACTTATAAAACCGTGCGAGTGCTGGGAGAGCGTCAGTCCTGGCTCTACTCGGTCTGGTGCAATGCCAAGACCGAGTTATACGATACCATGGCGGATCCTTATGAGCTGGTCAACCTGGGTGGGAAGCCAGAGCATGCAGCCATCGAGAGCCGCCTCAACGCTCTTCTGCTGGTGACCAAGTAGTGTACCGAGGGAAGCTGCCGCGACCCGTGGTCTGTCTTCAACCCGTCGCAGCCCTACAGCGTCACGAAAGATCCAGCAGCCCCTGCCGAGTCGGACAAGATCTCCAACCTGGCCCAGGCCTTGGACCCCAAATACGACAGCTTCTTTGCCTCTTTCCTGCGTGTCCATTTCAACACATGCGCCCTGTACCAGGACGTAGCCAACGAGGAGCCTTTCTACCCTGCGGCTGCGGCTCGGGGGTTAGGGCTTGCGTACCGCCGCCCGACCGACAACTTTGTGGCCACCAACGCCGGTGTGGCAATCGCCGACCCGAATTTCTATGGCTTGCCTGAGCAGCGAAGAGCGACCCTTGAGCAAGTGTACGCCAATGCACGCAACTTGACCGACGAGGAGCTCGCAACACCAGCAACTGGAGGCGGGGGGAACCAAAGGAGGTGGGGTATTGAGCCGCTGCCGGAATGGATTGCATTGGGACACGATTGAAGTATTTATTCTACCATTTGGCCACCCCTTGGCTTATTTCTATCTCTTCACTGCCCCCTCCCCCCCCTCTTTACCACATGTGCTTTTGTTCCTAAACATTACACTATCGCCGTCTCTCGGCGGCGTCACCAGATCAACCAGTGCCGATCCTTTTCTGACGTACCATCAAGTGGGGGAGAATGGTCTTGGCATTCTTAGTCCTCAATTCCCGACCCAACTTTCCTTATCCTGCAAGGTAGAAATGGAGGATTATCGAGTAAGTAATGTCGCCGATTCGGAAGTCGCATCGGCGCAAACATGCCTATCAGTGGTGGAGTGAAGAAATTTTTTACTTCATGTGTATAAGTTTGGCCATCTCATCACTTTCCCCAACTGTGTTCCTTTTTTTTTTTTGTTCTGCCAGTTGCACCTACAACCATAGGGTGTAAACGAGCCCCACACCACAATTGCGAGCGTCCATTGACAAGATGCACCTCCACGCTCCCTTCACTCTGGTTCTGCTGCAAGGCGCCCGGCAAGCATGTGCTCTCCGCTATGCCGACAACCAGGTCGCCGTCGCCAAGGATAGCGACCTTGTCGCCCGACTGTTTCCCGACGTCCCAGGGATTGAGCTATTGTCACCGGCCTTCCAAAACCCGGCTACGGTCCCCAAGACTTTCTTCAACGGCACAAGCGGCCCTACGCCTCAGTTTGAGCTCGAGCATTTCTTGCAGACACTTGCAGCCCGCAACAAGTGGATGACTTACCACAACCCAACCTTCCGTTCGGAGGAGGGACGTTCTCTTCCATACGTCTTTTTATCGACGTCTTCCAACCAGCCCAAGGTTGCTAGCAGTCTCTCGAGCCACTCCAACGCCACACAGTCAGACAAGGTCCGTATTTGGATGCAGGGCGGCGTCCATGGCAACGAGCCCGCTGGCGACCAGGCTCTTCTCGCCCTGCTTGGAAAGTTCGACGCCAACGCCACTTGGGCCGCCTCTATTCTCGACAAGGTCGAAATTCTCATGTTGCCGCGCTACAATCCGGACGGTGTGGCCTATTTCCAGCGTTTTCTCGCCACTTCCTTCGACCCTAACCGAGACCACACAAAGATGGCCCGCCAGCAAACGCGCGACATCAAGAAGCTTGTCATGGATTTTGCCCCCCATGTCGGCGTCGACTGCCACGAGTATTATGCCGCAAACGGCTACGACTCCACCGGCAAAGCCTGGTTGTCGTCTCAGGACTCGCAGTTCAGCGCAATGAAGAACCTGAACATCCACAAGGATATCAGGGCCCTGTCCGAGGGCCTCTTCACCAAAGCCATTGCCTCGGCGCTCGATGCTCGCGGCCTGCGCCATAGTCCGTACGTTGTTGGCTCCCTCGACCAGAGCGGCGGCGTCGTGTTGGAGGAGACCACGGGCGATGCCAAGATGGGCGACACGTCGGTCGGCCTATCCCAAGCCGTCATGTTCCTGTCAGAAACCCGCGGCATTGGCCTTGCCGACCAGCAGTTCCAGCGCCGGGTTGCCACAGGCTTGACTCTCGTCGAGACTCTGGTTCAAACCGCCGCCGACAATGCTGCACAAGTCTACAAAACCATCGAAGAAGCGCGCGCCGACTTTATCGTCAACAACCAAGAGATTGTGGTCACCGACTACCTGCGCCCAACCAACATCTCGTGGACGTTTGCCAATGCGTCCAACGGGACACTCGTCAACGTTCCCGTCACTTTCATGAACAGCACCCCAGCCGTCGCCAATCTGACTCGCTCTCGGCCTGAAGCCTACGTTTTTTCAAGGGCCTGGCACGACGCAGCCGACCGCCTGCGCGCTGCGGGCGTCGTTGTGGAGGAGCTGCGCGCAGGCTTCACTGGCCGCGTCGAAGCCTTCAACATTACAGGAGCCACGCTGGCAACGACCAAGTACGAGGGCATTGCGCGCACAACTGTAACAACCGAGGTCTTTTCCAAGGCTGTTGCTATTCCGGCGGGCGGGTATCGGGTATCCACGCGCCAAAAGAATGCTGCGCATGTATTCAATGTGCTGGAGCCGGAAAACATTGACAGTTACGTTACATTCAATATCTTACCAGTGAATACAGGAGATGAGTATCAAGTATATAGGGTATTGCCATAAAGTTAATTTTAGTTTGTATTTATTCTACTTAGGCAAACTAGTAAATGGTAGGAATAAAATTAAGTATCTTGTGACAGCATTGGCTTTCAGCAAGGATGTCGACAAGAGACTTGTCTTCGAAGCTATTGATGGTTGGAATAACAAGGTCCTGGTTATTTCGACTGAATTATTGAACCACTTACGTTTGATTCAGAGTGTTCCTTTGACGATTTTCCACTTGCCATAGACAGAGTACAGGCTTTTTAGCCCTTGACATCGTGTTGCAGACTATTTGAAATATGAAATAACTCCGATATAAGGCGACTAATGAGCAGCCATGCTTAATTCCCGTGTTAGAAAGCTTCATAATTCACACATCGACTCACATACCGTAGACTGGCGTCTTTGAGTACGTGTTTTCAAAGATGGGTCAAAGTAGTACATTATGTATATACTTGGAGGCTTGCATGCCGCCTGGGATTGGATGAAAATTAGTCTTGCAATATTAAAGTGTATTTGGGTCACCCCTGATTCTTGACGCATCGTAACTACTCGTATATAGAAACTGCCTTGGACCCTTTTGTACAGTTCGCCAGTTTACAAATGACTTCATGTTATGGTATTACAATATAGAACCGAAGTACAGCTACAGTTGCATGTACAGGTAGTTTAATTCAGGGTAGAGATTATAATGGAATCTTTTCAGTGGCACCACGTTTGAAGCGGACCTATTTCTAACCTGCCCGGTATTGCTTACATTCTTTCCTATATAAGGGTAATCTTACGTACCATTGTCTCCTTGATATAATTGGGTGAATAAAACCCAGCCCCGATCCTCTTGAAAACCTGGGGAGGGTTTTGTTTATCGACAGGTACGAGGAACAACCCGACTTGTGCCGCGGGTTGTCCGTCTGCCCACATTGGTAAACCATAACCCTCGTAAGGTTTACCCTTGTCCAGCTTCAAAATTTCGATAAACCAGCAATCTTGAGGTAGGATTGGTTGTTTACCACCGTTTTTCTTGTCTGGATTGTCTAAGCTCTGGGAGCGGTGAAGAGGACCTTCAAGATCCCAATCGTCCTCGTCCTGGTTTGGAGCTTTCCCGATGGGCCCTCCAGTACAATCGACCCAGCCACACGGGTCTGTGACCTTCCCTCCAATACGATATCCATGGAAATTATCGAAGAAGGCCACGTGATAGGCTGGTCGCCGATGTTGTGCATCAGCCAGTAATCGATTGCAGCTCCCGGGATCGAGGTCCAGGTAAAGGATGGGTATCGGGCACCGTCTTTTGGTGACGACTGCAGCTGCACGGAAGCCGTATCGGCTGAGGATAACGATGGCAACGGACGTTTTTTTGGCACTACCTGCCACAGCCCTGCAACAAATTCACCTCCGAAACGAGATTTCATAACCTTGGCCAGGCCGATAATCGCGGGGATTCTGTCAGACTCGGATGCGAGGGTTTTTTGCGTATACTCAGCCATGAGCTTCTCCCACAGCACGAATACCTGTTGATTTGTGTCGGTTGACGAGGCGGATCTGGACGACGCCTTTACGTCTGCACCGACAAGGAACTGAGCATGAAAACTCCGTTTGTGACGCAGCATCTCGCCTACGTAATGGTCAAACCCCATAAATTGCTGGTTAGGTGAGCACTCCGTGGCCAAGATGGAGCGGCATTCCCACCGGACGGACCCGGGCCCGAACCAAAGGATACGAGGACTGAGAACCTGTTCCTGAAACCTCCAAGCATCGTGATGGACCGGTGCCGGGAAGCCAAAGTCTGATAAGCCAACCCTGTCAAACGGTGTTGGCGGCTGGATCGCAAGTAGCGGCTCACTCAATCCTTATGTCAAAACAAGCAGTTTAAAGTACGGAAGCTCACCACTTTTGGCATTAAATCGTCCCAAACCGAACCCAATCGTAAGCCGGCGCCAATCCCAGCCGAATATGAATTACTAATGGCGGCGAATTTGGAAACGTAGTCGAAAATTGGCGGCTCCTCGGCCACTGTTGGGGTGTATCCATTTTGGCCGGCAAAAACGTCTTTTGCTACCGGCAACGAGGAAGGGGTCGGGAATACTGGCCTTTTCCCAATTTTTAACGCTTCCCACTGGCAAAACCGGCACAAAGGCCGTAATGAGCAGAGGGAGTAGAAATTATGTGCCGAAAATTAAAATTCGCATTTTGAACAATTTAAGCGACGAATTAATTTTTCATTACCAAGAAAGTAGTAGATTGACCAAATAGATTTAGGATTGCAAAAACACAAAGTATACCAGATTTTATACGTCCGACGGCCATTTTTTACACCCTATTGCTTTTAACTTTGGCGGGAGTATGATTGGGCATTTTTACTGTTCCACCAAATTATTGACCAAATAGACAATGATCAACTAAACGGAGCGCCGAATTTGTTGGATGGTGTGAAAAATTACTCAAGATGGGCGATATTCTCACGTTATGTTGGGATAAAACTTCATTTGACCACCAACAAACATCAAGACTACGATAAGCCGGAAAGCCGTTGCTCTTATCTAACCGACGTGCCGACTTGTCGGTCTCGCCATGGACCGAGGAGCTTACCAAGACCACCGCATATAGTTAAATATCTAACATCAGTAAATATTAAGCCGTGACGAAGCTTGTACTTTAACACGGAGTTTGTATGTAGAAACGGAACAATTGATCACGTTTATGGAAGCCGCAAAACCGTGAGCCTTTAGTCGCGGTTGTTTATCAATGGTATAGTAAAGAGCTAACCGACCAAAATACCGTGCAATGATACCCGACCACTCTACGGCTATATATAAGCAAATCTATCTGCCGTTGTCACCTGTTAATATCATCTTTTTTGGACTCGGGCTACCCAAAATATCGTAGCACCTCGTCGTCGACTTATTTTTTCTAGTTCCATTAAGCCCCCTTTCTCTGTGTTTGCAGAAGCCCTTTTACTTTTACAATGCTTTTTTTCAAAAGCCCTCCTGTCCGCCTTCGGACTCCTTAGCGCGGCATGCATCGGATATCAGATCAAAGACATGAAAGACCCCCTCGGGGACTTGAAGATCACGCTGGACTATTCGCTGGCGAAGAAATTTCCTTCGGGAAACAACAGAGATGACACAAAGGCCAGGCGGTCATGGGTTTGGAGCAGCCACTTGACGTTCAATAGGCCCGTTGCCGAAATCACAGAAGGCCAGCTCTGGAAAATCGCCCAGGATGCCTACAACGAAAGTAAATAGCCAGATCAAGCCTTGCTCCTTTTTCTTTTGCGACGAAACAGTAGCACGTCCCTATACTGATGTGATTTTCTTCTTCCTTTTTCTGTTTGTGGTTTTCCGCCAGTGCACGAAGACCGAAAGGAAAACTACCGAGCTACCGACGAGGAAGAAGGCAGTACCAAGCCCGCCGCGATGGCAGTTCTCGCCTTTGGTGACGAGCTCATCCTGGTGTCGAGTCAAAAGAGTACCTAGTCCTTCTCATACGATTTTGACCCGCAGCATGGCGAGATGGCGAAGCACGTACCCACAGAGGTTCAGAATGTGCTCGCCCTATGCCAGCAATGCTCCAAGACGCCCAGCAAGAAGCACAGAAATGATGGCAGCTGTGCCGAGATCATGGTCGCTATTCTGTACTACAAGAGGAAATTCGACAACGCAAAGGAACTTGGTGAAGTCCAGGCACGCGTGGGCACCGTCGTCAGGGGCGTGCATACCGACCCGTGCGGTACGACGTATGATTGGGGCTGTGGTGCATTTGTCAAGAAATTCAACCTCGTCAAGCTGAACACAGGAACCCCCGACCAATCCTACGACCTTGCAACTCTAACCGGTGGATTAAGTTGTGCGGAAATGGGAGGGCATTCTTTTTAAGCCCCCTTTTGTCTGATATGGCACCCAGGACATGTATATAGATTGCGTTCCTTTTTTGGATAGAGCCTTGAGCGCTTCGTAGATATAAATTTGTGTGAAATCTAAGCTTAAATGCTGGAAACTTCCCAGCCCCCTCACCCTGCATATCCTCATACTGCTATCTGCTAACTGCATAATTCTCGCATCTACCTATACCTTCCAACGTCCTTGTTCAGATGCACCAAGTCCATTAAGCTGCTGGTTCATCAAACTCCGACCCAATCTGCCAAGAGCACGTGGTGCACGCAGACAAGTCTCCTTGGCCAGCTCTCTGCTCGCCTCCAGCAGCTCGATGATCACTCCAAGACGGTTTTGTCCAACATTAGATCCGGAGGCCTCCTTCCCCTACACGCCAAGGCGGTGAGCGCTTGACGGGATTGACCTCCGCATGCCTCGCCAGAGTTGTTGGAGTTGGTGATGCATCTTGGCTCGTCTCTTGTCAGCCACGCCGCCTCCACTGCTCTCGGACAGGACGGAGCGCTGGCCGCCAGACCACGAACTCTCGTTGAGTAGCGTCGGGCTACTCGTCGAAGAGTCCGCACCTGAGTCTTTTGTTTCGATATCGAACCAGTAGCTGGTCGGGGAGAGCGGCTCATCATTGACCTCTCCATCCACCAAGTCTTGAAGCAAGCCCCTGAACCAATCCGGCACCTGGTCAACATGAACGGGTGAAGGGGAGGACGAATTAGATGAATAAATAGACGGAGATCGCCGGCCATTATTCCGATAGTGACCCAGCCCGCCGAGGACTTTGCGACTAGGCCTTAGACCGTCGTCTACGCCGCGAGTCGCAAGCATCCTCCACCATTCATGGGTCAGACCCACCTTTGTTAGCGATTCACACCCAAACACACCAATAAGCTTAACAGCTGAAGAATTTTCGCCCTCCGGGCGCCGGTCGTCATGGCCTCACCAGAGGTCTCAAACCGCCGCGCGCGCCCGCAGAGCACGCCGCAGGCTTTGCCGCAGGGCCAGGCCGAGTCGGGACACGTATCTCTCGACACGCGCACCGCTAACGCGCCTCAGCCGGCTGGCCGCGGAAGGTACTCCAGCCTCCCGGCCCTGGCCATCAAAACACTGCAGCAGGAGTTGGAAAACGTGGAAACAGTCGGCAGCTGGCTCGAAGAGGTCTTTGCAGCCAAGCTCGAAAGTTTACAGGCCCCGGAGGACGCCGCGCTTAGGAGAATTGTTCTTGAACTTGACGACGTGATCAGCGGCTGGTTCCTCAGTCGCACCCTCCCTGAAAAAGAGCGTTCGCGCTCCCCGTCGCGTTCGCCGACCAGTTCCAGCGAAAGGCGCAGCATTTTAATCACGAGGACGGGCACGGCGTCGTCGGCCTCTAAAGGCAGAGGCACGCCCACTAACAAATCGGTCACATGGGCCGAGCGAGCCGCCACGCCACCAGCGGCGGCCCCAACGCAAATTTTAACCCCGGCCACGCGCTCGTACCCGATACGTACGACGCCCGGCAATGCACCTGACAGCTCCGCAACTCCCTCCCAATCGGGCCGGGACCGCTCCCAAGCCCCGAAACGTTTGACAGAACAGCCGTCCAACCGCATCCTGATCCGCGTAAATGACAAATTGCGGATGGTGACGAGGGAGCCATACGCGGTAACGACCAAACTGGCCGAATTGGTCTCGGTGCCACACAGTGAAATCCCAAACGCCAAGCGTACCCCCACGGGCTGGGGTGTTACGGTGGCCTCTGAGGAAACACGGCAAAAACTCCTCAACCCCAGCGCGGTCAAGGCCATTATGGACGCATTGGACGCGCGGGAAGTCACTGTCCCGACAACCTGGCACACATACGCCGTCTCTGGAGTGCCCCGGACGCTCAATTGCCTGGACGGAAGAAAGGACGTACATGAGGTAATCCAGGAGGAGATTACCGTGGCAGCAGGCCAGCAGCCAGTCAACTGGCATATTTCCAAACATGGCTACGACCCACATACGGCTGAGGGCACGTGGATAGTGTCCTTCCTTCAACCCGTAAAGCCCTTTCAGCTTTTTGGAGTGTCGAAACGTGCGCGGAAGGTTGAAAAATCACGCAAAATTACACACCACCACGACGGTTGCCAGGGATATTGCGAAATACGTCGCTGCGTACGGCAAGCGCGTTGCGGCATATGTGGTGAAGCAAAACATGCGACAGAGGAAGAGCCGTGCAGGGCAGCCCCAAATGCGTCAATTGCCACGGCCATTTCCCATCCGGACATGAAAACTGCCCTGCCCGACCTTTAATGGTAAATGGGAAGCTTGAACGACCTTCACAGCGTAAACTAAAGGGGATCCGCAAAATCGGACGTGCCAACCGTGCCGCGATTATCAACGACCGGGCTGAGGCGGCCCGCCGAGAGCCAGCACCTGCAATCCCGGTCCTAAGCACCTCATCGCAGCATTCGCAAACCTCGAGCTCCCGATCGAGCATTTCAAACAAAAGAGCGCGGCCATGCGAGGCGGCAGGGGCGGACATCCGCAACTTCCTGCAGGTTGAACAGGAACGCGTGCACGACGAAATCGTTTGGGCAGCCGAAATGGAGGAGGACGCAGCGGCTGCCGAACCTTGCCCCGCTGATGTGATAGACTTGGAAGCAACCCGTCGATTAATATGACGAAAAACTCGCTCGGCAATATGCAGCGGGAATGCCTCGACGTAGTTTGGGCCAACGTAGGTAAAAGGATGGGTGTGCATCTGAGCCTATTGGAGTTGTGCCACCAGAGAAAAGTGGACCTGGTTAACGTTCAAGAGCCATGGTGCGGGCTAAATACGACTACACAAACGCACCCGGGCTATGATGTTTTTGCGCCAGTGGACGAATGGCACGCCAACACTTACGAAGCCATGACTGGGCTCCGGCCCCGGGTGCTCACCTACGTCAAAAAGGGGGCAGCCCTAGGGGCCGCACAACGACGGTTACCGCAGGGCCAAAATACGCGGGACATACTCTGGCTCGAAATTAACGGAATATTGTTTGTTAACGTATATAGGGCTCCGGGCACTGAGGCCGCGCTGGAAATGGTATGCAATACCGTGCCAAATGGACCCACGGTGCTAGGCGGCGATTTTAACGTAGCGGCTGCTGCATACCAGCCGGGCCGCGCAAACGCACGCGGAGGGGATCAACTGACGGCATGGGCGCAAGCCCAGGGGATGAGTTTCACAGGAAATATCGGCGTGCCCACCCACCGCGACGGGGGTTTACTGGATATGGTCTTTTCCAACCTCCCCAGCACAATAACTGTGGTTGACAGCAGTTTTTACACAGGCTCCGACCACGAATCCCTCTATACCACGCTGCGGACGCGCGGCGCCCCCCGCCCGGAGGCGGTCAACGTTTCGGTTAGGGACGACCGGCTACCAAAGTTCGCGGAGCTACTTGCTTTTGGCATGCAAGACATGCCGGACCCGGGATCCGCGGCCGATGGCTACGCATTGGACGCGTGGGTAGCTGAATTTACAATTTTATGGGAGCAAGTGACGTGGGTCGTGGGTACGCCGGCGGGAAAAAGGGGCAGTTCGGCTCCCTGGTGGACCGAAAACTGCCAGCGGCTCTGGTCCGAATTCCAGCGGGTTAAACGGAGCGCTGTAAATAGGGCAGACGCCTCTGCCGAGGAAAAAGCCTATACGAAAGGGGTGCGGGCCGCGAAGCGGGAGTACTGGAGGCACCGGATCGACCAACTGCGCGACGATAAGGATTTGTGGAACATGGTGGGCTGGCTGGGAGCCGGACCACGCCTCCGGTCCCCGCCGCTGGTTATTAACGGCGAGCAAGTGAGCGAGCCCTTAGCAAAAGCGGAAGCGCTGCAACGGGAGGTGCTTGGCCGATTTTCGGCGGAGGATGACCTGCAGGGAGACCCCTTGGAGGCCTGGTCGCCGGACGAGGCTAAAATCCCTTGGGACACCCAGGTTAGTGCGGAAGAGGCGGAGCGCTCCTGCATTGGGGTTACGAGCACGTCCCCGGGCATCGACGGAATGACCGTCCGGCTACTAAAAGCCGGATGGGCTTCGTTGGCCGAGCCGGTGCGCAGGCTCTACCAACGTTGCCTGGAACTCGGACATTTCCCAGCGCCTTGGAAGAAGGCCGAAGTCGCGATGCTACCGAAAACGGGGAAGAAAGACCGGAGCAGCGTTCGATCCTGGCGGCCTATAGCCCTCCTCTCCTGCATCGGAAAAGGCCTCGAGAGGCTCGTTGCACGCCGGATAGCTTGGGCCATACACGACAACGGGCTCCTTAGCTGCACCCACGGCGGTGCCCTACCCAAACGATCGGCGACGGATCTGGTTTGTGCCCTCGCCCACGATATCGAGCAGGCTCTAGCTCGCGGGGAGGAAGTCACCCTTGTCGCATGCGACGTCCAAGGCGCCTTCGACGCCCTCCTCCATGGGCGATTGATACGGAAAATGCGGAGCCTCGGGTTTAGTAAAATGCTCCTCAGGTTCGTGATTAACTTTTTAAGCGGCCGCCAGGCCCGAGTCCGGCTGGAGGGTACGACCACGGGCTTTAGGCGGCTTGGGTGCGGCACCCCGCAAGGGTCTCCCCTTTCCCCGATCCTATATATGCTATATTTGGCGTATCTCGTCAAAAACGGTACGAAGTGGCGGTTGGCATACGCAGACGACGTGCTTACATGGAAATCGTCACCCTCGTTGGAGGAAAACGTACGTTGGCTGGAAGATAAACTCCGGGATATGCACGAAATTGCGGCGGAAGAGAAGATCCATTTTGCAGCGGAAAAGACAGAGGTGATCCATATCACTAAGAAAAGGCACGGTCGCAACCCGGAAATCCGGATTAATGGTAGAACGGTTACCCCGGTCCAACTACCGGGCGGTCGACGCGGACAAAGCGCCTCCGGGGCCGAGCGCTACCCGGGCATGCGTTGGCTTGGTTTTTGGTTCAGCCGACGGCTAGACGGGCGCCGCCACGTGGCCGAAAGGGCTGCCAAAGCAATGGCGGTCGCTGCTCACCTCAAAGGCTTTGGGGCAGTAAGATACGGACCGCCTGCGGCTGCACTTCGCAAGGCAGCGGTGGCATGCGTGGGTTCCTCGGCCACCTACGCAGCCGAGGCATGGTACAACCCAGCGCACAAACAAAGAGGACTCCTCAAAGCACTGAACAAACCGCTGGTTTTAGCGGCACGGGCAATCCTCCCGGCGTATAAAACCACCCCCTCGTCCACTGTTCTCAGGGACGCAGGATTACCCTCGGCCCGCGTCGCGCTGGCCTACACCCGCCTGAAATACGGCGCCCGACTAAGGCTCGCGGACAAGGGGCACCCCCTTGTCAGCCGCCTGCGTGAAACACCTCGTGCCCGCAACTCGGGCCATTCGGCCACAACCCTGCAAACGGCTGCACAACTTCTCCCGCGGATCCGGAGACTAGAGTTGCGCGCACCTCGCAATGCCCCGGATTCTCGCACTGACCCCACCGGAGGAGTCCCGAAAGAGGAAGCGGCCCGCCGCTTTATCGAATGGCTGGACATGGTATCACCTGACGATATCGTGGTATATACGGATGGTTCGGAAAAACACGAAAACAACTGCGTCCAAATAGGGTACGGATGGGCCGCTTTTAGGGCGGGCCTGGAATTTGCCGCAGGCTCCGCATCTATTACGCCGGAAAGCCACGTTTTCGACGCCGAGGCGATTGGCGCCCTAAAAGGGCTACAGGCGGCAGCCAAGGCCCAGCCAGGCGCCCGGATCTGGATTTGTGTGGACAGCACCTCGGTTATTTGGGGTCTTAGAGGCGACGCGCCGCGTTCGTCCCAATGGGCCTTTCTGGAGTTCCATAACCTTGTCGATCTACTCCGAAAACAAGGTACCGAGGTTCGGGTCCGTTGGTGCCCTGGGCACCAGGGAATCCCGGGAAACGACCGGGCTGACGAGCTGGCCAAGGCCGGCTCCGCCGGACCGCCGGACCCAGACCCGAGGGCTCAGCAAACCACGTATAGCGGTGCCGGCACGGTCCTCAGAGCCATTCTTTCGAATATAGAGAAGGACTGGTGGCGTAAAGAACTCTGTGAACGGTCCCCCGCATATAGGGAATGGAAATTCAAATACACACCGAGAAAGGAGCCCGAGGAACTGCGTTTGCCAAGACCCCTACTGGGCCATTATTTGGCCATGAGGACCGGCCACGGCGATTTCAAAGCCTACCATGACCGTTTCAACCACCAGGATGCAAACACCTCGTGTGCCTGGTGCTGGAAGCGGACCTCCCCTGAACACCCGGTGCACTGCCGCTTTTCGCGGGCGGTGTGGAGAAACTGGCCGTGGCTTGACAACGAGCGGCCGATCGGGCCGCCAGACCGCGCCCAACGCCGCAAATTCTTCCAGACAAGCCTCGGGCAACCGAAAAGCTTTGAGGCGTTTTCGATAGCCACCAACTACTTCAGCGCCCGCCCCAGAGCGGCCCGCCAGCGCCCCGCGCGCCACGAACGCACTTTACGCCTAGGGACACCGATCGTAAACGACTCGAACTCTGACGAGGAATAGACTTACTGCCTTTTCACCCACACTTCACGGCACAAGCCGTCAGACGAACCCTCCGTGCACCTTAGGCACGGGGTCGCGTCAGTGAACTAACCCCCTAAGCAGGACCGGGCCCGAACCCGGTCAGGCACGATCCGCCTCTGCCCTCCTTGTTTTCCCCCTGTGTAAATAAAGAAGATAGAACGCGCGCCGAGATACCCCTCGGGAGGTTGCTAACGGCCGGCTAACAAGCCGGGCCGAGCCCGGCGTTAACTAATACTACTACTACTACTACTACGCCGCGAGTCGGCAAACATATGTTGGAGGGACTGTCAAGCCCAAAACGGCCTCTCAGCTGAAGCAGCGAGCGCTGATACTCTGATGCGCTTGAGCGCTTGAGCGGCTGACCGTGGAGCAAGTCGGATGATAGGTGGGAGAGGAGCTCTCTACCCGCTGGGAACGGCGTTCCATCTCAGTAGTCTTCCTTGTGCTGGTGGGCCAGTGACTGTTGGAGCTTGTAAATGCAGGCCTCCTGCTCCTGAACGTGCGCTTCCCAGCCATGAAGTGTTTGTAGCATGGTGATGAGCACCTCCTGAGTCGCCAGCTGCATGGTGTAGTTGTCCGACATTGTGGAGGTTGAGGCGAGTGTCTCTATGTTACTTGTTGAGAAGCAGCCGCAGCCAGACATAGGTTTTTGGGACATCTGGTTTGGAAACTGGGAATCAAACAGTCCCGGAATTATGGAGGGAAAACAAAACGTATGCTGACTTCGGGCCGTCGCGACCATGGTGAGAAGGCTCGCACTTGAGAATCGAGATACAACGACGAGACTTCCAAAAATTACCGCATTTCATCAGCAGGCAGTCGGTGCCTGGTTTATGTCTCGGAGGGTGTGTTGGTTCACTAGCCATTAAATCAACTACCTACTATACTATGCCAATTCATAAGCAGCAGCTTATAGTCGCTTTCCTAAAAAGGCAGGAACTCACGCTTACAAGACACGCTTATGATGCGCCCATTGGACACTGACCTTGATTTCGGGCATTGCCTCACGTCAGAAGACTTCCATTATGGTTGCAAAGAGTGACCTTCAGCACTACGTCGCGTGCGACTCTAGCCGACCGTTTTTGCTCGATGTTAGTATTAACGGTATGCACAACACCGTTTCGGCTATGCGAGTGAACCTCCGAGTCGAACGACTTGACTGCTATAACTAACATGGATTCCGTGCAATCTCAAAAAAGAAAAAGCCTGAAGCAGTGCACCGCCCTTTAACGGCCTTTTGCTATAAACTGCCACACAATGAATACCTTTTTGCTGACCAAGCTCAGCGCTCTTGTTCTTGCATCCCTGGCCTCTGCCCAGAAGGAAAAATGCTGCAACTTCGCCATCTCATCATCCTTTTTTACTTCGCCGGCTGGACAGTTTCTGGATGGACAAATCCGCTTTAACGGGTCCTACCCAGCCACGACGTTTTGTCTGAACGATGCTGGCGGAATAACTAACGACTCGGGATTCAGTGGCATCGTGACCGGTACGATGTGTAACCTTGGAAAAATCTGCCTAACAAGCCAGTAAACTTCTACAAGGACCACCTGAGACTCAAATCCAATGTGACGACGGCAAGGTGACAGAGACGGGGTTTTCCGTCATTGCCAATTACACCCTCCTTTACAACGGCTCACCCAGCTTTTTTGCCTGCCCGGCTACGGACAGTGTACAACATCTACGTGTCTCCCAACTTTGGGCAGACCAAGTGCATTCCCATTTCCATCACCACCAGTGGCTGTGGCGCCGATGTTTCCCCTACGTCCGAGTGCCAGCCGCCCAGCACTATCTGGCAGACACGGCGGATAGTCGAGACAGTTCCGTGGACTGCCACATTTACTATAGTTACCACGACCGTCACGACGTGCCTACTGACGATAACCGCTGGTTTGAACGCAACAACCACTGCTGATCCTAACGCGACGACGGCTTCTGGGTGGAACGCAACAACGGGTATCCTCTCGACGCTGGGATTGCGCCGTGCTACTTAGTCTGGTGTGGGACAAGTGTTTTGGGTGTATGGTCCGTTTCGAAAACTTAGAGTTACTTGAGTAGTAAATATGTATTACGTGTGGATTTCAAATAGTCCTACTACAGCGTATAGCCCCTAAAGGGCTAGGTTTTAGATAAGCCGTAGACAGGCGTTGAGGAAACGCCTAGGGGGCTCAACCTATAAAAGGGGGGCCTCTAATCCTGGTGGATCAAGTAGAAATTTGTATCCTTAAGGATTAGTTTTTACAAATCCAAATCGTAATATTTCCTAATACTACCGTAACCTCTTACGCTGTGTATTCTTCTGTGTTAGTTGGTGTAGGCGTATGCCTAGCCCGTACGGCTACTAGTTCGTGACAATATACTACGTTACTCACTACCTTAGTTATTAAATTATACAAAAATTGCCCTTTCCGGCCCCCAAGGGACTATCATGCCATTGACCCACATATTAAAACTGCGATTAATTTGGGCTTAAATGTAATTAGTCGCGATTAGTAACAATTAGTCAATTAATTTAAAAAACTTAAAATTATAGCGGGACGCTGAAAAGTTTTTCGGTAACGCAATTTTTTGCGAAAAGATATTTTTGGACCGACAGGGCCCATATTTGGGATTTTAAAGTTTGCAAACTAAGTTAATTAAAACCCCAATTAATTTCCGTTGTTATAGGGCTGGCTTACAGCCAAAGGACGGTAGGGAGCCTAAATGGGGTTATAAATAAAACTAAGGAGGAAGAAGGGTTTAAGGGTCCGGCCTTTGGCCGAAGGGCCTAAAGGGCCGTATATATATAATGTATGTGGTTGTGCTAGGTTGTGCGCCATCTCCCTACTGTTTAGCCACAAGTACGTGTTTTTAATACGAACTTTTAACATTCGTATTTTTTTTAAAAAAAATATTTTTTGTCCTGAAATTAATTTTTTTTTTTTTGTTTTTGCAGGTTTTTTCCCAATTTATACTATTTTTACAAAAATATTTTTTTCCGTTTAAATTTTATATTTATTTCTTTTTATATATTTTACTTTAAATTAAATATTTATTAATAAGTAAAAACAACGGTAAAAAAAAACTAAAACTTATAATTTAATTTTAATAATAACGGCGTTAATAACGTTAATAATAGCCCTATTTTACAACTTATTTTAAATTATACCAAGAAAGTTTATAATATATAGGTAAAAGTATAGTAAGAATAAATTATATTTTACGTAACTTATATACAACGGCGATTAATATACTAATAATATAAAGAAATTACTACGTTCGCCCGACGATTAGCGACTGCGTTTATCAACCAAAAGATTCTTTAGTACCTGCAACTTTGTAAGTACCTCGTCGGTCCTAATTATAAGCTGTATTAATTCAAACGTAATAATTACTTAACGTTTATACAATTAATTATAATTTGCAATATATTTTTGTAATTTTTATAAGACCAGTATATATAACGTACTTTTCAACCCACAGTAAAAAAATTTATAATTTTAACGATAAAACTTCAACAACGATATTCACTTTCAAAAACCCATTATAATTTTTTCGTTTGTTACGCCTGGATATCCAATTATTTCTTTCGCGGCAATAGAGTATTTAAACTAACAAATGCATTGCGAACCGCTTTAACCACCCCCAGCCCATCCACTTTGAGGAAGTAACTCTATAGCGAGCCCTCGATGCTGTGAGGCTACTCCTTCGCAACCACCAAGGCGCAGCTTGCTCAGGCTAAGGCCATCACTTGGGTCTGCCTCGGGTCGCTCGCCCCATGGGCCATGGGACTTTAGCAACATAGTGTACGCGTATGCCTTTGCTGCAAAAAAAGACAATACGGGCGAGTTTGTAGTGTGCTGTGCAAAAGTGGAGGCGGAAGCGGATGAGGCGAGCTTGCCCCTGTCTTCCTATTGCGGCTGGCCCCTAAGCTCCGACATGACATTAAAGCGGTGTTTGCGGAAGATAGCCGCCGCCGCCGCCGTTATAATACGTTAAACTGGAGGTTATATATCCTGCAGGGGCTTACCAGCTCATCGATGTGGTTTAGCAGATTGTTATAGCAATTCTCTCGTATCGTGGTCGGTAGGGATGCAGCTGCTTCTGTTGTTTTTGGGTCGCCGAGATAGAAAGACAGAAAGGTGCAAGGGGAAAATAGAGGAAATTTTAACTTGATCGATAGATCCATTTCTGGGTGCAAGGTCGATGGCAGACCCGTTGGTTGTTTGCATGGCAAGGGTTCCATTATTTTCCCAGGCTGCTGAGCTGTTGACAAGAGAATACATTACGTAAGGTATACGGCCAACCTCCAATTAGCGACCAGTAGCTACCATAACGTGTTTCTACTGGATCCGCTCCGGGGCCAACTTATGTTATTAATTTTCCTTTTTTCAAATGCCCTTTAAAAAAACAATACTTCCGAGCCCCGTTTCAAATTCTGTCTGAGGACTGGCTCCATGGCAATTATTGGTTGGAAGAGCGCATTCCCAAAATGTATTTAAACTGCGGTGGAAAAAATCGAACAATATAACCAATTTGCGACTTTAATCGACCTCAATGCTTTTTTTCAGAGCACAATAGGTAGATAATATACCTGGTTAATTAGGTATATAAGGCAAAGAAAAGCAACTGGCGCTTGAATTATTTTCAGCGAGTTGATAGGATCCAGGTATACACCTGCAAACAAACTGCCCGTCTACCGAAAATAACCGCACGATGGTGTTGCAGAGCATTGGGTTAATCAGTCCTCCATCGCCATGAAGCAGTTTTCTCGCCCTCTTCTTAATTTTATGCATCTGTTTCAAAATATAATGTCAAAACGGTACAACTGCGCCGAGAAACCCGAGGGCGCGCCGCACAGTTATGGGTGACTTGTGGCGCCATTCCAACAATACGGCATGCGGAGTGCTGCGCTAACCATAAGGAGGCGTCCACCTAGTATACCAGCATGCCCATGGGCCGGGTCACCTTTGTTCCGATGCGACCGGGCGCCGTCACGGCGGCTAAGGGCGTCCAGGTCGCCGTCGAGCTCGTCTCGGGGGTCAGCGTAATAAGGCTCCTGGCTCGCCACAGGCCAGCCGTAGAGCGCCACTATCACGAAGAGCTGCCTCAGCTGGCACAGGTGCCGCGTGGATGCACATCAGTGACTCCTCCAAATCTACAGCGGGGCAAATTGCGGGGCCTGCTCAATAAGGCGAGACAGTGTCGAATATATGTTCGTCCAGAAAGTACATTTGATTTGCACGGAGCCAAAACATCCCGACCTGCTCGTGGCCCTCGCCGAGCGTCTCGTGCACCCGGGTCCGCGGCAGTGTTCGGGCCGTTCGATGGCACGTAGCGTCTGTCGCGCGAGCATCGCAAACATAATCGTCGCGGGGAGCACAGCTTTGCGCCGCACAACATACCAAACCTATTCTACAGCGCCCTACAGGGGTGGCTTTGCAGAAGCTTCTCGCCAATGTACTACTAAGACTCCTCGGCGGCTCCGCGGGTGTCTACGGAATCTTTAGCAATCAGAACACGTAAGAGACAGTCTTGTTCAATGCGCCGGACTGATGGAGATTATACCCACTTGGTCTCGCTATGCTTGAAGATAAAAGCCTTAATGTATTGATCATCCTGTTTTTAGTTCTACCATGAGGATGAAGGGTATTAATGTCGGTGACCAAGTACTGGGTCTGGGTGGTATTAATTTTCAACAAGGTATACCGATGGTAATACCACGCTCGCACTACATGTCAAGCTTTTCGGAACTTGGTCCAGGATGAGTTCGTTACGGTGGATTTTCATGATTGCCTTCAAACTCTGCTGTTATAAACGACGAGGAGGACTGTTTATCAACAAGTGACTTGCATGTCGATCTCGGGGTTGTCGAGGCTGCACGAGATTGGTTTAGGTACAGGGTAATTGCCGTCGTTATGGGTTAGTAGGATGCTAATCGGACCTTATTGCTTGCTCATAATGGATTATGAATTCGTAACCCAGCTGACGATACTTGGCGCGGCTACATGGTACAATGCTATATGCCGGTATGTAGAGCTGTGGATGGTCGTCGAGTTGGCTTCTCAGCTGCCTGCCCGGTTGGTAATTATTAGTACATGACCCACTAACACAACTCTTCAGCCTCTTATTAGCATGTAAAACCAATACAGAATATTGTTTTCATCCCCAAACTACTTCGCCTTCGCCTCAACGCTCTCTCCTTGTTATTTTGCGTTGTTATGGAGAAAGACTATCCCCAGGGACGCCAACGCAGTTTGAGGTAACTGCGGGTTACTTCGGCCACAAACTTATCTCGATGTACTGTTTAAAAGCAACCAGGTTGGTCAAGTGTTAGCAAGGTGCAGAAAATAAAGTTCTTTTGTATAATCCTCCAGGCCGGTGAAAAATCCAGCCGGTACGCCTCGAGCGAGTTAATCATCAATGTGCCCATTATACGCCACATGTTTGGCGAATGTACGTCATTAAGTACACGTTGGGGGACCTAATTAATTAATTAATTGAGATTTATCACGCCTTTTACTCTGTTAGGAGCAATGCGGCTAAAAAGGGAATAGCGGCAGCCGGCCTAGTGGTTCCCTGTGTTTGCTAACCCCACTGTAAATTACGTACCCCTATATTTTATTATAACCCACTAATGACTAACCCTTTAATAACTAACCCCTAATGTCCCCCCTTCTTTATCGCCCCTTAACGCACGTGCCGTTTTATAATTCTAGTATTTTTAATCCATTATTATATTATATTTGTACTTTCCCCCAGAATTTTCGTGCGGTTTTCTCCTTATTTTCTCCTCTTTTATTTTGTTATGTTTGTACGGTTGGTCGCGTTTTTTTGTACGGCTGATTATATTGTAATTCCACCGTATTAACGTCAGTTTGCCACGTTTTCCCGGCGCAACCCTATAATTGGGTCGGGTGGCTTTGTCCTCGTATTTTCCCAAGACGGCCCGACTTCGGCTATTATGGCCAATTGGCCCCCATTACCGCCCACGAACGGTCTAGGGGTTGGTTTTCTTTTGCCCCCTGCCAGTGCCGACGCGCCCGGTTATTCCTACTAATAATGCCAATTGATAATGGTTCCGGGGGTTAATATTAGTATTGGGGGTTTGCAAAAACTGTACAGCAATTACGTTGGGGTGCATCCTACCCCGGCGGATGCTATGGCGCAAACCTAGGCTGGGATATTTTCTTATAAACTCCAAATTTTTCAAATTTTCCTGGGTTTAGTCCTGGGCGGGCTTGATTTCGGTGTAATTGCGGGTTCGCGGTATCGATTAATGTGCTGGGCGGTAACCTGGTCCGCGCGGTTGGCTATTGTGGGAATGTGCTAAGTCTTTACGTCGTAAAAAGCCTGGTAGTTTGTACCTGCCCGGGCGGTTGGGGTTGGCCCTTTGCCCTGGCGTAGTTGGGGGACCTAATACCTTCCTTGTTTCCCTTTTTTTCCTTTTTTTCCCGTTCCTCCTCCCCCGTTTCCCGCTGCTCCGCCCCCGCTTCACGCTGCTCCGCCCCCGCTTCCCGCTCCTTTTCCCATGGTTCTCGCTCCTTTTCCTATGGTTCCCGCTCCTTTTCCCATGGTTCCCGCTCCGCCGCGCCGCTCCGGGGGGCCAATTAAACAACAACTATACGTTACATTAGCCCTTACCACTTACCGCACTTCCGCATTACCAATCCTCGTTTAGCCTTTATATAAAATTAAAACCTTGGCAAATATTGAAATCGGGCTCTAGGCGTGAGAGCTTAGTTGCTATTTTTACTTTCTTTTACTTTGTTCAATTTTGTATTGTTGTATTTAAAGCCCTGCTTTTAAGCGCCGTCATGTTTTTTTTCTCTTATTATAAAAGTTAATAACCTTTGTTTCTTTAGGGTTTAATCTCTTGTGGGCTCCTCGTGTCCAGCCATTTGAAATCCTTCTTAGCACTGACAAATTACGCCAAAGGTTACAGTGAAAAGACAATAGGCGTAAGTACCGAACTAATGTTTATATTCCTTGAGCGGTCTAGCGTTACATGGCGTCTAGGATATTTCTTGGCTGCCGGAGCGGGACCCCATCGTTCTGGCAATCCCTTCGTCAGTCACTATTTAAAAATCATGCCAAGCAACGCTCATCGGGCCGCTTAAAATCAATAAAGGGATACAATCCCTATTAAATTATGGAGAATCTCGTATGGGCGACGCGCGGCTGGTGATTTAATCGTTTAATTGTTTGTTAACAGTTCGAAAAATAGGTAAAAACATACTAGTATTTCGTATATTAGAATTGGAGCCTCACGTGATTCCTTCCCAGACAGCTAGTATAAAGCTGGCTAGGAGATTAATGTTAAACACCAGATCTTCTCACCAACAACTTCGCTGTATCACCAGAATTAGACGCGTTCCTTCCAGCCATGTTTTTTAATTTGTTTGCCGTAATGGCTCTGGTACTACCAGTAACCGCCCTTTTATCCAGCAACGGCACATGCACACCCGAGACAATTCGAACATACGT